>OV277856.1:95433037-97933037 GCA_922989275.2 Gari tellinella | reverse complement strand
AAGGCTATGAAGCCAGAGGTGGGCATGAGCTGTATGATGGTATGGAGCCAGTTGTAGTTACTTACATTAGCACAACTAGGGTAAAGGCAATGAAGCCAGAGGAGGACATGAGCTGTATGATGGTATGGAGCCAGTTGTAGTTACTTACATTAGCACCACTAGAATCAAGGCAATGAGGCCAGAGGAGGACATGAGCTGTATGATGGTATGGAACCAGTTGTAGTTACTTACATTAGCACCACTAGGATAAAGGCAATGAGGCCAGAGGAGGACATGAGCTGTATGATGGTATGGAGCCAGTTGTAGTTACTTACATTAGCACAACTAGGGTAAAGGCAATGAAGCCAGAGGAGGACATGAGCTGTATGATGGTATGGAGCCAGTTGTAGTTACTTACATTAGCACCACCAGGGTAAAGGCAATGAAGCCAGAGGATGACATGAGCTGTATGATGGTACGGAGCCAGTTGTAGTTACTTACATTAGCACCACTAGGGTAAAGGCAATGAAGCCAGAGGAGGACATGATCTGTATGATGGTATGGAGCCAGTTGTAGTTACTTACATTAGCACCACCAGGGTAAATGCAATGAAGCCAGAGGAGGACATGAGCTGTATGATGGTATGGAGCGAGTTGTAGTTACTTACATTAGCACCACCAGGGTAAAGGCAATGAAGCCAGAGGAGGACATAAACTGTATGATGGTACGGAGCCAGTTGTAGTTACTTACATTAGCACCACTAGGGTAAAGGCTATGAAGCCAGGGGAGGACATGAGCTGTATGACGGTATGGAGCCAGTTGTAGTTACTTACATTAGCACCACCAGGGTAAAGGCAATGAAGCCAGAGGAGGACATGAACTTTATAATGGTATGTAGTCAGTTGTAGTTACTTACATTAGCACCACTAGGGTAAAGGCTTTGAAGCCAGAGGAGGACATGGGCTGTATGATGGTATGGAGCCAGTTGTAGTTACTTACATTAGCACCACTAGGGTAAAGGCTTTGAAGCCAGAGGAGGACATGAACTTTATGATGGTATGTAGCCAGTTGTAGTTACTTACATTAGCACCACTAGGGTAAAGGCATGAAGCCAGAGGAGGACATGAGCTGTATGATGGTATGGAGCCAGTTGTAGTTACTTACATTAGCACCACTAGGGTAAAGGCTATGAAGCCAGGGGAGGACATGAGCTGTATGATGGTATGGAGCCAGTTGTAGTTACTTACATTAGCACCACTAGGGTAAAGGCAATGAAGCCAGAGGAGGACATGAACTGTATGATGGTATGGAGACAGTTGTAGTTACTTACATTAGCACCACTAGGGTAAAGGCAATGAAGCCAGAGGAGGACATGAGCTGTATGATGGTATGGAGCCAGTTGTAGTTACTTACATTAGCACCACTAGGGTAAAGGCTATGAAGTCAGAGGAGGACATGAGCTGTATGATGGTACGGAGCCAGTTGTAGTTACTTACATTAGCACCACTAGGGTAAAGGCTATGAGGCCAGAGGAGGACATGAGCTGTATGATGGTACGGAGCCAGTTGTAGTTACTTACATTAGCACCACTAGGGTAAAGGCTATGAAGCCAGAGGAGGACATGAGCTGTATGATGGTACGGAGCCAGTTGTAGTTACAGTCGAATACCGTTACCTCGATATTCGATACGTCGATACTCCGCTTACGTCGATATTTTTCACCGGTCCCGGCAAATTCCTTCTTTATCTATATAGTAAATCCCTCATTTGCTCGATATTGTTTCCTCGATATTATCGGTTACGTCGATGTAACTTTTCAGAACCAGAGAATTTTTCTCACCCTTACGTCGATATCTGCTTCACCGTGACCGCATATCGCACATTCGGCAAACATTGGATGGAGGTGCGAAAAATGGCTCTCGGCCACCGTGACTGATTGTAGCACCAAATGAGTGAACATGTCCGATATTGCACTAGTCAGCACGAAAGATAATCCCATCTTAATTGCACTGGATCAATATTATTAATGAATTCCCGAATAACTTTGGTTACGAAGTTTGCGTAAATATTTTCGATGACGATTCTGTCAAACCTGGGACAATTATAGCCGCGCTGTTTAAATCAGACTACAGAATTCTTTGTAGTGCAGACTGAAGGTGCCGTACGGCGAATAAGTGTAGTGAGATCAAACAAAAGTTACATTTCATTTCTGATTTATTTTTTATCTAAGTCAGTTCAAACACGCCGCTTCTGTTTAAAACGCCGAAATAATTCGTCGGCGTTTCGAAGTCGGACACACCCTTTTGAAAATTAAACATGTAAACAACTAACGCTTTCAGAGCGTCACCGGAAGTGTAAACAGTTCACTGTGTTGGTGTGATGAAATGTGTAAACCTAATTTTATGTTATAAAAATTGTGTTAGCACCCATGCGCTGGATGTTTATGCTGATGAAATCAGGTAGATCTACCAAATGTATTAAAATACGAAAATTGTTTACTCGCTCCCGCATATCATATCTAATAGACGCGTAGATTCTCTACTTTTAAAAATACTGACCACCTTCATCAATTTGAAAATTATGAGTTGAAGATTTTGTCAGATTCTACTTTCCTACGCATTTATTTTCAATTACCAATCAACTGTCAATAAACACTAGGATCAAGAATAACGTTAAAACTTCGATATGACGATACAGATCTCAAATGAGAAACTCCCATTAGCTCGAACTTCGGCTACGTCGATATTTTTTCACGGTCCGTTCAACTTCGAGGTAACGGTATTCGACTGTACTTACATTAGCACCACTAGGGTAAAGGCTATGAAGTCAGAGGAGGACATGAGCTGTATGATGGTATGGAGCCAGTTGTAGTTACTTACATTAGCACCACCAGGGTAAAGGCAATGAAGCCAGAGGAGGACATGAACTGTATGATGGTATGGAGCCAGTTGTAGTTACTTACATTAGCACCACTAGGGTAAAGGAAATGAGGCCAGAGGAGGACATGAGCTGTATGATGGTATGGAGCCAGTTGTAGTTACTTACATTAGCATCACCAGGGTAAAGGCAATGAAGCCAGAGGAGGACATGAACTGTATGATGGTATGGAGCCAGTTGTAGTTACTTACATTAGCACCACTAGGGTAAAGGCAATGAAGCCAGAGGAGGACATGAGCTGTATGATGGTATGGAGCCAGTTGTAGTTACTTACATTAGCACCACTAGGGTAAAGGCTATGAAGCCAGAGGAGGACATGAGCTGTATGATGGTATGGAGCCAGTTGTAGTTACTTACATTAGCACCACCAGGGTAAAGGCAATGAAGCCAGAGGAGGACATGAACTGTATGATGGTACGGAGCCAGTTGTAGTTACTTACATTAGCACCACTAGGGTAAAGGCTATGAAGCCAGAGGAGAACATGAGCTGTATGACGGTATGGAGCCAGTTGTAGTTACTTACATTAGCACCACCAGGGTAAAGGCAATGAAGCCAGAGGAGGACATGAACTTTATGATGGTATGTAGTCAGTTGTAGTTACTTACATTAGCACCACTAGGGTAAAGGCTATGAAGCCAGAGGAGGACATGAGCTGTATGATGGTATGGAGCCAGTTGTAGTTACTTACATTAGCACCACCAGGGTAAAGGCAATGAAGCCAGAGGAGGACATGAACTGTATGATGGTACGGAGCCAGTTGTAGTTACTTACATTAGCACCACTAGGGTAAAGGCTATGAAGCCAGAGGAGGACATGAGCTGTATGATGGTATGGAGCCAGTTGTAGTTACTTACATTAGCACCACCAGGGTAAAGGCAATGAAGCCAGAGGAGGACATGAACCTTATTATGGTATGTAGTCAGTTGTAGTTACTTACATTAGCACCACTAGGGTAAAGACTATGAAGCCAGAGGAGGACATGAGCTGTATGATGGTATGGAAAAAGTTGTAGTTACTTACATTAGCACCACTAGGGTAAAGGAAATGAGGCCAGAGGAGGACATGAGCTGTATGATGGTATGGAGCCAGTTGTAGTTACTTACATTAGCATCACCAGGGTAAAGGCAATGAAGCCAGAGGAGGACATGAACTGTATGATGGTATGGAGCCAGTTGTAGTTACTTACATTAGCACCACCAGGGTAAAGGCAATGAAGCCAGAGGAGGACATGGATGGAGCCAGTTGTAGTTACTTACATTAGCACCACCAGGGTAAAGGCTATGAAGCCAGAGGAGGACATGAACTGTATGATGGTATGGAGCCAGTTGTAGTTACTTACATTAGCACCACTAGGGTAAAGGCAATGAGGCCAGAGGAGGACACGAGCTGTATGATGGTATGGAGCGAGTTGTAGTTACTTACATTAGCACCACTAGGTTAAAGGCTATGAAGCCAGAGGAGGACATGAGCTGTATGATGGTATGGAGCGAGTTGTAGTTACTTACATTAGCACCACTAGGGTAAGGGCTATGAAGCCAGAGGAGGACATGAGCTGTATGATGGTATGGAGCGAGTTGTAGTTACTTACATTAGCACCACTAGGGTAAGGGCTATGAAGCCAGAGGAGGACATGAGCTGTATGATGGTATGGAGCCAGTTGCATGGGTGAAAGTTGGCAAAACTGAAAATACTGAAAACTATGCTGGGGGCTCGGGGGCCGCCAGGGCCCCCAGTGGGTCCAGGGCAAGGCCCTGGCTGGGGGAAGCTCCTGGGTTTTAAGCATTTTTAAGGTCTGAAACTGTTGGAAAATTGTTTGAAAATGACAAGCAATGGAAAAATATAAAAATAATTTTCTTGGTCATAAGCATTAATGTTTTCCAAGGATTGAAAAATAAATCTTAATTTTGATTTTATTTAACAAAAGATGGAAATTGCTTTCAGCAAACTGTTATACTCCAAAGTAAATTATAAGCACTTTGCTTTTACAATTATCATTGTAAGGCCACAAAAATATGTTTCTAGTTAGGTCCATGTATGAGTTAGCTCCAAGGGAGAAAAATATGAGATGGTATTTAGGTTTTCTATCATTATACTGTTTTATAAAGCTGAATGTATAAGATTTTGTATCACTGACACTTAAAAATTATGACATGTATATACTAGATCCAATACAAAACATTTAGAACATACTCTATTTCCAGTCAAGCATTACCATAAAAACTGACTCTGGTTGTATAAGCTTTTGCAAGGATACTGTACATATCCCGTTCAGAAGGTTCTGATGGGAACATTCTGATCTTAGTCTACACTGTTCGTACAGGATATATGTACATTTAATTCATAACTGGCCCTTGCTTTCAGTTAACAGTTTAGACTATTCAAATAAATCATTGTTGTCAGTACTTTTCAGTTGAATATAGTTAAACTATCGTACAGATACTAAAAACCATTGTCACAGAAAACACCCAGTCCTGTCTGATCCAGTTTTGACACCTATATTTCATTTATACATACCAGTGCATAGGTGTATGATTATATATATGAAGGGGCAGGTGCTGACCACATACTTCCGCCTCATAAAAGGATTTTTTTTAAAATGGCATAAGACTTGGGTTACCCTATAAATATATTTAAGAAATATTTTTTCATTATTATGTGTACAGGCCATTCTAATGTTTTGTACATTTAAAGGCATGACATTTGAGAGGAGTGGGAATAGGCATTTCACTTATCCTAATGAAAATACCTCCCTCTCTCTGCTCAAAGGATTTACTCATAAAGTAAATAACTTACCTCTGTGCCATGTCTACTTTATTTGATTGATAAATGGTTCCTTGATAAACGATTTCTAACCGTGATCTGTGTGTGAGTTTATTTTAGCTCTCATTTTCATGTTCAATTTGCTTTCAGAAAGTTAAAACTAAGTGGCACAAAATTTAAAGCAGTAGGCTATGATGGGAGAGAGAAGCCTTCCCATAGTTGATGGAACAAGAGGCCTCCCTAAAAATGATTTTAGTGGTTCAATTTTATACATTTTGATTTTTCTAAACTGTTTCAAAGCTGTGATGCTAGACTAAATTTTAATCTTGGGTTACCCAAATCAGATAAATATTTCTTTACTTAATGAATGGAATGGTTACTATCAATAACTTTAATGATAAGAATGCTATTAAAATACCTTTTCAATACTTTATAGCCATAGAAAACGGATTGTTTAACAGTCCAATAATATGTAATGTCAAAAATTAAAAAAGATGACATTAATACTTCAGTAACTGAGTAAGCTACTTGTTTTAGGCCGAGTCTATTGACACGTACGTACGAAAAACAAAAAAGCTTCTATTGACACGTATGCACATAATTTTCACCTTATCGTAAGAATCACACTCACCCCCAGAAAGTTTCCGCCCTATATTTGTTGAAAGTAACCAAAACGCATTAAAACGGTATGTTTTAGCATTTTATAAAAAAGCAATCATGATAAATGTACATTATAGGTAAGTATTTTTATGAATCTGTTTTTTTATTTTGATGAATTTGTAAATAAGAGGTATAAACAACCGTTTTAATTGAATATACCTGCTTTTGATGTTCTCACAGTTTGCTTATAACAAAGCAAAGAATTTCTCACATTTTTGAGTGGTTTGATATGAGTTATCCATTTAAATTCACATAAGTTGAATCAATTTGCATACGTTTAAGTCGAAAAATAAAATATTATGATGACCATAAGAACAAATAGCGATGTAAAGAAATGGATCTTGTACGTTTTTGTAGCAAGAAATCGCTAATGACACGTACGGCGATTTATAATACGTTTTAGTTCGTTATTTTGTTTGTATATTGTTTAGTTATTGGAATTGATATACACACACACGTACGTATATATATATGGATTAATAACTGAACAGGTGAAAGGTTAATCCATACTGAAATCCGTACACAAATCATATCTGTTAATGTCTAAAAAAGCAGATGACATTTTTATGATTTGTTGTTTTTATTCTATTTTATTACCACACTATTAATCCATAAAGTCGATGAAATAGAGGATACCTATCGTATGGATGAAATATTAAGACATTTCAACGTGGTATAAATTGCCGTACGTGTCATTAGCAAGTTTTCTATGATTCTATCTATTGACACGTACAAGAACGATAACTCGCAATAGGAATGTTAAGAATTGGAGTTGTCTTTCTTGTACGTTTTTTAGCAAGAACTCGCTAATGACACGTACGGCAATTTATGCCGTTTACGGTCATAGTTTTGATGTTATTGTTTCGTTATTGGTATTGATTGAAATATGTGGATTATAATATTAAACAGGTAAACTATTAATTATAATCAAGGTTTCAGTACGCAGGTCATATCTTTTTATTTTCTAAAAAATAAAGCAGATGACATTTTTACCAGATTTTTGTTGTCATTGTTCTATTACCTCTACTAAGCCATTAAGTCGATAAAACCAGCATATCGTTGGAAAACTATCATATTTGCCGAGTTTAAACACAGTAAAAATTGGTATAAATTGTCGTACGTGTCATTAGCATGTTTTCAATGATTCTATCTATTGACACGTACAAGAACGATAACTCGCAATAGGAATGTTAAGAATTGGAGTTGTCTTTCTTGTACGTTTTTTAGCAAGAACTATCTAATGACACGTACGGCAATTTATGCCGTTTACGGTCATAGTTTTGATGTTATTGTTTCGTTATTGGTATTGATTGAAATATGTGGATTATAATATTAAACAGGTAAACTATTAATTATAATCAAGGTTTCAGTACGCAGGTCATATCTTTTTATTTTCTAAAAAATAAAGCAGATGACATTTTTACCAGATTTTTGTTGTCATTGTTCTATTACCTCTACTAAGCCATTAAGTCGATAAAACCAGCATATCGTTGGAAAACTATCATATTTGCCGAGTTTAAACACAGTAAAAATTGGTATAAATTGCCGTACGTGTCATTAGCAAGTTTTCTATGATTCTATCTATTGACACGTACAAGAACGATAACTCGCAATAGGAATGTTAAGAATTGGAGTTGTCTTTCTTGTACGTTTTTGTAGCAAGAACTCGCTTATGACACGTACGGCAATTTATACCGTTTACGGTCATAGTTTTGATGTTATTGTTTCGTTATTGGTATTGATTGAAATATGTGGATTAATATATTAAACAGGTAAAACATTAATTACAATAAAGGTTTCAGTACGCAGGTCATATCATTTAATGTTCTAAAAAATAAAGCAGATGACATTTTTAACCAGATTTTTGTTGTCGTTATTCTATTACCTCTAATAAGCCATTATGTCGATAAAAACAACCTATCGTTGGGAAACTGTCATATTGACAGGGCTTAAACACAGTAAAATTTGGTATAAATTGCCATACGTGTCATTAGCAAGTTTTCTATGATTCTATCTATTGACACGTACAAGAACGATAACTCGCAATAGGAATGTTAAGAATTGGAGTTGTCGTTCTTGTACGATTATGAAGAGAAAATATGGCTAATATACACGTACGGCAATTTATACCGTTTTACGGTCAAAGTTGTGTTGCTATTGTTTCGTTATTGGTATTGATTGAAATATGTGGATTAAAATATTAAACAGGTAAAACATTAATTTAAACTGACTGATTTCGTGAACATAACTGATTTTACTCCAACGTACAAAGCCATAGTTGCAAGATACACAGATAATGCCAGAGACAAATGGAAGAGACAAATGCAAGGATATACTTTTTCTCGAGAGAACCAGTTTATCCGATGAGCTGAGATTTGCATTGCGGTTATATAGGTTACTAGCATGAAGAATTCAGCTTTTCCGCTTGAGCATATTTTGTTGCCACGCGCTGTTTGACATTTGAATTGCAAACAGCTTGATTGAGTAACAAACAATAAGCCGAGTAAAAGCAATTATTGTCATTTGGACAGTTAGGTAATTCACACCTATCTGAAACTCAACGCGCGCTTGTTGTTGAATGTTTGCGGTACACGCCATCTAAATTACAGGTAAATTATGATGTGTATCCAAGCTGCAATCGCGGTGGATCCAAGCTGTAAAGTTATCCCGAGTTCCCACCCCAAATCCTTTGCCAGTTTCAAAGTGAATTTCATAGTGAGACGTTGATTAAAGTGCAAATATTCTACAATGACTACATTTATGTTCATGGTCTGGATTTTACTCAAGTTTTCAACGATATATATACGTTTGGAGTTATAGATAATACTGAATTTTTAGTGTACAATATGTAACCGTGGAAAAACAATATAACTTGTGGTGACAGAATTCTCTATTGTAATTTCAACGCAGTTTACTAGTTGTATTCAGCGTGAATGAGATCGTTAAACAGTGTGTTGTGTAAATTGGATTTTATTTGTACAATTGCATATAACAGGTAAGTTTTTTTTTATTTTCTTATTTTATACTATTTATTAAATTAAGTTGTGATTATATGTATCTGAAACAAAATACTTTTGCCTGGACGTCTGTCTTTATCTATGCTATTTTTTCTATCACGGACGCATACGGTAAACGTGTACCATACGTTTGCACGTAAATTGTATCAAATAAGTAACAAATTATGAGGGTTTTTTTAACAATATCATTAAAAAGTATTCTTATACAGTTCTGGTTCATTTTCATTAGAAATTTAATCATATAAAATCGCATACAATGATTGCAATTCTGAGGGCGGAAACTTTCTGACATGGTGGGTGATTCTCACGATAAGTGTAATTTTTACCCTAACACCATACGTGTCAATAGACACTTCGCTTGTTTTATAATAAAATCGGAATTTCAGCCGAATTTCCTATTCAATCTCCTAATTTTGTTTAGTTCGCGTTTCATTAAAGTTAACCATTCAGCTGCATTTGACAGATACGCCGGTATTTTAAATTCGCGAAAACTGGTGACAAAATGAGCTAATTGCATTTTGATGCACCAACGATAAAACACGAAGCGTTCCGCGTGATATAGTTTAGCGTCTGGTAATCGGATGATTCATAAAACAATGAGCGCCTAGTAAGACTCCGAAGAAAGAGATTTTAGATTTTCCAAAAGAAGTTTTTCGAACCGCTACGGAAAATTATCGGCAACAAGATCAAAATCACAAACAGCCCCCTCATAAATTTGCTTACCTCGTTATTTTAAGCAAGCCTGTCATAATTATTGAAATCAACTACGGAAATGTTTGGTCAGAGACTGGTTTCCGTGTTTTCAATGCTGTCCGCGTGCGTGTAGCAACCTAATTCGGCAACCAGTCCAATTTGTTTTGGTTCACTCGGATTTTGCCGTCACAGTTATAGTACGACGAACGATAGGGCCGAACGATAACATTGGCGAACATTGACACCGTAATTTTAACTAATTTGACAGCTTTCGAAATCACCTTCGATTTCGTTTTTTCAATCTTACTCGACAAAGACATCCTCTAACCCCCCCCCCCCCCCCCCCCCCCCCCCCCGAATTTCTCAACGGATTTACACGTTCTGGAAAAATGACCCTCGGCAATTTCGGAAATACGGAATTCCGTCACAATACGGAAAACTTTCACCCATGCAGTTGTAGTTACTTACATTAGCACCACTAGGGTAAAGGCTATGAAGTCAGAGGAGGACATGAGCTGTATGATGGTACGGAGCCAGTTGTAGTTACTTACATTAGCACCACTAGGGTAAAGGCTATGAGGCCAGAGGAGGACATGAGCTGTATGATGGTACGGAGCCAGTTGTAGTTACTTACATTAGCACCACTAGGGTAAAGGCTATGAAGCCAGAGGAGGACATGAGCTGTATGATGGTACGGAGCCAGTTGTAGTTACTTACATAAGCACCACTAGGGTAAAGGCTATGAAGTCAGAGGAGGACATGAGCTGTATGATGGTATGGAGCCAGTTGTAGTTACTTACATTAGCACCACCAGGGTAAAGGCAATGAAGCCAGAGGAGGACATGAACTGTATGATGGTATGGAGCCAGTTGTAGTTACTTACATTAGCACCACTAGGGTAAAGGCAATGAGGCCAGAGGAGGACATGAGCTGTATGATGGTATAGAGCCAGTTGTAGTTACTTACATTAGCACCACTAGGGTAAAGGCAATGAAGCCAGAGGAGGACATGAGCTGTATGACGGTACGGAGCCAGTTGTAGTTACTTACATTAGCACCACTAGGGTAAAGGCTATGAAGCCAGAGGAGGACATGAGCTGTATGATGGTATGGAGCCAGTTGTAGTTACTTACATTAGCACCACTAGGGTAAAGGCATGAAGCCAGAGGAGGACATGAGCTGTATGATGGTATGGAGCCAGTTGTAGTTACTTACATTAGCACCACTAGGGTAAGGGCTATGAAGCCAGAGGAGGACATGAGCTGTATGATGGTAAGGAGCCAGTTGTAGTTACTTACATTAGCACCACTAGGGTAAAGGCTATGAAGCCAGAGGAGGACATGAGCTGTATGATGGTATGGAGCCAGTTGTAGTTACTTACATTAGCATCACCAGGGTAAAGGCAATGAAGCCAGAGGAGGACATGAGCTGTATGATGGTATGGAGCCAGTTGTAGTTACTTACATTAGCACCATCAGGGTAAAGGCAATGAAGCCATAGGAGGACATGATCTGTATGATGGTATGGAGCCAGTTGTTGTTACTTACATTAGCACCACTAGGGTAAAGGCAATGAAGCCAGAGGAGGACACGAGCTGTATGATGGTATGGAGCCAGTTGTAGTACTAGGGTAAAGGCAATGAAGCCAGAGGAGGACATGAACTGTATGATGGTATGGAGCCAGTTGTAGTTACATGTACTTACATTAGCACCACTAGGGTAAAGGCAATGAAGCCAGAGGAGGACATGAACTGTATGAAGGTATGGAGCCAGTTGTAGTTACTTACATTAGCACCACTAGGGTAAAGGCAATGAAGCCAGAGGAGGAAATGAGCTGTATGATGGTATGGAGCAAGTTGTAGTTACTTACATTAGCACCACCAGGGTAAAGGCAATGAAGCCAGAGGAGGACATAAGCTGTATGATGGTATGGAGCCAGTTGTAGTTACTTACATTAGCACAACTAGGGTAAAGGCAATGAAGCCAGAGGAGGACATGAGCTGTATGATGGTATTGAGCCAGTTGTCGTTACTTACATTAGCACCACTAGGGTAAAGGCAATGAAGCCAGAGGAGGACATGAACTGTATGATGGTATGGAGCGAGTTGTAGTTACTTACATTAGCACCACCAGGGTAAAGGCAATGAAGCCAGAGGAGGACATGAGCTGTATGATGGTATGGAGCCAGTTGTAATCAGCCTTCAACTCGTCAACCAAATCAGTCACTATCTCATAACTTGTGGTATGGTTTCGGAATGGACCACAGTCATCACTTGGCTTTACACTGCAAAAATCAAATGAATTAACTAATCATTGAATGAATTCCTTAGTTTAATGAGGATAGTCCGATTAGTAACAAGATGAACTACAGTGAAGCTCTTTACACTCCATGTATATGTACATAAATAAACGGATTAGTACATTTAAATACAGTATAAACTCGGAAAACCGGAGTCCCAGAAATCCGGAATCCTCGGAATACCGAACGTTCTGTCCGGTCCTGATTTTTTTCTTTCTTATTTTAACCAAAAGTAAGTCTCAGAAAACCGGAACCTCAGAATTCCGAAAACCGAACGATTTTCTCGGCCCAAAAGGTTCAGATACACATAAAATTACCTCGGAAAACCGAACATCCACTGTGTTTATCACCTCGCGTCTCAAATTTCACCATTGCGATTATGGAAAACTTATTCAACCGAGTCGACCGTCAAACACATCTTGGACACTTAGCGTATGTGTTAAGATTGCGTAATGGGTGGGGTGTTTATTGGAGATGACACGTGTATTTCACGCTTGTGACACTTGATTGCTTATTTAAATAAGGCTCCGATCTGACAATGCTACAGCAACAAAAATGCGTTCCATTGTTCGTAGTTTGTTTCCGAGTACGTCGGTACACTTTACTGTTTAGAATTCAAATTTATAAAAGTTCAGTAAGGCATTCTGAAGACAGAAAGAAAGGAAATAACTCAGTTATATTTGATAATTATTGTTTGCAATTGCGTACTGAATGAGTGTGTTGTAGAAGCAAAGTCTTACTGTATAAACAACCGCTCAATTAGGTCATCTAGTAAACTACGCAAAACGAAAACACCGACACTCGATTTGCACAGCAAATTTTCCTTTAGCGACATATTCGCAAATTCGGAAACGTTCTTGATTATACTGAATCTACGAACTTCCATAGAATAATGTGCTGCTCGAAATGCTAATAAAGTAAGCCCATCAAAAGTTAAAACAATGGCGGTTGTTTCGTTTTATAATGGTTGCGACAATCTAAAAATTGAAGTGTTTATTTAAAACACAGATGCTTCTAACGTGGGAATACGTTTATATCCTGTGATTTAACCCTGAAAATCAGAGTATACATGAGTGCACATTATACACGGCAAAAGATGGTAAATAATTATTGAGCTATTGTTAAAAATGCTCTGTCGTATTGAAAGTTTATTCTCATTCTTGATCATTCTATCAAACAGTTTTGATCTAGATGAGAATTCACTGTTACGTTCATGTTATTGAGTTATAGGTCCGGAAGATGCCTCAGCCTGAATTCACTGATTCATGAAAAACTCAGAAAACCGAACACCTCAGAAAACCGAACTTTTTACCTGGTCCGGAGGGTGTTCGGTTTTCCGAGGTTTTACTGTACTAAAATACATGTATTAGTGCAGACTAGATGTCTTGCTATTTAAGCAGAAATAATGCAGAATTTTTCTGCATTGTTTGTATTCTGCATTGAGCATAACCTGTCCTTCAAAATATCCGCATAAATTCAAGTATTATGTGTTTAACACAATATTGACTATACTATGTTTTGCATGACAGCAAAACTAGAGCATAACCTTGGTGATAATGGCTGTTTAACACATTTACTAAGTTTTGTGAATATCAGATAAAAGTTCTAAAATCTAGGCTGGATATCAACTTACAAGAATACTGCATAAGCTATGGCTACTAAAGTCAGTATGTAGAAACAGAACAGAAATCCCAGGAAAATGGTGTGTGCCCGTGATGCCCTCCAGGGGCGTAGTGAAGGTCTGCAGTTCTGGATGACGCTGATCTAAAAAATGAAACCATAAGGCTGAAGCATCTTATTCACTGAACAAAACTTGTTCTACATAAATAAATTTATATTATATGAACAAGTTTCCAAGCAATACGAGCTTTGTGGGTTATGAGTTTTTTCCACAAGTTTTCCAACAGGTCTGATCTGGGCCCTAACTTCAATATTTTCAAAAGTAATCACAAATGAAAAAGGTAACACTACCTGTGACACTCGGTTAAAATACAAGAACATTTTGGTGTTTTTCATAGCCGTCTCTGTATTACGTAAACAAGCATGCCGTCCGGAATAAAAACACGGGAACGAAGAAATGGTGTTTTTGTTTTTTGAAATTAACCAAGTTGTGTGGGGTTTTTTTAAATTCTGGTCCAGCACAGAATAGCATTGTGATTAATCTAGACATTGACTGTCAGGCAATGTATTGATACTAGTATTTCTACATAAAATAGTGTAAACAAAGTTTTAGACAACAAACTGCATCGAGTGGACTTTGCTGCCGAAAATAAAAAAGGCCTAGAGAAAGGTAGGAATATTTGGCGGATAAGATTTACGCGAGTTTGATACACACGCAAAAATAGCGAAAATTTCCTTCTCGCGAAAAAACCCACTTATACGGTAAATGAAACATAGGGTTTGAGCTTAATCATTGACTGACTGAGAAAAACACTGTTTTGTTTTCAATTAATTATGGTGATACAAGACCTAATGTAAATCAGTGACACAAATAAACAGCTGTAAAGGCCTGTAATATGCCTGACCACACTTGGAAATCTACTTAACCAATTACCCCACAGATATGCATTTTAACACATTTAATTCATTCTTCCACTGAAGATGACAGTTCCAATTTATACAATCATGAATATGTATCATACAAAACATTTCCTATATTTTTGCAGGGCAGCTTGCTTTGTTTTGATTTTACGTCGCTTTCAACCGTATTTCAGTCATATCGCGACGTCCAGTTAATTACAGGTGGAGGAAGACCCCAGAAGTCCTTTATGCACTGTTTCAGGCACAAATTGGCAACTGGGTAGAACCACCGTCCTTCCGCAAGCCAGCTTGAAGGCTTCCCCACATGAAAAATCCGAACGATCCTAATGGGATTCGAACTCACAGCAGTGAGGAGCTTAGTGATGTAAGTCACAGTGACTATACCACTTCTTCAATACTAGAAACAGGCTTTGGAGTAAAGAGTAACAAGAGCACCGCAGTGCGGCAAAATACGCCCGTCATGGCCAGCGGCTGTCAAAGTCGTCCGGACTCAGGCCGACTGGAAAAAGTCGCCCGGAGTGTAGGCCCGACTATTGATCTCAAAAAGACTATGCTGTAGTATTGCGATAGCTCAAGTACTATCCAGATAGTATTGCGATAGTCAAGAAACTATTGCAATACTATCACGATAGTTTTTCTACCAAATGTTTTCTCATAAACAAATGCTCTTTGGGTGTATTTACATACTTTGGATATATCACGGAATTTTGACAATAAAGGGGGCATAACTCTGCTAAAAATAGTTGCCAACATCTGAAATTTAACAGGAACCAAAATATTCACAGGTGCCTTCCCTGTATGATGAGAAAGCTAAATATGAAATTTGGTTACAATAGACAAAATGTAAGTAAAATTATTATCAGGAAACAATATATTGTTAAAAAAATTGTGTGAAGGGGCATAACTCTGAAAATACGGAGTCAAACCAAAAACCCGTATTATATATTAAGTCACTTCATTCATTGTATCACCGTATCAAATTTGAAATCAATTGAATAAAAGATAAAAAAGTTCTGGTTTTTTTTTTAAAAATGCCCATTTTTGACAATAAAGGGGCATAACTCTGCTAAAAATAGTCGCCAACGTCTGAAACGCGAACTCGTCTGAGCTATTGTGGTATGGAATATTTGTAGGAAGTTTAATCAAAATCGGTCAATAAATGAAGGTGAGAGAGCGCTAAGAAGAAAAAATAAAGGCATAATTGTGGCTTATTTTAAATTTTAAGTATGTAAAGGGGCATAACTCATAGAAAAATAATTTAACAGGAACCAAAATTCTCAGGATGCCTTCCCTGCATGATGAGAAAGCTAAATATGAAATTTGGTTACAATAGACAAAATGTAAGTAAAATTATGATCAGGAAACAATATATTGTTAAAAAAATTGTGTGAAGGGGCATAACTCTGAAAATACGGAGTCAAACCAAAAACCCGTAATATATGTTAAGTAACTTCATTCAGTGTATCACCATATCAAATTTGAAATCAATTGAATAAAAAATAAAAAAGTTTTTTTTTTTAAAATGCCCATTTTTGACAATAAAGGGGCATAACTCTGCTAAAAATAGCCGCCAACGTCTGAAACGCCAACTCGTCCGAGCTATTGTGGTATGGAATATTTGTAGGAAGTTTGATCAAAATCGGTAAATAAATGAAGGTGAGAGAGCGCTAACAAGAAAAGTTAACGGACGGACGTACGGACGCACGTACGTCCGTTCTTAGGAGACGGTTGTTGTGGGGTTTTTTGCTATATAAACCCTAACCCTAAAACTAACCCCACATGCGTGATTTTGAACCCCACAATACTCTCTTTCAACCCCACAATCACTAACTGGCCAGGTTAATGACCGAAACGGACCCCATAAGGTAGCTCCTGTAAGCCCGGACGGACGTACGGACGGACAGCGCTGGGTATACCATAATACGACCGTCGATGACGGGCGTATAATAATAAAAACTTACCCTTTTCACATAGAACAACAGGAAGAGTTTGATGATCATGATGAGTGATAACATGGGTGCAAAGTATGTGCCTAGCCTGAAAATAAACACACACATATCAAAATGATCTCTATATGTACAAAATAAAGTAAAAAATACAGTCAAAAATTAAAAGTTACAAATTTCATTTCTAGATTTAACCCTTCTCCTACTGACTATCTATATTCATGTATAAAACTCAAACTACTATGAACATCAGGCTCCAAGGTTATAAAGCTTTTGAGTTGAGTCTGATATCATTCTCAAGCATTTCATTGGTCAGATTTGAGCCTGGGCTCAAATCTGACCAATCAAATGCTTAAGAACTACTCCAGACTCGACTCAAAAGCTTTATAACCTTGGAACCTGACATTATGAAGAATTAGACTTGCTTGTAAAATTAAGGGTTTTTTACTCAAAGAAAGAGTGCAGTCATGTAAGACAGATGCTATAAGTAAACAGTGTAGACCCAAATCCTTCAGAACGTAATTGATCTAGGTCTACACTGATTTCAAAAAGCATCATTGTATACTAGCGGAAGAAGGGTTAAGTTCGCCTGCCAAATAATTTGTAATAGACAACTTGGAACTTTCGGTTTCAATATCTATAGTTAATGGTAGTACCATGTGCATGCCAAAAATGAATCTCATTACCTACTTTTTGTTTAATGAAATCCTAATATTGATCCTAACATCTCAATACATTCTTTTAGAAATACAAACAGTTTAGATCCTGCTAACACAACAAGTTACAGGACTTTTGATCTTGATCTTGTTTGCAATGAGCAGTACTACTATTTTCCCCCTAGTCGATAGTGTTAAAAGCTACAAAAATAACTATACCAGCAGAGTGCTTGAGAGTAGATGAGGTTCAGTGTGTTTCTTCCGATCTCAAACTCAGGATAAGCCAACGTCTTACAGCAGTATTCCTTACACAACCTGTGGAAATATAGACACATATACAGTCAAACCTGAACTGACCAACTTTTAGCTTTCGCTAAGCTCAGATCTGACCAATCAAATACTTGAGAACGATCTCAGACTCAACTCAAAAGCTTTATAACCTTGGACCCTATTCTGAATACTCATAAAGAGTACTAGTATACAACATGCATACACAGTTTCAGTGATGTCATATTGAAAAATAAGATTTCTTAACATGACCATAACATAAAAAGTGTATCATTTATACGAAAATATTCTGCACTCAAAATTGTGTAACCATTCATTGAAAAAGAGTCTCCAAACACAGCTGATGAAAAACACAGAACAAAATAGAATCCGAAAAACTACCTAGGAACTATCCTTTTAGCATGCTAGCAATAAAACAATGAAAACATTTGTAAACACTTTAGATCTTGATGAGACGTCAAGAAATGCTGTGCTTCATCAGGATCCAAACTATTTGATGTTCTGACCCTGTTTAGAAAATAAATCCTATTTCGAGAACAGTAGCAGATGACAATTGATGCAGATGAAATCATTACCCAGCATGCGAAGAGTTAAGTCTGGTCCTGCATTAAGCAGTTGTGGCCATTTTGACACAATTTTATCTGAATTATCGGTGAAATTTGCAATCATGCAATCATAGAAATTATATCATATAAGTATGATAGTCATACTATAAAATTTATAGTTTATATTTAACTCTCTCAACATCATGGACCTGCTTAAAATACAGTAAAACCTCACTATTACGACCACTAAAACCAAGGCTAATTCATTGTATAAATAGAGAGATGACAGCTTAAAACAAGGTGACAGTGAAACAGAAAGCTCCTAAAGGAGCTTTCTGTTTCACTGTCACCTTGATTTAAGCGGTCACCTATCGTAAACACCCTAATAATTAACATAATTTAGTGGTCATAATAGAGAGGTTTTACTGTATACTCATTACATTTGCAAACAGTGTAGACCCAGATCAGAGGACTCTGATATTAGCCCTCTGATTTTGGTCTACACTGTTTGCTAATTTAGATCAGCATTTTCTAAACTACCCAAAATTAAAAGTAGACTTGTTCATGCTTAGGTTACTAAAAAGATCCACAATGGAACCTAATAACCCACAATAGTTACTTAGTGTTGAAATAGTTAACTACCATATAACTGAAAACTCTACATTAAAGGTAAAGGATACAAAAATAAGAACAAAAACAGCATCTAATCATAGATTTTCTTCTGTAACAATATAAGTAATGTTGTTCCTCTTCTTTCTTTGTGTTTATAATAGGTCCTTACATTAAACAAAATGTCTTTGTGAAACACTATGCTCCCTGATCTTACCAAGACCTCTAAATGATCTTGACCAAGCATTGATACACCAATTTTCACATGTACTTCCAAAGTTATGATCAATGTTAAAGTTGATTACAGACAGACAAACAGACACATATTATACAGTGCTTCCTGATCCCCACAATGTCTCTCAATTTCCATCTTAAAACAATGATTGCAAATGTTCACCAAACAAGGCAACTATGGTATGTCTCATGATTTCACTGCTAAAACATGTTTGCAGTTTCTTTTTCCAAAGATAGGTATTGGACATTGTGACAAAAGAAATACCAATATGAGTGACAAACAGTCTGAACCAAGATCAGATGCCGCATCTGACCGGGGTTCAATCTGTTTGCAAATACAGTGGAGAATCTGTTATTCTTTCCCGTTTAAACGCAAAGGTACGCAAACGCAAAACACTAAAACGTAGAAAAGTACAACTTTTGGACAATTCTGATAATTCATGTTTATCTTGGTGGCAAACAGTTTGGAGCCTGATCAGACGCCGGGTTACCCGGTGTCTGATCTGGCTCCAAACTGTTTGCACTGCAAATAATAGTTTTAGCGTAAACACGTTTATTGGGAAAGAATAACTTTTTCTCCACTGTATGAGCCAAGTCATGCTCAGCACTCTGTAGGGTGATAATTGTCCCTCCCTATAATAACTCCTTCTGAACAACACACACAATCTTAAGTCTCCCATTGGGCTTCATTGTGGACAGGAAGCACTGTAAACACAGACAAACCAAAAGCTATGCACCCTCCCTTTTATTTCAATCATGGGGGAATTTATTGATAGGTGAGATATTCATTTCAAATCAATTACAGTGGAGAATCTGTTATTCTTTCCCGTTTAAACGCAAACGTACTCAAACGCAAAACACTAAAACATTGAAAAGTACAACTTTTGGACAATTCTGATAATTCATGTTTATCTTGGTGGCAAACAGTTTGGAGCCTGATCAGACGCCGGGTTACCCGGCGTCTGATCTGGCTTCAAACCGTTTGCACTGCAAATAATAGTTTTAGCGTAAACACCGTTTATTGGGAAAGAATAACATTTTCTCCACTGTACATAGCATAAGACAGCTGGGGTAGTATTCTGTAATCTTTTAACAAAGCATCTGACAGCCACTGTCACCACCACCTCACAATTAGCTCTTTTATACCATGTGGCACTTTATGCCTCTGCATTTCTCCAATAACTTGAACATTGATTTTATTTGATTTGTTATGACTTACATTGCTTTTTAACAGTATACATACTCCTACACATAAGTACCACAAATAACTATTCATTCAATATAATGTATAATATTCATTCTAAAATATTGTTATTGATGCAAAATATACATGATAGTATGTATGTAACAGTTGATTACTTTTGATACAAACTACAGTAAAACCTCTCTATTACGACCACTAAATTATGTTAATTATTAGGGTGTTTACGGTAGGTGACTGCTTAAAACAAGGTGACAGTGAAACAGAAAGCTCCTTTAGGAGCTTTCTGTTTCACTGTCACCTTGCTTTAAGCTGTCACCTGTCTATTAAACAATTAATTAGCCTTCGTTTTAGTGGTCGTAATAGCGAGGTTTTACTGTAGTTTGTAAGGTGTAGTGGAGGATGTTCCTATCATCGCCACTCCAGTGACGGGAACAATAACTGGATTATAATTATGTAACCAGAAATTCAACAAATAAATAAATTGAGGAAAAAATAAATATTCATTCATGGTGTTGAAATAAAGTTGGAGGCTTAAAACATCAATGTTTAAATGTACAGTCATACTTGTATTGAGTCACCATTCATCTACAGCTGAGTATCAATATCTCAAGATTGCTTAATAACTCATTCAACCCTAAAGCCTTAAGTATCCTTATACCTGTCAAAAGCACACTTGTCCTATGCAAAGTGTAGACCTTGATCAAAAGGCTGGACCCCTGATGAGGGTATACACTGTTTGTCATTTTGTAATATACACATGTCATGTTAAACATCAGAAAATGGACTGGATTTTATTGGAGACTGGTACTGTCCATTTGAAGTTTCAGGGGTGAATAAGTTAAACTTTCATCACCTAATTTTATTGTTCACTTCAACTCTTTAGCAATAGAAATATCTCCATAAAAAATTTGTTGTCTAAATTTTATGAAAATTTCAAATTTTTAAGTTTTACTGAAAAAAGTACTGATACTCGTGCCAAACAGTTTGGATTCAGATCAGATGCTGTGTTTTGGAGCTTCTGATCATCATCTGGATCAAAACTGTGAAGCAAAGTCAAATTTATTCATCTATGGCATGGAAATGGTTAAGCAAGCATGGGTTAAAGATATTCAATTGTAGAAATCCAGATGAGTTTGACCTCAGCAAGCTCGAGATATCAAGGGTCTAATGTACAGTGGAGAATGTGTTATTCTTTCCCAATAAACGCGTTTACGCTAAAACCATTATTTGCAGTGCAAACAGTTTGGAGCCAGATCAGACGCCGGGTAACCCGGCGTCTGATCAGGCTCTAAACTGTTTGCCACCAAGATAAACATGAATTATCAGAATTGTCCAAAAGTTGTACTTTTCTACGTTTTAGTGTTTTGCGTATGTTTGCGTTTAAACGGGAAAGAATAACAGATTCTCCACTGAATGTGTCCATATAAGATATTGTCTCTATAACATGAAAATGTATCATTCCATCAAGTAAATGGAAGAATACACTGAAAACATCCAGGCATTAATTGGTTAAGCAAGGTAACAAAACTCTGTGAATTCATAACAGTGAACAGAACAAAGAAACACAGCCTTTCAGTGATGCAACAAGCCACTTCATGTGAAATAAAGGCATTTTCAACATTTCAATACACCTAATCTTGTAACAAAGTCAGACCTATGTTGACCCATTACCCCATGAATATACCTTTTTACGTCTGTTATTTATTCTTCCTTTGAAAAAAATAGTTGCACTTCATACAGTCATGGATTGCCGGAATGTAGAAATATTTTCTAGCAGATTGTAGCTTATAGTGCATTCTGCTTTACATTCAACCTGCCTCAAGTGGTTACAGTCGAGAATCTGTTATTCTTTCCCAATAAACGCGTTTACGCTAAAACTATTATTTGCAGTGCAAACAGTTTGGAGCCAGATCAGACGCCGGGTAACCCGGCGTCTGATCAGGCTCCAAACTGTTTGCCACCAAGATAAACAAGAATTATCAGAATTGTCCAAAAGTTGTTCTTTTCTATGTTTTAGTGCTTTGCGTTTGCGTACGATTGCGTTTAAACGGGAAAGAATAACAGATTCTCCACTGTATCTATCTAAAATACTAGAAACAGCTGATTGGTTAATGGGTTAAGCTACCACTAAATGCAGATAGACAGTGATCTTAACAGAAAGGTTACCACTTAATGTAGAAAGAATGCAATGCAGAAGGCTCCGATAGGAGACAGCCTGACAGCTTTGCATTTAGTAGAGGAATATATTAAAGGTGTAAAAAGGTATATTTATGGGGTAATGGGTATATGCAAATTTGAACATACACTTCAACATGCAGAAGCTTAACACATTCAACCCTAGCGGTGGGTAAACTCGTCATTCCTGCTTGTCATTTACATACTGTGCACCTGTGAGGATTACACTTGTCCCATGCAAACAGTGTAGACCCTGATCAGAGGGCTCCTGAAAGAGCCCTCTGATCAGGGTCTTCACTGTTTGTAATTTTGAAATATATTGTTAAAATCAACCCTAAATAGTCAAAAATGGACTAGACTTATTTTGAAGTTGGAGTGAATGAGTTAAACCAAAATGGCACAACCTATTGTGACAATGGTCTACACAGCTTGTGTACAAGAAATGTTCAAAGTGCCTTTGTTGTGCCCTGGTGGCTTATAGAACTCAAACATGCTCTGCTTCCTTAGGTGTAGCTTACCAGTCCCACAATAATCTATGAAAACATAACATGGCTGTATTAGATTGTACATGTAAGTCATTAATGATTCAGTCACAAAATTAAACAAACTCAACAGTGATTGAATGCTAAAAATCATCTGAAATAAAAGTAATAATTGGTTGGCATAGGAACAAAGTGATATTAAACTTAATTATACAATTTTTTCAGAAACTTTCTGCAAATAACATGTCGTAAACAGGACTGTGTTTAATAAATGCTTATGCACTCAGTAGCATCCTTGACAATATATTCTGAATCCTTTCTAAGTCCAAATTAGTTGGCTGAATATGGCTGAATTGGCAATGGTACAATGCAATAACTGTTTTTAAAAGTATCAAAGCATTGTAATAAGTAGTGTTGATGCTAGACAAAATGGTAAAATCTAGTTAACAAAGAAATAGCCCATTTAAAATATTCTCAGTCCAAATTAGGTCAATATTTTTAAGGTCAAAATCAAGGTTGGGTAATATGGGCGGTCCATCCTAATACCGCAAACCACCTCAAACTACCGCAAATCACTGCAAACTACCACAAACCACCTCTAAATACCGCAAACCACCGCAAACTAAGTTCATTCTAATACTGCAAACCGCTAATTGTGACGAGACAAACACTGCTGTTCCATGTGTATGACGTGATGTATATGACGTCATCTATATACGATGACGTCATATACATGACGGCATACACATGGAACAGCAATTTACACGGAAATTCAAAGTTTGAAGTGGTTTGCTGTATTAGCATGAGCTTAATTTACGGTATTTAGAAGTTGTTTGTGGTATTTAGAGATTGTTTGCGGTATTTATATGTGGTTTGCGGTATTTAGAAGTGGTTTGCTGTAGTTTGCAGTATTAGGATGAACTTGGTTTGCGGTATTTAGAGGTGGTTTGCGGTATTTAGAGGTAGTTTGCGGTATTTATATGTGGTTTGCGGTATTTAGAAGTGGTTTGCTGTAGTTTGTAGTGGTTTGCAGTATTAAGATGAACTTAGTTTGTGGTGGTTTGTGGTATTTAGAAGTGGTTTGTGGTATTTAGGGGTTGTTTGCAGTATTTACATGTGGTTTGCGGTATTTAGAAATGGTTTGCGGTAGTTTGCAGTATTAGGATGAACTTGGTTTGCGGTATTTAGAGGTGGTTTGCGGTATTTAGAGGTAGTTTGCGGTATTTATATGTGGTTTGCGGTATTTAGAAGTGGTTTGCTGTAGTTTGTAGTGGTTTGCAGTATTAAGATGAACTTAGTTTGTGGTGGTTTGCGGTATTTAGAAGTGGTTTGTGGTATTTAGGGGTTGTTTGCAGTATTTACATGTGGTTTGCGGTATTTAGAAATGGTTTGCGGTAGTTTGCAGTATTAGGATGAACTTGGTTTGCGGTATTTAGAGGTGGTTTGCGGTATTTAGAGGTAGTTTGAGGTATTTATATGTGGTTTGCGGTATTTAGAAGTGGTTTGCTGTAGTTTGTAGTGGTTTGCAGTATTAAGATGAACTTAGTTTGTGGTGGTTTGCAGTATTTAGAAGTGGTTTGTGGTATTTAGGGGTTGTTTGCAGTATTTACATGTGGTTTGCGGTATTTAGAAATGGTTTGCGGTAGTTTGCAGTATTAGGATGAACTTGGTTTGGGGTATTTAGAGGTGGTTTGCGGTATTTAGAGGTACTTTGCGGTATTTATATGTGGTTTGCGGTATTTAGAAGTGGTTTGCTGTAGTTTGTAGTGGTTTGCAGTATTAAGATGAA
Organism: Gari tellinella; assembly: GCA_922989275.2. Taxonomy (NCBI): domain Eukaryota; kingdom Metazoa; phylum Mollusca; class Bivalvia; order Cardiida; family Psammobiidae; genus Gari; species Gari tellinella. The sequence goes on along the minus strand of OV277856.1, from coordinate 97,908,225 downwards.
CTTAGTTTGTGGTGGTTTGCGGTATTTAGAAGTGGTTTGTGGTATTTAGGGGTTGTTTGCAGTATTTACATGTGGTTTGTGGTATTTAGAAATGGTTTGCGGTAGTTTGCAGTATTAGGATGAACTTGGTTTGCGGTATTTAGAGGTGGTTTGCGGTATTTAGAGGTAGTTTGTGGTGGTTTGCAGTAGTTTGCGGTGGTTTGCGGTATTAGGATGGACCCGTAATATGGGTGGATTGGTAGGGTTCAAGATAACAAATGTATAAGCATCAAAGCATTGTAGTCTGTTGTGTTGATGCTATGTGATTAAGACTTTGTGATACATTTTTTTTAAAATATATGATATTCTTATTTATTCATTAAAACTGTGATTTAGTTGACATGTTGATATATGCAAATAAATGTACTTGTATAAATCCATGTACACGTATAAACCTAACAAAAGTAACAAAATACTGATTTATAAAAGATATCTAAAAATAATAATACCAACTGCTCATACCTACACATTCTATAACCCTTTCCTTCATACACTGATTCCAGTTTTTAAAACAGGTGGCTGATTAAAGTAGGCTGAAAGTAAAGCAAAGCTTTCTGCTTTACTTTCAGTCTGCTTTGAATTGTCACCAGTGAGAGATAGGTAAAGTTTCCAATATTTTTTGCACATGTCATAGAACAAGCCTATGAGTTTTATAAATGAAAATTTTAGTTTAGTGTCTCTTATTTGAAGACTTGGTTAAGGCGTCAGAAGGTGCTTCTATGGAGGAAAGGGCTTTAATCATCACCAAACTAAACATTAAATGAGACCAGTGACCTGAACTCGACAAACTACAGTAAAACCTCTCTATTACAACCACTAAAACAAGGGCTTAAAGCAAGATGACAGTAAAACAGAAATCTCCTACAGGAGCTTTCCGTTTAACTGTCACCTTGCTTTAAGCAGTCACCTGTCTTAAACACCTAATAAGTAACACACTTTAGTAGTCGTAATAGAGAGGTTTTACTGCCCTGTCTGACAGCTCTACACTGTTCTTACCTTCGTACAAACTCCATGAAGAATGTTGTCAGGAGAATGAAGATAAAGTCAACCACAACAAGTCTGTAGATCTGTTGTCCCACAAATGTCTCCCAACACTGAAAATATCAAAAATTGCTCTGTTAATTTGGGAAAATGTTCAGCAATGTAACTTTCAATATGTTTCAATACCATATAAATGGGGTTTTTTCGCGAGAAGGAAATTTTCGCTATTTTTGTGTGTGTATCAAACTCGCGTAATTCTCTAATCCGCCAAATATTTCTACCTTTCTCTAGGCCTATTTCATTTTCGACAGCAAAGTCCACTAGAGGCAGTTTGTTGTCTAGAAATCTGTATACACTGTTTTATGTAGAAATACTAGTATCAATACATTGCCTGACATTCTATTTCTAGATTAATCACAATGCTATTCTGTGCTGGACCAGAATTAAACAAGAGGGCCTGAAGGCCCTGATATCGCTCACCTGTTATAATGAAGCCTGATAGCTTTACTTTTGAATTTCACCCATTTTATTCTAAATCCATTCAAATTTGTAGGATAGCATGCAAACAACATTGGAATATGAACTACTCTAGAATAGTAGAGTACATGTACATCAAGGGCAGATAACTAGAGCCTAAATGCATGTGTAATACTTAAATTAAGCCTTTTCTAGCATTTCAAAGTATATCAAGGGCAGATAACTCTTGCCACAATAGTCAGATTTCAACAATAATTGCACACCCTCTAGAACTTACAGCTATATACATTGTGTGCAAGTATAATTAAAATCCATAAAAACTGTAGTTGCAAGAGTGTAAACACTGTTAGATATGACATTTTCAGCAATTCAAGGGTAAATAACTCTTGACCTATTTGTCCGATTTCAACCATAATCGAACTCGTCTGAACTCTTATAGTCATATACAATCTGAGCAAGTGTAAGAAAGATTGGATAAATATTGTGGCCTCTAGAGTGTGAAAACCGTTAAATATGACATTTTCAGCAATTCAAAGGTATATAACTCTTGACCTGTTGGTCCGATTTCAACAATAATCGAACTCATTCAAATTCTTATGGTAATATACAATCTGAGCAAGTTAAAGAAAGATTGGATAAAAAGTGTGGCCTCTAGAGTGTAAACATTGTTAAATATGGCATTTTCAGCAATTCAAAGGTAGATAACTCTTGATCTATTTGTCTGATTTCAACGATAATCAAACTCATATGAACTCTTATAGTAATATACCATCTGAGCAAGCTTGAGAAAAATTGGATTAAAATTGTGGCCTCTAGAGAGTAAACACTATTAAATACTGCATTTTCAGCAATTCAAAGGTACATAACTCTTGACCTATTGATCCAATTTCAACCATAATCAAACTCATCCAAACTCTTCTAGTTTTATACAATCTGAGCAAGTTTGAGAAAGATTGAATTAAAATTGTGGCCTCTAGAGTGTAAACACTGTTAAATATGGCATTTTCAGCAATTCAAAGGTAGATCACTCTTGACCTATTAGTCCGATTTCAACCATAATCGAACTCATCCGAACTCTTATGGTAATATACAATGTGAGCAAGTTTGAGAAAGATTGGATAAATATTGTGGCCTCTAGAGTGTAAACACTAAAATTGTTGACGACGGACGACGCACACGGCACGACGGACGTCGGACATTCAACGATTGCAAAAGCTCACCCTGAGCTAGCTCAGGTGAGCTAAAAACAAAAACATTATTTCTTCGTTCCCGTGTTCTTATTACGGACGGCATGTTTGTTTACGTAATACAGAGACAGCTATGAAAAACACCAGAATGTTCTTGTATTTTATTCAAGTGTCTACAGGTACTGTTACCTTGTTATTTGTGATTGGGCCCAGATCAGACCTGGTGGAAAACTTGTGGAAAAAACTCATTACCCACACAGCTCGTCTTTAAGTTGAACCAGGCCTATATTCATGTTCAATTTAATGCATTATTTATTAAAGAGATCTAAAGACGGATGTCCAACAATTTGGATCCAGATTAATCGTGTTGTTCGGTGCCTTATCTTTACTCAAACTGTTTGCCACTGCCAATCAAGTTGTGATAGGCAGACAAAGGGTTAATCGCTTTTACAGTTTGACTTATGTAATTGACATGTAAATGACAGCTCGTCTGCTTGCAATTAAAAGACAACGTTCTCCATTGTCAACACGTATATACAGGTAAATCGAGTGTGAAAAGTTTTGGGTACTTGAGAGACATTGACTTACACGGCGTCTCATCCACATCCAGTGGTGACTTTCTGCTGCTTCACTTCAATACAGACCAAAAACGGAAGTTGCATCCGATCATATTGTAAACAAGTGCGCCATATACTTCATGAAGGGAAGATAGATATCCGTCGCCGTGAATGTTTAAATAGTTACTTCCCTTAGTTTAGCATGCGCCACTTACATAGTGAGGAGTTATTGACAAGATAAAACCCAAAACGGTAAAAAAAATGCTTTAATATCATAACCATAAAAAATAGAATTTCAATATACGTTTGCGCGAAAAATGAACACGATAAAAATTCATTTAGGGTAGAATCGCTAAATTTGCGTCTCGTGTAAACAACCACTTATACGGTATCTGAATAAAATCAAGAAAAAAAATTGGTTTAAATATTTGTTTTAGTGATCATTGAGGCTGGAATTTACTGTAACTTGTGTATTGCCTACATGGGACAACTTCTTACCTTTACATCTAGCCTACTATACCAGTAGTAGAACAGCACTCCAAGGGTGGCAGCTTTCAACAGCATTGTCCTGGAAAATGTAAATACAACAACTCTATTAACTCTTCTTCTGTAATTAATGTATATTGATGAATTTTGAAAACAGTGAAGACCAAGATCAGACAGCTCTGTCAGGGTTTTCACTATTTTGTTAGATGATCAATATGACATGAGTCTACACTCTTTCTTTGGGCAAGGTTTCCTTATCCTTGATGCCAATGTAATAGTTAAGATTATAGATATTCAAAATGAGCTGCGTTTATGAATATGAATATTCAGCTGAAAAAGGGCTAGGTGAATAAACCTTGCAGAAAGCTCCATGAAATACCAGTATAACAAGTACATGTATTCCTGAAGCCCCCCATTACCGGATAGCCAATTTCTAATTTTAAAGGTAGGTGACCAGTTAAAGCAGGTTGAAAGTAAAGCAGAATGCGCCTTAGGGCGCATTCTGCTTTACTTTCAGCCTGCTTTAAGCTACCATCTGTTAGAATACGGAAAATATTTCTTATGATAAATATTCATTGCTGTATAATTTGGAACTTTTTCCTCAAGGTATGACTAAGTAAAAGGCGTAAAAAGGCATATTAATGGGGTAATGGGTTATCATAATTTTAGTTGGCAGTGAGTTGCATATAGCACAAGTCAATATTACAATGGAATGCTAACAAATAATATAACACATTACCTAAATATTCAGTTGTCTTGTTAAGAAAATAGTCTTGCAAAATTATGTCCTCTTAAGAAAAAAACCTTTCACATATAAAATTATAACTGCACCCGACAGGTAGATGCTTAACCCATTACTCAATTACTACGCCTTTAATTTATTCCTCCAATGAAGAAAATAGTTCCCCTTTATACAGTAATGAAAATAATATTCCATAAGAAATATTTTTTCATATCCTAGCAGAAGTAGCTTAAAGAAGACTGAAAGTAAAGCAGAATGTGCCTTAAGGTGCATTCTGCTTTACCTTCAACCTGCTTCAAGTGGTCACCTGTCTTCAAAACAACAAACAGACTATTGGGTAAAGGATTAGGCTCACACACCCATAGCCTGTTTCTAGTTTTGAAAACAGGTGACCACTTAAAGCAGTTTGAAAGTATAGCAGAATGTGCCTTAATGTGCCTGCTTTAAGCTATTATCTCCTAGAAAATAGAAAATATTTCTTCTGATTTTTATTTGTGACAGTATAAATTGGAACTATTTTCTTCAGTAGAGGAATGAATTAAAGGCGTGAAAAAGCGTATTTATTGGGAAATGGGTTAAGAAACAAGAATCGTTCATTTCTAGGCACCACACTGTCCTGGGGCCAGTTTCATAAAACTTTGTACAACAAATGTTGCCTTAAGTCTGATTATAAAAGTATCAATTATTATTTATTTCTCCATCTAATCCTGTCTTGTGACATCTTTATGGAATCGTCTTGAAAAGACGATTCCAAAAAGATGTCACAAGACAGGATTAGATAGAGAAATCAGAGATTAAATCTAGTTTAAAGTTTTGACTTTCGACAACATTTGTCAAAAGAAGTTTTATGAAACGGGCCCCTGAGTCTCACCTTGTCATGTTCATGTACAGCTCATGCTTGGGCTTCTCATAATTCTCCAGCCGGGCGATGAGGGCAAACACAAACGGCAGGATGAGATTAACACCGGAGACACACAATGGCATGGCCATCTCGCTCAGTATCTCTATATCCACCTGTAGGGTAAAGTAAGAAAGACTGATGACCATGTAAACAGATGATACCCAACTCAAATAGTTGCATGCATGGGGAGTATAGTCACAATTAACATGAGTAAAGCTGCAACTCTATACTAAAATAGGCTCTTCAAACAGGGTTGGCAATCGACCGGTCAATAAGAGTATTGACCACCCGGGCGGTCAATACTGGTTTTAACCGGTCAATACTGGTCATTAGTGGTCATTACCGGTCATTACTGGCCAATTGACCACTTCAAACCAACTTATAACCTATGTACCACACCCCTAGCAATGTAAATTGTTGTTTAATATATACAGTACATACAAACTGTACTGTTAAGGATCTTTTTAATAACAATATGATATTTTGATGTTTGTTTTTCAAAGTTTTACTTTTATGACCACAAGTGGTCTTTTGCCAGGTGGCCATTTGATGTGGTCAATTCAATCAGACTACTTATAAAATAAAGTACTTAGAACCCTACCTATCTTTAATTCTTATTCATATATTGTCATGATGAACATACTGGGAATAATGATAATGATTTAATATAAATATTGAAATATTTGAATTACATTTTGTAAATATTTGATAAAACCAGGACTACAAAGTGGTTGATTGAAATGACCGGCCTTGCCAATTGAAACTTGACCAGTATTGACCACCTACATGTAGGATCAGTTTGGGAGTTTACCAACCAAAAGGCTAGCTATACTCATAATCAATCAACCACTTAATACTTCAACTCAATAAACTGTTCACTTACAACTCAACTAACCATTAAAAACCTCAATTGACCACTCAAAATTTCAACTGACCACTTTGGGAATATATTACAGCAAATAACTAACCATAAAGGTCATTATGCCCATAGTCTGGCAACAATTAAATGTTGAAGATTCATTGATGTCTATTATTTACAATCATGGGAAAATCATAAGTTTTTGCATGTTTGCAACACCTGTAAATTGCTGTCAAAACAGATTATCATGTGTTAGGTTGCCCCATGTCACTGCAGTAGGTGTGGCATAGATTTGATTGTGACCAATCAAATGTCTTGGTCCCGGGTGATTATACACTGACTGGGGTATTACATACTGACACTTTGTTTTACTCCTATTTGTGCCCAATGAGACTCTGCTGGGCAGTATGGCTGCAAGGTTGTATCTGCGATGATGCAGAACCTGAAGGAGGAAGACCCCAGCCTGACAGTTTATGGTTGCTCTGCACACTGGCTGAATCTGCTGGGACAGGATATTACTCCTGACCAGGTGATAAAGCAAGTTGTAGAAGTCAACAAATACTTCAGGAATCACCATACACCTGGTTCAATTGGCCAGGGTGGTCTTTTCAATAAACCAGAGTGGTCGATTCAATCCACCGCAAGTGGTCATTTCAATTGATCACAAGCGGTCAGTTCAGTCAGTTCAATTGACCAGGGTGGTCTTTTCAGAATTGAAAAATCCACTTTGTGCTTCCTATACCCCCTATATACACTTGAAATAGCTTCCTGTGTATCTGTAATACACCATTACACTATAATTAAACCCTTTTAAGGCTTTAAGAGCTTTATTTTAACAGAAAAATAGTATTGACCGGTATTGACCAGTATTGCATGCGTGACCACTTCAGGGAGTATTGACCGGGGCGGTTTTAACCGGTTAAAACCGGGCGGTTTTAACCGCCCCGGTTTTTACCGGCCAACCCTGTCTTCAAACGATAGATGAATGCTTAATGCAGGACAGAAGTAAAGCAGAAAGCTCCTAAAGGAGCTTTCTGCTTTACTTTTGTCCTGCATTAAGCTGCCATCAGTACAAAAGATTGATAATTCATCTCGTTTTGAGGTTCATCTTAATGCAAGTTTGATCTTATTTCAAATACTAAAATCGCTATCTCCATTTTTAAAACCATGTAATTATTATGAATATCCATTAGAATTGTCTCTTTGAACTACATAAGATTTGGTGTAGACTTGCCTGCAAACATATTCCCTTTAACCCATTACCCTATTAATATGTCTTTTTTATGCCTTTTAATTTATTCCTCCACCATAGAAAATAGTTCCACTTTATAATACAGTCATGAATATGCACTGTAAGAAATAATTTCTTTATCATAGCAGACTGTATCTTAAAGCAGGCTGAAAGTAAAACAGAATGTGTCTTATGGTGCATTCTGCATTACTTTCAACCTGCTTTAACTCTTTGCTCCCTGAAACTTGAAATGGACAATTCCAGTTTCAATTTCAGTCTAGTCCATTTCTGAATTTTAAGGGATGTTTTTGTCAATGTTTGGCATTATGACAAACAGTGAAGACCCTGATCAGAGGGCTCCTTTCGGAGCCCTCTGATCTGGGTCTTCACTGTTTGCACAGGACAAGTGTTCTATTCACATGTACACTGTTTGAAAAGGACGCCTATATGCGGGACTAGGGGTTAAAGGGTTAAGTGGTTACCTGTCTTCAAAATACATGTAGAAACAGACTATGGGCTAATGAGTTAACTTTGCTCCATCTGTACACTAGCACAGTTCATATCATATCTGATTGGTGTTTCATTTATGCATATACACTATAACCCTTCATCCTGCTTTAAATGGTCATCTGTCTTCAAAACTAACTAGCTGGACAGCGCGATATGATTAAAATACTGTTAAAGCTATGTAAAATCATTCCATATCCAAAACAAGACAAGAGGGCCTGAAGGCCCTGATATCGCTCACCTCTTGTACTGAAGTCTGATGGTTTTACCTTTCTGTTTCATCCATTTTTATCTAAATCCATTCAAGTTTGTAGTATAGCATGTAAACAATTTTGTGTTACAATCTCATAATTCTAGTATAGTAGAGTACATCAGTGGCTGATAACTGGAGCATAAACAATACTGAAATGAAGCCCTTTCTAGCATTTCAAAGTATATCAAGGGCAGATAACTATTGCCACAATTACTAGATTTCAACAATAATTGCACTGCTTCGAGAACTTATAGATATTTCTAACACGACTCGAAACCTACGGCATATATGCAAAGAATACTGAGAAACGTATATTACGTCGCGATAATGAACTGCACGCGCGGCGTTTCCATCCGCTGTTCCATTTGCCCCATACGCGTAATACATAAAAAGTAATTTTACTATTAAAGTCGCGTTAGAATAAAAATTTGTTACGTCTTAATTCTAACACGTCTCGAAACCTATGTAATAGAGACAAAGAATGGCGAGAAACATATATAACGCCGCGATAATGAAATACACGCGCGGCGTTTCCATCCGCTGTTCCATTTGCCCCATACGCGTAATACATAAATAGTATTTTTATAATAAAAGTCACGTTAGAATTAAAATAACAAATTCGTAGGTGTTCATTACCGTGCATTATATCACAGTTAGTCGTTAAGATGTGGGTAATTAGATCACTCGGCCTAAAGGCCTCGTGATCTAATGACTCCACATCTCAACTCCTAACTGTGATCTAATGCACGGTAATGAACACCTACGAATATGTTATTTCTTAAATACTTTGTGTGCAAGTATAATCAAAATCCATTGTAAACTGTACATAGTTGCAAGAGTGTTTACACTGTTCGAAATGGCATTTTCAGCTATTCAAGGGTAGATAACTCTTGACCTATTAGTATGATTTCAACAATATTCACACTTATTCAAACTCTTATGGTAATATACAATCTGAGGAAGTTTGAAAAAGACTGGATCAAAATTGTGGGCGCTAGAGTGTAAAAACCGTTAAATATGGTGTTTTCAGCAATTCAAAGGTAGATAACTCCTGACCTATTCATCCCATTTCAACCATAATCGAACTCATCTGAACTCTCATGGACATATACAATATGAGCAAGTTTTAGAAAGATTGGATAAATATTGTGGCCACTAGAGTGTAAACGTCCTAAAATATTGCATTTTCAGCAATTCAAAGGTAGATAACTCAAGACCTATTAGTCTGCTTTCAACCATAATCAAACTCATCCGAACTCTTATGGTCATACACAATCTGAGCAAGTCTGAGAAAGATTGGATACAAATAGTGGCCTCTAGAGTGTAAACACTGTTAAATATAGCATTTTCAGCAATTCAAAGGTATATAACTCTTGATCTATTAGTCCGATTTCAACCATAATTGAACTCGTCTGAGCTCTTATGGTAATATACAATCTGGGCAAGTTTAAAAAAGATTGATTAAATATTGTGGCCTCTAGAGTGTAAACACTGTTAAATATGGCATTTTCAGCAATTCAAAGGTATATTATTACTGACCTATTGGTCAGATTACAACCATAATCAAACGCATCCGAACTCTTATATTTACAAACGCCCCATTCAATTCCATTGACAAAAAGTGTGTTCATTTCAAATAAACACCAATTTTTGAGAGGGCGGGACTTGTGGAAAAGTTTCGAAGGGGAGGCGGGGCATATGCAGTTTTCATTCGCGAATTAATCTTTGGAACTTGGGGCAGCAAACATTTGGCGGATTTTTTCAAAATTTGTTCTTAACCGATCTATGCCTTCCTACTAGTGGAAACCATGATTCCCGACTAATATTCTTCTTTATAAATGAGATAAATTGCATGAAAACTGACACAAGAATCTACCATATAAACAGCGGCCTATATCTGCGTTTTCTTTATGACAATAAAACCCCGATATATTTATCCTACTTTAAAATTACGTCACTTCTAATGACGTCATAAATCAGCATTTTTCGCGCCAAACTGTCAAGTTGTTGACAATGGAACTTATTTTTTCTGCTTTCGAATGTACACAGATTCAGTAAATCGGTCATGGCTGTTCCTTATAGGGTACACATTATTCGTGTTATCGACCTCTAATATGGATTAAACATACATGCGTACTGACAAAATGTTTATTTAATATTAGAAATTACAGCAAATATATTGTAAATATAAGAAATGAACTGATTTTTTCGGCGTTCAAGCAAAATGAACGACAGAAAATTATCGGCAAATTTGCCGATAATTTTCTGACGTTCATTTGGCTTGAACTCCGAAAAAAATCAATTCATTTCTTAAATAGTAATATACAATCTGAGCAAGTCTGAGAAAGATTGAATAAATAGTGTGGCCTCTTGAGTGTAAACACTGTTAAATATGGCTTTTTCAGCAATTCAAAGGTAGATAACTCCTGATCTTTAAGTCAGATTTCAACCATAATTGAACTCATCCGAACTCTTATGGTAATATACAAACTGAGCAAGTTTGAGAAAGATTGGATAAATATTGTGGCCTTTAGAGTGTAAACACTAAAGTTGTTGACGACGAACGACGCACGACGGACGCCAGACATTCAAGGATTGCAAAAGCTCACCCTGAGCTAGCTCAAGTGAGCTAAAAAAGGAACAAGCTGTAGGGTAAATGGTTATAAATCACATCATTTCTCTTGCCACAATACATGTCATGAAAACATTAAATAAAAATATAATTTCTATTCCTATTCTTTCATATATTACATTCCAAGAGACAAACTGTTTGTCCTTGAATGAATTCATTATGTTGGTAATGCACAATTTTAGACATGCTTTTCTTCTATTCACAACACAAAAGTTTCACTTACTGTTGACGGTTTCGACCACTGCTGTGGTAGCGGAAATTGCCGAGCATGACCGGAGACGTGAGATATGGTCATTCTGAAGATGACCACAGCAGTGGTCGAAACCGTCAACAGTAAGTGAAACTTTTGTGTTGTGAATAGAAGAAAAACTTGTCTAAAACAAACTGTTTGTATTTAGATAAAACTGCTAAATGAATCAAGCCTATCTATAACTACTATAAGATTTTAAAAGTCAAACTTATCTAATGTATATCATGAAGCTTTATTTGAACTAATCCATAAACAATTTATACCTTATTTGTTGTTGATGATGTTAGTCATCCATCATTTTCAAAGATGACTATGACCTTAAAAACCTGTTTAAATCTTGTAAGAGTTGCATCACAGCAAAAACCAGCAAAATCAACAAACATTTTCAGGGTCTTCAGTCTTTGTAACAGTAGAGAACAAAATAAGTCAATCTTGTATAAATCCCCTTGACTGCTTATAGGAAGTCGATAGAAAAGCATAAATCTACTTAAGAGAGACTTTCCCTTAAGAGTCAGCCTGCTTTATGAAGCCACTTGTCTGCATAACAGGGATCCAGATAAGATGGAGTAAACTGAACAAATCCAACATTTTCTTACTCATTTCAGCACCAAATCCTTTGGTGTTACTATTCATAAGAATCGTCTTGAAGAGATTATTCTTATGAGTAGTAACACCATAGGGTTTAATGCAGAAATAAGAATTTAATTTTTTTTAAATACTCCCCTTATCTGTCTCGAGCCCTGCATAAGAGCTATATTAAACCTCTACACTGTTCTGATAAATGCACTACAGTGGAGAATCTGTTATTCTTTCCCGTTTAAACGCAAACATACGCAAACGCAAAGCACTAAAACGTAGAAAAGAACAACTTTTGGACAATTCTGATAATTCTTGTTTATCTTGGTGGCAAACAGTTTGGAGACTGATCAGACGCCGGGTTACCCGGCGTCTGATCTGGCTCCAAACTGTTTGCACTGCAAATAATAGTTTTAGCGTAAACGCGTTTATTGGGAAAGAATAACAGATTCTCCACTGTAAAATTCACTGATAAAGTAAAATACAGATGAAAGCTTAAAGCAAGTTGAAGGTAAAGCAGAAAGCTTCAGAAAGCTTTAATTTCATCTTGCTTTGAGCTGTCAACTGGCTCTGTCCTAAACACAAAATGAGTGCAAGTGCAATTTTATTTGGATATATTGCACTAATCACTAGAGAGGAAATGGTTAAAACTCTGAAAGCAAGCTGTAAAGAAAAGGTTAAAAGCATTAAAATACACCAACACTTTATCAACAAGAGGGCCTGAAGGCCCTGATATCGCTCACCATTTGTAATGAAGCCTGATAGCTTTACCTTTGAATTTCACCCGTTTTATTCTAAATCCATTCAATTTTGTCGACCTACTGTAGTATAGTAGAGTACATCAAAGGCAGATAACTAGAGCCTAAACAATACTGAAATGAAGTCTTTTTCTAGCATTTCAAAGTATATCAAGGGCAGGTAACTATTGCCACAATGATTACATTTCAACAATAATTGCACTCCTTCCAGAACGTATATAGCTACATCCTTTGTGTACAAGTATAATAAAAATCCATTGAAAATTGTAGTTGCAAGAGTGTAAACACTGTAAAATATGGCATTTTCAGCAATTCAAAGGTAGATATCTCTTGATCTATTTGTCCCATTCCAACCATAATCACCCTTTTTCGAACTCGAATGTTCATATACAATCTGGGCAAGTTTGAGAGAGCTTGGATAAATATTGTGGCCTCTAGAGCGTAAACACTGTTAAATAAATCATTTTCAGCAATTCAAAGGTAGATAACTTTTGACCTATTGATCCGATTACAACCATAATTGAACTCATCCGAATTCTTATGGTAATATACAATCTGAGTAAGATCAAGAAAGATTGGATAAAATTTGTGACCTCTAGAGTGTAAACATCGTTAAATATGGCATTTTCAGCAATTCAAAGGTAGATAACTCTCGACCTATAAGTCTGATTTCAACCATAATCAAACTCATCTGAACACTTATAGTCATTTACAATCTGAGCAGGCTTGAGATAGATTCGATAAAAATTGTGGCCTCTAAAGTGTAAACACTGTTAAGTATTGCATTTTCAGCAATTTAAAGGTACATAATTCTTGATCTATTTGTCCGATTTCAACCAAAATCGAACTCATCCGAACTCTTATGGTCATATACAATCTGGGCAAGTTTTAGAAAGATTAGATAAATACTGTGGCCTCTAGAGTGTAAACACCGTTAAATATGGCATTTTCAGCAATTCAAAGGTAGATAACTCATGACCTATTTGTCTGATTTCAACAAAAATTGAACTCATCCGAACTCTTATGGTCATATACAATCTGGGCAAGTTTTAGAAAGATTGGATAAATACTGTGGCCTCTAGAGTGTAAACACTGTTAAATATGGCATTTTCAGCAGTTCAAAGGTAGATAACTCATGACCTATTTGTCCGATTTCAACCATAATCGAACTCATTCGAACTCTTGTGGCAATCTACCATCTGAGCAAGTTTGAGAAAGATTGGATAAATATTGTGGCCTCTAGAGTGTAAACACTAAAATTGTTGACGACGGACGACGCACGCCGGATGCCGGACATTCAAGGATTGCAAAAGCTCATCCTGAGCTAGCTCAGGTGAGCTAAAAACTTGTAGTAATAAGCTTATAATCCTTAGCCCAGCGGATACAATGGTGCAACCATGTGAATAACTCCGCTACAGTAAGTTAAAACAATAATCTAAAACAGTTCTAAGTATTGATAAGAAAAACCTTCCAATTTATTACAGCTACTCTTTCCCAATAAACCTGTACTAAAAATGGCATGTCCATTGCAAAGATGTGAGACTGGTCAAAATAATACTGAGTAACTTTTTGTCTCATACTAGGTTCAGTCACAACTGTTTCACAGGAATATCAAGATGTGTTTGTGAAACACTTAAAATGTCACCTAATGAGACTATGACCTCTTAACCCATTGAATGCTAGGTAATATCTGGCGGCCATTTAAAATGTCGTCTGCAGCGGGTATAACTCAAATATTTGCGAAAGATTTTAGCAGTTTCTGATAGAATATTGACTTAGCTGCAAACGGTTTTGATCTCAGATCAATCCCCACAATGTGGGGCCTGATCTGAGATCAAAACCGTTTGCCTAGAGGTACACCTAAAAGTGTATCCCGCATAAAATGGGTTCATAACCTTGAACTTTGTCTGACATGACCCAAATTGTACTCAGCTCAAGAACTTCTTCAACCAAGTATCTTGAGCTTCTTGAGTCAAGTACAATTGCCACATTTGAAGTTTCTATTAACATGTATGTCCTAAGTTAAGGATTTATAAGATTAAAGTAATTTCCTGACTTTTTTGGTAATAACACCTTGCCAGGCAGTTTCCAGGGCCTCTCTAGGGAGAGTGAGATGGCTATGACATGTGCTGCATGCTTTTACAATTACTTTCATGCCTATCAAGAACAATGGGGGAGGGGGAGGCAGGGTTCAATTAAAGGACTGAGGAAATGTCTTAAAATTTACACTATTTGACCTCTTAATGACCTTGACCTTTGCCAGACATTACTCAAGTTGAACTGAGCTCAAGAGCTTCTTGAGTTGAATACATATACCAAAATTGAAAGTCTCTATCACAGGTAGTTCTAAAATTATAGTTGAAATTTGTGAACAGACAGACAGACAGAACAAGAGCCGTATACGGCCCTAAATCGCTCACCTGGAACCGTTGATGTAAATGTAACATATCTTGGAAAGCTGAGAAATTATGACAATATGATTGTGCCAATTGCTGATTAGATGATGCTGAGTGCCAAATAGCTAAGCGCAGGTTATACTGTGGTTTCAGAGAAAAAAAAATTAAGTTTTTATTGAAAAAATCGATTTTTAGCTCCTGTGACCTAGATATGCAACGGACTGGAACCATTTGAACAATATTGGTAAAGTACCTCTAGAAGTTACACCATGCCAAATTTCAAAGCTCTAGCTATATCAGTTTCATAGAAGAAGAGGCTTGAAGATTTCACTATATCACTCTATGTAATTTTGTGACCCCTGGGGCGGGGTCATTTTTGACCCCAGGGACATAATTTGAACAATCTTGATAGAAGACCAGAAGATGATGCTTTGTGCCAAATATCTAAGCTCAGGGTATTGTGGTTTCAGAGAAGACGATTTTTAAGTTTTTATTGAAAAATCTATTTTTAGCTCCTGTGACCTAGATATGCAACGGACCGGAACCATTTGAACAATATTGGTAAAGTACCTCTAGAAGTTACACCATGCCAAATATCAAAGCTCTAGCTGTATTAGTTTCAGAGAAGAAGAGGTTTGAAGATTTCACTATATAACTATATGTAAATTTGTGACCCCCGGGGCGGGGCCATTTCTGACCCCAGGGACATAATTTGAACAATCTTGATAGATGACCTGTAGATGATGCTTTGTGCAAAATATCTAAGCTCAGGTTATACTGTGGTTTCAGAGAAAAAAAATTTAAGTTTTTATTGAAAAAATCTACTTTTAGTTGCTGTGACCTAGTTATGCAACGGATCGGAACAATTTGAACAATATTGGTAAAGTACCTCTAGAAGTTACACCATGCCAAATATCATGCTCTAGCTATATAAGTTTCAGAGAAGAAGAGGTTTGAAGATTTCACTATATAACTCTATGTAAATTTGTGACCCCCGGGGCGGGGCCATTTTTGACCCAAGGGACATAATTTGAATAATCTTGATAGAGGATCTGTAGATGATGCTTTGTGCAAAATATCTAAGCTCAAGGTTCTGTGGTTTCAGAGAAGAAGATTTTTTAAGTTTTCATTGAAACGATCTATTTTTAGCTTCTCTGACCTAGATATGCATCGGATCGGAAATATGTGATTAACTTTTATAGAGGACTATATAAGGATCATTCCTGCCAAGTTTGGTTAAAATCCATCCAGTAGTTTAGGAGGAGATGTCGTTTTAAAGAAATTGTTGACGACGGACGACGAACGAAAGGACGAACGGATGAAGACGGACGATCAAAATAGCTCACCTTGGCACTTTGTGCCAGGTGAGCTAAAAACAAACAATATGCCCCTGCCGTGCAGAGCATCAAAATAAACTGTCTACTTTTTGATACATTATGTTTCAGTTTACAGTCAACCTGTATGAAGCAACCTTTTAATACAATGCAGGAGTTCAAATCCTTCTGGCACCAAAATAGTTGAAAATACCACACCACAGCTGTGCACACACCCCCACATTCATACACATACGTACATGGACAAATGACAAAACATGGTCATCCTGTATTAATTTAGCGTTATATATTGTCTATAGATATACAATGTTGAGATACAAACACTGTTTTAACTTTATGATACAGTAATGTTGTTTTGTGTGATGTGTTCTTTTGTAATAAATGCTACTCCAGGGCCTGATGTTATGCAACAAGCTCTGTGCTCAAAACTCAATTTCGACTCTACATGTAGTTTTAACATCATACACTTTAAATTATTTTAGTAACATCATTTGGATATATATTTACAGTAGAATTATGTATGAAAAACACTTATCATATTTGCTGATATGTTATGGGCAAAGAAAAAATCTTGAGTTTTGAGCATAGAGTTCATTTGAAGTTTTATAACCTCAGGGACTGATCTAGTAAGTAACAAATGAAAGTTGAAAACTCTGTGTATTAAACTGCTGTTGGATGAGATTATAAATCAAATTCCTGTCAAATATGAACTTATAAACCCAATGTAAAGGCAGAATTAATCAGCTTTAGTCTTGTTTCTAATGTCACTTATTTTTTGTTTAAGGGAGACAACACATTTGAATATAAGGAAATATCATAAGCAAGTATCTCCCATATGTTATTATTCTAAATCTGGTATTTTGAATCTTTGTCTATACATGCACTAAAATACTGGCTATCATTCAAAAACACAAAATAATTTTTTAAGGTACAAAATGCTCAAGCTAGATATAAGTAAAACTGAAAGCTGCTATTGGAGTTTTTTCCTTTACCTTCATCTTGCTGCAAGCTCTCATCTTTAATTTGAGTGGTTGTAAAAGTGAGTGGGGTATTGTTGTATAGGAATAACAGAATTTAGATCCATATTTCATTCCCATTGTTTGTGATAAAGGAATTTCAATTTAGGTTTTAGATTAAAATTCATCAGTAATTACAGTGGAGAATCTGTTATTCTTTCCCTTTTAAACGCAAACGTACGCAAACGCAAAACACTAAAACGTAGAAAAGAAAAACTTTTGGACAATTCTGATAATTCATGTTTATCTTGGTGGCAAACAGTTTGGAGCCTGATCAGACTCCGGGTTACCCGGCGTCTGATCTGGCTCCAAACTGTTTGCACTGCAAATAATAGTTTTAGCGTAAACGCTTTTATTGGGAAAGAATAACGTTTTCTCCACTGTACCCCTTTGCTACTTGACAGTGGCTGATAGAAAAGCATAGATTTATCTATGAGATTTTCCCTTATGAATCAGCCTGCTTTATGAAGCCACTTGTCTTAACCCTTTCCGCTTTATAAGCTCTATATGACACCTCTACCATGTTCCCATAAATGCACTCAAACAATGATTTACTCATAAAGTAAAATACAAATTAATGCTTTTTCAATAAATTCTTTTCCCCATAGAAGCGCCTTTTAGCGCATTTAATTTAGTCTTTCACTGAAGAAAACAGGTCAAATTCATCTAGTCGTAAAAATGAACCATAAGAAATTTTTCTATATCCTAACTGATGATAACTTAAAACAGGTGGAAGGTAAAGCAGAATGCGCCAGAATGCGCATTCTGCTTTACTTACAACCTGCTTTAAATGGCCACCTGTCTTCAGAACTAGAAACATGCTTTGGAGTAAAGGGTTAAAGGTTGAGATGAAAACACGCCAGTAATTAGACAAATATAAATGTATGTCAAATTTCACACCAGACCCATTTTCTGTATATAGTACAATGATATATACGAATACACTTAAACTTGTACAATGATATATAATGTTTAACATGCTGAAGCAAAGCGAGTACTTAAGATTGAAAGACCTAAATGTTGATTCCACTATTACATGTAACTGTAGTACAGTAGAAAAGCATATAAATCTAATCCAAAAGCTATTATGATTATATCTTTAACATGCCCAGTAATATTTAAATAGCTTTCTATGCATTACACAAAATGTTATAACACATTATCAGAAACAGATCTCATATGGAAACTTAACTCTTTGCATGCAAGCAGCGAAACCATGGTAACCATTGCAAACAGTTTGGATCCTGATAAGATGCTGCGTAACACACAGCATCTTATCAGGATCCAAATAGTTTGACACTCTGAACTTGTTTTGAAAAGAAATTTAGAAAAAATTATTTTTTGAACAATAGCAGACGACAATTGTTGCAGACGACAAAATTACCCAGCATGCAAAGAGTTAAATAGATGATAAAGATCAAGAAATAAGCATACTGGTACATTCCAAATACTAAAATCATTATGTATCCATCAAAAACTATGTTGTGACCAGAGCACCAGATAAGGGTAGCTTTTCAAAAACTAAAATCTTTATTTCTGAATTAAACCCTATGGTGTCACTACTCATTAGAATCGTCCCTTCGAGACGATTCTAATGAGTAGTAACACCATAGGATTTGGTGCTAAAAAGAGTGAGAAAATGTTGGATTTGTTGAAAAAACTACCTCTTATCTGGAGCCCTGGTTGTGACTACTCAATATATTCATCTTGAAGAGATGATTCTAATGATAAGTCACAACATAGGGTTGATGGAGATATAAAAGAGAGAAACTCTCTTATTTGGGAATCATAGATGCAAAGAAAAATACATTTTTACACCTTGTGATTTGTGGTTTCATTTGAAGATGTGGCATAGAATTAGAAGGGCCAAGGATACAGTTGTGCATTGACAAATAATAGGCCAAAAATATCTTTTTATCATGACCATAAGAATGTTATAACACTTTAACTAACTACAGTGGAGAATGTGTTATTCTTTCCCAATAAACACGTTTACGCTAAAACTATTATTTGCAGTGCAAGCAGTTTGGAGCCAGATCAGACGCCGGGTAACCCGGCGTCTGATCAGGCTCCAAACTGTTTGCCACCAAGATAAACAAGAATTATCAGAATTGTCCAAAAGTTGTTCTTTTCTACGTTTTAGTGCTTTGCGTTTGCGTACGTTTGCGTTTAAACGGGAAAAAATAACAGATTCTCTACTGTATCATAATGCAACAATTAGAGAAACAGATTTTTAACCATAGAATGCTGTTGTAGTCATGATTTTGTTAAATGGCCATTGCTGAGCATATAGTTAGATGTCAAACACTATGGATCCCAATAAGACACTGGGCTACTTGGTACAGGGCTGCCATAAGTTGACATGAAAAATCCTAAGATTTCCAAATTTGCATTTTTCAAGTTTGATTTTACGAATCGTACATGTACCCCATCGTCTGTTTCTAGTTTTGTTGACACGTGACTACCTAAAGCAGACTGAAAGTAAAGCAGAATGCGCCCAAAGGCGCATTCTGCTTTACTTTCAGTCTGCTTTAAGCTACCATATACTAGAAAAAAATCCGAAGATTTAGGAAAAATCCGGAGAAATGGCAGCCCTGTTGGTATGATCTAGATCAAAACTATTTGTAAATGGCTATCTCTACCACAGAGTGGTAAAGGAATACCCCCATTAGTCCATAAATACACATTTCAATGCCTATAATTAATTCCTTAATTCAAGAAAAGATTTCCCCTTTATACAGTCATGAATACACACCATAAAAAATATTTTCTACATTCTAGCAGATGGAAGCTTAAAGCAGGCTGAAAGTAAAGCAGAATGGGCCTTAAGGTCCATTCTGCTTTACTTTCAAACTGCTTTAAGTGGTCTTCAAAACTAGAAACAATCTATGGGTTATGGATTAACCGTAGAAAAATCTATATGTTCCAACTAGGATCCTGGGGCCCGTTTTACTAAACTACTTACGCAAAAGTTTTGCGTAAGTCAAAATCGTTTTACTCTTATTTTTCGATCTTAAACGTTTGCAAACAGCAAATAGCCAGATCAGAGGACGCGCTAAAAGCGCGTCCTCTGATCTGGCTATTTGCTGTTTGTAGCAAGTGATAACTGAAAATATAAATTAAAATTTAAAATTTTGACTTACGCAAAACTTTTGCGTAAGTAGTTTAGTAAAACGGGCCCCTGATGAGACACAATGATACAAAGCATCTGACGTGGTTCAAAACTGTAAGTCAAGCTACTATAAGCATTCTAAGGTTGAAAGCGACAGAGGCATATAAGTAGTTATTAAAGACATAAACATGGTGTGAACTTGTATCACCTTCGTGTCCTACAACAATACAATGATATAAGCATGAAACAACAATGACACAGTGTCACAATGGTACATATCAATGCAAGTACATGTACAGTAAAACTCTCAATTACCACCACTAGCTTGTGTGAATTAATACAGTACTGAATCTTATTAAATTAACAATTTTTGCGATTCGCTTGCAATTCGATGGCAATTCGCTTGCAATTCGATGGCAATTCGCTTGCGATTCAAAGTACTAACTTTACCCTCGGGTAAGTTTTCTTGAATGGTGTGTCTCACAAATGTTCACAAATTGCCCTCGTTATTGCTTTCGATTCCATTTTTGTCACAACTGCTTCGGAAAATTCGCGTAAAAATATTCAGACGTAGGATTTGTTTTTAGAAGCGCGCGATTCGATGGCAATTAGATGGCAATTCGCTTGCGATTATCAATTTAATTTAATAAGGTTCAGTACTGTAGGTGTTTAAGACATGTGATCATTTAAAGCAAGGTGACAGTAAAACAGAAAGCTCCTAAAGGAGCTTTCTGTTTTACTGTCACCTTGCTTTAAGCGGTTACCTGTATGTTATATAAGCTATTAACCTTCTTTTTTGTGGTCATAATAGAGAGGTTTAACTGTAAGTCCTGCTATTAGCACCACTTAGTAGAAAGCTAGTTTTCACTGCTTCTCTTCCAACGTCACCTGTCTGCTTAACCAATTACTTCATAAATACACACTTTTACTTCTTTAATTGATTCCTCCACTGAAGAAAATAGTTCCATTAAATTTATACAGTCATGAATATGCACCATAAGAAATATTTTCTATATCCTAGACGATTGAATGTTCCAGCAGGATGAAAGTAGAGCAGAATGTGCCAAAAGGGGCATTCTGCTTTATTTTTAACCTCCTTTAAGTGGTCACCTGTTGCTAATCTACTTGACACCTGATCTGGATCGGCACTCTTTGATAATGTCAACCAGGTAGCCATTTTTCCAGCAAAAGAGTTAAAGCAGTTCAATGCTCAAAGCAGAAAGTAAAGCAGAAAGCTCATGTAAAGTGCCTCCTGCTTTACTTTAATCTGGCTTAAAGCTGTAATCTGTTTTCAACACCAATAACAAGCTTACTTTTAGTGATGTTAATAGAGGTACTATACTATATCACAGTTTTTACAGCATTTGCCACAAAAAAGCATTTACGTATGTACACAACTTTCAAATGATGCAAACTCTAGCGAGCAAAATTACTATATTCCTGCTACAGTGGAGAATCTGTTATTCTTTCTCAATAAATGTGTTTACGCTAAAACTATTATTTGCAGTGCAAACAGTTTAGAGCAAGATCAGACGCCGGGTAACCCGGCGTCTGATCAGGCTCCAAACTGTTACCAAGATAAACAAGAAGTATCAGAATTGTGAAAAAAATTGTACTTATCTACGTTCTAGTGTTTTGCGTTTGCGTACATTTGCGTTTAAACGGTAAAGAATAACAGATTCTCCACTGTATTAAAGATAATGCATTGTACTGTACAAATGACATGTACGCATCCATGAAAATAAAATCCTAAAATTTGAATCATTAGATAACATATATAATACATTTTCAACAGCCTGACAATTAATGTAATGGTTTCATGAAATTTGATTAATTTAAATCAAACACAAGAAATATCACTGAATTACAATACTTCAGTTTTTATTTCTCAAATTGAACACTTAAAACCTTTAAGATGTGTTATATTAATACTTTGATACAGAGTGACAGGGCCCCAAAGTTTTACAGATTTTGAGCTGTGTCTGAGATCATTCTCAAGTATTTGATTGGTCAGATTTGAGCTTTTGCTAGCAAAAGCTCAAATCTGACATATCAAATTCTTGAGAATCTCATTCTCAGACAGACTTGAGCTTTTCCTAGCAAAAGCTTAAATCAAATGCTTGTGAATAATTTCAGGCTCAACTCAAACTCTTTATAACCTTGGACAGAACCTGTGTTTAAGGTATACATGGAAAACTAAGGGTTTTATCACAGCTCCAGATAAGAAGGATTAACAAGAAACTTCCAACATTTTCTCTTTTATTTCTGAACCTAACTCTATGGCAAGGCTACTCATTTGAATCGCCTCTTTCTTTCTTTTCATACTGCAACACCCCCTCACGGAGATTTTGTGCAGCTGAGACTCTTTGTGACCTATAATTCTTATTTTTTGAAATGACTCCCTTTATCTGAAGCTCTTGGGGATGGGATCAAAATCTGAGGTGGTTGAAAACTGTATTAATATCACATTAACTTACACTGACAGACTGTGTGTCTGAGATGTAAAAGATGAGGTAGCCTGAAGCCCCGATCATGCCCAGGATAAGCAGGTTGGTGACAACACGTAGGAAGAACCAGCTACACTTCTGACCTAGAGTCTTCTCCTCCTCCTCTGTCGTAATACCCGCTAGGTACTCCTGGAATACATATAGGTACATAAATGTATGTTTACTTTAGATAATGTAAAAGTAAATAAGTATGAATAAATCCATATGAGCCGTGCCATGACAAAACCTGCCTTATTGCATTTCAAACAGTGCAGATCAAGGCCAGCCACCACGTCTTTAACACGGCGGCTGGCCTTTATCTACACAGTTTGACACCCACATGCATACAAAACATTTTATTTAGCTGTATTGTTTATGGTATTTGGCAGGGTAGACCAAATTCAGATACAGAGCCTGAGATGACAATGGTGCTTGGTCTGTACAATGTTGCAATGCAATGAGGCAGGGTTCGTCATGGCACGGCTCATATATATTTATAACAACAGAAAACCAGAAATCGGTGTCAAAGCCACCTGATGCTCGCCTGTTTAAAGTTTAAGTCTAAAAACATCTTGTATGGAAAGCAAAAACAATGTCAGTTTAGAAAGATTATCAAATAAATGGTGAGTGTTAGTCTAGTTATACTGAACTTTAAAACAACCTGTTCAAAAAACTCTGGTGATTTGTAGTCCAAAGTCCAAAACATGTCAAAAATTGACATAGATTAAAATAATTTTTAAATTTTAATTTCATAACATCAATGATTGACCCAAAATGAACCTCCATACAAAATATGAGCACCCTAACCAGGGTATTAAGCTTTAAAACAACCCGTCCAAAAAACTTTAACCTGGTGATTTGTAGTCGAAAGAACTAAGTCCAAAACAGGTCGAAAATTGACATAAATTAAAAGTATTTTTAAATGCATACTTCATACCATCAA
Organism: Gari tellinella; assembly: GCA_922989275.2. NCBI lineage: Eukaryota > Metazoa > Mollusca > Bivalvia > Cardiida > Psammobiidae > Gari > Gari tellinella. The sequence continues at coordinate 97,884,502 of OV277856.1, read as the reverse complement.
TGTTTGACCCAAAGTAAGCCCCCATACAAAATTTCAGCACCTTAGCACAAGTATTGAACTTTAAAACAATGCGTCCAAAAAACTTTAACCTAGATTTGTAGCAAAAAACCAAAGTCCAAAATGTCAAAAAGTGACAAAAATAAAAAATTATTTGTGATTTCAACTTCATAACATAAATGTTTTACCCCTAATAAACCTCCATACAAAATTTCAGCCCCCTAGCACAAGTATTAAACTTTAAAACAACCCATCCAAAAAAAAATTAACCTGGTGATGTGTAGACGAAAAACCTAAGTCCAAAACATGTCGAAAACTGACATAGATTTTTATTTTTTAATTTCCAACTTCATAACATCAATGTTTGCCCCAAAATAAACCACCATACAAAATTTCAGCACCTTAGCACAAATATTAAACTTAACAACCCGTCCAAAAAACTTTAACCTGGATTTGTAGCGAAAAACCTATGTCCAAAACATGTCAAATAAAGACATAAATTAAAATTATTTTTACATTCCAGCTTCATAACATCAATGTTTGACCCCTAATACCTCAATACAAAATTTCAGCCCCCTAGCACAAGTATTAAACTTTAAAACAACCCGTCCAAAAAACTTTAACTTGGAAATTTGTAGTCGAAAAACCTAAGTCCAAAACATGTCGAAAATTGACATAAAGTAAAATTATTTTTTAATTCCAACATCATAACATCAATGTTTAACCCCAAATGAACCTCCATACAACATTTTCATAACCCTAGCACAAATATTAAGCTTTAAAACAACCCGTCCAAAAAACTTGGCTACGCTCACGCTCACTCACGCCTGGGGTATGACATTAGCTCTGCTGTTCTACAAACAGGCGAGCTAAAAATGAACATTTGATATTATGGTTTGTAACTATCAAAGTAGAAACATAAGTGGAGATGTGTATTTGTGTTAGTTCATATCAAATAGCTCTTATAACTCTAATGGCAAAACCATAACCAGAAATGGGTGTCAAAGCCACCTGATGCTCGCCTGTTTAAAGTTTAAGTCTAAAAAACATCTTGTTTCAAAAGAAAATCAATTTTCAGTTTAGAACTATTATTAAATTAATGTTGAGTCTTAGTCTAGTTTTATTAAACTTTAGTCCAAATCTTGTCAAAAATTGACAAATATTAAAATTATTTTTAAATTTCAACTTCATAACATCAATGTTTGACCCCTAATGAACATCCATACAAAATTTCATAAGCCTAGCACAAATATTAAGCTATAAAACAACCCGTCCAAAAAACTTTAACGTGGTGATTTGAAGTAAAAAAACCTAAGTCCAAAACATGTCGAAAATTGACATAAATTAAAATTATTTCTAAATTCCAACATCATAACATCAATGTTTAACCCCCAATGAACCTCCATACAAAATTTCATAAGCCTAGCACAAATATTAAGCTTTAAAACAACCCGTCCAAAAAACTTTAACGTGGTGATTTGAAGTCGAAAAACCAAAGTCCAAAACATGTCGAAAATTGACATAAATTAAAATTCAATAACAGTCGAAAAGAAAGTTTGCTTCTTGCAGAAACTCCGGCAGAGTAGGTAATTTCCGTTGACTAGTTTCGTTGCAGTTGCAACTCATCAGAACGTATGAAATTTCGTATTGAAACTTCGTAATTTATACCCTTGGGATTGTATCACGTGACATCTTTTATTACGTTTTTGACACGTTTTACGCATTTTTTTATGACAAATTACGCATGTTTGCGCAGATTTTGACTGCGTCATCCACTATTTTTGGTGACGTAGCTCGATCTATTGTGGTAACTAAGGGCCTTGTTTTGTGTAACTAAGGCCAAAAAATGACTTCCGGTTGTTAGAGAAATTATCCCAAATCAAAGAAAATCCTTATATAATCAAAGATATTCTGTCCCAACATTGATTTTGTTGAGTATTTGATTGTTTCTCTGTGTCCAAAGTTTTTGGTATTTTCTACTACACGTTTTGTAGTTTATTTTCTTGGAAACGGGTGTGGTTTGGGTCTCTCAAATTTGGAGATTTGCTTAGTCTGGAGCCTTGTTTTCTCCAGTGTAAAAGTGTCATAATGCTTGAATTATGTCTGATTTGACATATTTCAGTGTGTAGTGAGTACTACACATCCCAGAAAAGGTACGTTGAGACAGATTTAGTCTCTGAACGTTTTTACTGTTTTTCTCTATATTGCGTTTGATCCTACAATTAGCACCACAATGTTCCTGAAGTAAAGTGACATACTACGACAAAAGGGGGGGGCAGGAACATTATCGTGTTAATTGGAGATTAATGCCTTTAGGACGCACAGTTTGTAATGTGGTGATCCAGACTTGCTCCAGTTTGTTTCTGAGGCTGAGTGATTTAGGATCATCCGGGTGGCTTGACAGTACTTCGATAATTTCGAAGTTGGCGTCAGAGGGTTTGTGGTTTGGAAGGTTGAAATGCCTTCCCGTGGGCTGATCGAGGTTCTCCCTCATGTATCGGACGTGCTCATAGATCCTATTTCTTATAGGTCGTTTGCACTGTCCGACGTACTGCTTGTGGCATTTTCCACAAGAGATGAGGTAGATGACATTGCTTGTTTCACAGTCGTAGGTGTGCTTCTTTTTGAAAGTTTTCCCTGTAGAGTGGCTTTTGAATTCTGTTTTGGGGTCCAGTAGATCACAATATTTACACTTGTCTCTGGTGCAGCCTGGTTTTTTGGATTTTTTGGCGTTTACCGTGTCACATGTCCTTTCTGGTTGGAACTTGCTGTGAATCAGTAGATCTCTGAGATTTTGGTTTCTCCTGTAGGCAAAAATTGGTGGTTTGTCAAACAGCTTTCGGCATGTGTCAGAGTGTTTGAGGATGTCCCATTCCTTTTTCACAAGTTTTTTTAGATCAGGATTTCGTGGGTTAAAAGTAACCACAAATGGGACCCGTGATGTGTCCTTCTCCTTTTTGTTGCTAAGGAGAAGTGATTCTCTCACCCGGGTCCTAGTAGTAGCTAGATGTTTATCTAGTAACTGTTCTGGATATCCTCGTCTCATGTAGTGTGCCTTTGTATCTTGAGCAGACCTTTCAAAATCTCTTTCACTTGTGTTGTTCCGTTTCAATCGCAAGAATTGCCCGTACGGATTTGCATCCTTCATTCTTTGAGGATGACAGGAGTCATACTTGAGGTAGGCATGAGTGTCAGTGGGTTTTGTGTAAAGCCTCACTGCTAGTTTGTTCGTGCCCTGAACCCTGTACACTGTTGTATCCAGGAATGATATCTCTGTTTTAGAGATTTCACAAGTGAACTTGATGGTTTTGTGAGAGTTGTTCATGTAGTCGATGAACTCCTGTAGTAGCTTGTAGCTGTAGGTCCAGATGAGAAAAATGTCATCTATGAACCTTTTGAAAGTGTGAGGTCTGTGTGTTGCTCTTTCTAGGAGTCTTTTTTCAAGATCTCCCATGAAGATATTGGCATATGATGGAGCTACCCTGGTGCCCATGGCAGTGCCTCCGATTTGGAGGTAGTGTTTGCCGTTGAATTCGAAATTGTTGCTGTGGAGTACCGTTCTCAGTAGTTCTAGCAGACTAGTGTTGCTGATCTTGTATCCAGGTTTGTGAGTGGAGAGACATCTGGCAACGGATCTCAAGCCTTCTTGATTTGGGATGTTCGTGTAGAGGGATGTTACATCTAGAGTGACCAGAAAAAATTGATCTGGTAGGTCAGCGATACTTTCGATTTTCTTAATGAAATCTGTTGTATCTTTGATGTAAGAGGGAATGTGTGGGACGAACGGTTTTAAGTGTTCGTCCACTAAATGGCTGATCTTCTCTGTTGCGTTCCCTATGCCGCTGATGATTGGGCGACTTGGGTAGAGGTTGTTTACCTTCTGTTTATGTACTTTGGGTAGCACATATATTTGTGCGGTTTTAGGTTTGTCGTTTAACATACCATTGTACATTTTATCAGAGATTTCTCCCTTAGACACCATTGAGTTAAGTTTTTTCGAAACTGTTTGGTTGTGGTATTCGGTCAGATCTTTGTTTGTCTGACAGTAAAATTCCTCATTTTTGAGGTGTACCTCTACCATTTTTAGGTAGTCAGTTTTATTTATTACCACTATTGCCGAGCCTTTGTCGGCTTTTTTTATCACCAGATTTTTGTTTTTCCTGATGTTGTCTAAGGCTTTTCGTACAGGGTTTGTCAGGTTTCTCTCTATTGAAGGTGGCTTAGGCTTCATGTTCAGAAATTTCACCGTGATGTTATGGATGAAAGCATCCAAAGTTGGGTCCTCCCCGTCTTGGGGGGTCCAACTCGATTTTTTCCGAAACATTTGCTCCAATTTTGAGTCAAAACTTTGGTTATTTGAATCAGAGTTGGAAAAATGTAACTTAAGCCTCATCCTTCGAGTGAAAGCCGACAAATCCTGGAAAAGTGTGGTCAAACAGGGTGTGGGTGGGGTGGGTACAAAATTAATACCCTGTCTCAATACCTCAATCTCAGATTCCGATAGTTCAGTATCTGAGATATTGATAACCAACTTGGATAAATATTTTTCCAAATTTTTATTATCAGTTGCGTTTGACATAGAATTACATCTTACTTTAGTATTGAACTTAGCAGTCTTGCCAAGAGGTCCACTTTGTCCTGGCCGTTTTGGCCGGTGTTGCTTCCCTCCCTGGACTTGCTCCCCTGCTTCTGCTTCTTTCCTTTCCCTCTCATTTCTTCCCTTTTCCTTTTGGCTTGTTCCAGGTCTTTTTCCTGGTTCCTGTGCCTTTGCCTTTGTGAGGGAGCTTCCCTCTCTTCTTGATCCTTTGTTTCCAGGTTCTGGACTTGCTTCTTCGGATCTTTGCTTCTTGGCTTCTTCTGCCTCCTCTTTGCTTTCATCCTGGACTTGCTTCTGTGGCCTCGCTCTAAAAAAGACTCCCGTGAAACTGATTTATGTTGTAAACCTAATTTCGCGGAGAGTCTCTTTTCCCTTTCTGCACGTACGCGCCCGCATACGGTACCCAGGGCAGTCGTAATTTGGACTTGCTCCTCGGATGTGCAGCCTAGGATTTCCTCGTTCAGCCCCTGTTTGAGCAGGGTTAGTTCCTTGATGGAGAACCGCATGTTGTCGATAGAAAGCTCCATCAGGCTGGTGGAGCAATCCGCTAGGGCTTGCTTCCACTTTCCCATAAACTCCGAGTCCCCAAAGTAATTTTGAGGAGGCTTCAGAGCTAAATGGTATGCCTGTGGGATGAATTTCCGCTCGACGCAGCCAAGCAAGTACTGGACTTGCTTATCCATCTTTATCAACCTCGTCGATGCGTTTCGCATCGTTCGGTATATCTCTTCAGCCTTCTGCGAGAGATTGCCCCGTCCCCTCTTCACTTCTGGTGTCTCCTCCCCCGTACTTGACCTCGGTCTTTTCCGGGATTCGGCCCGAGAATTATCGGGCCGAGCGGTGGATGATCCGGGAGTTGCTCCCCTTTCTTCTTCATCGTCACCCAGGAGGAGATCTTCGTGAGATGCCGTCGGCGTGTCCAAATTTGCATAACTCATTGGATCCAGACAAGTTTCTCCAAGCAGCAAGAGATGAAAATGCAATAACAGTCGAAAAGAAAGTTTGCTTCTTGCAGAAACTCCGGCAGAGTAGGTAATTTCCGTTGACTAGTTTCGTTGCAGTTGCAACTCATCAGAACGTATGAAATTTCGTATTGAAACTTCGTAATTTATACCCTTGGGATTGTATCACGTGACATCTTTTATTACGTTTTTGACACGTTTTACGCATTTTTTTATGACAAATTACGCATGTTTGCGCAGATTTTGACTGCGTCATCCACTATTTTTGGTGACGTAGCTCGATCTATTGTGGTAACTAAGGGCCTTGTTTTGTGTAACTAAGGCCAAAAAATGACTTCCGGTTGTTAGAGAAATTATCCCAAATCAAAGAAAATCCTTATATAATCAAAGATATTCTGTCCCAACATTGATTTTGTTGAGTATTTGATTGTTTCTCTGTGTCCAAAGTTTTTGGTATTTTCTACTACACGTTTTGTAGTTTATTTTCTTGGAAACGGGTGTGGTTTGGGTCTCTCAAATTTGGAGATTTGCTTAGTCTGGAGCCTTGTTTTCTCCAGTGTAAAAGTGTCATAATGCTTGAATTATGTCTGATTTGACATATTTCAGTGTGTAGTGAGTACTACACATCCCAGAAAAGGTACGTTGAGACAGATTTAGTCTCTGAACGTTTTTACTGTTTTTCTCTATATTGCGTTTGATCCTACAATTAGCACCACAATGTTCCTGAAGTAAAGTGACATACTACGACAAAAGGGGGGGGCAGGAACATTATCGTGTTAATTGGAGATTAATGCCTTTAGGACGCACAGTTTGTAATGTGGTGATCCAGACTTGCTCCAGTTTGTTTCTGAGGCTGAGTGATTTAGGATCATCCGGGTGGCTTGACAGTACTTCGATAATTTCGAAGTTGGCGTCAGAGGGTTTGTGGTTTGGAAGGTTGAAATGCCTTCCCGTGGGCTGATCGAGGTTCTCCCTCATGTATCGGACGTGCTCATAGATCCTATTTCTTATAGGTCGTTTGCACTGTCCGACGTACTGCTTGTGGCATTTTCCACAAGAGATGAGGTAGATGACATTGCTTGTTTCACAGTCGTAGGTGTGCTTCTTTTTGAAAGTTTTCCCTGTAGAGTGGCTTTTGAATTCTGTTTTGGGGTCCAGTAGATCACAATATTTACACTTGTCTCTGGTGCAGCCTGGTTTTTTGGATTTTTTGGCGTTTACCGTGTCACATGTCCTTTCTGGTTGGAACTTGCTGTGAATCAGTAGATCTCTGAGATTTTGGTTTCTCCTGTAGGCAAAAATTGGTGGTTTGTCAAACAGCTTTCGGCATGTGTCAGAGTGTTTGAGGATGTCCCATTCCTTTTTCACAAGTTTTTTTAGATCAGGATTTCGTGGGTTAAAAGTAACCACAAATGGGACCCGTGATGTGTCCTTCTCCTTTTTGTTGCTAAGGAGAAGTGATTCTCTCACCCGGGTCCTAGTAGTAGCTAGATGTTTATCTAGTAACTGTTCTGGATATCCTCGTCTCATGTAGTGTGCCTTTGTATCTTGAGCAGACCTTTCAAAATCTCTTTCACTTGTGTTGTTCCGTTTCAATCGCAAGAATTGCCCGTACGGATTTGCATCCTTCATTCTTTGAGGATGACAGGAGTCATACTTGAGGTAGGCATGAGTGTCAGTGGGTTTTGTGTAAAGCCTCACTGCTAGTTTGTTCGTGCCCTGAACCCTGTACACTGTTGTATCCAGGAATGATATCTCTGTTTTAGAGATTTCACAAGTGAACTTGATGGTTTTGTGAGAGTTGTTCATGTAGTCGATGAACTCCTGTAGTAGCTTGTAGCTGTAGGTCCAGATGAGAAAAATGTCATCTATGAACCTTTTGAAAGTGTGAGGTCTGTGTGTTGCTCTTTCTAGGAGTCTTTTTTCAAGATCTCCCATGAAGATATTGGCATATGATGGAGCTACCCTGGTGCCCATGGCAGTGCCTCCGATTTGGAGGTAGTGTTTGCCGTTGAATTCGAAATTGTTGCTGTGGAGTACCGTTCTCAGTAGTTCTAGCAGACTAGTGTTGCTGATCTTGTATCCAGGTTTGTGAGTGGAGAGACATCTGGCAACGGATCTCAAGCCTTCTTGATTTGGGATGTTCGTGTAGAGGGATGTTACATCTAGAGTGACCAGAAAAAATTGATCTGGTAGGTCAGCGATACTTTCGATTTTCTTAATGAAATCTGTTGTATCTTTGATGTAAGAGGGAATGTGTGGGACGAACGGTTTTAAGTGTTCGTCCACTAAATGGCTGATCTTCTCTGTTGCGTTCCCTATGCCGCTGATGATTGGGCGACTTGGGTAGAGGTTGTTTACCTTCTGTTTATGTACTTTGGGTAGCACATATATTTGTGCGGTTTTAGGTTTGTCGTTTAACATACCATTGTACATTTTATCAGAGATTTCTCCCTTAGACACCATTGAGTTAAGTTTTTTCGAAACTGTTTGGTTGTGGTATTCGGTCAGATCTTTGTTTGTCTGACAGTAAAATTCCTCATTTTTGAGGTGTACCTCTACCATTTTTAGGTAGTCAGTTTTATTTATTACCACTATTGCCGAGCCTTTGTCGGCTTTTTTTATCACCAGATTTTTGTTTTTCCTGATGTTGTCTAAGGCTTTTCGTACAGGGTTTGTCAGGTTTCTCTCTATTGAAGGTGGCTTAGGCTTCATGTTCAGAAATTTCACCGTGATGTTATGGATGAAAGCATCCAAAGTTGGGTCCTCCCCGTCTTGGGGGGTCCAACTCGATTTTTTCCGAAACATTTGCTCCAATTTTGAGTCAAAACTTTGGTTATTTGAATCAGAGTTGGAAAAATGTAACTTAAGCCTCATCCTTCGAGTGAAAGCCGACAAATCCTGGAAAAGTGTGGTCAAACAGGGTGTGGGTGGGGTGGGTACAAAATTAATACCCTGTCTCAATACCTCAATCTCAGATTCCGATAGTTCAGTATCTGAGATATTGATAACCAACTTGGATAAATATTTTTCCAAATTTTTATTATCAGTTGCGTTTGACATAGAATTACATCTTACTTTAGTATTGAACTTAGCAGTCTTGCCAAGAGGTCCACTTTGTCCTGGCCGTTTTGGCCGGTGTTGCTTCCCTCCCTGGACTTGCTCCCCTGCTTCTGCTTCTTTCCTTTCCCTCTCATTTCTTCCCTTTTCCTTTTGGCTTGTTCCAGGTCTTTTTCCTGGTTCCTGTGCCTTTGCCTTTGTGAGGGAGCTTCCCTCTCTTCTTGATCCTTTGTTTCCAGGTTCTGGACTTGCTTCTTCGGATCTTTGCTTCTTGGCTTCTTCTGCCTCCTCTTTGCTTTCATCCTGGACTTGCTTCTGTGGCCTCGCTCTAAAAAAGACTCCCGTGAAACTGATTTATGTTGTAAACCTAATTTCGCGGAGAGTCTCTTTTCCCTTTCTGCACGTACGCGCCCGCATACGGTACCCAGGGCAGTCGTAATTTGGACTTGCTCCTCGGATGTGCAGCCTAGGATTTCCTCGTTCAGCCCCTGTTTGAGCAGGGTTAGTTCCTTGATGGAGAACCGCATGTTGTCGATAGAAAGCTCCATCAGGCTGGTGGAGCAATCCGCTAGGGCTTGCTTCCACTTTCCCATAAACTCCGAGTCCCCAAAGTAATTTTGAGGAGGCTTCAGAGCTAAATGGTATGCCTGTGGGATGAATTTCCGCTCGACGCAGCCAAGCAAGTACTGGACTTGCTTATCCATCTTTATCAACCTCGTCGATGCGTTTCGCATCGTTCGGTATATCTCTTCAGCCTTCTGCGAGAGATTGCCCCGTCCCCTCTTCACTTCTGGTGTCTCCTCCCCCGTACTTGACCTCGGTCTTTTCCGGGATTCGGCCCGAGAATTATCGGGCCGAGCGGTGGATGATCCGGGAGTTGCTCCCCTTTCTTCTTCATCGTCACCCAGGAGGAGATCTTCGTGAGATGCCGTCGGCGTGTCCAAATTTGCATAACTCATTGGATCCAGACAAGTTTCTCCAAGCAGCAAGAGATGAAAATGCAATAACAGTCGAAAAGAAAGTTTGCTTCTTGCAGAAACTCCGGCAGAGTAGGTAATTTCCGTTGACTAGTTTCGTTGCAGTTGCAACTCATCAGAACGTATGAAATTTCGTATTGAAACTTCGTAATTTATACCCTTGGGATTGTATCACGTGACATCTTTTATTACGTTTTTGACACGTTTTACGCATTTTTTTATGACAAATTACGCATGTTTGCGCAGATTTTGACTGCGTCATCCACTATTTTTGGTGACGTAGCTCGATCTATTGTGGTAACTAAGGGCCTTGTTTTGTGTAACTAAGGCCAAAAAATGACTTCCGGTTGTTAGAGAAATTATCCCAAATCAAAGAAAATCCTTATATAATCAAAGATATTCTGTCCCAACATTGATTTTGTTGAGTATTTGATTGTTTCTCTGTGTCCAAAGTTTTTGGTATTTTCTACTACACGTTTTGTAGTTTAAAATTATTTTAAAATTCCAACATCATAACATCAATGTTTAACCCCCAATGAACCTCCATACAAAATTTCATAAGCCTAGCACAAATATTAAGCTTTAAAACAACCCGTCCAAAAAACTTTAACGTGGTGATTTGAAGTCGAAAAACCTAAGTCCAAAACATGTCGAAAATTGACATAAATTAAAATTATTTTTTAATTCCAACATCATAAAATCAATGTTTAACCCCCAATGAACCTCCATACAAATTTTCAGCCCCCTAGCCCAAGTATTAAACTTTAAAACAACCCGTCCAAAACATGTTGAAAATTGACATAAATTTAAATTATTTTTAAACTCCAACTTCATAACATCAATGTTCAAAAAACTTTAACATTGGCCACGCTCACGCTCACGCCCACGCCCACGCTGGGGGTATGACATTAGCTCTGCTGTTCTTCAAACAGGCGAGCTAAAAACCTTTACAAATAGGTGAAGATTGTTTCAGGCAGTGCAGTGAGATGCATTTCCAAAAGAAAAGAATTTACCAATTGAAACCAACAAAGTAGAACACCTTTATTCTAGTTGCAGATGCAAACTGCTTTCAAATTGCAAAAACATACTCATGGTAATTTTTGTTACACATTCTAGAATATGTTAGCCCAATTTCCCCTTGGTAAATTTTGGAACATCACCTCTAGTAGCTTATAACCCAATTGCTGGTTTTCAATATTCAAGACAAATGGCTGCTTAAAGCAGGATGAAAGTAAAGCAGAAAGCTCCTTCAACAGCTTATTGCTTTACTTCAGGAAATGCAGGAAAATAGCCTATGGCTTTTTATCAGGATCTGTTAACCCATAACCCCATAGTCTGTTTCTAGTAATGAAGATAGGTGACCGCTTAAAGCAGGTTGAAGGTAAAACAGAACGTGCCTGGAGGCGCATTCTGCTTTACTTTCAGCCCGCTTTAACTTGTCATCTGCTGGAATACTTCTTATGATACATACTCATGACTGTATAAAGATGATGTTTTTCTACAATGGAGGAATAAATTAGAGGCATAAAAGTCATATTTATGGGGTAATGGGTTAAAATCATGTAAAGACAATTCTATGAGGAATAAGTAAAGGCATCCAAAAGCAGATCTATGGGGAAAGGCTTCAATATTACACATCTGGGGCCAGTTTTATAAAATTTTGTACAACAAAAAACGGTTGAAAGTCAAAACTTTAAAATACATTTAATTTCTGAGTTCTCTATCTTATCCTGTCTTGTAACATCTCTTTGGAATCGTCTTGAGAAGACGATTCCAAAGAGATGTTACAAGACAGGATTAGATGGAGAAATAAAAAATAATTAAGACTTTTATAATCTGAATTACGACAACATTTGTTGTACGAAGTTGTATGAAACAGGTCCTTGTACCTTGATTTCATTGAAGATGCTTTTTCCTCTCAACAATGCAGAACTCTTGGCAGTGATACCATAGTCCCAGCCACAGAATACCCTACTCACATAGTAGAAGTCAAATGCCCCACTGCCCTCTATGTAGTTCTTCTTGTAGGACTTGGATATACTAAAACAACAAATTGAAACATCAGACCAAAACATCCCTCAAAACAACAGTAAAACAATACAAAATTTCCCTCATAACCTGTTACTTATGAATGCAGACCCTGATGAGTTCCTTCGGAGCCCTCTGACATCGTTCTACACTGTTTGCATAGCAAAGATGAAATCTACACATGTGTTCTGTTTGTAAATGACACACATACCTGTCAAAAAGAGTTAATGAGTTACTTGTAGTTTAAATCAATTTAAGATCCCATTTAATCCTTCAAAGTGCATTTATTAGCAAAATGAGACTTTGGGAAAGGCACATTAACCCTTTACCTCATAGCCTGTTTATAGTTTTGAAGAAAGGTGCCCACTAAAAGCAGGTTGAAAGTAAAGCAGAATGTGCCTTAAGGCACATTCTGCTTTACTTTCAGCCTGCTTTAAGCTAAAATATGCTGGGCTATATAAATTATTTGTAATGGTAATTGTTGAAAAGGGTATAAACTGGAACTATTTTCTTCAGCGGAGGAATAAATTAAATACGCTAAAAGTCGCTTCTATGGGGGAAAGGGTTAAGGTTGTTAGTCATGTAACACAGGTTGATCACTATTAGCAGTCTCAACATATAGGAAAATGTATTGGAAGGAATTTTCAGTGTCGCATAAGACAGGAAGTTGCAGTTAAGGGACAGTTGCTATGACAGGTTTGACTGTAATAGTATAAACTCTTTGATAAGTAAAAATCTTCTGCCTTATCGAACGAGAGCACCGAATGCAGGTGCCAACGCTCGTCTGTTTTGTTATCCTAATAGATTAAGAAGGAACTGTGAGATATTTTAATTGCCTTTGTCTGTCTTGACTATTTATCCAGCTGTCTACTATGGGGCTCTAAGTGACCTTGACCTTTGTCTGACATCTCCAAACTTGTAATGAGCTCAAGAGCTACTTGTGTTGAGTACATATATAAAGTCTCTATCACATGCAGTTCCAAAGTTATGGCCAATGTAAAGTTCAACTTATTTGACCTATAAATGACCCCTAAATGACCTTCACCTTTGTCTGCCATCACTAAAGTTGTACAAAGATCAAGTGTTTAATGCATTGAGTAGACATACCACATATATCAAGTCTCTATCACATAATTTCAGAGTTATGGGAAATGTAAAATTTGACCTGTAAATGACATTGACCTTTGTCTGACATGATCCAAATTGTACTGAGCTTAAAAGCTTCTTGGCTTGAGTACATTGCCAAATTTAAAGTTTCTATCACATGCAGTTTCAAAGTTATGGCCAATGTTAAATTCAACATATTTGACCTCTAAATGACCTTCACCTTTGTCTGCCAAGTGCCAACACCAAATTTGTACTGAGCCCAAGAGCTTCTTGCGTTGAGCAGACGTGCCAAATATGAAGTCTGTATCCAGGGTTCGACATTAACTTTTTTTTTCACTAGACATTCGGTCTTGTAGCCTGCAAACATTACTAGACCAGACCAAAAAGTTGGTAGACCAAACAGAAACAACTGAATCTTTGGTAAACTTTATAATTTCGCAAAACTTTCTCTGTCTTGTTTGCTTTTCATAGCGTGTCTTTGACTCCGCTGTAGCTGTACTCGCCCTTTTCTCTTCCTTTTTCTTACCACTAAAACCGAAGCTGAATAAATCTGACATGATTTGACGTTTCGATGTACACAAACGAAAAAGCGTTCGCTCAATGTCGTACTTATACTTGGCAGAAAAATGGATATTTTCGTTAACAAAACAAATAATATATCAGAATTGGGATTGATTTCGGTTTCGTACGTAAAAAATGATACAAAATTGTGTTTTAGGTGAAATAATTGCATTGTAGATACTTACGACAATCATGGTAGTGAAAAGCGTTGGAAAGTGTAACATCCGGTAACTACCGAGAAATATCGGTTCGCAGATAAAATTGTCATTTTCAATCCCAAAAACTGAGACTGCAGTTACCTTTTCGGATATTGTACCTTTCTAATTAAAAATTATCAATTCTAAAAACATTCAAAACGTAACTGGTAGCAACACAATTAGGTGTTTGAAGTAGAACGCGAGATGATCAATTAATCACACCGATATTTTTCGTAACTGAACCGGATTTTACTCTTCGCCCTAGTTAATGCGGGATAGTTACTACTGCTAATTTTAGAACAAGGATTTCCAGACTGCGAGTTATATTTAGATGCGGAAACAGTTTTGAGGTCTGAACAACCTTTTTGTCTGAAACCACAGTGGCGAACTGGGCAGGATTTTTAGCTTGAACATAATGATGTCCTATTCTAAATGCGTGAATTTAAAAAAATCCTCCTCAGATTTTAACTAGACCATTCGGGTTAGTAACTGCCAGGGATCACTAGACCGAACGTCGCCGTTACTAGTGAATGTCTATCGGACGTAGGCCAATGTCGAACCCTGGTATCGCATGTTGTTTCAGAGATATTGGAAATGTTAAATTAACCCTATTTGACCTCTAAATGACCTTGACCTTTGTCTGACATGACCTAAGTTGTATCGAGCTCAATAGCTTTTTTGAGTTGAATATACATGCCAAATATAAAGTCTCTATCACATGCAGTTCAAAAGTCGTGGCCAATATTAAACCCACCCTATTTTACCTCTGAATGACCTTGACCTTTGTTGGACATGACCCTAATTTTACTCAGCTAAAGATTTGTTTGAGGTGAGTACACATACCAAATATAAAGTCTGTACCACATGTAGTCTAAAGTTATGGCCAACTCTAAGATTTCAGACGACAATATCGACATCGCAGACGCCGGAGTGATGACAATAGCTCCTAGTTTCTTTGAAACAGATGTGCTATTTACCAATTGCTTTTACCACACAATAATTTGTCAAGGTGCAAACAGACAGGCAAACAGTGTATGCTCTGATCAGACTGCTCCGATCAGGGTGTACACTGTTTGCTCAGGCCTGCCTGTCCAAATGCTACGGGTCAATACAGTACTGCCTTACCTGATAGCTAGGATGATGAGACACATGATATAGTAGCCACCACAGGTGAACAGGTAGGCATACTTCATGTTATAGCTGCTCTCTGTACTGCCTTACCTGATGGCTAGAATGATGAGACACATGATATAGTAGCCACCACAGGTGAACAGGTAGGCATACTTCATGTTATAGCTGCTCTCTGTACTGCCTTACCTGATGGCTAGAATGATGAGACACATGATATAGTAGCCACCACAGGTGAACAGGTAGGCATACTTCATGTTATAGCTGCTCTCTGTACTGCCTTACCTGATGGCTAGAATGATGAGACACATGATATAGTAGCCACCACAGGTGAACAGGTAGGCATACTTCATGTTATAGCTGCTCTCTGTACTGCCTTACCTGATGGCTAGAATGATGAGACACATGATATAGTAGCCACCACAGGTGAACAGGTAGGCATACTTCATGTTATAGCTGCTCTCTGTACTGCCTTACCTGATGGCTAGAATGATGAGACACATGATATAGTAGCCACCACAGGTGAACAGGTAGGCATACTTCATGTTATAGCTGCTCTCTGTACTGCCTTACCTGATGGCTAGAATGATGAGACACATGATATAGTAGCCACCACAGGTGAACAGGTAGGCATACTTCATGTTATAGCTGCTCTCTGTACTGCCTTACCTGATGGCTAGAATGATGAGACACATGATATAGTAGCCACCACAGGTGAAAAGGTAGGCATACTTCATGTTATAGCTGCTCTCTGTACTGCCTTACCTGATGGCTAGAATGATGAGACACATGATATAGTAGCCACCACAGGTGAACAGGTAGGCATACTTCATGTTATAGCTGCTCTCTGTACTGCCTTACCTGATGGCTAGAATGATGAGACACATGATATAGTAGCCACCACAGGTGAACAGATAGGCATACTTCATGTTATAGCTGCTCTCTGTACTGCCTGTATGGAACGTCTCAGACGTGTAGTAGCCATAGTACAACTCTGTATCCTCAAACCAGTACTGAAACAAGATTCTAACACACTTAGCGCACACCCCTATATAAACAAAGAATGAACGTTTCAGTGTTTGAATTTTCAATAGACCACTCATGCGCTAAAATGTTTCAACGTGACGTCATATGGCTTCGAAAATGCGTACGCCAAGAAATGTAGCGCCGTTACTGTGCAAATTAAGGTTAAATTATGTGTTAGAATCGAAATAATAAATTAATACCAGTGTTTTATCTAGCAATCTAACACGGGTAGTCGTTGACATGCTTGTTATTAAACCACTTGGCCTAAAGGCCTCGTGATAAAATTACTACGCATCTCAACTCCTACCAGCGTTCGATTGCAGGATAAAACACTGGTATGAATTTATTATTTCTTAATTAAATGTGTTTGTGAAACACTATGCCCCCTGATGTGACCATGACCTCTAAATGACATTGACCTTTGTCTGACATGACGCAAGTTGTACTCAGCTCAAGAGCTTCCAGAGTTAAGTACACATGCCAAATATGAAGTCTTTATCACAATCATGTAACTCCATGGACCAAAGTTATGTCCAAGATTTAAAGTTGTGGATGGACAGAAAAACAAACAGACAAAACTAAAAGCAATATACCCCTGACTAAGTCATGCAGGGGGCATAAAAACGAAACAAGAAAATCACAAGTGTTGCAGTCTTATATACTGGCTCGAGACATAGGTACCAACCACAACCATTCTCCTGCTTAACCCTTTGAACCCTAGTCCCGCATATAGGCGTCCCTTTCAAACAGTGAACATGTGAATAGTACACTAGTGAAGACCAAGATCAGAGGGCTCCAAAAGGAGCCCTCTGATCAGGGTCTTCACTGTTTGTCATAATGCCAAACATTGACAAAAACAACCCTTAAAAGTCAGAAATGGACTAGACTTAAATGGAAACTGGGATTGTCCAATTGAAGTTTCAGGGAGGAAAGAGTTAATATTCATATATGTATTTACTTTGCCCACTATTAACCCTTTCAACCCTACAGTCCTCTGTAGAGATTATTGATTACACATGCAAACAGTGTAGACCCTAGTCAGAGGGCTACTTTAGGAGCCCTCTGATCAGGGTCTGCACTGTTTGATATTTTCATTGCTTTTAAAATGCAACAGTAGACTGGTTCAAGATGCATGTATGAGAATAGTCCAAAAGGAAAATAAATACCTGCAAGAGATATTAAGGGTTGAAAGGGACCTTTGAGTTAATCTGTCATCTCAACTATTATTGGCTGATAAAATAAGGAAAAAGAAAGATTTTCCCTAGGAAAGAGTGCAGACTAATGTTGGACAGATCCTATCAAAAGTCAGTGAACAATCTGATACAGTGGAGAAAACGTTATTCTTTCCCAATAAACGCGTTTACGCTAAAACTATTATTTGCAGTGCAAACAGTTTGGAGCCAGATCAGACGCCGGGTAACCCGGCGTCTGATCAGGCTCCAAACTGTTTGCCACCAAGATAAACAAGAATTATCAGATTTGTCCAAAAGTTGTACTTTTCAAAGTTTTAGTGTTTTGCGTTTGCGTAAGTTTAAACGGGAAAGAATAACAGATTCTCCACTGTACTAGCATGCTTTAAAGGCACTTTGGTAGGGTGTATGACTACCTGGCGACCCATGTTTGATCCCTGGCCTGAGCAGGTACATGTATGTTTCATTATAAGAAAATCTGGTTATATGGTCATGACTATATGTAATGTAGGAAATACATTTTACATTCTAGCAGATGGTAGCTTAAGGCAGTCTAAAAGTAAAGCACAATGCTTCTTAAGGTGCATTCTGCATTACTTTCTGTCTGCTTTAAGCTACCATCTGTTAGGATATAGAAAACAGTCATCTGCTGGTATAATAATAATCATTGTATTAAGCAGAACTATTTTCTTCAATGGAGGAATAAATTAATGGTGTAAAAAGGCTTATTTATTAGGTAATGGGTTAAGTGGTCACCAGACACCTGTCTTCAATACTAGAAACAGGCTATGGGGTTAAACTACTCCTCTTTTCTCAGGTAATGTATACTTACAGAACCAGTAAGAAGCTCTTTCCCTGTGAAAGTCCCCTTGTTGGAATAGCCACTAGGCTCCTGTACCCAGTGTCTGTACAATATCTGAGGCAGAATCACAAAGCCAAACGTTATCACAAACACAGGAATGTTAATATAGAACAACCACTTCAGGAACAGGAAGTAGGAAAGGACCCCGGTCCCAAAATGGCCCTCAATCTTCTTCAGGTGACCCTCCCACAGCTTCAGGAAGTAGCCAAACTCTGCAAGGTTGTATTTGAAGTGTTTCCAGGTCTGAAAAATTTAGATAGTAAATGTAAACAATCTTATCCCCTTTCAAACATACAGCCCTCTGTAGAGATTACTGATTACAAATACAAACAGTGTAGACCCTGATCAGAGGGCTCCTATAGGAGCCGCCTGATCAGGGTCTGCACTGTTTGATAGTTTCATTGGTTTTTGTTACCAAAAATGTAACAAAAGACTGGTTCAAAATACTTGTACTAGAAGAGTCCAAAAGGATTATAAATACCCTAAAGGGAAATGTATGGTTGAAAGGGCTAAATACACCTGTCTTTGCCTCTAATTACTTCTACAGTAACCCTTTGAACCCTAGTCCCGCATATAGGCGTCCTTTTCAAACAGTGTACATGTGAATAGTACACTTGTCCTGTGCAAACAGTGAAGACCCAGATCAGAGGGCTCCGAAAGGAGCCCTCTGATCAGGGTCTTCACTGTTTGTCATAAAGCCAAACATTTACAAAAACAATCCTTAAAAGTCAGAAATGGACTAGACTAAAATGGAAACTGGAATTGTCCATTTAAAGTTTCAGGGAGGAAAAAGTTAAGGAAATTACAGCAAAACTACTCTACTCCCAACACTAAGAAGAACACTAATTGATAATTGTATAAAAGACAAGTGACAGCTTAAAGCAATTTGATAGTAAAACAGACAGCTCTTTAAGGAGCTTTCTGTTTTACTTCCACCTTGCCTTAAGCAGTCACCTGTCTTTAAACAGCTACTAATTAACATAATTTAGCAGTTGTAAAAGAGAGGTTTTACTGGAGTCAAACTGACAATATCTGTTTCCAGTCCAGCTTAGTCTATTTTTGGTAATTAAGGGTTGGCAATATATTGTACAATAACAGAGTGTGGACGGAGTGATTCCAGTTTCCAGTAATAACCCTTTCAACCCTAAAATATCTCTTGTGGGTATCTATTATCCTTTTTGGACTATTCTATTACATGCATCTTGATATAGTCTACTGTTGCACTTTTGATATGACAACAAAAATCAATGAAACTATCAAACAGTGCAGATCCTGATCAGAGGGCTCCTATAGGAGCCCTCTGATCAGGGTCTACACTGTTTGCATATGTAATCACTAATTTCTACTGAGGGCTGTAGGGTTGAAAGTAATAAACACCCCACCTACAACCAAATAACTTGTGGGGATATAACAATATTTCACAGTTTAAACCTGTTTCTAGTACTGAAGATAGGTGACCAATTATAGCAGGTTGAAAATATAGCAGAATGCACTTTAAGGTGCATTTTGCTTAACTTTCAGCCTGCTTTAAGCTATCATCTTCTAGAATATATTAAGTATTTCTTACAGTATGTATTTATGGCTGTATAAAGTGGAACTATTTTATTCTGAGGAGAAATAAGTTAAAGGCATAAAAAGGCGCATTTATGGGGTAATGGGTTAAAGTACTGCAGTCAAACTTGTACTAACCCACCATTGAAAGAAGATATACTAACTCGTAGCATTTCTGACAGGTGACAGCTTTGTTCAGGACAAAATTTAGAGAGAAAGTTTTTCTGCCATACTTTTGTTCTGCATTAACCTATTACCCCGTAGTCTTTTTCTAGTAATGAAGATAGGTAACTACTTAAAGCAGGTTGAAAGTAAAGCAGAATGTGCCCTATGGCACCTTCTGCTTTACTTTCAGCCTGCTTTAAGCTACCACCTGCTAGAAAAAAGAAATTTTGAAGTATCTCTTTTGATATATATTCACGACTGTATAAATTGGAACTACTTTCTTCAGCATGGCATTAAACTGAATGCGCTAAAAGGTACTTCTATGGGGGGAAATGGTTAAGTGATTACCTGTCTTGAAAGAGCACCAAGCTGTTTGTTTCAAAGGTTATTTAACCCTTTACCTCATAGCCTATTTCTAGTTTTGAAGACAGGTGACCACTTAAAGCAGGTTGAAAGTAAAGCAGAATGTGCCTTAAGGCACATTCTGCTTTACTTTCAGCCTGCTTTAACCTAAAATCTGCGAGGCTACATAAAATATTTGTTATGGTAACTGTTCATGAGGGTATAAACTGGAACTATTTTCTTCAGCGGAGGAATAAATTAAATACGCTAAAAGTCGCTTCTATGGGGGAAAGGGTTAATACAAATTGGACTGTACATGAATTTTTCCATACTTACTATACTTAGATTATACTTCATCCTTTTCCACCTGGTCAAATGTTTGGGTTGCTTTCTTTTAATGCTGACCTGGGTCCTTAAAGAAGACAAAATAGTAAATATTCAAAACAGTACTCAATGAGCAGATATTTAACTCTTTCAACACTAGGTAACTCTTGTGGGTTTTAAGGTTCCCTTGTGTATCTTTTTACTCAATAAAACATGAACAAGTCTACTTGGAATTCTGGGCAGTTTAATAAATACTGCTCCTATAGGAGCCCTCTGATCTGGGTCTACTCTGTTTGCAAATGTAATCAGTATACTTTGACCAGGTCCATGGTGCTGGAAGAGTCAAACAAAAAGATGCCTTGCACTTCTATGTATAACAAAAATATTAAATCTTGTTAAGAAATAGACTATAATTTCAAGTATAATATGTTTCATACCAATGAAAACAGAGCTCTTAACATAGCTCAAGATAATGAGTGTGTTACAAATTACAAATACAGAAAAATCTCTCTTATGTGACTACTAAATTGTGTTAACTATCAGATGTTTTAGACAGGTGACTGCTTGAAGCAAGGTGAACATAAAAACAGAAAGCTCCATCGGGAGCTTTCTGTTTTACATTCACCTTGCTTTAACTCTTTCCTCCCTGAAACTTCAAAAGGACAACTTCTGTTTCCATATTAGTCTAGTCCATTTAAGACTGTTAAGGGTTGTTTTTGTCAATGTTTTGCATTATGACAAACAGTGCAGACCCTGATCAGAGGGCTCCTTAAGGAGCCCTCTGATCAGGGTCTTCACTGTTTGTACAAGACAAGTGTACTTTTCATGTGTTCACTGTTTGAAAAGGACGCCTATATGCGGGGCTAGGGTTCAAAGAGTTAAGCTGTCATCTGTCTTTTATGCAGTCAATTAGCCATATTTTTAGTGGTCATTATAGAGAAATTTTACTTTACCAAGAGCAATGGGCCCCAAATGCTTTTGCTGTGACTACTCTAAAGAATTGTCTTTAGTGACAACATAGTATTCACTGAACTATGTTGTAACTAAAGACAATTCTTGAGTAGTCACAGCAAAAGCCTTTAGTAGAGACATAAATAATGGAACGGAAATATTCAATTTACACATTCTTCACTGGAGCTCTTGGATCATGCCTCTAAAGCCTCAGAGTTGAGTCTGAGTTCGTTCTCAAATCTGACCAATCAAATGCTTGAGAACGAACTCAGACTCAACTAAAATGCTATATAAGTGCTGAGCCTGTCTTTATGAAGTTGCCACCTACTTGAGTTTACGTCTTTATGAAGTTGCCACCTACTTGAGTTTACGTTTGTCAGCCATGTGTAGTGTCATGCCCTTCAAGTCCTCCTCTACCTCTCCAGCGAAGTCTGGATCATCCCTGACTTGCTGCAGTAGCTCCTCTGACACATCTTTCCCTCTTGGAATGTGCAACGTTCCATGAAGACTCTTTCTTTTGTAGCTTTTCCTCTTTAATGACCCGTCATTGGCAACCTCACTAGCCATTTTTTCTGAATGCAGAGCGGCTTACTTTAACCTATTACCCCATCAACACATTTTTATAAACTTTTAACTCTCAACTCAGTATAAATGCCATATGACATCTTTACACCTGTCTACACATAAGTGCCATATGACGCCTTCATCCTGTATTGAAAATACACTTATACAGGATTACCTGACTGTTAACCTAATGGAGCTTTCTGTTTTACTTTCATATTGCTTTAAAGCAGCACTCTGACTGGTACAGGTAAATACTCATATACAGCTGGGATACTAAATGGTTCAGCAAATCATGTATCTCTAGAACCAATCTGGGTCACACATTCCCTTATATCTTGTTCTCTGTGTACAAAACAGGTAACTGTCTAAAGCCAGGCCCCCAGATAACAGGGAGTAAACTCAAGTTTTCCAGTTCAGTTTCTCCTTTACATCTGCAATAAACCCTATACATGTAATGTGACTACAGTACTCATTAGAATCTTCTCCTTGAGACAATTCTAATGAATAGTCATACCATAGGGTTTGTTGCAGACATAGATATTAGTTTTTGGAATACTTCCCTAATCTGGAAGCCTGTTAAAGCAAGTATGAAAGTAAAGCAGAAATTTCATTCAGGGGGATTTCTGCTTAACATTCAAACTGCATAAAGCTTCAACCTGTCAGGTTGTATAAAAAGTTTCCTTTGACTTCTTCCAATTAACTGGTAGAGGCATTAATTAGGCCAAATAAAAAAATACCTGTGTTTCCTATCACATGCCCAAAAATATTAGGGACGGACGGTCGGAAAGTCTTTTTTTTTTTTTTTTTATAAAAAACATACAATAATACATAGATCTATAACTTTCTGATGGAGTATTTTTTAAATGGACATGCATGAATGTATTCTAGTGTGCAAAGCCCTGGGCCATACATAACAAACCTTATAAATATCCATTCATTTATTTTTTATTTTATTGATAGGTCCCTTTACCAAAATTATCTTAAAAATCTAAACCGGTATGATTGTTTATAATATCTATATACCAAGACGGCAAAGTAGTGACATATATGACAGATGGGATGAATGATGTTTTGAAATGTGTTGTATGCATGTTAAATGTGTCAATGATATGTGCCGACTGCATGTTTAATGTGTTTATGGTTAACTAACTAGCATATCACATCTTCAAGGAAGCTTCTTTATGACAGATTTAGAGCAAAGGACAAGGTTCACGAAGCCTCCGTTTTGGCCCTGTAAAAATCTTTTTTTTCTCAATTTATGTTTCAGCTATATTTTCTCTTTATTTGTCAATTTCAGGTATTAACACTTCATATGAAACATCAAGCTCAACCCAAATTCAAGTTTTGACAACTCAAAATGGTTCTTGTAAATGGACCATGAGGCTAAAAAAGGCCAAAAAGGCTGATTTTTGGTACAATTCAGGGTATAAATCATAGAAATAAACAATAAGGCATGTATGCGACACAAAGATATTTTAAGTACACAATAAATATTTAAGTTGATGTAACATATCCAAATTTTGAAGTGTCGCATGCGTGCCTTCATAATTTATTTTTAGGATTTATACCTAGAATTGTACCAAAAATCTGCTTTTTGTCATTTTTGGCCTCTCGTTTCATTTACAAGAAACTATAAGATTGTCAAAACTTGACTTTGGGTCGTTTGTGTGTATATAATGGATTATTAGTATCTGATATTGACAAATGAAGAGAAAATAAAGATAAAAATCTGTTTTGGAAAAATTATTTTTTTACAGGGCCAAATCGGAGGCTTCGTGAACCTTGTCCTTTCACTTCGATATTTACTAAATCTTATTTAAAAATCAATTTTAAAACACTTAAACGTCTATAAATTAGCTTTTTAAACAATTTAACGGAGAATATATTCTACTACACGCTCCTCAAAAAACGATTGTCGCAAAAATGACCGACATTTGCCAACACATTTTTCGAAAAGTGAAAAAAAAAGTTTAGGGTCGGGGAAAAAACTAGGGTCGGTCGGGTTACCGGAAACACAGGTACTTTTTTATTTTGTCTTAGAAAGAAATTCTAAATAAATGAAAAGGTGCCTATAACTGAGGGATCAGCAAAGGTATGAACTAGTTTTTCTTTGAAGGGAAAGGGTTCACACCTACCTAGCTGTTTACTGGGAAGACTCTCTAGCAGGACTGCTGTATCCCTCGGGATGGATTCTTTGACCCAGTGAGACCTCCGCCTTACTTCTCCATTAGAACCTGACTCCCTGTTGTCCAGAGGAATGGCTGGACCAGTCTCATTATAGGCTGGGTGATGTTCTGGATAGTCTCGCTCTAAACTGTGCTCATATCCTGGGTTAACTGTAAAATATCAATATGACCAGATACACATGTATAGCATTAAAATAAAAATCCCTTTAACCCATTATGCCTGACCCAAGCAATTGGAACACCTTCAGCAGTTGGAAACTAAACTCTGGACCTAGCTTATGCCATAGAACAGAACAACCAAACGCAGACATGAAAACAGCCTAAGAAACCACGTGTTTATATGGGCAGGAGCCCATATCCGGCTGAACAACTTTATGGACTTTTATAGATAGTAGATAATTAATAAGAAATATTTTCTTTATCCTACTATTCCTAGCAGCTGGTAGCTTAAAGCAGGCAGATTAAAGCAAAGCATTCAGGCGACTTCTGCTATACTTTCAGCCTGCTTTAAGTGTTCATTTGCCTTCGAAACTTAAAACATGCTACGGGGTAATGGATTAATTAAATAATGAGCGCTAAGTAGTCAGACCGCATGATTCATTGGAGACATTAAGGAGATGATGACATTTTAAGTTTACTCCCTCTATCTTTAAATAGCTATGTATGTTATGATTTTAACCCATTAATGATTACCCCATAAATACACCTTTTTATAATTCCTTTAATCTATTCCTCCATTCAAGAAAATAGCTCCAATTAAAACAGTCATGAATATGTATCACAAGAAATATTTTCTTTATTCTATCAGATGGTAGCTTAAAGCAGGCTGAAAGTAAAGCAGAATGCGCCTTAAGGCGCATTCTGCTTTACTTTCAACCTGCTTTAAGTGGTCACCTATATTCAATATTAGAAACAGGCTATGGGGTAATGAGTTAATGATGTCAATGGAATGCCCTGCAATGCTTCTCACTGTTGGACATGGGGATTTGCTCCCTGTTCCTTCCATATTGATCCGTTCTCTCTCTAGCCATGGCTCAACTTTTCACCATCTGAAATATAAGCAATTACAAATGTAGTTTATTACAGGGAACTGTGCAATAGTTCATTATCACACATCCAGCAATTCTAATGAGTAAGTTCCAAAATAAGATTTTGGTGGAGACAGAATGGAGAAAACTTAAAAATATCAATATCTCTTTATGAACTTAGTGCAGTCATATTGTCACCAACTCCAAAACACTCGTGTAGCGTCTTAGCTACATGTACATGTTGCAACGGGGGTTGAACGCACTGGTTTCCTGTTTTGTGTACGGTCTGTGCACTTTTCAACTGGAGACTGGAAATCAATAAAATTTGACTATATCACTCGCTACACTTTAAACATGGGACTTTTATATATGATATTTTTTTAAAGTGATGGCCCTGATGGGTACACGGTCTAAAACTGAGCGTATTTCACTAATTACCGTACTAAGTGAAATACGCTCACTTTTAGACAGTGTGCCCATCACTTTAAACATTAACTACAGGACTCCAGATAGGCCTAGCTGCGTATGATTTACACTACAGTCACAAGGCCGACCCTTCCTAAGGCCGACCTTAATTTGTATACTAGACGTTAGACCTATAGTCAAAAGGCCGACCTTATGTTTATATAGCAATGAGGTTTTCACACCTCTTTTACTGGCATGTATTTGATGGTAGATTGTATATAACCGACACGAGCCTTTTGCACAGGTGGGTCATTCTACTGCGTTACACTGGCTTTGCAGTTTGCAAACAGTTTTGATCCAGCTACAGTTAAATAATATAAATTATAATATAATAGTTTACACATAATTATATATATTGCCTTAAGTATCCACCCGCCTTAAACACCTAATAATTAATACAGTTTGGTAGTCATGTCTGTAATTTGGATAACTGTAATAACCATTACAAACAGTTTGGATCCAGATGAAATTCCACCTCACTGTGCATCTCACCAGGATTTACTACTTACTTTCATTCGTAAACCTATCTGCATGTATCTAGAAGATATATTATTTTCCTTTTCATTATATTTTTGTTCACATAGTTTTTTCTATCAACTAACTCAATGTTCACCAATAATATAAGCGAATATTTAACTTCCGAATGCGGGTCAAAACAGCCCAAAAGTGGGCCCTTTTGACCCGGGCCGTTATGGATCTGGGCCGTTTTGACCCGTCACCCCTGGAAATGCCGCCATTTTAACAATGAATCAGCATGATTATGGGCATTTTGCAAAGACAACAACTTAAGTAAGTGAATTACCCATAAATACGGTAATGAAATTCTGCAATGACACTCATTTGCATCAAATATAAAGCGATTATGATCTGGGTATGAAAAATAATTATGCGTCTATCGATAATTGTCACCAAAGGCCTTACATACCTGCAAAATAGGTGTGAAAGCTAATTTGCTATATAAAGATAAATTGATAAGGTCGGCCTTGTGACTATAGGTCTGAATGCGGGTCAAAACGGCCCAGATCCAAAACGGCTCGGGTCAAAACGCCCAGGTCAAAACGGCCCAACTCGTTAATTTATTATTATACTGTTTTATGATTTACGTATAACTTAAAAAATTTAAACATAGAAGAACTTATACTATTTAGCCCGGGGCATAAGGTCGATATATTGCCAAAATACTTCAAATAATGATGCAAGCAAGGGACTTTCTACAATAAGTGTTTAGACATATCTTATCCTAAAAAACGGAGTAAGTATCTTTTTTTCATTTGATGGGTAACCAGACGTATGATTAGGTTCTAAACTAGTTGCCACTCAGTTTAAAATGAGTATACAATATTGTCACAAAATTGTCAATTAAGCCAAAGAAATGCGGCAAAGTAGGAAGGTAAGTAATCGTAAGGATTATTTGCCACAAAGTTGGACACTGCGTATGCCGGTTTCTGATCACAACACAAACTGTTTAATACTCATTACTTTAGTCAAGATACTTAAAATTGAACGTTGAGAAATAAAAGCAGCTTACATTTTTGTTAAAAGTCTGCTATGCGACAATACTTTCTATGTTGATTGAAAGAAATCTTTGGATAATGGTTGGAAGCAGATCTATACGTTAAGTAAAGCTAGTTTAACAGCACTTTTACTACCAAGATGTCATCTGCTTTAAACAAGTATCTGCTTCAATTTCTTTAGTTTCTTTTTGAAATCAGAATGTTTTCGATCTTGATCAGAACCTGCTTTACGGGTCTGATGAGAATCAAAACTGTTGGCAAGTACCCAGTGTACCTGAGGTAAGGCAGTGAGGTGTTAATATGTAACAAACTATCACAACAGCAGGTCAAAGAGCAAATATTGACACCTTTAATGCAATTAAACAATTACAGAAGTCGCGTTTATCTAGCGGCACACTTTGGCGGCACACTTTGCACGTTTAAGCAGAATCGATGTCTGCTTTCAATTCTCAAGTTTCTTTTACGTATTTTGACATTTGATGTATTAAAATGAAAACCTCTATACTTAAACAATATAAAGTAACTCGTTTCATAAAAAAGCCGGCGTTGCATACAGTTTTGATCCAGTTAAAGTTAAACAATTATATAGTTTACACATATGTAGATCAATATTTATGTACAATGCCTTCAGTATCCCCCTGCCTTAAACACCCAATAATTTATATAGTTTAATAGCCATGTCTGTCAATTGCAGAACTCTTATAACCATTACAAACAGTTTGGATCCAAATGAAACGCCACCTCACTATGCATCTCACCAGGATTTATTACTTACTTTCATTCGTAAATCTATCTATCTAGTAGATATTATCTTCCTTATCATTGTTTTTTTTGTACACATCGTTTTCTCTATAAACTAACTAAATTTCCACCAATAATATAAGCTATTATTTAGCTTCCGAATGCGGGTCAAAACGGCCCAAAATTGGGCCGTTTTGACCTGGGCCGTTTTGACCTGGGCCGTTATGGATCTGGGCCGTTTTGACCCGTCACCATAGGTCTACTATACAAATTAAGGTCAGCCTTAGGTAGGGTCGGCCTTGTGACTATCCACCGCTGCATACTAAAAAATTACTATGCATCTACATGTAGGCCTATTTGGAATGCTGTTCAGAGTAAATTTGATTCAAACGTCGATTTTACCGTAAATTTTTTATTTTTACAGAATTCAGCAGAATTAATTTTCTCCCCATTTCATATACCGCCTGTATAGCTCAGTGGTAGAGCGTCCGCTTGCAGTGCAGGCGGTTGCGGGTTCAACCCCCGGCCGGGTCAAACCAAAGACTTGAAAATTGGTAGTAATGGCTTCCCTCCTTGGCGCTCAGGATTTCGGGTTAGCATTACGACTGGTTCGTCGGTGTCAGGATAAAGTGACCGGCCGGGTACAGTCCCAATGGTGCACCTAAAAAGTGCCCCTTCTCATAATCATCAGAATTTATGGTGTAGAAGTAATAAGTAGAAATGGTATTGCCATGTTTGCCATGAGACCCTAAGACAGCGCCTGTCACAAAATTAGCATGATGTCACACTCACAGGGGGATGCAAGTGAATGAAAACAATCTAAATTATCTATAACTAAGGTGAATTCTGCTTTACTTTCAGCTTTAAGTAACCCACTTTCTTAATAAATTTCAAAAGTAGGCCTACTAGGTAAGGGGTAGGCTATAACAATAGATAAAGATAATGTTTCTATAATTAAATGACATTTGCATACCCAGGTCACGATTTTAGTTCTAAGCATTAGGGTGTGACCATTATAGAATCAAATTCAATCAATGGAAAGAGGAATTTGATATCAAATAATCATTCATGAATCACAACTCAGTTAATTCAACATGCATTTATAACATTCTACTATAACTCACACGTATTTCTTACATTATAAACTTTCCACAAACTTATTGTTTATTTTACTTCCGAATTCGTATGAAAACAAATCGTTTTGATGACACGGATCAATGTGGCTAATTCACGGACGTATCACTAGAACACAAAACCTGTTTGCGGGACTTTACACACCCAGCTTTAGAACGCATTTAAAATAGCCCGCATTGCTACTGCTTTCTAGAATATTTTCATTGAAAGAATTGACACATTTTGGCTTAAGAAATGTCGATACGAGTGCCAAGAATAATTGCAGACGACAACTGTAAAGCAGACAATATTTTAGTTCAGAGACCTCTCGTCATGAGAGACAATGATGGAGTTTACCAACAGTTAGAAGAAACACAATTAGAGAAAGATTTAGGCATCCAAGTCGATGATCAACTTAAATTCCATCATCACACCAATTTTGCTGTCAATAAAGCAAACAGAACTCTTGGAATCATTAAAAGAACTTTCACAAATAGAAGCAAGAACATTATTAAAAGATTATATACCACATTAGTGAGACCAACATTAGAATACGGTAATGCACCTAAACCTTCACAATTCCTTGGTGACATGGATAAGATAGAGAAAGTACAAAGGAGAGCAACCAAACTGTGCACAGACATAAAATACTTACCATATGAAGAAAGATTGAAAGCACTCAGATTACCATCAATGTATTATAGAAGAGAAAGAGGTGATATGATACAAGTATATAAAATACTCATGGGAAAAGACAGAGTGGATAAGGACAAATTGTTACCACCTAATGTACAGCGACAGACAAGAGGTCATAGCAGAAAGCTTCAAAAGAGGAGAGCTAAGTTAAATGTGAGGAAGTACTCTTTTGGTCTCAGGGTCACAACCAATTGGAATAGTCTACCAGAGTATGTTGTGAACTCTGGAAGTATAAATAATTTCAAAGACAATTTAGATAAGCACTGGAGTATAAGGCAATACAGTACACGCCCCCACGCATGCGTTGACAGTTCAGCCAAATACTTTTACTGTGAAGAGCGGGTACCACAGGCGTAGCCTTTCAACCCGAAGAATAGGTATCCAGGTATCCAGGTAAATGAGCTAGCTTAAAGATTCTTAAGACTTCGTCGGATGTTTTAATTAATGTCGTCTCCATAGTAAATTGTCGTCTACATCTACATCTATGTGGTTACTCCCTACTATCAATTGTTGATAATTACAGGGAGGTCGGGGGACAGTGTTAAAATGAAAGTAATAAAAAGCGACTGCTATTTCCAAGTAGTCACAAACATTGCAAAACAGTGCAGTAAACAGGCAATTTAATTTACAATTTAAAAAACAGTTAAAAACAGGTTAAGTGATTAGGGTTTGAAAGAGCAGAGGCTAGCAGTGAAGCCTGAGAGGCTGTCACTGGCCTTGATGTTATAAGGTAGCTGGTTCCAAAGTCTGATGCTACGAGGAAAAAAGGAGTTTGCATGATATTGTGTTCTAGAAAATGGTGTTATGAAGTTGAATTTTCTTGATATGTGGAGGCGGCTGTGATCTACTACTACAAGGTTCTGAGAGATTTTATAGAGCATAATAATGGAGGCTTTATTTCTTCTTTCTTCCAATGTGGGCCAGTTTAAGGTATCCAGCATGCTAGTAACACTACTGTAGTATGAATAGTCATTTAGAACGTATCTAGCAGCTGCTCTCTGCACTCTTTCGAGTTCGTAGTTCAATGAGGCCTGCCATGGGTGCCATACTGTGCTACAGTACTCCAGTTGTAGTAGTACGTAAGTCTTATTAGCAGTTTGTTTGATTTTATGATTGTTAGTTTTGATGTTTCTTTTGATAAATCTGAGTGTATTATTTGCTTTAGATGAGATGTTTTCAATGTGTTTATTCCAGGAAAAATCTTTGCTAATTGTTACCCCTAAATATTTTGCATTTTCAGTTTCTTTCAATTCTTTTTGATGGAGCTTGTAAGGAACTTTTCTAATGTTCTTCTATTTCGAAATTCTTATGATTTCGCATTTATCTGGGTTAAAACTCTATTGACCATTTCCTTTCCCAAATTTCAAGGCTGTTTAAATCTTCTTGTAGGCCTTGTGAGTCAGATTCAGTGTTTATAGTGAGGTAAATGATGGTATCGTCTGCAAAAAGGCGAGCTTTACTTTTAACTGATTGTGGCAGGTCGTTAATATAAGTCAGGAAGAGGCAAGGTCCTAGGACAGATCCTTGGGGTACTCCCGATAAGACAGGGGTAGGGTCAGATTGGGAGCCCTCTACTACTACTGTCTGTTTTCTGTTTTCAAGGAAGGATCTGACCCATGAAACTACTTCAATGTTAATTCCGAGTTGAGATAATTTGAAAATAAGTAAGTTGTGGTCGACTTTGTCGAAGGCTTTACTAAAATCCATCACTATTAGGTCTGTTTGTTTTCCGGAATGCAGGTTGTCAAAAATGTTCTGGGTGAATGAAAGGAGCTGGGTTTCACAACTGTGCTTGGATCTGAATCCATGCTGAAAGGGTGTCAAGAGGTTTTCAGTATCAAGAAAGCTCATAATATTGGACACTAGGGCATGTTCCATTAGCTTGGAGGCAATGCAAGTGAGTGATATAGACTTGTAATTGCTTGGTTTACATTTGGGGCCTTTCTTGTACACAGGAGCAATCAATGCAGTCCTCCAATCCTCTGGAACAATGTCTGTGTGTAAAGATGAGTTGAAGATAGTAGTCAGATACGGAGGAATGGTTGAACTTAATTTTCCTTAAGTATGCGAGGGGAAATTTGGTCTGGACCCTGTGCTTTATAAAGGTTAAGGCCAGATAACAATTTCTCAATCCCCTTTTGGGTAATGCTAACGGTTTGTCAGTAGTACTTTGGTCTTGATTTTCAAATAGACTAAGCTGGCATAATTGTTTGAGGTTACAGGGTTTGGGTTTGGAAAAGACTGACTGGAATTGATCATTCAAGATCTGTGCTGAAAGTCTAAAACTTACTTGTATATTATTGTTTTGTACATTTCGTGTTCAATGCAATCAAAGTGACAATGATTTTAGATGCTGCCTAGACGTCACGTGTTTAACGTCCTAATCTGGAACTGAACAGTTTGCAAATGTCAATCCATTCACCGATAAGTAGCATAAAGTAGTAAATCTACATAACCCTTTATTGGTCTTAAGTATCGTCTTGTTTTCAGAGTTTAAAATAGGCAACTGCTTTAAAGCAGAGTAAATAAAGCAAATATTCTCCTTAGACTACTGCCTTACTCGCCACCTGCTTCAACCCATATTAAATCTACTCCATAGAGACGCCTTTGTACGCCTTTTTACGACTTTAATTTATTCCTCCACTGAACAAAATAGTTCCCCTTAATATAACCATGCATATGTATACCAAATAATTGTTTCCTGTATCCTAGCAGATAGTAGCTTAACCCTTTCACCGCCAAATTATTTTTGAATTTTTTACTCCTACACCGTTATTTTGTCGTCTGCTTCAATATTATTGTTTGTAATATCATTTCAAAGTTAGAATTAAGAGAGTATGACATATGAGATATCGAAACGGGTGTCAAACAGTTTTGATCCTGATCAGACGCCGCGTCACGCGGCGTCTGATCAGGATCAAAACTGTTTGCGAATTCGACTTTAGGCGATTCTGGCGGTAAAAGGGTTAAAGCAGGTTGAAGGTAAAACAGAATATGCTCCTTCAGTCTTTATGTACTTTCAAACTGCGTTAAGCAACCATCTATCTTCAATACTCGAAACAGGATATTATGGGGTAATGGGTTATATATAATATATCGTGGAAAATGGATTAGACTTAATTGGAATATTAGATTGTCCATTTGAATTCGCTTGGAGAATTGAATAATGGAATTTTGAATAAGACGTTAATCTCT
Organism: Gari tellinella; assembly: GCA_922989275.2. Lineage (NCBI taxonomy): Eukaryota > Metazoa > Mollusca > Bivalvia > Cardiida > Psammobiidae > Gari > Gari tellinella. The sequence goes on along the minus strand of OV277856.1, from coordinate 97,851,975 downwards.
CCCAATAAACGCGTTTGTGTAAAATAATTATTTCCAATGCAAACAGTTTGGAGCCAGATCAGACGCCAGACTGTTTGCCTCTAAGATTAAAAAACATACTGATCGTGAGAAGTTTAGAAAAGCTGTCATTTTTCATATTGTTTCATTGCGTTTGCGATTTGTTTCGATTAAACGGTAAAGAACAACGTATTCCCCACTGTAACTTTAGCCTACATATTTAGTAATGGCACGAAGCCAAAGTACCAATTACGTTGGGATGTCATATCGCATAATTCTAAAATAAAACCCCCATCTATCAGCATAACTGTGTGTAGAGATGTAATAGCATTTTACAACATTTGTATCATGTAATCTGGCATCCCTCCAAATAATTTTATTATGAACGGAATGTTTCATAGACTGAATTCTAGCTCAAATAATTCATGTATAGCTACCAGTCTGATAAAATGTCATACGAGTTTGTATTTCTTTTTATGTAGATTTTCTATCTTATAATCGAAATAAATGTTTACGATTGAAAATCGAAAATCTATCTGACTGATCATCGATTAATAATGCACATTAACCCATTTACGTACAGTGGATTCTTCCATGCTTCTATATTGGATTAGTCCATTTTTATCTAAGGGGTGCCTAGTCTAAATTTTCTTTTTCGTTTTGTTTTATAATGAAATTCCTATCAGCAAACAGCGTAGACTCTGACCAGACGCTGAATCAAGTTATGCACTGTTTGCCTATGTCCTATACGCTCGTATACAGTGGAGAATCTGTTATTCTTTCCCAATAAACGCGTTTACGCTAAAACTATTATTTGCAGTGCAAACAGTTTGGAGCCAGATCAGACGCCGGGTAACCCGGCGTCTGATCAGGCTCCAAACTGTTTGCCACAAGATAAACATGAATTATCAGAATTGTCCAAAAGTTGTACTTTTCTACGTTTTAGTGTTTTGCGTTTGCGTACGTTTGCGTTTTAAAAACGGGAAAGAATAACAGATTCTCCACTGTAAGACCGTGGTCACAAATGGGTTAAAGCTTACCATTAGTGTGTATTCATATTCCAAACAATTTTGATACCAAAGGAAGACTGGTACACTCGTATTAACCCATTCCTGCATGTCGTCCAAAAAGTTTTAGAGGGGTTTTAAAATAAGTAAGGATTTGAAATGGGACCAATTTTTTTGTTTGGTTTAGGGAGAATTCCGGTATCTAGAGGTTCCGGTTTTGAGGGGTTCCACTGTATCTACTTTTGTGGACAAAATATGTGGGCTAATGCATAATTTGTTATGCCTAACCTACTTCGGTCAACGTACTTCATTCGCCCCTGAATACTAATTAGTGGCTGGAAAATTATCATAATTGGATGCATTAGTTACGTGAGAGCTCGGTCAAGAAATACATGTAAACAATTATCAGATCACGGTATGATATAAGAATAGAATAATTCATTCTAGACGTAAACTTACAAACGTTATCTTGTCTGAACAGAAAAAATAATCTTGAAAGCTACATTGTGTAATTGGGAAACCTGCATAAAACGGTTGTTTTGGATCCAATTTGAATTACACAGGTCGTTATTCTTTCACAAAAAAATGGTTATAGATTTATCTAAAAATAAGATTGTAATTTTTGCGCGTTATTATTATTATTATTATTATACCAGATTTATGTCAAAATATTTACTATTGTTTGTGTACTCTACATAATGAAAAAGAGTGATAAGCTTCATTGTTTGTCTTGGTAGCTCAGTTAGTAGAACGAGTGATCAGTCTTCCAAAGGCTCCTTGTTCGAGTCCCAATCGATTCAAAATATTTTATTAAAATGCATTGTCCGATTTTATTGACCTGTCAGTCATGAAATACGCATACATTGTATATATATCTCAAGGGATAAACTTATAGTTAGTCTTTGTAGGTCAGAATTAGAATCCACTATATTGTTCGTCTTATTACGTTATGGTTAAGGGTGTATTAATGTCATGACTTTAAGAAATGTTCAGAGTATATGTAAACACTTTATGATGGTTTTGTATTAAAGAGCTATTTAAGACGAATGAAAAAATAGAAAAAGTGTACATTTTGGTGAACAACAGTTGGCTCCATGGCCATGTAAAATTTACCCCACCCACTTCCTCTTATTTTGTCCTTTTAAAACAGCCCGCTTCAATAAAATCCATTTTAAATGAAAACAAATATGATAATTTGGTTTTGTGTTATTTATTTCCTGTCTATGGTAGTATTTCTTCATACAAAAACTAATTTAAGAAAAAAAAGGCACCAAATGTGAAATTTATAAAGCTCTAAATATCATCGATATGGTACTTTTTTGTAAATTTTGTAAGGGGAGATAACTCTTTTTACTTTAATAACTCAAAATTTTCAACACTGACCTTTCAATTTCTTTTCATATTTTGAACTGCCTTAGCATGGGCTTTCATCTGGTAGAATATAAGAAAAAGTTAAATACTAGAACTATTTCATTTTCAAACTTTTTTACTTTTTTTCATAAAATAAAAAATCTAATAAAATCATGCCCTATACAAAGCATATTTTTGATATTCAAGGATCGATATTGTTCAAACCTGGTGCCTGCTTTGTCTAAATTTGGTTTCTATATGTGAAAATACCACCATAGACTTGAAATAATTAATGGAAACCCAAATTATCATGTTTGTTTTGTTTCGAAATAAATTTTACTGAAGCTTGTACCCTGAATGGGTAAAATTTGAAAAAAAAGTCAAAATTTGACATACCTTTTTCAAATCGCTGTAGCTCAAAAACAAGGACACCACCATATTTTTTTTTTTCACTTTTTTATTCATCATAAACAGCTCTTCCAAAAAAACAATGTTAGAAAAAAAGTTAAATACTTTGAAAAAATGGCTTATGACATTGATACACCCTTAAATGACTGACAAGTCAACAAAATCGGAATACAGGGGAACCCTTCCAAACTCCAACCCTTCTTTATTTTAACCCATTACACAATGAATACGCCTTTTATGCCTTTGATATATTCTTACACTGAAGAAAATAGTTCCACTTTATACATTCATGAATACAAAATGTATGTATCTATAGTTTCTATATTCTAGCAGATGATAGCGCTATTCATGGTAAATTTGCCAATCATTTTCTGTCGTTTATTTCGCTTAAACGCCGAACAATTTCAGTTCATTTCTTAACTATTCACTTACCCTTCCATTTACTACTACGAACAAACCTGCATTAAGCTACCATTAGACTCAAGTATATACAGTGGAGAATTTGTTATTCTTTCCCGTTTAAACGCAAACGTACGCAAACGCAAATCACTAAAACGTAGAAAAGAACAACTTTTGGACAATTCTGATAATTCTTGTTTATCTTGGTGGCAAACAGTTTGGAGCCTGATCAGACGCCGGGTTACCCGGCGTCTGATCTGGCTCCAAACTGTTTGCACTAACGCGTTTATTGGGAAAGAATAACAGATTCTCCACTGTATATAGCATACATGTAAGCTTGCACAGCTTAATGCAGGATAAGACTAATACAAATGAAACTCATATAGGAGTCCTGCAAAAACTGATTTTCCAATTAAGTCTAGTTCATTTATCTATTCATGATTGTTTTTCTACATGTTTTTTCAAAATCACAAATAATGCAGACCCTTCTGAGAGGTTAACCAAACCTTCTAATTTGGATTTACACTGTTTGCATTGGACAAGTGCAATATTAACATGTAGTATAATGTTTGTAAAGGACGGATATACTCGCCTCTACAGGGTTGACTCAGAGATGCTCGTCGCATGCTATGTCTCCCCTACCCCATTCCACCCACCCACCCTTACATACACTCACAAATACACTACTCCCTTCCTACAACGGCCCCGAACAGCGATCCCTTCCTTACAACAATGCTTGCCACTGTTCCCCAAACAAGACAATTATGTCGAACGCTTTCACTGTTGCAACATCGTCTGCTTAAAATTGTCTTGTGCTGTTTTTCTCAAAGTTACATATTGGAAATTTGAACCGAAGAAACATAAAGACGAGTGACAAACAGTTTTCATCCAGATCAGTCGCCGCGTAACGCGGCATCCGACCTGGATGAAAACTGCTTGCAAATGTAAACTAATTCATGTTCACCACTCTTAGGATATTAATCTTCCCTCCCTCTAACAACTCTATCCGAACAATACACACAATCTATGTCCCCCATTGGGTGTTGGTATAGGGAAGAATCACTGTACATCATTTATTCAGATCCAATGTGATAAGTATCTAAACAATATTTTTTTCTGACATGCGACTAGTACCTGTGGGTTGACTGTACATAACAAGGCCAAACGCCGAGTAACAATGAAATACATGTAGTAGTAAGACGTTTCCCGTTTCAATGAAATCAATAACAACGACATTGCAATAACGTGTAGAAAGCAACATGTTGCTGTAAAAGTAGACATTGTGTTTGAACCAGAGTAGCAAAACGGTTTTACAACCTGGTGTCACGTCGAGTTGTTCGATGTTTGAAATGGCTACAAACTGTTTGAAATGGGCAAACTGTGTCCAAGTCTATAAAGAGTTTTCATTTAGTCTTAGCAAAAGCTCAAATATGACCAAACAAATTCTTGAGATCGATATCAGACTCAACTCAAAAGCTTTCTAATATTGGGCCCAGGTTTTGTGCCTTGTAATTAGTTGATCACAAATGGTTTATTGGACGAGAATAACGTCTTGTATAAACGATAACAAACAGTTACATCCACTGTCAGAGTAATAATTTGTAGAGAATGTCAAGAACGACATTGCACACAGTTATGAGAAAGAATAATTGAAAACAGACTTTTGTCTATTTCATGCGCTGTAATAAAACCGAACAAATATGAAAACATATTCAGATATGTTTAACCTTGAACGAGTAGTAGCAAAGCCTACTACACCAGGGCTGCCATTTCTCCGGATTTTTTCTAAATCTTCGGATTTTCCCCAGTTTATGGTAGCTTAAAGCAGACTGAAAGTAAAGCAGAATGCGCCTTTTTACTTACAGCCTGCTTTAAGTAGTCACATGTCAACAAACCAAGAAACAGGCTATGGGGTAAAGGTACGATTCATAAAATCGCATTTGACGAATGAAAATTTGGAAATCTTAGGATTTTTCATGTCAACTTATGGCAGCCCTGCTACACCTGGGTTAACACATTACTACATAGATACGCCTTTATGCGCCTTTAATGTTTTCGTCCACTAAAGAAAATATTTCCATGTATACAGTCATGAATATGCAGCATAAGAAATGTTTTTTATACCCTAGCAGATGGTAGCACAAACACTTGTCTTCAAAACTAAAGGGTCCCTACAGAATGAGGTCATACAGTGGAGAAAACGTTATTCTTTCCCAATAAACGCGTTTACGCTAAAACTATTATTTCTATTGCAAAGAGTTTGGAACCAGATCAGACGCCGGGTAACCCGGCGTCTGATCAGGCTCCAAACTCCTTGCCACCAAGATAAACATGAATGATCAGAATTGTTCAAAAGTTGCACTTTTCTACGTTTTAGTGTTTTGCGTTTCGTTTCGTTTAAACGGGAACGAATAACGTATTCTCCACTGTATTGATACGACACAGCCTTAATGGTCTCATATGAAATGCAGGAAGCACTACGTGTGATCTAACCATAGTCCCTTGTTTTACATGAACAAAGCGAACATCTTAAACTTTTTGTTATGGTAGGTCATGTAAGATACATGTAATTGGCAAACAGTTTGGACGCAAATGCGACTCAAGTACTCAACTGAATCTATTATGATATTTGCTTATTTCCTCAGTAAAAAGACTCTCCTCCGATAATTGTTGCGACAAGTACGGTTTGCTCTGCACTGATGTATGCGAATAATCTATATTAAATAACAATTTATTTATTTCTCAATTTTAAAGCGAATTTAGGGAGGGAAGTTATGGATAATATTCGTATTTATGACAGAACTCACAGCGGCGATGAAACTGAAATTCATGCATCACCAATAAGGACAATGCATCTTAATAAATAGTTATTTGTTACATACTTGTTAGCTACATATTAATAAAACACGCGAGCCAAGCATAAGTACACATGCACCAGGCCATATGGTTTGTTATACTATAAAGGCAATAACAAAAATAGTTTAGATAACGATTATTTGAAAACTAACTAGTTAAGTATACAGAAAATCCTCTCTATTACGACCACTAAAACTAAGGCTAATTGATTGTATAAAAGACAGTTGACTGTTTAACGCAAGCTGACAGTAAAGCAGAAGGTCCCTTCAGGAGCTTTCTGTTTTATGGTCACCTTGCTTTAAGCAGTAACCTGTCGTAAACTACTAATAATTAACACATATTTATGGTCGTAATAGAGATGTTTAACTGCATGTATGTGAAATATTAACAGAAATGTTAACAGGAAACTATCATGACAACTAGGTGGCTAATTAGTGTCAGTAATATGCCACTATAACTTATTTCGTTTTATTTTTATTCATTCTATTTCTATGCGAGGGGAGTGCATTTGTGTCAATATATAGGTTTAATATCCTGTACAGAAAACAGGACATAGGCTATCTTTTACTATTTTACATTGATAACATCTCTTGTTTTCGTGTATCCACAATCTGTACATAGCGTGTTCAGTTACCACTGTTTGCTGTTTTGGTTAGCAGTTTGTGCCCCGTGTGCCCCGTGCAGAGTACAGTAGAGAAAATGTTTTATTTTTAAACAACCGCGTTTACGCTGAAACTATTATTTTCATTTGCAAACAGTTTAGAGCCAGATCAGACGCCGGATAACCCGGCGTCTGATCAGGCTCCAAACTATTTGCTACTCACATTAAAAGTGGTAGTCAGAATTGTTAAATAGTTGTCATTTTCTATATTTCATTGCAATGCGTTTGCGTTTGAACGGAAGAATAACGTTTTCTCCACTGCATTTCAGACCGGTAACCAACTCGCAATCGATGGCCATCGACGGCCATCTATTTCCTTACTGAACTCATAGCTGGTTGTCAGTCTCGTTAACAATGACACAGTAATCTGACTACGAAACTGTCATATAAACCATTAATTAACCTGTGCAACAAGGATAAAAATATACATAGCAGTGGAGAAGACGTTACTATTTCCCAATAAACGCGTTTATTTCAAAACAATTATGCCAGTACCTGGCAAACATCAGGCTCCAAAGTGTTTGCCACTTAGATTAAAACGAATATTCAGAATTGTCAATAACCTGTCATTTTCTACATTTTAATGCATTTGCGTTTAAATCGGCCAGAAATAACGTATTTTCTACTGTGTCACAGTGTGCATGCATTATACAAAATCTCTGAGCTACGACTAGAGTTGACAAGAGTTGCTGCGGCATATATTGTTACAGTGGAGAATCTGTTATTCTTTCCCGTTTAAACGCAAACGTACGCAAACGCAAAACACTAAAACGTAGAAAAGTACAAATTTTGGACAATTCTGATAATTCATGTTTATCTTGGTGGCAAACAGTTTGGAGCCTGATCAGACGCCGGGTAACCCGGCGTCTGATCTGGCTCCAAACTGTTTGCACTGCAAATAATAGTTTTAGTGTAAACGCGTTTATTTTGAAAGAATAACGTTTTCTCCACTGTAAGGAACTTGATCTACGTTGTTTGTTGAAACATGCCTACATTTATTTTAAAGTTGTTCAAAATAATGTTATTAAGAAAAAGAAGCACAACCGTTTTTAATAGTCGTAGACATTTCGTTTACAAATGAACACAGGAAGCTGCGCATTACACTGTTTACCTTTAGATGCCATTTGAAGAAGATTGCTTTTAAATTTAGATTGAATATCTCTTCGTAGTCAAGAAATCTAAGGTGGAGTATCAGACATTTTAGACCCTGATCAGACTTCGAGTAGCGCCAAGAAGGGCAAGGGTTAGATAAATCTATATATGTATTAACAACGTCAACGTCACCGTCTTGACGTACAGCCCAGTCCGATCTAGTTTCATCCGGTTCAAGCTGACAAAATCCTGGTTTAGGTCACTCTGTGATGTTATTTACCCCTTATCTTGCTGATTGAGACTTGAGTTATTTTTGCAAACAGTTTTGATCCAGAGCAGTGTCTGCTCTGGATCAAAACTGTTTGCCACTCGGTTTTAGGTTTCTTCAATTTAAAATTGTATTAATTTTAATTTTACCAAATTTGCAGACGACAATTTTAAAGCATAGCAGACGAAATTTCAACAGGAAAGGGATTGGAATGTAAACGTACCTGTATGTTTACTGAAACTGTAACATCTCAGTGAGAAGTTAAGACTGCCAGAGATCCAGATAAAGTGGGTATTTTAAACGTTGGACTCTTGATGCTGTCTATACTGAACTCCTGGTGTATATTACTAATCAGTACTTAAATCGTCTCGAAGAGTTTGAAACACGTTATTATCCATCGTCAAGGCAAACGACGATTGTATTCAGTGTTCATGGCAGATGGATGTTAAAAGATTGACGATTACAATTTGATTTTGAGACTGCCAAACGATTTTGTTGCGTTAAATGGACAACGCGACGGATGCGGGGAAGGCTCGGGTTCAAGAATCGAACTTCCATCTGGCCAGGAGACGGACGTACCTGGAAATAAATCTGGACGTTCTTTCACGAAACATCGCGATTCTTAAAGGACTATGTTCGGAAAATACGGGTTAGTTCCTTATTTATTTACTCATTTGATTTTAAACCTTTCCACCATAACCTGTTTTTGTGTTTAATTGTTTCAGACAATTTTCAAACACTTATCATATGCAAATAGACATTGTAGACTGAAGGAGTCTTCTGATAAGGGTCTGTACTATTTGCCATCATTATATTGAAGAAAAAAAATAACAACAACATGCAATAGGCTTGATTGGAAACTGGAATTGTCCATTTGAAGTTTCAGGGACAATTGAGTTAAACTTACTTTTCGGTGGCAATCTTTACAATAAACAGTAGTTTCAAATAACAAACTAGAAAAGACCAAGAAAGAAAAAATACAATGTTTGAATTCGAATCTTGGTGGCAGCGGTTACACAATTTCGAGTCGATGAAATACTAGGAATAGTACACGACAGCATAAAACGGTATATTTATCATAACTCTGAAATCGGCCTGTAACGCTTTCCCCACCATAGTCGACAACAGTCAACTGAGCAAAAAGTTTGGATCCTGGTGCCCGTTTTACTAAACTACTTACGCAAAATTTTTGCGTAAGTCAAAATTTTAAATTTAAATTTATATATTTTATTACCACTTGCTACAAACAGCAAATAGCCAGATCAGAGGACGCGCTTTAAGCGCGTCCTCTGATCTGGCTATTTGCTGTTTGCAAACGTTAATGATCGAAAAATAAGAGTAAAACGATTTTGACTTCGCAAAAATTTTGCGTAAGTTGTTTAGTAAAATGGGCCCCTGGTCAGACACATCACGGCGTCTGATCAGGATCCAAATATTTCGGCACTCGTATCGATATTCTCATTGCTCTCCACTTTGAAACAATAGTACAGATATGACAATCAATATTGCAGCCAATATCATGGTGATAAAACGGTTAAATCAATATTAAAAGTCGGTGAAGAAAGGGTTAAAATACTTTTTGTACGTCAAAACTGACGGACGGTTCTGATTTGTGTCGTCGAAAACTATAATTATTAATATGTAATGTGACTATAAATGACAGTTCTTCGATATGTGAGTTGTCAACAATCAATTTAACCCTTTCACCGCCAAATTATTTTTGAGTTTTTACCCCTACACCGTTATTGTGTCGTCTGCTTCAATATTATTGTCTGCAATATCATTTCAAAGTTAGAATTAAGAGAGTATGCCATAAGAAATATCGAAACGGGTGTCAAACAGATTTGATCCTGATCAGACGCCGCTTAACGCGGCGTCTGATCAGGATCAAAACTGTTTGCAAATTCGACTTTAGGCGATTCTGGCGGTGAAAGGGTTAAATACGCTTTTAATAATAACAGTACCATTTTCCGTTTCTGAATGTTATCCATTTTTTTCAGCAAAACTCAATACAAATGTTTTGCTAATTTATCGAGACTTTTAACCCTTGCTAAGCCACATTTTTTCGTCTGCTTTAACCCCTTCACTGCCGTATCCCGACTACATTGGTTATATGCAGACAGTGTGGATCCTGATAGGACACCGCGTAACGCCGCGTCTGATCGATCAATGCCCCAAAGGTTATATAAAGCTTTTGACTTGAGTCTGCGGTCATTCTCAAGCATTTTATTGTTTAGATTTGAGCATAAGAAAGTTGTTTTTTGTTTTGAAATCTACGTTAATTTTCATCCAAATGCAACATCAATGAACATAGGTAGACGTCAGGGACCCGTTTCATATAACTTTGTACGACAAAGACAAAACTTTACAATACATTTAATTTTTTGTAAGACAAATGTTGTCGTAAGTCAGATTATAAAAGTCTCCATTATTATTTATTTTTCTATCTAATACTGTATTGTGACATCTCTTTGGAATCGTCTTGAAAAGACGATTTCAAAGAGATAACACAAGACGCTTCCAAAGAGATGTCACAATACAGTATTAGATAGAGAAAAAAATAATAATGGATACTTTTATAATCTGACTTACGACAACATTTGTCGTACAAAGTTTTATGAAACGGGCCCAGTTTACATGCTTAAAAACTGTGTCAAATTAAATAGTCTTATTTATACAGTTTATTGCAAACGTCTAAACTAGATACATGTACCACCTCTACACTATAAAGTATGAACCATCGTTAACTTTTTTGCACGCTGCGAGAGAATTTGTACGATTGCAACTTTACAGTTTTGATCCAGATGCGACGTCGAGTAACTCGGCGTCTCATCTGGATCTAAACTGTTGGACACAAGTAATGTATTTTTTATAAAGAAAATACATTACAATCACTTTTGAAAATGTTGCAGACAACACATTTGTATATGACAATTACATAGCGTGCAGTAGGTCAATGAACAGAACAGAACAAAACTTTATTTCATCTCAGGCATGGTTACATGCAGCATGAGGTAAAGCATATAAACAAGATGAATATAAACAATGGTACCTAGCATGGCTTATTCAGAGTCTGAGTATTTCAGTATTTGGTGACGAACAATGTAGAGCCATATCCTATGCAAAGAATAATCGTTTATGGTCTGATTCAACAATATTCGTCTTGCTGTAACCATCCAAACGAATATAAACTGCCAGTCATACAATGCAGAACAAAATAATGCGGAAATATCTACTGTAGTAGAATAGTACTGCGTCACCTTTGTGCTTCGTTATTAAGCATGCTTTTCGATCAAGAACTTTATACATGCTTCCACATTGAGTGGCCGTTGACGATCCGTAATGACCTTACTGAAGTATTGGGACAGAGAGGTCTGAACAAACAGCGTTGATCCTGATCAGACTGCTCCTTCAGGAGCAGTCTGATCAGGGTCTACACTGTTTGCCTTTCAGTGTCCACATTTTGGACATACTACTCTGTGACCAAATCAATGGTTTCAAACGTTAGGATACTTACCGAAGGTGTCCCAACTTTTAAGATGTTTGCAGGCATACGTTCCATCAGGCTTTACAGAGCTATTAGCTTGATGTGTTTTGTATAGGCACACATGTGTTTCATTTACTGTCGTTTGTAGCGGCAGTAGTAACATATAGAAACGAAGTAATTGAATAATTCGCGTTATGATTACCGTAATGTATTTTATGGTACAGTCAAAATTGTATAACGCGACAATTGAATACCATACCAATTTGCAATCTTCAAACGCTTCGACTGCTTATCTGGATTCAAATTGTTTACCACTTTAGTAATTATGTTTTCTGTAGTCAAACTGATTAGAATATATATATATATTTAATAATATTTCTGAGGAAACATTGCAGATGATAAATTGATTAAAAGACGAAAATATGACGGTAAAGTGGTTACAGTGGAGAATCTGTTATTCTTTCCCGTTTAAACGCAAACGTACGCAAACGCAAAACACTAAAACGTAGAAAAGTACAACTTTTGGACAATTCTGATAATTCATGTTGATCTTGGTGGCAAACAGTTTGGAGCCTGATCAGACGCCGGGTTGCCCGGCGTCTGATCTGGCTCCAAACTTTTTGCACTGCAAATAATAGTTTTAGCGTAAACGCGTTTATTGAGAAAGAATAACGTTTTCTCCACTGTATGTCGTATTGTGCACACGAACAGTACTTAACCCTTTCATCGCCGGAGTCGGATAAAATCGACTTTGCAAACAGTTTTGATCCTGATCAGACGCCGCGTAATGCGGCGTCTGATCATGGTCAAAACTGTTTGACACTCGTTTCGACATTTCTTACGCCATAATACATTTAAACTTACTTTGAAACGATATTGCAAACAAGAATATTAAAGCAGACCACAATAAAGCGGCGAAGAGGTAAAACACTCACGATTAATTTCGCGACGAAAGGGTTAGCCATTTCTCGACAATTTGAAATATCATCTGCTAAAATTTCGCGTTTGCAGTTTTATGCAAAAGTTTTGTTTTTTAAGTTTTGACTGAAGAATTATTTGTATTAATGCAAACCAGTCTGTATCCTTATCGGATACAGTTTAATGACTAACAGTGTTGATTCTAGTCAGAGAGCTCATACAGGAACCTTCTGATCTGGATCTGCACTGTTAGTCTCAGGAATATGACATAAGCTACAATGGTATCTAATTCGATAAATTATCAAAGGAAGCAATACACAAATTACTCATAAATGGGTACTTACCAATATCACAATCATTTGCTGCTTACGTTCTAAAACTATTTTCATATCTTAAAAATACTAAATTGTCTACTACCATCTAGCATATGAAACTTTTCTTTACTGGGGGAAGGTCTTATTTAATGTTGTTAGAACTTGTGACCTAACCCTTTTTCCTTTATTTCTTTGTTAAGTTAAAAATGAATGTTTGTAAATTACTTTGGAAATAAAATATGTTTAAACTAAACTAAACTAAACTTATCGGATGCCGTGTTAGAAATCCCAATTCATTGATGACTCGATAGTTCTTACAGTGGAGAAAACGTTATTCTTTCCCAATAAACGCGTTTACGCTAAAACTGTAATTTCCCATGCAAGCAGTTTGGAGCCAGATCAGACGCCGGGTAACCCGGCGTCTGATCAGGCTCCAAACTGTTTGCCACTCACAGTAAAACGAATACTCAGAATTATTAAAAAGTTGTCATTTTATACGTTTAAGTGTTTTGCGTTTGCGTTTCGTTTGCGTTTATACGGGAAAGAATAACGTTTTCTCCACTGTAACACTAGGTGCAGCAACTGTGCTAGCTAGCTGACAGACTGTTCAAGGGGTTCACTGTCACTGGGGGCCAACTAGGTATTATCAACAAATGTTTTGCTATGACAACTCGTACATGTATTATAATAACTTACGAAGGCAACTTTCGTACTAAAACATTTCCCAGTATATACACTGACTTCGTTGGATACAAATCTACCCATGCATAAGTTGTAGCAAAACATTTTGAGGATAAAACGTAGTTGGCCCAAGTGACTGTTCTGAATATGAATATGTTTTGTCTAAATCAGGTTCTTGTGTACTGTTTTTGTAGCTTCATACTGTGGCCACGATTTGTATTTGAGTTTAGTTGATGTTGTCGACATTCACATATTCGTAGTCGTGTAAAATCTTAAACATTTGGACCATGTCTGATCGTTGACGACGGTACACAAGTGTGGGCAATCCAAGGAACCTGAAACGTTCTTCATATTAACATTGTTGTGAGTCCTGTTACCATATTGGTTCTCCTTTGTATATTTTCTATGGCTAGAGAGTGACATAATTCTTTAAACCTTGTGTTTAATATTTTGACTTTCAGAGATAATTGGTGTCGTCAAGGGCAATGCGTATGGTCATGGAAGTGTTGAAATAAGTCGGCATTTGAAGGATATTGGAGTTCGCCATTTAGCTGTGGCATCACCATGGGAGGGCATGGAACTGAGGCGAGCTGGTATCAGTGGCTTCATACAGATGTTCGGTGAGTTTAAATGTTTGTTAAGTAAGTTTGCTAGGTTTGTTAAAACTTACACTGCCATATTGTAATCTGCTCGAAGTTTCATCTGCAATGTTCTTTTCAAAATAAGATTGTGCATTTTGACTCTTTTTTCCCCCTAGTTAAGTTCAGTTAACACATTTTTATATCTTTGTCACAATCTCTAGAGGATTTGCTTTTAAAACCACTTGCTTTCGCAAACTCCCAACTTTTATTAAACTATGGGTAACCTTTCATGCCTGGGGATTGCAATCAATTCTAATTTGCGGTTGTTATTATATAGTTTCATATTGAATACCGAACAATGTAAACCCCAATGGTGCGTCGTATTTGGCCTGTCATCATTGTTCGTTAATGTTAACTCTCGAGAATGTCAGGCATTACTGGGTTAGTTATTGGTTGATTATCACGGGGTTTCCAGGTAATGCGAGCGATGAGGAGATTCCAGACTTGTGGGAGAATGATATCAGTCCAACAGTAGGTACTAAAGACTTCCTCATACGATGGGCGGAACAGATCAAGGCCGAAACAGTCTGCAACAGCTATATGAATCCGTATGAGGTACAGTGGAGAATACATTATTCCCCCCCCCCCAAAAAAAAACCCCCCAAAAAACAACAACAACCGTGTTTACGTTAAAAACTATTGCCATTCAAACAGTTTGGATTACCCGGCGTCTCACCAGGCTCCAAACTGTTTGCCACTCAGATTAACATGACTTGTCAGAATTGTTGAAAAGTTGTCCTTTTCTACGTTTTATAGCGATGTGTTTGCGTTTAAACAGGAAAGAATTACACATTCTACAATGCTCGCTGGTTTGTGGCACTTAAGATACAGGCTCAGAAGATTACTTTCTTTTTAAAACAATTAAAACAATGTAATACTACATGTAGTAAACTAACAGAAGTGTTAAAATTTAGAATATGTCAACGACCGCTTTTAATCTGAAAAACAACCCTTGACCCTGGTCAGACTCCAGGTATTTGGTTGAATTAGCAGGTGCTTTCCCATACTCCCTTTACCCCATACAGTGGAGAATCTGTTATTCTTTCCCGTTTAAACGCAAACGTACGCAAACGCAAAGCACTAAAACGTAGAAAAGAACAAATTTTGGACAATTCTGATAATTCTTGTTTATCTTGGTGGCAAACAGTTTGGAGCCTGATCAGACGCCGGGTTACCCGGCGTCTGATCTGGCTCCAAACTGTTTGCACTGCAAATAATAGTTTTAGCGTAAACGCGTTTATTGGGAAAGAATAACAGATTATCCACTGTAACATGTTTCCAGTTTGAAAAACAGGGTGAATGTGAAGCAGAATGCTTAGTAAAGAGCAATCGGTTTGAATTTCAACCTGCTTTATAGATCAAATTAAGGATTTTTTGTTGGAACTTCTTTCTCTTTAGTGTTGGAATAGTTAGAGGCATAAAAGGGCGTATTTATATGGAGTAAGTGGTTAAGTAGCAATCAGATGAAAACTGAAAACTGTAAAGAAGCTTTGTTTTGAACATTTTTACAGCCATAATTGTTTATTGTATTCTAGGATGAAGTGTCGAAACGACAAGTAGTCATCAAGGTAGATACGGGTATGTCAAGAAACGGGTTCAACCCCGGGGAACTGGATACAATGGTTGAAGTAAGTAATCAGTCTTTACTCGTGGTAAATGGCCTAACATTGGAGAAGTATTTGGGTCATTGACCTTGAACTTTGTGACTTTGGTAAATGTTTTATTTAGATCAGATGTGGACTAATAAAGTGTTTGTATTTATGGGCAAGTATGTCGCGAGGCATTCGTATCTATAAACGTAGTGTAGGCCAAACTCAGAAACAGAGCGTGTGATGACAAGGGTACAGTGGAGAATCTGTTATTCTTTCCCAATAAACGCGTTTACGCTAAAACTATTATTTGCAGTGCAAACAGTTTGGAGCCAGATCAGACGCCGGGTAACCCGGCGTCTGATCAGGCTCCAAACTGTTTGCCACCAAGATAAACAAGAATTATCAGAATTGTCCAAAAGTTGTTCTTTTCTACGTTTTAGTGCTTTGCGTTTGCGTACGTTTGCGTTTAAACGGGAAAGAATAACAGATTCTCCACTGTACTTGGGTTGTACAATGTTGCAATGCAATACGGCAGGTTTTGTCATGGCATGGCTCATTTCTATTCGTTTGCTTTCCAGTTTTGTGATGCCAATGGTATTGGTATTCATAGCATCATGACACACTTCTCATCAGCGTGGGACAATCCAAAGTTCACACAACTACAACTAGACACTTTTCTCAGGGTGGCCCAGCCGTACAGGTTAGGATCTGACCAGTAGCGCGTTCAAGTACCGTATCGGCGAACAGCAACATTAACCGATGCAAACAACGCTTATAACTCAACTCAACTCAACTCAAAATCTTTATTTCGGCTAATCTTTACAGATCATAGCCCTAAACTGGGCGGTTTATGTTAATGAGAAGAACATAAACACATGAGATACAGAACTATATAGTCAAATAAGTATTTTTTTTTTTTCGTTTCAAATCGTCAATGCGATAAAATCAATCGTATGTATTTCGTTTGTGTTTGTACATATTCTCTCTACCCTGTCAGCTTTGCCCGGGGAGATCACGGGCAGCCCGTGCACACACGCGGCTGACCCACATCTCCCGGCCAACCCTGTATATAGTACGACATCTAACGTTCACCAATACTCTTCAATAAAAACTCATTGCGCCCCGTGTTTATCTACTTTTCAAGGGTACGAACGATTTATATACGATTCGAAATAACACAAGCAAAAGTGTAATAATCAACTGAAATGTATCAATTTTACCGCATATAAAAAATAAGATTTAGCTTTTAGATGTAAGCTGCTTTGTTTGATACATTAAGTATCGGAAAATGTTGGTTTATTGATGAGAAATTAAGTCGAGACTGTTCGCTGGTTTGGTCGGCATTTTGTTTTTATTGCTCGCTTTGGCTCACTACCTCTGAGGCCGCTCGTGTCGTTTGCAATCGATATCGTACAGACGGTCGTTTTAGTTAAATTGTTACCGTTTTCTGATGCAATCGATACGGTAATTGAACGCGCTACAGTTTAGTTGTTATCTTTATACTGTCAAACCTGTATTGTGCGACCTTTCATGGAAGAGGCGTACAGTGAACACTCAATACTTTGAACTCACTTAAATCGATGGTATTAGTGTTTTCTTCTGACCTGTCGGAGTTATTTTTAGATTGGAACATTCTAAAACTTTCAAAGGGATGAGTTTTCTCTACATACGGTTAATGATACGGATAGCTGTAATTTTTGTGCGCAATGTACAGTAGAGGATACCTTATTATTGCCCGTTTAAACGCAAACGCAATGCACTAAACTGTTGAAATTTACTTTAAGAAATTTAAATTATATTTTTAATCTGAGTAGCAAACAGGTTACAGCCTGATCATACACTGGGTAACCCGGCACTGATCTGGCTCCAACCTGTTTGCAATGGAAATAATAGCTTTAGTATATAAATGCGTTTGTTGGGAAAGAATAAAATATCAGTAAAGTTAGCGCAAGGGTCTCGTGCTGCACGAGGATCATGTTATCTCAAGTTGGAAAGTGTACGACTAATTATATATAGATCCGATGTTACCCTGTTATCTATTACCATTATGAACTATTCTGTTCTAAAAATAACTCGGACAGGTCAGAAAAATCGAACAATACTGATCAGTATTTCGTCAGTTGAATTTCGATAAGTCGATCTCGCTTAAGTCTAACATGTCCGTATTTCAAAGTTAAAACGTGACTATGCCACGTTTTAACTTTGAAATATGGGTATGTTCGAACTAACGCGAGTTCGAATTTTCGAGTATCG
Source organism: Gari tellinella (assembly GCA_922989275.2). NCBI lineage: Eukaryota > Metazoa > Mollusca > Bivalvia > Cardiida > Psammobiidae > Gari > Gari tellinella. The sequence goes on along the minus strand of OV277856.1, from coordinate 97,834,051 downwards.
TTTTAACCCCATTCGCTGCCTTACCTCGAGTACAAAAGCTATTTGCGAACAGTTTGGATCCTGGCCAGACGCCACCTTACGCTGTATCTGACCAGGATCCAAACTGTTTGACACTCATTTAGAATAAAATCAGACGACTATTGTTTAAATTTGATGACGTCAGGGCAGTGAAAGGGATAACACTGTAACTTTAGTTCCTACAAGAGACGCACGTTTTGTAAACCCGGCCATAACATTTATGTCATTGAAATATTGTTGGTTTTTCGGGGGGGGGGGGGGGGGTATTACACGCAGTATTTTCCCCTAAACTAATGTTTACGCGTTAATGTAGGCTTTTGTAAGTAAAAACTTGAGATGAAATCTTGGTTTTGGTCTCTGAAAACTTATTTTTTTGATAATTCAATCAGTCAATCAGATCGGAAAGATAAGGATAAGGTACAACCAGATAAGAAAACCATATACAAAAGGTTTATATAAAATATGAGTTGAATCTCTTCTGTTTGCTTTTAGAAAACGTGGGATCAAACTGCATGCGGCGAACTCGGCAGGAACATTACTTGGTTATGGGACAGACTTGGATTATGTTAGACCGGCCATTGCTATGTATGGGTTACCTCTAGGTATCAAACCTGATCTAGTGCTCCCTCCCTACAACGGTCCAAACAACGATTCCCTCCTTACAACAATGGGTTCCGCTGTTCCCCCATACAAGATAATTATGTCTAACGGTTTCACTGCTGCCATATCGTCTGCTTAAAATTGTCGTCTGCAGTTTTTTCTCTAAGTTATATATTAATGGACATTTTGACAGAAAAAATATAATGACGAGTGACAAACAGCTTGTATCCAGATCAGACGCCGCGTTACGCGGCGTCTGATCTGGATTCAAGTTGTTTGTAAATGTAAGCAAAGTCTTAATGTTCCCTCCCTATAAAAACTCCCTCCGAACAACAAATCTTTGTCTGAAATTTGGTGTTGTTGTAGAGAAGGAGCACTGTAGTTTGTATCTTCATTTATAGAGATTTACAGTGGAGAAGACGTTATTCCTTCCCGTTTACGCAATGCACTAAGGCGTTGAAAATTATTGTTGGCAAGTCTGACCATTAATTATACCCCCACAAACAGAGTTTGAGGGGGTATACTGGAATCAGCCTGTCGGTCGGTTGGTTGGCCGTCGGTCGGTCGGTCCGGCGGTCGGTCTGGCGGTCCGGCGGTCGTCGGTCTGTCTGCAAAATCTTGTAGGCCCTACTTTCAACTCCTCCTTCAGTTTCAACCCGATTAATTTGATATTTGGCATAAATGTTACTCAGGTGTAGTAGATGTGCAAGACACAAATTTCAGGTCTCTGTGACCTTGACCTTGACCTTTGGCCTTGAAATTGGTAGGCAAAATCTTGTACTTTCAACTCCTCCTTCAGTTTCAACCCGATTCATTTGATACTTGGCATAGATGTTACTCAGGTGTAGTAGATGTGCAAGACACAAATTTCAGGTCTCTGTAACCTTGACCTTGACCTTTGGCCTTGAAATTGTACTAGACGTACAAGACACAAATTTCAGGTTTCTGTGACCTTGACCTTTGGCCTTAAATTTGGTCTTGAAATTGGCAGGCAAAATCTTGTACTTTCAACTCCTCCTTCAGTTTCAACCCGATTCATTTGATACTTTGCATATATGTTACTCATGTGTAGTAGATGTGCAAGAAACAATTTCCAGGTCTCTGTGACCTTGACCTTGACCTTTGGCCTTGAAATTGGTAGGCAAAATCTTGTACTTTCAACTCCTCTTTCAGTTTCAACCCGATTCATTTGATACTTGGCATAAATGTTACTCAGGTGTACTAGATGTGCAAGACACAAATTTCAGGTTTCTGTGACCTTGACCTTTGGCCTTAAATTTGGTCTTGAAATTGGCAGGCAAAATCTTGTACTTTCAACTCCTCCTTCAGTTTCAACCCGATTCATTTGATACTTGGCATATATGTTACTCAGGAGTAGTAGATGTGCAAGACACAAATTTCAGGTCTCTGTGACCTTGATCTTTGTCATTTAAATTGGTCTTGAAATTGGCAGGCAAAATCTTGTACTTTCAACTGCTCCTTCACTTTCAACCTGATTCACTTGATACTTTGCATAAATGTTACTCAGGAGTAGTAGATGTGCAAGACACACATTTCAAATCTCTGTGACCTTGACCTTTGGCCTTGAAATTGGTCTTGAAATTGGCAGGCAAAATCTTGTACGGCGAACTCCTTCACTTTCAACCTGATTTACTTGATACTTGCCATAAATTTTCCAAGTTTTTATGATGGTGGCAGCACCCTGCCATTGTCAAACCTCATTGAAAACGTCTGCAGAGTGTGACAGAGTGCTGCATAGTGGGGGTATTTATCACCTTTAGTGATAGCCGTTCTAGTTTCAATCTGAATTGCAAACAGTTTGAAGCCAGATTACCCGATTACCCGGCGTCCGATCTGGCTCCAAACTGTTTGCACTGGAAATAATAGATGTAGAGTAAACGTGTATTTATAGGGAAAAAATTACGTATTCTCCACTTTAAAAACTTCCTGATCGAGGTTCGATAGAAATTATATTTACTACAAACAGGCTGTAAGCGCAATAGAAAAAACAGAAGCTTACAATCTTTTTGAAGTCTGCGAGTCTTAACGGTAATTCCCACAGTGCTAAGACGAAACATCACCGGGGTTTATTTTGGTGATTTTTTTTTTAAAAACTATGACAAAAGTATAACAATATTCCAAATACAGAACTTGAATAGTATTCAAATACAGATCACTTTTTTGCTACATGTAGTCAGCCATACTAGATCTATTAAAGAGGAATGTTAAAATGTCAATTAGGTGTCTATTTTAGCTGATTGTATCATTTTTGATGTTACGTCTGAATACATATTTTTGGACACGATTTTCTGTGACAAAGGCCCCTAGAGATCAAAATATTAAAATAGAACAATTTTGTTTTTTAAAGATATGACAAAAAGGTGTAAGTAAATTCAAACATTTTAAGTGGAGAAGACGTTAATCTTTCCCGTTTAAACAAAAACAAAAACCCGCATTACAGTTAAACTTTGAAATTAACATCTATTAGACATACATGTATTGTCGAATTATTTTAATGTGAATGGCGAACAATTTGAAGCCTGATCAGACGCTTTGTTACCCGGCGTCTGTTCTGGCTTCAAACTGTTTACAATCAAAATAATTGTTTTTGGCGCACAGCGTTTATTCGGTAGTAATAACTTAAAGGTGTTTCTAATGACAGATACAAGCCAGCGTGTCATCAACATGTACGAACATCTCGGGTTGAGGCCAATACTATCCTGGCTGGCTAAACCCAATATCGTCAAAGTGATGCATGAAGGGATGACTGTAGGGTACGATAACACATACAGGTTAGTAACCAAACAAATAAACAGTAATCTCCCTTTATACTGAACAAACTGTACTAAAGTCATACTGTTAACCCCTTCACTCTCAATGACGCCATTAAGGGCGTTTGAAAACAGTTTGGGTCCTGATCAGACGCCGCGTAACCGCCTGTTATACTGTTCTCTCCTATTCTCGATTGGGGTGTGAGTTAAGACTTAGAATATATATAAAGCACATGAATTGCTATTAAGAAATCTTCTTTGTGGCTTAAAAACAGTTGATACTCCAAATGATGTAGGCGACTGCAAGATATCTACGTTTAAGCCATTATGTTCTGGAAAGCAATTTCCCCCATAGCTTGTTCCTTATTTTAAAGACAGGTGGCCGCTTAAAGCATGTTGAAAGTAAAGCAGAATGCACCTTTAGTCGTTTGCTGCTTTGCTTTCAGTCTGCTTTAAGCTACCATTTTACCAGGATAATATCTCATGGTACATTACATACATATGACTGTATAAATTAGTATGTTTTTCTTCAATGGAGGTATAAATTGAAACTAGTTTGCCGGTGTCAGGATCAAAGTTAACAGTTTGCTTTTTCTCCGATATCGTTGCTGGTTACGTTGAAAGTTCGGTGTTTGTATTGGACACTGTCTTCTACTTAGTTGTCTCCCACGTGAATGAGATCTTTTCATCCTGGTGTACCGTAGAGCAGTGATAGACCGCCTCCCTTGAACTTTTGAAAGGGGTCCTGGTACTTCGTATAGAAACTTATACAGCTTCTGTGCAACACGTAGACATACACAACGTTTACAAAAAAGTGTTTTACGGTAGAATATAGCATCATGGAAGTATTAAATGGACATATTCAATAGTGAAAAGCTATTTCTTCAACATGCATAGATTATTTCTTCAATGTTTTATTTTATAATACAAAATTAAAGTCACAAATGCATTTATAAATGAACAAAGGCTATCTGGCACATGTTAAATCACAGCAATGTATTGTATCGCCTTTTTAGCAGGCCTAAATGATCATGTAACCTATACAAGTGCATGTTAAATAATATATTTACACTTACCATTTTGGGATTTTCAGCACTTTAGGGGCTAAAGCCCTGAATAATTCCATTTTTTCTTAGTACTTCAATGTTGTTTGTATACATGTTGTTGTAGCATATCCAATACATGTTGTCGTAGACAAACACTCCAACGTAATACCTAGTTGGCCCCCTGTGAGCCTATACTATACAACAGGCTTTACATGTAAAATTTCGAAAAAGGAGAATTCAAATCCTATTGATGTTTTATGGGTCCATATAACATTTTTCAACGGAAATATATCGGAGGAAAAAAGTTCATATCTTTCCGGATGTCAGGAGTGTCCATTTCACCCGTGTTTGTGGTAAGCCCCGAGATTACGAGAACCCTGAGAATACGAGAATTGGCGATATAATGTATCTTTCCTTGCGTATATAATAGCATTCAATGATAGAAAATGTAATGCATGTTCCACCTTGGAAGATGAATTTCATTTTGTATTAGAATGTATTCAATTCCAAGATCTAAGAATAAAATATATTCCAGAATATTATTGGAAAAGGCCAAGTATGTTGAAATTTACAAAATTAATGACTTGTTTTGATGTTAAGACTGTTAGAAATTTATCAATGTTTGTTTACTATGCATTTCAAGCTAAACCTCTTTGATCTGATGACTATTACTGTAGTTATGATGAAGATGATTCAAATTCTTCATAATTACATGTACATGTACTTACATGCAAAAGGAGTGTACCAGGTTGAACTGCTTGTTTGGAGTAGTTCAGTCTACGTCTAGTCTGTTTGCTGGGGTGTAAAGATGTTCTATGCAAATCGAGTTCAAATAGTTGTTTAAATGTTACTAGTATAAGTTTTCGGTGCAAATGAATGTTTTAGTTTAAATTCGAGTTCCAATAATTGTTTAAATGTTATTAGTAAAAGATATATTTTATTCTTATAACATCAGTATTTTCTAATACAAATATAAAAGATATTCGATTTAAGAATATTAAGTTATGATAATGGTGATAATGACATCAATATTACTGAAATCATAATTTTATTTTTTCTTTACTTACATCTTCTCCGCTAAATGCATCTTTATTGTCATAACTGTTTGTGTGTATATGTATTACATGCCTATGCTTGTTTGTACATGTATAACATGCCTCATGGACTTGTTAGTCTGAAGGAAGAATAAAATCATATCTATCTATCTATATTATATTTGAGCCATGCCTTTGGAAAACCTGATGTATTGCATTGTAAACAATGTAGATCAAGGACAACCGCCGCATTTTTGACGCCGCGCCAAGTCTTGATCTACACTGTTTTCTATTTAAAGCATTTTATGTCTACAGAGCTCTGTATTATATACGGTATTTGGCAGTTTAGACCAAACTCAGCTACAGAGCCTGGGATGACAACGGTGCTTGGTCTGTATAATATTGCAATACAATAAGACAGGTGTTGTCATGACACGGCTCATTCATTGGTTTCCTTCATTCATATAGATATTATAATGTAACGTGCAAACCGAGAGACCTAGCAACAACAAACCCCGTCGGTGCAATGCTTAACAATCCAACTACACCGCGAACTCAAATGACACATTTGGACAACATTTAAGAAAATCTAAATCCATTTTTAAATAATATACATGGTTTACATAATAAACAAAATGCTCAATGGGAAAGGTGACCATAGAGTTCCGGCAGCCGCAGAATCACTGCGGTGTGTGTTTTCTACGGCCGCCGTAGAAATGAAAAAATGTTATAACTCCGCGTTATAATTCTACGGCGACATCTACGGCCTATAAAATATTGGGATACGCCGTGCGGCGGCCGTAGAATCTCTACGGCCGCCGCAATATTCTCCCTAGTTCACGTTTCTGCGGCCGCCGTACGGTCGCCATAGAGCAAATGTGAGCGCACTATTAAGCTCACAGCAAGTGATGTTTGTTGCGCTATATAATCTCACTTCCCAACATACAACGGTTTGGGAAGACTCATTTGCATATACGAACGTACCACGTACGTAACAATAACAAGTTGCCATTTGTGAAACTATTCTTTGCTTGAGTTGAGTCTGAGTTCGTTCTCAAGCATCTGATTGAGCGAAGACTCAAATCTGACCAATCAAATTCTTGAGAACGACCTCAAACTTAACTCAAAGGCTTTATCACCTCGGACACAGGATCCAAACTGTTAAAATACACTTAATTCAAAACAGTCCAAAACCTTAAAGTGTAAATTTTAAAAAATAAAAGCAGACCACACTTGTTCGAAGATGATGACGCAATGACAGTGAAGAGAAAAATTGCTGAATTTTTAGGATTAGCGTACATTGTATCAATAAAGCACAATCTTTTGTATGTACAATGTATTCCATTCATTGACGTCTGATCAGGATCCAAACAGTTCGACAATTACTACGATATAACTTTAGTTTTTTTACCTAAATGTTTGAGAAATAAATCGAACGACAACAATCCCCTTTTAAAAAAGGCAAATTGAAGTCACGACAGTGACCTGGGGTTACTCATACACTGAAAATATCCTTCCACTATCCTCATTGTCAAGATAATTGAGCAGTGCCATGACAAATCCTGACTTATTGCATTGCAAATAATGTAGATCAAGGCCAGTCGCCGCCTCAAAACGTATTATGTACAGACGTTGGCAGTGTAGACCAAACTGAGACACAGATGGGATGACAACGGTAATCGGTCTGTAAAATGTTGCAATGCAATAAGACAGGTTTTGTCATGGCACGGCTCATTATTATTTTTACTGTTTTGTAGATGTAAGGAGGGTGTTATAGTGGCCACCTTGCCATTAGGGTATGCCGATGGCTACAACAGGCTCTTGTCTGACAAGGGAACAATCACCACTGAAGAGGGTAGGTGACTTAGAATTACATGTATAAAAACACTTAGGCAGCTACAATTGTATAGACCAAGATCAATCATTGGGCCAAAAATTGTAAAGCGTTTGAGATTACCCACATATCAATCTGAAGCTTTAAATTGGTCAGATTTGATAACAAAAATCCGAAATGGTTTTCTAACACAGTTTTCCATGATATGACTTATTTGATACAAAACGTGCTGTTAACACCGATTAAGGAACACAATTTAGACCTTTTCAACAGGTGCTCAACATTGAAATTACATGTTCTTGAATTTAAGTTTCATCGAATACTTCCAGAAATAATTTTATTGCGAATTTTATTGCGAAAAGTCAACACCTTTCTACATATACTTTCACTTTGATAGTCACCACCTTCATTCAACCTACTGAGGTTTATGTTACTGGATTGGCATGACTATTGGAAACGTTTTAGTGCTCAACATGATTCTCCCGGAGATTGTTTAATTCTCCCATATTCGCCTATGTGGGATAGGGATTTGCCCCATAAGGAATCACTCTATCCTCCATACCATTTGACATATTTTTATTGTTGTGCACACAAACTGGAATTATTTAGTTATTTGTATTATATTTCAATGATTTAAATGGGAGAAAAAATCCACCATTTGTTTTGTTGATGTAGGATACGAATTTCTCCCTCTCGGGCCAGCAAATTCACGCAGGGACTCGGCAAGCCTCGCCCCTGCATGAATTTTCTTAGCCCTCGAGGGAAAAATTCGTATCCTACATCAACACTCATGGTGGATTCTTAAATTCCTTGACTTCTCTAAGAAAGAATTATTGTTTCTGATCTGAGTCATGACTGATATGAGAAACCTGAGTCACGACTGGTATGACGTATCTAATGTCGACAACATATTAACGCTTTCAGCGCAAACAATTGATTGAGGCATTGAGTCAACACTCTAATAACAATGTTTTTGTTTACTCCTACAGGGACACATTGCCCAGTTATTGGACGTGTTTCCATGGACGCAATCTCTATAAAACTTCAATGCAAGGAAGAAACCTGTGATTCATATTTCGTCATAAAAAACGACTTTACGTCTGTGAACTCTGTCGTAGCCGTCGCTAAGTTACTGGGGACAATAACCTACGAGGTAACGACAAACCTTGCTTCAAGACTTGCCAGAGTGTATCTGAACAACGGAAAAACATTCTTAGGTTCTCGGTTTTCATGAACGAAACCATTAGTCAGAGCCAGACATATGGAGAGTTGTCCCCATGGCCTAGTGGTATTAGCGCTGTTACTTACATAACTAAGCTCCTCACCGCTGTGGGTTCGAATCCCGGTTTGGGCATTCGGATTTTTCGTGTGGGGAAGCCTTCCAGCTGGCTTGCAAAAGGTCGGTGGTTCTACCCAATTGCCGATTTGTGCCTGAAACAGTGCATAAAGGACATGAGGTGGTCTTCCTATGGAGAGTTTTTGGACGCTAAATTAACTATGTAGATATGTTGTGACGACTCATTAGAACCGCCGCAAATCGACGTTTCTGATGAGTAGTCACACCATAGGGTTTAGTGAGGCATACAGAAGAAAACATTAGAAATATTTAGTTTACTCGCACTTGTGATAAGTATCTGCCAAATCTGAATGAGTCCAGTTTTAACTCCGTGAGCTGTGCTGAGTTCTTCGCCTACAATCACCTACAAGATAACAACGAGTCTTGCTCGCAGATCTGCTAGAATGTACTTGAACAACAGAAATCATTCTTATGTATTGGCAAAGTGCTGAATACAGAGTTTCACAGAACAAACCTCAAGCAACTGTATATCTGGGTCCATGCTTATAAAGCGTTTGAGTTAGGTCTGGAATCGTTCTCAAGCATTTGATTGGTCAGATTTGATCCTAGGTAGCCTAGGTATTGGCAAAGTGTTAAATAAAGAGTTTCACAGAACATACCTCAAGCAACTGTGCCTTTCATCTAGGTCCTTGCTTATAAAGCATTTGAGTTGAGTCTGGAATCGTTCTCAAGCATTTGATTGGTCAGATTTGATCCTAGGTAGCCTAGGTATTGGCAAAGTGTTAAATAAAGAGTTTCACAGAACATACCTCAATCAACTGTGCCTTTCATCTAGGTCCTTGCTTATAAAGCATTTGAGTTGAGTCTGGAATCGTTCTCAAGCATTTGATTGGTCAGATTTGAGCCTAGGCTGAAGGAAGAGCTCAGACTCAACTCAAACGCTTTATAAACGCTCGACCAGGATCCAAATTATTTGACACAATAATGAAAATAAGTAAAAATGTAAAGGCCTAAAAGAAAAGAGAAAGTTAAATAGACGATGGTATGGCAGCGAATGAGTTAACTGAGTACAGTGGAGAATCTGTTATTCTTTCCCGTTTAAACGCAAACGTACGCAAACGCAAAACACTAAAACGTAGAAAAGTACAACCTTTGGACAATTCTGATAATTCTTGTTTATCTTGGTGGCAAACAGTTTGGAGCCAGATCAGACGCCGGGTTACCCGGCGTCTGATCTGACTCCAAACTGTTTGCACTGCAAATAATAGTTTAAGCATAAACGCGTTTATTGGGAAAGAATAACGTTTTCTCCACTGTACAGTCAAACTTCGATATATCCTACTCGCTTAAGTGTAACATATCCGTATATCAAAGTTAAAACGTAGATTAACCACGTTTTAACTTTGAAATACGGATACGTTCGACTTGAGCGAGGTAGAAATAACGAAATTAATTCTAGAAATACACGAGAAAATTCGAGTTAAGCGAGTTCGAGATATCGAAGTTCGATTGTATCTGAAGAACGGTAAGCTGTTCTTTACGTTTAATATGGGTTTATATCACTATTCCTAAGGTGCCAGTCTAACCATCGCTTTCCTTGACCCGTTACCACATATCGAAACGCCTTTAAGCGCATTCAATTTGTGCAGTCATAATTATTTACAAAAAGTTAAATAAGAATATTTGCTAGATCTATATCTTAGCAACTTAAGGCTGGCTGAATAAAGGTTAATGCATCTTAAGGCGCATTCTGCTTTACTTTCAACCTGCTTTAAGTGATCACCTGTCTTCAAAACTTGAACTATGCCATGTGCGGTAAGGGGTTAATGTTGCGATGGTTACATGTAGGCTTTGTTTTTGCTGCTGAACCCCTGATCGGCTGTTACACTATTAACCTTTAGCCCGCTAATTATGTCGATAGTAGTTTTTGCTGAAAGTGTAGACCCAGATGAGATACTTCCTTAAGAAGCTCTCTGATCAGAGTATACATTGTTTGCTAGAAGAAGAAATTATTCTGAAATAGACAACATTCTAAGTTTTCAAATTCATTGTATTCTACTTTTAAATAAATGATTTGAATAGTATCGATAAAATGAGGGGTAATTTTTTGAATATGCGTTGAGCTAAGGGTTAATGACTGAGCAAGGCCTTAGCTGCTTGTAAGGGCTTCTATGTATATAAGTTATGATATAAATATGGATCTTGATTAAAACCTACATGTTGCTTTAACCCTTTACTACATAGATATGTTTCATGAAAAATGTTTTATGTTCTCTAGTAGATGGTGACTTGAAGCGGGTTTAAAGTAAAACAGAGTGCACATTTAGGCTCATTTTGATTTACTTTCAACCTGGTTTAAGTGATCACCTTTCTTCAATACTAGAAATATACCATGGAGTAAAGGGTTTGAAGTATCTTTGGCATATTCCTTCCCGTTTGTTATGAAATTTCATTGATCTAGATCTTTGCTATTTGTCAAATCGTCGGGGTTTTTTGGCTTTATATTGCCTCTACCTACTCAATATTCATGTATAGATAACAAATCCTGAATTCTCATAATGACACTTATGCATTATCATTTTCAGCTTAATCTTTAAAATGCTTTAAGTAAACAGAGTGGTCCCTGTAGAGAGCTCCTACAGGAACTGTCTTTTCAGGGTCCACTCTGTTTGCAAAGGTTTAAAAATACTGATTTGTAATTGTGTTCCTTCATGTTGTATATATGTTAATTTTGTTTGTGGACCATATTGAAAATTGGTTTGTTTGTTCTATACCAAATATGTAATCCACATGAAATAAAGTCGTTATTATTATTATTATTATTATTATTATCTGTATACTTTAATATGGAGGTAATGTATACTTTTCAATTTGCGAGTCATGCAGCATAATGTTATGTCCTTGGTTTTTTGTTTCCTATAATTCATTAAAACATTCAACCCTAGCGACGAGTATACTCGTCATTTACAAAAAGGTGTACCTGTAAAGATTACACTTGACCTATGCAAACAGTGTAGACCTTATGAAGCCCACTGTTTGGTATTTTGAAATTTATTGTTAAAATCAACCCTGAATAGTAAAAAAGGACTAGACTTATTTTGAAATTGGAAGTTTCCATTAAAAGGGGTGAATGAATTAAAGCATGTACATGTATAGTACAATTATCGATTGGGAAAATATTGTGAAGCTATGCTATCATTTGTCAAAAATATACGAACTTTCTACCCCTTGTGTGGGATATATTCCCTGTCCCATGGTTGTAAAGCGTTTGAGAAGTGTCTAGTATCATTCTCAAGCCTTTGATTGGTCAGATTTTAAACAGAATGCTCAGATTTGACCAATTGAAAGATAAAGAATGATCTCAGACTCATCTAAAACGATTTGTAACCTTAGTTCCTGATTGCAGGGTCCCTGAACTGCAAAGAATGGGATCATGCATCATTACATGGCTTTGAGTGAGTGGACGTAAACCTTTCTTAGATACAAAGACAACCACGACAAAAAGCGCATGCGGATTTATGTCCTATCATTACATGGCTTTGAACGGACGTAAATCCTTATTGGACACAATAACAACCGCGACAATAAGCACATGCGGATTTATGTCCTATCATTACATGGCTTTGAACGGACGTAAATCCTTATTGGACACAATAACAACCGCGACAATAAGCGCATGCGGATTTATGTCCTATCATTACATGACTTTGAACGGACGTAAATCCTTATTGGACACAACAACAACCGCGACAATAAGCACATGCGGATTTATGTCCTATCATTACATGACTTTGAACGGACGTAAATCCTTATTGGACACAATAACAACCGCGACAATAAGCGCATGCGGATTTATGTCCTATCATTACATGACTTTGAACGGACGTAAATCCTTATTGGACACAATAACAACCGCGACAATAAGCGCATGCGGATTTATGTCCTATCATTACATGACTTTGAACGGACGTAAATCCTTATTGGACACAACAACAACCGCGACAATAAGCACATGCGGATTTATGTCCTATCATTACATGACTTTGAACGGACGTAAATCCTTATTGGACACAATAACAACCGCGACAATAAGCGCATGCGGATTTATGTCCTATCATTACATGGCTTTGAGTGGACGTAAATCCTTATTGGACACACCAACAACCGCGACAATAAGCACATGCGGATTTATGTCCTATCATTACATGGCTTTGAACGGACGTAAATCCTTATTGGACACACCAACAACCGCGACAATAAGCACATGCGGATTTATGTCCTATCATTACATGGCTTTGAACGGACGTAAATCCTTATTGGACACAATAACAACCGCGACAATAAGCACATGCGGATTTATGTCCTATCATTACATGGCTTTGAACGGACGTAAATCCTTATTGGACACAATAACAACCGCGACAATAAGCGCATGCGGATTTATGTCCTATCATTACATGGCTTTGAACGGACGTAAATCCTTATTGGACACAATAACAACCGCGACAATAAGCGCATGCGGATTTATGTCCTATCATTACATGGCTTTGAACGGACGTAAATCCTTATTGGACACAATAACAACCGCGACAATAAGCACATGCGGATTTATGTCCTATCATTACATGGCTTTGAACGGACGTAAATCCTTATTGGACACAATAACAACCGCGACAATAAGCACATGCGGATTTATGTCCTATCATTACATGACTTTGAGCGGACGTAAATCCTTATTGGACACAACAACTAAAGCATAGACTGATTCTGATCTAAAATCAATCTGGATCTTATATACACACTTGGAAAGTCGTTATGATAAAGAACAAGCATTTTCATAGATTTCATAGCAGGAAATAAACTTAAGAAAGTGTTGTACTTACAAGCTACAAAGCATGAATTGTCTTTGAAATATCTCCTTTTGGAAATGGTGGACTGAAAAGATATTTTGGTTATGCATATCTTTCGATGGTACTTTATCAACCAGTGAAACATGTACTAAGTGTGGAATTCCGATGAACGATACTTACGAGAAACACAACCTGTTGCATTAACATTAAAGTATCCTCCCTTGGAAATGGTGAAATGAAAAGATATTTCTTCATGCGCATATTTCCATGGTACTCTGTCAACATGTGTAATTGTTTTGTACATCCGTTGAACGGTGAAGGAGGAGTTGCGCTGACCAGGTACAAAGCTTGTAACATTAAAGTTAAATTATCTCCCCTTGGAAATGGTGGAATGGAAAATTATTTGTTCATGTACATCTTTCTATGGTACTCTATCAACATGCGATCCGATGAACAGGGTAGGAGGAGTTGCACTTATAAGGTACACAGCCTGATACATTAAAGTTAAATTATCCCCCCTTGGAAATATATTCTCTTGGAAATGGTGGAATGGAAACATATTTGTTCATGCACATCTTTCCATGAGCAGCACCATATAAGGATACAATGATACATTATCCAGATATTATATAATATCTGGATAATGTATCATTGTATCCATATATAGAACGTATCGGAGTTATTGGAAAGTAACAGAGCTACTGATACAGTTTCTTTAAGGGTTTATTGAAACAAAACAGAAGAATGTAGTGAATGCTATTATACTACAAAAGCAATCTCTAATTCACAATCATGAATGTATACACTTATATTAACTGTCCAGTCAGTGTTATTTAATTCTGAATATTATTGATATTGATATATATATATATATATATATATGAAAACTACATTCCTTAGGTACATATGCATGTAACTAGGTTTATGCATATTCTTACATAATGTAGTTTAAATTGATATGAAACAATCTTTCCTCACTACATAAAAACCCTTTCTGAATATAAGACTCTAACACAAAGTCCTTATAGTACTGGAGGGGAAGAAATGGGTACATGTGTTTAAATACAAATCGATGAACAAACGTTTACTGGTACCATTTCATAGATACTTTTAATTCAAACGTTTGTACATGTATTTGGAGGATTCACTTAAAGCGACTCGCAACCAGATGGGGCATTTGCAAAAATAAAAGAAAATACTCAAATATAACCAAAAGGGTAGCATTATCGTGCATCTGGCATTTGGAAAAATATGACCAGTCTAAAAACACCCTCTTGCAATGTCTTCAAATCTTAGTTTTTAGATATTTTCCATCGTTTTATCCATAGCGTCGAAAGACGCTATAGAAATTGATCACGGGGTAAGACATAAACCCGAGCCGAATTATGTAGTTGTATGTACTCTCCATCGCTTCACACTGAAATACGTTAAATCGATCACAGATTTATGAATAGTTCCGTGGCCCAGTGGATCAAGTGGTTTCCTCATTTTGACTTATGTCCGCCCATGCCGGGTCCCGGATTCGATTCCCACCAGAGTTCAATATTTTGTTTTATTGAAATGTATTTTTTAAACAGAATTTCTTATCCTAAACTAATTATTACCCGTTTATATAAGCGTTTGTCACATATTTACAAATTACTATTTTTAATGCTATATCTGCTTGCGAGTCTCTTTACAGACTGGAAACCTAGATTTATTTCAAAAGTCCTAAGTAATAAAATAATAATATGTATTTTAAAACTAAAGAAGTTTGAAAAAATGTTGGTTAACATTGCACTAAATAAGTGTTTTTTTAAGCTTCAAAATTGTAACTGTCGTCTGAATATTTTTGTCAATTGCGAACATCTCCTAACGTTGCTTGTTTCTTTAAATTCTTTCAAAAGTACCATCAAAGTGATCAACAGCTAAGACTCAAATGACACGCCGGCATCTCATCTGGAACCAAACTTTTCCCATCAGATATAAAAAAAATAATTCGTAAGGGACACACAGAAGGTTATTATAGACTTGCAGCACATGACTCAAAACAACAATTAAATAAGATTTAACTCATTTGTGCCTAGCGTCCCATAAAAGGGACAAAGGCAAATAATGAAGACTTTGATCAGACGCCGCACAATGCGGCGTCTGATCAGAGTCCACAATGTTTGCTGATAGAAATTTCAATAGACAACAAAATGACATTTTACTACAGATAAAAATTGGACTTATCCATTATATAAGCATGGAAAAGTGCACTTAGCATAAATGGGTTAAAGTAAACATATGGGAATCTCCATATATATAGCATCGCCTATACTCGTAGTAGTAGTTATATCTCACACGACTCTTGCTTTGCATGTCTACCAATGTGCATGGTGCGTGTTGGGAAAAGTTATTGCAGAATATTAACGAAGACCAAATTTTAGAGTTTGTACCACAGGTACCGACACGGTTAGCTACTTGATGATGCTCCAGGAACACTGTCTCTTCGCTTACCGAAAGCTAAAAGAAAGGCATTCTGTTTCTCCGGCGACAACATCTGAAAGGCAAGACGACCTCGGTTGAAATCTTCCGCATTGATAGTAATGTTAGGTGGCCGTGTATGTGACGTTTGAGAACATGATGCCTGATTGGCTGTTCTCTGGTGTATTAGTTTGGGATTGTTGCACTTGTGAGATTGTAACTTCTTCTCAAGAGTGTCCTTGACTTCCTTCAGAGCCTTCACATCCGACACAAGACGATTTTGTACAGTTGTTAGGTCTTCAGCTTCCTTAAAGATAAATATATACATGACTTTAGTTCATTCAATCAAATTAACATAAAATTGATAATATATTGCAAATTCTCTGTAAAATGTCTTTAAAGACTTTTCCTCAGTCCATTGAGGGACCACCAACATATTGTTCTGGAGGTGTCAATGTAACTGTAAAGCACGTGCAAAACAATCTCAGTTTACCTGGTGAGGTCCAGATTATACTCATGCTCTAGTGATTTTCAATGGTTATTTCTAACCAAACTATCAAATATAAAGGTCCGGTCTCACATAAGACAATTCAATGGTTCAATATGCACAAGACCCATGCTTTTTGCAAGGAAATTGACAGTAAATAATCTGACAAGGCGTTATGACCAAAAGGTCGTCAGGAGATGTCTTTAAAACAAAACAACATAAGTACACACTTCATCGGTAAAATCGCAGATTGCAGGGTTGAGGGACTTTGGTACACAAAGTTCAACACAATGTTTTTTACACTTTGCATGACAATCAAGCAGGAAGTTGAATAGAAGTTCTTATATTAGAGATAATCGAACAGTCCGCCCTTTAATTTTGGCATAACATTGCAGACGACAAACTTTAGCAGACGATAGTTTGTCTGAGAAAGGGTGAAACCAGACGGTTCCATTTGACATAGAAAGAGTTATTTAACCCTTTGAACCCTAGTCCCGCATATAGGCGTCCTTTTCAAACAGTGTACATGTGAAAAGAGCATTGTCCTATGCAATCAGTGAATACCCAGATCAGAGGGCTCCTTACAGAGCCCTCTGATCTGGGTCTTTACTGTTTGTAATAATACAAAATATTGACAAAAACAACCCTTAAAAGTCAGAAATGGACTAGACTAAAATGGAAACTGGGTTTGTCCATTTGAAGTTTAGGGAGTAAAGAGTTAACGCGGCGTCTGAAACGCGGCGTCTGATCTGGATTCAAGCTGTCTGCAAATGTAAGCCAATTTGCCTCCCTAAAACGACTCCCTCCGAACAACGCACACATTGTGTGTCTCCCATTTGGTGGCGTTGTAGAGAGGGAGCACTGTACAGTAAAATTTCTCCACCACGACTACTAAAATTTAGACAAAATAGGTGATAGCTAAATGCAACATGAAAAAGCAAAGCAGAAATTTCCTATGACAGCTTTCTGCTTTACTTTCACCTTGCTTTAAGCAGCCTTCTAAATCAAACACCAACATTTTTAACCTCAAAAAGGTCGTAATACAGAGGGCTTATGTATAAAATATGAGCATTCTACAATCAATCAATAAGTAGAGCTTGAAGGTTTAATGTATCGATTATTGCTGTATATCTATATTTAGTTTTCCCGGTATTCTATTTTTACACCGGGATTCCAGCTACTTACAGTGTTAAAACTTATATGGGCATTTTTAAGGAATATAATGAGATACATTTTGACTTGGTCTGGAGGCTGGTTTGTCCAGGACTATTAATATCACAGTTCAGTTTGACAATCAACTAAACATGGATGCCTTTTGTAATTACCAACACAGATTTACTTAGCACTTTACTAACCTGGTTCTAGTTTTAAAGACAGGTGAACAATTGGACAATTCTAGTTTTCAATTTAATCTAGTCAATTTATGACTTTTGAAGGTTGACTTTTACAATATATGTCATAATGACAAACATTGTTGACCCTGGTCGGTACGATGTTACTATAGTCAATTTACTTATAGGTCAAACTTTGAGAAATAAAAACGGGCAACAATTGTTTACAGCAGATGACGCCATTGCTGTGAAGGCGTTAACAATTATTATAGCATCAAGCTTACATATTCACTGATGTTGAAGATGAAGATTAACATTTTTAAAAGCAGGCTGGTCTACGTGAACACTGAAAAAATTGGTCTTGTTTGGGGGAATAGTCAGAACAAACAAAGGTACATTTGTATCTGCTTTGTGGTAACCCTATGTTAAAATTTCAAAATGCTCACTTAAAACAGCACACACTTACCCTTTCATGATCAAATTATACGGGAGATTTTACCCCTTCACCGCTTTATTGTCGTCTGCTTCAATATTGTTGTCTGCAATACACGTTTCAAAGTTAGATTTAAGGTTGCATGACTTAATCATTATCGATAAGAGTGTCTAATAGATTGGGTCCTGATCAGACAACGCGCTACGCGGCGTCTGATCAGAACCCAAACTGTTTACAAACATGTTTTAAGGCGTCATTGAGAGTGAAGGGGTTAATATATTATGTTAACGGATTTTGCAGCATACCTTTTCCAAATACTCAAGTTGGAACTTTCTCTTCAGTCTACTCCTGTTAGCTGAATCCCGATTCCTCTGGCGACGTACGTCAGATTTTCTCTTTTCATCCGGAGTTAACTATAATAATACATCATAAGTTTTGTTTTCAGCATATGCAAGTTTTTATAGACATACAATTTATACCATTTAAATAGTGTCTGCTGGAATTCATAGTGTCTGTGTTGTTACTTAAAACTCATAACTTTCATTTTTGTATAAATTGATACTTTTTTTTTAAATAAGTGAAGGAATAATTTAAAGACGTAAAAATGTGTACAATGCTCCCTCTCTGCAACGACAACCAATGGGAGACAAATAGTGTGTGTGTTGTGTTGTTCAGAGGGAATTGTTATAAAAAAGGGGGAATTGGATTACATTTGCAAGCAGCTTGAAATCGAAATCAGACGCCGCGTCACGCGGTGTCTGATCAGAATTCAAGCTGTTTGTCACATATCCTTTTGTTTTTTTCTGTCAAAATTTCCAATATGTGACTCTGAGAAAAGCACAAGACTACATGTTTAAGCAGACGATATAAGGGCAGTGAAAAGGTTGAACATAATGTCTTGTTTTGGGAACAGTGGCAATCGTTGTTGTAAGGAGGTAATCGTTGTTCAGAGGGTGGTTGTATATGGAGGGAGCAGTGTATCTATGGAGTAATCGGTTAAAGGGTCTAATGTATCGTAGTTATCGTCCAATAAAATACAATCAATTTAGGCTACATGTATTAACATGTCACATTTATACAAGTTATTGTCGAGATAGTTAAATAAATGAAAATGGATGTATATATAGTGCAAAAGTGATACTCAAATGATAAAAAGTATATAAATATATATTCTAGTTATTTATATTGGTCGTGATCATTTATTATAGTGTTCAAATTAACATAACTTACAGCGGGAAATACGTTATTATTTTATTTGCAAACATATTGGAGCCTGA
Organism: Gari tellinella; assembly: GCA_922989275.2. Classification (NCBI taxonomy): domain Eukaryota; kingdom Metazoa; phylum Mollusca; class Bivalvia; order Cardiida; family Psammobiidae; genus Gari; species Gari tellinella. Next base: position 97,814,625 of record OV277856.1, on the reverse strand, counting down.
TCAGACGCGTGTTTGTCATTTTGAAATATATTGTAAAAATCAATCCTAAAAAGTAAACAAAAAACATCATGAACTGACATGTCTATATAAAATGCAGATATCTGTATTACGTTTGCAAGTGCAATTATAATTTATTAAAGCGACTCGCAACCAGATGGTGCATTAAAAATAGTAATTTGTAAATATGTGTCAAACGCTTATATAAATGGTAAAGAATTAGTTTAGGATAAGAAATTCTGTTTAAAAAAATGTATTTCAATAAAAAAAATATTGGTCTCTGGTGGGATTCGAACCCGGGGCCCGGCATTGGCGGACAGAAGGCAAAATAGGAGAAACCGCTTAGACCAATGGACCACGGAACTATCCGTTTATCTCGGATCGATTTAACGTATTTCAATGTGTAGCTATCGAAAGTGCATACAACTTCGTAATTCGGCTCGTGTTTATGTCTGAGCCCGTGTAGAGAAGCAACAACAACAACTATACCGTCTACTAGTCGGTATAGAAAAACGATGGAAAATATCTAAAAATCTAAGATTCGGTGACGATTCTTGAGACTTTTTTTGGACTGATCATATTTTTTTAATGTCAGAAGCCAAAATAATGCCACAAATTTGCTTTTATTTGAGTATTTTATTTTATTTTGACAAGTACACCATCCGGTTGCGAGTCCCTTTAAAGCAATAAGCGGTCTTTGGAGATCCCGATGCCCATAAATCATTGAGTGGCCAATTAACTAACACAGGTTTTACTGTATGTCCCTAACAAACATATTGTAGTCAGATCATACCCAAAATAATTTAGATAAACTGTTTACATTTTCTAAAACTCGTAATTTTCAAACCATTTTAGTACTGTATTTTCTTTAAGTTTCGCTATACAATGGGGAAGAATAACGTCTTCCTTACTGCATCATATACAGCAAAAACCTCCCTATTACGACAACTAAATTGTGTTAATAATCAGGTGTTCACGGCAGGTTACTGCTTAAAGCAAGGTGAACGTAAAACAGAAAGCTCATGAAAGAGCTTTCCGTTTTACGTTCACCTTGCTTTTAGCTGTCACCTGTCTTTTATGCAGTCAATTAGCCTTCTTTGTGACGGTCGTAATAGAGAGGTTTTACTGTATAGAATTCCGTGATTGGGTTAACATACGGCTACATTGTATTGGCAAAGACTTAACATGTTGGCTGTCATTCACTTTATTGTTATTTTCTAGCACTCACTGAATGAGGGTATCTGCTGTTACACGGCGTTATCCTTTCCCAATATACGCGCGTTTGCTACAGTGGAGAATCTGTTATTCTTTCCCGTTTAAACGCAAACGTACGCAAACGCAAAACACAAAAACGTAGAAAAGTACAACTTTTGGACAATTCTGATAATTCATGTTTATCTTGGTATCAAACAGTTTGGAGCCTGATCAGACTCCGGGTTATCCGGCGTCTGATCTGGCTCCAAACTGTTTGCACTGCAAATAATAGTTTTAGCGTAAACACGTTTATGGGGAAAGAATAACGTTTTCTCCATTGTAAAACATTGATGTCCAATGCGGACAGTTTCAAGCCTGATCAGACACCGAGTAACTCGACGTCTGATCTGGCTCCAAATTATTTGTCACTCAGGGTTAAAATAAATTGTTGACAGTTTTAAGAACTTTCATTGCTACATCTGATAATTGCGTTGGGCCTTGATGACCCTCATATCGCTCAACCGAGGATATTGAATGAACAGTTTTAACTTTAGGTTTCACCCACAATCAAATCATCAAAGTCTTTAAGAACGTATATCTATTATATAGATTGTCAAAGTTTGATAAGTATTTACAAGATTTCTTTAACAGTATTTGACCTAGTGACCTAGTGGCCTAATTTCTGAACGCTGATGACCCATTTTGGAATTAGACCTAGATTCCATCCAGGGCAATATTCAAATCAATTCATTTAAAGATTAAGGGCAACATGTGGTCCATAAAGTGTTAATACGTCTTTTTCTGATTTGGCCCCGTGACCTAGTCTTTGACCGTAGATGACCCACATTCAAACTTGACCAATATTTCAATAAGGCGAACATTTTGACAAGGTTTCATTAAGATCTAATGAGATTTGTAGCCTCTAGTTTACCAACAAGCTGTTTGTATGATTTGACCTAGTGACCTAATTTTTAAAAAATTTAACCATACACAAACTGCGTTCGCCTTGATCTAGATTTTATTAGGGTAACAGTTTTGCCAAGTTTCATTTAGATCTAACAAAAGTTGTAGTGTCTAGAGGGTTAGAGAGGTATTTCTATTACTTAATCTGGTGATCTAGTGGTTGACCCGTATTCGAACTTGATCTTGATTCAATCCAGGGCAAGACATTAATTTGTTTTGTAGATTACGTGTTGTGTCTGAAGTGTAAGCAAACTTTTTCTATGATTTGACCTAGTTTTACACCCAACATAATCCGTATCCGAACTTGACCTAGATTTTTTCATGAGGCAAACATTTTGTTTCATTAAGATCAAATCAGATTTGTTGTAGTCTCTAGAGTGTTAACAAAAGTGATGAAAACTATATAGATCACCTTCCTTTAATAGCAAACAAAGAGGAAAAACTAATTTGGTTTTATTACTCAAATACCTCTTATATATTTTTATTTTATTTTTTATCATTATAAAACTAACTAATGTTTATATTTTTCCACGCCACGAGAGCATACATTATATGTATGCATTTTAAAAACTACGTTAGCAATTAAAGCATATATACATAAACGATTAAAATAATTTGGAGAAAAGCATATGGCTGTCAAGCAAGAGAATTAAGTCTTGTAAACAAAACCTAATAAATATTTAGGCACTTCCAAGGGATTTTAGGCACCCAATATGGATTTTATAGGGTCTTCTCGTGACCTCAATTGACCAATGGAATGACTGCAATTTAGTAGGAGGTAAAATAATGGCAGTGAACGGGTTACTGAATTGCCAGGCAATTTAAATGTTTTGCTTCAATTAAGTATAACATTTATAGGATATGATGTAATGGTTTCCGATAAAATATCCAAACCACTTTAACATTTTTCCACATCAATCGCTGATCAAAAAGTTTAAACGGGAAAAAATAACAGTGTTCTCACTATACCCGAAATATTAAATTGCATTTGACCAAACGTAACAAAATAAAAACATGACAAATAAAAGTTATTCTATATTTTTAGCTAATGTGTGTAAATGGGGTAGGGAAAAAATATGCCAGTGAAATTACAATTCAGCATCGTCTGATTGTATTATGAAACCGAAATCATTTGTAAATCTTGCGGATTCCCATTTTTTTATTTATAGAATAAACGATGAGCATAACTTGCACTTTGTCATAAAATGCACTTTATGATCATTTTCGAAATATATCCGTTATAGTTGAAATGCCATATTATTTCCAGTTTAAACTAACGACAAACGCCATGCATGCAATAAAATAAGAGAAAATCGCAAATTCTTGAAACAGATTGACGAGTTATGTCTGCGTAGCAAACAGTAACTCGGCGTCTGACCACGCTACAAACTATTTGCATTACACAAACTGTATGTACCATTAACGATGCATATAGATGTAATGTGAAGAAACTATAACATCTACATGTACTAATATTCATGTACGTACATTATATGTAGATGGGGGTTCGAACGAAACCTTCAATTCACCCACTCCCTCAGATCTCCTCCGCCCTTGAATTTTGTTCCGTAACTCATCTTTAAGAGTACGGTTCTGATTGTCTTGTTTTTCCTCTTTATTCAAAGAAATGAAGTCCGATAACCGTAAAGGACTTTCGGTGAGTTCTAGTGAGCCGTCATCGCTGTCCGAGTCATCCTCCGACAGACTATCACTTCCATCCAACAGTTGCCTCGACTCACTGATAATACTCGACGTCTGAGGAAGGGCCAGCGTAGCCATCATTTTAGGAGAAATTTTGTTTCATTGTTCGAGATCTTATCACAATATATTCCAGTTTACGAGGTATTTTAGTCAACACAAATCAGAACAAAGCAATATGGCGGTTAAATTGCAACGAACCGAAAACGAAAGTAGTATTTCTTTTTTGCAAATTGCTGGAACTGCCTGTTCATGTTTCCGAGTGTACAGCATCGCACTAATTACACACACATCGAAAACAACAAAATATAGCCAGATTGCACACTTTTAATGATGTATTTAAAACAAAAAGTTGATCAAACTTCCCACCTTAATATACGGATTGTTTACATACGCTTGTAAATTGGATCGATCTAGCTAGACTGTCACATGTGCGGATCCAGATGTTTTATGGGGTGTGTGTGGGACTGGGCTAAATGGTCACCCTTTCATTCACAATTAACTTCCTTGTGCAGCCATCTACATTCTCCACATATAAGTACCACAAAGGAAATGCATACAAGTTAACTATCTGTTGACAGCTATTGGCAAAATGAAAGTAAAACTTAAATCTCTTATAATACTGGTTGCCTTCTGTTTTACTTCCGTCTTGTTTTAAGCTGCAACCTATATTAAGGTAAATATAATTATGTATACATGTACGATTTTGCATTTGACTATGGCGGAAATGGATGACCCTTACTGTCCCAGTTTTGCCGATTCGAGAAAATCTGAAGATTACTTTTGCCAAATGTACATTTCGCCAAAAGAACATTTTTGGCGGGAGAGTGTGTGGCGCTTTTCCGGGTCTCACACCTCACTCCGGATATGCGATATTAGGGACGAAACTGCACCCAGTGATATAGAATAAAACCTCTCTATTACGACAACACTGAATTGTTACAATTTTAGTCAGATGTTGAAGCCAGGTGGCTGCTTAAAGCAAGGTGAAGTAAAACAGAAATCTCCTTAAGGAGCTTTCTGTCTTACTTTCGTCTTGATTTAGGCTTTCACCTATTGTTTATGCAATAATTTAGCTTTTTAGGGGGTCGTAATAGAGAGGTTTTGCAGTACCATCAGATCAGCAACAAGTCTCTAAAGTAAAAATGTACAGCGCTCCCTCCCTACAACGATACCCATTGGGAGACAAAAAGTGTGTACGTTGTTAGGAGGGTCGTTATTGGGAAGGAAATTAGCTTACAGTTGAAAACAGATTGAATCCAGATCAGACACCGCATAAACGCGGTGTCTGATCTGGATTCAAACAGTTTGTCATGGCCATTATTTTTATTTTGTCAAAATGTTCAATATGTGATTTTGAGAAGAAAAAACAGCAGATGGCAATTTTAAGCAGACTGCATTGCAGCCGTGAATAGGTTGGACATAATTGTCCTGTTTAGGGAACTGCGACACGGATCGTTGTAAGTAGGGAATCGTTGTTGGGAAGGCCATTATAGGGACGGGGCTATGTATTACCGTATATCGGGTATTTTGGCGCGCTGGAAATATATTGACTATATTGACTCTATATATTGTTGACTACCTGCAATAAAGACTCACATTTTATGAGTGGTAATCTGATTACTTTGAATGTAAACAGTCTAATTTATGTTAACTTATTCACCCTGATAGAAACAATGGACAATTGCATTTTCAAATTTAGTATAGTACATTAATGAACCTTTAGGGTTAATTTCTCCATTACAGTGATCCCTCTCTACAACGACATCGTTTGGGAGACACAGATTGTGTGTGTTGTTCGAAGGAAGTCGTTATAGAGAGGGAAAATCAAGACTTGGCTTATATTTGCAAACAGATTGAATCCAGATCAGACGCCGTGTAACGCGGCGCCTGATCTTGATTCAAGCTGTTTGTCACTCATAATTGTATATATTCTATCAAAATGTCCACTTATGTGTAATTTTAAGAATCACAGCAGACAACATTTTAAGCAGACGACATTCTAGCAGTAAAAGCGTTAGAAATAATTGTCCAGTTTAGGGAACTGAGACAAGGGTCGCTGTAAGGAGGGATTCGTTGTTGGGAGGGCCGTTGTAGAGAGGGAACGCTTCATGTATTGCAAATGACGATATCCAATTTCAAATTGCCTCAGAGGGCTACTGTACTTGTATGTTAGGACCCCTTAGATCCGGGTTGACACTGTTTTATAGAACAAATACTCTTTATTGATGTATACAATAATAAAATATAATAATTGTAATAATGATGATAATAAAGACTTTATTTCACGAGAGAGCTCATTTTGTGAAGTGCTTTCTTCCATGGGGCCCTCGACATATATATACAAGGACATGTACACAAAACAAAAATGCAATTCATACAAAACAAATAATTAACAATATGTAGTGCGCATTTCAAGCAGTGGTCGTCATGTACGTTTGACTGTATAGATTGTGATGTTCGTCATAAATGCTTTATTCATATCATATTTAAGATAAAAAATAATATTTTCCGAGAATTCGTGGCGATTTCTTCTTTATGTAAGTATAATTATATAAATAGTAACAGGAATTCCATAAGAGCTATTAATAGATCAAATACAATGGCGATTTGATTTGGATTAAGATTTGTTTTGATTTTCACGTGGCTTTTAACAGTATTTCAGTCATTTCGCAAAGTCTAGCTAATTACAGATTGAGGAAGACAGAAGCTCTTTATGCACTGTTACAGGCGCGATTTGAACAAGGATTAAGACAAATATGGTGCCTATTCCATTCGTGGATCCAGAGGTGGGGTAGAGTGGGTCCTCAAATTCTTTGGTATGTTTTAGGCTGTAGCCTGTGATTTACCACCATCAACCAATATTAATTTGTGAGGGCAGGAAGGGTCGTTTTCATGCGCTCTATTGGGAAAAGGGTTAAAGGTTCGATGTTCAAACCCTTGAAGTATTCAATACATTTTTAAAACGTATATCCTAAAGGAGTTTCTGTTTTACTTCCAGCTTACTTAACTTTTTGTCCCATATCTTGTGTTCAGTATTGAAGACATATGGTTGCTTAAAACAGGCTGAACGTAAAGTATAATGCTCCTTATTGAGCATTCTGCTATCTACTTACTGGCTGCCGTAAGCTACCATCTGCTACGATCTAGCAAATAATTCTTATGGTGCATACTCATGACTTATGAAGTGGATCTATTTTCCTGAGTTGGAGAATAAATTAAGATGTAAGTAGTCGCAGCTATGGAGTATGGGCTAAGTAGGCACTTGCATTAAGCATTGGCGGGTAATGGGAATCAACAAATCTGATATTCGAAATATATTTCAGCGAACCCGGATCCTCGCCCCACCTTCCAGATTGACCATGCAAATATTCTACTTTTCAAGTTTCAATTCATTGGTACAGACACTTATATATATTCACGTGTGCCTTTAGCTTTATTAAAACAGGAACACCCCTTTTTCTCCACTGTACATAGCTTGTGGGTACAGTGGAGAATCTGTTATTCTTTCCCGTTCAAACGCAAACGTACGCAAACGCAAAACACTAAAACGTAGAAAAGTACAACTTTTGGACAATTCTGATAATTCATGTTTATCTTGGTGGCAAACAGTTTGGAGCCTGATCAGACGCCGGGTTACCCGGTGTCTGATCTGGCTCCAAACTGTTTGCACTGCAAATAATAGTTTTATCGTAAACGCGTTTATTGGGAAAGAATAACAGATTATCCACTGTAGCTTTATTAAAACAGGAACACCCCTTTTTCTCCACTGTACATAGCTTGTGGGTATAATTATGGTCACACATGTATATGTTTAGCCCTTTCACGCCGTAGGTGACTAAAGTTGACTTTGCAAACAGTTTGGATCCAATTAGCCTTGTTTTAGGATCGTAAAAGGGAGAGGTTTTACTGTATACTAAACTTTTAACGATACAGAAAAATTGTAAAGCTGTAAAAGCTTCATGACATGATTACAGAAATGCTTATGACTTTATGAGTATTCCAACACGGGTACATTGGTCACAAGGTCTGATGAGCGGTATCAAAATACAAAGTTAAAAAAAATGGAAATAGTAAATTGTTTAACCCTTTCCCCCATACAGTGGAGAATCTGTTATTCTTTCCCGTTTAAACGCAAACGTACGCAAACGCAAAACACTAAAACGTAGAAAAGTACAACTTTTGGACAATCCTGATATTTCATGTTTATCTTGGTGGCAAACAGTTTGGAGCCTGATCAGACGCCGGGTTACCCGGCGTCTGATCTGGCTCCAAACTGTTTGCACTGCAAATAATAGTTTTAGCGTAAACGCGTTTATTGGGAAAGAATAACACATTCTCCACTGTAGAAGTGCCTTTTAGCGCATTCAGTTTATTCCTCCACTGAATAAAATAGTTTTAGTCAATACAGTCATGAAAATGTACCGTAAAAATATTTTCTAAATACAGCGTTCCCTCCCTACAACGGCCCTCCAAACAACGACTACCTCCTTACAACGACCCTTGCCGCACTTCCCCAAACAATACAATTATATCTAAAGCTTTCGCGGCTGCAACATCTTCTGCTTAAAATTGTCGTCTGCTGGTTTTCAAAAAATTACATATTGGACATTTTGATAGGAAAAACATAATGACGAGTGACAAACAACTTGAATCCAGATCAGACGTCGCGTTACGCGGTGTCTGATCTGGATCAAGCTGTTTGCAAATGTAAATCAACCTCCCTCTCTATAACGACTCCCTCCGAACAACGCACACTTTTTGTGTGTCCCATTGAGTGCCGTTGTAGAGAGGGAGCGCTGTACTACAGTGGAGAATCTGTTATTCTTTCCCGTTTAAACGCAAACGTACGCAAACGCAAAACACTAAAACGTAGAAAATAACAACTTTTGGACAATTCTGATCATTCTTGTTTATCTTGGTGGCAAACAGTTTGGAGCCTGATCAGACGCCGGGTTACCCGGCGTCTGATCTGGCTCCAAACTGTTTGCAATGGAAATAATAGTTTTAGCGTAAACGCGTTTATTGGGAAAGAATAACAGATTCTCCACTGTACCAACTGGTAGTTTAAAGCAGGCTGAAAGTAAGGTAGAATGCGTCTTAAGGCACTTTCTGCTTTACTTTCAACCCATTTTAAGTCAAATGGAACAGGCTGTGGGAGAAGGGGGGGGGGGGGGGGGGGGGGGGGGTAACGGGGTAATGAGTAAGGGAGTGAATTCGTGTTAGATTCATATAATAAAATTAAGGAGTGGCATCCCTTCACGTATTGGGCAACTTAGCCGCATGAGGCGTATAGAGAATAACAAAACGTGAATATGGAGAAGACGCTATTATTTCCCGTTTTAAACGCAAACTGTCCCTCCTGATCTTGGTCTTCAATGTTTGCATAGGACATGGCAGTGTATTATTCACATGTACGTTGCATAGGACGGGTGTATGAGTACTGAAGGCTCAAAGGGTTAATGAAGAATGTGAATGTAAGGTATAGAATGCTTCCATAGAAACGCTCTGCTTTGCTTTCAGCTATCACGTAACAATTTAAACATCACCAATGAATATAGAAGATATAAGTGCCATGGTTGGGATTTGCCAAAACCAGGTCAAAAACAGGGTTTATATCATTGCCCATTGAGCTTACCGGGATAAATGTTTAACCCTTTTACGCCCAGTGAATTCTTCCATGTTTATATATTGGATTAGTCCATTTTTTATCAAAGGGATGCCTGGTCAAATTTTTCATTTTCATTTTGTTTTATATTGAAATTCCTATCAGTAAACAGTGTAGACTCTGATCAGAGTCTACACTGTTTGCCTATATGTCCCATTTATGGGATCGTGGGAACAAATGGCTTAAGATGCTCGCTTGTATATCATAATTAAGTAATAGAAAAAACATATATGTTGTACACATTATGACTATTTCAGTAATGATGGACGAGGAAAAGCAGTCAACGGGCTAGAAAATAGCGACAAAAATACAATCTGCTGATGTTTCTAGGAACATTTTTTTATGTTAATAACCAAGACTTAACCCCTTAAGTGCTTATTCCGAGTACAACGGTTAGCCACAAACATTTTAGATCCTGATCGGACGCCGCGTAACGCGGCGTCTGATCATGATCCAAACTGTTTGCACAATTATATCATACTTTTCTTTTATCAATTTGTTACTGTTGTTGTTGTCGGTCTTTTTAATCGGTACGGGGCATACTCACACTGCCTGGCAGACTGAACACTAACTGGCGGAATTCCAAACTATTTAACTATTTCACCCATGAAACTCTAGTTACCAACTAAGTCGTGTCCATTTATGACTGTTTGTGGTTGTTTTCTACCATTTATTGCACACTGACAAACTGTGCATGCAGACCCTGATCAGAGGGCTCTTTTATGAGTCCTCTGATCTTGGTCTACACTATTTGCATAGGACAAGTGTACTCTATGTACTCTATGTCTGATCTGGCTCCAAACTGTTTGCACTGCAAATAATAGTTTTAATGTAAACGCGTTTATTGGGAAAGAATAACAGATTCTCCACTGTACGCAGAGTCTGACCAGGATTAGAAATGTCGCGCTTAACCCCTTCAGTTAAATAAAGTCTTTATTATTATTATTATTATTATTACTATTATTACTATTATAGTGCCTTGTCCCGATTATCCATCAGCCTCCTTCACTTTCTATAGCCCCATGTACAATAGTAATTTACAAACAGTTTGGATCCTGATCAGACGCCGCATAACGCGGCGTCTGATCAGGGTCCAAACTGTTTGCTACCCATTTCAATATTCCAATAAGTCAAAATACCTAAAATTTGAATATGAGAAATAAAAGCAGACGACAATTGTTTAAAATTAATAGCGTCATGGCAGTGAAGGGGTTAAGTTAATAAAGGAACAAGAAGATATTAGAGGCGTGATGCTGACGTTACTTCATGATTTTCTTTCAACCATTTAAGCCTCCGGGAAATTGAAATGAACATTTCCTCTGTACATGCTGGAATAGTTCATTTTAGATAGACAAGTGGGATCTAAAAACACTGCCGTGTTTGCCAATATAGCAGATCATAAAACTTTCATGTGAAAAGGCAAACAGTGCAGACTCTGATTAGAAGCCAGAATTTGTGGCGTCTCATCAGTGTCTACAGTGCTTCCTAATACAGCGCTCCCTCTCTACAACGACATCCAATGGGAGACAACAAATATGTTCGTTGTTGGGAGGGAGTCGTTATAGAGAGGTAAATCGACTTACATTTGCAAACAGTTTGAATTCAGATCAGACGCCGCGTAACGCAGCGTCTGATCTGGATTCAAGCTGTTTGTTACTCCTCATAAGGTTTTTTTCTGTCATATAGTCGATTATGTAATATTGCGAAAATTAGCAGAAGTCAATTTTAAGCAGACGATATTGCAGAAGTTAAGGCGTTAGACATAATTATCATGTTCAGGGAAATGCGGCAAGGGTCGTTGTAAGGAGGGAGTCGTTGTTGGGAGGGCCGTTGTAGAGAGGGAACGCTATATCTACTTTTGTGGACCGTTTATGCTTGGCTGTTGCTATGAATTATCCCTGTATACTTGCTGGGAGAATTCATTGTAGATAACAAAGGTGATCTAAGACGCTTGTTTGTCCGTAGATCTACAGCAAAACAGTTCCTGTGATATAGCAAACAGTGTAGACCCTGATGAGACATCGCGTTACGCGGCGTCTCATCGGACCCTGCAGTTTGCCAATGTCCCCTTTAGTATAGACACTAGGATTGAATGGGTTAATGGGTTGATTCTAGTTCAATGTACAGTACAACCTCCCTATTTCGACCACTTAAACGAAGACTAATTGATTGGATAAAAGACAGGTGACAGCTTAAAACAAGGTGACAGTTAAACAGAAAGCTCCTATAGGAGCTTTCTGTTTTACTGTCACCTTGCTTTAACTCTTTCCATCCTGAAACTTTCAATGGACAATTCCAGTTTCCATTTTTGTCTAGTCCATTTCAGACTTTTAAGGGTTATTTTTGTCAGTTTTGGGCATTATGACAAACAGTGAAGACCCTGATCAGAGGGCTCCTTTCGGAGCCCTCTGATCTGGGTCTTCACTGTTTGCATAGGACAAGTTAACTATTCACATGTACACTGTTTGAAAATGACGCCTATATGCGGGACTAGGGTACAAAGGGTTAAGCAATCACCGGTCATAAACACCTTATAATAAACATAATTTAGTGGTCGTAATAGAGGGGTTGTACTATAAATGTATTATCATTTTTATCTTGATGGTAAACAAAGAGTATAAAAGGTTCGTTGACACCAGACTTTGAACTGGGCCAAGCATTGTTTCTGCAGCACCAGTGCCAAAACCGTACAGCGAGGAGACGTTATTCTTTCCAATTAAACGCGTGATTAAACAATGATTTGATCGCAAACGGTTTGGAATCAGGCAAGATGGCGAGTTACTCGGCGTCTGAACAGGCTTCAAACTGTTTGCCAGACTCATATTAAAATAAACTTTCATGATTTAAAAAAAAATACCCGGTCAGTTTCTACTTTCTACATTCTGTTATATTGCGTTTTATTTCGTTTACACGGGATTGGATAACGCCTTCGCCACTGTACAGTGGAGAAAACGTTATATTCTTCCCAAATAAACGCATTAACGCTAAATCTATTATTTCCATTGCAAACAGTTTGGAGCCAGATCAGACGCCGGGTAACCAGGCGTCTGATCAGGCTCTAAACCGTTTGCCACCAAGGCAAACACGAAGTATCAGAATTGTCCAAAATGTGTCCTTTTCTACTTTTTAGTGTTTTGCGTTTGCGTTTCGTTTGCGTTTAAACGGGATTGGATAACGTCTTCGCCACTGTAACTCCCGTTCATGATCATATAACATTCTCGGTCTTATCTGGGGTATGTCTCTGTAGATCAAGGTCAAATTGTATAAAACAGATTGACAATATGTACAAGAAGAATATTTTTCTTATCTTTTATCAATTGTGTTCCCCTTCAAGATTTGTTATGGGATATATTTGGATAAATACAGTGGAGAAAACATTATTCTTTCCCGATAAAACGCAAACGAAACGCAAACGCATTGCAAAATAATGAAGAAAATTACACTTTTAGACAATTCGGAATGCTAATTTTAACCCGGAAGGCAAACAGTTTGAAGCCTGATCAGACGCCGGGTTACCCGGCGTCTGAACAGGCGCCAAACTGTTTGCATTGGAAAATATAGTTTTAGCGTGAACGCGTTTATTGGGAAAGAATAACGTCTTCTCCACTGTATCCATGGCTACAATGTATAATATGTGCTGCGGGGAAGACATGATACGTTTTCGTTTAAACGAAACTAAATGTTAACCATACTGTTACGAAATGTACAAAATGACAGATTACAAAAATATATACATTTTATTTCACTCAAGTGCAAACAGTTTGGAGCCTCGTCAGACGCCGGGTAACCCGGTGTCTGCTACTGTTTTCAACTCGGATAAGAATAAGAAGTGAGGGTTTCTCATATGTATATAGCTGTCATTTTCTATATATCTTGCCTTGGGTTTGTGTTTAGTTTCGTCTAACCCTTTTCTCCCTGAAACATCAAATGGACAATTCTAGTTTTAAATTTAGTCTAGTCCATTTTTGACTTTTAAGGGTTGAATTTTACAATATATGTCAAAATGACAAACAGTGTTGACCGTGATCAGAGGGCTCCATATGGAGCCCTCTGATCAGAGTCTACACTGTTTGCATACGACAAGATTATTCTTCACATGTACACTGTTTGCAAATGATGCATATATACATGCGTGACTATGGCTCAAAGAGTTAAGCAGAAAAGAATAATGTGTTTTCGGAACTTTACTACTGCTTGTAGGGTGTTGGTTTTTCAATTTTAACGATTGTCAGCATAATTCGTCCTGACTGTACTAGTATTTACATTATTTACGTGTTCATACTATAGTCAAACAACTAGGTTAGACGTGTCACGGGGTCGCCGAGTCCATTTATAAGGGAGATCAGCATTTCGGATATCCTCGTGGCAATTTTAAATGAAAAGTTTTAGTTATTTGTACAAACAATAAACGAATTGGTTATCGGATACATAGCGTAGTGCATAAGACGTAGGGCTGAACGGAAGCATGACCGAGAAACATTTTATCAAGCGCGGGTTCGAGTCTTGCATCAACCTAAACTATTTTTTTGGCTAAAACAATATTAAGGATTCTGTAATTACATTGCATTTAAGTAATGCAGAAAGCCCCCTCAATAAAACAACTAAAACTTGTATTGATATTTGTATTGTATCATCCCTTTGTTTTTGAAATTATGGCTAATATAGGACTCGAACTCAAACTAATGCAACCCTTCTTCAACATTGAAGAACATGTGCATAAATAGTCAGTATAATACAATATGAAATAAGAAAATGCTTTACTATTCATTCTAGATTAAAATAAAGTTTGAGGTTGACGCGGGATTCGAACCCACGCTGAACAAAAATACTATTATCACAATGCACTCTGGGTACCTACACTTTGCCTACTGCGCTAAACAGCTGACAACAATTCCGCCTTCATTTGTAGCTAATATACTAAACTCGACTGTTTAAGAAATGGTCCGAGAACATGCGGAATGCTGTTATCCCTAAAAAATGGACCCGGCTGACCTTTGACACGTCAGACCTAGTTGTTTGACTATAGCACCAACAGTCCACTTAGGAAAATGACAAGTTTAGGCAAAATCTGCTTGACAGCAACTTACGAGAAAGTATGTAATTCTCTTACATACACGGATCCAGAAGGGTTCGAGCTCCTGCCCCACAACACCCTCTTTATTTTGGCAAAAAAGGAGGCTTTCTTCGAACGGGTTAAAAGAAATCGGACTTGTATAGGCATATAGCAACTGAAAGCGACACGAGAGTAAAAGCAGAAAGCAAAACGAATTCGGACTAATAGGCAGGTACAGTGGAGAATCTGTTATTCTTTCCCAATAAACGCGTTTACGCTAAAACTATTATTTACAATACAAACAGTTTGGAGCCAGATCAGACGCCGGGTAGCCCGGCGTCTGATCAGGCTCCAAACTGTTTGCCACCATGACAAACATGAATTATCAGAATTGTCAAAAAGTTGTACTTTTCTACGTTTTAGCGCTTTGCGTTTGCGTACGTTTGCGTTTAAACGGGAAAGAATAACAAATTCTCCACTGTATCAACTGAATGCGACATTTCTGCTTTTCTTTCATCTTGTTTTCAGCTTTCACCTGTATTAAACACCATCAATACTAATTATTCATTGGGTTACGTATGTGTCAGATCAGGTAACGGCATCCGTAATTGTGAAGGAAGTAAAGCTTCCAAGGTTTAGGTTTGACTCCCAACATCCCCTGAATAAAAAACGCGCTCGATTCGCTCCTGGCGATGGGTGTCGATATATGGCCTAGTATTTGGTAGCGTACATTTTAGACCTCCACAGGCTAAAATACAGGTAGATCACCACAAAAATGTCGCCAAAAATTGAATCATCAAGTTCACCGAGTGCTAGATAAACTTTCCATAAATCTAACCCTGTTTATGCTGAATAGTTAATTTGGACTATTCTTCTTTTTAAAACTGACAAGTTGGTGTTGATTTCAAGGCTATTTGAAACAATATTTCTGAAAAATAATATAAGTAAACAAACAGTGCAGACCCTGATCAGAGGGCTCCTGACGGATCCCTCTGATCAGGGTCTGCACTGTTTGTTAAATATACATCAACTGGTTACCAGCCTCATAAGAATTGAATTTGACAAGACACGCCTGTTCAGTTTTTACACTTTCTGTTCTGTATGAATTAACCCTTTAACCTTTTTCACGTTACGTAACTGTCGACTGCTGAATTTGTCGTCTGCAACAATTTCCCGGAGTTATCTATATTTTCCAGGCTGTCAAATAGCTTGAATCCAGGTGAGACGTCATGTTACTCAGCGTCTCATCTGGGGCCACACAGTTTGCAATAGTTATCACACGTAGCGTGTGGAAGGTAAAAACTCGTTGTTTTTTCTAAGTCGTCTGCTGTTTGAAGAGATACAGTCTGCTTGATTATAGAGGTTTTATTCAGTTATGCAAAAGGAAAAGAGTTTAACCTTCGGTGAACGACCAGGCATCACATTTACCGTAAAATGGTGCTCAAACTGACCATAAACACTGGATCATCATCTTTAAAAGCCCGAAGCGTCATGTCTACAACTTTTATTAACTATCTAAAAAAAAAAGCTGAGTCGACAAATTGAAGTATACTACGTTATTCTAAAATGAAAGAATTTTAATATTTGGCTATAGTAGTGTCGTTATTTGACGACCCCCTTAAACTCTTTAACACCATGGACTTGTTTAAAAAATTAAACTATACTCATTGCATTTGAAAACAGTGTAAACCAAGATCAGAGGGCTCCTACAGGAGCCCTCTGATCAGGGTCTGTACTTTTTTCTAACTTATACCAGTATTTATTAAACTACCCAGAATGGTTCATGTTTTTGGCAACTAAAATGATTCACAAGGGAACCTAATAAAGAACAAGAGTTACTTAGTGTTGAAAGTTCTTTGTATATAATATGTTTTGAGGGCCTCGTGGAAGATTGGTTATTAAACTTATTACCAAATGTGTTCCCTCGTTAAATAAAGACTTTATTATTATTATTATTGGTGTTGTTGTTGCTGTTGTTATTTATAATAATAATAATAATAATAACGACTTTATTTCATGTGGATTACATATTTGGTATCAACAAACAAACCAATTTTCAATATGGTCCACAAACAAAATTAACATATATACAACACGAAGGAACACAATTACAAATCAATATTATTTTAAACCTTTGCAAACAGAATGGACCCTGAAAAGACAGTTCCTGTAGGAGCTCTCCACAGGGACTACTCTGTTTACTTAAAGACTTTTAAAGATTAAGCTGAAAATGTTGATGTATAAGTATCATTCTGAGAATTCAAGATTTGTTATCAATACATGAAGATTGAATAGGTAGAGGCGATATAAAGCCCAAACAAAACGACGATTTAACAAATAGCAAAGATCTAGATCAATGAAATTTCATAACAAACGAGAAGGAATATACCAAAGATACTTCAAACCCTTTACTCCATGGTATATTTCTACTATTGAAGAAAGGTGACCACTTAAACCAGGTTGAAAGTAAACCAAAATGAGCCTAAATGTGCACTCTGTTTTACTTTAAACCCGCTTTAAGCTACCATCTACTAGAGAACATAAAACACTTTTCATGAAACATATCTATGTAGTAAAGGGTTAAAGCAACATGTAGTTTTTGATCAATATCCATATTTCTATCATAACTTATATACATAGAAGCCCTTACAAGTAGCTAAGGCCTTGATCAGTCATTAACCCTTAGCGCATACCATAATTCATTTGATGGATACTATTCAAACCATTTATTTAAAAGTAGAATACAATGTATTTGAAAACTTAGAATGTTATCTATTACAGAATCATTTCTTCTCCTAGCAAACAATGTATACTCTGATCAGAGAGCTTCATAAGGAAGTATCTCATCTGGGTCTACACTTTCAGCAAAAACTACTATCGACATAATTAGCGGGCTAAAGGTTAATTTTGAAACAGCCGAACAGGGGCTCAGCCTACATGAAACCATCGCAACAATAACCCCTTACCGCACATGGCATAGTTCTAGTTTTGAAGACAGGTGATCACTTAAAGCAGGTTGAAAGTAAAGCAGAATGCGCCTTAAGATGCATTAAGCTTTTTCAGCCAGCCTTAAGTTGCTAAGATATAGATCTAGCAAACATTCTAATTAATTTTTTTGTAAATAATTATGACTGCACAAATTGAATGCACTTAAAGGCGCTTCGATATGCGGTAATGGGTCAAGGAATGCGATGGTTAGACTGGCACCTTAGGAATAGTGGTATAAAGCCATATTAATGTTAAGAACAACTTACATCAGCTGCAAACTACAATATGCGGCGTAAAGAAACCTTGACGCATTGTAATAATTTCCTGAACAGTAATCTAAGTTTTAAAGACATCTCCTGACGACCTTTTGATCATAACACCTTGCTAGACAATTTCCTTGCCAAAAGCATGGGTCTCGTGGACATGTAGGTAGCAAAGAACCATTGGAGCTTCTCATGTGAGACACGACCTTTATATTTGATAGTTTGGTTAGAAATAACCATTGAAAATCACTAGAGCATGAGTATAATCTGGACCTCACTAGGTAAACTGAGATTGTGTTGTACGTGATTTGGAAGTTACATCGACACCTCCAGAACAATGGGCTGGTGGTCCCTCAATGGACTGAGGAAAAGTCTTTAAGACTATGCATGATGCCCCAGTTACCATGTGTTACAGACGAGAAGCCTTTACTCGTACATATGACGACCGCTAAAACGAAGGCTAATTGAATATATGAAAGACAGGTGACAGCTTAAAGCAAACTGAAAGTAAAGCAGGAAGCTCGTTACGTTTTAAGATTGCAAACAGGTTGAAGTGAGCTCAGTCTTCGAGTGATTCGGGCGTCTGATTAGGTGTCACACTGATAAATCGCCAGTATTTGACGAACCTGTCATAGTCTATATATGTTACTGCTTTGCATTTGCGTTCTATACATGTATTGAAACGAACAATCTCCACATTTTTTGTTGTGACTGTTTTGTTCTTTCCGATTAGATGAAACGTAACTATGTGTCAAGGTATTGCCAGTACTGTCTATGTGTCCGTCTGTTTGTGTGTCTATCTTTTTTATCTGTCTGCATATCCGTCTTTACATGAGCGGATTATTATGAATTTTTTTCTTAATCATGTCATCGCCGAATTTGAAAAAACGCCGATTTGGCGAACAGTTTGGATCCATCGTGACGCGGCGTCTGAGCAGGATCCAAACTATTTGACACTCGTTTCGATATTTCTTAAGTCATAATACCTTAAATCAAACTTTGAAGCGTTCTTGCAGACAACAATTTTGAAGCAGACGACAAAATAACTATGAAAGGGTAAAACCCTCAAGATTAGTCTGGCGCCGAAAGGGTTAACCATTAGACAACCAACATACATACATGTACATGTACCACAAATGAATTTTCTTTTATGCTGACAGTTTAAATTTAGATGAAAGTAGGACAGAGAGCTTTTGTTTTGCCTTCTTCTGCTTTAATTCCATCTTGGTTTAAGCTGTTTTTGCCTTAAACACTGTTTGGTATAGGTGCTTTGCACTTTGGCTATGAAGAGGCAATCTAATCCAAACGGCTTCAGCGCTGCTCATCCAAACACACATTTGGGTGTGGTCCGGAACTTAAAGGTAAAACCCCTCTGGATCCGTGCGTGATATTAAAAAACATTTTTTATTATTATTAACATGACTTCGGGGAAGAAATTTACAAGGTTACACCCACTACTTAAAGTTAACAGTAAGAGTCAAGTGAATTAATAATTGACATAAAGATTCAATCATAATTTCCTGTATCGTACTCGACCACTCATATAAAGAAGTACAATGTGACCTTCGAAAACCAGACCTTTACGTACAGTGGAGAATTTGTTATTCTTTCCCGTTTAAACACAAACGTACGCAAACGCATTGCGCTAAAACATAGAAAAGGACAACTTTTGGACAGTTCTGATAATTCATGTTTATCTTGGTGGCAAACAGTTTGGAGCCTGATCAGACGCCGGGTTACCCGGCGTCTGATCTGGCTCCAAACTGTTTGCACTGCAAATAATAGTTTTAGCGTAAACGCGTTTATTGGGAAAGAATAACGTTTTCTCCACTGTACTAAGCGCGACCTAGCTAACATTTGCAAACATCTTGGATCCAGATCAGACGCCGCGTAACACGGCGTCTGATCTTGATCCAAGCTGTTGCCACTCATATTAATATTTTTCTCAAGTTTAAAAAAGATCAAACTTAATTTTCATTTTATTTCGCAGACGATATATTTTAAGCAGACGACGATTCAGCATATTAGGGGCTAAACCTTTTAACCCTCTCTCAGACAATTTATCGTCTGCTAAACTTTGTTGTCTGCATTTTTTATGCAATAGTCAAATATTCAAGTTGGTATTTGGGAGATTTATTTTAAATATTGATTGCAGTGCAGAACAATGTGGATCCTGATCAAACGCCGCGTTTCAAACTGTTTGCAAAATCGAGTATGGCGGAAATCTATGAAAAAAGAACAGAACAGAATGTGATTTGTTAAGCTTTGTACAAAGTACTGTTCTACATCATTTCAATCACATAAAAATATTTACACAATAACTGTAATTATGAAAAAAGTATCAAATAATTGTTCTGCTTGTTCACTCAATATGGGACGAAGATGCATAGAAAGCACATAAACATGTGACTGTTCAATACAGAGTACAGTGGAACCCCTCTAAACCGGAACCTCTAAATACCGGAATTCTCTCTAAACCGGAATAAAGCGTTGGTCCCGTTTCCAACCCTTCTTTATTTAACACATTACACCATAAACGCCGTTGATTAATTTTATTCTTTCACTGAAAAAAATACATTTATGAATATGTATCATCAGAAATAGATTCTATATTCTAGCAGATGATAGCTTAAGGCGCATTCTGCTTTACTTTCAACCTGCTTTAAGTGATCAGCTTTAAGTGATCAGCTATCTTCCATACTAGAAACAAGTTATCGGTTAAAAGCCCTCTTAACCGGAAACCCCTCTAAACCGGACATTTATGTTGTCCGGTTTGGAGGGGTTCCACTGTACATGTAACAGTAATGCAGAAAGTTTCTGGTATAGTGGGGAAGACGCCTTTCTTTCCCAATAAACGCGTTTGCATGATCAAGCTCCAAACTGTTTGCCAATGTGATAACAAAAAATCGTTAGAATTTCAACATTTTTTATAACATTTTATGGAAATTATAGTTTTAGCGTAAACGTATTTATTTGGAATTATAACGTCTGCTCCATGTTATGCAATTGTCGTCTGCATGTTTATAAGATCGATATATCTGTATTCGAATAATCAAAGTGTCAAGCAGTTTGGGTCCAGGCGTCTCATTTGGATCCTAATTACATGCAGCATCTTTTAACGGAACTTTTAAAGACTGAACTGCATGTTTGCGAGTTCCTTAACAAATTGAACCCTAGTGACAAGTATACTCGTCATTTACAGTGTACCTTTATAAAGTATACTTGTCCTATGCAAACAGAACATACCCTGATCAGAGGGCTCCTAGTGAGCTCCCCCTCTGATCAGGGTCTGCACTGTTTGTCGTTTTGCAATACATGTACAGTAAAACCTCGCTATTACGACCACTAAAAAGAAGGCTAATTGATTGTTTAACAGAGAGGTGACAGCTTAAAGCAAGGTGACAGTGAAACAGAAAGCTCCTACAGGAGCTTTCTGTTTCACTGTCACCTTGCTTTAAGCTGTCACCTACCGTAAACACCCTAATAATTAACATAATTTAGTGGTTGTAATAGAGGGGTTTTACTGTACATGTATATGGTCGAAATAAACCTAAATAGTCAAAAATGGACTGGGCTTAATTGGAAACTGGAATGGGAAATGGTTCATTAATTAAAAGTGTTTCAAGAGTAAATGAGTTGAAAGTTCGTTTTCCATAGGTTTGACTGTGTAACCCATTTAATATTCAACTGGCGGTAATGTGACAAGTGACATTACTTTAAATCGTCCCCAACTTAAAATAAACGTCCTATACCATGTTACCTGTGTAACAGGTAAACCGAATTCCCGCTGAATCAGCTGAATTTCTGCCCTAAACAAAGATATCCTTTATTTTGATGTAAATTTTTCGAACTCGGTTGGTCGGTGATGTATTAGATGGTTTCACAATGGGCAATTGTGACAGTCTTGGGTAGGTCTCTGTGTGGGGGAAACAGCGCGTGACATAGCACTGTAACTATTTCGCCTCATGCTAGGCTGACCTGTCAATTCAGGGCCAAATACCAGGATTAGACACCACATCTCGTGTTTGTAAGTACTATATATAGACCAAAGTAGACACAGGGCTGCCATTTCTCCGGTCTTATCCTAAATATTTGGATTTTTTCTGGTACATGGTAGCTTAAAGCAGGCTGAAAGTAAAGCAGAATGCGCCTTTTGGCGCATTCTGCTTTACTTCATGCCTGCTTTAAGTAATAACATGCCAACAAACTAGAAATAGGCTATGGGGTAAAGGTACAATTCGTAAAATCGTACTTGAAAAATGCAAATTTGGAAATCTTAGGATTTTTCATGTCAACTTATGGCAGCCCTGTAAACACACCAATGCGGTAGTTGAATTGCGCAGTTGGCTGGCCTCAGTATTTTGGTTGTTACCATACAGGCATGTAAACAGGATTTCGGCGCATGCACGAACGAAACTACCACCCTCAGCCGATTCGGTGAATTTGGACGGAAATGTCGAGAAACAGTCAAGTCTGTGTTAAGCGGCCAATTATCAAAGAGACAGATATGTTCTTTAAAGAAAGGTTTCAGCTTTGTACAGGGTATAAGTAAACTAAACGTTCCTATATCCATAGGCTGTCTGCTCTATATCTGTCCTACATTAAGCATTCGCCTATGTTAATGATGTAAGATGCAACCTTTGAATAGCCACGTAAAGTCCGGGTCTGTATTAGTTTCACATGATAAACCGCATGATGTGATTATTGCTCATGACTGATATGTTTGCCTGGCGATAAAATTAATAAAGATGGGCATTCGATTGTCGTTGACTGTTTTAACCCCTTTGTGCCCATGCTCCCATGACTGGTATCTACATAGGCAAACAGTGTAGACTCTGATCAGACGCCGCATAATGCGGCGTCTGATCAGAGTCGATACTGTTTGCTGATAGGAATTTCAATATAAAACAAAATATAAACAAAAATTTAGACCAGGCACACCTTAAATAAAAATTTAAGCATGAACAAGAATCCACTGGGTGCAATTGGGTTAAAATAGATCGAATGTCTCGCATCTGTCTGTCTGCCTTGTATACTTACAATGCAATAGTCCAGCAAGTATACAGTGAGAGTTCATTGTAATACAGTGGAGACTCTGTTATTCTTTCCAAATAAACGCGTTTACGCTAAAACTATTATTTGCAGGGCAAACAGTTTGGTGCCAGATCAGACACCGGGTAACCCGGCGTCTGATCAGGCTCCAAACTGTTTGCCACCAAGATAAACAAGAATTATCAGAATTGTCAAAAAGTTGTTCTTTTCTACGTTTTAGTGCTTTGCGTTTGCGTACGTTTGCGTTTAAACGGGAAAGAATAACAGATTATCCATAGTACAATGCAATCTTCCAGCAAGTATACAGTGAGAGTTCATTGTAATATCCAGGTAGAAATGGATAAAAATGCCCATTGCAAATACATAGTTTAGAGTTCTAAACAGTGCCACATTTTATTGCACTGAGTTTAGTTTCGTTAACCCCATAGAAGCGCCTTTTAGCGTATTTAACTTATTCCTCCATTGAAGAAAATAGTTCCACTTTGGAAAGTCATAAATATGCACCATAAGAACTATTTTCTAAATACCAGTAGATATTAGCTTAAAGTAAAGTAGAATGCGCATTCTGCTTTACTTTCAACCTGCTTTAAGCGGTCAATTGTTTTCAAAACTATAAACAGGCTATATATGTGGTAAAAGGGTTAAACTGGAAATCATGGTCTTTTCCACTGTAGTTTTACCAATACCCTTTCGGTTCCGACAGTGTTGATTTTGTTAACCCTTTACCTGATAGCCTATTTATAGTATTGAAGATAGGTGACTACTTAAAGCAGGTTGAAAGTAAAGCAGGATGCGCCTTAAGGCGCATTCTGCTTAACTTTCAGCCTGCTTTAAGCTATCATGTGCTAGAATATAGAAAATATTCCCTATAATATATATTCATAACTGATTAAATTGGAACTATTTTCTTCAGCGGAGGAATAAATCATATTAACTAAAAGGCGCTTCTATGGGGGAAAAGGGTTAATTGTCTAGAAGATCGGGATTCTATGACAAATTTAACCCTTTCGGCGCCAAATTAATTGTGAAGATTTTACCCATTCGCCACAGTATTGTCCTCTGCTTCAATATTGCTGTCTAAAACGTTTCAATATTTCATTGGTATCGATATTTTTAAGACACACTTCATGGAATTTAACTTTGAACTCTTCCATCTCAAGATGTATGCACACTCAACGTTGGGTAATCGTAGGTAATATGGTTTAGGAGTTATGCTTCGGACAAGGTTTTTTATAATCAAGGTCAGGTTAAGGTCAAGGTCAAATTGACCTTAAAGGGGTACGCAACACTGGGTAATCCCAATATGTATCAGCGCACCAGGTTTGGTAATCCTATAGATAGCATAGTATAGGAGATATCGTCCGGATAAGGTTAATCAATACTCAAGGTCAGATGTCAAGGTTAATGTTAAATTGACCTGAAAGTGGTACCTGGCACTGAGCAATCTCAATATGTATACACACACCAGGTTCGGTAATCCTAGACGGCACAGTCAATGAGTTATGTTCTTGACAAGGACAAGGGTTTTCAATAAACAAGGTCACCGATCAAGGTCACAGAGACTTAAAAATTTCGTTTTACATATCTACTATTCCTGATTATCAATTATGCTAAGTATCAAATGAATCAGGTTAAAACTGAAGGAGGAGTACGCCGTACAAGACTTTGCAGACAGACTAGTCACCAATTCCAAGGCCAGAGGTCAAGGTCACTGTCAAAGATACCTGAAATTTGGTTCTTGCTCATCTACTACTCCTGATTAACATTTATGCCAAGTATCAGATTGAAACTGATGGAGGAGCTCACCGTATAAGATTTTGCAGACAGACCGACTACCAATTTCAAGTAACAAGGTCAAGGTCTAAGAGACCTGAAGTTTGTGTCTTGCACATCTACTACTCCTCATGCATGCCAAGTATTAGGCGAATCAGATTGAAACTGAAGGAGAAGTACAAGATTTTGCAGACAAACCGACCGACGACCGACAGTCTGATTCCAGTATATCCCCTCAAACTTTGTTGGGGCATAATTATAAATAAACCAAGCCCCAAGCTTTTAAAGCTTTTGAGTTGAGTCCGAGATCGTTCTCAAGCATTTGATTGGTCAGAGTTGAGTGTTTGCTCAGTAAAAGCTCATATCTGCTTGAGAACGGTGAACAAAAGCTCAAATCTGACCAATCAAATGCTTGAGAAAGATCTCAAACACAACTCAAAAGCTTAATTTAACCTTTGACCCGACTCTTTAACTTATACTATTCATGCAGACGACACCTTCTGCAGACGAAATAATACAGTGGAGAATCTGTTATTCTTTCCCGTTTAAACGCAAACGCAAAACACTAAAACGTAGAAAAGTACAACTTTTGGACAATTCTGATAATTCATGTTTATCTTGGAGGCAAACAGTTTAGAGCCTGATCAGACGCCGGGTTACCCGGCGTCTGATCTGGCTCCAAACTGTTTGCACTGCAAATAATAGTTTTAGCGTAAACGCGTTTATTGGGAAAGAATAACGTTTTCTCCACTGTATACGTCCTGCTAATGGTGAATCTGTTTCCTACAGTGGAGAAGACGTAAATTATTTCCCGTTTAATCGCAAACGAAACGCAAACGCAGTGCAGTAAAATATAGCAAATTACAACTTTACTTTTTGTTAATTCCACCTAATTATTATTTATCTGAGTGGCAAACAGTTCGGAGCCAGATCAAACGCCGGGTAACCCGGCGTCTGATCTGGGTCCAAACTGTTTGCAATGGAAAGTATAGTTTTAGCATTTACACCAACGCGTTTATTGAGAAAGAATATCGTCTTTTTCACTGTACTATTAGCGTACATTGGCGCGTTTTGGACTACAGCGTATAGACCCAGATCAGACAGCTCCTGAAAGAGCTTTCTGAACAGTGTCTGCACTGTTTTCTTACAGGATTTGTCTGATATGAGTCTGCACTCTTTTCTGATGACAATTTTTCAATGTCTTAACCCATTACCCCTTAAAACGCTTTTTACACCTCTCATTTATTCCTCCACTGAAGAAAAAAGTTCCAGTTTATACAGCCAAGAATATGTACCAGAAGAAATAGTTTCCATATCCTAGAAGATGGTAGCTTAAAGCAGGCTGAAAGTAAAGCAGAATGTGCCTTAAGGCACATTCTGCTTTACTTTCAACCTGCTTTAAGTGGTCACCTGTTTTTAAAGCTAGAAATAGGTTTAGAGGTAATGGGTTAAAAGCCAATGAAATCATTCAGATAATACAGACTCCAATAGGTCGAAGTGTTTCAGTGCTCCCTCTCTACAACGACACCCAATGGGAGACAGAGATTGTATGTGTTGTTCTGAGGGAGTCGTTATAGGGAGGAAAACTAAGATTTGGCTTACGTTTGCAAACAGCTTGAATCCAGATGCGGCGTCTGATCTGGATTCAAGCTGTTTATAACCAGTCATTATATTTATTCTATCAAAATGTCCACTTATATGTAACATTGAGAAAAAACAACAGACGACAATTTTAAGCAGACGATATTGCAGCTGTAAAAGCGTTAAACATAATTGTCCTGTTTAGGGAACTGCGACAAGGTTCGTTGAAAGGAGGGAGTCGTTGTTGGGAAGGCCGTTGTAGGGGGGGAACACTGTATGTTTGAATATCCAGCGGGATAAGAGCTAAAAGCTTACATGGTTTGTTAAAAAAAATATCGCTTGTAGATGGGGATCATATACTTTTATCTCTTTATTTGGTTACCTGATTAACAATGCGGTTACTATGACAACTAGATTTATTTCAAAACGGGGATTATCTTAACCTTCCATAGTCTAAAAATGCACATACTGATAATAACTTAATCACGAACGTTGAAAAGAATGACCCTTTCACTCCCATGCAATGACGCTTAAAAGCGTTTTTGCAAACAGTTTGGATCCTGATCAGACGCCGCTTGACGCGGCGTCTCATCAGGATCCAAACTGTTTGACACTCGACATGTGTATGTCATACTACACTGAATCTTACTTTGAAACAATCTTGCAAACGACAAAATGGAAGCAGGCGACAATGAAACGGTGAAGGGGTAAAAATCTCATGAACAATTTGGCAGTGAAAGAGTTAAATATAGTCCCGCCTTATTAAGTCACGAATATGCACCATAAGAAATATCTTCTACATCTTAGCAGGTGGTAGCTTAAAGCAGCCTTAAAGTAAACAGAATATGTCTTATGGCACATTCTGTTTTACTTTCAACCTGATTTGCCCAGTCACCTGTCTTCAAAACTAGAAACCAGCTATGAGGTAGGCGTTAAATGGGAACGTACATGTATGACGTATCCATCACTTTAAGTCTTGTGATGAGCACCTCAAACCACCCACGTTACGCGTGTCAGTTGTTTACCAATACGTGTGTAATTTATTCTCTAAGAAATTACCAAATATAGACATTTATCAATATACAATTAAACCTCTCTATTACGACCACTAAAAAGATGGCTAATTGAATGATTGTAAAAGACAGACGACAGCTTTAAGCAAAGTAACAGTAAAACAGAAAGCTCCTACATGAGCTTTTTTTTTACTTTCACCTTGCTTTAAGCAATCACCTGACGCAAACACCTTATAATTAACACCGTTTCGTGGTCGTAATATAGAGGGTTTACTCTATAGACATTTATTAATATAGTTGCACATGTTTGCTTTATATATATCTCCTGTACCCTTTAACCATTAACCCATAAACGCTCCTTTTTACACATTAAGGCGCATCCTGTTTTACTTACAACCTGCTTTAAGTAATCACTTATGTATTTTCAAAACTGGAAACTGGCATCGAGTAATGAGTTAGGCTGCAGGACTGCCATTTCTCCGGATTTTTCCGAAATCTTCGGACTTTTTTTAATTTCTCCGGACCTACGGATTTTTTCCGAAATCTTCGGATTTCTGCTCTTACTTTTAAAATTTGGATTATTATCTTTTTTTAATTAGGAAACATTGGTATTGGTATCAAACAGTTTAGATTCTAAACTGTTTGCATAATTATGTTAGTGTAATAAGAGTTAAAAGTAAGATTCTTTAAGATCTTAATAGATGCAAAGGCGATTTATAAATACGTTAACATAAGTTTATGAAAATTATTTACATGTATGTCAAAAGTAATGCATTTCCGAAATTTACGAAAATGGAACAAACCTCGTAACCGACAAGGCTATCGCAGATACTATTAACACACGCGCTATTATATCGCTATAGATCTATTTACTTACTCTTTATTTTAGTCTCATCTCTATATATAAATGTATATACACTTCATAATGTCTTGACAAAAAAAAATATGTGGGTATATATTATATAACCACTCTTATAAGAATTACAAGAGACTATAAAATCTTATTCACAAAACAATCACACATTAGACAGCAGATACTAGTAAGCGTTAACCACTTCACTACCATGACGTCAGAAATTTTAAACACATATCGTCTGCTTTTATTTTCTCAAATTTCAATTTCAAGTGATAGTTAGAACATACAGTGGAGAATCTGTTATTCTTTCCCGTTTAAACGCAAACGTACGCAAACGCAAAACACTAAAACGTAGAAAAGTACAACTTTTGGATAATTCTGATAACTCATGTTTATCTTGGTGGCAAACAGTTTAGAGCCTGATCAGACGCCGGGTTAATAGTTTTAGCGTAAACGCGTTTATTGGGAAAGAATAACGTTTTCTCCACTGTAATTATAAAAGTGAACTCTTAACGGTTAATGAAGGGCGGGTGATGTATTTTGACTTAATAAAATTAATGTTGATATGAGCGTCAAATAGAATCTAGTTGGAACCTGATCAGACGACGCGTAATCAGGATCTAAACTGTTTGCAAATAACTGTTGTACCCGGGGCAAGGCAGTGAAGGGGTTAAGTTATATATGTTACAGGGATAACGTGTAATCAGGGAATACGTGGAATTACTGAAAAATCAGGGATTTCACGAAAAACCTAAATCTACCAGGGAAAAGGCGTACTTTTGAAGCTTTTAGTTTGATTTTTTATAAATATTTGGCAGTGACTTTTGGTTAAAGTAATGAAGCTTACCTTGTTTAGTTCATTATTTATTTATTTATTATTTATTATATCAGATTTATATAGCGCTCTTTTCACACAGGGACTGTGCGTTCAAAAGCGCTTTACATGAAATAACACATATGTACCTATACATCGTGAAAAGACAAAATAACTACAATTAGATCTGAAATAAAACATAAATAAACATATAAAAGACAGTCCCCCAAAACGGCGATCACATTACCCCCATCAATCAGCAATGAACCGACCGGCTAAGTATTGCCGACTGATATAAATAATGGTAGAGCGCCCAATGCAGGCCATCGACAAAACACAAATACCTATAATTAGATCTAAAATAAATAAGAATAAACATACAAAAGACAGCCCCCAAAACGGCAATCCCCATCAATCAGCAATGAACCAACCGGCTAAAGATTGCCGACCAATAGAAATAATAGCAGAGCGCCCAATGCAGGCCATCTAATGTAACATAACTAGGAATAATAGCATGCGACCATAACTAAAAACTCTATAGAAGATCAATAACATTATTAAAAATGGTGAAAACTGTCCACGAATTGTACCACAGACCACGCCAGCTGGTTTCAAAAGAGATCAGAGTTGTATCCCTACCATCAAAGATCCACCAGACAGGCATTGGTCAACAGTACAACCCCAGAACTAAAAAGTAGACCCATAACATATACAGAATGAACACAGCCCTAGGGTAGCAGTCATCTACCCTCTCCACCCCACACCCGCGGGACCTACATGTTCCATGGCTGAAATTACACCCTTACTTTATAAAACATCAAGATAAGAAGCTGTCCTTGAATTATACCGCAAACCCCAAGCCAGTCGGTTTCAAAGAGATCAGGGGCAATCCCTACCATCAAGATCCACCGAACAGTCATGGGCAAACGGTACAATTCCAGAACTCCCATTTAGACCCACAATATCTACAGCAAGAACATGGCCCGGAGGTAGCAGTCATCCATTTCCTAATGTGTTCTAATAATAAATATTAAAGAAGTGTGTTTTCAGACGTTTTTTGAAGACTGCAACTGAGCTCGCATCTCTGATGTCTGATGGTAGAGAGTTCCAGAGCTTTGGGGCTGCATGCATGAAACTTCTATCTCCAAACTTCACTAAACGACTTCTCGGCACAACCAGCGATACTGATTTACTCGCAGACCGCAACTCTCTTCGAGGTCTATACACGTCCAGCATACTAACAATGTACCTTGGAGAATCATTGCACATGGCTTTGTATGTGAGTGTCAGAATTTTTAATTCAACTCTATGTTGAACTGGAAGCCAGTGAAGCTCCTTCAAGACTGGAGTGATGTGATTGTACCGAGGCAAGGCAAGGCAAGTACAGTGGAGAATCTGTTATTCTTTACCAATAAACGCGTTTACGCTAAAACTATTATTTGCAGTGCAAACAGTTTGGAGCCAGATCAGACGCCGGGTAACCCGGCGTCTGATCAGGCTCCAAACTGTTTGCCACCAAGATAAACATGAATTATCAGAATTGTCCAAAAGTTGTTCTTTTCTACGTTTTAGTGCAATGCGTTTGCGTACGTTTGCGTTTAAACGGGAAAGAATAACAGATTCTCCATTGTAGGTTCCTCATGAGACGCCAGATTTCTTGGAAACTATTTGTAATTCGGCTTAAGGTGGTGAAATATTTTCACTGCCATGTCCGCCTGCATGCATGTATGAGCTGATATTTTCGAAAACAAATTGGAGCCTGATCAGATGCCGCGTAACTCGGCATCTGATCAGGATCCAAACTATTCGACAAACATATCACAGTTTCTTAGGTAAATATGTATGTATAAAAGCAGAAAACATTTAAAGCAGACGATATCACGAAATAAGGATATGTTCGATGCTGAAAAATAATGAAATTTACCTGTAGAAATATGGAAATAAATCGAATAACTAACGCTATTTCCACATATCGAAGTTCCACTGTGTAGTGTTGTTTTCCAGTCTTGTAACTGTTATTTATTTTTGAGTCATCTAATTTGAGGATGTTATTAATAAACTTTGGTTACGTAATCTCGTAAACATGTACATGTATATGACAACCAAGGATTGTCAAATGTGTTGACAATTATAACTTAAATGTATATTAGTTTCAGGGATGGATGAGTTAATTAAAACACGGAATTATACACTGTGTGTATAATTCCGTGTTTGAAACATAGATAAGAATCAATGCCCATATTTGGACATGTCTTGCAAGGGGGTACGTCACTGACCGTTAAGAAATGAACTGAATATTTCGGCGTTTAAGCGAAATAAACGACAGAAAATGATCGGCAAATTCCATGAATCGTGCTACCGATTCGTGGTAAATTTGCCGATAATTTGTGTCGTTTATTTTGCTTAAACGCCGAAAAAAAATCAGTTCATTTCTTATATTTACGAGTACATTATATTTGCTATAATTTCTAATATTAAATAATGAACATTTTATTAGTATGCATGTATGTTTAATCCATGAAAGGAACATCCATGACCGCGTTACTGAAGAAATGCAACAACAAAAGAAAGATTCGCGGAG
Organism: Gari tellinella; assembly: GCA_922989275.2. NCBI lineage: Eukaryota > Metazoa > Mollusca > Bivalvia > Cardiida > Psammobiidae > Gari > Gari tellinella. The sequence continues at coordinate 97,783,131 of OV277856.1, read as the reverse complement.
AGCAGATCCATAAGCCCCACCCCCTCTGCGAAAGTTATCCACAAGTCCCGCCCTCTCGAGAAATTGCGTCTATACGAATTAAACGTCATTTTTTTAATGGAATTGAATGGGGCGAATATTTTTCAATGACACACCTCTTAGATGTGTCTTTGAAGGGGTTGGTAAGAACTAAAAAGCTGCATCACCAATAGATTTATTATCATGTCCCCTACCTTACCCTTTGGCACATCATGGAATTGTCGCCTGCAAATCAATTGTCGTCTGCGATACTCAATATTCAGAATTTCATTCCCAAAAGTATCATTATTTGGATGACTTATAATAGATCGTATACGTTAAACGGTTTGGAACCAGCCGAAATGCAAATATATTCGGTGACTCACCTGGTGCCCGTTTTACTTAACTACTTACCCAAAATTTTTGCGTAAGTCAAAATCGTTTAATTCTTATTTTTCTATCATAAACGGTCTGCTTGAAATTGTCATCTGCTCTTTATATAGACCTTTTAACAGAACAAAAACTTAATGACGATGGACAAACAGCTTGAATCCAGATCAGACGCCGCGTTACGCGGCGTCTGATCTGGATTCAAGCTGTTTGCAAATGTCCCTCCCTATAACGACTCCCTCCGAACAACATACATCATTTTTGTCTCCCGTTGGGTGTCGTTGTAGAGAGGGAGCGCTGTATTTCAAAAGCACACGAGTCGTGATACCCCCATACTTCACGAGTAATTAAAAACTGAAACAATCAAGGATACAAAATTAATATATGTTATTCTTTAGTGAGATTGGTTGATCAGGTTGATTAAATACTAAAAATAAAATTAAGGATTGCACTCAAAACATGTTGTGCTAAATACGTATTTGGGCTCTGTTTATTTCTTTTACCAAAATATTTGTTACCCATCCCCCCCCCCCCCCCCCCCCCCCCGCGTAACGCGGCGTCTGATCAGGATACAAACTGTTTGACACTCGTATCGATATGCGTTAAGTCATACCTTGAATCTTACTTTGAAACGATCGTGCAAACAATAACATTGAAGCAGACGACAATCAAACAGTGAAGGGGTAAAAAATCTCAGGATTAATTTGGCAGCGAAATAATTAACTACAGCCTGTTTAAAACACCGCAACAGTTTGTGCAGGTTGTGATGCTACCAATTCAATAATAAACCTCCCTTTTTCAAAATTGATAACCCCAGACGGAACTACTGACTTTAATGAAAAGATTAATTCACAAATACGTTCCTTCTACATACAAATAACAATGTGATACATGTAAAAACGTGCGTTTCTTTTGGCACTGAGTGTAGGTACAATACTTCCTTTCCGTCATAATTTTGTGAAAATACTAAATACCTTGAATGGCTGAGTATCTAGAAGTTCATACTATTGATGACGTGTTTCAACTCTCAGTATATTGTTATGAGTAACTTGTTTATATCAAAGCATATTTCGTTAATAACACACTAATCCCTAGTGACGCATACATGCGTCAGTTACAAAAGGTGTGTACTCTTCACCGTGTCCTATACAAACAGTGAAGATCCTGATAAGAGGGACTCTGTAAGAGATATATTTTTTCTTACATTCATCATTGAGCCATGGTGTTTATATTCATCTGTGTAGATCTAGCTGATTCTTCGTGAATTATTCTAGAATTGCCAAAAGTGCTTAATAAAAAGTCGTGTATGCACTTCAATAATATTGGTGCATGATTTTATACAAAACTCTATATATTATTTAAGGAATTTCGTCAAAGCACTACATAAATAAATACCAGAGACATATATACATATATACAACTCTTTATGGTTCCGAGTCATGGGCCCTTTACCGCCACCACCTACACACTCTTGAAAGATTACACCATCGCTGTCTACGCACCATTCTTCATATCCACTGGAGTGACTTCATCACCAACGTTGAAGTTTTGGGGCGGGCAGAGATGCCAAAGGTAAGGTTTGGGTTTATCAAGTCTTCATTTACGCAAGCATATTCTGCTGACTTTTACAATTCGAGGCCTTGCTTCTCAAGTCACAACTCCGTTGGGCAGGGCACGTCTCTAGGATGGAAGATCATCGCCTGCCTAAGATTGTGCTTTACGGTGAGCTTTCAACTGGATACCGCAACGTTGGGGCACCAAAGACTCCCTCAAGATGTCCGTAAAGGCTTGCAACATCGATCAGCACCAGTGGTCCACTATGGCTATGAACCGCGATGCATGGAGACACACCATTTGCAGTGCTGCAACTTCCTTTGAGAAATCTCGAATAAAACAACTTAAAGACAAAAGGTACCGAAGCAAGAACCCGGTTAGCACTCAGGACATGCCCACCCAGACCTACAGTGGAGAATCTCTTATTCTTTCCCGTTTAAACGCAAACGTACGCAAACGCAAAGCGCTAAAACGTAGAAAAGAACAACTTTTGGACAATTCTGATATTTCATGTTTATCTTGGTGGCAAACAGTTTGGAGCCTGATCAGACGCCGGGTTACCCGGCGTCTGATCTGGCTCCAAACTGTTTGCACTGCAAATAATAGTTTTAGCGTAAACGCGTTTATTGGGAAAGAATAACAGATTCTCCACTGTACAAATGCAGATACCTTTCACGCATAGACCTAGTCAGTCACCAGCGTGCCTGCAACAGACGTGGAAATACACCTACTTAGATCTTCGTTCGCGAAGCCAAGCCATGATGATGAAATACTAATATTATTCTCTAACCATAAGCACTTCACTCATTTATCAGGCCCATAGGAAGCAAAATGGGATATGGGGGGGGGTGTTCTGATAGTCCGACTAGAGATCCTAAAAGGTCAGCCAACGCCCGCGAGCTGTTGTATCCGATTGATCCAATGTAGTCAACTTACTATAGGGCGAAGTGGGGTTCCCTCCTTATGGAAGTTTGGGGTGCAGTACATCCGGGGTACATTCTCTGATGTTGGGTATAGGTGTTTGTACTGAGCATCCGTGATCTTACCCTCCTATTTAAAACAAGTTACTTCCTAACTAGGGGTGTGTTTTATTATTCTAAATTATAATCAGTATTCGCGATCATGTTTACGATGTTATTGTTTTATTAATCGAATCAGAAACATGTTCTGTAATCACTGAAAGCAATCCTAACGCTCGATTAAATTGTAATCAAGGTTATGAAACACCAACCCCGAGATATAGTGCCAATGTCTTTGGCCACAAAATAGCTGTTTGTCACTAGACATTCACTGGTTTTGTGTTTTTGATGTAACACATGTGTGTCAGAGAATACAATGCATTTCTGTTATCCTAGAAGGAGGTTTATATAGAAATTATGTGGGATGAAGTGACATGTCCGTTTAGCCGGCGTCTCTTTCAGAAAGTAGCAGAACACCAGTCATGTCATTGGAGTCCAATTTTTCTTACATAACATATGATACCCCGTGTTGTTTCTTCGTTTTTCAATTGTGCATAAATGTATCTTTGAGGAAATATAGAGTTGCACCTGGCTAGGCTGTAAAAGTTGACACATTTTGTACTTGAAACGACACATTTTGTATGAATTATATAGGATAGTCAAATTTGTGTTTCATACACTCAAAAATGGCTATTTAAAATCACATATCTAGACTAATCACATGTTTTTTTAATTAGCGGTTTAGCAGCCTGCAGTATTTCATACCTGGTAGCCAACTTGCAATTGATGACCATCGATTTCTTTACTGACTCATGGCTGGTTCGGGTGTTTCTTACAGTTACGAAAAGAGGTGGGAATTGGCGTTCATGACCCGAATGAATCATAGTTCTGAGGATGGCCTCAGCCAAGGTTGAAACGTCAACAATCTATGTAGTGATATGACGACATTCTTAAATAATGCTGAATCATCTACATACTGAACTCTTTTCAGGAAAACTCTAGATACTAGTACGTAGATCTAGATTGATTTTTTCAAACGATGATAAACTGTGAACGACGTAATCATCTATATGACGAAACACTTGATTTTTTTTTCCTGTAAGTTTTTATGAAATTTCCAGCAGGGATAGTGTCATTATGGTAGATATGGCTTTATAGTTCGTCGAGATATATACCATATCACGTTGTAAACGATAATGGTGACCTATTATAGGATTGGATGGCATTTTCTGACATTCAAGAATGTTTAACCCTTTCCTCCCTGAAAATTGAAATGAACAATCCCAGTTTCTATTTTAGTCTAGCCTTTTTCTGACTTTTAAGGGTTTTTGTCAATGTTTTGCATTGTGACAAACAGTGAAGACCCAGATCAGAGGGCTCCATCTTTAGAATACAGATATCTTCTCTTATGATGCATATTGAAGACTGTAATAATCGGAATCATTTTCTTGGGTGGAGAAATGATTTCAGGCGTAAAAGAGCGATTTTATTGGGTAATAGGATAACTGTTCTTTATGCTGCCAAATAAAGCTAATAAGAGAATACATACAGTTGATATGTTCATACCTCCAGCTACGTGTAACGCAAGTATTTCAAATATTAATTAGCCCCTTCAATCCCTTATCCCCGAGTTATTTACAAACAGTTTGGATCCAGGGGCCCGTTTTACTAAACTACTTACGCAATATTTTTGCGTAAGTCAAAATTTTAAATTTTAATTTATATTTTTTATTATCACTTGCTACAAACAGCAAATAGCCAGATCAGAGGACGCGCTTTAAGCGCGTCCTCTGATCTGGCTATTTGCTGTTTGCATACGTTTATGATCGAAAAATAAGAGTAAAACGATTTTGACTTACGCAAAAATTTTGCGTAAGTAGTTTGGTAAAACGGGCCCCTGGTCAGACGCGCGTTGACACACTCATTACGATATATTTTAACTCAATCGTGCGATGTTTACCCCTTCACCGTTTCATTGTCGTCTGCTTCAATAGTGTTGTCTGCAATATCGTTTCAAATTTAAATATAAGGCAGTATGACTGAAGAAATTTCAAAATGAGTGTCAAACCTTTTGTATCTTGACCAGACGCCGCGTTACGCGGCGTCTGGTCAGGGTCCAAACTGTTTGCAAACGCGTTTTTTGGCGTCATTGAGAGTGAAAGGTTTAAGGCAAAATACGTAAAATTTAAATTAGAGAATTAAAATCTGATCAGAATTGTTTAAGTCTACCAAACCCTTATGATGTCTTCTCATGAAAATCGTATCTACTAAAACTGTTCTAACATGAAGCTACAACATAGGGTTTGATTAAGAAATAACCCTTTACTCAAGAGCCTGTTTCTTTTTATTTGAAGACAGATGGTCACTTAAAGCTGGTTGAAAGTAAAGCAAAAATTCACCTTAGTGCCCTTTACATTCAGTCTGCTTTAAGCTACCATCTGCTAGGATATATAAAGATATTTCTTATGTTGCCTATTCATTACTGTATAAATGTAACTATTTTCTTTATTGGAGGAATGCATCAAATGTGTAAAGTGGTGTGTAAAAGGATAAAGGAAAGCAAATTTGAAATGTTCAGATTATTCATGTTTACATTGCGCCATGACACAAACTAATTTTGAAGTTTGAGCACACGGCGTTGTTTCAACGTGGTAACAACATTGTGTGCCTGCTGAGAGCTTAACTCTTTCCCAAATAGAAGCGCCTTTTAGCGGCTATGATTTATTCATCCGCTGAAGAAAATAGTTCCAACTTAATCAGTAATGAATATGTATTTTAGGGAATATTTTTCGATATTATAGTACATGATAGCTTACAGCAGGCTGAAAGTAAAGCAGAATGCGCCCTAAGGCGCATTCTGCTTTACTTTCAACCTGCTTTAAGTAGTCACCTATCTTAAGTACTAGAAAGAGGCTATGGGGTAAAGGGTTAAGGACAAATGTTACCATAAAATGGCGTCACAGTGTTAACGCATTACTCCATACATACGCACTTTAACGCCTCTAATTTATTCCTACACTGAAGAAAATAGTTCAATTTATACAGTCATAAATATGTATCATAAGAAATAGTTTCTGTATTCCATTAGATGGTAACTTAAAGCAGGCTGAAACTAAAGCCGAATGCGCCACGTTATTCTTTCCCAATAAACGCGTTTACGCTAAAACTATTATTTGCAGTGCAAACAGTTTGGAGCCCGATCAGACGCCGGGTAACCCGGCGTCTGATCAGGCTCCAAACTGTTTGCCACCAAGATAAACATGAATTATCAGAACTGTCCAAAAGTTGTCTTTTTCTATGTTTTAGTGCAATGCGTTTGCGTACGTTTGCGTTTAAACGGGAAAGAATAACAGATTCTCCACTGTATCAACCTGCTTTAAGTAGTCGCTTATCTTCAATACTAGAAACAGGCTGTGTTTGGAAGGGTTAAAGCGAAAATGTCAGGCAACTAATCGAACAAACTGTAGAAAAACAAAATACAAAAAATATGAATGTTAACCCTTCCCATGCCATTAGCGCATACTGGTGCTTTTTGTTTGGTTGGTTGTTTGGTTAGTTGGGGTTTTTTATTGTTGTTTTTTGTTGTATTTTTTTGTGTTGGTTTTTCGTTTAAATATACTGCAAACTATTTCCTTAAAGGTTATGTCTGACATTAAAGGTTATGTCTGACATGAACTTGCATTTATTAATGGTTGGAAATTGTCGTATTTTATTAGCCAATGCAATATTTCAAATGAAACACAACATTTAAAAAAAATAACGTTACACTCCGACATTCTAAAATGTACTCGCACACCAACTTTTGTTTCCTGCAAGTTATTCTTGTTACAATTTATTAATAAAGTCATGACCACAGAGGCCTGAATGTGGTACATGGCACTCCGCCATCACAAGATGTACGAGCACACACGCTCGGACAAGCTTTCTCTGTACAGTACTCTACGTGTGGTCAGAGGTTAAGATCAATTCCATAATGACCTGAAAATGGTATTTTACTATAATTTTAGCACTTTGCCATCCTAAAATGCACTCACATACCAGATTTGGTTTCTGAAGCTGATGTGGTATAGGAATTATGCTTCGGACAAGGATTTTTGTAGTAGCGATCAAAAGTCAAGGTCAATGTCACAGTGACCTAGAAATGGTAGCTTCACTGCACCATCGCAAGATGTACATGTACTCACACACCAATACAAGGTTTATCCCTAGCAAATATATTATAGGAAATCAGGGGCCCGTTTCATAAAACTTCGTATGACAAAAACGATCGTAAGTCTAAACTTTAAAATACATTTAATTTCTAATTTCTCCATCTAATCCTGTCTTGTGACATCTCTTGGAAGCGTCTTGAAAAGACGCTTCCAAGAGATGTCACAAGACAGGATTAGATGAAGAAATAAATAATAATTGATACTTTTATAATCTGACTTACGACAACATGTGTCGTTCGAAGTGTTATGAAACGGGCCCCAGCTCTTGACAAGTGTATCTCTATAATAGGGGTCAAAGATCATGGTTCACAGAAACGAAACTGAAAATGGTACGCGACACTGCGCAATCCCAATGTTTACCACCCGCCAAATTAGGTGCCCCTGACTAATATGACATAGGAAATATACTCCGAAAACAGGCGTCTTCTATTTGAGGTCGGTGGTAAAGATCAAGGTCACTGGGACCTAAAGTTTATATGAAACAGCGCCACCCCAAGATGTACTCCCACACTAAGTTCGTATCCTTATCTGTTGAGGTATAATATATATGGAACGAACAACCTTCGTCTACAATTGAGGTCAAATGACAAAGTCAATAACAAAGTGACCTGAAAATGGTAAGCGACACTTTGCCGTCCCAATAATGTATTCACACACCTTTGCCATCTCAAAAAGGTATTCACACATATAAGTTGGCATGCCTAGCTGATATGGTACAGGAAATGGGCTATGTACAAGCTTTGTCTTTAATTGAAATCAAATAGCAAGATCACGTTACAATGTACCCTAAAGTGGTTTTGACACAATGCCCTCCTAAGATACAATGACACACCATATTTAGTATCCCTAGTTCATGTGGTATAGGGAAATATTATCCGGTCAAGCTATTATATTATTGAAGTCAAAGGTTAGGACACTTTACATAACGGAACACTCTGCAATACAAAGATTTAGTTCAATAAGAAGTAGTTCAAAGACAAGCTTTTTATTTGCTTGAGGTTAAATGTCAAGACTACAATGACCTAAACTCCATAATAAGATGTACTCACACACTAAATTTGGTATCCATAGCTGATGTGGTATAGGGTATAAGCTCCGGATAAAGGGTACACGGACGGATCGACACACCCATTACTCAATCACTATACATATTTAGTGAGTGGTATCGCAGAGTGGTAAGAGTGTACCCTACAAAGTCGGCGAGCTAACGGACAACGTTTAACTTTGAAAATCAAAAAACAGTACAGAGAAATAAAAAATAAATCGCAATTTGACGTCATCGGGCGTGTGCTGATTTTCCCTCCGTACTCTCATTTACTCATATTTTTTGGTATTTACGTATTTTGTGTGAACTGTATACGTTTACTTTAATCGATTTTTTTCTATTCTCACGTCAATGAGGAGTTTTTCCATGGAAGGGATTGTGTGGAGCATGCGAGAATGTGTTTCACACACTAATTTTGCAGTCGTCTAAAACAAGTCAGCAGCTTAAAACTGCAGGACAATATCCTAAAGAAGATTTCTGCATCACTGCTGTTGCATTTGGCACCGCCCTCTCCCATGAACTTTGTATACATTGTATTGTAGGCAAGAAGAAAAAGTAGTAAGTACCGAGAATTTCTTCTGGTTGTTTAGAGTCTTCCGATTCTCGGGTTTCCGGTTTTCGAAGGATATGCTGTATTCCAATACAACTTGCTTAAAAACGTTTTTTTGCCAAATGCCATCTTGTCATAATGTTCGTTTCTGTATACAGTAAAACCTCAGTATATACGATCACTAAATTATGTTACTTTTTGAGTCTTTACAATAGGTGACTGCTAAGGCTTGGGGACAGTAAAACTTTTCGAAAACTAGAGCTACAGTGGAGAATCTGTTATTCAGCCTGTTCATGGTTCTTTTTTAGCGACAACTCAAACACACGTATCGTGTTTCAAATATATTTGTTTGACGAGGCTTTGGATCATTATTGATAGGATAACACGATATTGGTTAACACTTGGCCATAGATCTCATTTGATGCCATTGACAGCTTGACGATTTACATCATTAGTGAGGGTGTGTGTGATCAATGACGTCACATATTATTTTGAATACGTGGTCTGGCCAAACTCTCATATCAGTGGAAACTTACCGGAATCAACGGGTTTTATTCCACACAAAAATACATTTTTAAATGTGTTTCCTTGTCCACGTCGTTTATTGACGTTAAATTTGTTTTACGTAGCATGTTTTGAAATAAAAATCCTGTTGCGTAGATATCAAATGACGTCATCGTAAACATTTTAGTTGAGGATATTTTTGTCTGCAACACTTCGTCTGCAACTACAGTGGAGAATCTGTTATTCTTTCCCGTTTAAACGCAAACGCAAAACACTAAAACGTAGAAAAGAACAACTTTTGGACAATTCTGAAAATTCTTGTTTATCTTGGTGGCAAAAAGTTTGGAGCCTGATCAGACGCCGGGTTACCCGGCGTCTGATCTGGATCCAAACTGTTTGCACTGCAAATAATAGTTTTAGCGTAAACGCGTTTATTGGGAGAGAATACTGATTCTCCACTGTATCCTAAAATCAGACTTTTTGTCAATTTTTTTCTCAAATAAAGGTCAAAGCGTTTTGATCATGCTGAAAGCTTGAGTTACTCGACGTCTCATCGGGGTCAAATATGTTTGCAAAGTTTATGATATCACAGTTTCGCCGATATCATGCCAAGGGTTAAAGAGAACACTAAAGCTTGAAAAGTCGGCGCCATGTGATAGTGTTATATGTCGCGGTGCCGTTAAACCAACTCAATCATAAACTCGAAATTAAAACCGAATTCTTAAATATAGATTTCAAAACTCTGACCATTTCACGCTTATTTTTTTTCGTTTTATATTTGACCCTTTAGTAGTTAAAGCAGGTATTCAGGTAAAGCAGACCCCTCCTGAAGGCTTGGACACATTCAGCCCAAGAGACGAGTAAACGCGTCTTTAACAATGTATGTGTAAATGGCTACAGTGGAGAATCTGTTATTCTTTCCCGTTTAAACGCAAACGTACGCAAACGCAAAACACTAAAACGTAGAAAAGAACAACTTTTGGACAATTCTGAAAATTCTTGTTTATCTTGGTGGCAAAAAGTTTGGAGCCTGATCAGACGCCGGGTTACCCGGCGTCTGATCTGGATCCAAACTGTTTGCACTGCAAATAATAGTTTTAGCGTAAACGCGTTTATTGGGAAAGAATACTGATTCTCCACTGTATCCTAAAATCAGACTTTTTTCCAATTTTTTTCTCAAATAAAGGTCAAAGCGTTTTGATCATGCTGAAAGCTTGAGTTACTCGACGTCTCATCGGGGTCAAATATGTTTGCAAAGTTTATGATATCACAGTTTCGCCGATATCATGCCAAGGGTTAAAGAGAACACTAAAGCTTGAAAAGTCGGCGCCATGTGATAGTGTTATATGTCACGGTGCCGTTAAACCAACTCAATCATAAACTTGAAATTAAAACCGAATTCTTAAATATAGATTTCAAAACTCTGACCATTTCACGCTTATTGTTTTCGTTTTATATTTGACCCTTTAGTAGTTAAAGCAGGTATTCAGGTAAAGCAGACCCCTCCTGAAGGCTTGGACACATTCAGCCCAAGAGACGAGTAAACGCGTCTTTAACAATGTATGTGTAAATGGCTACAGTGGAGAATCGGTTATTCTTTCCCGTTTAAACGCATTTACGTACGCAAACGCAAAGCAATAAAACGTAGAAAAGAACAACTTTTGGACAGTTCTGATAATTCATGTTTATCTTGGTGGCAAACAGTTTGGAGTCTGATCAGACGCCGGGTTACCCGGCGTCTGATCTGGCTCCAAACTGTTTGCACTGCAAATAATAGTTTTAGCGTAAACGCGTTTATTGGGAAAGAATACTGATTCTCCACTGTATCCTAAAATCAGACTTTTTTTCAATTTTTTTCTCAAATAAAGGTCAAAGCGTTTTGATCATGCTTAAAGCTTGAGTTACTCGACGTCTCATCGGGGTCAAATATGTTTGCAAAGTTTATGATATCACAGTTTCGCCGATATCATGCCAAGGGTTAAAGAGAACACTAAAGCTTGAAAAGTCGGCGCCATGTGATAGTGTTATATGTCACGGTGCCGTTAAACCAACTCAATCATAAACTTGAAATTAAAACCGAATTCTTAAATATAGATTTCAAAACTCTGACCATTTCACGCTTATTTTTTTCGTTTTATATTTGACCCTTTAGTAGTTAAAGCAGGTATTCAGGTAAAGCAGACTCAAAAATGGACTCAACTTAAACAGAATTTTGATATATTCATTAAACATTTCAGGGGTGGATATGTTGTTTGTGATAGGGATAACGTGGCACCAGTTGCTACAGTGGAGAATCTGTTATTCTTTCCCGTTTAAACGAAACGAAACGCAAAACGCTTAAACGTAGAAAAATGCAACTTCTGATGATTCAAGTTTATCTTGTTGGCAAACAGTTTGGAGTCTGATCAGACGCCGGGTTACCCGGCGTCTGATCTGGCTCCAAACTGTTTGCAATAGAAATAATAGTTTTAGTGTAAACGCATTAATTGGGAAAGAATATCGTTTTCTCCACTGTAAGTTTGCGTCCTCCCGTGATATGGTCAGGTCCCCTCAGCCTAGGCAGCAGGGCTTCCATTTCACCGGATTTTTCCTAAATATTCGGATTTTTCTCAATTTCTCCGGACCTATGGATTTCTGGTCTTACTTTTAAAATTTTGAATAGCATGCGTTTTCTACTTAGGAAACATTGGTATGGGTATCAAACAGTTTAGATCCAGATCAGACGCCGCGTATGTTTGCATACTTGTAAGTGTTACATGTATAGACTATGGAGCCTGCCAGTGAAAGGGTTAAAGGTATAAAATCGCGCTTGAAACTTTGGAAATCTTAGAAATTTTATGAGCAACTTATGGTAGCCCTAAGGCAACAGTTGTCGAAATGGCTGTCTCAGAAATTGGATGATTGCTGCTTAAGTTGCTTTCTGTATGTGCACCGTGGTATCCAACGATGTTTTTCTAAATTGTATCGCTCGATCCCATGGTGTAGCAAAGGAAAACAAGTCGACCCCTGGAAGTGAACATCTTTCAAGGCCACATCCGCCGATGTTGGTCAACCATTGGCTAAGACTGCAGCGCTTGGATCATCTCTTACGACATGTACATCTCAGCGGGAGTAAGAAAGTCACTTATACTGTTTAGTATGCAGAAAAAACAAACTCGTATGACTCAGTAATAGGATTGTAGCAGCATGGAAAGGCATGGGGCATAACATGTGCTTTAACCCTAATATAATAGTAATAATAATAATAATAATAATAATAATGATAATAAAGAGTGACGCATATATGACTCCTTCACCAAAAGTGTACCTGTAAAGAGTACACTTGTCCAATGCAAACAGTGAAGTCCCTGTATAGAGGGCTCCTGCAGGAGCCCTCTATTCAGGGACTTCACTGTTTGTCATTTTGGGATATATTATAAGAAACAACCCTAAATAGTCTAAATGGACCAGCCTTATATGTAAATTGGAATAGTCCATTGAAAGTTTCAGGGGATCATGAGTTAATTTATGCGCTTCTGTGGGGGAAAGGGTTAAAACGAGTTGCCGCAAAGTGATATGTAACCCTTTACCCTATATAGTCTGTTTTTAGTTTTGAAGATAGGTTACAGTGGAGAATCTGTTATTCTTTCCCAATAAACGCGTTTACGCTAGAACTATTATTTGCAGTGAAAACAGTTCGGAGCCAGATCAGACGCCGGGTAACCCGGCGTCTGATCAGGCTCCAAACTGTTTGCCACCAAGATAAACAAGAAATATCAGAACTGTCCAAAAGTTGTTCATTTCTACGTTTTAGTGCTTTGCGTTTGCGTACGTTTGCGTTTAAACGGGAAAGAATAACAGTTTCTCCACTGTACCACTTAAAGCAGGTTAAAAGTATAGCAGAATGTGCCTTCATGCGCATTCTACTTTACTTTCAGTCTGAGCTTCTTGTCTTGATGGGCCGAAAAAATCATTCATTCATTTGGCACTATTTGCCTCATAGAGAATGACATTTTCTCCCATTTTTGCCTTAGCAATTAATTTTGAATGATTTAAATTGGAGAAAAAAAATCAACCATTCGTTTTGTTGGTGTAGGATAGGAATTTCTCCCCCTCGGGTCAGAAAATTCACATAGGGACTCGGCAAGACTCGTTCCTGTGTGTCCTTTTCGTTTTTAACCGTTCGATGGAGACATTCCTATCATATCTAACACTCATGATGGATTCTTATAAGCGTCCATAAATCAAATTATGTTTTCTGTAAACCAATGCAAAATATCAGGTTTATCTGTATCATTATTTCAGAATATAATATAAAAACTTTTTTTAAAACTGAAAACTAGATATAGCTGTAGAAAATGTAAATTGGTGTGAGGCGCCTAAACAAACACTGAAATACATGTACATGTACATCCATTCGCTTTAAAAGAAGGACTTGTGCTCAAACTATATTTCAAAAGAAAGAAAAGAACGAGTTCGGTCGGGATTGGAAACCATGCGGAGAAGACGAAACAAAATAAGTATGTCCTACAATATAACACTATGCTCTAACTATTGTTAAAATCAACCCTTAACAGTAAGATATGTACTTATTTTAAAATTGGAATAGTCCATTAATGTCTGTTAATATTCTCATTAGACATGTAGTAATATAAACCATTAACCTCATAGCCTGTTTCTAGCGCTGAAGATAGGATACATGTACCCGCTTAAATCAAGTTGAAAGTCAAGCCTTAATGCACATTCTGCTTTATTTTCAACCTGCTTTAAGATACTATCTGCTTGGGAAAAAAATTATTTTGGTACATATAATAACTGTATAAATTTGAACTATTTTCTTCCGTGAAGGAATACATTTAATGTGCTAAAAGACGCTTCTATCGGGAAAGGGTTAAGGAGACATCTACTCATGATTGAACAGCTATTCGTGGTTAAGCTTCACATTTAACTTACTTATACGCATAGTAGTAAGTGTGTATTCAATAAAACCTCTCTATTACGGCCACGAAAAAATAATGTTGATTGGTTGTATAAAAGACATGTGACAGCTTAAAGCAAGGTGACAATAAAAGAGAAAGCTCCTTGCGGAGCTTTCTGTTTTATTGCCGCCCTGCTTTAAGCAGTCACCTGACCTAAACTTATACTAATTAACAAAAAATAGTGGCCGTAATAGAGAGATTTTACTGTATATACAAGTAAGATAAATCTTACAGTGGAGAAAACGTTATTCTTTCCCAATAAACGCGTTTACGCTAAAACTATTATTTGCAGTGCAAACAGTTTGGTGCCAGATCAGACGCCGGGTAACCCGGCGTCTGATCATGCTCCAAACTGTCTGCCACCAAGCTAAACATGAATTATCCAAAAGTTGTATTTTTCTACGTTTTAGTGTTTTGCGTTTGCGTACGTTTGCGTTTAAACGGGAAAGAATAACAGATTATCCACTGTATATCCATAGCAAACAGTTTCTACATTTTATTTAAGTTGCATTGTAGAATCCAAAAGATGAGGGGACACAGGGCTTTGCCAATATCTAAATAAAAACAAAAGAAACAAGTGTTTGGATTTCATCCCAGTGATTCGTGCTGTTTGTGTTGTTTAACTCATTCATCACTGGCACTTCAAATTAATAATTCCAGTTTTCAATTAAGTTCATTCCATTTGACTAGTAAGTGTGTGTTTTTGCAATATACAATATTGCAAAATGACAAACAGTGTTGGCTAGACATGTACGCTATCACGGTATGGTAACCCTGCAAGGAACACCAATGTTGCCTAAAGTCTGATAACATACCAACTCCAAATGCCAAGAAAAACATGACAGTTAACACACACAACCCTGAACCCTTTAATGGACAATTCCAATTTTTTTATCAACTAAGTTTCTTCCATTTTCACTATTTATGGTTGATTTTAAAAATACAGTGCTCCCTCTCTACAACGGCACCCAATGGGAGACACAAAGTGTGTGCGTTGTTCGGAGGGAGTCGTTATAGAGAGGGAAAATTAAGACTTGTCCTACATTTGCAAACAACTTGAATCCAGATCAGACGCCGCGTTACGCGGCGTCTGTTCTGGATTCAAGGTGTTTGTTACTCGTCAGTATATTTATTCTATCAAAAGGTCTACTTATACATGTATGTAACTTATATAAAACATCAAGCGACAATTTTAAGCAAACGATATTGCAGCAGTAAAAGCGTTAGACATAATTGTCCTGTTTAGGTAATTGCGGCAAGAGTCGTTGTAAGGAGGGAGTCGTTGTTGGGAGGGCCGTTGTAGAGAGGGAACACTACAGTGTATACATATATTTCAAACTCAAAACCGGTGCCAGCCTTGATCAGAGTGTTCATACAGGAGCCCTCTGGTCAGAGTCTACGTTGTTTGCATAGAACATAATGTTGGGTTTATCATATATTTGTTTCAATGCCACTGTTTGTAAATGACGAGTATACATGTCGTCAGGGTTTAGTGATATAACGGGACTTGTAAAAAGAGTTCAAAAAGGGGTGTCGATGAAACAGCAATGTCACAAAAATGGCCAATGCTGAAAAAAGAACAAGATACAAAAAAATAGCTTAATATGGAATACCACTTGTCACTCACAGTAATAATACTGATATTAAACTGTCTCAGACACACAACTAATCGCATACAATACTTGCATTTGTGCCACCGTTCAAAACTCGATCATTCGAACTCGCGTTAGTTCGAAAATACCCATATTTCAAAATTAAAACGTGGCTTTAACTTTGAAATACGGGTATTTTCGAACTAACGCGATATCGACTTATAGAAATTAAACTTATGAAATACTGGTACTATCGATTTAACCGAGTTCGAAGTATCGAGTTTCGACTGTGGTATATGTACAGCTAACAAAAGGGTGGCTGAAAAGTCAAATGCGCGAGCCGGGGGGTAAATGAAGGTTCCAGTTTCACATACCCTTAAATTTTGGCTGGACCACATCCCACCCCACCCCATCCCCATCCTCATTATCAAATAACTGGATCCGCCAATGAAGCAAGCAATCCCACCTATAACAAAATAATCTTTCAATTGTTCAGCAGACGTAAGCTACCGGTACTCTAACCCGGCAATGACAGATAATGATAACGACACAGTAATAGAGACGGTCGTGCTAAAAATGGCACGGCAGTGCTATAAATAATTGATCATTAACCCTTTCCCTCATAGCATATTTCTAGTATTGAATGTAGGTGTCCACTTAAAACAGGTTGAAAGTAAAGCAGAATGCGCTTTAAGCCCATTCTGCTTTACTTTCAGCCTGCTTTAAGCTATCATCTGCTAGAATATAGAAAATATTTTGTATTATACATATTTATGAATGTATAAATTGGAACTATTTTCTTCAGAGCAAGAATAAACTGAATGCGCTAAAAAGCGCTTCTATGGGGGAAAGGGTTTTAATACAGTGTAGAAAGCGTCATTATTTCCCAATATTAACTCTTTGCATGCTAGCGGCGGATATATCTGCCACAGTGATTACCTTAGCAAACAGTTTGAATCCAGATCAGACGCCGCGTAACGCGTCGTCTCATCAGGATCCAAACTGTTGGATACTCTGATCATGTTTTGAAAAGAAATTTAGAAAATTCTATTTTGAGAACAATAGCAGACGACAAATGTTGCAGACGAAAAATATTACCCAACATGCAAAGAATTAAACCGCCTCTGTGCTACAACAAAACACAGGTATGACCAGTTAATGCTCCGAACTCTTTGCCACTTTCGGCGCCAAATTAATCCTGAGATTTTTACCCCTTCACCGCTCGCTATATTTTCGTCTGCTTCAATTTTGATGTCCGCAATATCTAGGCTATCAGCTGGCTAGGTAAAGTTTTCGTCCCCCTCACCCCGAAAGGTAGAAAATTTCCACATATACCATGATTTAGTATGCATATAGGCGACCCCATTTAGGGTGGATGACAAGCCTGAAAGTGGTGCAGATTTTTTTATTCGGCGTTTCCATGGCAACCGCTCAGTTTTACACTGTGTTTCAGGAAAACCCCTGTAACTTGGTTAATTTTTGTAATAGAAGAATGAAAATAGTACAGTGAGGAAGCTTAGACATTAAGCTTTAATAACATGAGGGTGTGTGTAAATTATCTCATTGGCATACTTATGAATATTAATGAGAAGTTTAAAAAACTCATAAAAATAGGGAAAATAATATAAAAATCATACTTTCAACTTACCATTAAACACACTCAAAGGACACAAAAGGTGCCAAATTTGCTTTAAAAACATATCTGAACATTCCTTGAAAGAATGAGCTGGGTTTGATTAAAAACTATCTACTGTATATGCCCCAAATTCCATTTCCATGACAACTGTCCATTTTTGACACAGAAACATGACAATCACTTAAAATTACATCACACTCCAGGATTTCAAGCCATTGTATCTTTGTTAATTATATTGATAGAAGAATGAAAATAGTCTTGTTAATGAGCTCAAACATTTATAAGTTATTTTATGAAAAATTATTTATATTATTTCATCTTTCATACTTATGAATATTAATGAGACTATTTGACTAAAGTATAGTTTTCGTCTACGTCACCATAGAAAATGATGAATTCATTTAATCTCAACAGTCGAAAGTAGGTCAAAGTCATGTTTACGCGGTTTATTATACATATTTCAATATCGGTTAATCGTTTAGGGTGAATGTCAAGTCTAAAAGCGATGCGGTACTGCTTAAATGTGTGACTGTTTTACCCCACCCACCAAATTTAACATTGCACTCCGACATCATTTTTTACACATTACTGTTTATAAAGCTGCAATAAAATAAAATAAAAATGCTTAGATAACTGAAATCATTTGTCATAAGATGCCATGCCTAAAAGTGTTAATGAGGTTTTATTCCATAAAAAGCCAATGAAATGTCGTCTGCTAAACTTCTCGTCTGCTACAGCTTTCACAGTCTTTCAAAGGGTTACTAGACGTTTCGTTACCCTTTTGTGTTCGCGCCTGTCATTTCGCTACCCAGGATGATTTTACCCTGGACCTTTCGCTTCACACAATTTTTTATCGTAGTTTGTTTACACTATATGAGTTATACTTTAAGTTTGGCATAATACACGAGTATATTTAATTGATATATTAATAAATATTAATTTCTTAAATGTGGACCGGTGGTGTCCGCACAAATATTTCATCAAACTAATTATTTCTGTCACGTTTAGTTTGGATCCAGATTAGTTTATAGAAATCTCTTCTTTTTATGTCTGTTAATTAGGATCAAGATTTATAGATAAAACCCTTAAGTTCTGTTAGTTTGGGTTTTTATATTAAAATTAAATCTCTCGAAAATATTGCGTCAAAAATTGAAATTATGCCTGTCCGTTAGGTTGTATTCAGATTATGTTTTTTAGTTGTTTTTTTTTTTACTAAAATCACTTATATATATATTCAAATGGTTTTGATCCAGATAAATCAACAAAAATCTCTGATGTGTATGTGTGACGTCTGGGCAAATATTACTACTGTCCGTTAGTTTGGATCCAGACTATTGAAAAAATCTATTATATGGTGATTCCATTGATTTGATCCAGATTAATGATTAAAATATGTTATATACACAAGTGGCGTCAGTGCAAATACAAAATGTATTTGGTCAAAGTTTCTTTTTCTCTGTAGGTCAGTGTGGATCCAAATAAGTGAATAAAACTTCTATTGCTCTACGTTAGTTTGGACCCAGATCAGTAAATAAAAATCCATTATTAAGGCACACGGCACCTGTATATTAGTAAATAAGAGAGATGTAAAATAAAACTGGATAGCAATAAAATCAAGGTAGCGAAAAGACCACCCGCGAAAGCCACAATGTAGCGAAGATGCTAAGGTAGCGAAAACACAGGTGACCAAAGGTCCTGAAATCTTTCAAAGCCATTCAAAATTGGTGAAAATGTTGTCTGAGTGACAAAAAACTTGGATCTGGGTATGATGCAAAGCTACTCTGTGTCTTATGCTGATCCAAGCTGTTTGCGAATGTCACTACAGTAGCTTTTTGAAGGATAAGGATGAATGAGTGATCGCATGGGTCGATGAGTTGGGTTTTACAGTACTGCGATACAAAATAGGTCATATAGCGATCATGATAAGATGAGATGCTGATGATTTCAGGAAGATGATTTTGGCTTATCCCATTAGTCCGAAGCAAAGCATGGGATCAAAACAACCGATGACATATCAGTTCAGCTTTTGATCTGAAAACTTTTAGTCAGAAGTACTTAAAAAGATCACATATATGTGGATTAGTCTACATATAGAAAGCCTGTACATCATTTAGAGTTGATTCCAACTCGGAAATCTTTGCAGTTTTACACATTGCAGCATAATAATCTGACATAAGCTCATAGTTACATGTGCTATGAGAGTGTATAATGTCTTAAAACTCAAATCGGCAAGAAACGGAGAAGCTCAACTTGATTATATGCCAGTCTGCAAAAGACAAGGCCTTGAGAAAGGCTACGTCTCAAGGGATATACACCTTCCTTGGTGCTTTACTTTCTAGAAGGAGGACTGGTGAAATAGAATTCGCCGAGACCATAGATAGCTATGTTAAAAGGATTTCTGAAGATGAGTACAAATTGAAATATTTTTTGGATGATGTTCACTAGCATAAGGATATTGGGTGTTATGCAACATACACTATATAGTAAAACAAACATTGCAAGATTACACATTGACCCTGACACTGAAAGTGACGAGAAACGAGGTCCTTCTACATATAAAATTCAGAGGAAGTTTTTCAACTTGAACGAACTGTGTTTATTTGGTGAGAAAAAGTCTTATAAAAGAGACAATAATATCATCAATGTGGCAACCTTTGAATTTTGTTCCATATTGGAGAAGAGAACACAGGAAAATAGTGACACAGAAATGAGCTGTAGGATTTGTGACTACAGCAAGGTCATTGCAAATGAAGCCAACTATCACAAAGGCTGTTATAGCAAGTATATCAAGCAAAAAAATGGTACAAAAGATTTGTCTGAAGCAGGAAATGTTTGTGATGCGGCCTTTGAAAGCTTGTTGACTGAAATAACAGCATAACAAGAGGCACATGGGCCATATTTCGCCTACCTGACAAAAGCTGAAAAAATAAAATGACGGGTCATTTTTAGCCCCAGAGGCATGATTTGAATAGTATTGATAGAAAACCAGTGAATGATGATATATACCAAATATCTAAGCTTTGTGTAATAGGACTTCAGAAAAGAAGATTTTTAAGTTTTCATTGGAACAATCTATTTAAGTTCTTTTGATCTAGATATGCATCAGACCGAAACCATTTCTTTAAAACGTGTAAAGGCTATCTAGTGTCATCAAGCCTTATATCAAAGCTCTGGTCACATTAGTTTGAGAGAAGAAGATGTTTTTAAATGTCACTAAATAACATACTTAATGTAAAACTGTGACTTCCGGGTGGACCATTTTTGACAAAGAACCTGTATTTGATACTATATGCCAAATATCTAAACTCTGTTTACTAGGGTTTTACATCAAATGATATTTTAAGTTTTCATTGAAATAGCTATGTTAGCTCATGTGACCTAGTTATTCAACTGACTCAAACCATTTCAACAATATTGGTAAAGGACATCTAGCAATGTCCCCCATGCCAAATACCAAAGCTTTGACTACATTACCTTCAGAGGACAAGCTGTTTGAAAATATAACGGTAAAACTGTGACCCCCAGGGCCGGGCCAATTTTTATCAAAGGGGCACTATTTGAACAAACTTGATAGAGAACCTATAGCTGCTGCTGTGTGTCAAAATCTAAACTCTGACCCTTGTAGTTTTTGTTAAGAATCGTTTTCAAGATTTCCTTATGGTTTTTACTTCGGTTGCCATGGCAACCAAAATTCTGCATCGTTTTTATCTTTTGTAACAAATTTGAAAGAACTTTATCCAAGAAACATACCTGTAAAGTATGGTGAAACCTGTCAAGTGGTATTGGAGGCGATGTCAATTGAAGCAAGTGTTAACGACGACGGACGATGCACAACGCCGGACACAAGGCAATCACAACAGCTCACCTTGAGCCTTTTGCTAAGGGGAGCTAAAACAGATATTGCAGATAACTTTGGCACAAAACCAGCTTATGCATTCTATGAATGCCCTTTAATACAAGTATTCAATTTACAACATGTTCTTCTTGTGACCCCTGGGCCAGATTAAGGATTAGTTCGAAAAATGGTTTTGATACATGTTCATAAATTATCTCTGTTTTTCTTATTATCTCATTAATATTCATAGGTATGCAAATTAGATAAAGTGCATCAATTTTCATCAAATTAAAAGCAAATGTTTAGGCCCTATTGAAAATTCATTTTCATTCTTTTTTCACAAATAACGCGAAAGATACAGTGGCTTTCCTGAATCCATAATGAATCTGTGTGGACCTGTTGTCATGGGAACGGAACTCGCGGTACGTGTGATTTAAGGGTTATGGCCCACCAACCCACTTAATTATTCAGGAAATATTCTCTGATATTTCATAATTACGATTTGATCTGTTTGTGTCCTTTGAGTCAGTTCAAATTTTACGTACTCAGTATAATTTTAATAATTTTTTCCTGCATTTTTAAGGATTTTAATAATCTCATTAATATTCATAAGTATGCAAATGAGATTATTTACATGAATAGTTCATTCAATTACATGCCAACTTCTAAGCTCTATAACTGTACAATTTTCATTCTTATATCACCAAAAGTAACAAAGTTACAGAGGATTTTCTGGAGGATGTGGCAATTTGAGGAATTGCCATGTTTTCTGTGTCAGAAATGGACGGTTGTCATAGAAACGAAATTTGGGGTATATACGGTGTATAATCTTAAATCAAACCCAGACCATTCTTTCAAGGAATGTTCAGATATGTTTTTAAAGCAAATGTGGCACCTTTTGTGTCATTTGAGTGTGTTTAATGGTTAGTTGAAAGTATGATTTTGATATTATTTTCCTTATTTTCACGTTTTTTTTAAACTTCTCATTAATATTCATAAGTATGCAAATGAGATAATTTACATAACTTTTCATTATATCAAAGTCTGATGTCTAAGCTTCATCACTGTACTATTTTAATTCTTCTATTACAAAAATTGACTAAGTTACAGAGGTTTTCCTGAAACACAGTGTTAAACTGAGCGGTTGCCATGGAAACGCCGAATAAAAAAATTTACACCACTTTCAGGCTTGTCATCCACCCTAAATAGGGCCGCCCCTGTGCTTACTACATCATGATATAAGTAGCTTTCGGGGTGACGTAGCTCCTTAAATAGAGCTCTTTTTCAACTTGGCTGATAGCCTAATCGTTCAAAAGTTAGATTTAACCCTTTACCTCATAGCCTGTCGCTAGTGTTTAAGACATGTGACAACTTAAAGAAGGTTGAAAGTAAAGCAGAATGTGCCTTAAGGCACATTCTGCTTTACTTTCAGCCTGCTTTAACCTAAAATCTGCTAGATTATATAAAATATTTGAAATGGTTATTGTTCATGAGGGTATAAACTGGAACTATTTTCTTCAGCGGAGTAATAAATTAAATATGGGGGAAAGGGTTAAGGTAGTATGACTTGGGACATTCCGATATGAGTGGCAAACAGTTTGGATCCTGGTCAGACGCCGCGTTATGCAACTTTGCGCTGACAGTGTTTATAAACCGCCAACCTTTTCAAGAACGTGACATTTTCTATATTTAGTTGAATAACGTTTGCATTAAGTTTCATTTCAACGGGAAAGAACAGCGTGTTCCCACTGTACAGAAAAGACAATACTGTATTACTATACATGTATTATTATTCTTTATTACATTAAACATACATCGTATGCTTATACAGTGGAGAATCTGTTATTCTTTCCCGTTTAAACGCAAACGTACGCAAACGCAAAGCACTAAAACGTAGAAAAAAACAACTTTTGGACAATTCTGATAATTCTTGTTTATCTTGGTGGCAAACAGTTTGGAGCCTGATCAGACGCCGGGTTACCCGGCGTCTGATCTGGCTCTAACTGTTTGCACTGCAAATAATAGTTTTAGCGTAAACGCGTTTATTGGGAAAGAATAACAGATTCTCCACTGTAGCATGTTTAACATGTTATCATATGTTCTGTCAATTAATCCAGTGAACCCCTGCGACAAACAGTGCATTTATTAAGACTAAACATGTCCTATGCAAACCATGAAGAATGATCAGGAGCTGCACTGTTTGTAATTTTGCAATATATCGATAAAAAACAACTATTAATTGTCAAAAATTGACTAGACTTAATTGGACAATGACATTTTTCACTTAAAGTTCCAGGAGTCAATTTCAAGAGTCAAACCCCCTTAAACTGCCTTACCCGAAGAACAATGGTAAATTACAAACAATTGGATCCTTATCTGACGCCGCGTAACTTGGCATCTGGTCAGGATCAAAACTGTTTGAAACACATTTCAATATTTCTTTATTCAAAGTACCTAAACTTTGAATTTGAGAGAGAAAAAAAAGCAGATGTCAAATGTTAAAATTGATGACGTCATGGCAGTGAAGGGGATGGAGATTCTATTAAAGTTAGAATTCAATGATGTACTATACACGATTCTCGACATGTATTTGTTGACGAATGATACATGCCACGCCTATTAACAACGGCTTTATAATACGCACAGTGGGAAAGACACTTATTATTTTCCAATAAACACGTTTTTACGAAAACAGTTAGTCTAACAATTTTGAGCCAGATCAGACGCCGAGTAACTCGGTGTCTGATCAGGCTCCAAACTATTTGCCTTTCTAATTTAATTCAACTGTCTACATTTTCAAAACCACGTCATTATACACATATCTAGTTTCATTGCGTTTGCGTTTAGTTTTCGGTTAAGTTGGACAAAAATAGCATCTTCCCCCACTTTTAGTCACTTTAACAAATTCTATGTTAAGACAATAATTAAGTGCGTAATGCTATTACAGCTTATGTTGCCATTGGGCTAGACTGCAGCTCAATGTTACGATACAGGAGTGGCTCCCATATTAAGAACCATCGTAAGTGTAGTAATGACGTCATGGATAAACTTGTTTACTGTTTGTGCCGATACCACGTTATATTGTCGCCGTTCGCTAGCTTCTCCTACAATAATTTCTATTTTGAACTGAATTGCTATTCTTTTTCGGTCCTCAGACCTTCTTAAAGTGGCATGGGACAAAATATATTGCTCGAGCCGAAATTTTGTCTTTGAATAGACCAAAACGATTGAAAAAGGCATGTCCCTTTTATATATAGAAACTTCAATTATCTAGCAACTTATTTAGATCTAAATCATTGCAAGCACGCTATCGACAAATAGTTATCATATTTGCAAACAGTTTTGATCTATATGAGACACCGAATAACTCGGTGTCTCATCAGGATCAAAACTGTTTGACATTCTGATCCTGTTTTGAAAAGAAATGTTTGGAAAAGAATAATTTTAGAATAGTTGCAGACAACAAATGTAGCAGACAACAATGTTACTGTACGTTCAAAGCGTAAAGAGTGTGAGAAATCGCTGATTAATTTGATCCTCTCTATATCGGTTCTCATAAATTCATTCATTACTACATGTCAAAGAACATGAATAACTGAAATCTAACAAATTGGGTCATATCTGGTAAATCATTGCGTGAAAAAAAAAAATTAACCTTCGGGCGAATTTTGAAACAAATTATGCAAAATCACATATAACCAACTGTGTTTAACAAAGGTAATAGTTTAACCCTTTTGTTCTGAATGACGCTTAAAGGTGCGTTTGCAAACAGTTTGGACCCTGATCAGACGCCGCGTAATGCGGCGTCTGATCAGGATCCAAACTGTTTGACACTCGTTTTTGAAATTAATTCAGTCATACTGCCTTATTGTTTAACTTTGAAACGACGTTGGAGACAACAAAATTAAAGCAGACGACAATGAAACGGTGAAGTGGTAAAAATCTCACGAAAAGTGTGACAGTGAAGGTTAAAACACGATGGAAATCTCTTTTTGCTTTTATTACTTGTTGTTTGTTCAATTGGACCTCATGAGATAAAAGTTTGAACCCTGACTCTTTTATAAGACCTTAGCAATTAGCGGTGTGTTCGGTTACTCACATACATTTGACAAGACAGTTTGTTTTAGTCAGTCACATACTGTTAAAGTGGTGAATGTGTTTCTCAATCGCTTAAATAAAATGAAACGCTACGCAGTGCAAAATGACAAGGTTATGAAATTCTTGACAATATATCTTAACCATTGGTAAACGATTCGGGCAATGGGGACACAGCCTAGCTGTCAAACATAATCCTTTATTACAGCTTATTTGTAATGTAAACGCAAATGTTACAAATAGTATGTAAACACATTGAGCCCTAGCGACGAGTAAACT
Organism: Gari tellinella; assembly: GCA_922989275.2. Taxonomy (NCBI): domain Eukaryota; kingdom Metazoa; phylum Mollusca; class Bivalvia; order Cardiida; family Psammobiidae; genus Gari; species Gari tellinella. The sequence goes on along the minus strand of OV277856.1, from coordinate 97,757,526 downwards.
CGTCCTTCACAAACAATGCACTTGCAAAGAGTGTAAAGCCAGATCAAAGAAGCCCTCTGCATTGTGTGCCATTTTTCAATACAATGCAAAAACAACCCTCATTAGTCACATATAAATGGACTAGACTAATTAGAAACTGGAATAGTCTATTAAAAGTTTCAGGAATTGATGAATATATCTCACTTGTAATGTGACATTGTATGTTTTTTATTTGTATGGAACATATATGTTACATCTAGGTTGTAATGTGACAATGTAGGTTATTAATTTGTAATTTAGCCCTTTCATCGTCAGAATCGCCTAAAGTCGAATTTGCAAACAGTTTTGATCCTGATCAGACGCCGCGTTACGCGGCGTCTGATCAGGGTCAAAACTGTTTGACACCCGTTTCGATATCTATTATTTCATACTCTCTTAATTCTAACTTTGAAATGATATTACAGACAATAATATTGAAGCAGACGACACAATAACGGTGTAGGGGTAAAAAACTCAAAAATAATTTGGCGGTGAAAGGGTTAAACACAACAACGTATGATTGACTTTGTAAAGCGGACACAGATGTTACAGCAGTGTTGTAATGTGAACACTTATGTTTACATATTTTTTTTGTAATATTTTATAATGTGAACATGGATGTTACCACTGTGTAATATTGTTGTTGTAATATGCCAACGTATGTTTATACTTTGTAATTTGAACACAGATATATAACATATAAAATTATATTATCCTATGACAACCGTTCAGAACAACTTAACGAAATAAGACCAATATGTGCTGTACATGTAACACTGAAGTTCTCTTGCTAGGTAACCCAACTTAAGCCGTAGAAACAAACACTTGTACATGTATCTTTGTTGCGGTGCAAAACTTTATCATGAAAACAATAAGTTTTAAATGAGAGTCTTGTGAATATTACATGTATAACTACCAACTTTACATTTCAGATCCACTGCCACATCATACGATAAAAATTATACTTTATCAATGTTTTCACCATCCAATGTTCCCGTTCTTCCGTGTTTCCATTTTTCTTCAAGTTTCTTCATTGAAATTGTTCTATAGTTTATTGACATGTTTCCCCAGCAACATATGATATAATATAGACAAATATTTGAGCCGTGCCATGACAAAACCTACCTTATTGCATTGCAACATTGTACAGACCAGGGGCCCGTTTTACTAAACTACTTACGCAAAAATTTTGCGTAAGTCAAAATTTTAAATTTTAATTTGTTTTTTATTATCACTTGCTACAAACAGCAAATAGCCAGATCAGAGGATGCGCTTTTAGCGCGTCCTCTGATCTGGCTATTTGCTGTTTGCAAACGTTTATGATCGAAAAATAAGAGTAAAACGATTTTGACTTACGCAAAAAATTTGCGTAAGTAGTTTAGTAAAACGGGCCCCAGGACCGTCGTCACCCAAGGCTAGAGCATGTAATTGGAAAATATCTGGAAATAAACATGTTTAACACATTCTCCCCAGTCATGAATATGTATCATAAGAAATAGTTCCTATATACGAACAGTCACTATTGCAAACACCGTACCTAGAGAAAAATATCTAGTCCATATTTAGAGGTGGTTCTAAGTTAACAATATAGTGCTCCCTCTCTACAACGACACCAAATGGGAGACAACAAATATGTGTGTTGTTCGGAGGGAGTCGTTATAGGGAGGGATCTTGGTTAACATTTGCAAACAGCTCGAATCCAGATCAGACGCCGCGTTACGCGGCGTCTGATCTGGATTCAAGCTGTTTGTCATTTGTCATTATGTTTTTTCCTGTCAAAATGTCAGTTATGTAAGAAAAACAGCAGACAACAATTTTATGTAGATGATAATGCATCAGTGCAAGCATAAAACATAATTTTCGTGGGAACAGCGATAAATGTCGTTGTAAGGAGGGAGTCGTTGTAAGGAGGGTGGTTGTAGAGAGGGAACGCTGTACTAACACGCTTTACCTTTACTTGGTATTTGTGTTAACCCATTCTCCCACAAATATGTCTTTTTACGCTTCTTATTTATTCATCCATTAAAGAATATATTTCAAATTTAAACAGGCATGAATATGTACCATAAGAAATACTTTCTTTATCCTAGTTAATCATAGCTTAAAGAAGGATGAAAGTAAAGCAGAATGCACTTTTTTGCGCATTCTGTTTTACTTTCAACCTGCTCTAAGTGATCACCTATATTTAATACTAGAAACAGGCTATGAGGTATTGGGTTGAGGAATCGTGTATATAACAACATTGCGACGTGTAAACTGAGTCATACAAACACGCATGCACCGTAGCTGCAAGATATTGGATACCTTGTGGATCCAATTACAGACAATATAACGAGTCGAGTAACATGCATACAGTGGAAACCACATTACCCTCCTTGGTTTTAAAACGCAAACGAAGCGCAAACGCAAAGCAGTAAATTGTAGGAAATTACTTTTCTAGAAATATTTTACTTTATATTTTAATCTGAGTGTCAAACAGTTTGGAGCCTGATCAGACGCCGGGTTACCCGGCGTCTGATCTGGCTCCAAACTGTTTGCAATTGAAATTACAGCTTTAACGTAAACGCGTTTATTGGGAAAAGAATAAGGTCTTTAGACTGTAACTGTGCAGGAATTTCCTGATGCGTCATCGCTCCCGGAAACTGTTGACCCCAGCTGAGCACTGTATCGATCGTAGGGTCTTGCCAATAAAGTGCAAGGGAACTCTACTCACAAGGGGGCCGTTTGATGCAAAGGGACGGGAAGAATAATGAAATACATGTAGCAGGTGAAGGCTAAACTGATTTGTAACATCGCAGCCATTAGAATTAAATTGCAATGTGTTTTCAACAATCCAAATGTTACGTTAGTGTGTAGATTCAGTTTTAACCCTTTACCTCATAGCCTGTTTCTAGTTTTGAAGACAGGTGACCACTTACATTAATAAATCAATAAATGCTTAGTGAGGTTCTATAAATGTTAATAGTATTGCTAATATTTTACAGTCATCAAATATATGGTGATGCATGTTTTGGTTGAGTTTATTATTAGGGTAAGATATTTGATGTTGAGTTTAACAGACATTAGAAAGAGGTATTCAGAAGTAACGTTTAACCGAGGTTTTTACAAGCATCAATATGTGGCAATGATTTTTGGTCAAGATCTTGTACATGTTTAGTTTATATAGGCTATAGACAACCACTGACACGGAGGCTAATTGGTCGTATATAAAATACATGTTACAGCTTTTGAAAACAAGGTGACAGTAAACATAAAGCTCCATAAGGAGCTCTCTGTTTTACGTTTGCCTTACTTCAAGCAGTCACCTGTCGTAAACACTTACAGTGGAGAAAACGTTATTCTTTCCCAATAAACGCGTTTACGCTAAAACTATTATTTGCCGTGCAAACAGTTTGAAGCCAGATCAGACGCCGGGTAACCCGGCGTCTGATCAGGCTCCAAACTGTTTGCCACCAAGATAAACATGAATTATCATAATTGTCCAAAAGTTGTACTTTTCAACGTTTTAGTGTTTTGCGTTTGCGTACGTTTGCGTTTAAACGGGAAAGAATAACAGATTCTCCACTGTATTTGATCAACGCACTTTAGTGGTCGTTATGGAGAGGTTTTAATGCACTCAGTAATCCAGGGCTGCCATAATTTGGAAAATAAAATTCCTTAGATTTCCATTTGTTTCTATTTTTCAAACGCGGTTACATAAAGCAGGTTGAAAGTAAAGCAGAATGCGCCTTAAAAATACAATCTGCTAGGATAAAAGTCCGAAATTTTCGGAAATCTGGAAAAATGGAAGCCCTGGTAATCGAAATAAGATAGAGTAAACTGAACATATCCAATATTTCCTACACCATTCCTCAGCAAAACCTTATGCTGATTCACTGATGACACATCAGACATTGTGAAATAGTCTTTAACATACGTATTATAAATTTATATGGTTGAATGAATTCTCGGAACATGTGTATTAGTTTGTATTAGCATCTTCAGATATTGAGCTTTCAAAATAGATTCCAATATTCTTCGTCTAGTGGGGGCGAGTGTGGGTTGATATTATTGTCCCTTTTCCTGTTAACAGAGGAAATTAACGCACATTTAAAAGCAATGTAGACCCGATCAGATAGCTCTTACACTGTTATTTTATATACGAACTGTCTGACATAGAAAAATCGGTATACCTCTGAAGAGTAGTTTTGTTCTATGCAAGCAGTGTTGAGCCGAATTCTTCACACTACGAATTCTTCACAGCTGTGAGGAATTCGTAGGAATTTCATACGAATATGTCACACATGTGTGAATAATTCGTACTGACTCTCAGCCCCCCTAACAGTAGATACGAATTCTTCACATGTCGAATTTTTTAAAAAACGAATGTAAAAAATTTGTGCATACGAAAACCTCACACTTTCAAAAACGCTTTTAGCCACCCAGATGGATAAGGGGACATATTAGGTTTGCTTTACTTGATAGAGGTCTTATATTTCACATAATGACAAAACATATGTACTAGACTGTCTGTTTAAATGATTAAAGGTCAAGGTCGCACGGTGAGAAATGTCACATTTTTCAGCACTCGATATAATTAATTATAGACACATAAAACTGAAAAATATCATGGTAATAATAGAACTTTGGTGACCATATAATTTACTCGATTCCGTCGTATCGGATATTATTCGGTCCGTCTGTACGATGCATTCTAAGAACTTTATAAATATATGGACCGGTTTCTGTGTCACCAGCTGAAGGCAAAGATGACACGTCGGGGTCGGTCACTTTTCCGTAGTCTATCTGTCCGATCGTCCGACTGTCATGGTTTTGTTTTTTACTCTAACGCCTGTTCCGCTGAAGTGTTTAAGCTGAAATTTCATTTAAAGAGTTTAATGAGTAGACGTGTATTGTAAAGTTCATAATTCTTGTATCAAAACCGTGAGAAATATTCCCCTTTCTACATTTTTCCGTGATATTCTGCCATTCCGAAGCTTTTGAAATTAAATTTTATTAAGGACTATCGCGGCAGTTTTTTTCTTCGAATTTGGCGTCCAAGAAAAATAATGTATACTAATAATGCCTGTAAAGTGATATATTGTTGACGATTAAACAGTGGATTTGGACACATTCTAGAATTTAAAAGTGGTTAACATATATCATTTATAGATAACCCTATATGTAACTGGATTGACATGCGTTACTCTTTATGCAGACATTTGTATTTTTTAGAAAAAATAGTTCGGGTACCTATAATTTTTATTAGTGATTTCAGTAAATTAATGCTTTATCAATATTTGGGAAAATTTTGTCAAAATCTGAATGTAAGAACTGTAGGAGAAAAAACTTTGAAAAATAACTATTTGATGTGTTCCATTTATTGAGGAATAATATGTTGTTTCCATGTTTTTATTGGTACTTGCTCCTATTATTTTCTATTTTGTGAAAACATATGAATAACCCAACGTTTAAGGAAAATTACAAAGCTGAAGAGGGGATTTCTGAGATTTTATGATCAAAAGCACGTGTCAAGAAAGCTATTAAGAAAAGAACAAGTCCGGGGACTCCCTATTTTTATTTCATATTTCTGCACAACAGGATATATACTAGCAATATGCAAAATTTAAAAAAGAATGAATGTTTTGAAAATTCGAACAAACTGCCGCGATAGTCCTTAAATACCGGACGGGCAACGGTTTTAAGACGGGCGACCATCATCGCACGATATTGGTTATCGTGGGTTCAATATATGAATGAGGTTTATAAAGACGCGCTGATTTCACTTTGTTATGTTGCTCACTTTCTTACATGGAACCATACTACCGATTGCCTTATCGTATAGTCCACATCATGGGCATTCAGTAATAACGTGCAATACTGTGGGAGACCGAAAGGAAACCGGTGTTATCCGGTTTCCAGACGGGCGCCGGCGTAAAGACGAAATGTGTCCCCCTCTAAAGAGTGACACATGAGGACAAATTTTGATGTAGAAAACTGTCCTTGGGACTTGCTTTGGCATAATACATGTAAAATGACCCGGGAGGTTAATTTTCAGAGTCGAAAAATGTCCCGGGGTCACAATTCTGAGTGGTGGGGACACGTTTCGTCATTACACCGGCCGGTATAGGATAGGCAAAAGCCGGATGGAGACGGCCTTGCCCGACCTCTGACACGCTTGTATACGTTTGTATATTTGGTCAAAAGCTTTCTCGGGTCCGATCGACGTGTAAGGTGCCCGGAATCGACCGATTTTAAATCGATGTCGTTTCGATGACCGTCGTTGAAACTAGCTTTTAACTCCACTTTAAAATCAAACCGAGGCCAAGAATCCTGAGTTCATACTATGTAAACAGTATTTCAGTCATATCTCGACATAAAGCTTATTGCAGATGGGAGAAGAAACCGGATGCACGTCATAAACTGTATCAGGTAAAAATATGCATCTGGGTAAAAGCACCGAATTTCCGATAGCCAGCTTGAAGGCTTCTCCAAATGAAAAAGCCCAAGTGTTCAGATTGGGATTCGAACCAACAGCAGTAAGGAGCCAAGAGAGTGTAAGTTATAGTCACTATGAGAACTGGACCACGGCCACGGGTCCCATCCCTCCATATCCCGTTAAGAATACCAACAATCTACCAACATTCGGCCGGCATCCTGTCGGTCGTTGGCCTATTATGCCTCAAAGGAAGCCGAGAAATAAGCATAAACTCAACGGAATTTAAGTTTGATCATGGGATAAAAAGGGCTGTACTTATCCACAGATAATTCTTCGGATTTAGGTCGGCTGTTTAAGAGCTATTTTGATCAAATCGTAAAAGCTGCATGTAAAAGGGTGGATAACACAGTTTTAGCGCACCCGCTTCTTAACAGTGCACCCCGAGTTCGATCCCGGGTCGTGACAGTACGTGAGAGGGTCGCCTGTCCGAAGACGTTGGTTTTCCCTAGTACTCTAGTGTCATCTCACAATACGACGCAATACACCATCTTTTGCGCTATGGAAAGTGATTTGCCTAAGTTGTTATAGCTTATTTCATAAAGAAATGTTAAACGGAAGGTGATGTGTGAAGAATCCGTAGGTACCAATAGGTCGTTAAAAAAGGGGGTACGGAAATCTCACACTGCCATTGTGTGACATATTCGTACGAAATCTTCACACAATGGTCACTAGTGTAGAAGAATTCGTACGAATTCTTCACATGTCTGATTACGGTGTGAAGAATTCGTAGTGTGAAGAATTCGGCTCAATAAAGCAGTGTATACCGTGATGAGAGGACAGGGAGCCCTCTGATCAGGGTATGCACACTTTGTCATATTTTACTATAATTCTCAGGGCTGCCATAAGTTGACATGAAAAATCCTAAGATTTCCAAATTTGCATTTTTCAAGTGCGATTTTACGAATCGTACCTTTACCCTATAGCCTTTTTCTTGGTTTTTTTGACATGCGACTACTTAAAGCAGGCTGTAAGTAAAGCAGAATGCGCCTAAGGGCGCATTCTGCTTTACTTTCAGCCTGCTTTAAGAAACCATGTAGTGAACAAAAATCCGGAGATTTAGGAAAAAATCCGGAGAAATGGCAGCCCTGAATTCTATTGTTAAAATCAGACATAAATAGTAAAATATGGAGAAGACTTAATTGAAAATGTCCATTAGAAGTTGTAGGGGTGAGTGAGTTACGTCTCCATCAGAACCTTCATTTATTAGAATTGTCTCTTGAAGACGATTCTTAATAATAGTGTCACAACATAGCTTTGGTGTAGGCAGATGAAGTATTCTAAATTAAGTAACCATCTATTGCGGAGTCCTAACTATGTTTCATTGATCGTTCAGAGAATTCTATATGGTGTTTTCTTAGGCCAAGAATATATATGTTCAGAGGTTATGTTTGACTGCGGAATCACCTTTTTCTTTATAGAATGATTGATTGAAAGATTCAAGGTATTTGTTTATTAAGTAATGTAATGTACATAGTATTTCTTATTACATCAATATTCTCAGAATATAAACATAGTCACATGTCAAGAACTTCATAACAAATCGTCACTTGCATGTTTTACCTTAAAGTATCATACATGTATTTTAACTCATGTTGGCCTAGAATATATAACTGTCAGGGGTTATGTTTGAGTGCAGAATCACATTATTCTGTATAGTCAAGTAATTGTTGGCCTAGAAGTTACAGGTAAGTCTAATAAGAGATTATGCTTGACTGTGGGATCACAGTATTCTGAATGCTGTTATGTTAGGCCTAGAATTTACATGTAACTGTAAGAGATTATGCTTGACTGTGGGATCACAGTATTCTGTATGGCTTTATAGCAAGCCTATAATTTACATGTAACTGTAAGAGTTTTGTTTAACTGCGGTATCACAGTATTCTGTATGGCTTTATAGCAGGCCTAGAATTTACATGTAACTGTAAGAGGTTAAAAGTTTAACTGCGGCATCACAGTATTCTGTATGGATTTATAGCAGGCCTAGAATTTACATGTAACTGTAAGAGTTTTGTTTAACTGCGGTATCACAGTATTCTGTTCATGGCTTTATAGCAGGCCTAGAATTTACATGTAACTGTAAGAGTTTAACTGCGGTATCACAGTATTCTGTATGGCTTTATAGCAGGCCTAGAATTTACATGTAACTGTAAGAGGTTAAGTTTAACTGCGGTATCACAGTATTTTGTATGGCTTTATCTAAGGCCTACAGTTTACAAGTAACTGTAAGAGTTTAACTGCGGTATCACAGTATTCTGTATGGCTTTATCTAAGGCCTACAGTTTACAAGTAAATGTAAGAGTTTTGTTTGACTGGGGGTCACAGTATTCTGTATGGTTTTATCGTTGGCTTAGAATTTACAGGTAACTGTAAGAGGTTATGTTTAACTGCGGTATCACAGTATTCTGTATGGCTTTATCTAAGGCCTAACTGTAAGAGTTTTGTTTGACTGCGGGTCACAGTATTCTGTATGGTTTTACCGTTGGCTTAGAATTTACAGGTAACTGTAAGAGGTTATGTTTGATTGAGGAATCTCAGTATTCTATGGTGTTATCTTAGGCCTATAATTTACAGGTAACTCTTAAGGTTTTGTTGACAGCGGTACGGGTTTATCCCAGTCATAGAATGAACAGGTTACCGTCAGAGGTTATATGTTTGACTGTTGAACCATATTATTCTGTACGGTGTTATTTTGGTCTAGACTTTACAAGTAACTTTTAAACAGTTATATTTGGCTGCGGATCCACAGAATTCTGTATGGTGTTATCATTGGAGGTTGAGATGATTTGGAGGCTCATTATGAGATTTACAGTCAATATTACATTAAGCGATCACTGAATATCAAATCAACTGGTAGTTTGTAGTACATGTGGTTGCTCAATGTTGATAGAAACAATGCAGAGAGCTCCTATATGAGCTGTCTGCATTATTTTCATCATAGATTAAGCAGTCACCTGTCTTAACCCTTATCCTGCGGTGATGTCGTCTGCTTCGAAATTGTCGTCTGCAAAGTTTGTTAACTTTAGGTTTGTACATTTTTAAGTAAATAAACTAAAAGACGAATGTCAAACAGTTTGGATCCAGATCAGACGCCGCGTGACGCGGCGTCTGATCTGGATCTAAACTGTTTGCAAAAATCAATAAAGTCGCGACCAGCAGGCAAAGGGTTAAAATATCCATGATACTTAATTGAGGGGTCGCTAATTACAAGATTTTTCTGTATTTGGTAGATTTTCTTGCATCTGTATCGATCAGCATGAAAAGCATTTTTATAATTCTGTATTAGATTTTGATTGAAATACTGTAACTGTTTGAGTTTATATTGACAAGGACTTTCTCATTTCTGCCAGCCATTGCATTGAGTCTGAATCCATACAAGTCCTGTATGGTAATACAGTAGACACATTATTGTTTCCCAAAAAACGCATTTATGCTAAACTAATTACCGGTATGTCTATTGTTAACAGTTTGTACCCAGATCAGACATTGTGTAACTTGGCTACGGATCAGGCTCCAAACTGTTTGCAGCTCAAGTTTAGAAAAGTGGTCAACATTTCAAAAACCTGTTACTTGTATCTTTATATTTATTACACTATGTTTCATGTAAACAGGACAGAAAAGCATCTTCTGAACCTCTCCTGTATATTGTGAATGAATAATAGAACTCTGTATGAGCTTGTATCTATGGAATATTTACAGACTAAGCCTCTGGAACAAAATACTTTTGCACAAGCTTATCCAATTACGCCATAGATACGTGGGCGTTGAATTTAGTCCTTCACAAAAGGAATATGTTTCAATTCATAGTTTTACAGTAATGAATATACATATATATAATAAGAAATGTTTTCTATATCCTAGCAGATGGTAGCTTCAAACAGGCTGGAAGTAAAGCATAATGTGCCTTTAGGCACAATCTGCTTTACTTTCAACCTGCTTTAAGCGGTTAACTATCTTCAACACTAGAAACAGGCCATGGGATAAAGGGTTTTGGTATAAATGATTAGGAGACAAAAATCATAAGTCAATCATTTGTTATGTTTCATTATTTAATGTTGACAGTGGTGACAATGTTCATGACAAAAGGAGTGATAACTTTGAACAATACTGCCATGTAATACCAACATTCTATCATAGAATATAACATGTACAATCTTAGTCATTTTGTTTTCGAGTTCGTTATATAACATTGCTCAAGACTTAACATAATAAACAAAAATATCTTAAAAACAAGCTTAAAACACTGAATAACAATGTTTTTAAGGTTACAAACATGTTGTTGTTTGTCAAAATTAAAATGGAAAAGGCTATGAATCATGGAAGCCAAACCTCTGTATTAGAACAATGAAGGGTCAATAACATGGAATGATATTCTTCAGAAAAACAAAAACCTCTCCATCCTATTCATAGTTTCAATTTCAAACAATTCATTCCTTAATTTAACTCCAAACTGTGAATAGTTTTACTAATTTTTTACACACATAATTTATTCCTCCAATGAAGAAAAATGTTCCAATTTATAGTCATGAATATGTATCATGAAAATGTAACATAAGAAATATTTTCTATATTCTAGCAGATGGGAGCTTAAAGCATGCTGAAAGTAAAGCAGAATGTGCCTTAAGGCACATTCTGCTTTACTTTCAACCTGATTTAAGTGGTCACCTATCTTCAAATCTACAACAGGCTATGGAGAAAAGGGTTAAGATAAAATCCAGTTTTAAAAGGCCATTTAAAAAAAATTCTGATTGCTGCTGTTTTTAACCTTCAGCATCCTCTCCAACAAAACTGTCTCCTTTTCAAGGGGACAATAAAAGACAACGATGACGGAATCTTTACAATAGATACAGTGGAGAAAACGTTATTCTTTCCCAATAAACGTGTTTACGCTAAAACTATAATTTGCAGTGCAAACAGTTTGGAGCCAGATCAGACGCCGGGTAACCCGGCGTCTGATCAGGCTCAAAATTGTTTGCCACTCGGATTAAAATGAATAGTGATAAATATCAAAAAGTTGTTATTTTCTACATTTAAGTGAAATGCGTTTGCGTTTCGTTTGCCTTTATTGGGGAAGAATAGCGTGTTCTCCACTGTAAGAGACATACAGACAGTATTGTTCAAAGCTGTTACATATTCAAACATCAAAAAATGAGCGTTTTGATATAGCACCCACAATAATGTAAAATATTCATTCAAATTACAAGGCAGCAAAAAGTACAACCTCATAAAATGCACATCAAAAATATATCCATCAAATCATGATTCGTTTGTGCACAGAATACCACAGCTAAACAATAGGAACATCGATCTACAGGGATCTTTGAGGCTTTCTGGGGAAGTAAATAACTCGCACAAAAACACTTAGGCTTTTTATTGTTAGGAAACTATTATTTTTTACTTTTTAACTCATTCACCCCTGAAACATCAAATGGACAATTCCAGTTTCCAAGTTAGTCCAGTCCATTTTGATAATTTAGGTGTTTTTTAACAATATTTTTATAAAAGGATAAACAGTGTAGACTTATCAGATGGCTCCTATAGCAACCCTCTGATCAGGATCTACTCTGTTTGCATAGGATAAGGGTTGTCTTCACAGGTACACTGTATAAATAAAACTTATCCTGGTAAGTAGGGTTGAATGTGTCAAAACTTCATCTACCAATAATGTTTTCAGATTAAATTCTGTATTTCTTCTGTACAATTGTAGAAGCACTATCAGTTTGGATCCTGAGTGCTCATACGTCACATTTTGTGGGACCTGATCAAGATCAGTTACTCCTATAATTAAGGCTCCAAAAGGAATAAAAGTTAATGTGTTTATGAAAAAAATATCCTATCCATCATTGTTTTTCTCTTCAAAACTTATCAAACATAAAGTGACAACAACATCGTTTTTCCCCAATTATCAACTTTATTTATCATTAATTGATAGTCACTTTCATTTTCAAATGGAGATAAAAATACTGATGGCTGTCATTTAAGTATTTTCACTGCACGAAAGAAAGGCTAGAAGGTGCTTTAAGTTAAGAAAATTCCATTATTATGAATCATCTGAAACCATTGTCAATTCAACACAGCTTTTCAATTTATATTGACGTATACCTCCAACTATTTTTTGTACCAATCAGCTTAATAGTTTGTTTTGAAATTGCCAACAACAAATTCAGTGACAAATGTTGTCAATCTTGCAAATATTCTTCTATTGCTTTTTTTAACCCATTACCCAATAGCTTGCTTTTAGCATTGAAGATTAGTGACCACTTAAAGCAGGTTGAAAGTAAAGTAGAATGCGCCTTATGGCGCATTCTGCTTTACTTTCAGCCTCTTTAAGTTACCATCTGCTAGAATATATGATCTTTTTTATATGATTCATATTCATGCCTGTATAAATTGGAACTATTTTCTTCAGTAGAGGAGTAAATGAAAGGCGTATTTATGGGGTAATGGGTTAATAATAATCATACAGAGCAAGCAAATATAACTGTTTATTACAGCTACAGTGGAGAAAACGTTATTCTTTTCCAATAAACGCGTTTACGCTAAAACTATTATTTGCAGTGCAAACAGTTTGGAGCAAGCGGGTTACCGGCGTCTGATCAGACTCCAAACTGTTTGCCACCAAGATAAACATGAATTATCAGAATTGTCCAAAAGTTGTACTTTTCTACGTTTTAGTGTTTTGCATTTGCGTACGTTTGCGTTTAACCTGCTGTGATCCCTGTGAGGCTCCAAAACAATGTCAGCTAACATCAATCCTTCGACTTACTTAACAACAGTATATTAACATGTGTTTTACCTTTGATTCACTCTTATATACCAAGTACATGTATGCTTATACTTATCTTCCAAAAAACTCTCTGAAAGTATAATTATTAATATCAGGATAAACTCTTGTGTAGGCTTATGGAAAAACCATGATTACTTCAAAGATTGGATCCAGATGAGAGGCCAAGTAAACTAGGCATCTCATCTGGATCCAGACTGTTTGACACTGACAGTGATGATACTGTCACTAGGAAAATAAGATGGATAGGTTGCCACAGTTCTTACAATGGGTGGCAGATCAGGACTCCTTGGGCTCATTTCATAAACAATCCTAACCCGTCTCATGCTGAATGTTCATATTAGCTCATCTTTTTTCTGATACTCTTGGGCTTCATGATTTTTTCCCAAATCATTAGATATCTAAAAGAATAGCAAACAGTGCAGTCCTTAAAGTGCTCTCTGATCTAATTCTAAACTGCTTGCAAATATGTATGGTCCGTATATATATCCAATTTCTGCAGTGCACTATTCAATCTCAGCCAAGATATGTTTATGAAATGGGCCCCAGTTCCATACCATATCTATATTCGTACATGATGTATATTTCTTTATGTTTAGAAGTTTATTTATCCCATGCTTTAAAACACAAAAGTCAGTTTCTCAAAATGTTGATGACAACAACTAATCATGATCAATTAAACCCTCAATTATACCAAGACGTCTGATAATGATACAAACACTTGACTAAGTAATCTCAAATAACAGTTTTCATTCTTTGTTTCTCCACTTGTCATAGCCAAATACTTAATGAAGAAAAACAATTTCTAGTGCTAAATTCAAAGAGAGTATATCCAAAGCTTACCGGTAACCCTTAATTCAATAGATACACATTTTTGCACATTCAATTCATTCCTCCACTGAAGAAAATGTTTCATTTTATATAGACATGAATGTGCACTGTAAAAATATTTCCTTTACCCTAGAAGATAGTAGCTTAAAGCAGGTCTAGAAGTAAAACAGAATGCGCCTTAAGGTGCATTCTGTTTTACTATCAACCTGTTTTTAGTGAGCACCTGTCTTCAAAAATAGAAACAGGCAATGTGGTAAAGGGTTAAATCATTATGTCTTCACCAAACCCTATGATACAGTGGAGAAAACGCTATTCTTTCCCAATAAACGCGTTTACGCTAAAACTATTATTTGCAGTGCAAACAGTTTGGAGCCAGATCAGACGCCGGGTAACCCGGCGTCTGATCAGGCTCCAAACTGTTTGCCACCAAGATAAACATGAATTATCAGAATTGTCCAAAAGTTGTACTTTTCTACGTTTTAGTGTTTTGCGTTTGCGTACGTTTGCGTTTAAACGGGAAAGAATAACAGATTCTCCACTGTATGACTATTCATTAGAATTCTCAATGTAAGATGATTCTAATGAGTACACGTAGTGACACCATAGGTTTTGGTTCAGACATAAAGGATGAAATGTAGGAAATCTTTAGTTAACTCTCTCTTATCTTGAGCCGTAGAAAACTGACAAATACTTGTGAGATATGTTTGATGAACTAAAGTAGCCAATGATGCTCATTATGGGGGAAATTATAATCATCAGAACTATGTTTTTGTCTGATTAACTTCTGACATATATAAACTATATGGGTTTTAACTGCGAGATTACCACTGAAGTTACAGTTTTAGGATTTCATCAGATTTTTGTAATAAGAAATAACTTTACAATTTTATATTTGAAAAAAAAAAACGAAAAAAAAAACTTCAGTGAAAACACTCAGACAAAAAATAGAAATGGAGAATCAAATATCTATCACATGACTCTGGAATGTGTTCAATGCCAAACATAAGAATGACTATAACGTAAGAATGACTATTAAACGTAAGAATGATTCAATTGTTGCTGATTTTTTGGAATGAAATGATAACGCCTCATCAAACTTATAACTTGACCATCTTTATCAATCTAGCAGGATACACACATGTGACATCACAATAGCTGAACAAATTCTAGCATGTACAAGATCTCTGTGCAACCAATTACCCCATAAATGTGCCTTTAATTTATTCCTCCACTGAAGAAAGTAGTTCTAATTATGTGCACTATAAAAAATATTTTCTTTATCTTAGCAGAAGGTAGCTTCAAGTAGGCTGAAAGTAAAACAGAATGCACCTTATGGCACATTCTGCTTTACTTTCAAACAGCTTTCAGTTGTCAACTGTCTTCAAAACTAGAAACAGGCTATGGGGTAAAGGGTTAAAACTTCAACACTTAAGTAACTATTAACTGTTAAAATTTTAAAATTGGTTTGTACTTCTCGAAATCAACTAAAAATAGAATCAGTGTGGCAAACAGTTTTGATCCTGATCAGGCCTCACTAAAACGGGGCCTGATCTGCATCCAAACTGTTTGCAATTGTCTACAAAACCGTGTTGAAAGGGTTAAAGTCAATAAGGGCTTTAGATCAGCCATTACATTTTATTATACATATATATGTATGATCTGGGTCTTAACAATTAGCACAACTAACATATTTGCTGTCAGGACTAACCAAATGTTTAATAACAATTGGAAAAATACTCTTTTTATGCATCAACATAACATAACATACAATAAATACAGAGAGACTATTAGCACTTTGTTTTTCATATTAATCTTCATAACTCATTATAATTATAACCCAAATATAATTTTTCATGAACAGTTGATAATTGAACTTTAATTATTATAATTTATGTAATAATTTATATATACAGAGGAGAAAACGTTATTCTTTCCCAATAAACGTGTTTACGTGAAAACTATTATTTGCAGTGCAAACAGTTTGGAGCCAGATCAGACGCCGGGTAACCCGGCGTCTGATCAGGCTCCAAACTGTTTGCCACCAAGATAAACATGAATTATTAGAATTGTCCAAAAGTTGTACTTTTCTACGTTTTAGTGTTTTGCGTTTGCGTACGTTTGCGTTTAAACGGGAAAGAATAACAGATTCTCCACTGTAGTATAACAACAATTTGTTGTTGTTGTTGTTTTTAAAGATTTTCAGTCAACTTCAGTATTGAAGTCATTCAATAAGTTTCAATTTTTTCGCTGACAATAACTTCAATGTAAGCAAAAAATACAAAAATGAAACTTTATAAATCAACACACCCAAATGTCCCACTTAACATTTATAAATTAATTATAGTCCCAAAAATAAGATCTACATATGCTCATTACAATTTTCTTTTTAAACTCTGTAATAGAAATGAGTCTCAAATGGTGGTTCATGCATTCTTATCAATATTCAACTGCACAATCAGTCTATCAAACCCTCAAACATAAGTTTAATTAGTGTTTCTGGGTGCAAGGTTATAAAGTATTTTAGTTGAGTCTGAGATCGTTTTCAAGCATTTGATTGGTCAATTTTGAGCCTATGCTCAAATCTGACCAATCAAATGCTTGAGAACAATCATAGACTCACCTCAAAAGCTTTACAATCTTTGGACCTAGTCAACCTAAATGTATCCACAAGTACCATACAAAATGTTCGTCAATGGCAAAATGGAATGATTGCTACGACATGCCTAACACTGAAACATGGATAGTTCTATGTAAACAGATTCATCTAGAAAGGAAACGTTTATCTGGAAGTGTTTTAGCAAAAACAATTTTGTCCAATGCAAACAGACTGAGCCTCATCAGATGCCAAGTAATTAGGCCTCTGATCAGTCGTCAAACTGTTTGCAACTCTGATTAAAAGAAACAGTCTTCATCATTTATTTTTTTATTTTTTTTTAAAAAAAAAAGCAATTTGCTAGATGTTATTGCATTGCATTTGTGTTGTTTCTTTTTAATATGATGCTCTGTTATCTCTGTTATAATGTGACAAAACTGTACATACAGTAAAACCTCTCTATCACAAACACTAAAACAAAGACTTATTGACTTCATAAAAGACAGGTAACAGCTTAAAGCAAGGTGAACATAAAACAGAAAGCTAAATGAGCTTTCTATTTAACATTAATCCTGCTTTAAAAACCAGATTATTAACACAATTTAGTGGTCATAATAGAGAGGTTTTACTACATTGTACAACAAATCAGTCGCCAGATGGTATATTCCACTTTTAATATGGAAAACGAACAGTTAATGCTGTCAATGGAAAAACTAACGTTCAAGTCTCACATAGATCTGCTAAAGCATGGGACACAAAATCTTGTTTTGAATGAAAACTATCTATGCCAAACACATGTTTGGTAAACAATTAACACAACCAAAAACAGGCTGTACTCACATCTAAGCCAAATTAAACAGCGCCTTAACCTGCTGAGCTGATGCTAGTGTTCAAACAGTTAAAATCCCGATCAGACAAGAGTACTCACAATCAGATCTGGGGTTAAAACTATTTGAGCTGAAGATGGTAAGTAAGTATGGCATATATTAGTAACGACCAATCTCCCTATAGATACTTTTACCCCTTCCTAGACAGCTTAAATTTTAAGCAAATGTCAAATAGTTAGACCAAGATCTGTCTGAATAAATATTGATACAAGTGCCAAACAGTTTGGATCCTGATCAGACGCGAAAATACACAGCTTCTGATCTGGATCCAAACCTTTTCCGATATCGACATAGGATCATGAAAGGGTTAAAAAAAATAAGGTCTTAGGACTTTATATAAATCAATTATATCAGTTTAAAACAGCTGATTTGCACTTATGGCTACAGAAGAAATGGTTCAAAGTATGGTAATGATTATTTATAAATCCACTGAGCATCTTCAGCAAGTAAAGCAGCTTTGTATTTTACTACAGCAAGATAGGAATAAAAAGTTTTACAAATAGGAGAAAAAATTCAATACCATTAACACAACAGTTGGTACCATGTCACAGTAAAAGCCAGACTCTCAGACCATAGAACTACTACACAGACTTGGTGATTTCAAACATAGGCCACTTAGTCAAACCTCAATCCATAGGCTAAAGATGAGAAGAATTGAACTTAACAATTCCAACATGTTCTCCTGTGTGACTGATTAATCCATTACCCCATAGCCTGTTTCTAGTTTTGAAAACCAGTTACTACTTAAAGCAAGTTGAAAGTAAAGCAGAATGTGCCTTAGGGCGCATTCTGCTTTACTTTCAGCCTGCTTTAAGCTACCATCTGCTAGAATATATATTTCTTTTCTTAAAATACATATTTATGTATGTATAAATATGAACTATTTTCTTCAGTGGATGAATAATATAAAGGCGTATTTATGGGGTAATGGTTTAAGTGAACAAAACCCGATAGTATGACTACTCATAACATTAGAATAGTCTAAAAGAGACCATTCTGATGAGTAGTCATACCATAGGGTTTTGAGCAGACATGTAGATTTTAGTTTTCGAAATGAACACTTCCTTTATTCTGAGCCATAGCCCTCGGATACATAATTTCAATAAGATTGCAGGAATATTTCTATTTGTATTCAAGAAACTGATAACGCACGGGAATCAATGAAAGAACGGCTCTATTTCCGACAAGCAAACAGAAAACAATATAACAAGTGGCCTACCTTCAAACTCAACCAAATCTGACATTTACTAAATGTCACTTTCCTTGAACTGAAGCATAAATTTTTAGAACGTGATTCTATTTTCATGAGATTTTTGTTGAAAAAATTCAACACCTGAACTTTGCCTTTGAAACATTGTCTTTGTAATGTAAATAAATCCATGTTTGTATGATACCGAAAACATGACCCAATTCTGATTTAACCTATTCTTTGTTGAATGCTTTATATATATTGACTATTTCACTTTTGAAAGATGACCAGTTTACATTGATTTTATGGGGAATTTTTTGAAAAATTTAGAACAACGAAGTTAAAATTAAGAACAATAAACAAATAACGTTATACATTCTAAGATGAAACACCTCAATTCAAGGAAAAGGACATTAAGATGTCTATCTTTAGCAACGACAAAGAAACACTATTTTTCTGATCAATGAATTAACAACACGACAACACAGCCATACAAATGTAGGGCTCCAGATAGTACAGGGAGTATTTCCATGCTAAAACCTTTATGTCTGCACCAAACCCTATGGCGTGACTACTCATTAGAATCGTCTCGAAGAGACGATTCTAATGAGTTGTCACACCATAGGGTTTGGTGCAAACATAAAGGAGAAAATATTGAAAATAGTTTTACTCCATGATTCTTATCTGGATCCCAGAGATGGAACTTAACGTTCTGACCACAAGTATTGTTACGCTACTCGACAAGTCTTCACAACCTTTAATATGCATCCCAATCATTTCATGTACATCCTTCGTTGTACAAATATCTGTTCCATTTCAATGTAATGTTTGTTGAGGTACCCGTGTATGAATGTATGCAATGATCCATGACATCTGACGCTAAAATCTCCATGTAGCACTAGTAACTCGGTACGAAAATATTTCTTCAAAATGCAAGTGTTTTTTTGGTTGGGATGACGATGGATATGTACAGTGGCATAGGGATGATCTGATGATCCAATATCCGCCATGGAAGCATAGAGAATCCATAGCAACCCGTCTGTTAACTTCATCTATCAGTTTTATATAATATATATATACTCGTAACTGGATTACAAGCATTCTGCAAGTAATACATAATGTTACAAACAAAGTACAGTTTGATTTGAAAGAAATGAACACTTCGTTGTTGTCACACGGTATAACCTGTGACATGTCAATGATTTCATGACTTTTCTATAGCTTGGATGAATAATCTACGGATGGAATAATCTGAGCTCCAGATAAGGTGAGTATTCCAATAAATAACATCCTTATGGCACACCAAACCCTACTTTGTGACTACTTGTTAGAATTGTCTGGAAACGACCATTCTAGTGAGTAGTACAGTGGAGAAAACGTTATTCTTTCCCAATAAACGTGTTTACGCTAAAACTAAAACGTGTTTGCTACCAAGATAAACATGAATTATCAGAATTGTCCAAAAGTTGTACTTTTCTATGTTTTAGTGTTTTGCGTTTGCGTACGTTTGCGTTTAAACGGGAAAGAATAACAGATTCTCCACTGTACATGTATAGGATTTGGCGGAGACAAATTGCAGAAAGTTTAGAAATATGCAATTTACGCACTCTTATCTAGAGCTCTGAATAATGTATGTGTTATGATAGTTTATTGCCTTAGCTTGGCTAGACCCGGGGCTCAGGTTTAACAATAACTGATTCGTGATGCATAGACTGTGAGTAAAATGAATCTGAATATTTGGGGCAGTCATGTTGGGACACTGGCATGATAGGTTGAGACTGGGGCACGGGTTGCACTTGTTGTCGGACTGAGTTTCCCAGGTAAAGGGGCTGTGCTGTTACCACATGTATTTTATTGGCTTCTGCGAATCTCTGCAGGGCATCGTATCTGTTTTTCAGTGAATTCAGTTCCATTCTCACTATGTCATTTTCTCGCTGTAGCCTGTCAACTTCATTCCTCAAACCATCCTTCTCTGTCTCTAAGACCTCCTTTTGTGAAATTCTCTTTTCTCGACAATTCGCCGCATATCCCCTGTTTTTCAATGTCCGCCGCCGCTGTTTTAGCTTGATTACCTCATCTCGGGTCAAACCTTTCAACATGCGGTTCAACTCTTTAACTGACAGAGCAATGAGTTCATCATCACTGATTGGTTTCGCGGGCACATGTGTCATGTGGATACCCTCCGACTTTATCTGTGACAGGAATATCTGTGAATAAAAAACACAATATATATAATATTATATTTAAAAGCATATATAGATTTAACTTAATTGCATGCTGTCATTGACTTTTCCAAGTTTAAAGTTTCCATTCAAGCTATTATCAGTGTCTGAGGACTTTATCCTGACCACTAGTGTCACTGTCTATTCATAAACATGTCTTGTTTACAAAGATACCCTATACTGATTATCATGAACAGTCATCTGACCTTAGTTGAGTGAATATTACAAGCCATATATAACTTTATAATTAATCTTGAAAATGATACTTGTCTAAAAGAATCTGATTAGCTGGTAAAGTCATTGATTCACAACTGTAGAGTAATCAAAACTCCTCTATTATGCCGATGGCCACTGATAATACAGCCAATTGAGTGCATGAAAGACTGGGGACAGCAATATATGGATCCAAAGCCGAAATCATGAGATTGGAATTTCTTATTAGGTTCCAAATTATTTATCACTCAATTTATGTATACCAGCAAATTACATGTATGAAATACAGGAGAAAAAGTCAATTTCAAAATAAAAACAGACACCACGAGCAGATGATGCAATGGAGAACATGTCATTCTTTTCTAATAAACGTGTTTACGCTAAATCTACCATTTCCAATGCAAACAGTTTGGAGCCAGATCAGACGCCGGGTCACCCGGCGTCTGATCAGACTCCCAACTGTTTGTCACTCAGATTAAAATGAAGATTTAGAATTGTCAACAAATTGTTATTTTCTACGTTTTATTGCAATGGGTTTGCGTTTTGTTTGTGTTTAAAGGGGAAAGAATAACGTCTTCTCCACTGTACACATGAAGCCGTGATTAAGGGTCCAAAAGGTTAAATTATGCATGAGGAAGGTACACAATTATATCTGCACTGATAACGAGTGAGTTGTCACTGGTGTGTCATAACAAGTCAAAGATTACATTCAAACTAGATATAATGTGTAAAGGCCAAAACTCTTTCCGAAACTTGTGAAAGATTGTATCAATTGTTCATTACAAAGGATATATATCACTGACACAATACAAATGTACTTTATCCCTTTACTCAATCACCTGTTTCTAGTTTAGAAGACAGGTGATTACTTACATGTAAAGCAGGTTGAAAGTAAAGCAGAATGTGCCTTAAGGTGCTTTCTACTTTGCTTTCAGTCTGCTTTAAGCTACCATGGCTGGTTACTTTCAGTCTGGATTGGAATTGAGACCAATTGAGATGATACTTCGAGACAATTCTAACGAGTATAGTGACATGTGCATCACATGGTTTAGTCAAATCATGGGGACTTAAGTATCAGAAATACTCAATGGTTCTACATTGTAAATAAATCTCTACTATTTCAAAATGTCATGTGTCATTTGTGAATCAGCAGGACGATATTAAACCTTGCAACACTGAGTAACTGTCAGAACTAGTTAAAGTGTCCTCAGCTGATTTTCAGTGTTGAAATGTTTAACCCATCCTTCCCTGTGCTAACAATATCCCTCTAGAGGCAAGATAATTATATACACCTTAATGACTAATTTCCAATTGTTACAAGTCATTGCCAATTATATCACACCATGAGGCTCAAAGCATCTTTGATGGTCTATTAAAACAGATCTGACATTCAATTAGCTTCTAGGCTAAAAATAAACCAAGAGATACTTTCAGTCGTATTAATACTCTTTATTTCATGAATGAACTTGAAAGTTAAGAAGAGCTTACTTAGCATTATTTCTTACTTCTCACTTACACAATGACAATATTATAAAGGGTCAATTGTTGCCTTATCACAGGATAGACAGGTCATTTAACCCATTACCCCATTGCTTGTTTCTAGTTTTGAAAACAGGTGACGGCTCAAAGCAAATTGAAAGTAAAGCAGAATTGGCTTTAAGGCGTATTCTGCTTTACTTTCAGCCTGAGTTAAGCTACCATCTGCTGGAATACAGAGAATATATCTTATGATACATATTCATGACTGTATTATAAAGTGTTATGAAATTGTTCAGTGGATGAATAAGGCATAAAAAGCGTATTTATGGGGTAATGGGTTAACCCATATACATGTAGATTCTAGTAAGTTACATGGCTGGATACATAGTCTTGCAAACAGTGTAGACCCTGATCAGTGCTCCTTAATTAATGAGCTCTCTGATCATGGTGTACACTGTTTGTACATTTTAAGTAGGGTGACCTGAAATACCGGTACCGAAAACACCGTGATTTCATAGTGTTTTCGGCATTTCGGGTCACCGCTTTAAGTATGTTTTGGACAAACTGTCAACAGTAAATTTTTTAAGTTAATTGGTTGTTTATCAGAAAACGGATGAGTCCATGTGAAACGTTCAGCCTTGTAAGAGTAAATGAAGCCATGTGAAATTGTGAATGTATTAATTATAGCATCTTGACCCAAATGTCAGTCCTTAAATGCCTGTAAATGACAAAAACATAATCAAAGAAAACCAAAAAAACATTCGCTCAACAAGTTCTTGTCCAAGTAACTAAAAACAATCTGTGAAGAACATGCTATTTCTCAGCCATTTCTGCTGGTCTAGGGACCCCATTATGATGTGAGATGTAGTGATAATTACAAAATTCTATCACTTCACTGACTGACAAATTTATGGTGCTGGAGTTAGGAAGACAATCAAGATGTCAAGGTTTTGTGCAACAGATTATCTCTAAACACATGCACACATGTCAGAATCATTGAATGAATAATGAGCTGTAGGGATGAATCACTCCAGATCAATACACTAGGCTGCTTCCCTGTCTTATACACAACCCATCACAGCTACTGGTGTCTCACTGGCAGGCTAGTTCCTACAGTTATATCTCTATCACTGCTCACTAGGGCTCTGTCATATAATACCGTTCCCAACCCCCATCTTAACCCATTACATGTTTCTAGTATTGAAGATAGGTGACCACTTAAAGCAGGTTGAAAGAAAAGCAAAATGTGCCTTAAGGCACATTCTGCTTTACTTTCAGCCTGCTTTAAGCTACCATCTGCTAGAATAAAGATAATATTTCTTATTTTAAGAGATTCATCACTGTATAATTTGGATCTGTTTTCTTCAGTGGAGGAATAAATCAAAGGTGTTAAAAGGGGTAATGGGTTAAAAACAGTCTGGACCCAGTTCAGAACCCCTAATTAAACAAATGACCTGATCAGAATCACAGCTACATATGTTTTTGTGTGTTTGGTGACATTACAGACTTGTTGAGTCTGCAAAATAATCAGAACACGGCTCTAAATAAGCACCAGTAAACAAAACAATTTTTTAAGCAATTTCTCCTGAGTGCCTCCACTCAAACCCTATATCATGACTACTCATTGGAATCATTACTTTGTGATTATACTAATGAGTATTCGTGTAAAATAGCATTTGGTGGAGATCTCAACAAATGAATAGTAGTATTTGTAGCAGTTGAAACACTCCCCTTATCCGGAACCATGCAGAAGTGTACCACATCTTATCAAGGGTGATAACAATGTCTAGCATAAAAGCCTCATTTCACCAATTCTGAATTCTGCTGAGTTGGCAAAACAGCAAATAGGTCTGGCCCAAATTGTATTACTGGTACATAGAGAGGTATAATTCTATCCTATTCTCTAATATGGCATCAGTTTGTCTTGCAGCGAGACAACCACCTGTTACTGTTCAGATATTCAGACTGGCCCCATCCAAATGCAGGCCTGACTCATCCAATACGGATCAATACCTCCCCTGTCTCAACACTACCATGTGTCCGGACAAACCGATGACTCATCGCTGTGTTCATGAAAATCAAATGGAATCAATGTCTAACTCGTACGGCAGCTGAACTGGTGACTGTCTACCTCTCAGACAGGGCTCCAGATAAGGGGAGTATTTCAAAAATCAAAATCTTTATTTCTGCGTTTAACCCTATGGTGTCACTACTCATTAGAATCGTCTCAAAGAGACGATTCTAATGAGTAGTAACACCATAGGATTTGGTGCTGAAATTAGTGAGAAAATGCTGATATTGTTCAGTTCACTCCCCGTTATCTGGAGCCTTGCTCAGACCCGTCTTACTCATGTGTAGCAACAATTGATTGAGCTCCTGAAAATCCCTGAGGAATGCTAATAGCAAAAAGGGGTGAAAATCAATATGTATCAGTCACCAGGCTAACATGGCAGCTCAGACTGCAGGAAACACCGTGCTGCAAGCCAGCACCACACAAATTACATCACCACTTGTTGCTATAAATTTCTACAAATCAATCAAATTTAATGCTAAGGACAGAATCCAGAGACCACCTTTTAGCCCTTTACTCCATAAACACTTAACACTTTAACAGTCATGAATATGTATCATAAGGAATATTTGCAACTAGTATATTCCACCCTATCAGAATGATGGTAGCTTAAAGCAGGCTAAAAGTAAAGCAGAATGCGCCTTAAGGTTTACTTTCAACTGTTTGAGTGGTCACATGTCTTCAAAACTAGAAACAGGCTATGGGGTAAAGGGTTTACGTAAACACAGGTCTCGTACTCATTAGTGAGCATGTTGTCTTTTTTAATCTATAATTAGTATAAATAAATAACTTAAAACTTTTGTTGTTCTTAATATGGGAGAGCCTGAATCACTACTTTCCAACAAAAACCAACAAGCTACATTCTATATTTTCACTTTTTTCCCCCAGTTACTCTGAGTCTGAGACAATATTCCTGTTAAAACCTAAAACTGTACAGGTCCTCTTTATTTAACTCTTTACCCTATAGCCTGTTTCTAGTTTTGCAGACAGTTGACCACTTAAAGCAGGCTGAAAGTAAAGCAGAATGCGCCTTAAGGCGCATTCTGCTTTACTTTCAGCCTCCTTTAAGCTACCATGATCTGTTAGTATATATAAAATATTTCTGTATAAATGGAGGAATGAATTGGATGCGCTAAAAGGCTATTCTATGAGAGAAAGGGTTACCGGTAATCACTAACCAAAGACCATCCTTATCCCCTAGCTAATCATTTTGTGATGACACAATTGTAACTGGATATTTCAGGTAATTTCTCATGTTTCTCCTTCACAAGCCTGTATTAACTATTATTTTTCCATCTTTGTTTTGATACATTTAGCAAATAGTCTCCTATTTCCAGAGAAAAGCGCCTGAAGGGATTATAAATACTATTTCCCTTTCTCTAAATATAAACCTGTCATACAACTTTCTAGTAAACAATTACATGTAGCTATAAAACACTTGCGAGACATTCCCACATACAAACCCTCATTGGCAGAATTACGTCATACACTAGGAGACATTTTCCCCATGATGTCAATCAATTCCCACCTCACAACAGCATCATTTATTGAAAACAGAGAATATACTCTATATGTAGAAAATAGCTTGTGGTTTCTATATTTGGAACTAATCTGTCTAGTTTTAGAATCTTGGACAGAAAGAGCTGCAATTAAGTACCATTTATAGCACAGTACATGATTAGGAAAGACAAATAGCATCAAGGAGATATTTTCAGATACTACGATGCCAATTGGAAATAACTACAAGTTTATTACAAGCAAAAAGTAAACAACACTGAGTTCTAGTGTCTTTAATTCTCCTCCTATAACACAAGCAGTAGACTAATGGAGAAACAGAGCCTCAGATAAGCGGAGTATTTTAAAAACCAAAATCTTTATTTTTGCTTTAAACACGAAGAGACGATTCTAATGAGTAGTAACACCATAGGATTTAATACAAAAATGATTGAGAAAATGTTGGAATTTACTCCCCCTTATCTGGAGCTCTGGAGAAACCAGAATTATAATACCCAGCAACAAACAGCTTGAATAGCATGTATGGATAATATATAATTATAGGTATTCTAAAGGATGGTCCATTATCATAACAGCTGAATTGAATGTTAACTAAGGAAGGGCAGACAGAAATGAAGAAAAAATATAGAAAACTAATATCATGTTTTAGCGGAGGAGGTCGAGGAGAGTGGAAAACAAGTCGTGATTTTATCCCATTATAATGTAATTCTACATGTTATGATCTGCCAGGAGTGTGACATTTACTTCAACCTTTCATGAATGGTTTAATGCCAAGGTCATCCACAGATGAAATAATAATAGTATTATACAGACTGTCCATCTTTTATTAAGTGACCGTTCAAAAGCCATCCTCTAAGTTATCTCTAGTACATACAAGTGGTTGCTTAAATTAAATTATTAATGCAAGCTAAAAATAATGCAGATGCTTTCTGCTACACTAATTCAATGAGTGACTGCTTAACCCATTACCCAATGAATAAGCCTTTTTACGCCTATAATTTATTCTCCAACTGAAGAAAATAGTTCAAATTTATACAGCCATGAATATATATCATAAGAAATACTTCTATATTCTAGCAGATGGTAGCTTAAAGCAGGCTGAAAGTAAAGCAGAAAGTGCCTTAAGGCACATTCTGCTTTACTTTCAACCTGCTTTAAGTGATCACCTATATTCAATACTAGAAATATATGCTATGGGGTAATGGGTTTATACATGATTGACTGAACAAATTTTATGTCAAAATAAAATTTTCAACTGAATCACTCCTGTCTGTATGTGGGTAGGGGAGAAAACATGATATATTAATGTATTCCAAGTCTGTTTTCTATAAATTATACTAGAAGTAGAAGCGTGTTGTTGTTTTATTTTCGCCCACTGGGAGATGGGGGGTGTTAAAAGAGTGATGTTTAAATTACTGTAAGCTATAGAGACTTAGACCTTTACAGAGATGATACGCCAAGTGACAGAGAGTACCATGTCATCATACTTAAAAATTATTGTTGTGAAAAAGCTCAAATTACTGTAAGCATTTTAAAGCAACTCAATAAATACGCCTTTTAAACCCTTAATTTATTTATACAGTTATTAAAGAATATGTATGTCATCATAACTATTTTCTATATTCTAGCAGATGGTAGCTTAAAGCCTTTAAATATGTGACTGTTTTTTATGTCAAACCCCTCTGTTGTGCCTACTCATTCAGAGTCATTGGATTTCATCTCAAAGAGACTGAGTAGTCACAAATTTTTATGACATGTTACATATACATGTAGGGTTTGTACATAGGGTTTGGTGGAGATGTCAAGCAGTAAATATCAGAATATTTCAAACACCACGCGGTCAGTTAACACTCTCAGACTTGTTCAAAAGCTTGACTGGTCAGTCTGGTCTAGTTATGAAATTTTTTTAATAATGATTTCTTTGCTTTCATAGTATCAGGGATCCATATAAGGGGAGTATTTCAAAAAATAAAATCTTTATTTCTATTTAAAACCCTATTGTGTCACTACTCATTAGAATCGTCTCGATGAGACGATTCTAATGAGTAGTAACACTATAGGATTTGGTGCAGTGTGAGTGAGAAAATGGTGGATTTGATCAGGTTACTCACCTTTATCTGGAACCCTGATTATAAGTATGTATCTAAAAGATACATGTGCTGTACATAGTACTTATATTTGGAGTTGTACCAGTACTTAGTGCGTATCAATTAAGAAGTTTATGTAACGCATGACTTCCTTTTATACAACCAATTAGATTAATAGTCACATGTAAATGACATTTTGAACTACATTTGTGACTGTTGATGTATAAGCCATATAAACTAACTTTGATACCTAGAGCAGGGCTCCAGAAAGGGGAGTATCGGTATTCTTTATTTCTGTATTAAACCCTATGGTATCACTACTCATTAGAATCGTCTCTTCGAGAATATTCTAATGAGTAGTAACACCATAGGATTTGATGCTGATATGAGCGAGAAAAAGTAACATTTGTTAAGTTTACATCCTCTTATCTGGTATGGTGTTACACTGTATGCAGGGTCATGCTGTATGAATGTATCCTTGTTAAGTTGTTTAAATTCCAAGAAGAGCAGTGGTTGTGATAGAACTCAGCAATGACAGGAAAACATTACATTTATATATAAACACACCCTCTTGCACTTTTACACTTCCCTGTTAGTCCGCCTATGGGAAAGACCATGATTAAACGACCATTAAATATCTAAATTTAGGGATTAATCATTACTGTAACAACTTTAACCCTTGAAGCTATACTGTCATTACAACTGCTGAGACTCTATATGTGATAGACCTCTCCCTTATATAAATCTGGATGAGCATGTGACAGTTAGTGTGAAATTGTAAACCCTGAAAGTGTAATACCATTCTGAATTTTGAAATGAACTTATCCATTTACTGACAATTTACCAATTTACATGAACTCTTGAGGGATCTGTCCAAAAAATATTTTGAAAAGTGTAACAAACAGTGAAGACCTTATCAGAGGGCTCCTAAAGGAGCCCTCTGATAAGGGTCTACACTGTTTACAAAGTATGTTAAACAGTTTACATCCAATTCCAGCACTATATATACTAGTGTCAGATTAAAATATGTAGGTGGGTTAGACTGTGGCTTATAAATATCCGCTAGTCTACCTGTATCTACAGTACACACTGGTAAACCAGTCTATAATTAGAAATTGACATCGCAATGTTTATATTCATTTTCAATCGCTTTGTTCTCGTTGCCTATGGCAAAATCAGCTGCTGTTTAGAGAGCATTATGTTTGTTTAATAAAAAGAAAAATGCCTAATGGTAATATTACTCTATTGAATGTTTAGCAAGACAATATCAACATATGGGCACAAAACTTAATCAGTTATCGCTTTGAAGTCTCCCTTAGATACTGCATTTAATTTGAAGATTTTAGATTAGAATTTAAACCATCACGCATGTTGAAATTACTACAGTTATACATAATGATTTTGTATGTTTCAAACAGACTCTTAATTTCTTCTTTCATTTTAAATCACTAAAATTCCAATGCTTGTTATGTTCAATGAATCTGGACAAATATGAAGTTGACCCATTACCCCATATAGCCTGTTTCTAGTTTTGAAGATATGTTACCACTAACTTAAAGCAGGTTAAAAGTAAAGCAGAATGTACCTTAAGGCGCATTCTGCTTTACTTTCAGCCTGCTTTAAGCTATAGTCTGTTAGGATATTGGGATATATAGAAAATATTTCTTATGATGCATATTCATGACTGTATTACTTGGAACTCTATTTTCTTCAATGGAGGAATAAATTAAAGGCATAAAAGGTGTATTTATGGAGTAATGGGTTAATGGGGAGTATTTCCAAGGCTTGAACCCATGTCTGCCTAAACCCTATACATGTACTAACTTCATTACTATAGATGATAATTGATTGGACTTCTGATTAGAATTGCGCTCTCAAGATGTTTCTAATGCATGAGGAGTCACACAATAAGGTTTGGTCAGGGCTCCAGATAAGAAGGAGTTATTGGAACAAATCGAACATTTTCTCACTTATACAGCACTAAATCCTATGGTGTTACTACTCATTAGAATCGTCTCCTAGAGACGATTCTAATGAGTAGTGACACCATAGATTTTAAAGCAGAAATAAAGATTTTATTTTTTGAGATACTCCCCTTATCTGGAGCCCTGGTTTGGTGGAGATATAAAGGAGAAAATGTTAGAAATGTTTAGTTAACTCTCTCTGATCTGGAGCCCTTTATTGAGTACAGTGGAGAATCTGTTATTCTTTCCCGTTTAAACGCAACTTTTTGACAATTCTGATAGTTCTGTTTATCTTGGTGGCAAACAGTTTGGAGCCTGATCAGACGCCGGGTTACCCGGCGTCTGATCTGGCTCCAAACTGTTTGCACTGCAAATAATAGTTTTAGCGTATACGCGTTTATTGGGAAAGAATAACAGATTCTCCACTGTACCACTTGGAATACAGTTTTCTTTACACTTTACTCCAGTCTCTTATCCATTACCCCATGATATATATGCCAAAACACCTTTGATGTATTCCTCCACTGAAGAAAATAGATCAAATTTAATAATTTATACAGTCACGAATATGTGCCATAAGAAAAATATTCTATATTCTAGCAAATTGTAGCTTAAAGCAGACTGAACTTAAGGCACATTCTGCTTTACTGTTATCCTGCTTTAAGTGGTCAATCCTCTTCAGAACTGGAAACAGGCTATGGGGTAAGGTCCGTAAGGAGTAAGAGACTTTCTTCTATACTTTCAGTCTGTGTTAAGCAACCACCTGTCTAAACATTGAAAACAGGCTAAGGGATGGGGGGGGGGGGGGGGGGGGTGTTAAACCAAGAGACTGCAGTTAGTACTAAGTTCAATACATAATAGAATAATTCATCATTATTTATAGTTTCCGCAGGCTGCAAGTTATACAAACTTAACTACTTTATCAACAAGGTATTGAGATACATTTGGCACCAAATCCAGTCCAACTTCAGATATCAAATAAATAGGTATTCCTGGTTCTGTTCAAAATATGTGAATGCAAGAAGGGAACTCCTAAAACACAGCCTGAAGTTCAACAATAAACACAAGAATGCACCAAATGAACCATCTGCCAGCAGCTAATATTCTCATCCATATCCTGGGCACAAAGGTGGTTGCCAAAATATCGCTTTTTTATTGGCAACATACATCATTCTGATTTAGGCTATTTGTATTGATTGCAATGGCAGAAAAGATTATACCAGGGCTCCAGATTAAAGCGGGGTATTTCAAAAACTAAAATCTTTATTTCTACATTATCAAACCCTATGGTGTCACTACTCATTAGAATCGTCTCGAAGAGACGATTCTAATGAGTAGTAACATCATAGGATTTTGTCCTAATACGAGTGAGAAAATGTTAGATTTGTTCAGTTTACTCCCTAGCTCTTATCTGGAGCCCTGTTAAACCCTTTGCTGTATGGGTCTACACACTTTTCAAGACCGTTACCTGGTCCTCAAAGGGTAAATATTCATAAGTTTTCACTTATTTGTTGATAATATAATAAAGTCTACATTTGTATGTTTATATAAATATGGATCCAAGATTAATCATTAAATTTTATAAATATTATTTATTGAAAGTTATGGGCAGAAAGTAACCAAATACCCTGATAGTACCAGTTTTACATGTATTTTTTACTGTGTAGATTCGTAAAACAACGGTTATTTTTAAACTTTGAGAATCAACTCCCAGGTCATTTTTTAAAAAACCCAAAACTAAAATTTTCACGAAACAATGGCCAAGGCCCACAATGTTTTTTGCTGAAGACTTAATAAGTTTGGTTGTTTGTTTACCCTGACTATAATACTATGGGGGGCAGTATGTAAATTTATACATCATTTCAAATTGCAAAGAGTGTTGACCAAGATTAGAGGGCTTCAGAGGGAGCCCTCTGATCAGGATCTGCACCATATGTCATGTGCTTAGAATCATCTTGGAAACTCCAGCAGGGCTGCCATTTCTCCAGATTTTTCCAAAATCTTTGGATTTTTATCCTAGCAGATGGTACCTTAATTTGCTTAAAGCAGACTGAAACTTAAAATGATGTCATTTACACCTTTAACTGCAGTTCACACTTGCCGCTTGCCCGATTTATTCATATATCTGAAGCTTTTAAATGTCAGTCAAAACAGGGTTAAATATACAATTACATATCAAGGCTACTTTCTATTGATAATGTTTTACCTAAATCATCAAAGAGCTATTTTGAAAATGATATATAATATATATATTATAAATATATAACTGAGGACAATAACCCCTGAGTATTGGGAAATTTTATTTCCTTGAAGGAGTCTTAGAACAAATATAATAATATAATAAGATGTAAGATGTTTAATCCATTACCCCATAGCCTCTTTCTTGTATTGAAGAAAGGTGAGCACTTAAAGCAGGTTGAAAGTAAAATAGAATGTGCCATGAGGCGCATTCTGCTTTACTTTGAGCAGAGTAAATGTATGGTCTCTGACTTTGAGCCTGCTTGAAGCTATTATCTGCTAGAAGATAGAAAATATTTATAAAATATAATTCTTAATTTAACAGTATACATTGGAACTATTTTCTTCAGTAGAGTAATAAATTAAAGGCGTAAAAAGGTGTTTTTATGGGAGGAATGGTTTAAACTTTGTTGTACTCTTTGATTTCATAATCTGACTTCCAATTTTCTAAGCTCAAATAACAGCGACTCGAGATGCTGAAAACACTGTACGTGTTTTCGCAAAAACATTCTCATGCAAAATGCTGAAATCACCATGTAGTTTTAATTATGTACTCAAAATAAGAGTGTTTTTTTCCCCTTTAACCCATTATCCCTTAAATAAACCTTTAATTTATTCCTCCACTAAAGACCATAGACTTTCCAATTTCTAGTTAATCGATTACCATTTAACATGTTTTTTGGGGGGTTATGGGTTAAATCTGGCATGAATGTGTTCCCTTTATTTTTTCCTTGTTTTATCAGCCAATATACATCTAGATTCTAGTTAGATTATCATATGATAGATTTTGGTAGTGCACAGTTTTATATATTAGGATAATATATTTATTATTATTAATATTCTGTACATAGGAGAAAGGGTTTTAATTAATAGAGCCTTTGATGCTGGTTAGATCTGCACTGGTACAAATTAATGATGATCTTATCTGGAATTCATCTGGAATAATACTGAGTGACTAACTGATTTTCCAGGAAATCATGAAGAAAACAACTCAAAGAACCTTGATTGATTCTGTTTTTTTGTACAAACAACTGGATCTAGATCTAGTGCTACTTTATAGCAGTTTAATAAAGATCTTAAATCTAGATCTTCTGACATTTTCTGAAGAAAAAAATGGAAAGGAAGAAGATGAGAAAGATCTAGTCTATCATGTGAAACAGGAAATAATAAATCTTAATGACAGGACATTCCCATACACCAGCCATTCAGGTTCATAACTTAAAACACCCTTTTAGTAATTCATTCAAACATTTTCCCCCATGAAACTATGTCTCGATCCAAAAATTCAAGCATTTGGGCGACTCGCTGATAAGCTGAATTGCGCATCGTCCATACCTGAATTCGACGCAAAATAATTTGGCATACCGAGCAATCAACAAGTCACGTGCTACCGAAACTATTTCATCAACACGCCAGAGTTTTACGCAATTCATCAAACTTTTCTATTGAAGAGTCAAGACAATAATAATTTTAAGATTTTATTTTAAAAGGATCTATTACAAAAATATATTTATTCCAACTTTATCTTAAGTATCCCATATC
Source organism: Gari tellinella (assembly GCA_922989275.2). Lineage (NCBI taxonomy): Eukaryota > Metazoa > Mollusca > Bivalvia > Cardiida > Psammobiidae > Gari > Gari tellinella. Next base: position 97,723,418 of record OV277856.1, on the reverse strand, counting down.
AGGTAGAGAACTCCATAAACAAAACATAAACAAAGAAACACACCATGCCGTTGACAAAAATAGAACACCAAAAGCACATGACCTCAAATTGTTTCTTTCATCAAACTCACCTTTTTACTCATTGTGTAAATCCAAATGTGAATTGAATAACCAATAGTCTTGTTCACTTTAAATCCACTGACCAAATGTTTAACCAGCCTCTGAAACTTCTTTATACACTAAATAATGTGTGAAAACTGCTTATTACGTAGTTTGTCGTGTACTCTACCGACCGTTGCTTGTTTTGCGCCACGAAGTTGCCAGTTGTATTGACGCAGTACAAATGTGATGACTCAGCACGTACTCAGTGGCAGTCGATACACAACCAATACCTGATGATTCAGCACTATTGGGGAAGAAGTCCGAAACCCAAGAGGCTAAAATCCATAGTAACCAATATCATGTATCATTTTTCAATCCAAATCTTTAAATTAAAGACTAACAAAATGTGTAAATAGTAACAGATTGTCACTGTTTACAGTTGTTTTCTGCTAAGTGCTTATCGCGCGGTATTACACTTCGACCAATCACAGCGCGCCTTACTATCGAGGGCCCGCCTAGCATTGCATCAACAAACAATGAAAACTGCGTCGTAGTAAATCGACTTTCCCACGTAGTATCCAACAGGGGGCGTGGGAGATAGACATTTCCCGCCATATAGAAGGTAAGGTATGATAAGGTCGGGTTAAATAAAGAATTTGAATTTTTTTGTTAAAGGTATTCAAATGGATTTTCGGCATTATGGCGTGTATATATCAAATCAGATCTAAAAAATGTGTTTCGAAATCTAAAATAAAGCTACGGAAATGCAAAAAGCTATCTGATTCTAGAGTGACGTATTCGAAACAATCCTCTAGTTTACGGTTAAATAGGCCTATCACATGCGCGGATCCAGCTTTTTTCTCAAGGGTTGATATTTAACCGGGGCCTCAATTACTTCCTTCGCAGAGGCGCTTGAATACGAGCACTGAACATAGGCTATTGTCTCTACAGGGCTTCCATTTCTCCGGATTTTCCCAAAATATTCGGACTTTTTATCCTAGTAATTTGTAGCTTAAAGCAGGCTGAAAGTAGGCTAAAGCAGAATGCGCATTCTACTTTCAACCCGCTTTAAGTAATCGCGCTTGAACAATAGAAAATTCGGAAATCATAGGATTTTTCATAATCAACTTATGGCAACCCTGTCTCCAAATGAATATATGATTCATTTGTGTTTTAAAATGCAACGGTAGCTTGAGTAAGAAGAAAGCAGGCAAGTTTGAGCCCACGTCGGGTTGCTGTTGTTACTGCTAAGGTTTATAGTCCCAAAAACGTCTTCCGGACCAGGGCTGCCACAAGTTGAGCTTAAACAAATCTTAAGATTTCCAAATTTTCATTTTTCAAGCGCGATTTTACGAATCGTACCTTTATTCGGAAAATCTGGAGAAGTGGTAGCCCTGCATCCCATTGCCATCAGGGTTTAGACGATGGTCAGCATCATGCCTATTGCTGGCTTGACCGTGGGCATCAAATTGGGTAACCCGCCCATCTGGATCCGCCAACGGAGACTTAAATTTACAGTAGGTCTATGGCTAATTTGAAATACCCTTTTCTGAAAGATGATTGAAATTCTATATTCGAGTTCATTGTTCAATTTGGTAAAATAATTTAGAATCTAATAAGATTCTAACCTTTATATGGACATCAATTCCTGACAAGTAGGTAGGCTATCTCTGTCTCTCATGCTAAGTTATGACATGGGTCATGTGTAGGACCAGTGGCTAACTCTTTGCTTGCTGGTTTTTTTTTCGTCTGCAAAAAATGTCGTCTGCAACATCTCTACAATATAATTATTTAAATTTCAAGACAGGACCAGAGTGTCAATTAGTTTGGATCCTGATGAGACGAAGCGTCTGATCAGGATCCAAACTATTTGCACTGGTAATCACTGTAAAAATTCAGAAATAAAAGCATACGACAATTGTTTAAAACAGATGACGTCATGGCAGTGAAGGATTAATTGGCCCAACCTTGATTATATTACTGTCTTTTAACTTTTCTACTGCTGAACAACTTTTTCACAATCAATTCATTCATTTTGAATAAATTGTCTTCTTGACTTTCAAGAACTATCATCTGAAAAATGAAAATGATATTCTCCTTGCTGTTGAAGTACAATGCTCCGTTTCTACAACAACACCCAATGGTAGACAGAGATTGCATGTGTTGTTCGGAGGGAGTTGTTATAGGAGGGAACATTAAGATTTGGCTTACAGCTGCAATCAAAGTTTTTTCTCCTACAGTTAAAATATTCAGGTTTTTGACAATATTTTCCACAAATATTGATGAAGCATTAATTTACTGAAATCACACAGAAAAATTATAGATACCCGGATCAGTTTTTCTGAAAAATACAAATGTCTGTATAGAGAGCAACACATGTCAAGCCAATTGCATACAGAGCTATCTACAAATGATAACCACTTAAATGCTGAAATGTGTCCAAATCCATACTGTTCAATCGTCAACAATATATCACTATTCTAGCACTTTTACAGTGGAGAAAACGTTATTCTTTCCCAATAAACGCGTTTACACTAAAACTATTATTTGCAGTGCAAACAGTTTGGAACCAGATCAGACGCCGGGTAACCCGGCGTCTGATCAGGCTCCAAACTGTTTGCCACCAAGATAAACATTTTTTAAACTATTCTAGCACTTTTAGTATATACCACTAATCGTGGTCGCCAAATGCAAGTATGGCCGCAAAATTTAGCTTATTGAGAATTTTCAAATATAAACTATATCATACAGTATTGGTCAAAAGGAGGCAAATCAAGCAAAATATTTGCATGAGATGCACCCCTTTGACCGTTAGAAACACAAACTGCCACGACCGTCTTCAGGCGCATTCTGTTTTTCTTTCAGTCTGCCTTAAGTTACCATTTCTATAGGATAAAGATTCGAAGATTTCGAAAAAATCCGGAGAATTGACCGCCCTGCTTTGTTCCAGTTTTAAATGTCTTGTCTTGTACCGGGACGGGACGGTTGTAGTTTCATTCAAAAGACAGGTATAGAATCCAGAATCTAACACAAACTCTAGAGACCTCTTAGTTGTACAGTGGAGAATCTGTTATTCTTTCCCGTTTAAACACAAACGTACGCAAACGCAAAGCACTAAAAACGTAGAAAAGAACAACTTTTGGACAATTCTGATAATTCTTGTTTATCTTGGTGGCAAACAGTTTGGAGCCTGATCAGACGCCGGGTTACCCGGCGTCTGATCTGGCTCCAAACTGTTTGCACTGCAAATAATAGTTTTAGCGTAAACGCGTTTATTGGGAAAGAATAACAGATTCTCCACTGTATATACAGTTAGAACGCAGAAATGGTTAGAACATAAAAATAGATGATTTTAGGATTGTAGAATGACCGCACAAGGAGCCATCCCTAATTACGTCTGAATGAAACAAACAAACTAAATGCATCGATGCAATTATTATATTAAAATTTTTGCAACTCCCACACAATCACCAGAACTCAATACATGACGATATAAGACGAGTACGTCAAAAACAGTCGATCCTCGATAACTCGCCTACTCGTATTTCTAAGAACAGTCGTAACTCGATACTTCGAACTCGCGTTTGTTCGACATACCCATATTTCAAAGTTAAAACATGGCTTAGCAGCGTTTTAACATTGAAATTATGCGTTTTTTACTTAGGAAACATTGGTATGGGTATCAAACAGTTTAAATCCTGATTAGACGCCGCGTAATGCGGCGTCTGATCTGGATCCAAACTGTTTGCATAATTATGTTAGTGTTATAGAACCTGGCAGTGAAAGGGTTACAGTGGAGAAAACGTTATTCTTTCCCAATAAACGCGTTTACGCTTAAACTATTATTTGTAGTGCAAACAGTTTGGAGCCAGATCAGACGCCGGGTAACCCGGCGTCTGATCAGGCTCCAAACTGTTTGCCACCAAGATAAACATGAATTATCAGAATTGTCCAAAAGTTGTACTTTTCTACGTTTCAGTGTTTTGCGTTTGCGTACGTTTGCGTTTAAACGGGAAAGAATAACAGATTCTCCACTGTAGAGCTACGGTTCGTAATATGATGCTTGAAAACTTGGAAATCTTAGGAATTTTATGAGCAACTTATGGTAGTCCTGCGATTCTAATTATAAGTAGGATCATGAGAAAGGGGTTTGTGTTTTGTGTATGTGTGCAACAGCTTCATCTATTTAGGTAGATTTAAAAAAATAAAATAAAATGAAAGTACAAAATTATAACCTTCTTTCAGCCCGAATGACCATTCAACCGACTGTACATTTACATTGGTTTATACATATTTTATTTCAAATACATGTATTTACATGCAGTTTACACACATACAACAAAGTTATGGGTTGAAACGAAAGCAAAACTAGCTTATTGTGTTTCTTTCCTTGCACCATTGCACAGACTAGCAATACTATCATATATCGTTTATAAATTCTTGTATCGATGGATAATATTGTAATACATGTAATTATTGTATCATGATGAAAATATCTCTCAGTTCGGTGCTACCTTTCTTCAATGACACTCGTTAAGACGACATGAGGATCACCTAAGTACAGGCCACTGACTATAATGTAGGACTAACGTAATGCAGAATGTAGGACAAGATATAAAGATATATATTTACTCATTCATTCTCCAAATAACACTTCAATGTTTTAGCATTTGCTTGTTTTTGGGGCCTCATGAAGTGTTGATTTTATCAAATGAGCTCTCTCGCTAAATTAAGTTTTTATTACATGTATTATCATTATTATTATATTAATATAATAATCATTCTTTTTATTATTAAACACAAGCTGAGTTCGGAGTCCGATTAGACACCTGATCGAGCTCCAAACTGCTTTCCACATATTAAAATCAACCGTATACATCTTCAAAAACATGTTATTTTCTACCACCGATGGTTGCGTTTGCGTTTACCTATACGTGTGAACAATAAGGAATAACGCACCCCTTCCCACTGTTTTAATATGACATTGTTCATTCCTACGCATGTCACACGACAATAACGTCACCATCTTTATTTAGGCTTGTTAGTACCATGCCAGTATCCCTGCTAGGTGCGATATGGCGTACTGTGTAATAAAAGAGTATTGTTCAGTATTGGAGTTCTTTGGTTATAGCGACACCTATTCGTTTTAAGATGAAGTAAGAACTACAGTCGAAACTTAAATATAGCCGCAACTCGAAAACTTCGAACTACCCGTATTTCAAAGTTAAAACCTTGCTAAGCCACGTTTTAATTTTGAAATATGGGTATGTTCGAACAGGGACGTACCTGCCATGGTTCGAACTAACGCGAGTTTGAATTATTGAGTTGCGGCTATATTTAACACACCTAGCACTAGTGACGTGTATATGAATATTGTACAAACAATTTACCTGTTAAGAGTACACTTGTCTTACACACACAGTGTTAACCCAACCCAGATGACTCCTACATGAGTCCACTCTTTTATCAGTTTGCTTGTTAAAACGACTCTTTAAAAGTCTTTTTATATACATGTATAGTCAATTAATTGGAAACTGGAATTGTCAATTTGAAAGGTCATGAGTCAATGAATTAACCCCCTTCACTGCCTTACCCCGAGTACAGTAGTTATTTCCAAACTGTTTGACACTCGTTTCAATATTTCTTACGTCAAAACACCGAAAAATTGTGTAATAGAATTTAAGAAATAGAAGCAGACGACAATTGTTTAAATTTGATGACGTCATGGCAGTGACGGGGTTAAAAATATGGCTTCTTGTAATGACAGTGAGAGAAACTAGAGACGAGGCGAGACATTGTAGTTTTCTCGGAGACCGCTAATAGCAGCCCCAGTCTGTCAACAGAATATTCCAATTTTCAGATAATCTTAGTGTTATCAGAAAGGAAAGTGACTGTTCTTAAAATAGCTAATTGCTGCTAGTTACGGCTACGATGTTACTTTTATAGAAATCTATTTCTAATACTAATAATACCAATATAGCACAGAAGCAGGAATTAATCTTAATCGGGAAAGAAATGGCTGACAATGACATTTGTTTTTATTTTCCATGTAGTTCAGAGAAGTACAATGATAGACAGGCATTGTCCCTTTCCCCGTTTGAGTGAATTAAACAAAATGCATTAAAGTGAAGAAAATGACAGGGTTTTTAAAAATATAACCAGCATCTGTTCGACTGATTTAAAATTAATCGGCCCATAGTATCAAAACATGTTGGACTCTGATGGGACACCGAGTCACTCGGCGTCGCATCTGGATCATAGGAGCCCGTACACTGACCCCCAACACCCTAACACTAATAATATATATTATTAATGTTAGGATGTCGGGAACTAATAATACCGGTACATGTATGTATTATTAGTGTTAGGGTGTCGGGAGTAAAACTACTGGTCCTTATGGGCCGATTCAACATTGTGGACCTGTTTTGGGACCATGTGCAAAACATGAAGACCCAGATCAGCCAGCTGCTGTAGGAGATGGCTGATCAGGGTCTACACTGTTTGTTATAGTTATGGTACACTGGTGAAATTAGTGTTATCCTATTACCAAAAGTTATACATGTACATGTAGTACATGTAAAAGATTTAAGTGTCCAAATCTAAACAAAGAAATGTCTTCCTATATATGTTACAAAGGGGCTAACTTGACCCATAGCCTGTTTCTAGTTTTAAAGATAGGTGATCGCTGAAAGCAGGTTGAAATTAAAGCAGACATATAACATACTTTTCATATAATGTGATAAAGGGAGATAATTAGCTAACCCATGAACGACGGCAATCTTTCCAAACCTTGGACTCACAATTGCATAAAGTGGAACTACATGTATTTTCTTTAGTGGGAGAAGTGGCCAGAATGGCTTACTAATGAAGTTTTGGGTAAAAGCTGCGTGCATGTATATAGCTATATATATTATATATATAATATAATTATTTAAAACTGTTTCCCCCATAGATTTGCCATTTGACGCATATATCAGGCTATTCCACGTATTCTGTATTGCCTCGTCATTGATGGACGATTGTCTGTATGTACAGAGTTAAAACGTTCAGCCCATCTGTTGAGAATCTTCTATTTTTCTGTAACCAACCCTGCGTTTATAAACGAAAGCGCCACGTGACGCCTTGTCACGACCCGCATACCCCAGGGTACCCACAGGTTCGCGTGCCTTCAACATTGCATACTTTTGTCGTTCTCCATAGTTACTCCACCTTTGTGCCCCTTGAGGAAATATAAGCGGGCCGTGGCAAAGCGCATTCGTTAATGAATCAGGGCTCCAGATAAGAGGTAGTTATTTCAACAAATCAAAATTTTTATCACTCATATCAGCACCAAATCCTATGATGTTACAACTCATTAGAATCGTCTCGAAGAGACGATTCTAATGAGTAGTGACACCATAGGGTTTAAATCAGAAATAAAGATTGTAAGTTTTGAAAAACTACCCTGTTGCTCTGATGAACGCAGGGCAGGTTTGATCCACTTGTTCTGCACGACCCTTTATAGCCTTTCCGCGACCCTCTTTCGCATCTATGAATGCATGAACCTGATGATGTACAAGGAACAACCTCTTCCTGTGTTTTTATTACAGGATTTTTTTTATCTCCATGTCATTGTCATCAAACCAATCTTGGAATTATCTCTTGGAGGTGCCAAGTGTCTCTAGGGCTGCTGAATGAAGAGTGTCGCTGAAAGCTGACCAGTCCTGGATGACAACTGCATGTCCGAGCTCGGTGGTGTTGCACTTGTCGCCGAGGATGGCAACGAGAATGTCCTGATTCTTACGGAGTTTGAGTTTAGTTACATCAGTTCGGTATGTAGCTTCTTTACCCTAGGGTCTGCGTGGTGAATGGAATGTTCTGTAAGCCAAGTTTGGCGGTCTGTCCATCATTCTGCCCCACACACGACTTTCGTAGATTAGATGTATCCAGGACGCGCGAAACTATGACTGTCAAGTAGGGTGCGTATTCTCCAAGTACATATAGTGAACAATATCATCTTTGTCTGTTTTGTTTCGAACGTATAAAAGGGGACCCGTAGACGATGTTGATTCTCATATTATTGAGGCGAGCAGGGCACGCCTAGAAAGATGCCCAGTCGCTTATGGTGCTGCGGGTTCCACTGCTGCTTCGGTCAGTAAAAGACGACCAATACCCCAAGCCGCCTGTGTGCAGTTCTAAGCTTCCTAAAGTGGAGGCCAATCCATCTCTGAACAACATTCCAACAATGACAGAGGTCAACAACGCAATTAAACAGCAGTCCTTTGGTAAGACAGACAACTTTTGGACAATTCTGATAATTCATGTTTATCTTGGTGGCAAACAGTTTGGAGCCTGATCAGACGCCGGGTTACCCGGCGTCTGATCTGGCTCCAAACTGTTTGCACTGCAAATAATAGTTTTAGTGTAAACGCGTTTATTGGGAAAGAATAACGTTTTCTCCACTGTAGTTATGTGAGAAAATGAGATATTGCATCAGGAATTCAAGGACGCCTCCATAGTCCATCTCTTCAATCGGAAAGGCAACTAACATTCCTGTGACAACCACAGAGGGATCTCAGTCGTGTGTATTGTTGGAAAGATACTGACTCGTGTTCTTCTAACCATCTGATTAAGTACACGTACAGCGCTTCCTCTCTACAACGACATCCTATGGGAGACACACATTGTATGCGTTGTTCGGAGGGAGTCGTTGTAGGGAGGTAAATTGGCTTATATTTGCAAACAGGTTGAATCCAGATCAGAAGCCGCGTAACACGACGTCTGATCTGGACTCAAGCTGTTTGTCACTCGTCATTAAGTTTTTTTCTATCAAAATGTCCATCTATATGTAACTTTGAGAAAAACAGCAGACGACAATTTTAAGCAGACGGTATTGCAGCCATGAAAAGTTTTGACATAAATGTCTTGTTTAGGGAACTGTGACAGGGGTCGTTGTAAGGAGGGGGTCGTTGTTGGGAGTGCCGTTGAGGGAACGCTGTATTTGGAAAATAGCCACCAGCAGAGGAACATTTTATACGATATATGGTGTTTGCTGTCCGTTATTTGCAAGGAAATGCCAAGAACAGCACCTGGATCTCTACATGGCATTTGTAGATCTTACTTAAGATTTCGGCACCGTCAGTCGAGAGGGTCCGTGGGAGATTATGGCCTAGGTTTGGTACACTGACCGTTTCATTACCATTTTTCGTCAGGAAGTTCTACGATGGTAGGATGGCTCATATAATTGACGATAGTGACCAGTAACCAGATTACGGAATCAAACGGTTCTGTTCGTGCACTAACCTACTTGTGTGGAAGTGGTTGAGTTTTCTGGCATGACGAGCAGAAACTGTCTCACTGACATACCAGCAAGGTGGCTAGTATACCCCTGGCTGCTCTTACTTTCAGTCTGCCTGCTTTAACCATCTCAACCCAAAATATCTCTTGTGGGTATTTATTATCCTTTTGGACTCTTCTAGTACATACATTTTGAACCAGTCTACTGTTTGCATTTTTTGATATGACATCAAAAAGCAATGGAAATATCAAACAGTGTAGACCTTGATCAGAGGGCTCCTATAGGAGCCCTCTAGGGTCTACACTGTTTGCATATGTAATCAGTAATCTCTATGTACAGCGGGCTGTAGGGTTGAAAGGGTTAAGCCACCATCTGCTAGAATTTAGAAAATATTTCGTATGATACATAATTTCACGACTGCATAAATACATTTTCTTCAAAGGACGAATAAAATAAAAATTAATGCATACATGGAGTAAACGGGTAAAACAGGATACAGATATAAGACAGAAGCACGTCATTCCTTTAATGTCATGACGTCATCGTCGTCTGCTTTTAATTTTCAATCGTATGTGAATTGTATAAGGTAGATCTACCATTATGAGTTTTATACAGTTTGGATCCTGATCAGAGACAGCGTCGCGCTTCATATGATCAGGATCCAAGGCATAAAACGGCTGGGTACGATTATCTACCAGTCTTAAAGGGACTCGCAACCGGATGGTGTACTTGTCAAAATAAAATAAAATACTCAAATAAAAGCAAATTTTTGGCATTATTTGGCTTCTGACATTAAAAAAATATGATCAGTCCAAAAAAAGTCTCAAGAATCGTCACCGAATCTTAGATTTTTAGATATTTTCCATCGTTTTTCTATACCGACTAGTAGACGGTATAGTTGTTGTTGTTGCTTCTCTACACGGGCTCAGACATAAACACGAGCCGAATTACGAAGTTGTATGCACTTTCGATGCTACACATTGAAATACGTTAAAATCGATCCGAGATAAACGGATAGTTCCGTGGTCCATTGGTCTAAGCGGTTTCCCCAATTTTGCCTTCTGTCCGCCAATGCCGGGCCCCGGGTTCGAATCCCACCAGAGACCAATATTTTTTTTTATTGAAATACATTTTTTTAAACAGAATTTCTTATCCTAAACTAATTCTTTACCATTTATATAAGCGTTTGACACATATTTACAAATTACTATTTTTAATGCACCATCTGGTTGCGAGTCGCTTTAAGTTCTACCGTAAGGTCATCGGTACTAATTTCAAGGAAGGTCACCGGTTCGATTCCAGTAGTGACAATCGCACAAAAGGCAATATCAATTGCAAAATCTGCTCTGCAAGGCCACTCGTGATTTTTAAAACCCTGACCAGGAATATAATTTTATTCGTGCCCTGATCAAACATGGAAAACACTATAACACAAGGGAAGAAAATATGCAAATTTCAATGCCTATACACGGACGAGTTGTCTTCCTTGTATGAATAACTGAATAATAAATTAAACGAATCCAATCGCAATGCTATTAACACATTTGCGCCAAGTAAATCCTTCCATGCTTATATATTGGATCAGTCCATTTTTATATAAGGGGTTCCTGTTCTAAATTTTACTTTAAGTTTTGTTTTAAATTGAAATTCTTATCGGCAAACAGTGTAGACTTTGACCAGACGCCGCATAATGCGGCGTTTGGTCAAAGTCTACTCGGTTTGCCTATATGTACCTTTTATAGGACGCTAGGCTAAAATGGGTTAAAATTATACATTATGTGAAATATGCAATGGACATAATAGTTTTAGCACAAACTCTTTTATTGGGAAAGAAAAACGTATGTAACATTTGAAAGTACAGTAGTCAAGTCTTATTAAGTCAAACCATTTTCGAAAGACGATATGGGACAGTTTTGACGTTACAGTGGTAAATACGTTATTCACGATATAGAGCGAGGTTTCTATTCCGTCAGTGTATAATTCTGTGTTTTAATACTGTCTTCACTCTTAGCATGCTTGGTAATTTTTCGCCTGCAACAATTGTTGTCTGTTATTGTTATAAAAAATAAAATTCTCCAATTTCTTTTCAAAACAGGATTAGAATGACAATGTTAAACAGTTTGGATCCATTGATTAGATTATCTAGATCCCAACTACATGTATTTGCAAAGGCAATCACTGTGGGACATGTTCGTCGCTAGCATAGTAAGGGTTAACTCATTCACCCCTGAAACTTTTAATGGACACTTCCAATTTCAAAATAAGTCTAGTCCATTTTTGACTATTTAGGGTTAATTTTAACAATATATTTCAAAATGACAAACAGTGTAGACCCTGACCAGAGGGCCCTCTGATCAGGGTCTACACTGTTTGCATGGGACAAATGTAATCTTTACAGGTACATTGTTTGCAAATGACGAGTTTACTCGTCGTTAGGGTTGAATGTGTTAGTTAAACGAAGTCAACACACAATACAATAAAAATAGAAAATTACAGCCTTTATAACCTTCTGATGGTTTAACAGCTTGGAGCCTAGTAAGGGAGTCAGACACAGGTCTATTGATCTACATGTATTTTATTAGGGAGTTCGCCTGGAATACCCATCACCACCCTTCAAGACACAGACTTTAGTGACACCGTATTAGGACCCATGAAGCAGTTGTTTGACCAGGGTCACTGTTTTACCACGAGATCTGTCACGAGTCTGCACTGGTGAAAATGGGCTTAATCTTTTTGCCAATGATATATTCAGGGCTGCCATTTCTCCGGATTTTTCCTAAATCTCCGGATTTTTTCCCAGTACATGGTAGTTTAAAGCAGGCTGAAAGTAAAGCAGAATGCGCCCTAAGGCGCATTCTGCTTTACTTACAGCCTGCTTTAAGTGGTCGCATGTCAACAAAACAAAGAAAAGGGCTATAGGGTAAAGGTATGATTCGAAAAATCGCACTTGAAAATGCAAATTTTGAAATCTTAGGATTTTTTATGTCAATTTATGGCAGCCCCGATATATTTCAGAGGAAATATATTCAAAGTAGGCAGATTTTATAAATTAACATTCGGCAGGAGCAGTGTTGTGGTTTTAAACAAAAATATAAATGCATGACATGTGACAAAATGTGTTCTTTGATCAGACGCTGCATTCCATGCACGGATCCAGCTACCCTGTGTGTGTGTGCGTTTGGTGTTCCTGACGCGAATCCGTTTTTCACCTTGCCTTGAAGTTTGGGCATTAGGACACCCCTGCCCACTCCTGAAAGGCTCCATATACAGTGTTCCCTCCCTACAACGACTCCCTCCTTATAACAACCCTTACCGAAGTTCCCTGAACAGGACAATTATAGCGTACGCTTTTACTGTTGCAATATGGTCTGCATGAAATTGTTGTCTGCTGTTTTTCTCAAAGTCACATAATCGACATTTTGACAGAAAAAAACCTTAATGACGAATGACAAACAGCTTGAATCCAGATCAGACGCTGCGTCTCATCTGGATTCAAGCTGTTTGCAAATTTAGACCAATTTCCCTCCCTATAACGACTCCCTCTGAACAACGCACACTATTTTGTCTCCCATTGAGTGTCGTTGTAGAGAGGGAGCGCTGTACATATCAAAATGAATATTCATAGATGTTATTGAATATGAGAGGAAGATCATGCAAGATTATCTACAATCCAATCTGGTTTCAAATTGAGGATGTATTTGGTACAGTGGAGAATCTGTTATTCTTTCCCGTTTAAACGCAAACGTACGCAAACGCAAAGCACTAAAACGTAGAAAAGAACAACTTTTGGACAATTCTGATAATTCTTGTTTATCTTGGTGGCAAACAGTTTGGAGCCTGATCAGACGCCGGGTTACCCGGCGTCTGATCTGGCTCCAAACTGTTTGCACTGCAAATAATGGTTTTAGCGTAAACGCGTTTATTGGGAAAGAATAACAGATTCTCCACTGTACCTAACTTGCACAATTACTTACAAGTTTATGGATATATAAACGGTTTCAACAAACACACCAAACACCAATAAAAGTTCTGGTTTTATTTTGAAATCTCTTCATACAGTTTTTGCAAACAATGAACCCATTTAATATAAATCTCACAGTACGAAAGTTCAACTGGCTCTCTGCAATTAACTTAATACAATTAAACCTCTCTATTACGATCATTAAAATGAAGCTAATTCATTGTATAAAAGACAGGTGAAAGATTAAAGCAAAATGACAATAAATCAGAAAGCTCCTGAATGAGCTTTCTGTTTTACTGTCACCTTGCTTTAAGCAGTCACCTGTCGTAAACACCTAATAATTAATACAGTTTAGGGGTCTAAATAGAGAGGTTTTACTGTAAACTGAGTCATAGCAACATTTGCAATGTTCACATGGAAATACTTATGAATAAAAAATGAAGTGTATCTAATATCATGCAGGATACAAAGAAAACTCCATGTAGGAAGAAATATATTTGAGCCATGCCAGGACAAAATCAGACTTATTGCAGTGCAATACAGAGAATTATTTCACTGCAATACAGTGGAGAATCTGTTATTCTTTCCCGTTTAAACGCAAACGTACGCAAACGCAAAGCACTAAAACGTAGAAAAGAACAACTTTTGGACAATTCTGATCATTCTTGTTTATCTTGGTGGCAAACAGTTTGGAGCCTGATAAGACGCCGGGTTACCCGGCGTCTGATCTGGCTCCAAACTGTTTTCACTGCAAATAATAGTTTTAGCGTAAACGCGTTTATTGGGAAAGAATAACGATTTCTCCACTGTACATTATACAGCAAGCATTGCCTTCATCTCAGTATTAGTGGTGTCTGATAAGGATCTGCACATTATTAACCCTTTCCCGAACTTGATAGCTTGTTTTCAGTTTTGAAGACAGAGTGACCACTTAACCCATTACCCCATAAATACACCTTTTTACCCCTTTCACTTGTTCCTTAACTTAAGAAAATTATAGTGTTACTTTATACAGTAATGAAAATGTACCATTAGAAATATTTTCTTTATCTTAGCAATGTCACCAATGACAATATTGGTTTATTATTTTATTGAAATTCCTATTTGTCTATGGACAAATAAGACAGGAAAATTCACTTGTCCATACCGTAAAATGACCACCTCACTTGAGCAACTGATTTGACCACCCCTGCACTGTCTGTAACCCGATAAGTCTGATTTTCTCATTGCATGGCTCATTTTGATTTGATATAAGATAGATCAGACCTTGCCATTTTTAAAATCTCTCACTTCCTTATCAGTCAGTGATTCATGTTTTACTGGGTGAGTGACCGGGGTGACATGACAGCAAACAGTATGTATACCATCATATAGAAATCATATATACAGTTTAAAACCTCTATTACGACCTCTACAACAAAGGCTAATGCACTGTAGAAAAGACAGGTGACAGCTTAAAGCAAGGTGACAGTAAAATAGAAAGCTCCTATAGGAGCTTTCTGTTTCACTGTCACCTTGCTTTAAGCAGTCACCTGTCGTAACCACCCAATGCTTAACTGTACTGTAAAACCTCTTCATTATGATCACTCAAAATATAATTAATGGGTCGTTTCACCAATTACCCCATAAAAATGCCTTTTTACTAAAAATTATTCCTATACAGAAAAAAATAATTCCTTTATACTGTATTGCTTTACTTTCAACCTGCTTTAAGTGGTCAGCTGTCTTGAAAACTAGAAACAGGCTATGGGGTAATTGGTTCAAAGACAGGCTGTAAAGGAGCTTTCTGTTTTACTGTCACCTTGCTTTAAGCAATTACCTATCTTAAAACACCTAATACCACTATTAAGTGGTCGTAATCGAGAGGTTTTACTATAAATGTTCAGGATCTGAAGTTTTTCACATCAGTTTTTGATGTGAACTGAACTATCCCCATCAATATGAATTTTGTAATAAGATTCCCCTCCCATTCAAACCACCATTTATCAATGTAAAGATTTATATTTACTGCAAAACAGATTTTTTCGAACACAAAACATTAATGTATTGCACTATTAAATCTCTTTGCATGCTAACAGTGAAGAATGTGTTATTCTTTCCCAATAAACGCGTTTACGCTAAAACTATTATTTCCAGTCCAAACAGTTTGGAGCCAGATCAGACGCCGGGTAACCCGGCGTCTGATCAGGCTCCAAACTGTTTGCCACCAAGATAAACATGGATTATCAGAATTGTCCAAAAGTTGTACTTTTCAACGTTTTAGTGTTTTGCGTTTGCGTACGTTTGCGTTTAAACGGGAAAGAATAACAGATTCTCCACTGTAACCCCACAATTCTGTCAATTTGACTAGTTGATGAACAATGCTTCAAGATTTTCTGCGAAATTGAAAAAATAAATCGTGGCTTCTAAGATTCAATGGTGACCATCAATAAGAACCTGTTCTTTTTGCTCATTTTTATTGAAGTATGACAATGTTCACCATTGAATCTGAATTTTTTTTAATTGATTTTTTATTATTTTACGTCGCTTTCAACAGTATTTCAGTCATATCGCGACGTCCAGCAAATTACAGGTGGAGGAAGACCCCAGAAGTCATTTATGCGCTGTTTCAGGCACAAATTGGCAACTGGGTAAAACCACCGACCTTCCGCAAGCCAGCTGGAAGGCTTCCCCACATGAAAAATCCGAACGACCCTACTGGGATTCGAACTCACAGCGGTGAGGAGATTAGTAATGTAAGTCACAGTGACTAGGCCACGGAGGCCCCCATTGAATCTGAAAGTGTACAAGGGTTACATTTATTATAATATTCTATACTTGTGGTAACCTTTATTAACAGATTGAATCCAGATGAGATACAGAGTAACTCAGCCTCTCATTGGGATCCAAAGCAGGGCTGCCACTTCTCCAGATTATTCCGAAATCTTCTGATATTTATCCTATCAGATGGTAGCTTAAAGCAGGCCTTAAGGCACATTCTGCTTTACTTTCAACCTGCTTTAAGTAAATTTAGGATTATTCAAGATTAACTGATGGCACCTGCCAGTGTTTGTCACTGACCCTTTTTTTATATTAATTTTTAGAAAATTCTAATATTTAGCACATTTGTTTTCAGATATTATTACTTATATTAGTTCAAATGTTTGTTACATTTCTTCTTCTTAACCCATTATCCCATATCCTTTTTTCTAGTATTGGAGATATGAGACCACTTAAAGCAGGTTGAAAGTAAAGCAGAATGCACCTTAAGGCGCATTCTACTTTACTTTCAGCCTGCTTTAAGCTATCATCTGCTCGAATGTAGAACATATTTCTTATAAAACATATTCATAGCTGCATAAATCTGATCTCTTTTCTTCAGAGGAAGAATAACTGAAAGGCTTAAAAAGGCATATTTATGGGGTAATGGGTTAAATTCTCAACAGTATATAAATACAACCTCTGTCAGAACTGGTACCCATCACTCTGAGCCCCTGACTACAGAAAACAATTCATTTCACAGGCAATATGGCATTATGTGTGGGATGACCTTAACCCTTTTCCCATAGCATGTTTTCAGTGTTTAAGATAGGTACAGTGAAGAATGTGTTATTCTTTCCCAATAAACACGTTTACGCTAAAACTATTATTTGCAGTGCAAACAGTTTTGAGCCAGATCAGACGCCGGGTAACCCGGCGTCTGATCAGGCTCCAAACTGTTTGCCACCAAGACAAACATGAATTATCAGAATTGTCCAAAAGTTGTTCTTTTCTACGTTTTAGTGCTTTGCGTTTGCGTACGTTTGCGTTTAAACGGAAAAGAATAACAGATTCTCCACTGTAGTTGCTGAACCCATTACACCAAAGAGCCTTTAATTTATCGTTCACTAAGGAAAATAGTCCCAAGTTACAGTGGAGAATCTGTTATTCTTTCCCGTTTAAACGCAAACGTACGCAAACGCAAAGCACTAAAACATAGAAAAGAACAACTTTGGACAATTCTGATATTTCTTGTTTATCTTGGTGGCAAACAGTTTGGAGCCTGATCAGACGCCGGGTTACCCGGCGTCTGATCTGGCTCCAAACTGTTTGCACTGCAAATAATAGTTTTAGCATAAACACGTTTATTGGGAAAGAATAACAGATTCTCCACTGTATGAATAAGCACCATTATAATAATTTGTTTATCCTAGGAGATGGTAGCTAAATGCAGACGGAAAGTAAAGCACAATGCATCTTAATGTGCATTCTGCTTTGCTTTAATCTGCTTTAAGTGGTCACATGTCTTCAAAACTAGATACAGGCTATGAGGTAAAGTGTTAACATAGGTTGACTCATTACTCCATAGCCAATTTCTAATACTGAAGATAGGTGACAACTTAAAACAGGTTGAAAGTATCTTTAACCCTTTCCCTTATAGAAGCGACTTTTAGCACATTCATTTTATTCATCCGCCAAAGAAAATAGTACCATTTTATACTGTCATGAATATGTACTATAAGAAATATTTTCTATATACTAGCAGATATTAACTTAAAGTAGGCTGAAAGTAAAGCAGAATGTGCCCTAGGGGTCACATATTTTCAAAACTAGAAACAGGCTATGGGGTAATGGGTTAATATAACCCATTACACCATAAATATTCCCTTTTACGCCTTTTATTTATTTCTCCAATGAAAATAATAGTTCCACTTAATACAATCATGAATATGCCCCATAAGATATACTTTCTATATCCTAGCAGATAGCAGCTAAATCCAAGCTGAAAGTAAAGCACAATGTTCTGAAAGTAAAGCAAAATGTTCCTTAAGTTGCATTCTGCTTTTTTTTTTAACCTGCTTTAAGTGGTAGCCTGTCTTCAAAACTAGAAACAGGCTATGGGGTAATGTATTAACTCATTCACCCCTGGAACTTTTAATGGACAACTCCATTATCCAAGTAAGTCTAGTTCATTTTTTATTATTAAGGGTTAATTTTTAACAATATTTTGCAAAATTACAAACAGTGCAGACCCTGATCAGAGGGCTCCTGCAGGAGTCCTCTGATCAGGGTCTTCACTGTTTGCATAGGACAAGTGTACTCCTTACATGTACACTGTTTTTTATGACGAGTCTACTCGTCACTAGGGTTGAATGGGTTAAAGCAGGTTCTATAAGGAAGACTGATGGAAACACAATCGCTGGTGTGATTTATAACAATACGCAACAACTAGTTTGTATAAATACAATAAAATAGATATATCAAACCTTGTGATGAATGTCTAGTTTAAACATATTTTACTTTAATAATAATTACAAACCAACATGATGGAAAATACACACATACATTGTACATGTATAAGATTAGATTGAAAGCTTACAGCTTATTCAAATCTTGTTCATACGATTTCCTTTCATACCCAACTCAATAAATTTTAAATTTACTTTATTATATTTTAACCCATAGCCCCATAAATACACACCTTTGATATATTCCTCCATAGAAGAATATAGTTCCAATTTATACAGTCATGAATATGTGCAATAAGAAATAGTTTCTATATTTAAGAGAATCGTAGCTTAAAGCAGGCTAAAAGTAAAGCAGAATGCGCCTTAAGGCGCAGTCTGCTTTACTTTCAACCTGCTTTAAGCGGTCATCTATCTTCAAAACTAGAAACTGGCTATAGGGTAATGGGTTAAACTGTTATTATACATGATACATGTGATCATTTTCATTTGAATGGCAACTTATATATGTGCATAAGTTTTAGCTGCCACAAAACAAACAGAAATTAACACTAGGACTTTCAGAAAATAAACTTGCAGCTGTGTAAGACCAATGGCTTCTATGGGTTTGGAACAAAAAGGACATCAGAGCTCCAGATAAACTGGATTTCTCCTTTTTGTCTCCACAAAACCATATATTTGTTAGAATCATCTCTTTAACCCTTTACTCCATAGCCTGTTTCTAGGTTTGAAGACAGGTGACCACTAAAAGCAGGTGGAAAGTAAAGCTGAAGCTGCCGTAAAGCAGAATGCGCATTACGGCACATTCTGCATTATTTTCAGCCTGCTTTAAGATATCATCTGCTAGGATAAGGAAAATGTTTCTTATGGATACATATTCAAGAGTGTATACAGTAGAACTATTTTCTTCATTGGAGGAATAAATAAAATGTGTTAAAATGCATATATATGGAGTAACGGGTTAAGATAATTCTAATGAATAGTCACAACACAGGGCTTGGTCGACCTTCAAGGAAGTAAGTTTATGAAATATTCACCTGATCCTGAGCTTTAAAAATGGTGCAACTGTATACAATAAAACGTCTCTACCGGCATCACGACAACTAGATTATGTAAATTATCAGGTGTTTAAAGCAGGTGTAATTAAAGCAACGTAAACATGAAACTCAAAGCTCCTTTAGAAGCTTTCCATTTTTATGTTCTCCTTGCTTTAAGCTGTCACCTGTCTTTTATGCAATAGATTAGCTTTCTTTCTAGTGGTAGTAAAAGAGAGTTTACTTGGTTTGTGCTTAACATATACTTAAGGCTATAGGAGACAAATGAATAATATTTGTTATACATCATTACAAGAGAAGGGATTCGGAAGGTACTGTGTGCGCAAAAAGATAGGCATCTCATACGTCAAAACTGGCTGGCCCTTTCGATAAGGGTGACACTATAATAAACAAAGTCTTTTATTACAAATTCATAATATATATAAATAGTACAACTCAGACTGTTCCATTTGTTTTACTATATAGTTTTACTTGTACTATGTGAGTAATGTAAATATTCCCACTTTGGGGAAGCAGCTAGATCTATGTCTCATTCTGCTTCTGTTCTAAAAACATTATTTTCTTAATTTCTTTTCAAAACAGGGTTAGAGGCAAGTCCTTTTTGCATGAATAAAATTCAATGCGCCAAATAACCATGTTATTATCATATAATATCTCCTATCTCTTTAGTATGCATACAATTCAACAAGCTGGTTAAGGCCAATGTATGTATTTTAACCTACTATGTGTTCACAGAGACTATAGACTACACACATTCTCCTTTCTGTGCAGCCTCCGTGCATGGGTAGGCAGTGGACACGAGATTATGGTATGAATTCATGGCCTAAGCAGCCTTTATTATTTTGCCAAACAAAAAGTTATACAAATTTGAAAATCGCAAGACTTTGGCCTGTATACATGCTGTACAACTGCACAGGGATCGCACCATCATGGCATGGAAGCAGCACATACTGCGTACTGTTTCTGTGTGAAGGATGAGGAGACTGCACAGCAACTACACAATTTTGGGACAATCTCTGTTAGCAGTCGCTGTACAGATTTACCTTAGCCTACCGCCCAAGTGCCAGTACGGCTACCATACACAGCACAAACATATAGGCAATACTCGATACTTCGAACATGCGTTAGTTCAAACATACCCATATTTCAAAGTTAAAACGTAGCTTAGCCACCTTTAATTTTGAAATACGGGTATGTTCGACTTAAGCGAGATCGAGTTATCAAAATTGGACTAATGAAATACTGGTAAGGTCGATTTAAGCAAGTTCCAAGGATCGAGTTTCGACTGTATATACTGTATCCACCTAGGATGCCATAAAAATCACACAGAAAATAGTAGGTTATTTGTTACATGGCATCCATGGCAAATGCAAGCTAGGCATTTTATGAATGCACAATTCAGTGTAAACACAATTCAACAATGAGTCCAATAAGCTGATTTTGATTGTCCTTTATGTGTGCCAATGAATCTGTGTACCTCAATAAGTTCCCTACACAACTGCTTAACATGTTATCCCATAGACACACCTTTTTACACATTGACTCACCTCTACTGAAGAAAGTAGTTCCAATTTATACAGTAACAAAAGTACAATATAAGAAATAATTCCTATATCCTAGTACATGGTAGTGCCTTAAGGTGCATTCTGCTTTACTACCAACCTGCATTAAGTGGTCATCTGTCTTCAAATCTAGAAACAGGTTATGGATAATATTCAAAACAGAACACCATATTACTAATTTCATATATTTCCAGATGCTTTAAATTGTATAATTTATCCTATTGAACCATAAAGATGAATATACATGTCCTTTATAAACATTGTACAGTTAAACCTCTCTATTACGACCACTAAATTATGTTTCTATTACGACCACTAAATTATGTTAATTATAAGGGTGGTTTACCGTTAGGATAGGTGATGGCTTAAAGCAAGGTGACAGTTAAACAGAAAGCTCCTTTAAGAGCTTTCTGTTTCACTGTCACCTTGCTTTAAGCTGTCACTTGTCTATTATATAATCAATTAGCCTTCTTTTTAGTGGTCGTAATAGCGAGGTTTTACTGTACCTGTGAAGATTATATATGTCAGATGCAGATACTGCAGAATCATATCAGAAGGCTCTTTTAGGAACTCTCTTATCAGGGTATGCACTGTTTGTCGAGTTTGTTATATAATTATTGTAAAAACAACCTAAAAAGTCCTAAATGGACTAGACTTGTTGGAAACTAGAACTGTCCATTAATTGTTCTAGAGCCAATGAATTAACCCTTACCCATAGCTTAAAAGCAGGTTGAAAGAAAAGCAGAATACTTAGACGTGTTTATCTAGCAGATGGTAGCTTAACATATTACCCCATAAATACACCTTTTTACGCCTTTAATTAATTTCTCTACTGAAGAAAATAGTTTCAATTTATACTGACACAAATAAAAATCCTAAGTAATATTTTCTATATTCTTACAGATAATAGCTTAAAGCAGAACGAAAGTAAAGCAGAATGTGCCTTAAGGCACATTCTGCTTTATTTGCAACCTGCTTTAGTGGTCAGATATCTTCAAAACTAGAAACAGGCTATGGGGTAATGGGTTAAAGCATTCTGCTTTACTTTCAACCTGCCTTAAGTGGTCACATATCTTCAAAACTAGAAACAGGCTATGGGGTAATGGGTTAAAGCATTTTGCTTTACTTTCAACCTACTTTAAGTGATCACCTGTCTTCAAAACTAGAATCACACTATGGAATAAAGGGTTAAGTAACAAGAGCCCCATGGGGCATATTCGCTCACCTGAGAATAATTGGAAAAATGGAGATATTGATTTATGTCCAGGACTGACCTAGATATGCAACAGACCGGGACAATTTGAATAAAATATGTAAAGTATATTTTAAAGTGTCACCATACAGAATATAAAAGCTCTGGCCATATTAGAGTCAGAGAAGAAGACGTTTGAAATTTTCTCTATATAACTCTATGTAAAACAGTGACCCCCGGGGCGGGGCCAATTCTGACCCTAGGGGCATAATTTGAACAAACTTAATAGAGGACCTGTAGGCGATGATATGTGCCAAATATCTAAGATCTGGCCCTTGTAGTTTTACACAAGAAGATTTTTTAAGCTTTCATTGTAAATAATCTATTTTTAGCTCCTGTGGCCTAGTTATGCAACTGACCAGAACCACTTGTACAATTTCGGTATAGGACATCTAGAAGTGTCACTATGCCAAATATCAAAGCTCTGGCCATATTAGTTTCAGAGAAGAAGACGTTTGAATATTTCACTATATAACTCTATGTAAAACCGTGACCCCCGGGCCGGGCCAATTTTGACCTCAGGGGCATAATTTGAACAAACTTGATAGAGGACCTGTAGGCGATTCTATGTGCCAAATATCTAAGCTATGGCCCTTGTAGTTTCAGACAAGAAGATTTTTTAAGTTTTCATTGAAAAAATCTATTTTTAGCTCCTGTGACCTAGTTATGCAACCGACCACAACCATTTGAACAATTTTGGTAAAGGACATCTAGAAGTGTCACCATGCCAAATATCAAAGCTCTGGCCACATTGGTTTCAGAGAAGAAGACGTTTGAAAATTTCACTATATAACTCTATGTAAAACTGTGACCCCCAGGGCGGGGCCAATTTTGACCCAAGGGACATAATTTGAACAAACTTGATAGAGGACCTGTAGATGATGCTATGTGCCAAATATCTAAGCTCTGGCCCTTGCAGTTTTTGACAAGATTTTTTAAGATTTCCTTATTTTTTCACTTTGGTTGCCATGGCAACCAGAGTTCTGCATTGTTTTTAATTCTTTGAACAAATTTGAAAGAGCTTGACCCAAGGAACATTTCTGTAAAGTTTGGTTGAATTCTGTCAGGCGGTATAGGAGGAGATGTCATTTGAAGCAATTGTTAACGACGACGGACGACGGACAACGCACGACGCCGGACACAGGGCCATCCCAATAGCTCACCTTGAGCCTTTGGCTCAGGTGAGCTAAAAAATGAAGGACATCATAAAATACAAGTATGTATTTATATATTTTGTCTATGTTTTGACATCAAAGCATCAATGCTTACCAGTCAAATAGCCACCAAACGACCTATATATATATATATCAGTAAATTAAAAACTTGCAACTAGGGTTAAGACACGTGGACCTTTTAAAAATTAAACGGTAAACAGTCACCCCTGTGATCACTGTTAATATTTTTTCAACACTTAACTGCATGGAGTGAACAAATCTTTAAAATCTAGTAATACAAATGCTAATACAGAGGTGACTACATATTTGTGTATATATCAATATTATTCATATTGGAGTGTTAAAAAAGACCATCAAATTGAATTGACTGTTTAAAAGTATCTTAACCCTTTGAACCCTAGTCCTGCATATAGGCGTCATTATCAAACAGTGTACATGTGAATAGAACATGTGTCCTTTGAAAACAGTGATGAGCCAGATCAGAGGGCTCCGAAAGGAGCCCTCTGATCAGGGTCTTCACTGTTTGTTATAATGCCAAACATTGACAAAAACAACCCTTAAAGTCAGAAATGGACTAGACTAAAATGGAAACTGGAATTGTCCACTTAAAGTTTCAGGGAAAATATACATACGTGATTAACAGGCATCCTTTACAAACAGTGTACCTGTGAAGACTACACATGTCCTATGCAAACACTGTAGATCCTGATCAGAGAGTTCCTGTAGTAGCCCTCTGATCAGGATCTGCTCTGTTTGTCATTTTGCAACATATGGAAAAATAAAAAAGAACCCCAAGCCTAAATAGTGGACTAGATTTAATTGGAACTGGAATAGTCCATTTGATGTTTCAGGGATGAATTAGTTAAACTCAATAATTGTATGTAAATGCTTGTTTGTTAGAACATCAAACCAATTCAAAGTGAGTTAGCACCATGTCAGGAACACATTTAGGGAAGATGTTCTTTCCCAATGAGCACCTTTGGGCTAAAACAAATATGTGCATAGTACTCAGTGTAGAGCCAGATCAGAATCCGAGTAACTCCATCTATGATCAGGCTCCAAGCTGTTTGCCACTCTGATTAAAATAAACAGTAAACATTTTGATAAACATATTATTTTATTCCATTTACCCATTACTCCATAGATACTCATTTTTACGCATTTAAATTATTCCTGCACTGAAGAAAATTATTCCAATTTAAACAGTCAAAGAATACATATCATAAGAAATATTTCCTATAATCTACCAGATGGTAGCTTAAAGCTGGCTGAAAGTAAAGCAGAATGTGCCTTCAGGCACATTCTGCTTTACTTTTAGCCTGCTGTAAGATATTGTCTACTAGTTTTTACTTTCAACCTGCTTTAAGTTGAGGCCTATCTTCAATACTAGAACAAGAGGGCCTGAAGGCCCTGATATCGCTCACCTGTTGTACTGAAGCCTGATAGCTTTACCTTTCTGTTTCAACAGTTTTAATCTAAATCCATTCAAATTTGTAGTATAGCAAGTAAATAATTTTGGAATACAAACTCGTAATTCTAATAAAGTAGAGTACATCATGGGCAGATAACTAGAGCCTAAACAATAATGAAATGAAGCCTTTTCTAGTATTTCAAAAAGTATATCAAGGGCAGATAACTCTTGCCACAATAATCAGATTTAAAAAATAATCGTACTCCTTTGAGAACTTATAGCTATATTCTTTGTGAGCTTAGTATAATCAAAATCCATTGAAAACTGTAGTTGCAAGAGTGTAAACACTGTAAGATATGGCATTTTCAGCAATTCAAGGGCAGATAACTCTTGACATATTGGTCCGATTTCAACCATAATCACACTTATTCGAACTCTTATGGTCATATACAATCTGTACAAGTTTGAGAAAAATTGGATAAAAATTGTCGCCTCTAGAATTTAAACAATGTTAATATGGCATTTTCAGCAACTCAAAGGTAGATAACTCTTGACCTATTTGTCCAATTTCAATCATAATCGAACTCATCTGAACTCTTATGGTCATATACAATCTGAGCAAGTTTGAGAAAGATTGGATAAAAATCGTGACCTCTAGCGGGTAAAAACCCTTAAATATGGCATTTTCAACAATTCAAAGGTAGATAACTCTCGACCTATTAGTCTGATTGCATCCATAATCGAACTCATCCGAACTCTTATGGTCATATACAACCTGAGCAAGATTGAGATAGATTGGATAAAAAATGTGGCCTTTAGAGTGTAAACACTGTTAAATATGGCATTTTCAGCAATTCAAAGGTAGATAACTCCCAATCTGTTTGTCAGATTTCAACCATAATTAAACTCATTCGAACTCTTATGATAATATACAATCTGAGCAAGTTTGAGAAAGATTGGATGAATATTGTGGCTTCTAGAGTGTAAACACTGTTAAATATGGCATTCTCAGCAATTCAAAGGTAGATAACTCTTGACTTATTGGTCCGATTTCAACCATAATTGAATTCATCTGAACTCTTATGGTAATATACAATCTGAGCAAGTTTGAGAAAGATTGGATAAATATTGTAGCCTCTAGAGTGTAAACACTAAAATTGTTGACGACGGACGACGGACATTCAAGTATTGCAAAAGCTCACCCTAAGCTAGCTCAGGTGAGCTAAAAAGGTTATGCAGTAAAGGGTTATAATGCATTGTGAATTTTTTTTGTATCCACAGAAAGAATAAGATCTTCCAAACTTTTAGACGGAAAAAGACTCATGACTACTGGTATCCACGAGTTAACGTCAAAATGACCACAGTTGGTGAACAATGATTTCCATACATGCAGTCACATGATCTACAGGGCAACTTACATCATGACAGTACTAAAATATATGTATATAAAATTATAAAAAATGTCACTTTTCATCAGATGCATTTTGTAAAAGGGTAACATATCAATAGACAGAGCTCATGATAACAGCGAGTAACATGAACACTTCAACCTTGTATTCCTAAATTCTCTACCAAACCTTATGTTGTGACTATCTTAATTACCCTAAGCATTGGGACAGACAGGCCTCAGCAAACAGTGTAGACCTTGATCAGACTGCTCCTTCAGGAGCAGTCTGATCAGGGTATACACTGTTTGCCACTCAGTTCGCGCCTTTTGGACAAATTACTGTGTGATAAAAGCAATAATTACAGGGATGCCCAATTTTTAGTAATTAAACAGTACTCATTAGAATTAGTCGAACTTCGATATCTCGAACTCGCTTAACTCAAACTATCCGATATGTCGACACATTAACTTCACTAATTCATGCTCGGTTAAGTCGAACATACCCATATTTCAAAGTTAAAACGTGGTTTAGCCATGTTTTAACTTTGAAATACGGTTATGTTCGACTTAACCGAGTTCGAGATATCGAAGTTCCACTGTATATTGAAAATATGATTCCAATGAGTAGTCACAATATAGGGTTCAGTCAAAACAGTTAAAAGTTATGAACTGTATTTGAAATACTATGAACATAACACTATGTTGTAGCTTTTCATCCTATTTGTCTTTTATAGAAGATTCTAATGAATAGTCACAGCATAGGGTTTAGTTGAGGCATAAGAAATTTTAGTCTTTCAGGGCTCTAGATAAGAATGAGGAAATTGAATAAATCCAACATTTTCTCACTCATTTCAGCACCAAATGGTGTTACTACTCATTAGAATCATCTCGAAGAGACGATTCTAATGAGTAGTAACACTATAGGGTTTAATGCAGAAACAAAGATTTTTATTTTTGAAAAACTATCCTTATCTGGAGCCCTTGTGTTTGAAAAACTCTTTATCTGGAGCTCAGACTAGAAGATAATTGCAATAGTTTGTTGATGTCATGTACGATTGTTCATTGTGTAGATGTGTCTGGTCTAGTCACTGGTACCATTTTGGCTGTGCACGTGTACAAGGCGGGGCTGGCTGTACCATTTTGGCTGTGCACGTGTACAAGGCGGGGCTGGCTGTACCATTTTGGCCTTGCACGTGTAGTACAAGGCGGGGATGAGGCTGTACCATTCTATGACTTCTTTCATTGTATGACTTGTAGTGCTTAATGCCATAGACAGATGTCAACTGGCAAGCCCAATGAGAGGACTTTGTGTAATATATTGTCAAAGGTTAGGCTTGCCATACCTATAAAAGAAGAAAAGTGAGAAACATGTAGTAAAGAGATGTTTTCACATGATGGCAATGTCACATACAGTCAAACCTCTCTCTTGTGACCACTTAATTGTATTTATTATTTGGTATTCATGACAGGCGATCACTTAAAGCAAGGTGACAGTAAAACAGAAAGCTCCTTTAGGAGCTCTCTGTTTTACTTTCACCTTGCTTTATGCTGTCATCTATCATTTCAACAATTGATTAGTCTTCTTTTTAGTGGTTGTAATAGAGAGGTTTTACTGTACATAAAACAACAAGACTTCCTCTGAATCATATGTGTAGCCTGTCTCCGCTGTGCTAACACATTTAACCCATTACCTCTTAGCCTATTTCTTGCTTCCAAAACAGGTGACCACTTAAAGCAGGTTGAAAGTAAAGCAGAATGTGCCTTAAGGCACATTCTGCTTGACTTTCAGCCTGCTTTAAGCTACCATCTTCTAGGATATGGAAAATGTTTCTTTTGGTACATATTCTTTGCTGTATAAACTGGAACTTTTTTCTTCAGTGGAGGAATAAGTAAGAGGCGTAAAAAGGCGTTTATAAGGGGTAATGGGTTAAACTTGATACATCTATATTCATAGTTTACATGGTCTAGCAATTGTAGTTTTTGAGCAATAGAGATTGATGCTGACACTGTTGTTGACAACGACGGAAACCAACACCAAAGGACAAGTAAACTCTACACTGGTACACTGTTTGCAAAAGATGCATTTATATGTGCGACAAGAGTTACAACGTGTTAACCTAAAAAGAAGAACACAGAATACGGGATGAATGTTATGAAAGGCTAGCTGTGTCACACATAAAACAATAGTGCTAAACTGCCACAATAAACACACATGATCCAAGGGCTGCAACTCCAAAACTAAAGAACTAAAAATTATGTTACACCATTTCCTTGGCGTCTCATCTGAATTCCAACAGTTTGAAACACTTATCACGAATTCCCTTTCAGCATGCAAAAGGTTAACACACTCAACCCTGAAATCTTGAATGGGGAATTCCAGTTTCCACTTTAGTCTAGTCCAATTATGACTATTGACATTTGTTTTCTGCAATACATTGCAAAATGACAAACAGTGCAGACCCTGATCAGAGGGCTCCTGCAGGAGCCCTCTGATCAGGGTCTACACTGTTTGCATAGGACAATTGTACTGTTTACAAGTTCACAGTTTATGAATCTGGCTAGGTTTGAATGGGTTATGTTTCTTTGCCTTACCTTGACTGTACTATCTACAGCTCCAGAGAACACCCTGCCTCTAGATACAGCCAGACAAGCCACACTACCTTGATGTCGAACAAGTGTTTGAGAACATATCATATTGTCCATACTCCATACCTGAAATAAAGTGAAAGCTCACCTCCTAAACCACAGCTTCCATTATATGACATACTCTAATTTGTGATACAAAACAAAAAGGTTAACATCAAATGATTTTAAATAAAGGCATTATTAACTACATTTAAACCTCTCTATTACGACCACAAAATTGAGTTAATTGTTAGGTTTTTCACGTCGTACAGTGGAGAATCTGTTATTCTTTCCCAATAAACGCGTTTACGCTAAAACTATTATTTGCAGATCAGGCTCCAAACTGTTTGCCACCAAGATAAACAAGAATTATCAGAATTGTCCAAAAGTTGTTTTTTTCTACGTTTTAGTGTTTTGCGTTTGCGTATTTTTGCGTTTAAACGGGAAAGAATAACAGATTCTCCACTGTATGACTACTTAAAGCAAGGTGACAGTAAAACAGAAAGCTCCTTGCTTTAAGGTGTCACCTGTCTTTTATTCAATTGATAAGCCTTCTTTTTAGTGGTCGTAATAGAGAGGTTTTACTGTAACTTCTTCTCTGTCTTGCCCTTAAAGCAATATTTATTTGCAAACAGTTTGGATCCTGATCAGTTGATGCAAAATGCTGTGTCTGATCAAGAGAAAAACTGTTTGACACTCATAGTCATTACAGTATTCATCTCAGTAAATTTACCAAAAATTTAAGTTTGAGAAATATAAGCAGACAAAAATTGTAGAAAACAGATGTTAAAGTGTAAATACATATTTTGTACCGTAAAAAATATGAGCTAAAATGTCAATTCAGTGGAGAATCTGTTATTCTTTCCCAATAAACGCTTTTATGCTAAAACTATTATTTGCAGTGCAAACAGTTTGGAGCCAGATCAGACGCCGGGTAACCCGGCGTCTGATCAGGCTCCAAACTGTTTGCCACCAAGATAAACATGAAATATCAGAATTGTCCAAAAGTTGTTCTTTTCTACGTTTTAGTGCTTTGCGTTTGCGTACGTTTGCGTTTAAACAGGAAAGAATAACAGATTCTCCACTGTAGTTATGTATAGTACAATGATAAGTAAAACACTAAGAACAATGAGTGTGAATGAAAGAAACCTATATATATAATCAACTGAAGCACTAGACAGAGAAACTACACATACTACACATTTGCAATTTAATATAGAAAATGAAATAATTTAACATTAAGTCCATTTTGGGTTTATTTTAACCAACATAATGCAAAATGGCAAACAGTGAGTACCCTGATCAGGAGGTTCCTTTAGGAGCCCTTTGACCTGGGTCTACAATGTTTGCATAGGACAAGAGTAGTCTTCATAGGAGCACTGTTAAAAAGGATGAGTTTACTCGTCACTAGGGTTCAATGGATAAACTATACCAAATATTTCTCACATAACTACCCCTGTTTTCTATAGCAAACAACGATGACGAATATCCTTATCTCCAACATGTGTAAGATCACTTTGATGACGTCACTATAACGTCACTATTTATAACGGCGTTTTGACGTCACCGGGGTTAAAAAAATGCATATTGCTTAAAAAATAGCTTAAATCGTTGGTAATGTGAGAAAAAGAATCTGTCACTCGTCGATGTTTAAGACAAGTTAATCTCAAACTCGTCCAGAATAGAAAAGTTTATAAGCTCACCAAGGCTCGCTTAATAACATTTCAATTCTAGACCCATTTGAGATCAGCTTGTCTTAAACATCGACTCATGACAGATCCTATATGTCTCCCAGCTAAGGAGGGAGACATATTTACTCCCCTTTTAGGGGAGGGTCGTAACTTATGTTGGTAGAACTTGTGGTCCGACCTGTTTCAATGCTATTTGAAATGAAATCTGGTAAAACTGATTACTGGTAACATATATTGTGGCTGCACTTACCCTAAGGGACCTGTCATATGAAGCACTGAACACTTTAGTACCAGCTCCAGTGTTACATGCTGCCAGAGCATACACTGTCCCTGAATGGCCCCGTAGTGTTGTAAGCTGTTGTTGGGCCTCCAGCTCCCAAACCTGTCAACACAAAAACACCACAGTCAAACTCGTATTAACCCTTTACTCCAGAGGTATGCATTTTTACGCATTACGTTTTTTCCTACACTGCAGAAAATAGTTTCAATTTATAATCATGGATATGTATTATAAGAAAGATTTTCTATATTCTTGAAGATGGTAACCAAAAGCAGGTGGGGACTACTTTCGATCAAGGTGCACAAAACTTTGCCTTTTTCTTAAATATTCTAGCAGATGTTAGCTTAAAGCAATCTTTTTTACTTTCGACCTCAATCTATTCCTCCAATGAAAAAAATAGTTCCAATTCATACAGTCCTGACCATGTACCATAAGAAATATTTTCTACATTCTACCAGATGGTAGCTTAAAGCAGGCTGAAAGTAATGCAGAATGTGCCGTAAGGCACATTCTGCTTTACTTTCAACCTGCTTAAAATGGTCACCTGTCTTCAAAACTAGAAACATGCTATGGGGTGAAGTGGTCACCCATCTTCAAAAGTAGAAACAGGCTGTGTGGTAATATGTAAAGTATGTATGGTTTTCTTACATGAATCACATTTTAGATTAACACACTATGTGGTAATATGTTAAGTATGTATGGTATTCTTACATGAATCACATTTTAGGAACACACTATGTGGTAATATGTTAAATATGTATGGTATTCTTACATGAATCACATTTTAGGAACACACTATGTGGTAATATGTTAAATATGTATGGTATTCTTACATGAATCACATTTTAGGAACACACTATGTGGTAATATGTTAAATATGTATGGTATTCTTACATGAATCACATTTTAGAAACACACTATGGGGTAATATGTTAAGTATGTATGGTTTTCTTACATGAATCACATTTTAGAAACACACTATGGGGTAATATGTTAAGTATGTATGGTTTTCTTACATGAATCACATTTTAGAAACACACTTTGGGGTAATATGTTAACTCTTTCCTCCCTGAAACTTTAAATGGACAATTCCAGTTTCCATCTTAGTCTAGTCCATTTCTGACTTTTAAGGGTTGTTTTTGTCAATGCTTGGCATTATGACAAACAGTGAAGACCCTGATCAGAGGGCTCCTTACAGAGCCCTCTGATCTAGGTCTTCACTGTTTGCATAGGACAAGTGTTCTATACACATGTACACTGTTTGAAAAGGACGCCTATATGCGGGACTAGGGTGCAAAGGGTTAAGTATGTATGGTATTCTTACATGAATCACATTTTCATATGTTCCACACAGTATATGATGATTAGTAATGGCAATACTGTACACACTGCCTCCCGACGTCTCCAGTTGACGTAGACA
The DNA here is from genome assembly GCA_922989275.2 of Gari tellinella. Classification (NCBI taxonomy): domain Eukaryota; kingdom Metazoa; phylum Mollusca; class Bivalvia; order Cardiida; family Psammobiidae; genus Gari; species Gari tellinella. The sequence goes on along the minus strand of OV277856.1, from coordinate 97,691,037 downwards.
CTCCAGAGAATCTAGGTTCCACACCTGTACAACAGTAATAATACATCACATTACGAATCTAGGTTCCACACCTATCGGACAGTAATAATAGAGCGCTTCATGAATCTAGGTTCCACACCTATACAATAGTAATAATAGGGCGCTTCATGAATCTAGGTTCCATACCTATACAATTGTAATAATAGAGCGCTTCATGAATCTAGGTTCCACACCTATACAATTGTAATAATAGAGCGCTTCATGAATCTAGGTTCCATACCTATACAATTGTAATAATAGAGCGCTTCATGAATCTAGGTTCCATACCTATACAACAGTAATAATAAATTGCTTCATGAATCTAGGTTCCACCCCTATACAACAGTAATAACAGAGCACTTCATGAATATAGGTTCCACACCTATACAACAGTAAATAATAAATAACTTCATGAATCTAGGTTCCACACCTATACAACAGTAATAATAAATAACTTCATGAATCTAGGTTCCACACCTATACAACAGTAATAATAAATCGCTTCATAACAAACATACATTCCACACATGTAGATAAGAATAATGCATGAACAAGACGCTTTATCAATGCTGTCGTAATTTGATCATGAAAAATCTTAAGTTTTCCAAGTTTACTATTTTTCAAGCGTGATTTTACGAATTGTACCTTTAACCCTAAACTCCAAAGTTATAGTTTTGACGACACATGGCCACTTAAAGCAGGCTGAAAGCAAAGCAGAAAGCACCTTAATGCGCATTTTGCTTTATTTTCAACCTGCTTTAAACTACCAACTGCTAAGCTAAAAATCCGATGATTTCTGAAAAATCTGGAGAAATAGCAGCCCTGCTACACTCAGCAAACACATACAGTGGAAAATCTGTTATTCTTTCCCAATAAACGCGTTTACGCTAAAACTATTATTTGCAGTGCAAACAGTTTGGAGCCAGATCAGAGGCCGGGTAACCCGGCGTCTAATCAGGCTCCAAACTGTTTGCCACAAAGATAAACATGAATTATCAGAATTGTCCAAATGTTGCACTTTTCTACATTTTAGTGCTTTGCGTTTGCGTACGTTTGCGTTTAAACGGGAAAGAATAACGTATTCTCCACTGTATACCCTAGTGGCATGTTTGACAATAGATTTGGGATGTTTTCTAATTCCAGATTAGGTCAAGGTCAAATCGAAGCTAGGTGATCTGGATAGATTAGGAATGGTCAAAGGCAGCAACTGTGTCAGTAGCCAAGCATTCTACTAATCAGTATTGATGCTGGACGAAACAGTAAAACCTAGTTAACTGAGAAATTGAAAATTTGAAATATTCTATGCCCAAATAAGGTCAATCAAGGTGACTGGGAAGGTTAAAAGGCAAGGACTGTATAAGTATCCAATCATTCAAGTGATTGGTGTTGATGCTAGACAAAAAGGTACACTCTCATACTGATAGGTCAATTGCCGTATGTTCCTAATTAGTTACACCATTATTTATATCAGTCGGCAATCTTAAGCCGGTCGGTTCATTGCTGATTGATGCGGGTAATGTGATCGCCGTTTTGGGGACTGTCTCTTATATGTTTATCCATGTTTTATTTCAGATCTAATTGTAGTTATTTTGTCTTTTCTCAATTTGTAGGTACATTTATGTTATTTCATGTAAAGCGCTTTTGAACGCACAACCCCTGTGTGAAAAGAGTGCTATATAAATCTGGTATAATAATAAATAATAATAATAATAATACTCCGAGTTTCATCAGGTTCTAAACTGTTTGCAATGAAAATAGTTGTTTTTAACACAATCATGATTAATGGGAAAGAATAGCATCTTCTCTACAGTACATGTAAAGATTAAATAACCCTATTTATTTTACACAGTCAAACAGTGTAAACAGTAGGAAGTTTTTCATTGAAGATGCATGGTTCTCTCATTACCCTTTAACTCATAACTACGCCTTTTTACACCTTTATTTCTTCACTGAGGAAATTTTCTATATTCTAGCAGATGGTAGCTTAAAGCAGGCTGAAAGTTAAGCAGACTGTGCCTTCAGGCACATTCTGCTTTACTTTCAACCTACTTTAACTCTTTCCTCCCTGAAACTTTAAATGGACAATTCCAGTTTTGATTTTAGTCTAGTCCATTTCTGACTTTTAAGGGTTGTTTTTGTCAATGTTTGGCATTGTAACAAACAGTGAAGACCCAGATCAGAGGACACATGTACTTTTCACATGTACACTGTTTGAAAAGGACGCCTATATGCGGGACTAGGGTTCAAAGAGTTAAGTGGTCACCTTCTTTCAAAACTATAATCAGGATATGGGGTAAAGACAGCTGACTGATTAATTCAGAACAGAAGTAATGCAGAAAGCTCCATTACTTCTATTCTGCATTAAGCTCTCACCAGTCTTAAAAGACTACTCATTCATTTTATCTTATGAGGCCACTAAACCCAAGTCTGATTGTGTCTCGTGTAAATGCTCAAAATTAATTTCCCAAAGGGCTTGTGTGTCATATTTCCTTCAATCACACTCCTAACTTACCCACTGCTGTGGGAAAAGTTTGACGTCATTATCAGTCTAATATTGCCTCTACAATGATATCTGATATAACTCATAGTACATTATGACATTGATTACAGACAAAATACATTAACCTTTTCATTGCAATGACGTCATCTGCTAATGTTGTCTGCTTTTATTCTTCAAAGTTTAATTTTTTTGGTAAATTGACTAAAGTAACTGACTATAGTAATAAGTATCAAACAGTTTGGAACCTGATCAGATGCTGGGTCTGATCAAAATCTAGACTGTTTGCAAACGACCATGATACTTGGGATAAGGCAGTGAATGGAATTGAATTGAATGGGTTAATACCGGTAGTTCCACTGCTAAACAATTGTATAACCAATTAAATCCATAAATATACCTTTTTACGCCTTTAATTTATTCCTTCACTGAAGAAAATAGTTCCGATTTATACAGTCATGACTATGTACCATAAGAAAATTTTTCTATATCCTAGCAGATAGTAGCTTAAAGTAGGCTGAAAGTTAAGCAGAATGCACCTTAAGGTGCATTCTGCTTTACTTTCAACCTGCTTTAAGTTGATACCTGTCTTCAAAACTATAAACAAGCTATGGGGTACCGGTAATGTAAATAAGGTAGTTTGTGGGCAATCACTCACCTTAATAGTTTGATAAGAGCCACTGTACAGATGATTTTGTGTGGCCACCAAGGCCCGCACCCAGTGATTTAGACCTGTCAGCTGACTCTTCAGTTCATATGTATGTACATCCCAAACCTGGCAAAGAAAATATAGTCAAAACTCATTACTATATTCAACAGGGCTCAAGATAAGAGGGAGTAAACTGAACAAATCCAACATTTTCTCGCTCCTTTCAGCACCAAATCCTACCGTGTGACTACTCATTAGAATTGTTAGGAAGAGACGGTTCTAATGAGTAGTGACACCATAAGATTTAAAGCAGTAATAAAGATTTTATTTTATGAAATACTCCCCTTATCTGAAGCGCTTCTGATCTAGTTGACAAGCGCATAGCTAAAACAAGAGGGCCATGGCCCTAAATTCGCTCACCTGAGGACATTGAAGTTTGTACCTAAGTTGACTGGGCAAGACAACATTTTAATATAGCTATAAATGGAGTTATCTTCCGGACAAGAAAACATGACAAAAGTGAATTTTCTTGCCAAGCTTATGACCCTTATCCATGACACATCCTCTTATCAAGCTATTTCCATTTCCGGTAAATGATAATTATTTCACTAGCGTCAGCAGAACTGGAGTTATTTTCCTGACAATAAAATATGACAAAGGGGAAAACAAAATATTGCTGCCCTTATGCACTAGGCATTTTCTCTCATCTGTTTCTTTCCATACATAAAATTTCATTACAATAGCATCAGTAGAACTGGAGTTGTCTTCTTGACAAGAAAATATGACAAAGGGAAATAACTAAAAAAACAATGATGTCAGAGTTATGGCCTTTGCAAATGGCACTTCCTCTCATTAGGCTCTTTCCAAATAGGCAATTTCATTTTACCCATTACCCCAATAGCCTGTTTCTAGTTTTGAAAATAGGTGGCCACCTAAAGCAGGTTGAAAGTAAAGCAGAATGGGTCTTAATGCACACTTTGCTTTACTTTCAAACTGCTTTAAGCTACCATCTACTAGGATATAGAAACTTATTTCACATCTTACATTTTCATGACTGTTTAAAGGGGAATTATTTTCTTAAGTGGAGGAATAAATCAAAGGCCTAAAAATGCACATTTATGGGGTAATGGGTTAACAAACGTCAGTATTTATTGGGGGAACTTTAGCAGACAACATGTTCAGTTCTGTTGGCCTGATCACTGAGGTCAAATATTATGTAAGAGTACTGTAGCATTAGCAGCACTGGCTGCTGGGAGCTTACCCTTACCAGACTGAAATGATGTCTGCTAAATACCTTCTGTGTGTAAAAAATGTACTTTTTTTTTTTTTAGAAAATGTTAAGTTGGTAAATGAGTGGCAAATAGTTTGGATCCAGATTAGATGCAGCATTATGTTGCATCTGATCTGGATCCAAACTGTTTGCAAATATTGGTTATTTGCCCATAGTATATTAAGGGTAACTCAGGTAAATACAGTTCTGCCTAAATCAAAAATACTGTAAAACCTGCCTAGAGCAGCACTTAAACTGTGCAGGGTGGTGTCAAATGTGACCCTAGGGATTTCATTTTAACAAACTATAGAGGGATCCACCAGGAGATTCTACTGTACAAATATCAAAGCTTAGGGCCTAGTAGTTTTGGGCAAGAAGATTTTTTAAAGATTTTTGCTTTTTTGCTTTTTCAAGAAGAGTTTGTGCTTTTTTTCCTTTTTTTTGAACAACTTCTGTAGAGAAGCATCCAAGGAACATCATGAGCAGTTTGAACTCTCCCTACAATCGGCGGGTTTCAGAGGAGATGTCGTTTGAAGTAAATGTGAACGGACAGACGTACTACGGACGGTGAGCGGTCACAATAGCTCACCTTGAGCCTTTGGCTCAGGTGAGCTAACAAGCACATATAGACATCACAAAAGGATTAAAATAAGGGAATAAGCCTATATTCCGGATTTTACAGTAGTTTAAATGATACATGTTCATAGTTGCCCGAGATTTACTTATGAATATCTGAATATTCAGTGGGAGAAAAGGGTAAAAAGAATTTATAGGGAACAAAGGGACTGTAGAATGTGACCGTACTCCATAGATACACATTTTAACCTCTTTAATTTATTCTTCCACAGAAGAAAATAATTCAATTTTATACAGTCATGAATGAGCACCATATGAACTTTGTTCTTTACCCTAGCAGATGGTAGCTTAAAGAGGCTCGCAACCGGATTTAGCATTAAAAATAGTAATTTGTAAATATATGTCAAATGCTTATATAAATGGGTAAGATTTAGTTTAGGATAATAAATTCTGTTAAAAAATGCATTTCAAAAAAAAAAAGAAAAGAAGAAGCTCTGGTGGGATTCGAACCCGTGACCCTCCATGGGGAGACAAACATGAAAAATAAGGAAACGCCTTTACCCACTCGACTACGAGCGCTCTCTCTATATATGGTAGCGAATTAACATACTTCACTGGTAGCGATTGATAGTACATTATTAGGCTCGGGTTTATGTCTGAGCCCGTGTAGAGAAGCAACAACAACAACTATACCGTCTACTAGTCGATATAGAAAAACGATGGAAAATATCTAAAAAAAACCCTAAGATTCGGTGACGATTCTTGAGACTTTGAACACATTCCTTAAACAAGACTGCGCGTTCAATAAACGCTTATGCCCCCAGTGGCATCCTTGACAATATATTCTGAATCTTTTCTAAGTCCAAATTAGGTCAAGGTCAGGGTCAAACTGAGCTTGGGTATTATTGGTGAGTTGGTAATGGTCCAAGGTAACAACTGTATAAGTATCAAAGCATTGTAGTCAGTTGTGTTGATGCTAGACGAAACGGTAAAATCTAGTTAACCAAGAAATAGCCTATTTAAAATTTTCTAAGTCCAAATTAGGTCAAGGTCAAAATCAAAGTTTGGTGATATTGGTGGATAGGGAATGGTCCAAGGCAACAACTGTATAAGTATCCAAGCATTTGGGTAAGCGGTGTTGATGCTAGACGAAACGGTAAAATCTACTTAACCTTGTTACGGACGCACACACGGACGGACGGACGGACAGGACGATTACTATATGCCCCGCATCTTGGTCGAGTTTTAACACAAAAGAATAATAAGAATAAAGTCCGAGCATCAATTAACCCCTCCGCGCATCGCACACACGTTAATTAGTGTTTGGAAAATGCCGATTGAATGAAAAGTGACGGCAGTTTGCACGAAGGTGTGAATGGACCCATGGGTGGCCTCATTATACTGTCTCTGATTCGATCTATATAAAACTTCAACTTGACTTATGGAACAGTACAGTTATTATAATGACACAAACAACTCGTTGATATCTAATAGAAGAAGGGTGAAATCTTCGACACAAACATAAGAACATTCTATACTTGAACGCTACATGATGATGAGTACACCCGTGTCGGTACTGGGCCTACAAGGCACTTTACGAAAATTATATTTCTGAGATAAGTATGCGCTTGTTCTGTATAAAAGTTAAAGTTGTCTTATGCAACAGTAAGGTTATTATCAGGATACAAAAACACGTTGACATTCAATAGAAGAAGGGAGAAGTCTGCGACAAAAACATAAGAAAATTATATACTTTAACCAGGTTGAACGCTAAATCCGTGTTAGTACCAGGTCTACTTGGCACTTTTCAAAAATTATATTTCTGAGTTAACTATTTGTTCGTTCTGTATAAAACTTCAACTTGACTTATGTGACAGTACAGTTATTATCAGGACACAAAACACCACGTTGATATTCAATAGAAGATGGGAGAAATCTTCGATACAAACATAAGAAAATTCTATATCCGAATGCTGCGTATTCAAATTACAACTGCGTACGATGCCAAATTTCAACGGTGCATTCTACATAATTTGTACGATTATATACTGCTAAATACAATCTTATGAGATAGTTATCACTTAATTAGCGATACTCACCAGATATAAATGCTCTTAGTCGTTTAAATCCGTAACGAATTCACAAAATAAACCCGAGTGGACAAAAAAAATGGCGGACAATGCGGAAAAAAATCAAATGTTGTCACGTGACACATGATCTCGCGAAATCCCGCACGCTCCACGTTAGTTCAGACTCTTGCCTATCAAACTTCGTTCAGTTGCTATTCCAGTCAGTGTATAATTCCATGGGTAAAGGGTTAATTCAAAGTAAATGGTAATAAAATCATCTCAGCCACTCTAACAAGACTAAGACAAGGTACCTTTATCATTTTTAGAGAGCCACTAAACAGCATGTTACGAGCAGAGGCCAGCGTACACACTGGATTATCATGGGCTTCTATCACCTTCACCTTGTCAAAATCATTGTCTATATTCCATATCTGAAATAAAACACATCAACAAACACACAGCTCCAGATGAGGGGAGTATTTCAAAAACTAAAATCTTTATGATTGCTCAAAACCCTATGGTGTGACTACTCATTAGAATCGTCTCGAAGAGACGATTCTAATGAGTAGTCACACCATAGAGTTTAGTGTAGACATGAAGAAAATGTTTTGAAACTTGAGTTTACACCCTCTTATCATGAGCCTTGTGAAACAGTGTTGAAGAAAATAATTGGGAGAAAAATAACATCCCACAGCATTATCTTATTTAAATCTTTTACAGTAAAAACTTGTCAACCTATTTCATTGACACATATTTATTTAGTTTTACACGAGTTCAGTGGAATGAGAAGTCCCTCAGCAACAAAGAAGTGAAACTAAGACTAGAGTATTGCAATAAGAAACAATGTAAAAATGAAACTTAATAATGGAACTTAATAAAAAACTTAGCGTTGGAACTATATTTGTAAATGTCTTTACAAAGAGAACACAGCTTATAGTATAAAATGGTTTGATATCCAAACAGTGCATCTATTCAGAGGTAGCACCCGAATAAAAAAAGAAAGAATCAGCACATTCAATGCTAGCAAAGAGCCCACTCGTCATTAACAAACTGTGTACCTACAAAAGAGTATACTTGTCCTACGCAAACAGTGTAAACCCTCATCAGAGGGCTCCTGCAGGATCAGGGTCTGCACTGTTTGTCATTTTGCAACATATTGTTTGAATCAACCCTAAGAGTAATCAATGAACTAGACTTAATTGGAAATTGGAGCTGTCCATTAGAATTTTCAGGGGTGAATGAGCTAATACTATAACTCTTTGAACCCTAGTCCCGCATATAGGCGTGCTTTTCAAACAGTGTACATGTGAATAGTACACATGTCCTATACAAACAGTGAAGACCCAGATCAGAGGGCTCCGAAAGGAGCCCTCTCATCAGGGTCTTCACTGTTTGTCACAATGCCAAACATTGACAAAAACAACCCTTTAACCCTTTACCTGATAGCCTATTTCTAGTGTGGAAGATAAGTGATTACTTAAAGCAGGTTGAAAGTAAAGCAGAATGCGCCTAAGGCGCATTCTGCTTTACTTTCAACCTGCTTTAAGCTTTCATGTGCTAGAATATAGAAATTATTGCCTATACTATATCTTCATGACTGATTATATTGGAACTACTTTCTTCAGCGGAGGAATAAATCATATGCGCTAAAAGGCGCTTCTATTGGGGAAAGGGTTAAAGTCAGAAATGGACTAGACTTAGACGGAAACTTGAATTGTCCATTTAAAGTTTCAGGGAGGAAAGAGATAATACACTTACAATAATATTACAGTCTTGAGAGCCACTGTAGAGTTTATTTCCATAAGTACAAAGAGCTAACACGATACCCGAATGACCCTCCAGGGTCTTTAAACACCTGTATGTGCTACCTGTGTCCCATATCTGTAATAAACATAGTAGTTGTTGTTGTTACTAAGAAGGATTTACGTGCACTCGAAGTCATATATTGATGATTCCTCCCATGCCATATGGCACTGGTCAGCATTGGCTCACTTTTTTTGGGACGTAACATACATACAACCAGGCCTTAAGGTTATAAAGCTTTTTAGTTTAGTCTGAGTTCATTCTCAAGCATCTGAGAATGATTTAAGACTCAACTCAAACACTTTATAAGCATGGAGCCTGGCCCAAAGGTTATAAAGCTTCTGAGATGAGTCTGAAATTGTTCTCAAGCATTTGATTGGTCAAATCTGACAAATCAAATGCTTAAGAAAAATCTCAGTCTCAACTCAAACTCTATAACGGTTAAACCCTGGACCAAGGACTTCAGATAGAGTCAGAAAATAAAACATACACAATCATGCTTTAAGGAAAATATTATCAAATTAGCCATTGTTTTGTCCAACTGTGACAGCAGGAATGCTATTTCTCTATATTTTCCAAAATCTTTTGATTTTTATTAACATATGATTAATTTCTCCAGATCTACAGATTTTTAAAAAAATCTTCAGATTTCTGCTCTCACTTTTAAAATGTTGAATTTTATGTGTTTTTTGCTTAGGTTAATATTGATATGGGTGTCAAACAGTTTAGATCCCGATCAGATGCCGCATTATGCAGGGTCTGATCTGGATCCAAACTGTTTACATAAGCCTGGCAGCAAAAGGGTTCAAGATATGATTCCTAAAATTGGGCTTGAAATTTTGAAAAGCTTAGAATTTTATGGGCAGTTTATGGTAGCCCTGTGACATATTGGCAGAATCTAGAGTGAGAATACAGTGTGTGTTATTTCATGCAAACAGTTACCCTCTGGTGGCCACGACATAAAATTCTTAGTTGTGCATTGTACCATATTTGCTTGGTTAACTTGACAAATTGGAATAGCCGATCACAACATTCCATCTAAGTGGCACAGGTGTCTTTCAATATACACTTACTTTGACTGTTTTATCTGAAGATCCACTGAACAAATAATCTCCAAAGACACAGAGGCACCATACAGGACCCTGAAAAAAAAGCAGATCACAGTGAAACTCGTAAATCCGTTCCTCCACCTTTATTCCCTCCTTTGCATAAACTCCATACCAGGCATAGTATATTCAATGGTGTTTAAGGAAGGTGTCTGCTTAACCCTTTCCCTTATATAAGCGCCTTTTAGCACATTTGAGTTATTCCTCCACTGTAGAAAATAGTTCCAATTTATACAATCTTGAAAATGAACCATAAGAAAATAATTCAAAATCCTAGCAGATAATAGCTTAAAGCAGGCTGAAAGTAAAGCAGAATGCGCCTAAGGGCGCAATCTGCTTTACTTTCAACCTGCTTTAAGTGGTCACCTATCATCAATACTAGAAATAGGTTATCAGGTAAAGGGTTAAAGCAAGATGAAAGTAAAACAGAAAGCTAATATTGGTGTTTAATACAGGTGGCAGCTAAAAACAAGATGATAGTAAAGCAGAAAGTTCCTGTAGGAACTTTAAGAATTACTTTCATCTTGCTTTAAGCAGCCATCTGCCTTAACCCATTACCCCATAGCCTGTTTCTGATTGTCGTGGGTACATAAAAAGGTGTATCTATGGGGTAATGGGTTAAAAGGTGGACAACAAAGGTTTGACTATATGATCAGTGCAAACATAGCAAGGCAGTATCCGTTAGCAGGATTGGTGAAGAGAATTTTTAATTTACTCAGGTAAATTTTACAATAAATTACAGATAGATTGCACAGTTTAGATATATTGAAAGTGAATTATTTTGTGTTGTAGCATTGTATCACTATGAATAGGCATGGTGGGGAGTCAGGGGTTGGGGAATGGTACGGGTGTGTGTGTTATACCTGGTGTCCAACAAAAGTCCCTCTGCACTTGAACATCTGCTGAGGGTCGTACGCTGTAAGTAAAGAATATAATAATTGTCATAAAAATAACAAAATTTAATATTAATAACTAGAATACAGTAAAAACTTTCTACTACAAACACTAAATTGTGTTAATTATTAGGTGTTTATGACAGGTGTATGTTTAAAGCAAGGTAACAGTAAAACAGAAAGCTCCTTAGTGAGCTTTCTGTTTTACTGTTACCTTGCTTTAAGCTGACACCTGTCTTTCATACAATCAATTAACCTTCGTTTTAGTGGTTGTAATAGAGGGGTTTTACTGTATATTCTGAATCAATACATATATCCTACCGGTAAATAGATTGTCATTATAAAGCTTTTAACAGGAATACAAATTACTATGACAGAAGTCTCACAACATATCACAATCCTACAGTCATAGGAAGTTAGCCCTTTACCCCATAGCCTGTTTCTTGTTTTGAAGACAAGTGACCTAACTTAAAGAAGGTACAAGGGCCACCATGGCCCTAAATCGCTCACCCGGTACACCAAGTAAAACTTGACCTATAGTGACCTAGATTACAACTGGACATGACCCACAGTCAACCTCTAAACTGTTAACAAGATTTTTCTATGATTTGACCTAGTGACCTTGTTTTTGAACAGACACAATTCAGTTTGATTTTGACCTAGATTTGATGTAGGCAAACATTCTGACAATATCTCATTCAGATCTAATGAGATTTGTAGCCTCTAGAGGGTTAACACTGTTTTTCTTTGATTTGACCAAGTGAATATTGTTTTGACAAGACATGACCCATATTTGAACTTGACCTAGATATCAATGAGGCAAACATTTTGACCAAGTGTCATGAATATCGGACGAGATTTGTAGCTTCTAGAATGATAACAAGGTTTTCCTATGATTTGACCGAGTGACCTAGTTTTTGACCCGACATAACTCATATTTGAACTTGACCTAGATATCAATTAGGCAAACATTCTGACCAAGTAGCATTAAAATCCAATGAGATTTGTAGCTTCTAGAGTGTTCACAAGGTTTTTCTATGATTTGACCTATTTACCTAGTTTTTGACCGGACATGACCCACTTTCGAACTTGACCTAGCTTTCATCAAGACAAACATTGTCATCAAGTTTCATTAAGATCCAATGATATGTGTAGCCTTTAGAGTGTTCACAAGGCTTTTCTATAATTTGACCTAGTGACCTAGTTTTTGACCGGACATGACCTACATTCGATCTTGGCCTAGATTTTATCAAGACAAACATTGTCATGAAGTTTCATCAAGATCCAATGAGATTTGTAGCCTTTCATCAAGATCCAATGAGATGTGTAGCCTCTAGAGTGTTTACAAGGTTTTTCTATAATTTGACCTAGTGACCTAGTTTTTGACCAAACATAACTCACATTCGAACTTGACCTAGATTTCATCAAGACGAACATTGTCATCAAGTTTCATTAATATCCAATGATATTTGTAGCCTTTAAAGTGTTCACATGGTTTTTCTATAATTTGACCTAGTGACCTAGTTTTTGACCGGACATGACCTACATTCGAACTTGACCTAGATTTCATCAAGACAAACATTGTCATGAAGTTTCATCAAGATCCAATGAGATTTGTAGCCTCTAGAGTGTTCACAAGGTTTTTCTATAATTTGACCTAGTGACCTAGTTTTTGACCGGACATGACCCACATTCGAACTTGACCTAGATTTCATCAAGACAAACATTGTCATCAAGTTTCATGAAGATCAGATGAAATTTGTAGCCGCTAGAATGTTCACAACCAATTGTGAACAGACGGACAGACGAAGGACGACGGACATCCAGCGATCCTAAAAGCTTCGTGCCAGGTGAGCTAAGAAAGTAAAGCAGAATGCACCTTAAGGTTACTTTCAGCCTGCTTTGAGCTGCATTCTGCTTTACTTTCAGCCTGACTTGAGCTATCATCTGCTAGGATTTAAAAAAAATATTTCTTATGGTACACTTTCATGACTGAAAAACTTGGAATTATTTTCTTCAGTGAAGGAATAAATTAAATGCACTAAAAGGTGCTTCTATGAGGGAAAGGGTTAACAAATATTAATTTTGTATAATAATTGGCTTTAGTAAGATACTGATACAAATCTTCAGATAAGGAGAATATTTCAAAAACTAAAAGGCTTATGTATGCCTCCACCAAACTGTACATGTATGGTGTGAATACTCACAGAACTGTCACTTTGTTTCTATTGGAGTTTATGCCGTAATCGCAGAAGTACTATCAATGCTACATCAATTTGAAATAGGTGATTTGCCAAGATGTTTATAGAAGAAAAGGTTAAAGACACTCACCTCCCATATTGACGGTGCCAAGGTTCAGGTAGTTGTTGATATGTGAAAGCTCATCCTGTAACAAAACAAATATACATTGAGTTATTAACCCTTTCTCCCATAGAAGCGATTTTTAGCGTATTGAATTTATTCCTCCGCTGAAGAAAATAGTTCCAATTTATACCCTCATAAACGATTACCGTAACAAATATTTCTGTATAGCCTAGTTGATGATAGTTTAAAGCAGGTTGAAAGTAAAGCAGAATGTGCCTTAAGGCACATTCTGCTTTACTTTCAACCTGCTTGAGGTGAACACCTGTATTTTATGTTATAAACGGGTTATTGGGTAATACACCTTCAATCTATTCTTCTACTGAATAGTTCCACATTATATAGTCAGGAATAAGCACAAAATATATGTGCCATCCAAGAAGATGGAACCTTAAAGTCGACTGATAGTAAAGCAGAATGAGCAATAACATGCATTCTGCTTTACTTTCAATTAACCTGCTTAAAACCATGGACCTATTTAAAATATACTCATTACATTTGCAAACAGTGTAGATCCAGATCAGAGGGCTTCTATATAAGAGCCCTCTGATCAGGGTATACACTGTTTGCTAATTTAGAGCAATATTTAACTACCTAGAATTCCAAGTAAGACTGGCTCATGTTTTGGTAACTGAAATGATCCACAAGGGAACCTAATAACTCAAAAGAGTTATGTAGTGTTAAAAGGGTAAATAAGTGATCACTGTATCCAAAACTAAAAACAGGCTATGGAGTGAAGGAATACTCTGACCAGGTCACCAGGGTCTGCACTGTTTGCCAATATATTTGGGAAATACCTCAAAACTCAAGTGTCACTGTAAACTGCATGGTTATTATTTAGACAAGAGGGCCTTCAAGGCCCTGATATCGCTCACCTGTTGTAATGAAGCCTGATTTCAACAATAATTGCACTCCTTCGAGAACTTATAGTTATATACTTTGTGTGTAAGTATAATCAAAATCCATTGAAATCTATAGTTGCAAGAGTGTTAAACACTGTTAGATACTTGTTGAAACACTGTTAAATATGGCATTTTCAGCAATTCAAAGGTAGATAACCCTTCATCTATTTGTCTGATTTCAACCATAATCGAAATCATTTCAACTCTTATGGTAATAAACAATATTACCAAGTTTAAGAAAGATTGGATAAATATGGTAGCCTCTAGAGTGTAAACACTAAAATTGTTGACAACGAACGACTAACGACGCACGCCGTACATTCAAGGATTGCAAAAGCTCACCCTGAGCTAGCTCAGGTGAGCTAAAAATGCCATAGCCTATACATGTATCTAGTTTTGAAGACAGGACACTTTTTAAAGCAGGTTGAAAGTAAAGCAAAATGCGCCTTAAAGTCTTCATATGATACATAATAATTACAGTATATTGAATTGGAAAAAAATGGGATTGTTTTTAGTGGAGGAATAAAGCAAATGCGCTAAAAGGTGCTTCTATGGGGGAAAGGGTTAAGTGCTAAAGCAGAATGAATGTAAAGTATTAACTATCCTGCTATGCATTCATCTTGGTGAAAGTACTCACCTGACATGAGCACAATAAAAAGCCTTTTATGGTGTAATGTTTAAAAGTAATACAAAGGAGAGATCAACTGTTTTACTATAACCTTTCATATCTGTAATCAATAATAACATTAACCCACACCACTGAATCAATGGGACAGCATTTAGTAGCATAAACAGAACTCTCTTCGTTAAAATTATTGTCAATCAGCTATTATCCACAAAAGCACCATGGCACCGCTACCTACACCTCCACATTAGTGCCAGAAATGAAAATTCAATGAGGGTGCAGAGTACAGGTAGCAGCTTGAAGTCAGTTGAAAAGTAAAGGAGATCCAAGAGTCCTACAGGAGCTTTCAACTTTACTTTAATCATACTGTACGCACACATCTGCCTTAACCCTTTCCCTTATAGAAGCGACTTTTAGCACATTCGTTTTATTCATCCGCTGAAGAAAATAGTTCCAAATTATACCGTAATAAATATGTGTCATATTTAATACTTTGCGCATTCTAGCAGTTAATAGCTTAAAGCAGGCTGAAAGTAAAGCAGAATGCGCCTTAGGGCGCATTCTGCTTTACTTTCAACCTGCTTTAAGTAGTCACATATCTTCAATACTAGAAACAATGCTATCAGGTAAAGGGTTAAACACTGTTTGCTATAGGGAGTTGCAAGTTATGGCTATTGAGTAAAGGGTCAGTGAAAAATAGGTTAGTTGACTCTTTGCACGTTAACAGTGGTACTGTGAAAGTTGATAACCTGTCAAATGAACTTCAAGTACTGGCCTTTTGATACACATGAGTGTCCACTAAGTTACTTTTTGGATGCTGAAGCCATTCTACAACCAGGAATGTTTCAAACTATTGCCTTTAATGAAAATGGGGAATGGTCCTTTGACAGAACTCATGTCAGTTCAAAAATAATACATGGGTATAGAGAAGTCATCTTTGACATAACACTGAGTAGAAAACCTTGGTTCTTCATTGAAACACTCATCATCCCAATGACAGAGTTATCCTTCCTCAGTATTTTTGTATTTTTACTTCCCAGTGAATCTGGAGAAAGGATCAGTTACTGTATCACAATACTGCTAGCCCTATTGTGAATTTATTCATTCTTCATATAAAATATGTCTGTATTAGTTTTGTAATTTGTTTTATTTCAATGTTTATTTTCTTCATCTTTTAATTCTTTTATTCACTTTTCATTTTCATTTTATTAAGGTACTTCGCAGGTGCGCTTAGTTTCCATACAAGGTGTTATGAAACTTTTCATGAAGAATTATAATAGCCTAAGAAACAATGTGTGAAAATATAGGCAAAATTTATCGTGTTGTTTGTCTTTAAGGTCTTTTTTTCTGACAAAAACCTGGAATTTTGATGATTTTATTTTTCTCAAAAATAAATAAAGTTAATGACTATAAATCTCGCCCAATAAGTAGTCCACAACATTCATTACAAGAAAAGCTAAAAACATTTTGAATAAAGGTGTTCAGAAAGATGTAATCAGCTATTTAAATTTTGCAAAATGCTAAAAAATTGAATTACAAAAAACTGACTCATTCAATGTATATTTGTTTTCATTTTAGTCAATTATATGGTTGATGAAATAGTTACTCTGAAAAAATTAGAAAATATTACAGTCAGGATTTGTTGAAATAACAGATTTTCTTATTAAAATGTGGGATATTTGAAGTTGAGATACAGTTAATACCTACCTTAAAATTAAAACTCTGTGCATTATTATTTATTCATGGACTTGCATACAAGGTTAATTATATTGTTTAAACATAATAATAATGGGCAATATCTATCTTGAAAAGGTTGACGTATTGATAAGCTTTAATGTGTGGCTTTATAGTTCGATCAAATCTTATACATGTATTCCGATTTTATTGACTTGTAAGTCATTAAACTAAAACGTACATGTAAGTGGACATATAATTGGACCATATATAACATCACTAATTCTAATCAACGAAGACTAAACATAACATGTCCCTTGATCACTGCGTTATGGATTGACAAGTCAAGAAATTGGACACTTAAAAAAAGCTCGCCTAATTAAACCTTTCTTAAATAGGTAACTATCAAAAGAAAAGTGTATCAGTACATTGATATTCAAGCCACAGGGAACCTCCATTCAAAATATCAACTTCCTATGCAAATATGTCATGTAGTATAAGTGCATTCCAACACTTACTCCTTAACTAACTTTGAAATTTCAGTCTCAAAACTTTAACTCCACAAAAGGTGTAATTTTGACTTAATTTAAACTTTTAAAAAAAAAATTAACTACGCAACATCAATGTTCAACCCAAGGGCACCTCCATTCCAAATATCAGCTTCCTAATGCAAATATTTCATGTAGTATTAGTGCATTACAACTCTTACCCCAAAACTTTAACCATGAGAAATCAGCCGAAAAACCTAAGTCCTCAACAGTGGAAATTTTGACTACATTTAAACTTTTTTTTAAATTTTAACTACGTAACATGAATGTTCAACCCACAGGGCACCTTGATTCCAAATATCAGCTTCTGAATACAATTATTTCAAGTAGTATTAGAGCATCACAACACTTACCCCAAAACTTTAACCATGAGAAATCAGCCGAATCAGCCGAAAAACCTAAGTCAACAAAAGGTGAAATTTTGACTAAATTTAAACTTTTTTTTAAATTTAAACTACGCAACATCAATGTTCAACCCACAGGGTACCTCCAATCCAAATATCAGCTTTCTAATACAAATATTTCATGTAGTATTAGTGCATTACAACTCTTACCCCAAAACTTTAACCATGAGAAATCAGCCGAAAAACCTAAGTCCTCAACAGTGGAAATTTTGACTACATTTAAACTTTTTTTTAAATTTTAACTACGTAACATGAATGTTCAACCCACAGGGCACCTTGATTCCAAATATCAGCTTCTGAATACAATTATTTCAAGTAGTATTAGAGCATCACAACACTTACCCCAAAACTTTAACGATGAGAAATCAGCCGAATCAGCCGAAAAACCTAAGTCAACAAAAGGTGAAATTTTGACTAAATTTAAACTTTTTTTTAAATTTAAACTACGCAACATCAATGTTCAACCCACAGGGTACCTCCAATCCAAATATCAGCTTTCTAATACAAATATTTCATGTAGTATTAGTGCATAACAACACTTACCCCAAAACTTTAACCATGAGAAATCAGCCGAAAAATCTAAGTCCACAAAAGGTGAAATTTTGACTAAATTTTAACTTTTTTTTAATTTTAACTACGCAACATCAATGTTCAACCCACAGGGCACCTCTATTCCAAATATAAGCTTCCTAATACAAATATTTCATGTAGAATTAGTGCATAACAACACTTACCCCAAAACTTTAACCATGAGATATCAGCCGAAAAACCAAAGTCCACAAAAGGTGAAATTTTTACTAAATTTAAACTTTTTTTTTAATTTTAACTACACAACATCAATGTTCAACCCACAGAGCACCTCCAATCCAAATATCAGCTTCCTAATGCAAATATTTCATGATGTATTAGTGCATTACCAAACTTACCCCAAAACTTTAACCATGAAAAACCAACGCCGACGCCGGGGTGATTCCATAAGCCCCCCCCATTCTCCGAATAGGCGAGCTAAAAAATATTTGACTCAGATGGGTCTCGAACCTATTACCTTTAAATTACTAGTCAATCACTCTACTGACAGCGCTATGAAGGATTATACTAAATAGTATCAACATTTACTTTATATAAAATTTCTAGTATAAGCACGTATGGAAAAAGTCTATGTCGTCAAGACGCATATCCGCTCGCCCACAAGACCGATTTCCGTATGCGAACGGCCTTAATTAAGCAATTCTTTAACAAAATACACATAGCAATTAACAATTAATGCATCTTTCCCGATAAAAGAATTTATACACAAAAAACCATCGCAAAAATGCATGTATGTAAAACTACTATGGCAGGGATCGAACTCATGACCCAGAAATTGGTAGAATCTAGTGGGTCGATTTAACCACTGAGCTATCGTCGCTTGTAACAGATTATGATGTACAAGAATAATTGTTTTAGTGGCGAATTCTCCAATATTATTCTGTAAAGATGAAAATAGCTTACGGAAAAGGGCGGAATATGCATAGGGTGCCAGTTCAAACATCATCGACAATACTAACCTTTCACTGCTCTAATCAATAAACACATTACACCACATCAACAGAGACAGCAATTAATGGAACAAACAAAACTCTACAGTCAATCTACAGTTAAACCTCTCTATTAAGACCACTAAATCATGGTTATTATGAGACAGGTGACTGCTGAAAGCAAGGTGACAGTAAAACAGAAAGCTCCTTTAGGAGCTTTCTGTTTTACTGTCACCTTGCTTTAAGATGTCGCCTGTCTTTTATACAGTCAATTAGCCTTCTTTTCAGTGGTCATAATAGAGAGATTTTACTGAAGTTTAAATCAATGATTTCATTGCATCCTCTCCTTATACATCTCCATATAAATGTCATAGATGAAAATTCAATGATGACGTTATAGACAGGTAGCAGATTAAGGCAAGTTGGAAATAAAGCAGAAAGCTCCTGTAAGAGCTTTCTGCTTTATTTTCATCTTACCTTAAGCTAACACCTGCCTTAAACACTGTTTGATATAGGCGATTTACACATAAATTATGATTATTGAGTTAAGGGTTAAATAAACAAGAGGGCCATGGCCCTAAATTCGCTCACCTGAGGACATTGAAGTTTGTACCTAAGTTGACTGGGCAAGACAACATTTTAATATAGCTATAAATGGAGTTATCTTCCGGACAAGAAAACATGACAAAAGTGAATTTTGTTGCCAAGCTTATGACCCTTATCCATGACACATCCTCTTATCAAGCTATTTCCATTTCCGGTAAATGATAATTATTTCACTAGCGTCAGCAGAACTGGAGTTATTTTCCTGACAATAAAATATGACAAAGGGGAAAACAAAATATTGCTGCCCTTATGCACTAGGCATTTTCTCTCATCAGTTTCTTTCCATACATAAAATTTCATTACAATAGCATCAGTAGACCTGGAGTTGTCTTCTTGACAAGAAAATATGACAAAGGGAAATAACTAAAAAAAACAATGATGTCAGAGTTATGGCCTTTGCAAATGGCACTTCCTCTCATTAGGCTCTTTCCAAATAGGCAATTTCATTTTACCCATTACCCCATAGCCTGCTTCTAGTTTTGAAAATAGGTGGCCACCTAAAGCAGGTTGAAAGTAAAGCAGAATGGGTCTTAATGCACACTTTGCTTTACTTTCAAACTGCTTTAAGCTACCATCTACTAGGATATAGAAACTTATTTCACATCTTACATTTTCATGACTGTTTAACCCTTTCCCCCATAGAAGCGCCTTTTAGCACATTCAGTTTATTCTTGCTCTAAAGAAAATAGTTCCAATTTATACATTCATAAATATGTATAATACAAAATATTTTCTATATTCTAGTAGATGATAGCTTAAAGCAGGCTGAAAGTAAAGCAGAATGCGCTTAAAGCGCATTCTGCTTTACTTTCAACCTGTTTTAAGTGGACACCTACATTCAATACTAGAGATATGCTATGGGGGAAAGGGTTAAAGGGGAATTATTTTCTTAAGTGGAGGAATAAATCAAAGGCCTAAAAATGCACATTTATGGGGTAATGGGTTAACAAATGTCTGAACAAACGACTGAACCATTTCTAAACTTTAGCAGACAACATGTTCAGTTCTGTTGGCCTGATCACTGAGGTCAAATATTATGTAAGAGAACTGTAGCAGCAGCAGTCTGGGAGCTTACCCTTACCAGACTGAAATGATGTCTGCTAAATACCTTCTGTGTGTAAAAAATGTACATTTTTATTTTTTAGAAAATGTTAAGTTGGTAAATGAGTGGCAAATAGTTTGGATCCAGATTAGATGCAGCATTATGTTGCATCTGATCTGGATCCAAACTGTTTGCAAATATTGGTTATTTGCCCATAGTATATTAAGGGTAACTCAGGTAAATACAGTTCTGCCTAAATCAAAAATACTGTAAAACCTGCCTAGAGCAGCACTTAAACTGTGCAGGGTGGTGTCAAATGTGACCCTAGGGATTTCATTTTAACAAACTATAGAGAGATCCACCAGGAGATTCTACTGTACAAATATCAAAGCTTAGGGCCTAGTAGTTTTGGGCAAGAAGATTTTTTAAAGATTTTTGCTTTTTTGCTTTTTCAAGCAGAGTTTGTGCTTTTTTTCATTTTTTTTGAACAACTTCTGTAGAGAAGCATCCAAGGAACATCATGAGCAGTTTGAACTCTCCCTACAATCGGCGGGTTTCAGAGGAGATGTCGTTTGAAGTAAAAGTGAACGGACAGACGGACAGACGGACAGACGGACAGACGTACTACGGACGGTGAGCGGTCACAATAGCTCACCTTGAGCCTTTGGCTCAGGTGAGCTAAAAATCAGGTCTGTTAACCCCTTCAACACCATGTATCTGTTTAAAATATAATCATTATATTTACAAATAGTATAGACCCAGATCAGAGGGCTCCTATAGGAGCCCTCTGATCAGGATCTGGACTGTTTGCTAACTAAGAGCAGTATTTATTAAACTACCCAGACTTCCAAGTAGACTGGTTTATGTGTTTGGTAACTGAAATGATCCACAAGGGAACATAATAACCCACAATATTTACTTAGTGTTGAAAGAGTTAAAAGCTTCTAGAAATACAGATTGTTATCAGCAATTACATTTACCATGCTGAATTACTCATACCAACTATTCCATTTTTTGAAAAATGACAATTCAATATCTATTTTTACAATTTAATATTTATTTTAAGCCTTGCTGTTAAAAAAATATTTTCAGACAAATCATTAAGTACTTAGTAGCCCTCTGACCAGGGTCTATATGGTTTGAAAAATAAACATGTACTAGTTTGAAGCATAGTAAGGATTATCATTTATCCTGTGAACCCTATTGGAACATTCTACAAATATATTATCTAATGTGTCATGACATCTGTTTGTCTGTTATATTGACTATCAGAGCTAAGTTGGACTATCAGAGCTAAAGTAGCATATACGAGTTAACCCATTACACCATAAATACGCCTTTTTAATATTTCATTTTACTCCTCCACTGAAGAAAATAGTTCTAATTCATACAGTCATGAATATGTATCATAAAAAATAATTTCTATATTCTAGAAGATTGTTGCTTAAAGCAGGTTGAAAGTAAAGCAGAATGCGCCTTAAGGCGCATTCTGCTTTATGTAATTTTCAACCTGCTTTAAGTGGTTACCTGTCCTCAAATCTAGAAACAGGCTATGTGGTAATGGGTTAAGGTGTACTTACAAAGTTAAGGTGGATTAACAAACCCAAGGCTGGCTATCAAATTTAAGGAGGAGTATCAGAGTTAAGATTGGCCATCACAGATAAGGTGGACTATCACAGACAAGGAGTATAAGATTTAAGGTTGACTATCAGAGTTAGTTAAGGTGGACTACCTGAGTTAAGATTGGCCACCACAGATAAGGTGGACTATCACAGACAAGGAGTATAAGATTTAAGGTGGACTATCAGAGTTAGTTAAGGTGGACTACCTGAGTTAAGATTGGCCATCACAGATAAGGTGGACTATCACAGACAAGGAGTATAAGATTTAAGGTGGACTATCAGGGTTAGTTAAGGTGGACTACCTGAGTTAAGATTGGCCACCACAGATAAGGTGGACTATCACAGACAAGGAGTATAAGATTTAAGGTGGACTATCAGAGTTAGTTAAGGTGGACTACCTGAGTTAAGATTGGCCATCACAGATAAGGTGGACTATCACAGACAAGGAGTATAAGATTTAAGGTGGACTATCAGAGTTAGTTAAGGTGGACTACCTGAGTTAAGATTGGCCACCACAGATAAAGTGGACTATCACAGACAAGGAGTATAAGATTTAAGGTGGACTATCAGAGTTAGTTAAGGTGGACTACCTGAGTTAAGATTGGCCACCACAGATAAGGTGGACTATCACAGACAAGGAGTATAAGATTTAAGGTGGACTATCAGAGTTAGTTAAGGTGGACTACCTGAGTTAAGATTGGCCATCACAGATAAGGTGGACTATCACAGACAAGGAGTATAAGATTTAAGGTGGACTATCAGGGTTAGTTAAGGTGGACTACCTGAGTTAATTTTGACCACCACAGATAAGGTGGACTATCACAGACAAGGAGTATAAGATTTAAGGTGGACTATCAGAGTTAGATAAGGTGGACTACCTGAGTTAAGATTGGCCACCACAGATAAGGTGGACTATCACAGACAAGGATTATACGATTTAAGGTGGACTATCAGAGTTAGTTAAGGTGGACTACCTGAGTTAAGATTGGCCACCACAGATAAGGTGGACTATCACAGACAAGGAGTATAAGATTTAAGGTGGACTATCAGAGTTAGTTAAGGTGGACTATCAGAGTTAGTTCAGGTGGACTACCTGAGTTAAGATAGGACATCACAGATAAGGTGGACTATCACAGACAAGGAGTATAAGATTTAAGGTGGACTATCAGAGTTAGTTAAGGTAGACTATCAAAGATAAGGTGGACTATTGAAGTTATAGAGGACAATCAGAGTTAAAGTTGACCAAAGAAGTTCAGCTGGAGTATCAGTAATAAGGTAGTTTTCATAAGTTAAAGTGGACTATCAGAGTTAGGTTGGACTATCATGGTTAGGGTGGACTATCCGAGTAAAGATGAACTATCAGAGTAAAGTTGACTATCAGAGTTAAGGTGGACTATCAGAGTTATAAGGTTGACTATCAAAGTTAAGGCGGACTATCAGAGTTATAAGGTGGACTATCAGAGTTGAAGTGGACTATCAGAGTTGAAGTGGACTATCAGAGTTAAAGTGGACTATCAGGGTTAAAGTTGACTATCAGAGTTAAAGTGGACTATCAGAGTTAAGGTGGACTACCAGAGTTAAGGTGGACTATTAGAGTTAAAGTGGACTATCAGGAATAAGATGGACTATCAGAGTTAAAGCAGACTATCAGAGTTAAGGTGGACTATCAGAGTTAAAGTGGACTATCAGAGTCAGAGTTGAAGTGGACTATCAGAGTAAAGGCGGACTATCAGGGTTAAGGTGGAGTATCAGAGTTAAGGTGGACTATCAGGGTTAAGGTGGCCTATCAGAGTTAAAGTGGACTATCAGAGTTAAGGTGGACTACCAGAGTTAAAGTGGACTATCAGAGTTAAGGTGGACTACCAGAGTTAAGGTGGACTATCAGGGTTAAGGTGGACTATCAGGGTTAAGGTGGACTATCAGAGTTAAGGTGGACTATCAGAGTTAAGGTGGACTATCAGGGTTAAGGTGGACTATCAGAGTTAAGGTGGACTATCAGAGTTAAGGTGGACTATCAGAGTTAAGGTGGACTATCAGGGTTAAGGTGGACTATCAGAGTTAAGGCGGACTATCAGGGTTAAGATGGACTATCAGAGTTAAGGTGGACTATCAGAGTTAAGGTGGACTATCAGAGTTAAGGTGGACTATCAGAGTTAAGGTGGAGTATCAGAGTTAAAGTGGACTATTATGTTGAAGTGGACTATCAGAGTTAAGGTGGACTATTAGAGTTGAAGTGGACTATCAGAGTTAAGGTGGACTATCAGAGTTAAGGTGGACTATCAGAGTTAAGGTGGACTATCAGAGTTAAAGTGGACTATTAGAGTTGAAGTGGACTATCAGAGTTATGGTGGACTATCAGAGTTAAGGTGGACTATCAGAGTTAAGGTGGACTATCAGAGTTAAGGTGGACTATCAAAGTTAAGGTCAACTATCAGAGTTACAGTGGACTATCAGAGTTAAGGTGGACTATCAGAGTTAAGGTGGAGTATCAGAGTTTAGGTGGAGTATCAGAGTTAAAGTGGACTATTAGAGTTGAAGTGGACTATCAGAGTTAAGGTGGAATATCAGAGTTAAGGTGGACTATCAGAGTTAAGGTGGACTATCAGAGTTAAAGTGGACTATCAGAGTTAAGGTGGACTATTAGAGTTGGAGTGGACTATCAGAGTTGAGGTGGACTATCAGAGTTAAGGTGGACTATCAGAGTTAAGGTGGACAAACAGAGTTAAGGTGGACTAACAGAGTTAAAGCAGACTATCAGAGTTAAGGTGGACTATTAGAGTTGGAGTGGACTATCAGAGTTAAGGTGGAGTATCAGAGTTGGAGTGGACTATCAGAGTTAAGGTGGACTATCAGAGTTAAGGTGGACTAACAGAGTTAAAGCAGACTATCAGAGTTAAAGTGGACTATCAGAGTTAAAGTGGGCTATCAGAGTTGGAGTGGACTATCAGAGTTAAGGTGGACTATCAGAGTTAAGGTGGACTATCAGAGTTAAGGTGGACAAACAGAGTTAAGGTGGACTAACAGAGTTAAAGCAGACTATCAGAGTTAAAGTGGACTATCAGAGTTAAAGTGGACTATCAGAGTTAAAGTGGGCTATCAGAGTTAAGGTGGACTTTTAGAGTTAAGGTGGACTATCAGAGTTAAAGTGGACTTTTAGAGTTAAGGTGGACTATCAGAGTTAAAGTGGACTATCAGAGTTAAGGTGGACTATCAGAGTTAAAGTGGACTATCAGAGTTAAAGTGGACTATCAGAGTTAAAGTGGGCTATCAGAGTTAAGGTGGACTATCAGAGTTAAGGTGGAGTATCAGAGTTAAAGTGGACTATCAGAGTTAAAGTGGACTATCAGAGTTAAGGTGGACTACCAGATTTAAGGTGGAGTATCAGAGTTAAAGTGGACTATCAGAGTTAAAGTGGACTATCAGAGTTAAGGTGGACTACCAGATTTAAGGTGGATTATTAGAGTTAAAGTGGACTATCAGGGTTAAAGTGGGCTATCAGAGTTGGAGTGGACTATCAGAGTTAAGGTGGACTATCAGAGTTAAGGTGGACTATCAGAGTTAAGGTGGACAAACAGAGTTAAAGTGGACTATCAGAGTTAAAGTGGACTATCAGAGTTAAGGTGGACTATCAGAGTTAAAGTGGGCTATCAGAGTTAAGGTGGACAAACAGAGTTAAGGTGGACTAACAGAGTTAAAGCAGACTATCAGAGTTAAAGTGGACTATCAGAGTTAAAGTGGACTATCAGAGTTAAAGTGGACTATCAGGGTTAAGGTGGACTACCAGAGTTAAGGTGGACTTTCAGAGTTAAGGTGGACTACCAGAGATAAAGTGGACTATCAGAGTTAAAGTGGACTATCAGGGTTAAAGCAGACTATCAGAGTTAAAGTGGACTATCAGAGTTAAAGTGGGCTATCAGAGTTAAAGTGGGCTATCAGAGTTAAGGTGGACTATCAGAGTTAAGGTGGAGTATCAGAGTTAAAGTGGACTATCAGAGTTAAAGTGGACTATCAGAGTTAAAGTGGACTAACAGAGTTAAAGCAGACTATCAGAGTTAAAGTGGACTATCAGAGTTAAAGTGGACTATCAGAGTTAAAGTGGGCTATCAGAGTTAAGGTGGACTATCAGAGTTAAGGTGGAGTATCAGAGTTAAAGTGGAGTATCAGAGTTAAAGTGGACTATCAGAGTTAAGGTGGACTACCAGATTTAAGGTGGACTATCAGAGTTAAAGTGGACTATCAGAGTTAAAGTGGACTATCAGAGTTAAGGTGGACTATCAGAGTTAAGGTGGACTATCAGAGTTAAGGTGGACTATTAGAGTTAAAGTGGACTATCAGAGTTAAATGGACTATCAGAGTTAAGGTGGACTATCAGAGTTAAGGTGGAGTATCAGAGTTAAGGTGGAGTATCAGAGTTAAGGTGGACTATCAGAGTTAAAGTTGACTATCAGAGTTAAAGTGGACTATCAGAGTTAAGGTGGACTATCAGAGTTAAGGTGGACTATCAGAGTTAAGGCGGACTATCAGAGTTAAGGTAGACTATCAGAGCTAAGGTGGACCATCAGGGTTAAAGTGGACTATCAGAGTTAAAGTGGACTATCAGAGTTAAAGTGAACTATCAGAGTTAAAGTGGACTATCAGAGTTAAAGTGGACTATCAGAGTTAAAGTGGACTATCAGGGTTCAGGTGGACTATCAGAGTTAAAGCAGACTATCAGGGTTAAAGTTGACTATCAGAGTTAAGGTGGAGTATCAGAGTTAAGGTGGAGTATCAGAGTTAAGGTGGAATATCAGAGTTAAAGTGGACTATCAGAGTTAAGACGGACTATCAGAGTTAAGGTGGACTATCAGAGTTAAGGTGGAGTATCAGAGTTAAGGTGGACTACCAGAGTTAAGGTGGACTTTCAGAGTTAAGGTGGACTATCAGAGTTAAGGTGGACTACCAGAGTTAAGGTGGACTTTCAGAGTTAAGGTGGTACCAGAGTTAAAGTGGACTATCAGAGTTAAAGTGGACTATCAGGGTTAAAGTTGACTATCAGAGTTAAGGTGGACTATCAGAGTTAAGGTGGACTACCAGAGTTAAAGTGGACTATCAGAGTTAAAATGGACTATCAGGGTTAAGATGGACTATCAGAGTTAAAACAGACTATCAGAGTTAAAGTGGACTATCAGAGTTAAAGTGGACTATCAGAGTTAAGATGGACTATCAGAGTTAAAACAGACTATCAGAGTTAAAGTGGACTATCAAAGTTAAAGTGGACTATCAGGGTTAAGGTGGACAAACAGAGTTAAGGTGGACTAACAGAGTTAGTTAAAGTTGAGTAGATTCAAGGTGGACTAACAGAGTTAAGGTTTACTAACAGAAAGCAGGAGGATGTAAACGGTTAAAGCAGAGTTTGAGTGGACAAGTAGTGTGCAAGTCATCAATAAGAGTTGGACAAGCCCTGGACTTGAAAATCACCATGAAGTGCCTACTTATTATTTCTAGTTTCTTATTGGTTATTTGCTGCACAGGAACAAATGGCCAAAGTTATGACAATATGACAAGTTTGATTTCTTCTGTTTTAACTGGATACAACAGCTATGTGAAGCCTATGTGTAACCAGTCAGACACAATGTTTATCAACTTGTCCATGTTTCTCTACAACATTCTAGAGGTGGACACTGTACAGGGAGTACTGACTTTTGTCGCTAGTCTGCCAGCATCCTGGTATGATGAAAGGATAACGTGGAACCCCGCTGAATATGGTGGCATAACCTCAGTGAAAATACAGCAACAGTATGTCTGGACACCACCAATAGCCTCATCTAAGCCTGTGGAGTTTGATAGGCTTGGTGACAAGTGGATGACTGTAACATATCAATCTGATGGTATGGCCTCATGGAATCCCGGAGGTGCATTCAAAGTAACCTGTCAAATGAACTTGAAGTACTGGCCTTTTGATACACATGAGTGTGCACTAAGTTACTTTCTGTCTGATTACATGGATGCTGAAGCCATTCTACAGCCAGGAATATTTGTAACTCTGTATTATAATGAAAATGGCGAATGGTCTTTAGACAGAACTTCTATCAGTTCACAAAACAAATATGGGTCTAATACAGAAGTGTCCTTCAATGTAACTTTGTGTAGGAAACCTCGGTTCTTTATTGAAACACTCATCATACCGTTGATAGAGTTGACCATCCTCAGTGTTTTTGTATTTTTACTTCCCAGTGAATCTGGAGAAAGGGTCAGTTACTGTATCACAAATTTGCTAGCTCTAATATTGTTCCTTGATGTAATTGCTGATGAAATTCCAAAAATGTCTAATCCTTTGCCATTCATGTGTAAGTTTCTACTTGTTGGAGTTATAATGAACGGTGTTGTGACGGTCGTTGTGATCTGTAACTTGATCCTGTTCAACAGGAGTAGTAAAATACCTATTCCAAGCTACTATCAAACACTTGTCAGAATGGTCAGGTGCTGGAAGAACAAATCTCCAACCACTCAACAGCATGAGCAAGATCAAGATATACAACATGGAGCAACAAACTCACATGGAACAACAAACTCACACACAGAGGCTAGCCAGCTTCCTTCACTGAAACAACCATCTGAGACACCATCAGACACTGACAGTAATAACCCTCAACCTATCTTCACAGCCCGTCACAGAAATGAGGCCAACATAACATGGCAGGATGTTAGTCGAACATTGGATGTGATTTATTTTCTACTGTCTTTTACTGGTATGGTCCTAACTATGACCTCAATGTTGTTGATTCTAAGCCTAGAGTCTAGAAGGGGTGTTAATGAACCAAATCATTATGATCATAACAGTGGCACATGACTCTTTCCTCTTCATCAGCACCATAGAGTGCCTCAACCCCTTCCTTTGGTTAAGCACCTTAATTCTTTGTGTCCCTTATCTAGACTTCCCATCAACTCGTGGAGGTTGCAGTCAACCACTATTTTCTAAAGGGATAGCCGACAGATTCATGACAACTACTTACATAATATGTTGACTATAAATCACCAAATGTTCAATATCTATAATACAGTAAACCTCTCTCTCGTAATAATTTCCCAAAATGTCCATGTATAGTATCTCACATACCCCATTATGCATCCTTAAAACCCATTAAGCCATACTGACTCATATTGACGCATTGCGCAATATTCTCATACTGACTCATTTTTACGCACTTTTAATTTCAAGGCATGCCATTTTCCATGTCAAGTTTTGCAACATTCTGTGACAAGTGCTATTTTTAGACATCAATGTTAATTTTAATTGCTTTATTAAATCTATAGCAAAAAAAATTTGGGAAGCATTTTTTCATTTGTAACACTAGTAATACACATATGTCAAAGCCCGAGTGTTGGCACCTTGCATATGGGTTGAAATTCTGCTTTGCAATTTCTATACATCTCTTTGTTTCTCTAAAGGGATTATTACTAATGTTTGGTGGAAAAATTAATTCAAAGAAGTTAATTCCTTATTTACATCCATATAAAATGTTCATTTCAGGAGTATTTTTGGAGAAATTTATGATGGTAATATCCCACTTACGACACAATATTTCCCAACCCATTCCATCATAGCAACATGTGAGATACAGAACGATTTTCAACTTTTTAACTCTTTCCTCCCTGAAACTTTAAATGGACAATTCCAGTTTCTATTTTAGTCTAGTCCATTTCTGACTTTTAGGGGTTGTTTTTGTCAATGTTTGGTATTATGACAAACAGTGAAGACCCTGATCAGAGGGCTCCTTTCGGAGCCCTCTGATCTGGGTCTTCACTGTTTGCACAGGACAAGTGTACTATGCACATGTTCACTGTTTGAAGAGGACGCCTATATGCGGGACTAGGGCTCAAAAGGTTAATGTGTAAATCATCATCTGAATGGCTATTTTCAGGATAAGAAATGCATGATTCTTTTACTTCTATTAGTACTTCAATATCTAATTGCCTTTTAGTAGCTCATTTCTCAAAAATCATTCCAGGTCACTGTGTGTATTGTTAGCTGTTTACCGTACTATCATTTTCTACACACATCTAATCATAAAACACAGTTTTGAAAGGTTAAATTACATGTTAATTTCGATAATTTGGATATAAAACAAAGATGCTGTCAATCATCTTTTTTGAAAACCAAATAAACAATTACAAGAGCCGCATGCGGCACTAAATCGCTCACCTGGTACCCATGATTACGGTAATGATAATGGACCAGTAATGATTAAGTTTACACTTATTCACCCCACCAACTAACTGGTGGTCATGTTGTTTGAGCTAGGAAGATTATTTGAAGAAAACAGACAAAGGGTCACCCATGAATCATTATTTGTGTAGATCATTCTTAAGGTCTTGGCTGGGTAATGCTCGACTGCGCACAGGGGCCCCGACACGATTGCTATTTTAAGAGAAAAAAATCGCGAGAAGGTATATACTTCAGACGGTTTTTTGCAATCGTGTCGGGCCCTGTGAGAAATTGAGCCCTGAGTGGAAAAGTTTGCAAATCCACAAGTGGCCGGTCCGGAAATAAAAGAAAAACATTTAGTGGATCATAACTATTGTGCGGGCGGTAAAATTGTTTGAGTCTGCCAATGAAGAGCTAGATTTGCCAGGATCTGCGTGACAAGTGCCCATAAATGATGAGGGATGCATGATGAGATGACATGATAATGATTACAGGAAGATGATTTCGGCTTATCTCATTTGTTCCAAAGCAGCCTGTTTGGATTAAAACCACCAATCCGCCTTCCTTTTAGCTCTTACAATGGAGAAAACGCTGTTCTTTCCCAGTAAACGCTTTTACGCTAAAAGTACTATTTCCAGTGCAAACAGTTAGGAGCCTGATCAGACGCCGGGTAAACCTGGCGTCTGATCAGGCTCCTAACTGTTTGCCACTCAGATAACAATGAAAAGTCCTAGAACCACAACAAAGGTAGAGGAACAGACTACCTATTAAATACAGGTCTGACTGTAAATCAAACCTGTGGTACATGCTAAACATGTATTCCTAAATCAACCCATTACTCCATTGATACTCACGTTAACACATTTAATTTATTCCTTCACTATTGAAAGTAAATAGTTTAATTTTATACAGTCATGAATATGCAAAATAAAAATCCTTTATCTAAGCAGATTGTACATAATTTAAGCAGACTGGAAGTAAGCAGAATGAATCCTGCATTAATTTCAGCCTGCTTTATGCAACCATGTCTCTTCAATACTTAAAATAAGCTATGGAGTAAAGGGTTAAATATCTATTGCAATTATTGGGTTGCAACATACCAGCCGTTTATTATGAAACTTGGTAATCATTGTCAACTTTTACAGTCAATCTTGTATTAAGCGATCACTCAAGTGAATACCCATATTTTGTCTGGTATTGAGCTGTCTGTTTAATGCAGGATAAAACTAATTCAGAATGCTTCAGTAGGAGTTTTCTTCACTATTTCTACCCTGAGTTAATTAGTCTAGTGTCATAATGAAGAGGTATGCAGACTGATTCGCAAGGTGGTTACTGTATACAAGATTGACTGTATTTTTCACATTTCTTGCTGGAGAATATTGTTTATCTTGCAGAAAATAATTTGTAAAACAGACAATAGCTATTAAATTGACTTTTTTGTGAATTCCACAACTATTTGCAAATGACAGTGCATGTTTTATCAAAAAAACTTCAATTTTCCTTGATTTTACTTTCCCACAAATGTTGACCCCTCTCAAACACAAATTCATTTTTCTCAAGTTACATGAGGTCAACCCTCCTAAAAAAAAAAAAATTTTGTTCTAGAGACATGGTAGATAATTTTAAGTGTAGTCAGTATGAATGCCCCTGCCTAATTTTTGTAAAAATCTCAAGTTTTGCCAAAACGTAAAAAATGATTTTTGAGAAAAAATTGACTCATAAATTAATTTTTTCCGAAATATAAGAGGTTTTTTTTAATGTATTATGCAAAATATTTAATTGTTCTACTTGTATTTGTATACAACAGTGTCTTAGGTATAAATGCATGAATAAATTTTGATCTTTTTATTAATATTTGTAATTTTTTATCCTCGGAAAGAAAATAGAGGGGTAGTCATTTCAGGACGTTTTTTGAAAAGTAGGGTAACAAGACAAAAATATCCATAAATTCAGTTATATGGGGTGAAAATTCTTTAAACTCTGGAAAATGATGTAGAATTGGATACTGAATGAGATGGTGTATAGTTTTTGCGGATTCGTTTGGATAAGCATTTCCCATCCAAAACCTTAAATAAGACCAATAGTTTCAGAGAAAAAGATTTTTAAAGTTGTTCTATACAGAAATATAGGAAAACTTGCCCCACCCACTGGTGGCCATGTTTTTTAAGATAACAAAATGATTTTAAGAAATCTGGTAGAGGGTCATCAATTGACCATTTGTGTACAATTATTTTCAATTTGGATTTGAGTTTTTGACAGAAGATTTTTAAAGTTTTTTCAATTGGTTGCCATGGCAACCACAATTTTAATTGGATGACCTTTATTTGAAAGAAATCTGAGAGAGTACGCTACAAGGAACAATCCTATGAAGTTTTGTTGAAATGTGGTTCCCAAGAAGAAGATCTTTGAATAAAAAGTTTGACGACGGACGACGGACACAGGGCAATCACAATAGCACACCTTGGGACTTCGTGCCAGGTGAGCTAAAAAGCAATGTTTCATAACTATGCATATCGGCATAGTTCCACTAGCTAGTAAAATCGATAACCACCTGTCAAGGTGACGTCTGGCTTCAAAGGGAAAATTGGCATCACACATGTGACATATCAGCAATATTAGGACGCAAAGAGTTAAGACAAGACTATCCTGTTATGATAAATGGACTCAAGTTAGTCTTAACTGATAGTGTTAAATACAGGTGGAACCTGGGGCCCGTTTTACTAAACTACTTACGCAAAATATTTGCGTAAGTCAAAATCGTTTAACTCTTATTTTTCGATCATAAACGTTTGCAAACAGCAAAAAGCCAGATCAGAGGATGTGCTAAAAGCACGTCCTCTGATCTGGCTATTTGTTGTTTGTAGCAAGTGATAATAAAAAATATAAATTAAAATTTAAAATTTTGACTTACGCAAATAATTTGCGCAAGTTGTTTAGTAAAACGGGCCCCAGGGCTCCAGATAAGAGGGAGTAAATTGAACAAATTCAACATTTTCTCACTCATTTCAGAACTAAATCCTATGGTGTAATTACTCATTAGAATCGTCTCAAAGAGACAATACTAATGGGTAGTTACGCCAAAGGGTTTAATAAGAAAAAAATATTTTAGTTTTTGAAATACTCCCTCTATCTGGAGCTCTGATTGCACATTAAAGCAAAGTGAAAGTAAAACAGAAAGGAGCTTTCTGCTTTACTTTCATCTTGCATTAGGCAGCCATTGGCCTTAAAGACAAGAAGTACTTTAAATATTATATAAGTTATGTAGCGTGATTTCCACTGTTGGCTTTCGAGGAAATTGTCAAGTTAAACTACAGTGAATGGAAGACAAGGGAGATAACTACATCTTTACTGTGGTGTTTTCTAACCAGGGTTGAGGTATTTTACTGTAACAGCACTGCAACTGATCAGTGCTGTTCAATTCCTAGCTTATATCATAATTAAGTTTACAAAAATACGTTGACCATATTCCTGATATACACACATCATCAGATGAATCCAGATCAGATGTCAAGTACATGTAATATGGAGTCTGACCAAGATCCAAGCTATTCAACTGGTTGTTTTCTTCAATTTAACTCGTTCACTGCCATTTAAAATTGACATTTCCAAATTCAAATTAAGTTAAATCCATTTGGACTATTTAGGGTTAATTTTTATAACATATATACATTGCAAAATGACAAACAGTGTAGACTCTAATCAGAGGGCTCCTGCAGGAGAAATGTGTTCATAATGGGTACATTGTAGAATTAATTTAGATGGGTAAAAAAGGTGTATTTATTGGGTAATTGGTTTAAGGAGACTTTCTAAAGCAAGGTGAATGTTAAGCAGAAAACTCTTATAGGAGCTTTCTGCTTTACAATCATCTTACTTTCAGCTGTCATTTAAAGGAGACTTTCTAAAGATAGGTGAATGTAAAGCAGAAAGCTCGCATAGGAGCTTTCTGTTTTACAATCATCTTACATTTAGCTACCATTTATACTCAACTGTATAAGCACCATCAATGAATAATCATTTGGGATACATATCATGTGGAGGAGATGGTAGAGACGTCCTACGGTGCTTTAATGCTTTCAACCCTAAATATCTCTTGTGGGTATTTATTATCCTTTTGGACTCTTATAGTACATGCATTTTGAACCAGTCTACTGTTACATTTTTGATATGACAACAAACAAGAGGGCCATGATGGCCCTATATCGCTCACCTGAGAATAATAGTGGTAATTAATTATGTAAGTTGAAAATGAAATGACAAGAAGTTTGTTACATGTCGAATGTAAAAGGTCTTACAGTTTCAGAGAATATTTTCAAAGGTTTTCCTATATAAGTCTATGTAAAACTGATAAGCCCCAGGGAAGAGCCATTTTTGACCTGGGGGTCATGATTTTAGAACAATCTTAGTAGAGGACCAGAAGGCAAAGCTACATGCCAAATATAAAAGGTCTTGGCCTTATGGTTTCAGAGAAGAAGAATTTTAAAGGTTTTCCTATATAAGTCTATGTAAATCTGATAAGTCCCGGGCGGGGCCATTTTTGACCCGGGGGTCATGATTTGAACAATCTTGGTAGAGGACCGTAAGGCATAGCTACATGCCAAATATAAAAGGTCTAGGCCTTACAGTTTCAGAGAAGAAGACATTTAAAGGTTTTCCTATATAAGTCTATGTAAAACTGATAAGCACTGGGGCGGGGCCATTTTTGACCCGAGGGTCATGATTTGAACATTCTTTGTAGAGAACCATAAGGCAAAGCTACATGCCAAATATAAAAGGTCTAGTCCATACAGTTTTAGAGAAGAAGAGTTTTAAAGGTTTTCCTATATAACTCTATGTAAAATTGATAAGTCCAAGGGCGGGGCCATTTTTTACCCGGGGGTCATGATTTGAATAAAGTTGGTAGAGGACCAGATGGAAAAGCTACATGCCAAATATAAAAGGTCTAGGTCATACAGTTTCAGAGAATAAGAGTTATAAAGGTTTTCCTATGAAAAACTGATAAGCCCAGGGGCAGGCCATTTTTGACCCGGGGGTCATTATTTTAACAATCTTGGTCAAGGTTCACAACATGATGCTACATATGAAATTTGGTTGTCCTAGGACTTATAGTTATTGATAAAAAGATTTTTAAAGTTTTGACTTCGGCTGTCAATATTATGTAAATGCGGAAAATGACCACGCCTTCTGGCGGCCATGTTTTTTGACGGATCAAATTTTTTTGAACAACTTTGAAAGTGTATTAATTGAGAAACATTTTGGTGAAAACCAAATTGAAATCGGACCAGCAGTTTTTGAGAAGAAGATTTTTTTAGATATTGTGCATGGTTGCCATGGCAACAAGACCTATAGCCCCACCCTCTTTTTTCAACAATTTTTGAAGCTCACAACTACAGTATGTATCTGACCAAGTTTGGTTAAAATTGGGCCATTGGTTTCAGAGAAGAAGTTATTTGAAACAAATTGTGAACAGACGACACGGACACCGACACGGACGTACGATCACAATAGCTCACCTTGAGCACTTTGTGCTCAGGTGAGCTAAAAACAATGAAAATATCAAACAGTGCAGACCCTGATCAGAGGGCTCCTATAGGAGCCCTCTGATCAGGGTCTACACTGTTTGCATATGTAATCAGTTATCTCTAAAGAGGGCTGTATGGTTGAAAGGGTTAATGGAGAAAAAGGATTAAAAGATCCATTATTAGGAACTATCCAACTATTATCACTGCATTCGGAGGTTTCAGCAAAGAATTATGTTTGTCTGTACAGAAAGACAGGTTAAAGCTGGTCATATAACCAAATAAATGTTGTTAATGTAACTGAGAAGACGGACTTATTGATCAATCGTATTGCCATCTCTATGGGGTACTAAAACCAACATGTTCTTGTTGATGCAACAGTTTTTATATTGATCAAAGAAGTTACTGTGTCACTATGGGATCTATAGAGTGTATAAATAAGATAAGTAAACCAGCACAAAAAAGATTCACTTCAAAATAAAACCTGGGACATAAATCAGAAGCTTGGAACTCCTATTTTAACCCATTGTATGCTGGGTAATATTTGGCGGCCATTTTAAAATGTCGTCTGCAGCGGGTAAAATTCAAACATTTGCAAAAGATTTTAGCAGTTTCTGATAGAATATTGACTTAGCTGCAAACAGTTTTGATCTCCAATCAGGCCCCACACTGTTTGCCTAGAGGTACACCTAAAAGTGTATCACGCATAAAATGGGTTAAAGTGTGTTATAGTAATAATAACTCGTTAATTTAGGAGTATGTCTCCGGATTTATCGGTATGTATTTATTCACATTTTACTACGTAAACTCTATAGAAATTAGTTAAAACCTTGACTCCATAGACTGTTTCTAGAATTGAAGATAGATGACCACTTAAAGCAGGTTGAAAGTAAGCAGACTGAGCCATTCTGCTTTACTTTTAGCCTACTTAAAGTGGTCATCTTTCTTCAAAACTTAAAAAAGACTTTTGAGTAAAGGATTAAACAAAACACTTCTTTCAACAAATGTGGCATGCTTGAATCTAAATCATTTAGGTCAAGGTCAAGCGTAAATGGATGTTGTGGGATATAGATGGATTGGGAATGGTCCAAGGCAACAAGTGTTGTACAATGTAGTAAG
The DNA here is from genome assembly GCA_922989275.2 of Gari tellinella. Taxonomy (NCBI): domain Eukaryota; kingdom Metazoa; phylum Mollusca; class Bivalvia; order Cardiida; family Psammobiidae; genus Gari; species Gari tellinella. Next base: position 97,654,035 of record OV277856.1, on the reverse strand, counting down.
CATTGTTGATACTATATGAATAGGTAAAATATGGAATAACCTCCGCACATGCATGGACAAAAGAACGCAGGACAACCACTAAATACGTCCTGCATTAGTAGATGTTGGAGGCATTAATCCTACAGCCTGTTTCTAGTTTTAAAGTCAGGTGACCACTTAAAACAGGTTGAAAGTAATTTCTGCTTTATTTTCAGCCTGCTTTAAGCTTCCACCTGCTAGGATTAAGGAAATATTTCTTCAGGTACATAGTATGGCTGTATAAATTTGAACTATTTTCTTCAGTGGATGAAAACATTATAGGTGTTAAAAGGCGTAGTTATCTGGTAATGGGTTAAAGGGAACTTGTTCAGCATGAGAGATAGAGAATCAGAGATTTTGTCTGAATGGACTGTAGTAATTAACAACCTACCGCAATTACAGCATACTCCCGCCTACTGTCCACAATCTCCTTCATTATCTTGCTTTGGTTATGTTCTAAAAGCTCTGAAACAAACAATCAAACAAATATTAACAAAATAAAACAATTTAATTCAGTAAAAACTCTCTATTACAACCACTAAATTGGGATAGTCAAGGTGTCTACCTCAGGTGGCTGCTAAAAGCAAGATGACAGTAAAACAGAAAGCTCCTTCAGGAGCTTTCTGTTTTACTTTCACTTTGCTTTTAAAAAGCTGTCACCTGCCATTGATATCATCAATTAACCCATTACCCCATAGCCTGTTTCTAGTTTTGAAGATATGTGACCACTTAAAGCAGGTTAAAAGTAAAGCAGAATGCACCTTAAGGCGCATTCTGCTTTACTTTGCTTTACTTTCAGCCTGCTTTAAGCTATTATTTGCTAGAATATAGAAACATTTTCTTTGATTTTTATTTGTGACAGTATAAATTGGAACTATTTTCTTCAGTAGTGGAATTCATTAAATGCGTAAAAAGGTGTATGTATGGGGTAAAGGGTTAACTGTCATTTAGTGGTCGTAATAGAGAGGTTTTACTGGATTAACCCTTCTCCAACTCAATATTCAAATCATGGATACAACTCTACCCACTATGAACATTTATTGTCTGATCTGTTACAGTGGAGAATCTGTTATTCTTTCCCAAAAAACGCGTTTACGCTAAAACTATTATTTGCAGTGCAAACAGTTTGGAGTCAGATCAGACGCCGGGTAACTGTTTGCCACCAAGATAAATACACATTACCAGTTGACAGTGCGATACAGAGTGATGTATTTAGCTCGAGACGTTTTTGGCGGAAATAGCCGATCTGACGAGCGCCTTGGCGCGAGTCTGATCGGTTGTTTCCGCCAAAAACGTCGAGAGCTAAATGCAACACTCTGTTGCGCACTGCCAACTGGTAATGTGTTTATTATATGCATTGAATACAAACCAGAAACAACTAAATAGTTGTTTAAATAATTTTACATCCAAAAATTATTAGTTATTTGACGCAGAACGAGAAGTTTTGTATGCCACAAAGAATAACGCGGCACTCGTACATGTACGTAAATGACGTCACGTTAAATCGAAAGCGACGTCAGAGTAAAATACAAAGTGGCTGATACAAGGTGGCTGATACAGACTTGTATTTTACTCTGCAGATACATGCGGAAACGCTCGATATCATTCGAAGGCATATAATAAACAAGAATTATCAGAATTGTCCAAAAGTTGTTCTTTTCTACGTTTTAGTGCTTTGCGTTTGCATACGTTTGCATTTAAACGGGAAAGAATAACAGATTCTCCACTGTACCATGGTTTATATAGTACTGTTCGGCACCATATGACCATTTTATGCATCGCGGTGCCGTAAAACCCAACTCAATCAATCAATTATATAATACTGAAATATTTTCCCGAGGAAAGAGTACAGGATCAGGTCAGACAGATCCTGTGAGAAATTTGAAGATCTGGATCCATGCTTACAAAGAGCTTGAGTTGAGTTTAAGATTCTTCACAATCCTTAGATTGGACAGAAGTGAGCAGAATGCTCAAATCTGACCAAATGCTCAAGAAGAATTTCAGACTCATAAAAATGGGGCCAGGGAGCTGTCCTGATCTAGGTCTACACTCTTTTCTAAAGGTTGTCAATATACCCTAATAGCACCAAACGGGTTAAGAGCAGCCACAATACCATACTACATTAGTGCCACCCTCACATCTTTCACAAATGAAGGCCAACAACTCTAGTGTTTCATAAATGTAAGTTTATGATACTTTTGTTAAATATTAAAACAATCATTGATCTTGTATAAACTTGACAAAGAATTTTCCAAGAAAAGACACCAGAAAGTGCTTACCTATGTGACAAATCTTTTAAAACCTCTCTATTACGACCACTAAAATAATGGCTAATTGATTGTATAAAAGACAGGTGACAGCTTAAAGCAAGGTGACAGTAAAACAGAGAGGAGCTTTCTGTTTTACTGTCAACTTGCTTTAAGCAGTCACCTGTCGTGAACACCTAATAATAAACGATTTTGTGGTCGTCATAGAGAGGTTATAGTTGGTTATTTACATCACTGTCAGTATTGCTGGTTTTAAAGGATTTCAGCGGGGGCAGATATTATTCTTTTTCATTTAAACAAAAATAAATGCACACCAAAGGCAATAAAATGTAGAAAATAGAGTTTATTTTGATCAGCATCAGAGCTCCAGATAAGGGGAATATTTCAAAAACTAAAATCTTTATTTCTGCATTAAACCCTATAATGTTACTACTCATTAGAATATCTCTTCGAGATGATGTTGATGAGTACTCTCAGTAGTGACACCATAGGATTTGGTGTTAAAATGAGTGGGAAAATGTTGAATATGTTCAGTTTACTCCCTCTTATCTGGAGCCCTGAGCATGGCAAACAGTTTTGAACCTGACCAGACATGTCTTATCTGATCCCAAACTTTTTGCAACAGAAATAAAACAATCAAGACAGAATTGTTTTAATACAAACACATGTGCTTGGAGAGATTGATGTCTTCTCACTATAAATACAAGATAAGGACACTCACGGACTTTAAGTTCTGTGACTTTCTCCAGTGTTTCCACCTTCTCTGACAGTTTACCCAACATGGACCTTAGGAAGCCAATCTCCTGATCCTTGGAACCCAAGTTGAACTGGAGATCCGCAATCTTCTCATCTGTACGCTGCAGAAACTCCTTCATGCTTTCAAATTTACACACTTTCAAATGTTCATCTAGCTCTTCCTGAGTTCCAGTAAAATCACAGCTGAATTAAACAGCAGAAACTGTGTGTTTTTAAATAGCTCAACTATAGTATTGTTACACGGATAAACTCCTATTCTGTTAAATACTGAAATATTGTTACACAGTAAAATTCCTGCATTCTAAAATATCTAAATAACCCTGTATTATTTCACCGTTAAATATCAACATTGTTAAATAGCTAAACTCATGTATTAACTCTTTGAACCCTAGTCCCGCATATAGGCGTCCTTTTCAAACAGTGTACATGTGAATAGTACACTTGTCCTGTGCAAACAGTGGAGACCCAGATCAGAGGGCTCCGAAAGGAGCCCTCTGATCAGGGTCTTCACTGTTTGTCATGATGCCAAACATTGACAAAAACAACCCTTAAAAGTCAGAAATGGACTAGACTAAAATGGAAACTGGAATTGTCCATTTAAAGTTTCAGGGAGGAAAGAGTTATTGCAAAGTTAAACTCCTACATCTACATTGCTAAATGGCTAAATGCCTGTATTACTGTGAATACGAATATTTGCAGATGACAATAATTCTAAACACTAACACACTTTCTTACCTATATTTTTGATGTGGGCATTTAACATTACTACAATGTCGTAAATGGTCCTCCAGCTCCTGAAAGTAAATACAGTGAAACCCCTCTAAACCGGACATGTATGGGGACAACATAAATGTCCGGTTTAGAGGGGTTTCCGGTTTAGAGGGGTTTTAAACTATATATTGTTTCTATTATGGGAGATAGCTGATCACTTTAAGCAGGTTCAACTGGTTTAAAGCTGATCAACTTTAAGCAGGTTGAAAGTAAAGCAGAATGTGCCTTAAGGCGCATTCTGCTTTACTTCCAACCTGCTTTAAGCTGTCATCTGCTATAGAATATAGAAAATAGGAGTAAAAAGGAATAAAAGGCATGTTTATGGTGTAATGGGTCATAATAAAGGAGGGTTGGAAACGGGACCAATGTTTTTGTCCGGTTTAGAGAGAATTCCGGTATTTAGAGGTTCCGGTTTAGAGGGGTTTTACTGTAGTTATAATAAGATCAAGGTAAGGGAATTATTTCAAACTATGCTATCATCCTCCACCCTTCTTGACAGTGGAGGACATACACCTAAACAAGTGTACTTTATCCTTCATATATTATGACCTTCAACTTTTCTAGACATTGGAGGACATACAAGTGTCCTCTATCCTTCATGTGTTAAATTTGTCCACCATGCTCTAGACAGTGGAGAACATACACCTACACAAATGTACTTTATGCCAGGGCTGCCATAAGTTGATATGAAAAATCCTAAGATTTCCAAATTTGCATTTTTCAAGTGCGATTTTACGATTTGTGCCTTTACCCTATCGTCTGTTTCTAGTTTTGTTGACAAGTGGCTTCTTAAAGCAGGCTGGAAGTAAAGCAGAATGCGCCTAAAGGCGCATTCTGCTTTACTTTCAGCCTGCTTAAAGCTACCATGTACAAGAAAAAAAATCCGAAGATTTAGGAAAAATCTGGAGAAATGGCAGCCCTGTTATGCTGAAACATTTCTAGACAGTGCATGACATACACCTGAATAAATGTACTCTATCCTCTTTGACCGTTCTATACAGTGGAGAACATTCACCTAAACAAGTGTACATTATCCTTCATATGTTAAAATCATTCACCCTTCCAAACAGTGGAGAATATACACATAAACAAGTATACAGTCAGGACTCGATACAACGACATTCGTTACAACAGAATACTCACTTACCGACACGAAATCCGTGGGAACGAAGCTGCACAAAGCTATATTATATGAGATTCAATATAACCACAAACTCGTTACAACAACATTTTTGTTGGGAACGAACTGTGTCGTTGTATCAAGTCCTGACTGTACTTTTTCCTTCATGTTGCACTCACCTTTTTTAAAAGTGTTGGACAACCAGCGTTATTAGGACACTCTACTGGCATGTAGTCACAGTCTTGTTCATGGTCTCTGTAAATGACAATGAAAATAGAATTTGCTTTTAAGAAAAACACATTTCTCCCCGGTATGTCTCTATCCCTTCAAAGAAGCTATTGGGTGCTCATCAGCTAAAGATTGAAGCAAACCCCTTCAATACAAGGAGTAGTTAGCTGCACACAAGACTTTCCTTATATTTTCTAATCAGTTAAAAAGAATCCAGGCAGATGATAGCTTAATCCTTTTAATATATTGACTGTTTCTAGTACTGAAGACTAGTTATCACTTAAAGCATATTGAAAGTACAGCAGAATGTGCCTTAACCCTTTACTCTATAGCCTTTTTTCTAGTATTGAAGATAGTTGACAACTTAAAGCAGGTTGAAAGTAAAGCAGAATGCACCTAAGGCACATCTGCTTTACTTTCAACCTGCTTAAAGCTATCAGATGCTAGAAAATAGAAATATTTATATGATACCCCGGTACATGTTCATGACTGTCTATAAATTGGAACTATTTTCTTCAGTGGAGGAATAAATTAAATGTGTTAAAATGATCTATGGAAAAAAATTTTTCAACACAAACACACACTTCTGTTGGAAAAGAAAAGCATCTTTCCTACAACAGATGCAAGTAAGCAGATAGTGCCAGATACCATAGGAGAAAACATGTTTAAACAAAACTTGAACAAAAACAAAATACAACAGAATATACAAAATATTGATATTAAAATCTGAGCGGCAACAGTTTAAAGCCTGATCAGACACCAGGTATCTAATCAAACGCCAGGCATCTAATCTTGCTCCAAACTTTAGCACAAAAGTTTTTATCTGGGAAAGAATAACATGTTCCACCAGTATACCTTCTATTAGCGATTTTGACAGTGACTGGACATCTAGATGGGTCTACAACATATGTCTGACTGTCGTCGGCTTGTTTGCAGCCATATTTACAATGTATCATCATCTCTCCAATCTGCTCAGATACAGCTATATTGGCCACCACCACTCCCAGCACATGACCATCCACTGGACATGTTTCTGAAACATAACACAAACAATTGGTACAGTGGAGAATCTGTTATTCTTTCCCGTTTAAACGCAAACGTACGCAAACGCAAAGCACTAAAACGTAGAAAAGTGCAACTTTTGGACAATTCTGATATTTCATGTTTATCTTGGTGGCAAACAGTTTGGAGCCTGATCAGACGCCGGGTTACCCGGCGTCTGATCTGGCTCCAAATTGTTTGTATTGGAAATAATAGTTTTAGCTTAAACGCGTTTATTGGGAAAGAATAACACATTCTCCACTGTACTTTCCACCTGTGATGAGTTCAGTAAAGAAATCGATGGCCATCAATTGCGAGTTGGCTATCGATCTGAAATACGGTGGTGAAAACGTAATTCTTTTGTTCAAACACAAACGCATAGCAATGTAACATAGAAAATGACAATTTTTTGACAACTCCGACTACCAGTTTTAATTTGAGTGGCAAACAGTTTGGAGCCTGATCAGACGCTGGGTTACCTGGCGTCTGATCTGACTCCAAACTGTTTGCAATGAAAATAATAGTTTAAGCATAACCGGGGTTATTTGGAAAGAAAATGCTTTCTCAACTGTTCTCTGCATGCTGCACACGGGGCACAAACTGCTAACCTATAATTAAACAGCAAATTATGCAAATATAGCTGCCAGACATATCCTTTGCAAACAGTTTGGATCCAGATGAGATGCAGGGTAACACAGCATCTCATCAGGATCCAAACTGTTTGCCAAAATATGTGTACTGTATGTATCAAATCCGTAGGTCAAAAGGTAAAGTAGTTTTTCAAAAGATAAATGTAGATTTCGACACAGAGACTGAGGTCAAGGTCAAGGCCACAGGAGTCAAAATTATCCCATGGATGGAAAGGTCTTTTCTGATGGTAAGTGTGCTGCAGGTATGAAAGCTGTTGGTCAAAGGGTATTCATAGCTGTTTTGAACACTTTTCAAAAGTTAAACACACATTTGGAAACTTAAATCCAGAGGCTGAGGTCAAGGTCAGGGTCACATGAGTCAACATTTTCTCCTAGACTGATAGGTCTTGTCCCAAGGCAAGTGTGCTGCAGGTATGAAAGCTGTTGGCCACAGCGTTTAGCTGTTGTGAGCACTTTTCAAAACTTAAACACATGTTTCAAAACTTAAATGTAGAGGATGAGGTCAAGTCCAAAGTGGTAAACTTTTCACACAGGCATAGATTTTGTAAACACTTTCTTAAACCAATTACCCCATAAATAGTTAAATACGCCTATTTACGTCTTTAATTGATTCATCCACTGAAGAAAATAGTTCCAATTCATACTGTTACAAATAAGAATCAAAAGAAATAGTTTCTATATTCTAGCAGATAATAGCTAAAAGCAGGCTAAAAGTAAATCAGAAGCGCCTTTAGGGTGCATTCTGCTTTACTTTCAACATGCTTTAAGTGGTCAACAATTTTCTAAAATAGAAACAGGCTATGTGGTAATGGGTTAAACAGCTCATACACTCTCTTGGATATATGTCTGGCAAGCTAATAAAAATTGTTCTGCATCAAGTAGTAGAAGCTATACATCAACTCTTGCAAACAGTGTAGACCTTTCAGAGAAGGTGCCCTCTCATCAGAGTCTACACTGTTTGTCGTACTATATAATATTTTAGGGAAAAACGCTGGAAAGTCAATATAAGTATACAGTATACAGTCAAACTTCGCTATCTCGAAGTCAGTTTTGTTGAACATACCCATATTTCAAAGTTAAAACGTGCCTAGCCACTTTTTAACTTTGAAATATGGGTATGTTCGACTTACCAAGCATGAAATAATGCAGTTCATATGTCAAATTATCTGATAGTTTGAGTTAAACCAGTTTGAGATAACGAAGTTGGACTGTATAAGCACACTGTGTATCAGATGATAGTTTGGTTTGATTTTTAACATCCGTTTCTGCCATCTATGGGTTAACTGGATGTCCCATAGAGAGGGGAGCGGATACAGAAAACCCAGGCCCAATGCCTAACTCTTAATATTGACTGAGTACTCTGGTTCATTCATATGCCCAATGTAAAGCACCAACACATGGTACCTCTGTTTATAAAGTATCATCGGAAGCAAAGCAACGGCTGAGTTCATTTGAAAATTTCAGCCTAGCAGGGGTAGTGGGATGCTGGAGCAGTGATGGATGACCTGTAAGGGATGGTGATTGCTTTCTGTTCACAACTCTTCACTCTGAATGACTAGACAGACTGATGACTCTCTCGGCCACCAAACACTTATCATCTACACAGACCCAAATCTCTCCTATTAATCTGAGGCTGGATTGATACACAATACTGCTTACAATCAAACCTGTATTAACTCTTTGCATGCTGGGTAATTTTTTTCGTCTGCAACAATTGTCATCTGCAACTGTTCTAAAATTAGAATTGTCAAAAATTCTTTTAAATTCAGGGTCAGAGTGTCAAAATGTTTGGATCCTGATGAGACGCTGCATTATGCAGCGTCTCATCTGGATCCAAACTGTTTGCAAAGGTAATCATTGTGGCAGATATATCCACCCGCTAGCATGCAAAGAGTTAAGTTCTTAATATTGGCTAAACTTGTTGATAATTTGACAGCTGACAGCTTAATGCAGGAAAAAAGTAATGCAGAAAGCTCCTGCAGGAGCTTTCTGCATTACTTTTGTCCTGCATTAAGCAATCACCTGTCTTTAAAGATCAACATACTACCTTATTTATTGGTAGCTGGATACAGGTTTGACTGTATTTGTAAATTGGAAGAGTATAGAAACTTAAGAAATAATAGTCTGAGCCTCGGCAAAGCGCTAACAAAGCTAATACAAAACAGTGAAGAAATATATTTCCCTAGCCATCTGGGTCATATTCACCCATGTCTCCTGCTGAGTTATAACTCCCCCTACTATATACATAATTATATCATCTGAACTATCACATTGGCCAAGAAAATAAGGAACACCTTGAACTGTATTGACACTGCAGTGTCATTAGATCACCCTTGTATACAGTGGAGAATCTGTTATTCTTTCCCAATAAACGCGTATATGCTAAAACTATTATTTGCAGTGCAAACAGTTTGGAGCCAGATCAGACGCCGGGTAACTGTTTGCCACCAAGATAAACAAGAATTATCAGAATTGTCCAAAAGTTGTACTTTTCTACGTTTTAGTGCTTTGCGTTTGCGTAATTTTGCGTTTAAACGGGAAAGAATAACAGATTCTCCACTGTATCTATAATGAAATCTTGCAGCATTTTAGCACAGAAGGAGAGATTATTGTAATACCAGACATGAATGGGTTAACCCATTACACTAATGGCCTGTTTCTATATTTGAAGACAGGTGACCACTTAATTAAAGCAGCTTGAAAGTAAAGCAGAATTAATGCACCTTATGGTGCGTTGTGCTTTACATTCAGACTGCTTTAAACTTCCATCTGCATATAGAAAACATTTCCTATGGTACATGTTCACTACTTTCTTCAGTGGAGGAATAAGTTATAAATGTGCTTAAAGGCAGTTCTATGGGTAGGCTAGCTACTATTCTGATAAATATATTATTTTTATAAAATATTTTGTTTTTCAATGGTTTGTCATTGTGCCTTATTCCTGCTATGGAGTCCAGAACTAATTTATCTGTAATCCTGGCTTGGAAAAGACAAGCCAGTATGAATAAAAGGGAAATAATGATAAAAGATTACAGAGAATGCGCCAGTCTATTCTATGGGGTAAAGAGTTAACACATAAGTTCATAGGGACCATTATTCTTGTCATTGACAATCAATGTACCCGTTAACCCGTTACCCAATAGAAGCGCCTTTTAGCGCGTTTAATTTATTCAGCCGCTGAAGAAAATAGTTCCAATTTAATCAGTTATGAAGATATATTATAGGAAATAATTTCTATATTCAGGCACATGATAGCTTAAGGCCTTTCGCTACCGGAAGTCGGTCTTGCGGGCGAGCGGATATGCGTCTTGACGACTTGATCATTTTCCATACGTGCTTACACTAGAAAATTTATATACAGGAAATGTTGGTACGATCTAGTATAATCCTTCATAGCACAGTCAGTATAGTGGTTGACTAGCAATGCAAAGGTCATAGGTTCGAGACCCATCCGATCCAAAGTATTTTTTTAAGTTTCCGATTTATTGACTTGTCAATCTATAACGCAGTGATCAAGGGACATGTTATTTTCTAGTCTTCGTTGATTAGAATTAGTGATGTTATATACAGTCCAATTAAAATGTCTACTTACATGTACGTTTTAGTTTAGTGACTTACAAGTCAATTAAATCGGTATACATGTATACGATTTGATCTAACTATATAAAGCCACACATTGAAGCTTATCTATACGTCAACCTTTTCAAGATCGATATTGCCCATTAATATTATGTTTAAAAAATATAATTAACCTTGTATGCAAGTCCATGAATAAATAATAATGCATTTTAATGACAGAATTTTAATTTTAAGGTAGGTAATGTATCTCAACTTCAAATATCCCACATTTTAATAAGAAAATCTGTTATTACAACAAATCCTGACTGTAATATTTTCTAATTTTTTCAGACTAACTTTTTCATAAACCATACATTTGAATAAAACGAAAACAAATATACATTGAATGAGTCAGTTTTTTGTAAATCAATTTTTTAGCATTTTGCAAAATTTAAATAGCTGATAACATCTTTCTGAACACCTTTATTCAAAATGTTTTCAGCTTTTCTTGAAATGAATGTTGTGGACTACTTATTGGGCGAGATTTATAGTCATTAGCTTTATTTATTTTTGAGAAAAATAAAATCATAAAAATTCCAGGTTTTTGTCAGAAAAAGATACCTTAAAGACAAACCAATCGATAAATTTTGCCTATATTTTCACACATTGTTTCTTAGGCTATTATCATTCTGCATGAAAAGTTTCATAACATTTGTATGAAAACTAAGCGCACATGCGAAGTACCTTAAAGCAGGCTGAAAGTAAAGCAGAATGTGCCTTAAGGCACATTCTGCTTTTCTTTCAACCTGCTTTAAGAAGTCACTTTTCTTCAATACTAGAAATAGGCTATTGTAGCAGTCGGATGTTTTAATCCACTTCGTGTTGTGTAACCCCAGGTTCATGGATCTGCTTTATAACAAGGCAAACGTTTCTTTCTAGCTTTTATTTCCTAAATGTTCCCAGGCACGTCTCCATAAAAACCAGCATTTTAACTTCACCCCTACATCTCTCCAAGACCTGTACTTAACGTATCCCTACATCTTGCCAGTTCCAATTCCACCTCAATCCTTTCTAAACCCCTACTTAACAGAGCGTGCATGCTAGTTATATACAGTCTGTAGGAACTCGAATGAATAACGCCAGAGCTACGTAACACATTCCAGCCACGTCCTAGCAACGTAACCAGGCGTCTTCTTAGGTCTCTGGCTCCCTAATATGGGACTCTATCCCTAACTCTTAACCTAATATGTAATAACCTAGTCGATTGACGTAACATCCGTTGTTATGCAATTTGCATAACGGAAGCGTGGGCTGACATAATTGCCTTTTGTGGGATAAGGGGAGTAACCAAAAGTCTTACTAATCAGTGACGTACTTTGACCTTTCATAATCCCCCTCACATTCCATAAGGCGTGACGTAGACTGAGTAATAGTTTAATATACAGTTAAACCTCGATGTATCGAACTTCAAGGGACTGTGAAAAAAACTTCGAAACATCGGGGCTTCGAATCATAAATGGGTTGTGATTTGAATATTGAAATTCAATGCATATAAGATCTATAAGAACTATCGTTCCCGGCGTGTAATGTTCTCACGTCTATCTGTACTTTTTGGCATATTGAAATAAAACATAAATCCGACGTGTTCTTTATCATTTATAAAAACAACGGCATAAATAACATGTACAAAGGTAGCAGAATTCATAGTTATACGCATTAAAACATAGAAAAAAAACTTACATGTATCTTACTTTCAACTTAGATGCTGTCAATTACACCAAGATGCGAAACTACGGCGGAAATGCCGAAAATTGTACTATGTACAGTGTAACTGTCAATCAATTTAGCTTCTAGATTGAAATAAGCATTTGATTAAATAATAATAATTTTAAAGATTAATTTTCGACTTCGAGGTTGTCAAGATTGCAGGTGCATAAATTCGAACATTCAGTAATATCGTTATCGATATCTTAACAGTGTTGTCGTTCGTTGTGAGATGGGTCTGCCCAGCTATCCCCACGGATTGGTTACCGGGTATTTCACCGGACAGACCATGATCGGAGCGCATCTGCCATGTTGTGGCTCTGATAATAGAATGTCCACCACTGGTTTATCAGCATTATTAAACTTCTCACAAAGTTTGGCTTATTTCGTTAATTGTCGGTCCAAAACAGTCCTTGCGGTTTATTTACTCATTTGGATAAATTAGTGTCATCAAGCCTTTAAATATGGCGGCGTTGTCAATATCATTAACGAAAACTGTGAAACAATTAAATGACAAACTTACCCAATTATTACTGATAACACAGGTTGTGCATGCAGAATTAAAAGAGCACCCCAGCGTGTTTTCACGCGAAGGTGTGAAAAATTAGCGTCAGTCTAGCGAGTCATGTAATCCGTTGATCCATGTTAGTTGACAGGTAATCGATGTTCGATACATTTGTGGTATTTTATGTTGGATTTATATGAAAAGGACTGGAAAAAAACTTCGATACAACGGGGAATTCGATACACATAACTTCGATTCATGGATGTGTTTTTACAAGGAATATATAGTGGAAAAGATCGGGACTTAAAAAAAACTTCGACACAACGGGGTATTCGATTTATCGAAGTTCGATACATAGAGGTTTAACTGTAGTAACATAATGTTAAAATTAACCACTGAACAGATAAGATGTTTCTCCAGCATGTTCTGTCTGTTGCTACACGTATATAGTAACACTCGTATCCCTTCAAAGAGATTTTCTCGGAAGAAGAAAATCGATAAATATATCTAATACAATTGAATTATTTGAGCTCTTACAGGTAAGATTTTCAATAATTGCAAGAATATTCAAATTATTAAGAATATATATTTAACACATTCAATAAATATGAATATATCCTAAAATCTTATTTTATAACACAGTGCATGCTCTTAAAAACGACAACGTTTAATAAATATCTTAACAATAACAGTTGAAATTAATTACCTTACATTTGCTTGTGCCTGCCTAGGGAACTATACAATAATACATCCTATAAACTACATCACTCACGATTACATAGATTAAATATATTCCACACTGTCTATTAGTCTAAGTGTTCACACATGATCTCTACTTTAAAACATTATCTATTTAAGTATTGTCTATTTTCCACTGATTCAACTCGTCTACCTCTTCACGGCTGACCTCTTGTTTCTTCTCGATGAGTTGAAGGTAACACTCGATTTGATAAGTCTAACTGTACTTTTATTCTCCAATGTCCAGATGTTTTTCGTAATTTTTTATAATTGAAGACATGTGACCACTTAAAGCAGGTTGAAAGTAAAGCAGAATGCACCTTAAGGGGCTTTCTGCATTACTTTTGTCCTGCATTAAGCAATCACCTGTCTTTAAAGATCAACATACTACCTTATTTATTGGTAGCTGGATACAGGTTTGACTGTATTTGTAAATTGGAAGAGTATAGAAACTTAAGAAATAATAGTCTGAGCCTCGGCAAAGCGCTAACAAAGCTAATACAAAACAGTGAAGAAATATATTTCCCTAGCCATCTGGGTCATATTCACCCATGTCTCCTGCTGAGTTATAACTCCCCCTACTATATACATAATTATATCATCTGAACTATCACATTGGCCAAGAAAATAAGGAACACCTTGAACTGTATTGACACTGCAGTGTCATTAGATCACCCTTGTATACAGTGGAGAATCTGTTATTCTTTCCCAATAAACGCGTATATGCTAAAACTATTATTTGCAGTGCAAACAGTTTGGAGCCAGATCAGACGCCGGGTAACCCGGCGTCTGATCAGGCTCCAAACTGTTTGCCACCAAGATAAACAAGAATTATCAGAATTGTCCAAAAGTTGTACTTTTCTACGTTTTAGTGCTTTGCGTTTGCGTACGTTTGCGTTTAAACGGGAAAGAATAACAGATTCTCCACTGTATCTATAATGAAATCTTGCAGCATTTTAGCACAGAAGGAGAGATTATTGTAATACCAGACATGAATGGGTTAACCCATTACACTAATGGCCTGTTTCTATATTTGAAGACAGGTGACCACTTAATTAAAGCAGCTTGAAAGTAAAGCAGAATTAATGCACCTTATGGTGCATTGTGCTTTACATTCAGACTGCTTTAAACATCCATCTGCATATAGAAAATATTTCCTATGGTACATGTTCACTACTTTCTTCAGTGGAGGAATAAGTTATAAATGTGCTTAAAGGCAGTTCTATGGGTAGGCTAGCTACTATTCTGATAAATATATTATTTTTATAAAATATTTTGTTTTTCAATGGTTTGTCATTGTGCCTTATTCCTGCTATGGAGTCCAGAACTAATTTATCTGTAATCCTGGCTTGAAAAAGACAAGCCAGTATGAATAAAAGGGAAATAATGATAAAAGATTACAGAGAATGTGCCAGTCTATTCTATGGGGTAAAGAGTTAACACATAAGTTCATAGGGACCATTATTCTTGTCATTGACAATCAATGTACCAGTTAACCCTTTACCAAATAGAAGCGCCTTTTAGCGCGTTTAATTTATTCATCCGCTGAAGAAAATAGTTCCAATTTTATCAGTTATGAAGATATATTATAGGAAATAATTTCTATATTCTAGCACATGATAGCTTAAAGCAGGCTGAAAGTAAAGCAGAATGTGCCTTAAGGCACATTCTGCTTTTCTTTCAACCTGCTTTAAGAAGTCACTTATCTTCAATACTAGAAATAGGCTATCAGGTAAAGGGTTAAGTGAACACTTGTCTTATGCAAAATGTAGACCTTAATCTCTCTGATCAGAGTCTGCACTGTTTGTCATTTTGCAATATTTTGTTAAAGTCAACCCTTAATAATGAATAATGATCTAGACTTAACTGGAAATTGGAGTTGTCTATTAAAATGTTTCAGGGGTGAATGATTTAAACATTGTAAACAAAGGTACAGTGCTCCCTCTCTACAAAGACACCAAATGGAAGACAAAGATTGTGTGCGTTGTTCGGAGGGAGGTGTTGCATGGAGGGAAACTGGCTTACAGTTGCAAACAGCTTGAATCCAGATTAGACACCCTGTAATGCGGCATCTGATCTGAATTCAAGCTGTTTGCCACTCTTCATTATGTTTCTTCTATCAAAATGTCCAATATTTAACTTTGAGAAAAGACAGCAGACAACATTAATTTTAAGTAGACGATATTGCAGCAGTGACAGCATTACGACATAATGGTCTTGTTTGGGGAAGAAGGGCAAGCATTGTTGTAAGGAGGGAATCAACGTTTGGAGGGCCATTGTAGGTAGGGAGAACTGTAGTGGAGTGGTTGTAATTGAGCATATTTCACTGTAATATGTCTCTTAACCCATTACCCCATAAATACACCTTTTTACGCCTTTAATTTATTCCTCCACTGAAGAAAATAGTCCAATTTTATACAGTCATAAATATGTTTCAGAAGGAAAAGTTTCTATATCCTAGGAGATGACAGCTTAAAGCAGGCTGGATTAAAGCAGAATGTGCCTTAAGGTTCATTCTGCTTTACTTTCAACCTGCTTTAAGTGGTCACACGTCTTCAAAATTAGGAAGAGGCTGTGGGATAATGGATTAAGTAGGGTGGCCTGAACTGACTCTCAGCTGACAGAGTGATATATTTATTCATGTTCTTGTAAAGAGATATGAGTAATGATGGTCATTTCTCACTGTATAGACCTACTACAATCTCCTTATGATCCAATCACAGATGACACATCACTATCAGTCAATCTACTGATGGAGTTGTCCCTAATTGAGTTGACTCTTTACCCATAGCCTGTTTCTAGTTTTGAAAGACAGATGACCACTTAAAGCAGGTTACAAGTAAAGCAGAATGCGCCTTAAAGAGGCTTGCAACCGGATTTAGCATTAAAAATGGTAATTTGTAAATATATGTCAAATGATTATATAAATGGGTAAGATTTAGTTTAGGATAATAAATTCTGTTAAAAAATGCATTTCCAAAAAAAAAGAAAAGAAGAAGCTCTGGTGGGATTCGAACCCGTGACCCTCCATTGCGGAGACAAACAAGAAAAATGAAGACACGCCTTTATCGCCTCGACCATGGACGCTCTCTATATATATGGTAGCGAATTAACGTACTTCACTGGTAGCGCTTAATACAACATTATTCGGCTTCGGTTTATGTCAGAGCCCGTGTAGAGAAGCAACAACAACAGCAAAACCGTCAGCTGACGCTATTGAAAAACGATGGAATATATCTAAAAAAACTAAGATTCGGTGACGATTCTTGAGACTTTTTTTGGACTGATCATATTTTTTTAATGTCAGAAGCCAAATAATGCCACAAATTTGCTTTTATTTGAGTATTTTATTTTATTTTGACAAGTACACCATCTGGTTGCGAGTCGCTTTAAGGCATAATTATTTGTTTATTTGCTTTTTTAATTTCTTTTGTTTGTCACATTTTGGGACCCTTAGGTTTGGTTTGGTTTACATCTGTTTCTGCCAACTTTGGGCTAATTGGACATCCGAGAGAGAATCAGATACAGAGGAAACCTGGCGATACCCTACTCTTTCTTGATAGAGCCTTCTGGTTATTTTGCAGTCCCCAAGTGTACAGCACTGATACGTGGAACCTTGGATTAACCCTTTACCTCATAGCCTGTTTCTAGTTTTGAAGACAGGTGACCACTTACATGTAAAGCAGGTTGAAAGAAAAGCAGAATGTGCCTTAAGGCACATTCTGCTTTACTTTCAGCCTGCTTTAAGCTAAAATCTGCTAGGCTATATAAAATACTTGTAATGGTAATTGTTCATGAGGGTATAAACTGGAACTATTTTCTTCAGCGGAGGAATTAATTAAATACGCTAAAAGTCGCTTCTATGGGGGAAAGGGTTTAAGTCTCATCCGCAGGACAAGGTCCAGTGGGTAGAGGATGAATTTACCCACGACCCAGGTATTGGCAGTCTAACATGTTACCACTAGTCTTGACCATAGTCTGCTGGTAGGAACCCTTAGGTATAACTTTTACAAATGCAATTACACATGTGTCTGTGTGACACGGATGCCACCTGCGGCACCAATGTAGTACAACGTAGATCTAAACTCATGGCGGCATAATTAACCCATGAATTGTTATTTTCTAAGCGCAATGGACATAACTCTGTCAAGATTTAATTAATCAAAACCAAATTCAAACTTGACATGTGTATTCTCAATATGTATCAATATCTTGACTGAGATAATGAGCTGAAACCACAAATTTTCGGAAATTGTCTAAACTTATTGCATGGAACCCAAATTCGAACTTGACCTGGGTATTGTCATGATGTGTCTATATTGCATGGAGCCCAAATTTGAACTTGACCTGTGTATTGCCATGATGTGTAAATATACCAAATTTTAATTCGAAATGTCAATGCATGACAGAGATATAATTAGCGGAAACCACAAATTGTCAGAAATTTTCTAAGTCCAAGGGGCATAAACATAAATAAACAACTTATTTTGGCTGAACCAAAATTTGAACTTGACCTGCGTATTGTCATCATGCATCTTTATTGAAAACAAGGGCCACTATGGCCCTAAATCGCTCACCTGGTACACCATGGCAAACTTGACCTATAGTGACCTAGATTATGAGTGGACATGACCCACAATCAACCTTTAGAGTGTAAACAAGATTTTCCTATGATTTGACCTAGTGACCTAGTTTTTGACCTAACATGACCCATATTCAAACTTGACCTATAATCAATGAGACAAACATTCTGACCAAGTTTCATCAAGATCCAATGAGATCTGTAGCCTCTAGAGTGTTAACAAGATTTTTCTATGATTTAACCTCGTGACCTAGTTTTTGACCGGACATGACCCATATTAGAAATTGTCTTAGATATCAATGAGACAAACATTCTGACCAAGTATTATCAAGATCCAATGAGATTTGTAGCCTCTAGAGTGTCAACAAGATTTTTCTATGATTTAACCTCGTGACCTAGTTTTTGACCGGACATGACCCATATTCGAACTTGTCCTAGATATCAATGAGACAAACATTCTGACCAAGTTTCATCAAGATCCAATGAGATTTGTAGCCTCTAGAGTGTTAACAAGGTTTTTCTATGATTTGACCTAGTGACCTAGTTTTTGACCGGACATGACCCATATTCAAACTTGACCTAGATATCAATAAGACAAACATTCTTACCATGTTTCATAAAGATCCAATGAGATGTGTAGCCTCTAGAGTGTTAACAAGATTTTTCTATGATTTGACCTATAGTGACCTAGTTTTTGACCAGACATGACCCACATTCGAACTTGACCTAGATATCAATGAGACAAACATTCTGACCAAGTTTAATTAAGATCCAATGAGATTTGTAGCCTCTATAGTGTTAACAAGGTTTTTCTATGGTTTGACCTAGTGACCTAGTTTTTGACCCAACATGACCCACATTCAAACTTGACCTAGATTTCCACTAGACAAACATTGTGATCAAGTTTCATGAACAATTGTGAACAGACGGACGGACAGACGACGGACGACGGACATCCAGCGATCCTAACAGCTCACCTGGCACTTCGTGCCAGGTGAGCTAAAAAGCCTTATGATACATTGATATAGTTGATATTTTGAGGACAAGCTTGTGTCAACATTAGACCTGTTGAGTTACATACTTTGTTATATGTCTATGCACAGAATAAAAGTATGATAGTCAGCCTGAGAGAACAAACTACGTTTTCAAGGGGTTTCAAATTTTTGCATCATTTTCAAGGAATTTTCAATGTATTGCTTTATCATAGGCATTCGGTACTGTATTATTAATAAAATATATGATTCATTAGAAGAATAAAAACTCCATAACATTGCGCTTGTATTGGTTGCAATATACACTTCAGTCATTCACACCAGAATCTTTTAATGGACAATTGTCAATTACAGTCTCCACTTAAGTCTAGTCCATCTAAATTATTTAGGGAGTGTTTTTTTGTTTGTTTTTTTTCTTCTTTTTCTTCTTCAATTTACTGCCAAATAACAAACAGTTAAGACCCTTATCAGAGGGCTCCTTTAGGAGCCCTCTGATCTGGGTCTACGCTGTTTGCACAGTACAAGAATACTCTTCACAGGTATATACTGTTTGTAAATGATGAATATACTCGTTGCTTCAGCTGAATAGGTTTATCCCCTGGTATCTCTTGAGTTGTTACTACGAGTTAACATCTTTTAAACATGATTTGTTTTCTGCAAAAACTGCAAGAACAGGTTTAAAGTGCATGATAAGTGCTGCTTACTGAAAGGTCAGTCCTGTATTTATGATATTTTTCTAGCCGGATAAATAGTTTCCAAGCTCCCTTACATGCGCAGTGTCTGTGTGAAAGAATGCCTCCAAGACTAACCAGTATTTCTCAGTTGTTAGACCACAGTTAAACTCCGCCAATACGACCACTAAGTTGTTTAATTATTAGGTGTTAAAGGCAGGTTGCCTGGCTGCTTAAAGCAAATGAAAGTAAAACAGAAAGCTCCTTGAGGAGCTTTCTGTTTTACTTTCACATTGCTTTAAGCTGTCGCCTGTCTTTTATACAAAAATTGGCCTTCTTTTTAGTGGTTGTAGCGTTTAAGAGGAGGTCTAATGTAGTTAAAATTACCCTAGCAGTGGGAGCCTATTAAGTCATTTCTAGACTTATTATTTTAACTAAAATTTCAAATTAACATGTGTGCACACAATCAATACAGACCCAGAACATTGGTGGAAAATCTCTAAAAGGGTGTGACCCAAGATTGAGTATGGAAACAAGAGTTAAAATGTTGTACAGTAAAACATCTCTATTACAACCACTAATATGATGGAAAATTGATTATATAAAAGACAGGTGACAGCTTAAAGCAAGGTGAAAGGTGACAGTAGAACAGAAAGCTCTTACAGGAGCTTTCTGTTTTACTGTCACATTGCTTTAAGCAGTCACCTGCCTTAACACCAGGGCTCCAGATAAGAGCAAGTAAACAGAACAAATCCAACATTTTCTCCTATGATGTTACTACTCATTAAAATCTTCTCTTCGAGACGATTCTAATGAGTAGTGACACCATACAGTTTAATGCAGAAATAAAGATTTTAAGATTTTTAAAATACTTCCCTTATCTGGAGCCCTGGTCATAATAGAGAGGTTTTACTGTATTAAGGGAAAATTACATTGTCAAACAAATTTAATATTTTATCCTCAGTTTGTCCTATCCTAAATTCGCTACATCTGCATCAAATCCTTACATCTGACTTTCACATTGAGCTATCAATCAACTAGAATGGTTTATCTTTATAAAATGAAGAGAACCCATTTAGAACATTCAATACACATTATTTGGAATACCTATTGCAGTAGGGAAAACATTACTCTTTCCCAATAATCTTGATTGTGTTAAAACAATTTAACCCTTTGCCTGCTGGTCGCGACTTTATTGATTTTTGCAAACAGTTTAGATCAAGATCAGACACCGCGTAACGCGGTGTCTGATCTGGATCCAAACTGTTTGACACTCTTCTTTAGGTTTCTTTACTTAAAAAATGTATAAATCTAAATTTAACAAACTTTGCAGATGACAATTTCGAAGCAAACAACATCACCTCAGGATAAGGGTTAAGTCTATTGCAAACTATTTGAAGCCAGATCAGACACTGACTTACCCTGCATCTGATCAGGCTCTAAACTATTTTGTCGCTCAGATTAAAATTAAATATTTGGTATATGACAGCTTGTACACAATAAGTATTGATTTGGGGTCCCACGTTTCTATAATTTGACAAATATCAAAGTTTGGACAAGAAATGTTTTGTCAGGCTTGCATCATTATAATGTCTGATAGTTATATAAATTAAGTTTTGACTGTTTAACCCATTACCCAATAGCCTGTTCCTAGTTTTGAAACAAGAGCCCCATGGGGCATATTTCGCTCACCTGAGAATAGCTGAAAAAATGGAGATAATAATTTATGTCCAGGACTGACCTAGATATGCAACAGACCGGAACAATTTGAACAAATTATGTAAAGAATATTTAAAAGTGTCACTATACCGAATATAAAATCTCTGGCCATATTAGTTTCAGAGAAGAAGACGTTTGAAATTTTCTCTATATAACTCTATGTAAAACTGTGACCCCAGGGGCCGGGCCAATTTTGACCCCAGGGGCATAATTTGAACAAACTTGATAGAGGACCTGTAGGCGATGCTATGTGCCAAATATCTAAGCTCTGGCCCATGTAGTTTCAGACAAGAAGACTTTTTTAAGTTTTCATTGAAAAAATCTATTTTTAGCTCCTGTGACCTAGTTATGCAACCGACCAGAACCTTTTGAACAATTTTGATACAGGACATCTAGAAGTGTCACCATGCCAAATATCAAAGCTCTGGCCACATTAGTTTCAGAGAAGAAGACGTTTGAAAATTTCACTATATAACTCTATGTAAATCTGTGACCCCTGGGGTGGGGCCAATTTTGATCTCAGGGGCATAATTTGAACAAACTTAATAGAGGACCTGTAGATGATGATATGTGCCTAATATCTAAGCTCTGGCCCTTGCAGTTTTTGACAAGAAAGTTTTTTAAGATTTCCTTATTTTTTCACTTTGGTTGCCATGGCAACCAGAGTTGTGCATTGTTTTTAATTCTTTGAACAAATTTGAAAGAGCTTGACCCAAGGAACATTTCTGTAAAGTTTGGTTGAATTCTGTCAAGCGGTATAGGAGGAGATGTCATTTGAAGCAATTGTTAACGACGCCGGACGACTAACGTCGGACGACGCCGGACACAGGGCCATCCCAATAGCTCACTTTGAGCCTTTGGCTCAGGTGAGCTAAAAATGTTACCACTTAAAGCAAGTTGAAAGCAATTCAGTATGCGCCTTACAGCGCATTCTGCTTTACTTTCAACCTGCTTTAAACTACCATCTCTTAGGATATAGAAACTATTTAGTATGGTGCATAATTGTTACTGCATAAAAGAGAACTATTTTGTTCAGTAGATTAATAGATTGAAGGCGTAAAAAGGCATATTATGGGGGTAATGGGTTAAATTATCAAAGTAGATGCTATACAGTTGAACCTCAGTCAATCAAAGCACTGGAAGGATTTTACAGCCATGGTGTTGAATACAGGTGGCAACTTTAAGTGAGATGAAAGTAAAGCAGAAAATTCATATATGAGCCTTCTTGTTGTTTTCACCTTGATTTTAGAAGTCACTTGCATTGAACACAATTTGAAATAGGTGATTTACATTATGGGTAAGGGGAGTCGGGTTCTTCACAGTTGGAAATAGGTGAATTGCACATATGGCTAAGGATTCAGGAAAGGGTCAATGCTTCTGCTATATATTGATGCTTTTGGAAAACAGTGTAGACCCAAATCATACAGTTCCTTAAGGCACTTTCTGATCAGGGTCTGCACTGTTTATCTTACAGTATCTGGCCGGCATGACTCTACACTCTTTCCTGGGGAAAATTTTCCTTATTTAATTAGCCAATGTAAAAGTTCAGATGATAGATGTTCACAGTGAAAGGATTTTATATAATGAATTCATGAGGAGAAGGGTTAACCCTTTCCCCAATAGAAGCGCCTTTTAGCGCATTCAGTTTATTCCTCCGCTGAAGAAAATAGTTCCAATTAATACAGTTATGAATATGTATCATACGGAATCTTTTTTTATTCTAGCAGATGATATCTTAAAGCAGGCTGAGAGTAAAGCAGAATGCGCCTTAAGGCGCATTCTGCTTTACTTTCAACCTGCTTTATATAGTCACCTATTTTCAAAACTAGAAACCGGCTATTGGGTAAAGGGTTAATAAAGAACCAGCCTAAGGATAAGTAGTGGGTGTTCTTACCTTCAGATCTGTGGGTAACACATCTCCTACAGTATGTGTGCTGGAATATAAAATACACCAAACATTATATAAAAAATGGTTACACAGTGCCCCTTCCCTACAACGGCCCTCCAAACAATCATTCCCTCCTAAATACAACAATAATTGCGAAACAAGACAATCATAAATGTCTAACGCTTTCACTACTGCAATTTCGTCTGCTTAAAATTGTTGTCTGCTGTTTTTCTCATATTTACATATGAGCCATTTTGACAAAGGAAACATGATGGCGAGTGACAAACAGTTTGAATAAAGTATCTACATTTTCATAAAACAAGAGGCCCATGCGGGTCTAAACATAGCTCACCTGGAGAAAACAAGAGGGCCTGAAGGCCCTGATATCGCTCACCATTTGTAATGAAGCCTGATAGCTTTACCTTTGAATTTCACCCGTTTTATTCTAAAGCCATTCAAGTTTGTCGACCTACTGTAGTATAGTAGAGTACATCAAAGGCAAATAGCAATGGGCTTATACAATACTGAAATGAAGCCTTTTTCTAGCATTTCAAGGTATATCAAGGGCAGGTAACTATTGCCACAATGATAACATTTCAACAATAATTGCACTCCTTTGAGAACGTATAGCTTCATCCTTTGTGTACAAGTATAATCAAAATCCATTGAAAACTGTAGTTGCAAGAGTGTAAACGCTGTAAAATATGGCATTTTCAGCAATTCAAAGGGAGATATATCTTGATCTATTTGTCAGATTCCAACCATAATCACCCTTTTTCGAACTCTTATAGTCATATACAATCTGGGTAAGTTTGAGAGAACTTGGATAAATATTGTGGCCTCTAGAGCGTAAACACTGTTAAATTTATCATTTTCAGCAATTCAAAGGTAGATAACTCTTGACCTATTGATCAGATTACAACCATAATTAAGGCCTTTCGCTACCGGAAGTCGGTCTTGCGGGCGAGCGGATATGCGTCAAGACCACACAGACTTTTTTCGTACGTGTTTATACTAGAAAATTTATATAAAGGAAATGTTGATACGAATTAGTATAATCCTTCATAGCGCAGTTAGTATAGTGGTTGACTATAGTGGTTGACTAGCAATCCAAAGGTCATAGGTTCGAGACCCATCCGATCCAAATATTTTTTTTAAGTGTCCGATTTATTGACTTGTCAATCCATAACGCAGTAATCAAGAGACATGTTATGTTTAGTCTTCGTTGATTAGTACTAGTGATGTTTACGGTCCAAGTATATGTCAATTTACCTGTACGTTTTAGTTTAATGACTTACAAGTCAATTAAATCGGTATACATGTAAACGATTTGATCGAACTATAAAGCCACACAGTGAAGCTTATCAATACGCTAACCTTTTCAAGATCGATATTGCCCATTATAATTATGTTCAAACAATATAATAAACCTTGTATGCAAGTCCATGAATAAATAATAATGCATTTTAATGACAAAGTTTTAATTCTAAGGTAGGTAACTGTATCTAAACAACAAATATCCCACATTTTAATAAGAAAATATGTTATAACAACAAATCCTGACTGTAATATTTTCTAATTTTTTCAGACTGACTAGTTCATCAACCATATATTTGAATAAAATGAAAACAAATATACATTGAATGAGTCAGTTTTTTGTAATTAAATTTTTTAGCATTTTGCAAAAGTTTAATAGCTGATAACATCTTTCTGAACACCTTTATTCAAAATGTTTTTAGCTTTTCTTGTAATGAATGTTGTGGACTACTTATTGGGCGAGAATTATAGTCATTAGCTTTATTCATTTTTAAGAAAAATAAAATCATCAAAATTCTAGGTTTTTGTCAGAAAAAAGACCTTAAAGACAAACCACACGATAAATTTTGCCTATATTTACCCACATTGTTTCTTAGGCTATTATCATTCTTCATGAAAAGTTTCATAACAATCGTATGGAAACTACGCGCATATGCGAAGTACCTTAAACTCATTTGAAGTCTTATGGTAATATACAATCTGAGTAAGTTTGAGAAAGATTGGATAAAATTTGTGGCCTCTAGAGTGTAAACATCGTTAAATATGGCATTTTCAGCAATTCAAAGGTAGATAACTCTCGACTTATGAGTCTGATTTAAACCATAATCAAACTCATCTGAACTATTATAGTCATATACAATCTGAGCAAGTTTGAAATAGATTGGATAAAAATTGTGAACTCTAGAATGTAAACACTGTTGAATATGGCATTATCGGCAATTCAAAGGTAGATAACTCTTGATCTATTTGTCAGATTTCAATCAAAATCGAACTCATTCAAACTCTTATGGTCATATACAATCTGGGCAAGTTTTAAAAATATTGGCTACATACTGTGGCCTCTAGAGTGTAAACACGGTTAAAATGGCATTTTCAGCAATTCAAAGATAGACAACTCTTGATCTATTCATCTGATTTCAACCACAATCAAACTCTTCTCAATTCTTATGGTAATATACAATCTGGACAAGTTTTAGAAAGATTGGATAAATACTGTGGCCTCTAGAGTGTATTCACTGTTAAATATAGCATTTTCAGCAGTTCAAAGGTAGATAACTCATGACCTATTTGTCAGATTTCAACCATAATCGAACTCATCCGAGCTCTTATGGCAAGATACCATCTGAGCAAGTCTGAGACAGATTGGATAAATATTGTGGCCTCTAGAGTGTAAACACTAAAATTGTTGACGCAGGACGACGCACGACGGACGCCAGACATTCAAGGATTGCAAAAGCTCCCCCTGAGACTGGATTTTTCCTGTGGGGAAGCCTTTCAGCTGGTTTGCGGAAGGTTGGTGGTTCTATCCAGTTGCCGACAGTGCATAAAGGACTTTAATTATTCCATTACATTTACACATAATTTAAACAGAAAAGAAGAAAGTGTTCCCACTGTATATCAGCAGCTTAGATCTAGGTTAGAAGATTGCCTGCCTTCATTTTCATTCCAAACACACCCCATAAAACAAGATAAATTGAAAACTTGGGAATTTTACTGGCACAATTGCAGTGATTGCATCTCATTAATTTCATGGCCAAGTTTTTAACCCATTACCCCATAGCCCGTTCCTGGTTTTGAAGATAGATACCACTTAAAGCAGTTTGAAAGTAAAGCAAGATGTGCCTTCAGGTGCATTCTGCTTTTATTTCAGCCTGCTTTAACCTAGCATCTCCTAGGATGTAGAAATTTGTTCTTATTCCTCACTATATAAAGCGGATCTATTTTCCTTTGTGGAGGAATTTTATGACATAAAAAACCTCTCTATCAAGTAATGGGGTTAATTTTATGGCCAAGTTTTTAAATTGATGGCCACAGTGTGCAATGAAGTGAGAATTGTACAGGACAAAACAGTCATGTGCAAAGTAAATTTTTGATAATGTTTTACTGTATAACTGCTAAAATTAATCAATTTATACCCGGTCATGGTTTCAATGGCATGTTTTACAGTTTAACTGCTCAAATGAATCCATTTATGCCTGGATATTGCAGTGGCACATTTTACTGTATAACTGGTAAAATGAATCCATGGCTATTGCAATGGCATGTTTTACAGTATAACTGGTAAAATGAATCCATTTATGCCTGGTTATTGCAGTGGCATGTTTTACTGTATAACTGATAAAATGAATCCATTTATGCCTGGATATTGCAGTGGCACGTTTTACTGTATAACTGGTAAAATGAATCCATTTATGCCTGGATATTGCAGTGGCACGTTTTACTGTATAACTGGTAAAATGAATCCATGGCTATTGCAATGGCATGTTTTACTGTATAACTGATAAAATGAATCCATTTATGCCTGGATATTGCAGTGGCATGTTTTACTGTATAACTGGTAAAATGAATCCATTTATGCCTGGATATTGCAGTGACATGTTTTACTGTATAACTGGTAAAATGAATGCCTGGATATTGCAGTGACATGTTTTACTGTATAACTGGTAAAATGAATGCCTGGATATTGCAGTGGCATGTTTTACTGTATAACTGGTAAAATGAATGCCTGGATATTGCAGTGGCATGTTTTACTGTATGACTGGTAAAATGAATGCCTGGATATCGCAGTGGCATGTTTTACTGTATAACTGGTAAAATGAATGCCTGGATATTGCAATGGCACGTTTTACTGTATAACTGGTAAAATGAATGCCTGGATATTGCAATGGCATGTTTTACTGTATAACTGGTAAAATGAATGCCTGGATATTGCAGTGGCATGTTTTACTGTATAACTGGTAAAATGAATGCCTGGATATTGCAGTGGCATGTTTTACTGTTTAACTGGTAAAATGAATGCCTGGATATTGCAGTGGCACGTTTTACTGTATAACTGGTAAAATGAATCCATTTATGCCTGGATATTGCAGTGGCATGTTTTACTGTATAACTGATAAAATGAATCCATTAATGCCTGGATATTGCAGTGGCATGTTTTACTGTATAACTGATAAAATGAATCCATTAATGCCTGGATATTGCAATGGCATGTTTTACTGTATAACTGGTAAAATGAATCCATTTATGCCTGGATATTGCAGTGGCATGTTTTACTGTATAACTGATAAAATGAATCCATTAATGCCTGGATATTGCAATGGCTTGTTTTACTGTATAACTGGTAATATGAATCCATTTATGCCTGGATATTGCAGTGGCATGTTTTACTGTATAACTGGTAAACTTTATCCATTAATGCCTGGATATTGCAATGGCATGTTTTACTGTATAACTGGTAAAATGAATCCATTTATACCCGGTCATGGTTTCAATGGCATGTTTTACAGTTTAACTGCTAAAATGAATCCATTTATGCCTGGATATTGCAGTGGCATGTTTTACTGTATAACTGGTAAAATGAATCCATTTATGCCTGGATATTGCAGTGGCATGTTTAACTGTATAAATGGTAAAATGAATCCATTTATGCCTGGATATTGCAATGGCTTGTTTTACTGTATAACTGGTAATATGAATCCATTTATGCCTGGATATTGCAGTGGCATGTTTTACTGTATAACTGATAAATGAATCCATTTATGCCTGGATATTGCAATGGCTTGTTTTACTGTATAACTGGTAAAATGAATCCATTTATGCCTGGATATTGCAATGGCTTGTTTTACTGTATAACTGGTAATATGAATCCATTTATGCCTGGATATTGCAGTGGCACGTTTTACTGTTTAACTGGTAAAATGAATGCCTGGATATCGCAGTGGCATGTTTTACAGTTTAACTGCTAAAATGAATCCATTTATGCCTGGATATTGCAGTGGCATGTTTTACTGTATAACTGGTAAAATGAATCCATTTATGCCTGGATATTGCAATGGCATGTTTGACTGTATAAATGGTAAAATGAATCCATTTATGCCCGGTCATGGTTTCAATGGCATGTTTTACAGTTTAACTGCTCAAATGAATCCATTTATGCCTGGATATTGCAGTGGCATGTTTTACTGTATAACTGGTAAAATGAATCCATTTATGCCTGGATATTACAGTGGCATGTTTAACTGTATAAATGGTAAAATGAATCCATTTATGCCTGGATATTGCAATGGCTTGTTTTACTGTATAACTGGTAATATGAATCCATTTATGCCTGGATATTGCAATGGCTTGTTTTACTGTATAACTGGTAATATGAATCCATTTATGCCTGGATATTGCAATGGCTTGTTTTACTGTATAACTGGTAATATGAATCCATTTATGCCTGGATATTGCAATGGCTTGTTTTACTGTATAACTGGTAAAATGAATCCATTTATGCCTGGATATTGCAATGGCTTGTTTTACTGTATAACTGGTAATATGAATCCATTTATGCCTGGATATTGCAGTGGCACATTTTACTGTTTAACTGGTAAAATGAATGCCTGGATATCGCAGTGGCATGTTTTACTGTATGACTGGTAAAATGAATCCATTTATGCCTGGATATCGCAGTGGCATGTTTTACTGTATAACTGATAAAATGAATCCATTTATGCCTGGATATTGCAGTGGCACGTTTTACTGTTTAACTGGTAAAATGAATGCCTGGATATCGCAGTGGCATGTTTTACTGTATAACTGGTAAAATGAATGCCTGGATATTGCAGTGACATGTTTTACTGTATAACTGGTAAAATGAATCCATTTATGCCTGGATATTGCAGTGGCATGTTTTACTGTATAACTGGTAAAATGAATGCCTGGATATTGCAGTGACATGTTTTACTGTATAACTGGTAAAATGAATCCATTTATGCCTGGATATTGCAGTGGCATGTTTTACTGTATAACTGGTAAAATGAATGCCTGGATATTGCAATGGCATGTTTTACTGTATAACTGGTAAAATGAATGCCTGGATATTGCAGTGGCATGTTTTACTGTATAACTGGTAAAATGAATGCCTGGATATTGTAGTGGCATGTTTTACTGTATAACTGGTAAAATGAATGCCTGGATATTGTAGTGGCATGTTTTACTGTATAACTGGTAAAATGAATGCCTGGATATTGCAATGGCATGTTTTACTGTATAACTGTTAAAATGAATGCCTGGATATTGTAGTGGCATGTTTTACTGTATAACTGGTAAAATGAATGCCTGGATATTGCAGTGGCATGTTTTACTGTATAACTGGTAAAATGAATGCCTGGATATTGCAATGGCATGTTTTACTGTATAACTGGTAAAATGAATGCCTGGATATTTCAGTGGCATGTTTTACTGTATAACTGGTAAAATGAATGCCTGGATATTGCAATGGCATGTTTTACTGTATAACTGGTAAAATGAATGCCTGGATATTGCAATGGCATGTTTTACTGTATAACTGGTAAAATGAATGCCTGGATATCACTGGGGGCCATCGAGGTATCACGAAGGCCCGTTTCGCACAGAAGTCCTGTATATGTTTCGCACCTACAATCCATGTAAACACACCCATTTATGTACTATTTTTTATACGCTGACATTCGCATTAACCACTTGTGTCCATAGACACACATATCAATTGAATTATTTCTTTGCAGATTACAGTATAGGTTCGTGAATAAACTGTTTACATACCATTTCTTGCATTATTTATGGAAAATAAGTATGTATATCAAGCACAGACGTCAATTTGTCACTCTTAAATGAATATTACCGGGCGATTATCGAACATAAACATTGGAATGATCCACTATATTTACAAATATTCGGGAACCCCATCTCAGACATGATGCATGTTTATTAATAGCTTCATTTTTCCATAATTTTTCAACTTATTTTTCACAATAATGTATATAACTTTGAATCACTCACAGTACCCTGAAGGGTTTATGAGTGTGTATGTGCCCTCCTGAAGTCGCATTTACGTGTATACGTTACCAACAGAAGGTGTATGTGTTACCTACTGAAGTCAATTAATTGATTTCTGTTGCAGTGACACAAAATGGATTGGAAAAATGTATCGTTTATGCCTAGCTCACGGCCGCCGCACGGATTATTATTTTACGGCGAGTAGCAATTTCCCGGCCGCCGTAGATTTCCTTCTACCGCCGTATGTTGTGCTCACATTTGCTGCGGCCGCCGCAAGGCGAGATTTGATGTTTTGGGGGTAAACAACTTGCGGCAGTGCGGTGTCCGTTCGGCAGCCTTTTGGCGCCTCCGCGGCGGTCGCAATTTCTAATAAAACACACGTCGACCGCACGATGGCCGAACGGCGGCCGTTGATGTGCAGTCTTAATGCTACTCCTGCTACACACATTGGCTTGCTACATGTGCACATAACTCATATCAGTCCAACTACACCGAGAACTCAAAGGCCATATATGGACAGCATTATGTCTCATAAGAACATCCATTTCAACTTTTAGATCAATAGACACATATGAACAAAAGTGCAAATGCCCAATAGTAAAATTAACCATTGAGTCCCGGCGGCCGCATGGTGGCCGTACGGCAGCCGCAGAACCGCTCAACGGCGTGTCGTTTCTACGGCCATCGTAGAAATGAACTTTTTTTTCTATAACTCCGCGTTCTAATACTGCGGCGACCTCTATGGCCTGTAAGACTTTGGGATTTGCCGTGCGGCCGCCACACTGCCGCCGTAGGATTTCTTCGGCCAGCGCAAGAATCTTCCGATTTCACGTTTAGTTTAAACATATTTATTGCATAATATATACATGCATGGGATTGGGCTACAAATCTTCACAACATTATATAATGCCCGCTGTCCGATTTAACCTTTCTGCGAGCGCCGTACGCCCGACGTAGAGCAAGAGTGGGCGCATTTTTACTTTTTAGCGATGAGGCCATCCAGTCAAGCGGTACCAGTGTGACCATACCAAGTGGTTTGTGACGTTAATTTTGGTACAACTGACAGCTAAATTATCACCAAAAAGCCTCGATTCGGAATTTTAATAGAATGGGTTTTTTATGAGTCGATTTCAAGGAAACATAGCCTATGCTAAGGGTATTAATAAGTTATTTTAGAATGATGTCAATGTATTTGTCACTAGATGGATACTTTTTGTCTAACAAAACGAGGCAAATATCCGGAAATGTTAGCACACACAATGCTACCACGACAATTTAATACTAGATATTGCCAACTAATTTGCCCCATTTTCAGGCAAAATGTATTACCTTGGTGACAAATCCATTGATACCACTTTAAAGAATCCAGTTCCCAGTATCATAGGCTATGTTTCGTTGAAATCGGCTAAAAAAAATTTCTTACATTTGATTGAAGTTCCGAATGGAGGCCTTTTTGTTGACAATTTGACTGCCAGTGGTATCCACATAATACGTCACAGACCATGTGGTATGGTCACACTTGGTACTATCCATTTATTTTCTCTACGCTTTTTGATAAAACGTGTAATATAAAAGACATTCACCCATTACCCTATAGCCTGTTTCTAGTTTTGAAGACGGATAGTCACTTATTAAAGCAAATTGAAAGTAAAGCAGAATGAGGTACTTTTACTCTGTTTGCTTTAAGCTACCATCTGCTGGTATATAGGTAATTATTAGATCATTGTTTCATAAATACAAGGAATTCTTAACACTTTACAAGAATAAATGCTTATATATGAAGGTGTTCGTGTAGTTTGGAATATTGGCTGTTTCTGTTTTACAAAATTATAGCCCTTTGAGTATTTTCCTATAAAGAACATGCTGCAAACGTTCGCAGATTAATTAATTACATAGGCGAAGGTGTTCATGAAATTTTCAATTCGGGATGCAACATTTTTAAAGGAGTTATGTCGCTTTGAATTTGTTTCGTACATAACAATTATAGTGTATTCCAGTTGCTCGGACAAATCAACCACTCTGTCAGCTTCATCTGCTTCCGCAACAGTTGATTGATCGAATTCATTTCCTAGTCCTGCACTTTTAACTGCTTCAGAAACTTACATGAAATGGACCGGTTTTTTTGTGTGTTAACCTTTAAAAAATTCTCACTGGACTTTCACTATCAACAGATTTGGTGGAGATTATTTATTTTCAAGATAAACGGTAGGCAACAGTAAGTGCATGATACGTGGCGGTTTGCATCCTATATAAATTCAATGATGACTTCAGTTGGTAACATATACATATAAAATGGACTTCGTTTAGTAACATATACATACTCTGTGCGGCACCTATACACGGTTAATTTGTTAAACTCGATTTAAAATCTATTTATTGCATTACTACAGATTCTTTATAACCCAAATAATATTCCATTGATACAATCAATCTAAAAGGTTATGTTCATATCATGTTTAATATCATTGTTTACCAAATACTATACATTTGAAACATTTTACATCAAAGGACAAATGACTATGTTATTTTGCAAGTAATACAATGAATAATATGAAATGTGTACGTAGATTGCTCGAGAAACCATTCTACCTACCATCGGACCTATTTGATATGTTCCGGCTAAGTATAGGGGAAATTGAGAGACACTCAATGAAATTCGTGTTTTACTTTCGTTTTGGGTACACAAGATATGCACTTTATCGGTGCGGAACATATACAGGACTTCTGTGCGAAACAAACCTTGTGATACCTCGTTGGCCCCCAGTGGATATTGCAATGGCATGTTTTACTGTAAAACTGGTAAAATGAATGCCTGGATATTGTAGTGGCATGTTTTACTGTATGACTGGTAAAATGAATGCCTGGATATTGCAGTGGCATGTTTTACTGTATAACTGGTAAAATGAATGCCTGGATATTGCAGTGGCATGTTTTACTGTATAACTGGTAAAATGAATGCCTGGATATTGCAATGGCATGTTTTACTGTATAACTGGTAAAATGAATGCCTGGATATTGTAGTGGCATGTTTTACTGTATGACTGGTAAAATGAATGCCTGGATATCGCAGTGGCATGTTTTACTGTATAACTGGTAAAATGAATGCCTGGATATTGCAGTGACATGTTTTACTGTATAACTGGTAAAATGAATCCATTTATGCCTGGATATTGCAGTGGCATGTTTTACAGTATAACTGGTAAAATTAATCCATTTATGCCTGGAAATTGCAATGGCATGTTTTACTATATAACTGGTAAAATGAATCCATTTATGCCTGGAAATTGCAGTGGCATGTTTTACTATATAACTCGTAAAATGAATCCATTTATGCCTGGAAATTGCAATGGCATGTTTTACTATATAACTCGTAAAATGAATCCATTTATGCCTGGATATTGCAGTGGCATGTTTTACTGTATAACTGGTAAAATGAATCCATGGCTATTGCAATGGCATGTTTTACTGTATAACTGATAAAATGAATCCATTAATGCCTGGATATTGCAGTGGCATGTTTAGTTGTATAAATGGTAAAATGAATCCATTTATGCCTGGATATTGCAATGGCTTGTTTTACTGTATAACTGGTAATATGAATCCATTTATGCCTGGATATTGCAATGGCTTGTTTTACTGTATAACTGGTAAAATGAATCCATTTATGCCTGGATATTGCAATGGCTTGTTTTACTGTATAACTGGTAATATGAATCCATTTATGCCTGGTTATTGGAGTGGCACGTTTTACTGTTTAACTGGTAAAATGAATGCCTGGATATCGCAGTGGCATGTTTTACTGTATAACTGTAAAAATGAATCCATTTATGCCTGGATATTGCAGTGGCATGTTTTACAGTATAACTGGTAAAATGAATCCATTTATGCCTGGAAATTGCAATGGCATGTTTTACTATATAACTCGTAAAATGAATCCATTTATGCCTGGATATTGCAGTGGCATGTTTTACTGTATAACTGGTAAAATGAATCCATTTATGCCTGGATATTGTAATGGCATGTTTTACTGTTTAACTGGTAAAATAAATGCCTGGATATTGCAACGGCACGTTTTACTGTATAACTGGTAAAATGAATACCTGGATATCGCAGTGGCACGTTTTACTGTATAACTGGTAAAATGAATGCCTGGATATTGCAATGGCATGTTTTACTGTATAACTGGTAAAATGAATACCTGGATATCGCAGTGGCATGTTTTACTGTTTAACTGGTAAAATGAATGCCTGGATATTGCAATGGCATGTTTTACTGTATAACTGGTAAAATGAATGCCTGGATATTGCAATGGCATGTTTTACTGTTTAACTGGTAAAATGAATGCCTGGATATTGCAATGGCATGTTTTACTGTTTAACTGGTAAAATGAATGCCTGGATATTTCAGTGGCATGTTTTACTGTTTAACTGGTAAAATGAATGCCTGGATATTTCAGTGGCATGTTTTACTGTATAACTGGTAAAATGAATCCATTTATGCCTGGATATTGCAGTGGCATGTTTTACTGTATAACTGGTAAAATGAATGCCTGGATATTGCAGTGGCATGTTTTACTGTTTAACTGGTAAAATGAATGCCTGGATATTTCAGTGGCATGTTTTACTGTATAACTGGTAAAATGAATCCATTTATGCCTGGATATCGCAGTGGCATGTTTTACTGTATAACTGGTAAAATGAATGCCTGGATATCGCAGTGGCACGTTTTACTGTATAACTGGTAAAATGAATGCCTGGATATTTCAGTGGCATGTTTTACTGTATAACTGGTAAAATGAATGCCTGGATAATGCAGTGACATGTTTTACTGTATAACTGGTAAAATGAATGCCTGGATATCGCAGTGGCATGTTTTACTGTATAACTGGTAAAATGAATGCCTGGATATTGCAGTGGCATGTTTTACTGTATAACTGGTAAAATGAATGCCTGGATATCACTGGGGGCCATCGAGGTATCGTTGGCCCCCAGTGGATATTGCAGTGGCATGTTTTACTGTTTAACTGGTAAAATGAATGCCTGGATATTGCAATGGCATGTTTTACTGTATAACTGGTAAAATGAATGCCTGGATATTGCAGTGGCATGTTTTACTGTTTAACTGGTAAAATGAATGCCTGGATATTGCAGTGGCATGTTTTACTGTATAACTGGTAAAATGAATGCCTGGATATTGCAATGGCATGTTTTACTGTATAACTGGTAAAATGAATGCCTGGATATTGCAATGGCATGTTTTACTGTATAACTGGTAAAATGAATGCCTGGATATTGTAGTGGCATGTTTTACTGTATAACTGGTAAAATGAATGCCTGGATATTGTAGTGGCATGTTTTACTGTTTAACTGGTAAAATGAATGCCTGGATATTTCAGTGGCATGTTTTACTGTATAACTGGTAAAATGAATGCCTGGATATTGCAATGGCTAGTTTTACTGTATAACTGGTAAAATGAATGCCTGGATATTGCAATGGCATGTTTTACTGTATAACTGGTAAAATGAATGCCTGGATATTGTAGTGGCATGTTTTACTGTATAACTGGTAAAATGAATGCCTGGATATTGTAGTGGCATGTTTTACTGTATAACTGGTAAAATGAATGCCTGGATATTTCAGTGGCATGTTTTACTGTTTAACTGGTAAAATGAATGCCTGGATATTGCAACGGCACGTTTTACTGTATAACTGGTAAAATGAATACCTGGATATCACAGTGGCACGTTTTACTGTATAACTGGTAAAATGAATGCCTGGATATTTCAGTGGCATGTTTTACTGTATAACTGGTAAAATGAATGCCTGGATATTGCAATGGCATGTTTTACTGTTTAACTGGTAAAATGAATGCCTGGATATTGCAATGGCACGTTTTACTGTATGACTGGTAAAATGAATGCCTGGATATTGTAGTGGCATGTTTTACTGTATAACTGGTAAAATGAATGCCTGGATATTGCAATGGCACGTTTTACTGTATGACTGGTAAAATGAATGCCTGGATATTGTAGTGGCATGTTTTACTGTATAACTGGTAAAATGAATGCCTGGATATTGCAATGGCACGTTTTACTGTATGACTGGTAAAATGAATGCCTGGATATTGCAGTGGCATGTTTTACTGTATAACTGGTAAAATGAATGCCTGGATATTGCAGTGGCATGTTTTACTGTATAACTGGTAAAATGAATGCCTGGATATCGCAGTGGCATGTTTTACTGTATAACTGGTAAAATGAATCCATTTATAATATGCCTGGATATTGCAGTGACATGTTTTACTGTATAACTGGTAAAATGAATGCCTGGATATTTCAGTGGCATGTTTTACTGTATAACTGGTAAAATGAATCCATTTATAATATGCCTGGATATTGCAGTGACATGTTTTACTGTATAACAGTTACTGGTAATATGAATCCATTTATGCCTGGATATTGCAATGGCTTGTTTAACTGTATAACTGGTAAAATGAATCCATTTATAATATGCCTGGATATTGCAGTGACATGTTTTACTGTATAACAGTTACTGGTAATATGAATCTATTTATGCCTGGATATTGCAGTGGCATGTTTTACTGTATAACTGGTAAAATGAATGCCTGGATATTTCAGTGGCATGTTTTACTGTATAACTGGTAAAATGAATCCATTTATAATATGCCTGGATATTGCAGTGACATGTTTTACTGTATAACAGTTACTGGTAATATGAATCCATTTATGCCTGGATATTGCAATGGCTTGTTTTACTGTATAACTGGTAAAATGAATCCATTTATGCCTGGATATTGCAATGGCATGTTTTACTGTATAACTGGTAAAATGAATCCATTTATGCCTGGATATTGCAACAGGCACGGATTTACAATTATGTAATCCGTTGATCCACGTTAGTTGACAGGTAATCGATGTTCCATACATTTGTCGTATTTTATGTTGGATTTATATGAAAAGGACTGGAAAAAACTTTGATACAACCGGGAATTCGATACACATAACTTCTATTCATGGATGTGTTTTTACAAGGAATATATAGTGGAAAAGATCGGGACTTCAAAAAAACTTCGACACAACGGGGTATTCGATTTATAGAAGTTCGATACATAGAGGTTTAACTGTATATTTATGTACCAGCCTTGAAACAGTTTTGACTATGTTTTCTACTGAAATGTTAAACTTGGCACAACCCTGTACACTTGGCACTCCCACCTTGAAGGTTGATCATCATCTGGCCTGTGAAATCAATTACTGTAAAGTTCACTTCAAAATTCCATTTTTTTAGCCAAAACCTATCATTTCAATGTACATAAACCATCCATCTGCTCTCATCATTAAGTTTCTAATTTTGTCTGTTTCTTGAAATAGCAGAAAAGGCAGTTTTCACATCATAGTTGAAATTTATATAATTCTATTAGTCATATAACTTAATTTAACAAAACAATTAGGCAATAAAATTCACTTTAATTTTGAAAATTATTGTATTCTTTTTTTCTTTTTCTTTTTAAAAAACACTCACAACTTTTCCTGGTATTTTTTATTCATTTTCTTAGACAGAAATGTTTCTCACTAATTCATAAAGCATTTAAAACATTAAAACACTGGAAAATATTATTAAAGAATAAAATTCAATTCAATATTCAAAATTCGTAAATGTTCATTTTCTGGTATTTTTTAATTCATGTATGATATTGCATTTGGATAATTAAATTTCTCTTAAGTCAACCATACCAGTATTTTAAAGTTAAAACATAGCTCAGCTAATTGTTTAACCCTTTACTCCATAGCCTGTTTTAATATAGAAGATAGGGGACCACTTAAAGGAGATTGAAAATAAAGCAAAATGTGCCTGAAGGCACATTCTGCTTTACTTTCAGCCTGCTTTAAGCTACCATCCACTAGGATATAGGAAATATTGTTTAGGGTACATATGCATGGATGAATAAAATAGAACTATATTCTTCAGTGGAGGAATGAATTAAAGACATAAATATGCATATCTATGGAAGGGTGTTATACTAACATTTGAAGAACTTGTAGCCCTACCCTTTTTCGCATATATTTGTATCTATGATAATACCATTTGATCATTTGAATTGTTATATGAATTTCTGTACAAATATTGGGCAATAAAATATGTTTAAACTAAGCTATGGAATAATGGGTTAACTTTAACCCTTTGAACCCTAGTCCCGCATATAGGCGTCCTTTTCAAACAGTGTACATGTGAATAGTACACTTGTCCTGTGCAAACAGTAAAGACCCTGATCAGAGGGCTCCAAAAGGAGCCCTCTGATCAGGGTCTTCACTGTTTGTCATAATGCCAAACATTGACAAAAAACAACCCTTAAAAGTCAGAAATGGACTAGACTAAAATGGAAATGGAATTGGACATTTAAAGTTTCAGGGAGGAAAGAGTTAAAATGTTTACATGCACTCAAATGATTGAGGCTCAACTGTATTTATAGAAGTTTAACTGTAGAAAGTGGCCTCATAACTTTCCTCTGACAAGGTAGACATTTCAGCTCCTTAATC
This sequence comes from Gari tellinella, assembly GCA_922989275.2. Lineage (NCBI taxonomy): Eukaryota > Metazoa > Mollusca > Bivalvia > Cardiida > Psammobiidae > Gari > Gari tellinella. The sequence goes on along the minus strand of OV277856.1, from coordinate 97,614,871 downwards.
GATTATACGTGGTATTGTCAATGCTCATAGCGTCTACACTGTGATAATCAAAATCTGATTGCCTAAGAAGCAGTATGCTGACTGCTTTGTATTTGAACTACAGTTTGAAATCTCCCCAATACTTTGACAACCAAGAGTTACAGCTCAAAACTCGAGAGAGACTTTTAAAGTGAACGCTTCTAACATTTTGTCTTTGTTTCTCCACCAAACCCTGTGTTGAGACTGCTTTTTTCATTTTGAATGTTCTATTAAATTGACAAAATAGGCTATTTAAAAAATTATTTTAACTTTTCACTCGATAGTTTATTTCTTGTTTTGGAGATGACTTAGGCAACGACTTAATGCTTTCCCCTTTAACTATGCCTTTTTACGCTTTCAATTTATTACTCCACTTAAAAGAGAATAGTTCCACCTTATATAGTCATGCAAAGGCTACTAAATGTACTATTAGGCACCATAAGAAATATTTTCCATATCCTAGCATATGGTAGCTTAAAGTAGGCTGAAAATAAAGCAGAATGTGCATTCTACTTTACTTTCAACTTGCTTTTAGTAGTAGCCTGTCTTCAAAATTATTATCTGGCTATACTATGGGGAAATGGAAAAGCAGGTTAAAAGTAAAGCAGAATGCGCCTTTAAAGGTGTGTTCTGCTTTACTTTTAGCCTGCTTTAATTAAGCTACCATCTGCTAGAATACGGAAAATACAACTTATGGTACTTATTGGTAACTGTATGAAGTGGAACTATTTTTCTTCAGTGGAGGAATCTATCAAATGTGTTAAAATGAGTATTTATGGAGCAATGGATTGAAGGTGAATTTCATGGTCTTCAGACAAGAGTGAGTTAACCCATTACCTGATAGCCTATTTCTGGTATTGAAGATAGGTGACTACTAAATGCAGGTTGAAAGTAAAGCAGAATGCCCCTTTGGGCGCATTCTGCTTTACTTTCAGCCTGCTTTAAGCTATCATGTGCTAGAATATGGAAAAGATTCTCTATAATATATATATTCATGACTGATTAAATTGGAACTACTTTCTTCAGCGGAGAAATAAATCATATTCGCTAAAAGGCGCTTCTATGGGGGAAAGGGTTAAATGAAAATTTCCATCATTTTCTCTTTTAAAAGTTACCACAAAATCCTATGTTCTACACAAATCCTATGTCTCTGGTAAGAATTTTCTGCACAACTCCGATGTTGTTATTACTCTGCTTACAATATTCTGGTCAAGACAATTTTAATATTCTGCACATTAGTCCTATGGTGCGACTCCTCATTAGGATTATCTCAAAGAGATGCTTGTAATAAATAGTCACTCCATTGGATTTTGAGCAGACAGTTAACACAATTTGCTGGAGAATTTTATTTGACTCCTTCTTATTGTGGTTTGGTTTTTTTTATATTTCAGAGGCTTTGTTACATTTATAGCTGTTCATTGCTGACATTTAGAATGTAAATGCTGTTTGAATATTTAATGACTGTAGCTTGGAGTCTTAATCAATAACTATTGGAAAGTGTAAGCCTTCTACTAAACAGAAAGTTAATAAGCACTACGGGATACGTTTGTGTTATTATGACTAGTGTTGTACAGATAACACATCATGGCCCTTAGTTCTAGGTTAACCCATTCCCCCATAAATATGCCTTTTTACGCCTTTAATTTATTACTCTACTGAAGAAAATAATTCCAATTTATACTGTTACAAATAAGAATCATGAGAAATAGTTTCTATATTCTAGCAGATAATAACTTGAAGCCTGCTATAACCCTTTCCCCCATAGAAGCACCTTTTAGCGCATTGAATTTATTTTATCCACTGTAAAAATATTTTCATTTTTCACAGCCATGAAAATGAATAACCAGAAATATTTTGTAAATCCTAGCAGATGATATCTTAAGCAGGCTGAAAGTAAAGCACTTTAAGTGGTCACCTATCTTCAAAACTAGAAACAAGCTATGGGGTAAAGGGTTAAGTGGTCGCCTATTTTCAAAACTAGAAACAGGCTATGGGGTAATGTGTTAAGGTCACTTGAATTTAATGTTTTGTGTCCATGAAAAGATCTTGTCTATTATACATATGTATACCAAACATGTAAGCAATACCTCAAGGGACATATTATATAATACTACTAAGGAGTTCTATAAGCAGTTTTCCAAACCTATACACAGATTTGGAAACCTAAACTCAGGCCCTTAAAGTTCAAGGTCATTGGGGTCAAACTTTTTACATGTATGGAAAGGTCTTGTCCATACACTCATACAAACCAAATGTGAAAACAATACCTCAAGAGACATAGGAATAATATGAGCATTTTTCCAAACCTATACACAGATTTGGAAACCTAAACTCGAGTCTAAGTTCAAGGTCACTGGAGTCAAACTTTTCGAGTGCATGGAATAATCTTGTCCATATACACATACAAACCAAATATAAAAGCAATATCTCAAGAGACATAGGAATAATATGAGCATTTTTCCAAACCTATACACAGATTTGGAAACCTAAACTCGAGCCCTAAGCTCAAGGTCATTGGGGTCAAACTTTTTACATGCATAGAAAGGTCTTGTCCATATACACATACATACCAATTAAATGTTCAAGCAATACCTCAAGAGACATAAGAGTAATATGAGCATTTTTTCCAAACCTAAACGCAGATTTCATAACTTAAATGAGCGCCAACTTAGGTCAAGGTCAATAGACTTAATTGTAAACTCCAATAATTGTCCATTTGAGGTTTCAGAAGGGCAATGAGTGAACAACTTTCAGGGACAGGGCTGCCATAAGTTGATTATTGAAAAATCCTAAGATTTTCAATTTTTTTTATTTTCAAGCTTGATTACTTAAAGCAGATTGAAAGTAAAGCAGAGTGCGCCTTAAGGTGCATTCTGCTTTACTTTCAATCTGCTTTAAGCTACAATCTGCTAGGATAAAAATCCGAAGATATCTGAAAAATACGGAGAAATGGCAGCCCTATGATATCCTTTGCACTACTAGAAACATAAACTTTCTAGCCAGTACGGGTTGGTGCTATAAATCCTGTCCAACAAGACAACTTACGCTTCCCTGATTGCTACTGTATGGACAGTTGTCTATGTAATGGCCAATAGCTAAAACAATGCTTTATACAACTCAATAGTAAAGGCCATGTTTTATAGGCACACCGTCAATGATAGCTACAGTGGAGAATCTGTTATTCTTTCCCAATAAACGCGTTTAAGCTAAAACTATTATTTGCAGTGCAAACAGTTTGGAGCCAGATCAGACGCCGGGTAACCCGGCGTCTGATCAGGCTCCAAACTGTTTGCCACCAAGATAAACAAGAATTATCAGAATTGTCCAAAAGTTGTTCTTTTCTACGTTTTAGTGCTTTGCGTTTGCGTACGTTTGCGTTTAAACGGGAAAGAATAACAGATTCTCCACTGTAGCTCCTCTACTGAGAACAGTACATGTTTTATAGGCACACCGTCAATGATAGCTTTCTCCTCTACTGAGAACAGTACAGTGCTCCCTCTCTACAACAACACCCAATGGAAAACATTTCAGATTGTGTGTGTTGTTCGGAAGGGAGTTGCTATAGGGAGGGAAATTGGCTTACATTTGCAAAGAGCTTGAAACCTGGGTGATCAGATGATGCATACTGCGGCACCTGATCTGGATTCAAGCTGTTTGCTACTCGTCATGTTTTTTTCTGTCAAAATGTCCATTATGTGACTGAGAAAAACAGCAGACGACAATTTTAAGCAGACGATATTGCAGCCATCAAAAGGTTGGACATAAATGTCTTGTTTGGAGAAAGCCTTGTTGTAAGGAGGGAATCGTTGTTCTGAGGGCCGTTGTAGGTAGGGAGGGCTGAGGTAGGTACATCAGGCACCAAGGTTATATAGCTTCTGAGTTGAGTCTAAGATTGTTGTCAACTCAAAATCTTGGAACCTGATATGGATATTATAAAGTCTGACATCAGTGGATCCAGTCTAGTGATTTTGGCTAAAACGTTAAGTCTTTTTTTCCAAATATTCGAAGATCATTTTTCTGAGTATCATCAATACTTGACCCTACATGAACCTCTATAATAAAGTTTCAGAACCTTAGCAGAAATATTTAACTTTGAAACAACCTTTAAGTTTAACTTGAACTCAAAAAACATGTCTATAAAATTGAAATAAAAAATCAATTTTCTCGTTTTTTACTTCACAGCATCAATGTTTGATCCCCAAATGTGGATATACCGGTATGTGCCACAGTGATAACCATTGCAAACAGTTTGGATCCTGATGAGATGCCGCGTAATGCGGCGTCTCAACAGGAACCACTCCGTTTGACACTCTGACTTGTTTCGAAAAGAGCAGATGACAATTGTTGCAGACAAAAAAATTACCCAGCATGCAAAGTTAATATCAAGAATTCCTAGAGGCTGTACATCCTTTGAATCTAATAATTAATCTTGTTACCTCTTCAAATGGTGAAATGTCATGTATACTCATCCATTTTCTCATAAACGATCATATTATTAACCCATAATGCATTACCCCATAGCCTGTTTCTAATCTTGAAGCCAGCTGACCACTTAAAGCAGGTTGAAAGTAAAGCAGACTGTGCTTTAAGCAACCATCTGCTAGAAAATAGAAAATATTTCTTAAGATACATATTCATGACAATTTTAATTGGAACTATTTTCTAGAGTGGAAGAATAAATCAAAGGTGTGAAAATGCGTATTTATGGTGTAATGAGTTAAGGTTTTCAAGGGGTTTGCCCCAAAAATATTTAAAAGAATGACAAAACAGCGAAGACCCTGATCATAGGGTTACTAAAGCAGCCTCAATCTGATCTCGGTATTTTACACTGTTTGCAAAAGCTAAGTATATCTAATTACAGCAATAAAAGAGTTACAAACTCTCTGATCCCCAGTGTTCTTTATTCATTATTGGCTAGTTTATAGCCACAATGTAAGTGAATGTTTCTCTTAATCCAATGACTTCAATGGTCCCTATAGAGCATTGTAATGAGTTCAAATTCTACTCAAATGCTAATAAATTTCAGAGCTCCAGATAAGAATGATTTCCAACATTTTCTCTTCCTATAAGTCTCCCGCCATACCGGTATTTGTTTGTGTCTCTCAACTCCTTTAACACTAAGTAACTCTTGTGGGTTATTAGGTTCCACTGTGGATCTTTTTAGTAATCAAAACACTGAAAACAGGAACCAGTCTACTTGGAATTCTGGATAGTTTTATTAATACGCAGCTCTAAATTAGCAAACAGTGTAGACCCTGATCAGAGGGCTCCTATCAGAGCCCTCTGATCTTGGTCTACACTGACTGCAAATGTGATGAGTATAATTATTTTAACGAGGTCAATGGTGTTGAAAGAGTTAGAGGTGATTCTAATGAGTAATCAAAATAGTTTTGATGGAGACAATTATAAGCAATTAAGTACTTGAAATGACTATATTCAGGTGTTTTATGAAAACAGTGTAGACAGTGAAGGAGTCTGTCTGATTGATTAGAGTCTGCACTATTTTCATATTGATCTATTTGACAAAAGTCTGCACAATTTCCACGAGAATTTCTTTCCTACTTTATTAGCCAATGTACGGTTCAGATGCAAAATGTCCATAGTGGGCAGAGATTTATATAATTATGAATATTTGAAGGGAGATGGGTATTATATCTATTTGCCTGCTACATTATTGTCTGCTATTTTAACCCTTTACCTGATAGCATTGTTTCTAGTATTGAAGATATGTGACTACTTAAAGCAGTGGAAAGTAAAGCAGAATGCGCCCTAAGGCGCATTCTGCTTTACTTTCAGCCTGCTTTAAGCTATTAACTGCTAGAATAAGGAAAGTATTTAATATGACACATATTCATTACGGTATAATTTGGAACTATTTTCTTCAGCGGATGAATAAAATTAATGTGCTAAAAGTTGCTTCTATAAGGGAAAGGGTTAAAAGGGTGGCTGCAACTGATCTTAACCCTTAACTCTATAGATACACATATTTACATATTTAATTCATTCCTCACATGAAGAAAATTATATGTTCCATTTTATACAGCAATGAATGTGCAACATAATTTTTCATCTAAATCCTAGCAGATGATAGCTTAAAGTAAGCTGAAAGTAAAGCAGAATGTGATTTAAGTGGTGACATGCCTTCGAAACTAGCAATTAAGCTATTATGTAAAGGGTAAGACTAATTTAGTTTAAGAAATCTAAACATGAAGGTCAAACACTGATCATACGCAACATTTTATGGCATCTGATTTGGATTCAAACTGTTTGTAAATTCTAGCAGTCATTATCAGCAGGCCAATGGTTAATAATTATGTGCAACTATCCATTACATCTTTTTTATGAGTGCTATGCTTTACAGGCAAATTGCTTCACACTTTTCACTGATTTTTGAAAAAAAGACGACAAATCTGTTTTTTAAAATGCAAAATATGCAAAACTGCTCTGCATGTTAGACTTTGATTCTAAAACTGATTGATTAACTCTTTCCTCCCTGAAACTTTAAATGAACAATTCCAGTTTCGATTTTTGTCTAGTCCATTTCTGGCTTTTAAGAGTTGTTTTTGTCATTTTTGGCATTACTGACAAACAGTGAAGACCCTGATCAGAGGGCTCCTTTCGGAGCCCTCTGATCTGGGCCTTCACTGTTTGCACAGGACAAGAGTACTATTCACATGTACACTGTTTTAAAAGACGCCTATATGCGGGATTAGGGTTCAAAGAGTTAAAACGAAAGTCTGACGAGATTTACAGGACAATGGCTGAGCAAAGCAGTGTGAATTTGTATGTCTTATTGCATTGAAACTTAGTTTTGATATAATTTGAAACAAGAGGGTCATGATGGCCCTATATCGCTCACCTGAGGAACTGTTCTGTTATACTGAATGCAAACTGAAGTCTGTCATTGCATTATAATATCATTATGTAGACTGTTGCATGAAGTAACTGAATCAGTTTATCATAATTAATATTTGAGCAAAAAGATAAATTATGGAAAACTGACTGATTTGTAAAGTTTTCTATATACCTATATAAAAACTAGTGTTCAGAAGCCTTTTCTATAAAAATCCCCTATTGACCTACTTTTTGACCCAACATTTTTACACATGACCTAGATATTGTCAAGGTGATCATTCTGAGAAATATTCATCAGACTTGGTTATTAATTTCAATATGGCCTCAAGTGTGTTCAAAATTAAGCTTTTCCTTATAATGATCTGACCTAATTGTCTGGTAGGATATGGTAAATATTTCTTATGGAACATATTCGTGACTGTATAAAGTGAAATTATTCTCTTCAAAAGAGAAATAAGTTAAATTTAAGGCATAAAAAGGACAGTCACGAATATGTTCCATAAGAAATATTTACCTTAGGTGTATCTATTTGGTAATGGATTAACCCTTTACACTACAGTAAAACCTGTCCTAGCGGTCACCTGGTATAAGCTGTCACCTGGCTTTAACGGCCAGTTCGATCTCCCCCCGATTGAATTCATTCTATATTGCCCCTTGACTAAGCGGTCACCTGTATAACGCAGCCAGCGGCCAGTGAAATTCATCCCAAACACTGTTTCCACACTGTATTAAACAGCCAAGTGACCACCCGCTGAAGTGTGATATGCCTGAATACCTGTGTCATTCAACAAATCCACGCGTCGATCAGTCTGTAACCTCAACTTGTCAAATTACGTGCTCGGCGGGGCGTGTTATTATCAACAAGTTTGACTGGGAGATTAGCGACTACGTAATCAACATTTTCCATATCAAACCCACTGTAATGAACGGTCAGGCAACTTGAATACACGTGTTATGATTTCTGTCGAACGTGTCACTCTAAATAACCGCCTAAATAACACAGCATATGCTACTGGTATCAAACTCTTTAATTAATCATCAATTACACGGCCCGCATTATGTGTAATGTACATCACTAAAATTAGATTTAGTGACTTCGGAGAAAATCTCGCGTGATTAGGCAAATGACTACTATCCACCAATCAAAACTTGCGTAATTCGAGGATGCTGGGGGTGTTCCCCCAGTGTAAAAATAGCCGGTGTTAAATTTCCCATCCTGCAATTAATTTCCTCGACAACAATCACAACTGAACAAAATGGTCGACCGATTTTTGACTTTTAATCTCTTTGTCAAAAAACCTAATGCTGACTTGAAAGTACGTTTGACAACATTTGTAAAGTTTAAATGAGCTCCGGAAAATCCGTAGACACGCACGTGGATTCTGCCTCCGTGACACAGAAAATACGTGTACAAAACGTAAGTGTAGTGAAACAACATACTGTATTCCATTTTCTGAAAATGAACATTATGTTACCAGCACATGTTGATATGGAGATCAGACGCCAAGTAACTGATGCTCGTGTCAATGTTTCTATAATCAAAAAGTGTACTGGTCATACACTTCTGTATGAGTTTGAGGACTTTTAATATGTTGTTGACTTTTTAAATAGGAATGAATAGCCAAACAAAACGGTGACCGTTTTCAAAATAGTCATTTTTCTTGCCCCTGGATTAAGCGGTCACCTGTCTTAAGCAGCCAATTTGGCTGCTTCCCTTCACTGGCCGCTTAAGACAGGTTTTACTGTATAGCCTGCTTCTAGTTTTGAACACAGGTGACCACTTAAAACAGGCACATTCTGCTTTACTTTCAGCCTTCTTTAAGCTAATATCTGCAAGAATATAGAAAATATTTTGTATGATTCTTATTTGTAACAATATAAATTGGAAACTTTTTCTCCAGTGAAGGAATAAAATAAGAGGATTTGGTAATGGGTTAAGGTACTTCTGAAAAGGAATAGTTTTAGAGAGCAGTCATTGACACCCTCTAGAAAGTTAGCTGGATCCACACATGGTTGTATTCCTAACACAAAACTCAGGTGCTTAGCTTTAAATGTGAATAAAAAAAGAATTTATTGAAAAATATCTCAGCAGGGTGACGGATGCGATAATTCTAGTATTTTCCCCCCATCAAACTTGGGCAATATGAAAAATATCTGCTAAATATCTGACATCTTCTCTTTCTTCTCCTTACATGCAGAAATAACTGATTGCCCCATAGCCTGTTACTAGTATTGAAGATAGTTGGCCACTTAAAGCAGGCTGAAAGAAAAGCAGAATGTGCCTTCAAGCGCATTCTGCTTAACTTTCAACCTGCTTTAACTCTTTGAACCCTTAAAAGTCATGCAAATATGCATCATTTGCAAACAGCCTACCTGTGAGGAGTGCACTTTTCCTATGCAAACAGTGTAGACCATGATCAGAGGGCTCCTTAAGGAGCCCTCTGAACAGGGTCTACACTGTTTGTCATTTTGACATATATTGTAAAAATCAACCCTAAAAAGTCAACAAGAGTCGTATACGGCCCTAAATCGCTCACCTGGAACTGTTGATGTAAATGTAATATATCTTGGAAAGCTGAAAAATTATGACAATATGACGGAGCCAACTGCTGAGTAGATGATGCTACAGTGTGCCAACCATCTAAGCTTAGGGTACTGTGGTGTATGGCAAGATTAAAGTACCTCTAGAGTTTCAACATGCCAAGTATCAAAATTTGTGACCCCCAGGGTGTAAGGGGCCATTTTTTGACCCAGGCGACATAATTTCAACAATCAGGATAGAGGACCTGTACTTGATAATTTGTGCCAAATATCTAAACTCAGGGTATTGTAGTTTCAGACAAAAATGTTTTGGAAGTTTTAATTTAAAAATTTCTATTTTTAGCTCCTTTGAGCAAAATATGCAACAGACCTGAACTATTTGAACAATATTGGTAAAGTACCTCTAGAAGTGTCACAATGCCAAATATCAAAGCTCTGGCCATATTAGTTTCAGAAAAGAAGTGGTTTGAAGATTTCACAATATAACTATGTAAATTTGTGACCCCTGGGGCAGGGTCATTTTTTACCCCAGGGACATTATTTGAACACTATTCATAGAGGACCTGTAGATGATGCTTTGTACCAAATAGCTAAGTTCAGGGTACTATAGTTTTGGACAAGAAGATTTGTTAAGTTTCCATTGATACGATCTAATTTGAGATCATGTGACCTAAATATGCAACGGACCAGAACTGTTTCAACAATATTTGTAAATTAAGGGCCTCTAGAAGTGTCGCTATACCAAATATCTAAGCTCTAGCCATTTTAGTTTCAGAGAAGAAGAGGTTTGAAGATTTCACTATATAACCCTATGTAAAATTGTGACCCCCGGGGCGGGGCCAATTTTGACCCTTGGGGGCAAAATTTGAACAATCTTGATAGAGGACCTATAGATGATGCCATGTGCCAAATATCTAAGCTCTCGCCCTGGTGGCTTTTTGACAAGAAGATTTTATAAGTTTTTATTGATATGATCTATTTTTAGCTCCTATGACCTAGATATGCAACAGACCAGAACTGTTTCAACAATATTTGTAAAGGGCCTCTAGAAGTGTCGCTATGCCAAATGTCTAAAATCTAGCTATTTTAGTTTCAGAGAAAAGAGGTTTGAAGATTTCACTATGTAAAATTGTGACCCCCGGGGTGGGGCCAATTTTGACCCCTGAGGGGCCAAATTTGAACAATCTTGACAGAAGACCTATAGATGATGTCATGTGCCAAATATCTAAGCCCTTGCCCTTGTGGCTTTTGACAAGAAGATTTTCTAAGTTTTCATTGATACGATCTATTTTTAGCTCCTGTGACCTAGATATGCAAGGAGCCAGGATTGTTTAAACAATATTAATTTTGTAAAGGGCCTCTAGAAGTGTCGCTATGCGAAATGTCTAAGCTCTAGTTATTTTAGTTTCAGAGAAGAAGAGGTTTGAAGATTTCTCTATATAACTCTATGTAAAATTGTGACCCAGGGGCGGGGCCAATTTTGACCCCAGGGGCCAAATTTGAACAATCTTCACAGAGGACCTATAGATGATGTCATGTGCCAAATATCTAAGCTCTCGGTTTTGACAAGAAGATTTTTTAAGTTTTCATTAATAAGATCTATTTTTAGCTCCTGTGACCTAGATAAGCAACGGACCGGAAATGTTTGAACACTTTTGAAAGAGGACCATATAAGGGTAATTCCTGCCAAGTTTGAAAAAATTCCATTCAGTAGTTTAGGAGGAGATGTTGTTTAAAGAAATTGTTGACGACGGACGGATGACGGACACAGTACGATCTAAATAGGTGAGCTAAAAATGGACTAGACTAAATTGAAAACTAGAATTGTCCATTTTGGGTATCACGGAGGAAAGGGTTAAGTGATCACCTATCTCTATTGCTAGAAACTCCAGGCTATGGTGAATTCCAATTGCACCATAAATTGCAAGCAATTTAACATTATCTGGTATGTAAGTGTTTATGCAAATTCCCAAATTACAGCTTGTAAGAACCAAATCTCCTCCACACTCATTAAAACAGCATTGCATGTTAGAAAAGTCTATAACATCAAGTCTTGTTAACTCGTTCTTCCGCTGAATATTCATATATCTAAAACATAGGGGCCTATACCGTACTTATATAGTGAACATCTATTATCTGAACTACATGTAATAATAAATGGGCAATACTTTAACCCTTTACTCCATAAATACACAATGTCACACATTTAATTCATTTCTCCACTGAAGAAAATAGTTCCAATTTAAAAAGTAATGAATATGTATCATAACAAACATTTTTCTTATATTCTAACAGACGGCATCTTAAAGCAAGCTTAGTCTTATTTTGCGGCAAGTAAACCAGAATGCACTTTCTGTTTTGCTTTCAACCTGCTGTAAGTGATCACATATCTTCAATACTTGAAACAGGCTGATAAGGGTCTATGTCGTTTTCAAAAAGCTTCAATATACGCTATTACAGACTGAGAATGGTTGATGTACTACAGTGGAGAATCTGTTATTCTTTCCTAATAAATGCGTTTACGCTAAAACTATTATTTGCAGTGCAAACAGTTTGGAGCCAGATCAGACGCCGGGTAACCCGGCGTCTGATCAGGCTCACAACTGTTTGCCACCAAGATAAACAAGAATTATCAGAATTGTCCAAAAGTTGTATTTTTCTACGTTTTAGTGTTTTGCGTTTGCGTACGTTTGCGTTTAAATGGGAAAGAATAACAGTTTCTCCACTGTAGTTTTAAATTGTTTTTTGATCTTACAAGTACAGGAGCTATTGAATTCTACAAATGCTAAGTAATTCTTTTCGTCTAAAACAATAACTGTAGTCTGCTTACTAATCTTAAATTGGAAGTTTCTAAAACAAAATAATAATCTTAATAGGTTTAGAATTTTAAACAGTTTAGATCCCGATAAGACAGTGATTTACTCAGGGTATCCCATCAGAATATAAACTGCTTGCTAAGGTATTCACAGTTTCTGCTTTAAACATACAAATCTAAGAGATAAAAGCTTGGCTATCAATTGTGTCTTTACAGTGGAGAAAACCTTATTCTTTCCCAATAAACGCGTTTACGCTAAAACTATTATTTGCAGTGCAAACAGTTTGGAGCCAGATCAGACGCCGGGTAACCCGGCGTCTGATCAGGCTCCAAACTGTTTGCCACCAAGATAAACAAGAATTATCAGAATTTTCAAAAGATGTATTTTTCTACGTTTTAGTGTTTTGCGTTTGCGTACGTTTGCGTTTAAACGGGAAAGAATAACAGATTCTCCACTGTAGTTTTAAATTGTTTTTTTATCTTACAAGTACAGGAGCTATTGAATTCTACAAATGCTAAGTAATTCTTTTCGTCTAAAACAATAACTGTAGTCTGCTTACTAATCTTAAATTGGAAGTTTCTAAAACAAAATAATAATCTAAATAGGTTTTGAGTTTTAAACAGTTTAGATCCCGATAATACAGTGATATACTGGGCATCCCATCAGAATATAAACTGCTTGCTAAGGTATTCACAGTTTCTGCTTTAAACAAATCTAAGAGATAAAAGCTTGGCTATCAATTGCGTCTTTACCAGTTAAATTCAAATACAAAGTTCCATCCACTAAAAGGTTAAGCATAGATTTTCCCACCAATTCAATGAACTATTATAAGTCTTTGCATGCTAGCAGGTGATCTGTGCCACAGTCATTACTTCTGCAAACAGTTTGGATCCAGATGAGACACCACATAATGCAGCCTCTCATCAGTATCCAAACTGTTTGACACTGACCTTGTTTTGAAAAGAAATTTAAAAATATCTTCTTTTTTTTTTTTAGAAAATTAGCAAACTTCCAATTCCTCACTGAAACCTCATATGGACATTTCGAGTTTTTAACTAGTCCAATTTTGACTCTATACGATTGATATTTCTCAATGATGGAAAACTGACAAACAGTGAAGACTCTGAAGAACCCTCAGATCTGGCTCTCCACTGCTTGCATAGGACAAGTGTACACTGCAAAGGCACACTATGTGCAAATGATACCCATATATCGTGACTAGGGTAACTCCGAAAGTAAGCCTTTTTACACATTTAATTCAATCCTCTATTGAAGACAATACAATAGTAACACTTAATACATGGATCATAAGAAACATTTTTCTGTATCCATACAGATGGTAGCTTAAAGCAGGCTGACAGTAAAGCAGAATGCGCCTTAAGGCGCATTCTGCTTTACTTTCAACCTGCTTTAAGCGGCCAAATGTCTTCAAAACAAGAAACAGGCTATGGAGTAATGGGTTTAGTGAGAGATGTTGGAAATGCTCAATTCTACTCATTGATTCTCATTACTGCCATGAAGTCCACTGCAAAGACATTACTTTCCCAACACCCCTGGTAATTCCCACCAACCCTTTATCATTTTAGACCAGCTTCTAACTGGTGACATCAACAGCCGTCACGCAACTCATGTCTTTGATTTCTCTCTCCCTGCCTGTGATTAATTTTCATGCATTCTAATTTCCCTGTAATTATTTCTAATGACTTTACAGAAGTGCAGAGATTCTGTGAAATGAGAGATAACTTCAGACTGCATGATCCTCCAATGAAAATAACATTATTCAGTTCTTAAGGGTCATTGGGTGACACAATGTCAGGAAGTGACCTTGTTAGCTTTTTGCTTCAGAACTCCAGATAAGAGGGAGTAAACTGAACAAATTCAACATTTTCTCACTTACTTTAGCCCAAATCCTATGGTGTTACTATATATACTCATTAGAATCGTCTAATTCAGAAAGAAAGATTTTAGTTTTTGAAATACTCCCCTTAGGCCTAAAAAAAAGAAGATGTGTTTCCGGTTTCCCGACCGACCCTATTTTTTTACCCCCGACCCTAAAGTTTTTAAAGAAAAAATAAAAAAAAAAATAAAAAAAAAATTTTTTTAGGAGAATTTTTTTTGGTGAGGGGAAAAAGATACGGGAGGGGAAGGGGGCCGTTATTAGGCGCCTGTTACAGAAGGGAAAAAAACCTGTATTAAAAGCAAACACACACATTTTTTTGAAATATAATATTTATTTGATGCAACTTTTTTGCAATAGTTTTCAGATTGAAACAAGAACTATTTCACACAATTATATTATGAAATACACATGTACCTCACAATTTAAACTTGCAAATCAAGATAAATCATTTCAGACACTTTGAATGTTGAATACAACAAGAGCAAGGTCATTATTTGTCATATATATATATATCCTTTGATTGTAAAAAAAAATCTGCATATATACCCTATATAAAAACTTTTTAAACAACGCACGATGAAGGACGACGGACACAGGGCCATCCCAATAGCTCACCTTGAGCCTTTGGCTCAGGTGAGCTAAAAATAAAAACTTTTTCCTACCGACCTACCCTAAAATTCTGAGAGGGTGAAACCAGAAACACACATATTTTTTTTTTAGGCCTTATCGAGAGCCCTGGTTTGCTTGCTAACAGTGATATTGTTATTGTAACCTTTGCAAACAGTTGGATCACTGAGTACAAGAGATTCTGAGTAGCTTTAAAGTATTTCATCAAAGTCCAAACGGTTTGACACTCTGACCTGATTTTGAAAAGAAAATTTCAATACAAGAGCCCCATGGGGCATATTTCGCTCACCTGAGAATAGCTGAAAAAATGGAAATAATGATTTATGTCCAGGACTGACCTAGATATGCAACAGACTGGAACCATTTGAACAAAATATGTAAAGGATATTTAAAAGTGTCACAATACCGAATATAAAAGCTCTGGCCATATTAGTGTCAGAGAAGAAGACGTTTGAAATTTTCTCTATATAACTCTATGTAAAACTGTGACCCCCGGGGCAGGGCTAATTTTGACCCCAGGGGCAAAATTTGAACAAACTTGATAGAGGACCTGTAGGTGATGCTATGTGCCAAATATAAAAGATTTTTAAAGTTTTCATTGAAAAAAATCTATTTTTAGCTCCTGTGACCTAGTTATGCAATCAACCAGAACCATTTGAACAATTTTGGTAAAGGACATCTAGAAGTGTCACCATGCCGAATATCAAAGCTCTGGCCATATTAGTTTCAGAGAAGATGACGTTTGAAAATTTCACTATATAACTCTATGTAAAACTGTGACCCCCCAGGGCGGGCCAATTTTGACCCCAGGGGCATAATTTGAACAAACTTGATAGAGGACCTGTAGGCGATGCTATGTGCCAATTATCTAAGCTCTGGCCCTTGTAGTTTCAGACAAGAAGATTTTTAAAGTTTTCATTGGAAAAAATCTATTTTTAGCTCCTGTGACCTAGTCATGCAACCGATCTGAACCATTTGATCAAAATAGGTAAAGGCCCTATAGAAGTGTCACCATGCCAAATATCAAAGCTCTGGCCATATTAGTGTCAGGGAAGAAGACGTTTGAAAATTTCATTATATAACTCAATATTAAAACTGTGACCCCTGGGGCGGGGCCAATTTTGACCCCAGGGGCATAATTTGTTTAACTTGATAGAGGACCTGTAGCTGATGCTATGTGCCAAATATCTAAGCTCTGGCCCTTGCAGATTTTGACAAGAAGATATTTTAAGATTTCCTTATTTTTTCACTTTGGTTGCCATGGCAACCAGAGTTCTGCATTGTTTTCAATTCTTTGCACAAATTGGAAAGAGCTTGACCCAAGGAACATTTCTGTAAAGTTTGGTTGAATTCTGTCAAGCGGTATAGGAGGAGATGTCATTTGAAGCCATTGTTAACGACGACGCACGACGGACGATGAACGACGCCGGACACTGCAGGGCCATCCCAATAGCTCACTTTGAGCCTTTGGCTCAGGTGAGCTAATAAACACCAATGCCCCCAGTGGCATCCTTGTCAATATATTCAGAATCATTTCTAAGTCCAAATTAAGTAAAGGTCAAGGTCAAATCAAGGTTGGGTGTTATGGGATGGAAATTGGGCCAAGGCAACAGCTGTTTAAGTATCCAAGAATTCCACTAAGCAGTGTTGCTGTTGGGCGAAACAGTAAAATCTAATTAACCAAGAAATGGCCCATTTTCAATATTCTAAGTCCAAAAGAGGTCAAGGTCAAGGTAAAATTGAGTTTGGGTGATATGAGAGGATTAGGAATGGTCCAATGCAACAACTGTATAAGTATCAAAGCATTCTAGAAAGTGGTGTTGATGCTAGACGAAATGGTAAAATCTAGTTAACCTTGAACGCATGGAGGGCCGGCTGGCCGACCGCACATACGAGAGGACAGGTCAATCACTACATGTGCCTTGGCATTTGTCAATGCTGTGGGGCATAAAAAGTTGCACACTACAACAATTGTTGTAAAAGACAAAGTTACATAGCATTCAAAGAGTAAAAGATGCAGACCCATCTTAGTTTTGAAGACTGGTGACTTTACTTAAAGCAGACTGAAAGTAAAGCAAAATTAAGGCACATTCTGCATTACTTTAAGCCTGCTTTAAGCTCCTTCATGCTAGGATTTAGTTAATATACTTATGAAACTTAATTATTCATGGTTGTATAAAGTTGAACTATTTTCTTCAGTGGAGGAAAAGATCAAATGCGTAAAAAGTAATATTTATGGAGTAATGGGTTAACCCTTCCCTCCGCAGAACACTGAGCTCCTAATAAGACAACCCAATCATGTGAACATTTTCAAAAGGTGCATTCTGCCTTTACTTTCAACCTGCTATAAGTGGCCATCAGTCTTCACATTTAGAAACAGGCTATGGCGTAATGATCTGGAGAATCCTTCGACATTATGGCATCCCAGATAAGATTGTTAACATAATGCGCAGCATGTACAACAACACAGTCTGCCAGGTCATCCATGACATGAGCCTTTCAGAACCCTTCCGAGTCAACAACGGTGTCGGACAAGTCTGCTTACTATCGCCATTGATCTTCTCAGTTGTCATTGACTGGGTGATTAGAACCACAATAGACAGGCCAAGAGGAATTCAGTGGACATTCACTCAGCATTTAGAAGACCTAGACTTTGCTGACGACATTGGACTCCTATCTCACACCTACCAACATATCAAACAGAAGACAGAACGTCTACAGATTGTTGCAAGACGCACTGGGTTAGAGTTGAACAAAAAGAAAACTAAGAGCCTGAGAATCAACGCAGCACAGGATACACCAATTGTACTTGAAGGAGAGGACATTGAAAATGTATCCCAGTTCACTTACCTAGGAAGCGTAGTAAGCAAGACAGGAGGCACTGAAGAGGACTTCCAAGCCAGAATAGGAAAAGCAAAACAAGCTTTCGCCATACTGAAACCAATTTGGAACAGCAGGACCATCCAACTTCCAACAAAGCTCCGTCTCTTCAACTCAAATGTTAAAACCGTGCTAATGTATGGATCGGAAACCTGGAGGCACACAAAGAACCTTGACAAAAAGTTACAGGTCTTCGTCAACACCTGCCTGAGACAGATTCTGAAAATCAGATGGCCCAATCGCATATCTAATCAGGAGTTATTACAACGGACAAAGCAAATCCCCATCAACATTGCCATAAAACAGAGAAAATGGAAATGGATTGGGCATACGCTGAGAAGAAGCCAGCCCAACATAGCCCGTTGTGCCCTTGTGTGGAACCTCCAAGGAACAAGGAGAAGAGGTCGTCCAGCTCTCACATGGAGGAGAACCTTTCAGAATGAACTCCAGAAAACACGGATGTCATGGGGAGAAGTTAAACACACGGCCAAAGACCGAGTCCGATGGAGAGCTGTGGTGGAAGCCCTATGCCCCAGGTGGGGTGAAGAGGATTAAGTAAGTAAGTAAGTAATGGCGTAATGGGTTTAGACTACTTATTAAACATAGTAGTCATATAACTTGAACTCTTGACAGAATAGTGCCTTAAGACTCCATAACCCTAAACATAAGCACCACAAGGAAATATCGATTGATGGTTTGAATACAGGTATCAACTTATAAAAGCATCATGAATATTAAGCAGATAGTTCCTATATGGGAGCTTTCTGCTTTTCTTTAATTCTGCTTTTAAGCGCCCACCTGTATTTTATACGATCAAAGACTATTCATATGTGGTAGGGCCATTTTAACCAATTACCCCATAGCCTGTTTCTAGTATGGAAGACAGGTGACCATTTAAAGCAGGTTGAAAGTAAAGCAGAATGTGCCTTAAGGCACATTCTGCTTAACTTTCAGCATTTTTTAAGCTACTATCCGATAGGATATAGAAAATATTTCTTAAGGTAATTATTCATCACTTTGAAAAAAGGAACTATTTTCTTCAGTTGATGAATATTTTTGAGGCGTAAAAAGGCGTATTTATGGGGGGAATGGGTTAAGGCACTTCTGTAGAGGAAGACTTCAATTAGACAGGCATCCCAGGATACGCGCATGAGTTGCAAAAATAGCCAACATGACAGCTAATGAACTAATTTCTACGAAGACTCATGGAGTCCACTTTCAAAATCTTGAAATAACCGAGCCAATCATATTGATTAAGTTTGTCTCATCGCATTTTTAATCCATTGCATTCGGGATTCCAGTTCTACAATCCTTTACAAACAGTATGGATCCAGATCAGACCCCACATTTTGTGGGGCCTGATCGGGATCCAAACTGTTTGACATTCTGAATATCAATATGTAAAATTGATAGAAATTGTTGTCATTTTCATGAACATTGGAGAAGTATTTGTGGTCAGTGACAAGTGTGTAGGATTGTAAGGGTTAATCAATTTGAAGTTCATTAACTCTGCACGCTAGCGGCGGATATATCTGCCACAGTGATTACCTTTGCAAACAGTTTGGATCCAGATGAGACGCCGCGTTATGCGGCGTCTCATCAGGATCCAAACTGTTTGACACACTGACCCTGTTTTGAAAAGAAAATTAGAAAATTCTATCTCTAAAACATCAGCAGACGACAAATGTTGCAGACGATAAAAATTACCCAGCATGCAAAGAGTTAAAATACGACCTTGTCGTTGTTTGCTTGGCAAACCTCTCTAGAATCCAGCCAGTGTTCCACAGACACAGCATCAAGTGTGAAATATTAGTTTGTTTCCATGTGACATGTGATCAGCAAGCCACTGTTCTCTCATTTATCAAACTTTCAGGGAGAGTTTTGCACTTTTCGTCCCCATTTTGAGCACTACCACGGAAGAAGTCCAGGCTACATGAACTGTATCCTTATGATAGCATCAATCACCGATCACTAAAAACCAAACTTTTGAACGAAAGACTTACATATAGTGCCTTTGATAAGGTAAGTATTTTGAATGCTTACATGCTTATCTCATTACCCCATAAATACGCCTTTTTATGCCATTCATTTATTCTTATTTATACTTTATCATTAGAAACAGTCCCATTTTATACAGTCATGAAAATACTTCTATCAGTACAGCAGTTAACTCTTTGCATGCTTCGTAATTTTTTCATCTGCAACACTTGTCATCTGCTGATGTTCAAAAAAAAGAATTTTTAATTTTCTTTTCAAATCAGGGTCCAAGTCTCAAACAGTTTTGATCCAGATGAGATGCCACATGAAGGGGCGTCCCATCTGGATCAAAACTGTTTGCAAAGGTAATCACTGTAGCACATATATCCGCCATTAGTACGCAAAGAGTTAAGGCGAAACATTCCCAATGAACATGTTTGTTCATAGAAACTGTTACTGGTATATTCACTGCAAACATTTTGGAGCAAGATCAGAGGCCGAGTATCATGTTGTCTGATCAGATTCCAGACTGTTTGCTACTCCAATTAAAATGAATTGTAGATTGAAACAAAGCGTTCAATAAACACTTATGACCCTGGTGGCATCATTGACAATATAATCCGAATAAATTAAAGCTTTCTTAATTACTTTGATCTTGATTTAAGTACTACCCATGATTTCATCTTGATCTAAACAATATCCTGCCTTAAACCGTTTCATTTAATATTTGTGATTTTTCTATTTTAGCTATTCAAGAAAGGATTAACTCTTTGAATGCTAGTATTAAGGTGGTTCGCGGGTCAGCTTATTCTGTGTCAGAATTCTTTGAAACCTCGATTAAATTGAAATATACCATATGGAGAGTGAAAAATCGTTAATATAAAAAAAAGTTACAGTGCCGTTTTTTTCTGAGAGGACCTTTTGTCAAGAAAAGCTCCTTTTTTAATAAACAGGAATAATTTCTTTATAAAATGATATAACTCAATAATTTCTGTACATTCAAGTAAACTGTACATAGACTATAAGATAGTGGGCAAACAAAAGTATTTCATAACATATTTTCTGGAAATATCATTATTTTAAAAAAGTCAAATTCTGAAAATCTCAAATTACAAAAAATCTAGCTGTTTAACATACACTAATTTTACTCTTATTAGATAGATATAACTTAATTCTACTAGTCACAAAAATGTAATGAAAATCTACAGTGGAATTTGCATTTTATACATGATTTCCTGAAATTCTGACAAAATGTTAACATAAAACGAGTAACCTCCCTTGAGTTCAATTTTAAAATGCCGTCAGCTCTAAATAATACCTTAAGTCAAACCTGTAATAAGGGACCATTGAATACGGTAGCCTGTAGATCTTTTAAGGCAAGCGGCTGTTTAATGCATAACAAAAGTAATGCATAAAAGCTCCTTTAGGATCTATCTTTTAGCATTACCTTTGTCCTTTGTTAAGCTGCCATCTGTCATATAGGCTATAATCCTCACAAATTTAGCTGTCACATGACTATACTTGCATCTGGTATTATTCATTATTACGTGACTAAACATAGCCTGTCCTTTGATCACTGCGTTATGGATTGACTAGTCACTAAAATCGGACAATTTGTTAAAAGAAAAGTTTTGAAGCGAGTGGGAATCGAACCTAGAACATTTGGATTGCAAGTCAATCACCGTATCAACTGCGCTAACAGAGAATACACTGAAGCAGTTCAAACTTTTCTTTATCTACATTTTCTACTATAAGCACGTGCCGCAAAGATCAGGTGAAAGTCATCAGCATTTCCGGAACTCGAAATGCGGCCCGCCCGCTGTCGAACCACCTTAAATAGTCATCTTCTACTGCTCTAAAATAAACTTCTTTTCCATTTACATGTACTTTCAAAATAGGGAAAGTGTGTCAAACAGGTACCTAATGAAATACAGAGTTCCTGGCCTCTTGTCTGATTTCACTGTTTGCAAAGGTAATCAGCGTGCCAAGAGTTAAAGTCAGCTAATGTCGTGGTAACAAATTGTTGACTGCCCTAAACTTGAGACTGTTACTTGTCAAAGGGGACAGTCAAACATAATTAAAGATGATCACACCATGGATTATTCAATTAAGAACTGGCATGAGGAAAATGAGTTAATCATGCTCTGTTGTGATGCAGTTTTTAACACCGGGCCTTCCCTTCATCTCCCAACCTTTCAATCCATAGAAGTACTTTTCCATGTCTTTCCCTTTCGGTCACAGAAGTGTTTTTTCATGCTTCAACCATGTCCTATTAAAGAGTCATCAGAGACTTCTCTGGCATCCTGATGGGGGTTTCTGCTTTACAGGCTGCTTTAACCCATTACCCCTTTTTATACAATACACTTTTTTTATGCCTTTAAATTATTCCTCCATTGAAGAAAATAGTTCAAATTTATACAGTCATGAATATGTATCATTAGATTTATTGTCTATATTCTAGCAGATTGTAGCTTAAAGCAGGCTGAAAGTAAAGCAGAATGCGCCTTAAGGCGCATTCTGCTTTACTTTCAACCTGCTTTAAATAGTCACCTGTCTAATCAAAACTAGAAACAGGATATTGGGTTAAAGGGTTAAAGTCTTAAAGAGTCGTTTGAGACTTCTCTGGTACCTGATGGGAGCTTTCTGCTTTAATTTCAGCCTGTTTTAAGCAACCATCTGTATTATAACATTTGATGCAGTGAGGCAGTTTTAGTACCAAACATTAGGGTGCCAATTACGCTCATCTTTTTTTGAAAATCAGTGAAAAAATACAGCAAAGTAAGGTTCAAGGTCCATTGGTAAAATATTTTGATATGTCTGGATAATAAGGACTTGAGTTGTAGATGAAAAATTGAAGAAGTTATGGTCAATGTTAAGACTTTGAACAATGATGACCACAACAGCAACGCAGACGCCAGAACAATGACAAGAGCTCGTTTTTTCTTTGGAAAAAAAAGAGACAAGTTAAAAATGACTAGGTGCCCATATTTAAAGAGAAGAAACAGTGATTATCTATAATTATTGGATTTATGTGATGAATGAGTTGTCACTATGATAGGACATTTGGTTTTAAAATTGGTTTTGTGCTTACATGTAGTACCTGATTTTGCTTCTACAGTGGAGAATCTGTTATTCTTTCCCGTTTAAACGCAAACGTACGCAAACGCAAAACACTAAAACGTTAAAAAGTAAAACTTTTTGACAATTCTGATAATTCATCTTTATCTTGGTGGCAAACAGTTTGGAGCCTGATCAGACGCCGGGTTACCCGGCGTCTGATCTGGCTCCAAACTGTTTGCACTACAAATAATAGTTTTAGCGTAAACACGTTTATTGGGAAAGAATAACGTTTTCTCCACTGTATTACTACATCTAATGACCATGGAATTATATATAAAGTTGAAACTCGATACTTTGAACTCCCTTTAAAATAGATCTTAAAAGTTCATCTTGCTTCATTTGAACATACCAATATTTCAAAGTTAAAACATGGCAAAGCCACATTTTAACTTTGAAATATGGTTATGTTTGAACAAAAGTGAGTTCGAATGATCGACTTTTGACTGTATTCCTTTTTAAATAATTCCTTTTGGAGCTTTCTGTATTAATTATCCCTTTACTTATACATAGCCTGTTTTTTTCGTTTTGAAGACAGGTGACCATCTAAAGCAGGCTGAAAGTAAAGCACAATATGCCTCAATGCGATTTCTGCTTTATTTTCAGTCTGCTTTAAGCTACCATCTGTTAGAATGTAGAAAATATCAATTATGATACATATTCATAGCTGTATAAGTAGGAATTATTTTCTAGCACCTGTGTCAACAAAGACTGCCAATGGGCCTTCTAATGTTTATGAATTTTTAAACAATAATAGTTAAAGGATGCAGCTTAACCCATTTAAGCCTACTGTCAATTAAAGAGGACATTGGCAAACAGTGTAGACCCTGATGACATGCCATGAAACGTAGTGTCTCATCAGAGTCTTCACTGTTTGCTATTTCATATGAAATGTTCTGCTTTATAGAAAAATGTCTTCAAATCACCCTTGAATATCTAAAATGGAATCTTCCAGCAAGCATGAAGAGAAAGTTTATTGCAAAATCCAGGCATAAATGGGTAAATGCAGGACCAAAACAATAAAATTCAATAAATGTATGTACTGTGGGGATTGCTTGCTTGGCAAGAGATTTTGAATTGTTTCCAAGCCTAAATGACCTTGAGAGTTGTCACACAACAACCAGCTTGTACTTAGAGCTCAAGGGCTTCTCGAGTTAAGTACACCTGCCAAACATGAAATATCTATAAATATAAAATGTAGCTCCAGAGTTATGACCAAGGTTTAAGTTGTGGACAGACTGGCGAGACAGGCAATATTAACTGAGACTGAGCGAAAACAATATACCCCAACTAAGTCATGTGAGGGCATAGAAACATCTCCTCCTATGTACTGCACTACTCAGTAGTAAGGCTATTACAAGCAGTAGGTCCATAATAAATCTGTATAGAATATTTCTTATCTCTACCAATATTGACATCTACTGTATTTGTGATGGTGATTCACAAGCCCTATCTAAACTGCACTATAAAATATACAGGGACAAGCTAGAGAGAGGCATATCTGTTACAATATCACTATCACAGTATTGTGGAACATATAAATATTATTCTCTTCACTAAACCCTTTCCTTTATAGCCATATTATTATCGTTAAAATCGTAAAAATTGGGACAACTTCTGCAAATATCCTCAAAGTTAAACTATTTGCTTTTATCACAAGGTTATTTGTACAAAAGGTGCAAACTGAATGGGAAACATTGTAGACCCTGATCAGACTGCTCCTGAAGGAGCAGTCTGGTCAGGGCCTACACTGTTTGCTCAGGTTTGTCTGTCCCAATGCTCAGGGTAAGTACAGTAAATCACCTATCTATTCAGCATTATTTTAAATTATAACCCTTACAATGCTGATTTATAAATGGCCCCTTGTTTTTATTGTATTTCTGTAGATTTCACCAAGTCACCCTGGGGTTTTCCTACTTGTCCACAGGCAATCAAGACAGGAATATTCCCTTGTCCGCAACAAAAAATGTCCATGCACCTCTGACAACACGCACAACTGATTTTGCCACCCCTGTATACAATACTTTATCAGTGTTTTGTTCATGGATATGAAGGAAAGGGTTAACAAACAAAATCATGTCCATGATGTCGAGCCCACTGGCGATACCAATAGTACATGCAACGTTAGACAGAGCAAATCCTTATCTGAGGTAGATCCTATAAGAATGCCTGGTCTGGGTCTACTTTGCAAAAGTATGGAAAGGCATGAAAATAAATACCTGTTTTTGACCTTTGACCTCTAAGTATGACCTTGACATTTCAGCTACTGACCTGGTTTCTGCATGATACACATCATACCTTATAGACTAACATTTGTGCTTAGTCATTTTGCAAACAATCCATGGAGTTCAGAGTTAGACCCCGGACAAGGCAAAGAATACATGTTTTTGACCTTTGACCTCCAAGTTTGACATTGACCTTTCAGCTATAACATGGTTTTTGCGTGTGAAACACCATACCTACTAGACAAACATTTAAGCCCAATCATTTTACAATTCATCCATGGAGTTCTGTTTACGAGCCCGGACAAGCAAACAAATACATGTTTTTGACCTTTGATCTTGAAGTGTGACCTTCACCTTTCAGCTACTGACCTTTTTTTGGCATAGGACACGCTGTACCTTCCAGATGCACATTTATACCTACTCATTTTACAATTCATCCAAGGAGTTCCGAGTAAGAGTCCAGGCAAGCCAAAACTAGAACGGCTATCACTAAAGGTGATAAATACCCCCACTATACAGCACTCTGTCACACTCTGCAAATGTTTTCAATAAGGTTTTACAGTAAGGTCAAAGGTGTAAGTCAAAATCAAACTGACTTAAAAATGGTATATGACACTCTGCAACTCCTGAGTAACATTTATGGCAAGTATAAAGTAAATCAGGTTGAAAGTGAAGGAGGAGTTTGCCGTACAAGATTTTGCCTGCCAATTTTAAGACCAATCTGAAGGCCAAAGGTCAAGGTCACAGAGATTTGAAATGTGTGTCTTGCACATCTTCTAGTCCTGAGTAACATGTATGCCAAGTATCAAGTGAATCAGATTGAAAGTGAAGGAGGAGTTCAAAGTACAAGATTTTGCCTGCCAATTTCAAGGACAAAGGTCAAGGTAACAGAGACCTGAAATTTGTGTCTTGCACATCTACTACTCCTGAGTAACATTTATAGCAACTATCATGTGAATCAGGTTGAAAGTGAAGGAGGAGTTCAAAGGACAAGATTTTGCCTGCCAATTTCAAGGACAAAGGTCAAGGTCAAAGTCACAGAGACCTGAAAATTGTGTCTTGCACATCTACTACTCCTTAGTAACATTTATGCCAAGTATCAAATGAATCAGGTTGAAACTGAAGGAGAAGTTGAAAGTACAAGATTTTGCCTGCCAATTGCAAGGCCAAAGGTCAAGTTCACGGTCACAGGGACCTGAAATGTGTGTCTTGCACATCTACTACTCCTGAGTAACATTTATGCCAAGTATCAAGTGAATTGGGTTGAAAGTGAAGGAGGAGTTCAAAGTACAAGATTTTGCCTGCCAATTTCAAGACCAATTTCAAGGCCAAAGGTCAAGGTCATAGAGATTTGAAATGTGTGTCTTGCACATCTACTATACCTGAGTAACATTTATGCCAAGTATCAAATGAATCGCGTTGAAACTGAAGGAGGAGTTGAAAGTACAAGATTTTGCCTGCCAATTTCAAGACCAATTTCAAGGCCAAAGGTCAAGTTCAAGGTCAAAGAGACCTGAAATTTGTGTCTTGCACATCTACTACTCCTGAGTAACATTTATGCCAAGTATCAAGTGAATTGGGTTGAAAGTGAAGGAGGAATTCAAAGTACAAGATTTTACCTGCAAATTTCAAGACCAATTTCAAGGCCAAAGGTCAAGGTCATAGAGACCTAAAATTTGTGTCTTGCACATCTACTATACCTGAGTAACATTTATGCCAAGTATCAAATGAATCGGGTTAAAACTGAAGGAGGAGTTGAAAGTACAAGATTTTGCAGACAGACCGACCGACGGCCAACGACCGACGGCCAACGGCCAACAGGCTGATTCCGGTATACCCCCCTCAATATAAATACATGGTTTTTTTACCTTTTCCCTCTCCTTTCAGCTACTGACCTAGTTTTTATGCATGACACATAGTATCTGCTAGATGAACATGTGTTCCTAATCATTTCCCAATTCATCCTTGGAGTTCAGATTTAGAACCTGGACAAGACCGGACGTTCGGACAGATGGACTCACGCACTAACATACACCAAACATATGAGGACATTGTGGCAACTATGTCTAGCTCACCGCAAGCGGACTTGACAAAAAACTATTAAATGCATAAATATTTATACAGCTTAAAGTTAGATGAAAGAAAAGGAGAGAGTTCCAACATCTTACTTCAAGTAGCCATTTGCCTTCAAACACTGAAAACTTAACCCCATTAAGTGGTTGTATTAGAGGGGTATAACTGCACAGTCATGTACCTCTCTAAAACTGGTTGCTTTGTTCAGTGTATTAAATATAGTAAAACCTCTCTATGACGGCCACAAAAAGAGGGCTAACTTATTGTATAACAAGAGTTGTCAGAGAGACAACAAAGCTCGCCATCGGCACATTTAGAAACTTAAAAGCACACTCAAGGTCACCGAGGTCAAGCTTTTTGCCTGCATAGAAAGGTCTTGTCAATATACACATGAAAATTAAATATGAAGTTACACCTCAAGGGACATAGGAAATATAAGCGTTTTTCGAAACCTAAACACAGATTTCAAATCCTTAAACTCTGGATCTAAGTTCAAGGTCAAGGTCACAGGGGTCCAAATTTTTCTGTGCATGGAAAGGTCTTGTCCATATACACACACATACCAACTATTAAAGCAATACCTCAAGAGACATAGAAGTTATAGGCATTTTTCAAAACCTAAACACAGATTTTGAAACCTAAACGTGGGCCCTAAGTTCAAGGTCAAGGTCACAGGGGTCCAAATTTTTCTGTGCATGGAAAGGTCTTGTCCATATACACACACATACCAACTATGAAAGCAATACCTCAAGAGACATAGAAGTTATAGGCATTTTTCAAAACCTAAACACAGATTTTGAAACCTAAACGCTGGCCCTAAGTTCAAGGTCAAGGTCACAGGGGTCCAAATTCTGTGCATGGAAAGGTCTTGTCCATATACACACACATACCAACTATGAAAGCAATACCTCAAGAGACATAGAAGTTATAGGCATTTTTCAAAACCTAAACACAGATTTTGAAACCTAAACGCGGGCCCTAAGTTTAAGGTCAAGGTCACAGGGGTCCAAATTTTTCTGTGCATGGAAAGGTCTTGTCCATATACACACACATACCAACTATGAAAGCAATACCTCAAAGGACATAGAAGTTATAGGCATTTTTCAAAACCTAAACACAGATTTCGAAACCTAAACGCGGGCCCTAAGTTCAAGGTCAAGGTAACAAGGGTCCAAATTTTTCTGTGCATGGAAAGGTCTTGTCCATATACACACACATACCAACTATGAAAGCAATACCTCAAGAGACATAGAAGTTATAGACATTTTCTTAAAATTGTTTACGCCGTTCATGACGACGACGACAACGACGACGACTACACCGGGGGTATTGCAATAGTTCATGTACTTCGTACAGGCGAGCTAAAAAACAGGTGACGGCTTAAAGCAAGCTGACAGTAAAACAGAAAGCTCCTCTAGGAGCTATCTGTTTTACTGTCACCTTACTTGAAGCAGTCACCTGTTGAAAACACCTACTAATTACATCAATTTAGTGGTCGTAATAGAGAGGTTTTACTGTAATGGTTTCATCGCAATAAGCCAAGATGATCCTCAGACAAGATACTCACCCCACAGGTCACTATAACAGGATCCTTAAACACTGTACCACAGAGACGACAGTATAACTTCCGATTGGGCAATTCAACAAACACAAGGATCTCCTGAAATAGACAGCATAAAAATAACCTATATTGTAGGAACCATTAAACATGCTTGTCTTAGGCTGGCTCTGCACTGTTGCAGTAACATTACAGATACGGGGAGTGTTTCAAAAGCTAACTCCTTAAGCCTTCATCAAACTTTATGATGTAACAACTCTTTATAAGTGTTGCAAAACAACCCTTCTAAGACTAGTCACAACAGAGTTAACTCTTTCAACACCATGGACCTGTTAAGAATATACTCATTACATTTGCAAACAGTGTAGGGTCTACAATGTTTTCTAAATTATACCAATATTTATTAAACTACCTATAATTTTTTATTATACTGCAAAGTAAATTCCTTACTTTTCATTAGTCAACGAGTCCTTGACAAAATCCCATGTACCCTGTGAGCTGACAGGGTACATAGAAATGCAGCTGTTTTCATTGGCTGACAGGTCCCTGAGTGTTGATTTGCAGAAAATAAGATGGTCGATTGCTCGACAGGATTGAGTGCATTCAATCGTGCATCCTCCGTTTTAAGTTTTAAGTCCATTTCGGCTAAGAACCAATCGGTGTTTGGATCTTTCAACAGTCGCATTATTTCTGGGAAAGTTTGACGTCGAAGTATGCCGAGTATGCCCATTTTTCTTTTGAACAACAACAATCAGACGTGACGACATGACGTCATTACACTCAACGTTATCTGCTTTGGCGCGATTTTTTTTTAGTTTATAATGAGCGCTGTACACGACAAATTCTGAAATATTTCGTTTGAACAGTGAAAACTTTGCAGTATAATAAATTTGTTATACAGTTTCTTCACAGTGTACATGAGGATTTCTTCCCGGCTGGTAAAATCATGTAACCCTCGCCTAACGGCTCGGGCAACATGATTTGCCTCAGTCGGGAAGAAATCCTCATGTACACTGTGAAGAAACTGTATAACTAATAAAGTAGACTGCTTCATGGTTTGGTACGGTTACTTAAATGATCCACAAAGGAACCTTATAAGCCACAAGAGTTACTTTCTGTTGAAAGAGTTAAAACTATAATGCAAATGAATTTGTACATTGTAGCAAATGCAGTTTGCTCATTTGCTTTACAATACATGTACATTAATTTATAGTTAGTAAGTGGTAGAGGTGTGCGGTTTAACCGGTGTACCGGTAAACCACGGTACGAAACGGCCGTGGTACGAACCATGGTTTTTTCCGAGAAGACCGGTTTTTTACTTGTAATTTTGTAGATGTTTTTTATTGAATAAAAAACGGACAAATAATAAAAATAGTATGATTTAAGATGAAACTAAAGCCTTAGCTTGATAAATACATTAGAATTTGGAAGTGTTTATCCTTGTTAGACTCGCAGGATACTTTCGTCCCGATTCAGATCGTATTCTGACGTTATCCCGGGTCATGCCAATAGACCCATTCTCAATGTGATATTGTCAACAAAAAATCCTATTCTCGTAAAGTTTAATTCCTAATTAGGCTGCAATTATTTAATACAGGCTATTTTTATCATTATAAATCGACTGTCAACTGAAATGATCATTTTTAAATCGTATCTGAAGTGGGTTTTTTTGGCCGAGCTTCGAAGCTTCGATTGTACAATAAAGGAGACATACTTTTACAACGATAACATCCGATTCACACCGAATGACGTTGCCTATGAGAAACGCTTGCTGATTGGTTAAGTTGCACTACCTACAGTAAACAGCCGGATATTTGACCAATCGTATTTGTCGTACAGTTGATACATTCATTGTTCAGAAAATAAACAATTGAATGACAGCCAAAGCAGACTTTTGATAGATTGACATCGGGTTTAGCCATTAAACAAGGTTAAATAAAATTGACAACCATTCTTTTGTTGATTTTGCATGAGTTCTTATTACGTTGTCATTTGTGTTCGTGCATGGGATGAAGAAAGAAACCCCACTGCCGATAATAAATGAAAGTGAAGTCCGGCGTTATCTATATAGGTAGAAATAAATAGAATGACAAATCCATTCATTTACTGTGATGGGTTTTCAACGTAAATAGTTGGGTTTGATGATTTTCTAAAGTTGTATTTCAGAAACATTTTGATATTTACAACTGTTTGTGGACAGTTACTTGTTGATATTTTTATTGTTTGAACGTGAAAATTCAGTTCCCAGCTCTAGGAGCTATGGTCATATCTCACCCTGTCTATTTGATAGTAGGTTTAAATGACGGTTAACCGTGGTACATACCGTGGTATTTATCTAAAAACCGTGGTACACCCTGGTTTTTTATTTTCCGCGGTACCCACCTCTAGTAAGTGGACACAGGTAAGTATTTTCATGCTGGGTAATTGTTTGTTTAATTGCAACAATGACTGTTGAGCTATAAAGAAGCACTCTAAGGGTTAACCCCAGGGCTGCCATTTCTCCAGATTTTGGATTTTTCCTAAATATTCGGATTTTTTTCTAGTACATGGTAGCTTAAAGTAGGCTGAAAGTAAAGGAGAATGCGCCTTAAGGCGCATTCTGCTTTACTTCCAGCCTGCTTTAAGCAGCCACGTGTTAACAAAACTAGAAACAGGCTATGGGGTAAAGGTACGATTCGTAAATTCGCACTTGAAAAATGCAAATTTGGAAATCTTAGGATTTTTCATGTCAACTTATGGTAGCCCTGTAACCCATTTATACCTGGATATTGCAATGACCTCTCCCTGGTATCTTGCAGGAGGGCGAGACACTGCAGTGTTTGTCCATACAGCTGAATATTTCATATGATATAGCAAACAGCCCAGACTCTGATGAGACGCTGTGTAACGCGGTGTCTCATCAGGGTTGCCGATGTCCACTTTTGTAGACACTAGGCTTAAATTTTTCTTGCAGTATAATCCATGTGTAAGATATTGTGCAGTGAAGGACAACAACCACAGGAAGACTTGTCAAAACATGATGACTAAGCCAGCATCTTTGTGTGCAAGCTGTCCTCTAGATTGTTCAAACAGGCATGGGTTAATGCTGAAAACATGACAAGTCCTTTCACATAAAGCTCAATGCCGGCCCAGTACTCATAGGAACCTGTCTACAACAGATAATACTACTTGTTCAGACATGAGGTAATTACCTTTGCAAACAATTTTGACCAAGAGGAGGCACCAAGTATTACAGTGGAGAATCTGTTATTCTTTCCCAATAAACGTGTTTACGCTAAAACTATTATTTGCAGTGCAAACAGTTTGGAGCCAGATCAGACGCCGGGTAACCCGGCGTCTGATCAGGCTCCAAACTGTTTGCCACCAAGATAAACAAGAATTATCAGAAATGTCCAAAAGTTGTTCTTTTCTACGTTTTAGCGCTTTGCGTTTGCGTACGTTTGCGTTTAAACGGGAAAGAATAACAGATTCTCCACTGTATGGTATGGAGGAAATTAAGGGTTTCCCCAAAAGAAACACATTTTGATGCCTTTACCTATGCCTTTTAGTCATGCATGCCTTTCGTGTTTTACAATTATGACCTGTCAACTCTCTCAACACTAAGTAACTATTGTTGGTTATTAAGTTCGCTTGTTGATCATTAAAGTAACCAAAACATGAACCAGTCTACTTGGAATTCTGGGTAGAATAAATACTGGTCTACGTTAGCAAACAGCTTATACCCAGGAGCCCTCTGATCTGGGTCTATACTGTTTGCAAATGTAATGAGTATATTTTAAATAGGTCCATATAGCGTTGAAAGAGTTAAATAGCCAAATAATGAGTCTTCATTGGTCCGAGTCCACCAAGCTTATTATCAAACTTAACCCTTAGCCCACCAAATAAATTGTCGTCTGCTATATTTCTCGTCTGCTTCAAGTTTCAAAGTGCTTCAAAGTTGTTCAAAATTGCTGAAAATGTTGTCCGAGTGTCAAACAGCTTGGATCCGGATGAAACGCCGAGTTACTCGGCGTCTCATCCGGATCCAAGCTGTTTGCATATGGAGCTATAGTCGTGAGTGGCAGGCTAAGGGTTAAGATACTAGCAGACAAAATAAAGTTTGCATGCAATCTTGGGAAAAATTAAGCTTTTGAAGTTTTTACAAAGAATTATTGATACGAGGGCAAAAGCGGTTTGGATCCTGATCCGATGCCTAGTTAAACAGTTTCTAATCTGAATCAAAGCTGTTTGCAAGTCGAATTTAGTCCTTTATGGGGGTGAATGGTTTAAAATTATCCTAAACAGTTTGACACCCAAATTCAATTTTCTGCCATACAGAACATTGAAAACAGTACATTTACTAAGGCATCGTAGCTGACAAAATAACACTTGCAAATTACGGTGCTTAGCATGCAAAGAATTGAACTGCATTAGAGTTTAAAGTACACCCTAGGATATTAACATTATCTAATCATAGCTGTGGGATTTATCAATACAAAATTGTGGTATTTGTTTCTTAAAACATTCAATTTTCTGTACTTTGTTTCTTAATCCATAACCCCATAGCGCTGTATATTGGTTTGACCCTTTACCAAATAAATATGCCTTTTTACGCCTTTATTTATTTCCCCACTGAAGAAAATAGTTCCAATTTATACAGTTATAAATACGTATGATAAGAAATATTTTCTATATTCATGCAGATGGAAGCTTAAAGCAGGCTGAAAGTGATCTTCTTTCTTTAAAATAAGAAACAGGCTATGGGGTAATGGGTTAAAGATAGGTAACCACTTGAAAGTAAAGCAGCATAAACCTTGAGGCACATTCTGCTTTACTTTCAGCCTACTTTAAGGATACAGAAAATATTTCTTATGGTTCATATTCATGACTGTATGTATAATAATTATTAAAGCAGACTAAATGTAAAGCATATATATATAATGCTTATATAGTAGCTTTTTGCTTTACTTCAGCTTGCTTTAAGTATTGACCTATAAGAATGCAGGGTTTTTGCTATGGCTCTTAACTCTTTCAACATTGAGTAACTATTGTGAGTTATTAGGTTCCCTTGCAGATCATTTTTGTTACCAAAACATGAGCCAGTCTAGTTGGTATTCTGGGTAGTTTAATAAATACTGGTTTAAATTAGCTAAAAGTGTAGACCCTGATCAGAGGAGCCCTCTGATCTGGGTCTACACTGTTTGCAAATATAATGAGCATATTTTAAACAGGTCCATGGTGTTGAAGGAGTTGATCAATACATGGTAGGGGCATGAAAAGGTATTTCTATGAGGAATATCTGGACAATTATATTGGCTAATAGAATAGGGAAAACTTTCCCCAGGAAAATGTGCCCTTCGACTTATATCAAACAGGTTCTTTAAGAACCCTGATCTGATCTGGGTCTAAAAAAATTTACAAGAGCCCCATGGGGCATAGTTCGCTCACCTGAGAATAGTTGACAAAATGGAGATAATGATTTATGTCAAGGAAGGGGTCATTTTTACCCAAGGGGCATTATTAAATTTGAACAATCTTGATAGAGGACCTGTAGATGATGCTATATGCCAAATATCTAAGATCAGGGTACTAGGGTTTTAGACAAGAAGATTTTTTAAAGTTTACATTGAAAAAATCTATTTTAGCTCCTGTGACCTACATATGAAACAGACTGGAACCATTTGAACAAAATAGTTAAAGGACATCTAGAAGTGTCACCATACCAAATATCAAAGCTCTGGCCATATTGGTTTCAGAGGAGAAGATGTTTGAAAATTTCACTATATAACTCTATCTAAAACTGTGACCCCCGGGGTGAGGCCAATTTTGACCCCAGGGACATATATTGAACAAACTTGATAGAGGATCTGTAGGCGATGCTATGTGCCAAATATCAAAGCTCTGGCCATATTATTTTCAGAGGAGAAGACGTTTGAAAATTTCACTATATAACTCTATGTAAAACTGCGACCCCCAGGGCGGGGCCAATTTTGACCCCAGGGACATTATTTGAACAAACTTGATAGAGGACATGTAGGCGATGCTATGTGCCAAATATCAAAGCTCTGGCCATATTAGTTCCATAGAAGAAGACGTTTGAAAATTTCACTATATAACTCTATGTAAAACTGTGACCCCGGGGCGGGGCCAATTTTGACCCCAGTGGCATAATTTGAACAAACTTGATAGAGGACCTGTAGATGATGCTATGTGCCAAATATCTAAGCTCTAGCCCTTGTAGTTTCAGACAAGAAGATTTTTAAGATTTCCTATTTTTTTCACTTTGGTTGCCATGGCAACCAGAGTTCTACATTGTTTTCAATTCTTTGAACAAATTTGAAAGAGCTTGACCCAAGGAACATTCTTGTAAAGTTTGGTTGAAATCTGTCAAGCGGTATAGGAGGAGATGTCATTTGAATCAATTGTTAACGACGACGGACAACGCACGACTGACGACGACGGAAACAGGGCCATCCCAATAGCTCACCTTGAGCCTTTGGCTCAGGTGAGCTTAAAAGAGTCAATATACGCTTAGAGTAGGAGAAGGTTTAAAATACAATTTAAAACCAAAAATGAGGAAAACAGACATCATTTGCAATTCAATAGATACACTCTTTTAAACAAGTCCATGGAATTAACACATAGGTATGTAAATCTAAATATGCAAGCTTATAAACTTTGCTAAAACTAAACAACAGCAGAATTCCAGATAAAGTGAGAGTATCACGCTGTTTCTAATAGATGCTCCCTCCCTAAAAGATGCCCACTACCCCTTTTTAACGGATTTTTTTTTGTCTCCAGAAGTCTTATGATGAAGGAACAGTGACTTTTAAATTACTATTTTAATTATGCCATTAATCTTTTACTCTAACGAATGGTACCTTGTGCGAATTGATCTTTCCTTCCTAGAATTCAATGAGGCAAACATTTTGACCAAGTTTTATTACGATCAAATGAGATTTGTAGCCTCTAGAGTGTTAAAGACATCAAGCCAGTCCTTTCATTGATTCCCCCCCCCCCCCATCGTTTAGTAGGTGTCAAAATACAGGTATATACCGGTATACAGCATGAGAAAAGTCTTCAGGCAATGGCTCAGCTTTGAATAGAGGCCCTTACATAATAGATCTCAATAGGTTTTTCAATGGGTTTTACTAACCAAGCTATCAAATATTAGGTAGGGGGCCTCACATGAGACGCCTGAATGATTCTTTGCCTAGACGCTACCACCGTTAGTGCATGCTCTGCATGCTTTGACTCAAACTATATACAGGGGTAGGTGTTACCAGCCAAGCTTGGTCATGTGATGTCTTTAACAAGGTTTTTCTATGATTTGACCTAGTGACAGTTTTTGACTGGACATGAGCCATATTCGAACTTGACCTAGATATCGATAAGGCAAACATTTTGACCAAGTTTCATGAAGATCTAATGAGATTTGTAGCCTCTAGAGACTGTGTTAACAGGGTTTTTCTATGATTTGACCTAGTGACCTAGATTTTAACCGAACATGACCCACATTCGAACTTGACATAGATTTCTTCAAGACAAACATTGTAATGAAGTTTCGTGAAGATTGAATGGAATGTGTAGCCACTAGTGTTTATAAACCAATTATGGTCGGACAGACAGACTAACACACGGCGGATGACAGACATCCAGAAATCATAATAGCTCACCTTGGCATTTGTGCCAGCTGGTGAGCTAATAAAGTCACATAAGTGCCATTTGCGAGTACGAAATATGGATAAACCGAAGGATGGACAGACAAAGCGGTCACTATTATGCTGCCCCTTAATGGGGTGCATAATAATAATGTGTTTATTTGGAGAGAATAACGACATATCCACTGTAGTGTGTATAGCTACTTTGTTTGAGCCTTACCTCTTCTTCTTCTGCTCCTAGTATTGAGGTCTGGCTCAGGCGACTTTCACTTGTAGGCACAGTGAGAGTGTGCCAGCCATCAGACACCTGCAAACATACAAACAAACACTCGTATTGAGGTCTTTTATACTCATTGCTTGCTGAAACTTTAAATTGACAATTCCAGTTTTCAATTAAACCTTATCTATCTTTTACTTTTCTAACCCATTACTCCATAGAATTTTACGCATTTAATCTGTTCATCCACTGAAGAAAATAGTTTCAAATTGATACAGCCATGAATATGTATTATAAGAAATAAACTCTATATGTAAGCAGATGATAACTTAAAGTAGGATGAGAGTACAGCAGAAAGGCGCATTCTGTCTCACTTTCAACCTGCTTTAACCCATAACCTAATAAATACGCCTTTTTATGCCTCTTATTTATTTCTCCACTGAAGAAAATAAGTCTAATTTATAGTCAAGAATATGTGTCATAAGAAATAGTTTCTATATTCTATTAGATAGTAGCTTAAAGCAGGCTGAAAGTAAAGCAGAATGCGCCTTATGGCGCATTCTACTTTACTTTGAACCTGTTTTAAGTGGTCACCTATCTTTAAAACTAGAAACAGCAGAGCACCAGATAAGAATAGTTTTTCAAAAACTAAAATCTTTATTTCTGAATTAAACCCTATGGTGTCACTACTCATTAGAATCGTCTCTTTGAGACGATTCTAATGAGTAGTAACACCATAGGATTTGGTGCTAAAAAGGGTGAGAAAATGTTGGATTTGTTGAAATAACTACCTCTTATCTGGAGCCCTGAAACAGGCTTCTAAACTAGACATAGGCTATGATGTAAAGGGTTGAGGATTGTTTTCAATGATATATATGTACTCTAAAATGACAATCAGTGCAGACACTGATCAGGGCTCATCTTGGAGCCTTTTTATTAGGCTCTGCAATGTTTCGTCATTTAGTCCTTTTGAAAAGTCAGCAGCGTAAATAAAAGTTAAAGAAATAAATCAACATACATTTCAAGTGATGTAATGTCTAAGATTCACTTTCAGTACTGTTGACTGCTTTCAGTAACTGTACTACTCCTAAAACATTACTCTATAGAAAACACATTTTTATGCATCTAATTTATTTACCTCCACTGAAAAAAAAGTTCAAATTTAAATTCAAAGTCACGAATATATGTCATCAGAATTATTGTCTATATTCTAGCTGATTGTAGCTTTAAGCAGGCAGAAAGTAAAGCAAAATGCACCTTAAGGAACATTCTGCTTTCCTTTCAACCAGCGTAAAGTGGTCACCTATATATCTTCAATACTAGAAACAGGCTATAGAGTAAAAGGTTAATTAACCCTTAGCCCGCCAAATAAATTGTCGTCTGCTATATTTCTCATCTGCTTCAAGTTTCAAAGTGCTTCAAAGTTGCTCAAAATTGCTGAAAATGTTGTCCGAGTGTCAAACAGCTTGGATCCGGATGAGACGCCGAGTTACTCGGCGTCTCATCCGGATCCAAGCTGTTTGCATATGGAGCTATAGTCGTGACTGGCAGGCTAAGGGTTAAGGAACATTCTGCTTTATGTTCAGTCTGTTTTAAGTTACCTTGTGTTATAATATATGAAATGTTTCTTATAGTGGAACTATTTCCTTCAGTGTTGGAATAAATTAGAGGCGTAAAAAGGTGTATTTTATTTTATGGTGTAATGGCCATACATGTTTAACCCTTTACCTGATAGCCTATTTCTAGAATTGAAAATAGGTTACTACTTAAAGGGACTCGCAACCGGATGGTGTACTTGTCAAAATAAAATAAAATACTCAAATAAAAGCAAATTTGTGGCATTATTTGGCTTCTGACATTAAAAAAATATGATCAGTCCAAAAAAAGTCTCAAGAATCGTCACCGAATCTTAGATTTTTAGATATTTTCCATCGTTTTTTTATACCGACTAGTAGACGGTATAGTTGTTGTTGTTGCTTCTCTACACGGGCTCAGACATAAACACGAGCCGAATTACGAAGTTGTATGCACTTTCGATCGCTACACATTGAAATACGTTAAATCGATCCGAGATAAACGGATAGTTCCGTGGTCCATTGGTCTAAGCGGTTTCCCCTATTTTGCCTTCTGTCCGCCAATGCCGGGCCCCGGGTTCGAATCCCACCAGAGACCAATATTTTTTTTTATTGAAATACATTTTTTTTAAACAGAATTTCTTATCCTAACTAATTCTTTACCATTTATATAAGCGTTTGACACATATTTACAAATTACTATTTGTAATGCACCATCTGGTTGCGAGTCGCTTTAAAGCAGGTTGAAAGTAAAGCAGAATGCGCTTAAGGCGCATTCTGCTTTACTTTCAGCCTGCTTTAAGCTATCCTGTGCTAGAATATATTGAAATTTTTCCCTATAATATATATTAAATTATTAAATTGGAACTATTTTCTTCAGCGGATGAATAAATCAGATTCGCTAAAAGTCGCTTCTATGGGGTAAAGGGTTAACAGTAGATCAAATCAAGAGGAATTTAATATTTCAAATATTAAAATTCTTATAGAATCATCACAAAGAAAATATTCTCATATGGAGTCACAACATATAATATAGGGTTTGGTAAAGGCATTCAGAAGAAAATTATTTTTTACTGACTCGATCTAAATATCTGGCTCCATGGTAGAACACAGAATGTCAAAGGATACAGGTAAACCATCATTTTATCAAATTGTATGTAATGTTTCTTGCAATTGAATTTTCATATTGTAATGTACAGGAAACCCCTCTAATATAACCACTAAACAGGTGTTTATAACAGGTGACTGTTTAATGCAGGGTCACGAGTACAACATAAAGCTCATCCTTTAGGTCACCTTGCTTTAACCCATAACCCCATAATACACCTTTTTACGTCTTTAATTTATTTTTCCACAGAAGAAAGTAGTTCCAATTTATACAGTTATGAATTTGTATAGTAAGAAATATTTTTCATAATTTATCAGATGGAAGCTTAAAGCAGGTTGAAAGAAAAGCAGAATGCGCCTTAAGCTAGGAGCATTCTGCTTTCCTTTCAACCTTCTTTAAGTGGTCAACTATTTTCAAAACTAGAAACAAGCTATGGGGTAATGGGTTAAGCTGTCACCTGTCTTTTATAAAAATCAATCCACCTACAGTGGAGAATCTATTATTCTTTCCCGTTTAAACGCAAATGTAACCAAACGCAAAGCACTAAAACGTAGAATAGAACAACTTTTGGACAATTCTGATAATTCTTGTTTATCTTGGTGGCAAACAGTTTGGAGCCTGATCAGACGCTGGGTTACCCGGCGTCTGATCTGACTCAAAACTGTTTGCACTGCAAATAATAGTTTTAGCGTAAACGCGTTTATTGGGAAAGAATAACAGATTCTCCACTGTACGTTTCAGTGATCATAATAGAGAGATTTTACTGTATATTCTTTCAGGTATGGGGACTTTTCTACGATCAGCTGTCACACTTTTCCAACCTGTGGAGCACCTTGA
The DNA here is from genome assembly GCA_922989275.2 of Gari tellinella. NCBI lineage: Eukaryota > Metazoa > Mollusca > Bivalvia > Cardiida > Psammobiidae > Gari > Gari tellinella. Next base: position 97,574,908 of record OV277856.1, on the reverse strand, counting down.
CTGGCAGGCAATTTAGTATTTAGGTAATTGTCTGTAAATGTGCCACGGGTATATATGTGTTATACACAATAAGAAGTGAGCAGGCCATGACAGACAACTATGTACGATGACGGGCTACATGACAGCCACGGTATTACATACACACCTGTACTGTTACCTCAAAACTTACTTTAGGAGACACGGAACCAGATAAGAGGGGGAACCAGACAAGACAGAAATCTGAACAGTTCCAACATTTTCTCCATTGTGTTGCCAACAAACCCTATGTTGTGACTACTCATTAGAATCGTCTCGATTCTAATGAGTAGTCACATCATAGGGATTGAATCATATGGAGACATAATGATTTTAGTATTGGAACAGTTTTAACCATGTTATCTGAAGTTCTGGGAGAAAAAAGAATACATAGTTTCCTAAAAAATATTTTTAAAAAATTACATTATTTTCTCCTTTTTAAATGAACTGCTTTTTGAAAATTCTGACGATACACTTTATCCAAGTGGCTAAAGTTTGCAAATGGAAATTACCATTATTTAGCACAAATGTGTTTATTGGAAATAAATCACGTCTTCCCCATCAGTTTCCAGCCATCAAACATGTATTGAATGAATATATCTCGGGCATCCTTCAAGTGGACAATGGTTACTAATGTACCAAGCACTGTAACACAGTACTGCTTAAACTTGTGATGTGTTTATGATAATTATGTCTTCAATATCTATCTTCAACAACCAATAGTTGTTTAAATCATTTTATATCCAGAAACATTTGATATTTGAAGCAGAACAAGAAATTATTTCATGCCACAAAGAATAACAAGGAACTAGTCTTCACTAGAACATTTACTTGATGTCACGCACATCGAAAACAAGGCCTTCAGCTAGCTAGTAAATCACAAACAGTAAAATACAAGGAGTAAGATACAGGCTCTTGTATCTTATTGTACTGATACACATGGAAAAGATCTGGGGCCCATTTCATAAAACTTTGTACGACAAAAACAGTTGTAAGTCAAAACTTTAAAATACTTATACAGGTAGTTTCTGAGTTAATTCTCAATCTAATCCTGTCTTATATGTCTTTTCAAGACGATTTCAAAGAGATATCACAAGACAGGATTAGATGGAGAAAGAAATAATGATTGAGACTTTTATTATCTGACTTACGACAACATTTTAAGTTTTATGAAACGGCCCCAGTATCACAGGAAGGCACATAATAAATCATAAATACTTTCAAGAACCTTCCATGTCTTTGCATCACCTTGAGTGTCATTAAAAATATGTCAGAGACCTTCCTGCCTTGTCGTGGTTCTGGGGCTTAATTGTTAATTGTCATAGGGAATTGTTTCTGTTTATTCAGGACCGAGATTATTCCCCTTGGCCAAGAACTTAAAGGAAGGCAGGTCCCATGCACTGCTTCACAACGAATGTCTCTGGTTAGCCAAAATCATCTTCCTGAAATCATCGATAATCTCATCACCCCTCATAATTCATCGGCCCTATACGCCCTATTTTGTGTCGCAGTGCTGTAAAACCCAACTCATTGATTGATTGAATATCGTTTTCATCTTGGCCACTGTTAATCACAACATAAAACTATATATAGGCGTTTTCGACTGGCTAATTTTCGTGGAGCAACCAAATCTCGTGGAGCACATATTTTGTTCGACTGGTAGTGTGACGTCATGGTCTGACACGCCGTGGAGTACGAAAGATATCGGTTGTAAACCCTTGTTGAGTTCGTTGAGCAACAGATGCCAAACATAATCCATAAACAATTGTTTGATTGGTCAGATTTATTTCGTGGTGTAATCTCAATTGATGGAATAGCTAATATTTTGTCAGTCGAATACGACTAGTGTTTTGTGAAACAGTAATAGTAAAACCTCTTTATATTTGCCACTTAACAGTGTTTATTAGCAGGTGTTTAAGGAAGGTGACTGTTTAAAGCAAGGTGAACGTAAAACAGAAAGCTCCTTCAGGAGCTTTCTGTTTTACATTCACCTTTCTTTAAACAGTCACCTATCTTTTATACAATCAATTAGCCTTCTTTTTTAATGGTCGTAATAGAGAGTATCTACTGTAATTGTTAAATCAATAAGAAACTCTACATATTTAACGTTCCAATAATAAATGGTTGTTCTGAGATTTAAAGTACAAGAAATCTGATACAATAAAACCCATGCAATGTAATCAAAGTTAAAACAATAATTATAAGATGGAATCATTTAATTAAAACTGCTATATTTGGAAAACCAATGTATAATTGTTACGTGTTCATCCTCCCACTTATGTTTCAAGAATGATACCATGGAGAAGATATGTGTACACTCCTCCCTCCCTACAACGGCCCTCTGAACAACGATTCCCTCACGACAGCAAAGCTTGCCACTATTCCCAAACAAGACAATTATGTCAAACCCTTTCACGGCTGCAATATCGTCTGCTTAAAATTATTGTCTGCTGTTTTTCTCAGTCACATATTGGACATTTTGACAGAAAAAACCCATAATAATGAGTGACAAACAGTGCAATGAGAGTGCACAAAATCTCCGTGAGGGGGTGTTGCAGTATGAAAAGAAAGAAAGAATCCAGATATGCTGCATTACGGGGCGTCTGATCTTGATTGAAGCTGTTTGCAAATGTAAGCCAACCTCCCTCCCTATAACAACTCACACAATCTTTGTCTCCCATTGAATGTTGGTGTAGAGAAGGAGCACTGTATTCTTTCCCAATATCTGCTGGAATTTGCTGTTTGAACATACAGTTAAACCCCTCTAAACCGGAACCTCTAAATACCGGAATTCTCTCTAAACCGGACAAAAACGCTGGTCCCGTTTCCAACCCATATTAATGCCTTTGATTAATATTCCTTCACTGGAGAAAATACATTTATGAACATATATCATCATAATTTTTTTTTATATTCTAGCAGATGATAGCTTAAAGCAGGTTGAAAGTAAAGCAGAATGCGCCTTAAGGCGCATTCTGCTTTACTTTCAACCTGCTTTAAGTGGTCAGCTACCTTCCATACTAGAAACAAGCTATGGGTTAAAACCCCTCTAAACCGGAAACCCCTCTAAACCGGATGTTTTTGTTGTCCCCACACATGTCCGGTTTAGAGGGGTTTCACTGTATTATGTCAGAGATGGTTTTCTTTCCCAATTATCATCATGATGCTAAAAACCTTATATCTACCAGTATTGCAAACAGTTGGCATCTAGATCAGATCAGGGCTCCAGATAAGAGAGGAAGTAAATTCAACAAATCCAATTTTAGCACCAAATCCTATGGTGTTACTGACTCATTAGAATCGCCTCGAAGAGATGATTCTAATGAGTAGTAACACCATAGGGTTTAATGCAGAAATAAAGATTATAGTTTTTGAAATACTCTCCTTATCTGGAGCCCTGTTAGATGCTGCTGTTCCAACACATTATAATGAAGATGTTATTCTTTCTGCTTGTTAATTTAACCCATTACCCCATAGCCTGTTTCTGGTATTGAAGATAGGTAACCACTTAAAGCAGGTTGAAAGTAAAGCAGATAAGGCGCATTCTGCTTTACTTTAGCCTGCTTTAAGCTACCATTTGCTAGAATATACAAATTCTTTTATTTGGTAAATATTTATGTTATTTATAAAGTGTATAACTATTTATTTCCGTGGATGAAAAAATTAAAAGGATTAAAAAGGCATATTTATGTGGTAATGGTTAAACGAAATTTAAGGAAAATCCAATGCAATAAAGTGTACAAAATAACATCAATTTTATTTTTTTAATTCTGACAATTTATTTGTATCTGAGTGGCAAACAGTTTGGAGCATGAAAAACGGTTAAAAATGTTTTTATTTATAACGCTTATTAATATATAATTAATGTTGTTTCAAACAACTAATTAACAAAAACAAAGGCACAGTGCAGCTGGCGTGTACATGGCTGACTAGTGCCAACTGGAGGGTGATGAAGAATACTGATAAACAGTCAGAGATATATTAATATGCCCGGATCCAGACAGCTACCCAGCTCCACCTCCACCCCTCTTATATCATAACAAATCCTTCCTTACAACAACTCTTGCCGCTGTTCCCTAAACAAGAAAGTTATGTCTAACCTTTTACTTGCTGCAATATTGTCTGCCTAAAAGTGTGATCTGCTGTTTTTCTCAGTCACATAATGGACATTTTGACCAAAAAAATAAAAACGAGTGACAAACAGCTTGAATCCAGATCAGATGCTGCATTACGCGACGTCTGGTCTGGATTCAAGCTGTTTGCAAATTTAAGCCAATTTGCATCCCCATAACAACTCCCTCCGAACAACACACAATATTTGTCTCCCATTGGATGTTGTTGTTGAGATGACTGCACATACATACAACTGTATGTGGAGAAGTACTGTAGGTTACAGAGGCATTCTATGGGGCTATTGTGGTGGAAAGGGTTAAGGTTTCAGTAGGCAGCCCCATCTGGCAACAAAAAAAGTTTGATCCGCTCCTGGAGATGACATGAGTACTGCCTGACACTGAAGTAAGTCACAGCTGATCAAACCAGGGTAACAGCACTACCAGACTCACACAGCATTCTTCTGGGGGTGGGAGGATGGAAGTCACATTTTTTCTGCCAGGCAGTATAATTATCCCAAGTGACACAGGCATGCAGTTAGTGTAGTACTATTAGGACACATCTACCTATGTCTACATATCAACAGCACTAATCCATTGATAGTGTTGAATACAATTGGAAGCTTAAAAATAAGACAAAACTTAATCTTAACCCGTTGCTAAAAAACCAGTTTCTGGTTTTAAAGATAGGTGACCACTTAAAGCAAGTTGAAAGTAAAGCAGAATGCGCCTTAAGGCGCATTCTGCTTTATTTGCAACCTGCTTTAATCTACCATCTTCTAGGATATATGAAATATTTCTTATGGTACATGTTCACGACTCTATAGATTGGAACCTTTTCTTCAGTGGAGGAATAAAGTAAATGCGCTAAAAGGTGCTTATATAGCGTAAAGGATTAAAGTAAAGCAGCTCCAACATCTGTTTTTTCAGCACATCCTGTGAAATAAGACAAATAACACTCAAATATTGGCTATATTTGAACTTAAACTGGACTGCATACATCCCCTGTATAAAGTGTTCAAGAATTTTAGAATATTGAATATTGTTAAATTGTCCCTTCTAGAATTGTTCTAGTGTTTAAAGAATTACTTTACAAATTCTACAAAACATTATTTCAAGAACTTTTGTAATTCTAGAACAATGGTAATCTAAAACCATCAAATTTCTAGAATTTTTGCAGAGTATTCATGAATGTTAAATGGCCGCTTCTAGAATTGTTTATGAAAATTGAACAAACTATTCTGGACTAGTTCTAGAATAATTTTATATCTTCCGTTAACTCGATATGATCTTTCCTCCCTGAAACTTTAAATGGACAATTCCAGTTTCCATCTAAGTCTAGTCCATTTCTGACTTTAAAGGGTTGTTTTTGTCAATGATTGGCATTGTGACAAACAGTGAAGACCCTGATCAGAGGGCTCCTTTCGGAGCCCTCTGATCTGGGTCTTCATTGTTTGCATAGGACATGTGTACTATTCACATGTACACTGTTTGAAAAGCACGCCTATATGCGGGACTAGGGTTCAAAGAGTTAACAGGGGATGACACATGTACTGTTTCAGAAATGCATATGTACAGTAAAAACCTCTCTATTACAACCACTAAAATGAAGGGTATAAAATGAATAGTTAAATGTATAAAAGACACTGGTGACACCTTAAAGCAAGGCGATAGTCACGCAGAAAGCTCCTTTAGGAGCTTTCTGTTTAACTGTCACCTTGCTTAAATTTTAGTGGTTATAATAGAGAGGCTTTACTGTATGTCTATAAGAGGGCCATGATGGTTCTAAATCGCTCAACTCAGGTATCCCATGGTTACGGTCATGGTGATATTAAAATTGAGAAAGTGGTTTCGGAAAGAGAAAATTTGTATTTAGCTTTCACTTAAGCAATATAATGAACCCCTTAATCACTGTTTTTTTTAAGCTAGGAAATTTAGTTTTGCAAATCCTGTAGAGAGTCATCCATGGATCATTTACGTACAACAATTTTCAAATCAGGCCAGCAAGGTTTCAGAAACGAAGATTTTTTTTAAGTTTTCACTTAAAGGCACAATCCTACGCGCAATTTCTTATATATGTGCATTTTCTATGTATTAAAACTAAGTGAAATCGCGTGTAAGAAGCCTGACATATGCCCCCACTTCGTAAAGAATCCTACCTTTCAAATGTGTCGAATTCTTATCGTGTTGAATAACATTTTAAGCGGGTTTGTTTCCAAATAATACTAACGGTGGTTTGGATAAAGGTCATGTGATTGATACGAAGCGTGGCAATAATTCATATACACTGTGTGCAAAGCCGAGCAAAGCCGGAGCATTTCTGTAATATTTCGTCTTTGATCGAATGTCAACAAAACAGGTTTAAAAGTCGACTTGTTTCCACCAATTTCACGGGTTTGTAAGCAATGTTGCCTCCAGAATCATCGGGGATTACTTCTTTTTATAGGTTAAGATTAGAACGTGCCTACATTTTCAGGTTTTAAATTTTAAAGTGCGCGATTTTGGCAATTTGACAGTAATGTTGGGACTTTAAGAAGCCATCACAGGTAAACTTGCCCTACCACTGGCAGCCATGTTTTTTAAGCGAGGAAAATTATTTGAAGAAATCTAATAGAGTGTCACCAATGGATCATTTGTGTAAAATTATATGCAATTTGGACCAGAAGTTTCAGAGAAGATTTTTTAAGTTTTCAAGTTACAATTATATAATCAATTAAGCCATCATAGGTCAAGTTGCCACTAAGACAGCCATGTTTTTTAAGATAGGAAAAATTATCTAACAATTCTGGTAGAAGATCACCTTTGAATAATTTCTGTAAAATTATTTTCAATTCAGACCAGTCATTTCAGAGAAGAAGATTTTTATTATACAGCAATATCAGGGAAACTTGTCACACCCACTTCGGCCATCTTTTTAAGCAATGAAAACTATTTTAAGAAATCTGGTGGAGGGTCAATAATGAATCATTTAAGTACAGGGTGTCCCAAAATTTCGGGGACCTAAAGTAGTAAGTCATTATTCAACAGGGTTTAAAAATAAAATAAGCCCCATTAGCATAACAGATACACAAATAAACAAATTTAAAATATAAGTATGGAAAAAGACAGCTTTTTCATTTTTGCATGAATTATCTCCCCTTTAATAAACTCTTGAATTTAGCCTTATTCAACTACATTGGGAACTTTTTTCAAAGATCAAAGTGGATCTTTTCAAGTTAAATAGGTCTAACAGTGACATGAGGTTCAATCAATTGATAGAAATTATTTTTCAGAGGTTGTCAAGTTAAGAAATATCACTAATTTGTATGTGTGATCTAAAAATCCCCTTTTCTAGAGCTGTTCGCCATTTTGTCCCTTAAAATGACCCTCATTTTACAATAACTTTAAATCTAAGCCAAATGGATGTATCATATTTGACACAAAGTTAATACATGACAATTAATACCTGGTATTTCCATCTATTTGGTTTTGACCATTGACCTTGAACTTTGACCTATGACCTTATGAGATTACCCATGATTCATTTTGGCCTGACTATTTTTGTGCTAAAATATGTCATTTTGAGATAATTTTTCACCCTGTTTATACTTTATTCCTTAAAATATGTCTTTTAAACTATAAGATAAACCAGGTGTTACTATAAGAACAGATATTTTCATTAGAACTTAAAATTTTGAGCTTTAAACTGTTTATTTATTTTCAATTGAAGCAGTCTAGAAATTCTTGAATTGACAAAATCTAATGTTCAACTTTCTAAAATCACATAGTCCTTTTCTCTATAGGAAATAAATGTCTCCTTAAATCATGTTTCTCCATTAAAGGTTATTAGTACTCTATATCATGATGAAATATGAGCAAAACCTATCCATAGGTAAAAAGGTTACGGGCCTTTACATTAGGTCCCCGAAATTTTGGGACACCCTGTACAATCATGTTCAATTTGGACCAGCATTTCTGTAAGAAGAATGAGTGTTTAAGTTTTCACTATATGGCAATATAAGGAAAATCTGCCAAACCCACTGGTGCCAAGTTTTATAAGCTAGGAAAATTATTTCAAGAAATCTGATAGAGGGTCACCAATAGACTAATTGTGTAGAAATATTTTTAATTCCGAACAGTTGTTTCTGAGAAGATTTTTAAAGTTTTTTTCAATTGGTTGCCATGGCAACCACAATTTCAATAACATCGATTAGCTATATTTGAAGAAATCTGGTAGAGTACCATACAAGACACAATCCTATGAAGTTTTTATGAAATTGGCCCAATGGTTTCTAAGAAGAAGTTGTTTAACCCATTACCCCATAGCCTGTTTCTATTTTTGAAAATAGTTAGACCACTTAAAGCAGGCTGAAAGTAAAGCATAATGCGCCTAAAGGCGTATTTTGCTTTACTTTCAGCCTGCTTTAAGCTATAATCTGCTTGAATATAGAAAATATTTTTTATGATTCTTATTTGTAACAGTATTAATTGGAACTATTTTCTTCAGTGGATGAATAAATTAAAGGCGTAAAAAAGGCATGTTTATGTAGTAATGGGTTAAAGAAAAGTTGACAACACAGGATTGACGGACTTGGCACTTTAATTGTGCCAGGTGAGCTAGAAATAGCCAAGTGATTCTAGCACACACAGTACAGACATATAAACCATGCTTGTCTCATACAACACCAGTATTATATTGACTTCTTACTCCTGAAATCTGAACTTGGTAAATCTATAGAGCATAAACCATCTCCAAAACTCCCCTATAGAGTCACTAGGCATTGACTTTTAGTGAGACTGTGTGACTAGTCGAACTTCAATATCTCGAACTTGGTTATGTGGAACATACCCATAGTTAAAAAACGTGGCTTAGCCACGTTTTAACATTGAAATTTGGGTATGTTCGGTTTAACCGAATATGAAATAATGTTATTAATGTGTCGAAATATCGGTTAGTTCGAGTTAAGCGAGTTCGAGATATGGAAGTTGGACTGTATGTCTTGTAGAACACTCTTGTTGTAGTGACAGCTCTGGGTGTGGACATTGGACAGGCCCATATCTCAAAGCAGGCAAGTATCTGCTACAGTGGATAAGACTATATTCCTTCCCAATAAACATGTTTGTGCCCAAACCAGTCTTTGCCTTAACCCATTCCCCCATTTACGCCTTTGATTTATCCCTTCACTAAAGAAAATAGGTCCACTATTGTACAGTTATGAATATGTTTCATAAGAAATATTTTCTATATTCTAGCAGATTATAGCTTAAAGCAGGCTGAAATTAAAGCAGAATGTGCCTTAAGGCACATTCTGCTTTACTTTCAACCTGCTTTAAGTGGTCACCAATCTTCAAAACTAGAAACAGGCTATGGGGTAATGGGTTCAGTTTTTCAGACCACTTGCCTGAAACTGACTAAACTGCTGTTTTCACAGTAATATGCAAAATCAGAAGAAGAAAAATTTGCCCGAATCAGAAACCACTTCCACAAGGATCCTAAGTGAGTTAGGGAGTAGACTACAAAACAAGGCTGTTCATTGCAAACCGTTTGTAGCCAGATCATATACCCAGTCACTCTTTCTCTAATCAGTGATCCAAGCTTATTGAAATAAATTGGTTATACATGTATTCTTAAAAACAACTGCTTTTTTCTACATTTCATTGCATTTGGCTTGCAATTCATTTAAATGGAAAAAAATAGTATCTTCCCCTCTGTATCATGACCTCTAATTCATTTCATATCATCACAGGCAAAACAAAAACTTTAATATTTGTAGGTGTATTTTTGTCCATGCCTCCTAATATTTCTTTAATGTTTGTACTGTATTTTGTTCATGGCTCCTAATATTTCTTTAATGTTTGTAGGTGTATTTTGTTCATGGCTCCTAATATTTCTTTGATGTTTGTAAACATATTTTGTCCATGCCTCCTAATATTTTTTTAATGTTTGTAGGTGTATTTTGTTCATGGCTCCTAATATTTCTTTGATGTTTGTAAACATATTTTGTCCATGCATGCCTCCTAATATTTCTTTAATATTTGTAGGTGTATTTTTGTCCATGCTTCCTATTATTTCTTTAATGTTTGTACTGTATTTTGTTCATGGCTCCCAGTGTTCTGCCAAGGGGGCGCCCGTGCGCCATTGGCGCATAAAAATCACAAACGGCGCATAAAACTTCCCGTAAATGGGCCCGAGGGCGCGCTGAAAAAATCGCGAAAAAAAAATATTCCCGCTACGATGGTCAATGTTTTAGTCGTTCCGTAGAGCATTTGAAACGACTAATTTCATTGGATACGTCGACCAGAAGTATCCGCTATAGTCCAATCGCTGATAATCTCTCATGCCTTATCGTTTGTTTTGTTGAAAGATGGCTGACCAAAAATGTAAGGCAGCTACACTGATAGACTTTTTTCAAAGTTTTCGAAATACGCGGAGTAAAATTAAGGAAATAGACGAAACTAATATTAAGTATTCCACAGAGAAAACGTGCATGACGCTGTCGCGGATCAGAATACGGCCGTAAGTAGTAAAAACGTTCAATTGATTCTAAAAAACAGAAACCCCTCTACAGCCGACGACCGAGTTTGATAAAGTTGACCGCTCTTCGAAATGCACAAATGGTATATCCGCCGAGAAAAAGAAGGGTTGAACTTTTCAGCATAGGTGGTTAAAAGAAAACACGTGGCTTGCTTACACTGGTGGGTCAGTTTCTATGACTTGCTATCTGTGTCTAGACTAAAGCACTTTAAGAAAAAGAGCACACCACTGGTTAATGTCGTAATTGGAAAACGAGTTATTTTTATTGCGTTTTCTATCATTTTTATGAGAATAAAATGTGGGGCCCACACTTTTAAAAAATGGCCCCCTTTTTTCATGACCAGTGGGCCCTGGGGCCCATAGTTTTGGATTTCTTGGCAGAACACTGGCTCCTAATATTTCTTTAATGTTTGTAGGCATACTTTGTTCATGCCTCCTAATATTTCTTTAATGTTTGTAGGCATATTTTGTTCATGGTTCCTAATATTTCTTTGATGTTTGAAGGCGTATTTTGTTCATGCCTCCTAATATTTCTTTAATTTTGTAGGCGTATTTTGTTCATGCCTCCTAATATTTCTTTGATGTTTGTAGGGGTATTTTGTTCATGCCTTCAATATTTCTTTAATGTTTGTAGGTGTATTTTGTTCATGCCTCCTTAATATTTCTTTAATGTTTGTAGGCGTATTTTGTTCATGTCTTTTAATATTTCTTTAATGTTTGTAGGCGTATTTTGTTCATTTTGCCTCATATTTCGTTGATGTTTTCCTAATATTTCGTTAATATTTGTAGGTGTATTTTGTTCATGCATCCTAATATTTCTTTGATGTTTGTAGGCATATTTTGTTCATGTCTCCTAATATTTCTTTAATGTTTGTAGGCATATTTTGTTCATGCCTCCTTATATTTCTTTGATGTTTGTAGGTGTATTTTGTTCATGCCTCCTAATATTTCTTTAATGTTTGTAGGTGTATTTTGTTCATGCCTCCTTATATTTCTTTAATGTTTGTAGGCATATTTTGTTCATGCCTCCTAATATTTCTTTAATGTTTGTAGGTGTATTTTGTTCATGCCTCCTTATATTTCCTTGATGTTTGTAGGCGTATTTTGTTCATTCTGCCTAATATTTTTTAATGTTTGTAGGCGTATTTTGTTAATGCCTCCTTATATTTCGTGTTTGAAAGCGTATTTTGTTCATTCTTCCTAATATTCCTTTAATGTTTGTAAGCATTTTTTGTTCATGGCTCCTAATATTTCTTTGATGTTTGTAGGCATATTTTGTTCATTCTGCCTCATATTTTGTTGATGTTTGTATGGTGTATTTTGTTCATGCCTCCTAATATTTCTTTTATGTTTTTAGGCGTATTTTGTTCATTCTGCCTCATATTTCGTTGATGTTTGTAGGCGTATTTTGTTCATGCTATGCCTCCTTATATTTCTTTAATGTTTGTAGGCATATTTTGTTCATGCCTCCTAATATTTCTTTGATGTTTGTAGGCGTATTTTGTTCATGCCTCCTTATATTTCTTTAATTTTGTAGGCGTATTTTGTTCATGCCTCCTAATATTTCTTTAATGTTTGTAGGCGTATTATGTTCATGCCTTCAATATTTCTTTAATGTTTGTAGGCGTATTTTGTTCATGCCTCCTAATATTTCTTTAATGTTTGTAGGCGTATTTTGTTCATGCCTCCTAATATTTCTTTAATGTTTGTAGGCGTATTTTGATCATGCCTTCTTATATTTCTTTAATTTTGTAGGCGTATTTTGTTCATTCTGCCTAATATTTCTTTAATGTTTGTAGGTGTTTTTTGTTCATGCCTCCTTATATTTCTTTAATTTTGTAGGCGTATTTTGTTCATGGCTTCTAATATTTCTTTGATGTTTGTAGGCATATTTTGTTTATGCCTCCTCATATTTCTTTAATGTTTGTAGTTGTATTTTGTTCATGGCTTCTAATATTTCTATAATGTTTGTAGGCATATTTTGTTTATGCCTCCTCATATTTCTTTAATGTTTGTAGGTGTATTTTGTTCATGGCTTCTAATATTTCTATAATGTTTGTAGGCATATTTTGTTTATGCCTCCTCATATTTCTTTAATGTTTGTAGTTGTATTTTGTTCATGTCTCTGAATATTTCTTTAATGTTTGTAGGCGTATTATTTTAATGCCTCCTTATATTTCTTTAATGTTTGTAGGTATATTTTGTTCATGCCTCCCTATATTTCTTTAATGTTTGTAGGTGTCTTTTGTTCATGTCTCTTAATATTTCTTTAATGTTTGTAGGCGTATTTTGTTCATGCCATGCCTGCTTATATTTCTTTAATGTTTGTAGGCACATTTTGTTCATGCCTCCGAATATTTCTTTCATGATTGACAGAGTTAAAGCATTGACCCTTCTCCTACTCTGAATGTTCAGTTTTATTTATATATAAAAGACTGACCAATATGAATATCTATCATCTGAATTACTACATTTGCTAATAGAATAAGTAAAGTTTTTAAAGAAAACTGCAGATTGTCAAACTTATTATATTAGAAAGCAGTGCAGAAACAGATCAAACAGCTCCTTTGGGAGCTGTTTGATCTGGGTCTGTACTGCTTTCAATAAGTGTAAATATGAGCCAATAGCAGGAGAATCACCAGGGTAAAATAATGTTTATTTAGATTGTCTTAACCCATATATGTCTGGATATTGCAATGAACTTTTCCTGTAAACTTGCTGGACAATTGCATTTTAGAACAAGAGTGATCGACACTGCAGTGTTTGACCGTACAGTAAAAATATTTCACATGATACAACAAACATAGCAGACCCTGATGAGACATTGTCTTCAGGGCTGCCATTTCTCCGGATTTTTCTAGTACATGGTAGCTTAAAGTAGGCTGAAAGTAAAGCAGAATGCGACTTAAGTCGCATTCTGCTTTACTTTCAGCCTGCTTTAAGCAGGCATGTGTCAACAAAACTAGACACTGGCGATGGGGTAAAGGTACGGTTCCTAAAATCGCACTTGAAAAATGCAAATTTGGAAATCTTAGGATTTTTTATGTCAACTTATGGCAGCCCTGTGTCTTACACAGCATCTATGAGTGTCTACACTGTTTGCCAAAGTCCACTTTAGTAATATACACTCATAGGTTTAAATGGGTTAAAAGACGTGTCTGCCAGAAAATGAGAAAATATCTCATGCACTTTTCAAAACAATGACAGCAGAAAAAATTCTGCATGAATTCATATTTGATTGTATTGAGCGCAACATTGATGTGAAATTTATAAACAGTTTGGGTTCAAACAAAGGAAAGCAGACTCGAGGTAAGGTTTCTAAGGGACACTGATGAGGTACACATACACCCAGGCTGTTTAGATGTTACATTTTGTATGGCATGAAATAATATATGAGCTGTGCCATGAGCACTAATCAGTCCCCTGTTATTAACACATTACTCCATATTTATTTTTTTTATACAGTAAGGAATATGCAGAATAAGAAGTATTTCCTTTATCTTAGCAGATAGTAAATAGGGTCAAAATAAGTAGCCATTTTTTAGACAAGCGCTTACCTGTTGCACTGAAGCTTGATCATAAGCTTTACCTTTTCTGTTTCATCAGTTTTAATTTAAATCCATTCAAATTTGTAGTATAGCATGTAAACAATTTTGGAATACAACCTCATAATTCTAGTATAGTAGTCTATATATATAGTACATCAAGGGCAGATAACTAGAGCCTAAACAATACTGAAATGAAGCCTTTTCTAGCATTTCAAAGTATATCAAGGGCAGATAACTATTGCCACAATGATTAGATTTCAACAATAATTGCACTCCTTTGAGAACTTATAGGTATATACTTTGTGTGCAAGTAGAAAACTGTAGTTGCAAGAGGGTAAACGCTGTTCGATATGGCATTTTCAACAATTCAAGGGCAGACAACTCTTGACCTATTGGTCCGATTTAACCCTTTGAACCCTAGTTCCGCATATAGGCGTCCTTTTCAAAAAATGAACATGCGAATAGTACACTTGTCCTATGCAAACAGTGAAGACCCAGATCAGAGGGCTCCGAAAGGAGCCCTCTGATCAGGGTCCTCACTGTTTGTCATAATGTCAAACATTGACAAAAACAACCCTTAAAAGTCAGAAATGGACTAGACTAAAATGGAAACTGGAATTGTCCATTTAAAGTTTCAGGGAGGAAAGAGTTAAACCATAATCACACTTATTTGAACTCTTATGGTCATATACAATCTGAGCAAGTTTGAAAAAGTGTGGCCTCTAGAACAAGTTTGAGATAGATTGGATAAAAATTGTGGCCTCTAGAGTGTAAACATCCTTAAATATGGCATTTTCAGCAATTCAAAGGAAGATTACTCTTGACCTATTGGTCCGATTTCAACCATAATTGAACTCATTCGAACTCTTATGGTAATATACAATCTGAGCAAGTTTGAGAAAGATTGGATAAAATTGTTGACGCCGGACATTCAAGTATTGCAAAAGCTCACCCTGAGCTAGCTCAGGTGAGCTAAAAAATCAGGGAGAATTATATTCTACTGATTTAATTAACTCATATCAGGCAACTAAGATTGATAAGTAATAGGACTGCAACGATTCACCGAATTTCGGTTATTTTCGGTTCGTTTGTCTCGGTTCGAGTTTCGGGTCGGCACCGCAAATTTTCGGTTCGGTGCGCCGATGTATGGTGTATTACGCTAGACCGCTAATTTACCAATCAGCGTGCAGTCTGCATGTATATTTTTGATGGTCAGACGTTCCAAAATGTAAGGTTAAATCACAGTTCTAACCTTTTCTTCTTGCAGTAATTTAAATAGCTCGCTTCTCGTCCGTCTCATTCTTTTCATATCGGCTATTTATAATTCCGGGAAACCCAGCACTTAACGCATGCGCATGATTGATAGCCCGGCTTCAAAGGTCAGCATCAGAAAAAGGGTAACCAGTCTTTTACTTAGCGACCGCAAATTGCGAATGGCGATGTAAATAATTAAACTGAAATATTAATGACTTTTTCAGTAAAATAATAATATAATTGGAGCTAGGTAGTTCTTCTAGCGCTTATAAATAGAAGGCAGATGACGCATTTAAGGAAGACCAGCCAGAATGACAAACAGAATAGGCTTAAAGCTTAGTTACGAAACTTCAATGAAAAACAGGTTGGGACGAACCACTCCTTAAATTCGCTACAATCTGTCCTAAAATGGTAGAAAGAAATGCACATCTTTCTCGTACATATGATAAAATTATAGATGACAGTGATAGCGTTTTCGAAAAAGTGTGTAGATCTATGGTCTGCGTAGACATGTGACAGTAAATGAGAATTTTTTTCTGGTTGATTTTATCAAGTTCTTATCCTAATACCCGAACCGAAATAACCGAAAACCGAAGGGGTCTACTCGAACCCGAACCGAACCGTGAAGTACCTGAACCGTTGCAGCCCTAATAAGTAACTTGTTCCAATTCAAAATTTACTTGTCCAAGACAATTTGGACAACCATATACTGTCCAGTCCTATTAATAACCCAATGGTGATGTTGATGATGTGTGACTAATGGGTAGGACACACTAGGATAATTAACACTGACAGGGACACTGGAAGGTTGGCCAATGATGTCAGCCCTGTAGGGAAATAAAACCCTATATCTGCTCCTTGACCCAATTGAACTTGACTATTATAAATGAAACAGACTGGGAACAATCTGGCTTCCATCAGTACAAACACTCCATGTGCAGATCCTGATGAGGGACTCGGATCTGGATACCCCCTTGCTATTTTTGGCAGAAGTGTAATTATCAGATTTAAGTTCCAATATGGGCAGCACTGGGATCATTTTGGTCAACCCCTTTTCTCATACCGAAAGTGCAAAGCATCTATATCCAGCTGTGTGTAATTAGGGCCTGTGGCAACTTAACCCATTACCCAATAAATACGCCTTTTAACGCTTCATATTAATATATTCATCCACAGTAGAAAATTGTTCCATTTTAAACTGTCATGAAAATGCACCATTAGATATATAATCTACATCCTAACAGATGGCAACTTAAAGCCTTGAGGCGCATCCTGCTTTACTTTCAACCTGCTTTAAAAGGTCACCTGTCTTCAAAAACTAGAAACAGGCCATGGGGTAATGGGTTTAAAGGAAGATGAAAGTAACAAGATGTTTCCTTTTTCGTCTTGCCATCTATAGTGCATCGAACGCCATCAATGAAATTTCATTTTTAGAACACATATTGACAAGAAGTAGGTTAGATCTGTTCGAGTAAAGAAAATATTTATCATGGTGCATATCCATGATTGTATAAAGTGGAACTATTTTCTACAGTGGAGGAGTATAACTAGTAAAGGCGTAAAAAGACATATTCATGGGGTAATGGTTTAAGACACAAGGATCAGAGAAGAAGTCTGAATCAATGTTAGGCATAGTTTATGCCGCTCGTTTATGATATGAGAAACAGCATGCTCCATTCCCAGTGTCATATCAGCGTCCTCCGAAATCAGCTGTAAATGCCAAATCATCCCATAGACTAATGATTTACTACCTAATTACTCTTCATATTGCACACACTGTCTATTGATCCAAGAAACTGCGTCACCTGGTTTACAGAATAAAACACTAATATGGTTAACAGAACTCCAGATATGCGGAGTATAATTATCAAAAACTAAAATTTTCATTTCTGTATTAAACCCCATGGTGTCACTACTTATTAGAATCGTCTCTTCGAGACGATTATAATGAGTAGTAACACCATAGGATTTGGTGTCGAAATGATTGAGAAAATGTTGGATTTGTTTAGTTTACTCCCTCTTTTCCATGAAATGTTAACTTTTTAAATGGTCTCTTCCATTTTAGGATAAATCAATGGTTTACATTAACATTAGGGAATTTTACCCCCAAAATAATTAAAATTAGTATGACAAATGTTGAAGACTCCTTCAGGAGGCCTCTGATCTCAAGATCTACACTGTTTGAAAAGTGTGTACAGTAAAACCTCTCTATAACGACCACTAAAATAAATGCTAATTAGATATACAAGAGGGCCTGAAGGCCCTGATATCGCTCACCTGTTGTACTGAAGCTTGATAGCTTTACCTTTCTGTTTCACCCATTTTAGCTAAATCCATTCAAATTTGTAGTATAGCATGTAAACAATTTTGGAATACAACCTTATAATTCTAGTATAGTAGAGTACATCAAAGGCAGGTAACTTAAGAGCCTAAACAATACTGAATGAAGCCTTTTCTAGCATTTCAAAGTATATCAAGGGCAGATAACAATTGCCACAATGATTAGATTTCAACAATAATTGCACTCATTCGAGAACTTAAGCTATATACTTTGTGTGCAAGTATAAGCAAAAGCCATTGAAAACTGTAGTTGCAAGAGTGTAAACGCTGTTAAATATGGCATTTTCAGCAATTCAAGGGCAGATAACTCTTGACTTATTAGTCTGATTTCAACCATAATTGCACTTTTTCGAACTCTGATGGTCATACACAATCTGGGCAAGTTTGAGAAAGATTGGATAAAAAGTGTGGCCTCTAGAGTGTAAACACTGTTAAATATGGCATTTTCAGCAATTCAAAGGTAGATAACTCTACACCTATTGGCCTGATTTCAACAATAATTGTACTCCTTTGAACTCTTATGGTAATTTACAATCTGAGCCAGTTTGAGAAAGATTGGATAAAAATGGTGGCCTCTAGAGTGTGAACACTGTTAAATATGGCATTTTCAGCAACTCAAAGGTAAATAACTCTTAACCTATTGGCCCGATTTCAACCATAATCGAACTCATCTGAACTCTTATGGTAATATACAATATGGGCAATTTTGAGAAAGATTGGATAAATATTGTGGCCTCTAGAGTGTAAACGCTGTTAAATATGGCATTTTCAGCAATTCACAGGTAGATAACTCTTGACCTATTTGTCCGATTTCAGCCATAATCGAACATATTCTTACTCTTATAGTAAAATACGATGTGAGCAAGTTTAAGAAAGATTGGATAAATATTGTGGCCACTAGAGTGTAAACAATGTTAAATATGGCATTTTCAGCAATTCAAAGGTAGATAACTCTTGACCTATTAGTCTGATTTCAACCATAATCGAACTCATCCGTACTCTTATGGTAATATACAATATGAGCAAGTTTGAGAAAGATTGGATAAATATTGTGGCCTCTAGAGTGTAAACACTAAAATTGTTGACGCCGGACCACGCACGACGCACACCGCACGACGGACATTCAAGGATTGCAAAAGCTCACCCTGAGCTAGCTCAGGTGAGCTAATAAAAGACAGGTGACAGCTTAAAGCAAGGTGACAGTGAAACAGAAAGCTCCTAAAGGAGCTTTCTGTTTAACTGTCACATTGCTTTAAGCAGTCACCTGTCATAAACAAAAAATAATCTACACAATTTAGTGGCCGTTATAGAGAGGTTTAACTGTATATATCTGTTCCAGCATGGTAAGGAACATGGACAATGTTTCTACTAGCTCCAATTTATGAAAGTAGTATATGGCAAAGGTTACAAATTTAACATACAGAGTATTTCAAATGCTAACATCAGTATGTCACTACTAAACCCTATGATATCAATACTCATTAGAATTATCTCGAAGAGATAATTATTCTAATGAGTGGAGTTCTCCATCCCTACAACGGCCCTCCGAACGATTTCTCCCTTACAACAATGCTTCCCCAAACAAGACATTTATATCTAACCATTTCACTGCTGCAATATTGTCTGCTTAAAATTGTGGTTTGCTGCTTTTTCTCAAAGTTACCTATTGGACATTTTTACAGAAGAAACATAAAGATGAGTGACAAACATTTTGAACCCAGATCAGACGTCGCATTAACCCTTAGCCGCCAAATAAATTGTCGTCTGCTATATTTCTCGTCTGCTTCAACTTTGTTTTTTTTGTTTTTTTTCAGGCCTTGTCAAAGCAGGACCTCGTTTATTTTCCCCGTCATAGGTGTGTAGGGGTCGGGGAGCCATCCTCCTGCACACCTTACATAACCATGTATATAACATAGAAATACAATATAATTGCATTGACAAAGGTCTCTAAGTTTTTAATTACTTAGACCAGAAAAGAAAATGTGAAGAAAAAAGTAATAATGAAAAAAAACCAAAAAAAAACCAGAAAAGAAAATGTGAAGAAAAAAGTAATAATGAAAAAAAAAAAAAAAAAAGCATTTTGTAGAAAAATCATTTTGTAGCCAGGCATACTTTCATGCAAATTTTATTGCTTACCATATTTTTACGTCATATTTTTTTTTTTTTTTTTTTTGCATATAAGGCACACATATTTGGACACGGACGTATTTTATATACAAACATAGATTTAATATAGGTGTTTTAAGTTTCAAAAAGAATTTTAAAGCGATCCCATTGATTATAAAAACAATCCGTAGAGTCATTTTTAATTGCTATTGACTTAAATATATTGTATTTAAAGGATAAGTAGAGTTTTATACCTTGTATTGTAGGTAGATATTTATTGTATTTGCATTGGAAAATATACATTTTAAAAATAATGAGAATCAGGTTTTTTATATAATCTGTTGTATTTCTAAAACCAAAAATCATTGTGTCGATATTAAGATTTTGAAATTCCTTCATTTTGGGCGAAAAAAGGCTTTTAATTAATTGTTGACTGGTAGGACACGTCCAAAACAAATGGTCGATAGTTTCTAAATCTGATTTACAAAAAGTACATAATGGGCTTTTTACATAGTTCATTTTGAATAGATAGTAGTTTGTTCCAAGTATTCTGTGTATAATACGGAACTGAAACCACTGTATTTCTGTATCATTTGATATCTTAAAAGGTATTTGAAATATTTCTTTCCAATCCTTTTTGTTAATTGTTATATTTAGTGTTTTATTCCATTTCTCTATAGAAGTCGGCTGGTCAAAATTTCTGTTTAAGCATTTGTATATTGTTTTTGAACCTTTAGAATCCTTTAAGATAAGTTTTAAATAAGGCGGGAACATTGGTTTCTGTATAGAGTTTAAACTACCCTTTTTTATTTGGATACGCTCAAGTCCCTTTTCAATGGCAAGTTTAATTCCATTGTATATTAAAGAATTGGTTGGTAAATTATATTTATTTGCAAATTCGTTATAAGTCATGATTGCACCATTTTTATTTATCAAATCTCCAATGCAGTGTAAACCAGTTTGAAACCAAGACTTTAAGAATACACTTTTATGTCCAACCAAAATCATGTTGTTATAAAATAAAGGGTAATCTTGAATAGTGTTTTTATCTATTATATGATTATCAATAACTTTCGAAAATGCCATGAATGTTTCAGCCCAAAACTTGTTGCTACATTTACCTGCGATAATTTCATAGAAATGTTTTCCACAATTTAGCATTTTGTTAATATCTATGTTATTTTTAATAATATCTACCCATCCGCCACTTTTTATTACTAACCGTCTGATCCATGTTGTTTTAAGCGAATCAATAAAAGCTCTTAAATTTACCATTTTCAACCCTCCTTCATCATAGTCTTTTACAATTATAGATTGTTTTATCTTATGACTTCCGCCCCAGATGTAGGTACCGTCATTTCCCGAGTATTGTGCGCATCTGTGTATAACACGCACCCTTATTTTCAGGGTTAAATGTCTGAAAAAAACTTTTCCCAAGGTTTTGGTCAGCCGTCGTACGCACGATTTCTCCTGCTGAACCCAGTTGTTTTTAAATGAAGCGAGTTCCGTAGGCATATTTTGAGACCAAGAAAATCCGTTAAATATGTGATAATTACAAGTATTCTGATAGTCAGGGGTGAAATCCGCCCTTCGAAGTTCCAAAAAATAAGATGTGACTGTGTTTCAAATGCTGGAAACGAAACCAGACATATTTTTATAGGCATACTTAATTTTCATTTCTAGCGTCACATTAGAACAGGAACGGAATATGTTCCTGATTAGAATCACCCCGCATTATTCTGTGAAAGTTTGTAGATGCGTTTATTAGGATTAAAATATATAAATACTAAACATTTATTGTATCGAATTATTTCATCACTAGCATTTATTGAATTATGAAAAAATACGGTAGAATACGAATGTTCCGAAAAAGTTACAAAAAGTTTCGCTCTGAAAATCGAGTGCCGCAAATCAAAAGAATAATCCGGAAATAGTAAATTGGATTATGCGCAGTTCGGGTCCGGAAATGGCGGGTGTTTATACAGTGACGCTTTGTTTCTACGATGCAACCAGAGCTAAGTTTACTTCCTTTTGAGCGATTTCACGCAATAATTATGAATAACAACTTGTTTATTTACTTTATTTCTCTCTCAGTTCAAAATGCCTTACCGATTTAGATTGTATTAGATACTGTACGTAACGACTAACGTGCTCCCTCGAAAGAAGCTTCAAATAATGAGGGCTTGCATTCTCAGATCCGAGACTAATTTTAATAACTTATAAGCAATCAAGTGTCATAACATCAACAGTTTACACCCGGACAATCATAACTGATTATAATTGGGGTCACTAGCGTGTCATCTCCAATAAACAGCCCTAATCCCCGGCCGCCTAGTATGGGAGGTGTCAATTAAAGCCCTGCAGCGTATTGCGCAATCTTAACACATCAGCCTACGGGCGCTAACCGTTGGTCAAGGAAGGCTTTAGAGTCTTGTTCCCCTGTATTGTACGCACCCCCAAATTGCAGAAAAAAGATTTTATGATAAAAGTGCGCACAATACATAGCTAAAGACGGTATAAAATATATTTTGTAAGTTATTTAACATTTTCTCTGTAGGTTTCGGTAAAGCAAGAAACAAATGATTTAACTTTGCGACTAGTAAACTTTTAATGACAGTTATTTTACCAATAGGTGTTAATTTTCTTCTATTCCATGATTTTATTGTTTTTTCTATTTCAATTATTTTTGGTTTGTAATTCAAATTGACAATTCTGTCTAAATCTACATGAAAATGTACCCCTTAGCATCTCAAATTGATTCTGATTCCATGTTAGTTTCCATTTAGTTTTAATTGTGTCAGAGCTATATTTTTTCTTACCTATCCATACTACTTTCGTTTTTTCAAAATTAACCTTTAAACCTGAAATTTCGGAGAATCTTGAAAGAGTATCTAGCGTTTCATTAAGTGATTCGCTTGAACCATCCAAAATTACACTTGTGTCGTCAGCAAACTGGGAAAGCTTAAATTCATTTTGATCTATTGTTATACCTTTTATATTTGGATTTGACCTAATTTTAATTGATAAGATTTCGGCACATAGAATAAAGATGTAACAAGATAAAGGATCACCTTGTCTGCAGCCCCTTTCAATCTTAAAAACATCGGAGAGGTAACCACACTGAGTAACAGTTGATTTTGCATCTTTATAAAAAATATCAAACCATGTTTGTATTGAGCAGCCAAAATTAAAGGTTGTCAGTGTTCTCTTTACAAAGGACCAAGAAAGTGAATCAAAAGCCTTTTCAAAGTCGATTAAAAGTAAAATACCAGGTATATCATTTTCCTCTGTGTAATGGAGCAAATCATATATAAGCCTAGTATTCTCTCCTATAAATCGTCCTTTAAGAAATCCAGTTTGATCCTGATGAATAAGTTTAGGAAGAAAATATTTAATTCTGTTTGCTATACAACCAGTACCTATTTTATATACAGTATTCAACAGAGTAATTGGCCGCCAGTTTTTAAGATACTGTTTAGGTTTGTCGCCTTTTGGAATGCATGTAATTAAACCTTGAGTTAGTGTTTCTGACAATTTATTTATTCGGTACGATTCATTTAATGCTCTAACAACAAACACACCTATTTTCACCCAAAATACTTTATAAAAGTCAGCGCTAAAGCCCGAGGTACCAGGACTTCGATTATTTTTCATATTTTTCAAAACATTTGTTGCTTCTTCAATAGTAATATCCCCCTCAATGCATTCGGATTCGCCTTTACTTAGTTTTGGTATGTTATCATTTTCAAAAAAATAATTTTGCTCTTCAGGTTTGGTATTGACATCTTTAGATTTATATAAAGTTTCGTAAAATGTTTTGATCTCTTCTAGAATCATATTTTGTTTGGTTATCTCACTTCCATCATCTTTAACAATTTTTCCTAATGTTTTTGTCTGTATATTTGTCCTTTCTAAGCCACAAAAATATTTAGTTGGTTTTTCACCTTCAATGCTCCATTTAACCTTTGATCTGATCATGTAACCTTTCATTTTATTTTCATTTATTTGCTTTAGTTCATCGTGTAAAGAAACAAGTTCTCCTGAATTTTGTTCTGTTAAATTTTGTTCCATTTCATGTATTGCTTTTTTCAGATTTTCTTCCCTCGTTTGAATTGATTTTTTCTTGTATGAGCTATATGAAATAGATTTACCTCTGATTTCCATCAATAACGTATCTAGAAATAACAGGTCACTTATACTAAACTGAATTTCACTATTTGGTATATTGTTAATTGTATCTCTGTTGTATACGGGTAGTGCATATTGTTCTTTTATCTCTTCAATTTTCTTATTTATTGTATTTATATATTCTAAATCATTTAATAATGAGTTGTTATGCTTCCACAATCCTGAACTATGTTGGAATTCATTAAACTGAAATGTTGATGATATTATAGAGTGATCGGAGCAGAAGCTATGATGAATTTTTGAATCAGACAAATACATTCTGATAGATGAAGAAATTAAAAAGAAGTCAAGTCGAGCTTGCTGAATAGGTCTTTGCTTCCTCCAAGTGTAGAGTTGTTTTTGTGGATTAAGCTCCCTAAAAGGGTCGACTAGCTCTCTGTTAGAAATATATTCTAATACAGTATTTCTAGCATTTTTATTGTTGATATGTTTATAATTATAATAATCTTTATCTGGATCCAATACTAAGTTAAAATCGCCACATATTACATATGAGATATTTCCAAAGTTATCTATGCTGTCAAATATTTTATCGTAAAACGGACGGCTGGTCTTGATTAGGACCATAAATTGACGCAAGCGAGAAACGATAATCATTCACAGTTAAATCGAGTATAATAAAATTTCCATTTGTGTCATATGTTACATTATGTATTTTAAAATTAGGTATATTAAATAATATGGCGACGCCCCTACTTCGTGATGTGTTGCAGCTTAATACTATTTCAGATCCCCATTCTGTGTATATAGTTTTATACATGTCCTGTGTAAAATGGGTATCTTGCAAACAGTATATTTCATGTTTTAATTCTTTTAGATGGTGGAACACTGACAACCTTTTCTTTTTACTGTGTAAACCTCTACAGTTGTACGATACAATATTTACTTTCTTCGAATCGCCAGCAAAATACTAAAAGAGACGTTACTTTACCAAGAAGCGATAAATATGACATATTTGAATGCCTGGCTAACAAATAAAAATAAATAGCAGGTAAACACATAAGATAGAGAGAAAAACCACAAATATTACATGTACAAATGAAAATGTTGTCCGAGTGTCAAACAGCTTGGATCCGGTTGAGACGCCGAGTTACTCAGCGTCTCATCCGGATCCAAGCTGTTTGCATATGGAGCTATAGTCGTGAGTGGCAGGCTAAGGGTTAAGTGGTGTCTGATCTGAGTTCAAACTGCTTGCAAATGTACTCTAAATGTATTAATCTTCCTTCCCTACAACTCCCTCCTAACAACACATGCACACACTATATGTCTTCCATGGGGGGTTTCACTGTGCTGTCACCATGTGAATGCCATGGTAGCAGTAGAGTGATTGAAGACATCCCAAGAACACGTGCACTGTGTTTGCATTAAGTTTTGTTTAAACGGGAAAGAATAACATCATTCCTACTGTAAGATACAAACATTTTTTAACCCTTTCCCACATAGCATATCTCTAGTATTGAATATAGGTGTCCACTTAAAGCAGGTTGAAAGTAAAGCAGAATGCGCTTTAAGCGCATTCTGCTTTACTTTCAGCCTGCTTTAAGCTATCATCTGCTAGAATATAGAAAATATTTTGTATTATACATATTTATGAATGTATAAATTGGAACTATTTTCTTCAAGGCAAGAATAAACTGAATGCGCTAAAAGGCGCTTCTATGGGGGAAAGGGTTAAAGAATGTATTGTCAATACAGCGTTCACTCTCTTCAACGACATCCGAAGGGAGACAAAAATTGTGTGCGATGTACGGAGGGAGTCGTTAAAGGGAGGGAAAATGGCTTACATTTGCAAACAGCTTGAATCCAGATCAGACGCCGCGTAACGTGGCGTCTGATCTGGATTCAAGCTGTTTGTCACTCGTTATTAAGTTTTTTCTGTCAAAATGTCCAATTTGTAACTTTGAGAAAAACAGCAGACGACAAATTTAAAGCAGACGGTATTGCAGCCATGAAAAGCGTTAGACATAATTGTCTTGTTTGGGGAACAGCAGCAAGGGTCATTGTAGGGAGGGAGTCGTTGTTGAGAGGGCCGTTGTAGGGAGGGAGTCGTTGTTGAGAGGGCCGTTGTAGGGAGGGAGTCGTTGTTGAGAGGGCCGTTGTAGGGAGGGAGCACTGTATATGCAACTTTGCTTATTACTAATGTTTTGAGGTAGCGGTTTACGATCGATACTGCAAGCGGATTTTTCTAATTTATTGTCGTGATTGATGATTTTCCCCCCAATTTTATAGCTGATGGGTGAAAATGGTACACATCCCATCAGAATATGCCAATTTACAAAAAATATTTTATTTTTTTACGATTTTATAAGAACATTTAAAAAAAAATTCAAACAACAATATCAAAGCCATCTTTATTTGTAACATGATTAACCCTTAGCCCGCCAAATAAATTGTCGTCTGCTATATTTCTCGTCTGCTTGAAGTTTCAAAGCGCTTCAAAGTTGCTCAAAATTGCTGAAAATGTTGTATGAGTGTCAAACAGCTTGGATCCGGATGAGACGCCTGCTTTAAGTTAAATCTTCTAGAATATAGAAAACACTTCTTACGATACATATTCATGACTGTAGAAATTGGATCTGACCAGTGGAGTAATAAATTAAATGTGCTAAAAGGCGTTTCAATGGGGGAAAGGGTTAATAACTATAGCAGTGTCACAATCGTGGCAGACAACATTATTACTTGGTGTTCAGAGAGTTAACCCTTAGCCCGCCAAATAAATTGTCGTCTGCTTTATTTCTCGTCTGCTTGAAGTTTCAAAGCGCTTCAAAGTTGCTCAAAATTGCTGAAAATGTTGTCCGAGTGTCAAACAGCTTGGATCCGGATGAGACGCCGAGTTACTCGGCGTCTCATCCGGATCCAAGCTGTTTGCATATGGAGCTATAGTCGTGAGTGGCAGGCTATGGGTTAAAATTGCCCAAAATACTCTTTATAAACATATCTAGGGATCTGTGTCTCAGATTTTCAAATCAAAGTTTTTTTACGGTTTAAAGGCGACCACTATTACGTAACGCTTTATAACGGACCACTGGAGCTATTTATAAAATATCTGAGACATGGTTCCCTCGACGAGATAATACCCTATCATCTGCTTCAAACCGCACGAAAATCGAACTCCAACTGCGAAAGTTAGGGGTGTTCAAAAATACCGCTTGCTTCAAATTATGTAATGCCGGAAACTCCAATTAACTGACTGATGTGTCAATTAGGCTCTTGTGACAACCCGGTATTCAACTAAGACCTTCTTTTTCAACAAATAACATGACCCAGCTTATCATCAACCATTTCGTTAAACTCCGCCCGAAATTAACAAAGCCAATCATATAACAAGAGGGCCTGAAGGCCCTGATATCGCTCACCTCTTGTACTGAAGCCTGATAACTTTACCTTTCTGTTTCACTCGTTTTAATCTAAATCCATTCAAATTTATAGTATAGCATGTAAACAATTTTGGAATACAACCTCATAATTCTAGTATAGTAAAGTATATCAAGGGCAGATAACTAGAACCTAAACAATACTGAAATAAAGCCTTTTCTAGCATTTCAAAGTATATCAAGGGCAGATAACTATTGCCACAATGATTAGATTTCAACAATAATTGCACTCCTTTGAGAACTTATAGCTGTATACTTTGTGTGCAAGTATAATCAAAATCCATTGAAAACTGCAGTTGCAAGAGTGTAAACCCTGTTAGATATGGCATTTTCAGCTATTCAAGGGCAGATAACTCTTGACCTATTAGTTTGATTTCAACCATAATCACACTTATTGCAACTCTTATGGTAATATACAATCAGAGCAAGTTTGAAAAAGACTGGATAAAAATTGTGGCGGCTAGAGTATAAACACCGTTAAATATGGCATTTTCAGCAATTCAAAGGTTAATAACTCTTGACCTATGCTTCAGATTATAAGTATAATCGAACTCATTTCAACTCTTGTGGTCATATACAATCTGAGCAAGTTTGAGAAAGATTGTATAAAAATTGTGGCCTCTAGAGTGTAAACACCCTAAAATAAGGCATTTTCAGCAATTCAAAGGTAGATAACTCTCGACCTATTAGTCTGATTTCAACCATAATCAATCTCATCTGAACTCCTATAGTCATATTGAATCTGAGCAAGTTTGAGATAGATTGGATAAAAATTGTGGCCTCTAGAGGGTAAACAATATTAAATATGGCATTTTCAGCAATTCAAAGGTAGATAACTCTTGACCTATTAGTCAGATATCAATCATAATCAAACTCATTCGAACTCTTATGGTAATATACAATCTGAGAAAGTTTTAGAAAGATTGAATAAAAATTGTGGCCTCTAGAGTGTAAACATTATTAAATATAGCATTTTCAGCAATTCAAAGGTAGATAACTCTTGACCTATTTATCAGATTTCAACCATAATCGAACTCATCCGAACTCTTATGGTAATATACAATCTGAGCAAGTTACAGAAAGTTTGGATAAAAATTGTGGCCTCTAGAGTGTAAACATTGTTAAATATAGCATTTTCAGCAATTCAAAGGTAGATAACTCTTGACCTATTAGTCAGATTTCAACCATAATCAAACTCATCCGAACTCTTATGGTAATATACAATCTGAGCAAGTTACAGAAAGTTTGGATAAAAATTGTGGCCTTTAGAGAATAAACACTAAACGACGCACGACGGACGACGGACATTCAAGGATTGCAAAATAACGATTTCAATACGGTAAAAGTCGTAAATCACTTCCGACAGCTTCGGAATAAACCACCTATCTAGTCAAGTAATCTACGCAATTGAGGCACCCAATGGGGATTCTGACGCGTGATTTATCGGTAAAATGACCGAGAAAGTGTTTGTTTAAGCAAGAGAGAATTTGGTAACTTGTAGAAAATACCTTTGTAAAAAAGTATAAAACGACTATTTTACCAATCATTTCGTAAAACGCTACCTTAATTTCCTACCATCTATTATGAGATGAGCATGAAAGCTCAAATAAAGATTTCTTCAAGTCTATGTTTAAGTCTGAATTTTCCAAACACCTTAGTATATTGTAGCTCTCATGTCACGTCAAGACAATGCCCCTTATACCATTTATGGAAATGTTTAGCATAACCTTTATAAGGTCTAAGCCATTAGAGACGTTTAAATATTGCATGCTTACAGCAACATACTGATTAACTTTGCAAACTGTTTGAATCAAGATGAGATGCCAAGTAACTTGGCATCTCATCTGGATCCAAACTGTTTGATGCTCTGACCCTACTTTGAAAGGGAATTGTCAAAAAATGTTGTTTTTTTTTAACCCTTTCCCCCATAGCCTGTTTCTAGTATTGAATATAGGTGTCCACTTAAAGCAGGTTGAACGTAAAGAAGAATGCACCTTTTTAAGGCGCATTCTGCTTTACTTTCAGCCTGCTTTAAGTTAAATCTTCTAGAATATAGAAAACACTTCTTACGATACATATTCATGACTGTAGAAATATGATCTGACCAGTGGAGTAATAAATTAAATGTGCTAAAAGGCGTTTCAATGGGGGAAAGGGTTAATAACTATAGCAGTGTCACAATCGTGGCAGACAACATTATTACTTGGTGTTCAGAGAGTTAACCCTTAGCCCGCCAAATAAATTGTCGTCTGCTTTATTTCTCGTCTGCTTCAAGTTTCAAATTGCTTCAAAGTTGCTCAAAATTGCTGAAAATGTTGTCCGAGTGTCAAATAGCTTGGATCCGGATGAGACGCCGAGTTACTCGGCGTCTCATCCGGATCCAAGCTGTTTGCATATGGAGCTATAGTCGTGAGTGGCAGGCTAAGGGTTGATGATGGTTTTAGGCTTGTCTGATCATTGATTATAAAGGTCAGAGTGATTTCAAGCTTCTTTTAAGAATATGTTGCAAAAAGATGAGGGACACCTTTTAAGTGCTGATTTTTCTATATATACAGGACTATCCTATTTTCAACAAGAGTTGTCAGAGAGAATCAAACTGGCTGGCGGCACATGTTGAAACTAAAAGCAAAGTCTGAGGTCAAGGTCACAAGGGTAAAACTTTGTCATGCATAGCAAGCTGGCTTTTCCATATACACATGCATTACAAATAATTATGAAAGCAATATCTCAAGGGACATCAAATCAGGGACTTCACTGTTTGCATTAGACAAGTGTTCTCTACACAGGTACACTTTTGGTAAAGGATGCATATATGCGTCACTATATAGAGCACAAAGAGTTAAGCAATTATCTGTCTCCAATACCGAAAACAAGCAATAGTGAAAAAGAGTTAACTGAGAAGAAAAAAGCATGTTCCCCAGTGTACAGTGGAGAATCTGTTATTCTTTCCCGTTTAAATGCAATCGCAAAGCACTAAAACGTAGAAAAGAACAACTTTTGGAAAATTCTGATAATTCTTGTTTATCTTGGTGGCAAACAGTTTGGAGCCTGATCAGACGCCGGGTTACCCGGCGTCTGATCTGGCTCCAAACTGTTTGCACTGCAAATAATAGTTTTAGCGTAAACGCGTTTATTGGGAAAGAATAACAGATTCTCCACTGTATATCACTTTATCACACTATCCTGCCTCTAATTGGCCACCTCTGTTTTACACTAAGTTCTCGATGTTAAAATCAATGTTTTATCATTAGTAATAGGTTCTAACTATTACTGCTATCCAGTAAATATTGACCCAACTGGGGCAAACCAGCTATTTTCAGTCTTAAATACACAATAAATTGAAATTAGAAAAAATAGACGATTCTAAAATCTAATATTACTAAGCAGTTTCAAAAGATGCCAATTTAGTCGAAATGACTAAAAATTTGCCATGGAAATGCACAAACTCTTACTTGGATTTGTACAATCTTTCAGAGCACTGTTCCCTTCAGACAAGTAATTTAAAGGACTCACCAAAATTATACTTCACTAATGTCCAAATTGTATATAAAACTGTTATTATCTTTCACATGCATATTTATATTCTTATTCCTTTATTAAAATATTTGGGTCAGCAAAAAATTCCTTCTGCTATTGTTCTTAATTAGAATTTTCAAAATGTCTTTTCAAAACAGAGTCAGAGTGTTAAACAGACCACGATTCCGCCACCAGCGTGCAAAGAATTGGAGGTTCAGATCTGCATACCGGTATCTTGATATATCTTCAACTTGCTTAAGTCAAACATTATCTGTATTTCAAAGTTAAAACATGGCAGAGTCATTGAGTCATGTTTTAACTTTGAAATAATACAAGTTTGGGCAACTTAATGCCCACGCTGTGAGTGTTCAGCCAGACCAACAGATGGTAGGCCTATGGCAGAGGTAGAGGCTGGAAATGAAAAGCTCAATGTCGTAACAGACTTTTGCTACCTTGGTGACACACTGTCGTCTGGAGGAGGATGCGATCTTGCAGCAATAACACGCTGCAAATCAGCCTGGAAAAAGTTCAGAGAGCTCCTCCCCATATTGACAAGCAAGTTTCTGCCATCTGCAACCAGAGGAAGAGTCTACTCAGCCTGTGTAAGGAGTGTTATGCTCTACGGATCTGAGACATGGGCTG
Organism: Gari tellinella; assembly: GCA_922989275.2. Lineage (NCBI taxonomy): Eukaryota > Metazoa > Mollusca > Bivalvia > Cardiida > Psammobiidae > Gari > Gari tellinella. The sequence continues at coordinate 97,543,302 of OV277856.1, read as the reverse complement.
TATCAGCAAATACACTCAGACGTATGCAGCAAAATGACAAAGCGATGATACGATGGATCTGCCTGGTCAAGCCAGATGAAGATGTCCCGTTTGACTCTTTGTTAATGCAACTGCACATAAGAGGCGTTGCGGAGACCCTGCAATCAAATAGGTTGAAATGGCTTGGCCATGTAGAGAGAAGCTCTAGCTGGATCTCTCAAATCAGATGCCTGAACATCCCAACACAGCGGGGTCCAGGTATACCAAAGCTATCTTGGGAGGACCTTGTAAAACGAGACCGTGAAGCTCTAGGGTTGGAAAACATCAACCCACAAAACCGCCAAGCTTGGAGAGGGAGACTTCGTTCCAGACTGGACAGCCAGGCCTCACCCTTATAAGAAGGATTAAGTTAAACTAAACTGGATGATGATGATGATGATGATGATAAGGGAAGTTGCAATAATAAAATTCAGCTGTACAAATACAAGCAATTTCAACTTAAGCAAGCTCGCAAGATACGGTACCCAGGTTTGAAATTGAGACAACATGGATGACTGTTAATGCTTGTCAACAGACAAAAATTTACTTTTATGCCTGTCAAACTATGCATGGTGACAAGAAACCAAACTATCAGAAAACAAATATAATAAGTCTAGCTCCCCAGAGAAAATGTATGTGAGATCACGGCGTGATCTCGCTGAGATCTCACTTAAGCAAGGTGGGATGTGAGATATCAGTCAATATCTGACATAAACTTGCATGATTCATGTGATATCTCACTTGTCAAGTGAGATCTCACATATGAATGTGAGATCTCGCATGTCAAGTGAGATATCACATACAATGTGATATCCCACCTTTGTCAAGCGTGATCTCACTTGCAAATAAAATTTTCAGATTAGATTTTAAAAATTACAAATAAAAATGATACTTGATTTTTTTGCTTTAGAAAATATGATGAAGGGAAATAACTTAGCAATATTGATGCCAGAGTAATGAATGGCATTTTCTTTCATCCATCTCTTTCCATATATGAAATTACATTTCACAAGCTTCAGTAGAACTAGAGTTATCTTCAGGACAAAAACATTATGACAAAGGGAAATATTTCCAACAAATTTGATGCCAGAGTTATGACCCTTTTCAGTGGCCCTTTCTTTATCCATCTCTTCTTCTATATTTAATTTCATTTTATAGCATCTTTAGAACTGAAGTACTCAGGAGTTATCCTCTTCAGAAGAAAATATGACAAAGGGGAATAACTCAAAACATGTTGATGCCAGAGTTATAACCTTTTAAAATAGCTCTTTCTCTCATCAAACTCTGTTCATATATGAATTTTCATTTAATTAGCATCAGTAGAACTTGAGATATATGCATGCTAAGAAAAAATGACAAAGGGAAATAACTCCCTTTATACTGATACCAGAGTTCTGACCCTTGCAAGTGGCACTTCCCCTGATCAAGTTCATTCCATGCATGAAAGTTCATGTCCCTAGCATCAGTAGAATTGGAGATATCTTCTGGACAAAAAGTGTGACAGACAGAATATCAGTAATATGTGCTACAATTGTAAGTTTCACAAAACAGTGAATATTATACATCACTCAGGGCACCTGCTGACAACATAATCACAAGGTCAGAGATTTGAAGTTGTCTGTTTATCTATACTTTAAAATGTGAATGTGGCAAACATTAAAGACTCCAAACCAGTTCAGACTCCTGCCAACAGGTTCATGGTAAGTTACATAACTTACATAAATACAGTTTTTTCATGAGCATGATATATTTTGGATATTTACATGATACAAACAAAAGCATGTGGTACCCCACCCACTAGTAGTTTACTATGACACAAGACACATTATCTATATGCCTTTGCAAGCAAAGTACTTGCCAGTTTGGAAAACAGTCAAAAGTATTTCTGTAACTGGAGGTTGTTAGATTTTAACTTAACTTTGTATTAATTTGAAAATATGATGTTGTTTGAAGGTGACCTAGTTTAGATCACTTCTCGGGTTAAATCCCGGGTGAGATCTCACCTGAGATCCCAGCTGTGATCTCATGTGAGAATAGGACAGAATCTCACATGTGATCACGGCGTGAGAAATTTGGTATATCAGGTGAATTCACAGTCGATATCACGGCTGTGACCTCACCCCGGATCACGGCGTGAGAAAATTGTGGGATCTCAGGTGAGATATCGCCAAGTATCACGGCTGTGATTTGCCCGGGATCACGGCGTGAAAAAATTGTGGGATCTCAGGTGAGATATCACCAGGTATCACGGCTGTGATCTCACTTGGAATCACGTGAGCTGTGATCCCACCTGAGATTCTGCTGATATCTCACCTGAGATCCCGCAATTTTTTCACGCCGTGATTCCAGGTGAGACTCGGCCGTGGTCTCACCCGAGATCACACCCGTTTTTTCTCTGGGGAGGTCACCATAACATAATCATGTATCTCATAGCCTTTTCACAAAATTCATTGAATGGGTAATAATCAGCCAACTTGCTCCACAACTCACACTCTCTTAGCTCTTTCAACACTAAGTAACTCTTGTGGCTTATCATGTTCTCTTGTGGATCTTTTTAGTTACCAAAACATGAACCAGTCTACTAGGAATTCAGGGTTTAATAAATACTGCCTCTAAATCAGCAAACAGCGTAAAACCTGATCAGAGCGCTCCTATAGGAGCCCTCTGATCTGGTTCTACACTGTTTGCAAATGTAATGAGTATAATTTTAAACAGGTCCATGGTGTTGAAAGTGGTTAACTTTGAAATACAGGTAAATTCAGCTAAATGGAATAAATCAACACAAATATTCATGTAGAGCTGCATGAATGACTAAATCGAATTTTGAGTTGACGTAAATCGACTATACCATAGCCTTCAATCACAATCACAATTGAAATTGATATTTATTCATATTGCAATTTTTCCCAGCCGTTAGTGAGCGAAACTACTTAGTATTTGGTGAAGTGATGTAAAGTTATTGGTCTTTTCAAGCAACGTCTAATGGCCTGCATACGCTTAGACAGAAGCTTGAGACTACATCAATAGGAAGAAATTGTGATAAATAGTGAGCATAAAGCCTAATCTAATAAACACTTTCACCATTCATCCACTTAACCTTTTATTCTGGCAATAAGATGTATGTGTATTTTTCAAACAGTGTAGATCCTTGTCAGAGGGTGCTGTATACAGTCCTCTAATCAGGGTCTGCACTATTTTCTAACCCTTTACCCCATTACCTGTTTTCTTAATTTGAAGAAAGGTGACGTACCACTTAAAACAAGACTGAAAGTAAAGCAGAATGTGCCTTAAGGCACATTCTGCTTTACTTTCAGTCTGCTTTAATTGAGCTACCATCAGGATCTGCTAGAATATAGAAACTATTCCTTATGAAGCATATTCATGACTGTATAAATTGGATCTATTTTCTACGGTGTAGGAATAACATAAAGGCTTAAAAGGGGGTATTTATGGGGTAATTTGTTAAATTGTCCATAAATAAATACGAAAGACTCAAGCAGGAAACGCAACACAAACAATACACCCAATACAACCAATACAACCAATATAAACTGTTCATTTTTCAAAAAGTGAAATAGACTTGTCCACATGAAAAGAAACATCACAGCTCATCTAAACAAACTCTATCATATCTGTGTGTATAACACTGTCTGCAAATAATTCTCTTCATGAATATTTACACCAGAATTTTGTGCAGATATTAGAATATTTTTGTTCCAACACAATTTGTGTCACCATGGCACAGTACAATTGTGTAATATCCAAGGATAGACTGATACAATAGAATTATCCAATTAACTCAAAGTAGTGCATAAATGCAGCATTTACAAACAGTAGCATGGACATACTACTTAATTAAAGCAGGTTGAAATTAAAGAAAAATGTGCCTTAACCCTTTCCCAGATAAAAGTGCCTTTTAAGGCATGTAATTAATTCATACGCTGAAGAAAATAGATCTAATTCATACAGTCATGAATGTGTACCATACGAAATATAAACTACTTTTTCTCTAGCAAATTGTAGCTTAAAGCAGGCTAAAAGTAAAGCAGAATGCGCCTTAAGGCACATTCTGCTTTGCTTTCATCCTGCTATAAGTTAAGTCACCTAGCTGTCTTCAAAACTAGAATTAGGTTATGGGGTAAAGGGTTAAGGCACATTCTGATTTACTTTCAGCCTGCTTTAAGCTACCATTTGCTAGAATATAGAAAATACTTCTTATGATATACATTCTTGACTGTATAACTTGGAAATATTTTCTTGAGTGTAGGTATAAACTAAACATGCATATTTATCAGGTAATGGGTTAAAGCAGGCTGAAGTATTGAGCAGAAAGATTGTTTGGAGCTTAGCACCTGATCAGAGACGAAACTGTTTGCAAATTGACATCATTGTTTTAACTCTTTGCATGCTAGGGGCGGATATCTCGGCCACAGTGAATACCTAAGCAAACCGTTAGGATCCAGATGAGACGCTGCGTAACGCGGCGTCTCATCAGAATCCAAACTGTTTGACACTCTGATCATATTTTGAAAAGAAATTTAGAAAATTCTTATTTTAGAACAATAGCAGAGGACAAATGTTGCAGACAAAAAAAATTACCCAGCATGCATGCAAAGAGTTTACACAATAAACGGGCCTATTGAGAAAGATAACTGAAAGTACAAACTAAGCTGAACAAAATCTAAATAATTCAGTGCTATCATTAATCTCTTTCATATAGACAAATTTCATTATTTACAGCGTATATTTTTGTATTGCAAAATGCACTTTCCTAGCTGTGAGACAGCACATATATTCTAGTTAATAAATGACAAAAAAACAGCTATATGAATGTCTTGTTTGGGTTCTGTGAATTGTTTCTTGTTATTCTGTCAGAAATATAAAAATTGTCAGAGAGTCCTTTGTCTTGTATATTATGATTTATGACTTTCAGTTTCTCACATAGTTTTTTTTGTAACAGACAGACCATTTAACTCTTAAGGCCAAATTTCCAAAATTGGACTCTTCCATTTTCCAAATATAACCAGTTTACATTGACTCTGGAGAGATAATGGTCCAAAAAATATTTAAAAAATTATTGGCCAATAAAGTGCAGACCCTGATCAGAGGGCTCCTTCAGGAGCCCTCTGATCTGAGTCTACACTGTTTTAAAAACTTGGAAATATTCTTTTCCCACAGTGCAACAGACAGAACAACTAAGAGACATGTGTAAAAAGTTATACAGTAAACTCAACTTGTAAAGATATCGCTAGTAAGGATATATCGCTTGTAAAGATACAGATTTTTCGGTTCCTGCCAGCCTTCTATATAATTCAATGTAGTTAACTCCGTTTGTAACGATATTGCTTGTAAAGATAATCTGGATGTAACGATGCTACTTTTCGGTCCCCTGTCTCCAGTTTGATCGCATGTAACGATATTTTCACCTGTGTAGAGGTGCGAAGACAAGCCTGGGAGAGGTGTGAAAACTACCGTTAATAAGTTTCAATCAAACAATAGTGTGTGTGCACTGCACCATGTACTCAGTCCAATTTTGAGCGTACTTACCGTTACATGAGAATTTACTTACCGTTACATGAGAATTTCCAAGTTTTGTCGTCTCATCAAATCACTTTGAGATTACAAAATTTCTACATAAATTCAAATTTTATATTTGGTAAAAGTTTGTTCTTTGTTTTCATTCAATCGCCCACCTAATACTTCATCCTTGTATGTAACGGTAACTAACGGTCCTGTAATACGTTTGTGCACGATCGGAAACACAAAGGGTTGGATTTATAATCCAAATACCAGCTCATTCAACTGGTCAATAAAGGACTTAGAAAAATAAAATAAAAATATATATTTTATAAGTATGCATTGTCTGACAACTTGAAATTTCGTACCTAGATTTAACCATGTTCATTTCCGGTTTACTTTCGTGATCCAGTATGTATGTGTAGCCGGGTTGAGTTTAACATTAAATGGTGAGAGATTTGTGTAAGCGGCCCGGTGGTTCAGTCGGTAGAACACTTGCCCTGTAAGCAAGGGGTCCGGGGTTTGAGCCCCGGTCTGGCTGCATATTTTTCACACCATGTTACATTTGGCACCCAACGTTAATAACCCGTAGCATAATATGTAACTCGCAGAGTGTACAAATATAATAACAAGAGCTGTCGGAGAACAGCAAAGCTTGCCTAACTAAACCTTTCTTAAATAGGTAACTATCAATAGAAAAGTGTATCAGTACATTGATATTCAAGCCACAGGGAACCTCCATTCCAAATATCAGCTTATAAATGCAAATATGTCATGTAGTATAAGTGCATTCCAACATTTACTCCATAACTAACTTTGAAATTTCAGTCCCAAAACTCTAAGTCCACAACAGGTATAATTTTGACTAAATTTAATTTTTTTTAAAAAATTTAATTAGGAAACATCAATGTTCAACCCACAGGTCACCTCCATTCCAAATATCAGCTTCCTAATACAAATATTTCATGTAGTATTAGTGCATTACAACACTTACCCCAAAACTTTAACCATGAGAAATCAGCCGAAAAGCCTAAGTCCACAAAAGGTGAAATTCTGACTAAATTTAACTTTGTTTTTTTAATTTTAACTACGTAACATCAATGTTCAACCCACAAGGCACCTCCATTCCAAATATGAGCTTCTTAATACAAATATTTCATGTAGTATTAGTGTATTACAACACCTACCCCAAAACTTTAACCATGAGAAACCAGCCGAAAAACCTAAAAACCTAAGTCCACAAAAGGTAAAATTTTGACTAAATTAAACTTTTTTTTTTAATTTTAACTACGTAACATCAAAGTTCAACCCACAGGGCACCTTCATTCCAAATATCCGCTTCCTAATACAAATATTTCATGTAGTATAAGTGCAATACAACACTTACCCCAAAACTTTAACCATGAGAAATCACTCGAAAAACCTAAGTCCACAAAAGGTGAAATTTTGACTAAATTAAACTTTTTTTTTATAATTTTAACTATGTAACATCAATGTTCAACCCACAGGGCACCTTCATTCCAAATATCAGCTTTCTAATACAAATATTTCATGTAGTATAAGTGCAATACAACACTTACCCCAAAACTTTAACCATGAAAAACCAACGCCGACGCCGACGCAGGGGTGATTCCATAAGCCCCCCCATTCTCCGAATAGGCGAGCTAAAAAGAAACTCGAGGAGTGTTCTTTAGTAAGAATTCGGGACGAATTCTTGTGTAGAGGGGGTGTGTGTAGCCGGGTTGAGTTTAACATTAAATGGTGAGAGATTTGTGTAAGCGGCCCGGTGGTTCAGTCGGTAGAACACTTGCCCTGTAAGCAAGGGGTCCCGGTTCGAGCCCCGGTCTGGCTGCATATTTTTCTCACCATGTTACATATGAACAGTAAGACAACCAATATGTAAACTTCATTTGTAAATAGTGTAATACCTGCACAAAGAGTTTACTTGTGCCAGTTGAAACAAAGAAAGAGATAAATACCATTAGATTTTACAACAGGTCAGAATAGTCTACATTTCAATAGCCTTAAAATACCCAAACTTTGTGAGTAACCATTGTTTCGGATAGTACAAAATCGGATACTGTTGTCAAGATACACCATATTGCTTGTAACGATATTCGGATGTAACGATATATATTCTACGGTCCCCTGAATATCGTTATAAGCGGAGTTTAATGTATATACCCCCACTTCTTTCAGCAGACTGTCTCATAAAAAAATATAGCAGTGTCTGTATACCATTCAAAATGTATAATGTAAACATTAACATCTCACCTATTTTCTATTAGCTAGGAGTTATTCAGTTATATGAGTTCTCTTGGTACATTATGTATGATTAACATAATGTATAGAATTCTCTTGATACAATGGATAAGTTCTTTCTTTTTTTTCAATGTATCAGTTCTCCCAATTGAAACAATGTACGAGTTCTTTCTCTTGATGCAATATATTGTATGAGTTCTTTCTCTTGATACAATGGATAAGTTCTTTCTTTTTTTCAATGTATCAGTTCTCCAAATTAATGAAACAATGTACAAGTTCTTTCTCTTGATGCAATATATTGTATGAGTTCTTTCTCTTGATACAATGGATAAGTTCTTTCTGTAAATTTTCTTGATACAATGAATAAGTTCTTTCTGTAAATTTTCTTGATACAATGAATAATTTCTTCTTTTTTGCAAAGTATCAGTTCTTCCAATTGAGGCAATGTATGAGTTCTTTCTATTGATATAATATATTGTATTAGTTTTTTCTCTTGATACAATGAATATGTTCTTTTTGTAAACTTTCTTGATACAATGAATTATTTCTTCTTTTGTGCAATGTATCAGTAACTGTTCTTCGAATTGAGGCAATGCATGAGTTCTTTCTCTTGATATAATATATTGTATGAGTTCTTTCTCTTGACACAATGTATCAGTTTTTTCTCTTGATACAATATATTGTATGAAGTTGTATCAAGGATATTAAAATTTTTTTCCGCAGTTTTATGAGTTCTATCATATCTTTTTATACAGTGGATGCCATTTTTTCTTGGTACAACTATGTATACGTATCACAGCTGCTAATGATTCTATTTTAAATTACTTTGCATTACAACATTGTACAGATCAAGTAAAATTGTCATCCCAGGCTCGGTATCTGAATTTGGTATAATTCTGCCAAATACCGTATATAATACAGCTATATAAAATGTTTTATATGCATGTGGGTGTCAAACAGTGTAGATCAGGACCAGCCGCTGCATCTTTGATGCAGCAGCTGGCCTTGATCTACACTATTTGCAATGCAATAAAGCTGGTTTTCTCATGACACGACTCATAATATTATGTATTTTTTCTCTTTGAACAATATATGAGTTCTATTTCTTTGTACAATTTTTTATCTTGGTAAAAGTATGTGTCATTTCTTCTCTTTGTACAAGTAATAATGTATGACTAGACTGCAAGTTATAGTAGTTGCAACGTTTCAATAAGGAGTTTCGGCGCCATATGACCATGTTATGAGTCACGGTGCCGTAAAATCCAACTCAATCAATTAATCCATAATAATACCCCATAGCCTGATTCTAGTTTTGAAAATAGGTGACCACTTAAAGCATGTTAAAAGTAAAGCAGAATGCGCCTTAAGGCACATTCTGCTTTACTTTCAGCCTGCTTTAAGCAATAATTTGCTAGAATATAGAAAATATTACTAATGATATATATTGCTGACTGTTAAAAGTGGTGCTATTTCTTCAGTGGAGGAATAAAATAAAGGCATAAAAAGGCGTATTTATGGGGGAATGGGTTAATGAGTATAATCAGAGTGTATAGGGTTGGTGGAGGGATAATTTTAGGAGACAACCAATCTGGAACTCTGAATTTAATAATTATTATATGTCACAGTTTATCAATGTCGGTCCATATAGAGGCTTTAAGGGTCCATCACAACTCAGTTTTAAGCTCAGTTATAACAGTATACAGGTTATAGGATGTAAAACAGGCAATATTCAATAAATGTCCCATTTGAGCTAGAAATAGACACATAATGTAGTCTCGAAAATAATTATGTTAACATAAAGTTAGCAAAAAGTGACTGAACCCTTATCAGGCCATTTACGACTTGTCTGGAATTTGCAAACAGTTTCCATCCAGATATGAACCCCCTTAATACTGCATTCGATCAGGATCCAAACTGTTTGATACTTGTCTTAACCCATTACCCCATAAATACGCCTTTCTACGCCTTTAATTAATTCCTCTACTGAAGAAAATAGTTCCAATTTATACTGTCACAAATAAAAATCATAAAAAATATTTTCTATATTCTAGCAGATAATAGCTTATTAAGCAGGCTGAAAGTAAAGCAGAATGCACCTTAATGCATATTCTGCTTTACTTTCAACCTGCTTTAAGTGGTCACATATCTTCAAAACTAGAAACAGGCTATGGGGTAATGGGTTAAGGTTTCCTCAAATTAAAAACACATTAAAACTTAAATTGAATATTTTGCAGACAATAACTACAAATAAATGTACATGTAAAGCAGACAATATAATGACAGGAAGAGCATTAACTCTTTGCATGCTGGGTAATTTTTTTCATCTGCAACAATTGTCTTCTGTTACTGTTTTAAAATTAGAATTTTCAAAATTTCTTTTCAAAACAGGGTCATGCTGCAGAGTGTCAAACAGTTAGGATCCTGATGAGACGCCGCGTTATGCGGCGTCTCATCAGGATCCAAACTGTTTGCAAACGTTACCACTGTGACATATGTATCTGCCGCTAGCATGCAAAGAGTAAATTGTCATAATTGTAAAGAACAAAGCCAATTTAAGAAACTGACAATGTTACTAATTTTCCAACCAGCAACGGTCCTGGAAGCCCGAGTTACAAAAATGCATCAATAAAAGAACATTTCAGAGCAGTTTATGAGTTTTATGGTTGGTAATGAACCTTGTAGAGAAATTTTATGGACCTTTGTGCAGAAATAAATTTTACACTTCATACCATAAAATGTTGTTGGAATAGTAGAAATACAGTGCACAAGATGCCAGGGAGTTACAGTAAAACCTCGCTATTACGACCACTAAAACGAAGGCTAATAGATTGTATAATAGACAGGTGACCGCTTAAAGCAAGGTGACAGTGAAACAGAAAGCTCCTAAAGGAGCTTTCTGTTTCACTGTCACCTTGCTTTAAGCGGTCACCTATCGTAAACACCCTAATAATTAACATAATGTAGTGGTCGTAATAGCGAGGTTTTACTGTATTTGAATATTTCCAGCAGTTTTACATTCATGTCTCCACAAAAACCTAGATTGTGACTACTCATAAGAATTGTCTTAAAGAGACGATTCTAATGAGTAGTCACATAATAGGGTTTGGTTGAGCTATATGGAAGTTGTAAGTATCCTTTGTGAAAAGAACTTTAGAATATTTAACCCTTTAACCCATAGCCTGTTTCTAGTATTTAAGATATGTGACCTATTAAAGCAGGCTGAAAGTTAAGCAGAATGTGCCCTAGGGCACATTCTGCTTTACTTTCAGCCTGCTTTAAGTTAATATCTGCTAGTAGATAGAAAATATTTCTTATAGTACAAATTCATGACAGTATAAAATGGAACTATTTTCTTTGGCGGATGAATAAAATGAATGCGCTAAAAGTCGCTCCTTTAAGGGAAAGGGTTAAGCTATAAACGTTAAATGGCCGCTTCTATAATTGTTCTTGAGCTTCAAGAATTACAAATTCTACGAAAAATACTGTCACTCTTTATGATATTCTCTTTGTCACTCTATATGATGTTAATTATAATAATTCTCTATTCTTCTTTCTTTTTTGTAATGATATGAACAATGTGACGTCGTAGACGTCGATGTCGTTTCCCGCCTTACGTGCAAGGCGGCTTTAAATTGGTATTCACAACATATTTTATAACATAGGAACGAGACAATTCCACAGCCAGGGTTGATACACTCGATGTAATAAAATAAATATTAGATGGCAGTTTGCGTGACATTCAAATTGTCAACCCTCAAAAACAAGAATGTCACCCTCAGCTTCGCTTTGGGGTGACATTCTATTTTTCCGTTTGACAATTTGAATGTCACGCAAACTGCCATCTAATATTTATATAACATTACATTAACTTACAAAATAAGGATAGGAGTGCAAACTCGATAATGTAAGATAGATCCTATAAGAAAAACAGTGCAGACCCTGATCAGACAGTACACCAGATTTGTTCCAAAAGGAATACAACATAACCCCATAGACAGATACTTAACTGTATCAAAAAGGAGAATTTTCCATAGTGTAATATGATAACATTTTGTTTAGAGATATTTCAAACTCTGAATGATCGTCCTATGTTATTTTGTAACAACTACATAGGGAATCTCAATTGAATGTCAATAGTTTTATATCGCAGCACTGAGGGGTCACAATAGGCAAGTACCGGTAATCCTATGTAAATTTGCCAAAACACAACATTGACATAAACCATGCCACTCTCTTACAACACTATAATTACATTGAGATCATCCTTCAGAAATCAAGGCAAGTAAATCTTATTGGCATAAACCATTTAAAACCACTCTCTGACGTGTTAACGGTTTTAAGCCGTTCCGAGACATAGCCGATATCTACTAACAGTTTGGATCCAGATCAGACGCCGCATAACGCGGCGTCTGATCTGCATCCAAACTGTTTGCCATCCGTCTTTAAGATTTTGTTTATTTAAATTCATAAGTATAATTTAAATATAACAAGTTTTTGCGACGATAGTTTCAAAGTAGCCATCATTGTGGCAGGATAAGCGTTTAAATCGCTCTCTGTAGTAACATAGTGTTATCGTTCACCAAATTTGTGTCTCTGAAATACCATGCCTGATATATGACACCAACTTATGGAAGTTAGACAGACATATTAGTCAAAGCAAAGGAAATCCTAATATAGGCTCCAAAGCTCCAGATAAGGGGAGTATTTAAAAAACTATAATCTTTATTTCTGCATTAAACCCTATGGTGTTAATACTCATTAGAATCGTCTCTTTGAGACGATTCTAACGAGTAGTAACACCATAGGATTTGGTGCTGAAATGAGTAAGAAAATGTTGGATTTGTTCAATTTACTCCCTCTTATCTGGAGCCCTGTTAAACATAGCCAATACTAATTCTTCTCTTGTGACTGTTATTGAAGCTCAGTATTTGAAGATTTCTTCAATCATTGTATCGGTTATTTATATAACAAAATTGAAGAACGTCTGGCAGCTGCTTCGTAATACGTTTAAGTATTCCCAGATAAGGAGAGAATTTCAAAAATCCTTGTTTTTGCATATTGAAATACTAACATTAAGTCTTGTGACATGGAATATAAATGATATACATGTAATGAAATGAAATTAAACAAAAGATGTTTGTAAAACATGTACACCTAACATAGTATCCCCCTCCCCAATGGTACCTATATGCAATGTTCACTAAGTGCGACTGCTTTGCACTGACTACAGTGGAAAATCTGTTATTCTTTCCCGTTTAAACGCAAACGTACGCAAACGCAAAGCACTAAAACGTAGAAAAGAACAACTTTTGGACAATTCTGATAATTCTTGTTTATCTTGGTGGCAAACAGTTTGGAGCCTGATCAGATGCCGGGTTACCCGGCGTCTGATCTGGCTCCAAACTGTTTGCACTGCAAATAATAGTTTTAGCGTAAACGCGTTTATTGGGAAAGAATAACAGATTCTCCACTGTACCAACTGACCTTGACCTATCAACAACCTATCAACCTATTAACAGACACCATTAGAAATAGATGCTGTCTACTCATGATGACAAAACCTATTTACCCAATATGAGAACTGTAAATTGAATGAAGGATAAATTAATGATCCCAAACCATTTGGTGTGAAAACCATCAAATTCTATTACTGAATGACTTTGACCTTTAACTTAATCAACTTAAAACATATGTAAGTCATCTACTCATCATGACAAAACTCCCTACAAAATATTAACACTTAGTCTAAGGTTGAAGAAAGGGTGAGTTATTGATCGGATACCATTTGGTCTACCTGACAGACCAATTGACATGTGCAAAGCAATATACTCCAACACCTTTCAGAGGAGGCCAGCTAGATATAAAAACATAATCCTATTTTTTTGCATCAAACACTATGGTATGACTGCTCATCAGAACCTTCAATCATCTCTTTAAGACACACCAATTTAAAGGACCAGGGGCCCATTTCATAAAACTTTGTATGACAAAAACAATTGTAAGTCAAAACTTTAAGATACATTTAATTTCTGATTTCTCCATCTAATCCTGTCTTGTGACATCTCTTTGGAATCGTCTTGAAAAGACGATTCCAAAGAGATGTCACAAGACAGGATTAGATGGAGAAATAAATAATAATTGAGTCTTTTATAACCTGACTTACAACAACATTTGTCGTACAAAGTTTTATGAAAAGGGCCACAGAGCTCCAGATAAGGTGGTTATTTCAAATACAGTAAAACCTCGCTATTACGACCACTAAAACGAAGGCTAATTGATTGTATAATAGAGAGGTGACAGCTTAAAGCAAGGTGACAGTGAAACAGAAAGCTCCTAAAGGAGCTTTCTGTTTCACTGCCACCTTGCTTTAAGCTGTCACCCACCGTAAACACCCTAATAATTAACATAATTTAGTGGTCGTAATAGCGAGGTTTTACTGTACTAACTTTCTTATTTCTCCACCAAACCATATGTATCATGTGACCATTCTTATAGTGTTCAGAGAAGATATCAAGGAACATTTGTGAAATCTATACAGTGAGACCCCTCTAAACCGGACATGTGTGGGGACAACATAAACTTCCGGTTTAGAGGGGTTTCCGGTTTAGAAGGTTTTCACCCATAGCTTGTTTCTAGCATGGAAGATAGCTGATCACTTAGAGCGCATTCTGCTTTAATTTCAATCTGCTTTAAGCAATCATCTGCTAGAATATAGAAAATATTTCTGATGATACATACATATTCATGAATGTATTTTCTTCAGTTAAGGAATAAAATTAATGAAAGGCGTAAAAAGACATATTTATGGTGCAATGAGTTAAAATAAATAGAAGGGTTGTAAACGGGACCAACGTTTTTATCCGGTTTAGAGAGAAATTCCGGTATATAGAGGTTCTGATTTAGAGGGGTAAAGTTTACTGTATCTGAAGTCCTGAAGGATTTGGTGCAGACTCGCTTTTATTTCTTGTCCTGAGTTTTACCACACCACATGCATTTGAAGCTTACCAGGATTTCAAGTACTTGATGCTCATGAATTTTCCTTTTTAAGAAGAATATCTTGAACTTGAAATTGGATGTTTGAGATGGCACTTATACAGATAACATATTTGGAATGGAATTACATGTTTGGATAGAACACAGATGCACTGTAATTAAAAGAACTTCAGCATTTAATTGCAGTTTCTGTGAAACTGCAAAGATTTCAAACTTTAAAGCAATCTATTTTAAGCAAGAGAATAGAAATCTAATTTACTGAAATTTTGTTCATCAATGCAAAATATGTTCTATTGAAAACTATCTTGTTTTGTTAATTAAACAACAAAAAATCTCTTTGCAAATGAATGAAAATTCAGTACACAACTGCATTCAAACCTTGATAACTTGAAATCACTTAACCCATTACTCCATAAATGTGCCTTTTTACACTTTAATTTATTTCTTTACTGTAGAAAATAGTTCCAAGTTATACAGTAACGGATATGTATAATAAGAAATATTTGCTAAATACTAGCAGTTGGTAGCTTAAAGCATACTGAAAGTAAAGCAGAATGCGCCTCAAGGCACATTCTGCTTTACTTTCAACCTGCTTTAAGTGGCCACCTGTCTTCAAAACTAGAAATAGGCTATTGGGTAATGGGTTAAGCCATTACTCCATAAATGTGCCTTTTATACTCCTCTTATTTATTTCTCCAAGGAAGAACATATGTCCAATTTATATAAATATGCACCATAAGAAATATATTATCCATCCTAGCAGATTGGTAGCTTATATCTTCAAGTAGGCTGAAGGTAAACCAGAATAGACACATTCTGCTTTACTTTCAACCTGTTTAACTCTTTGAACCCTAGTCCCGCATATAGGCGTGCTTTTCAAACACTGTACATGTGAATAGTACACATGTCCTATGCAAACAGTGAAGACCCAGATCAGAGGGCTCCGAAAGGAGCCCTCTGATCAGGGTCTTCACTGTTTGTCACAATGCCAAAAATTTACAAAAACAACCCTTTAAAGTCAGAAATGGACTAGACTAAAATGGAAACTGGAATTGTCCATTTAAAGTTTCAGGGAGGAAAGAGTTAAGGTGGTCATCAGTCTTTAAAGCTACAATTTAACCGGCTAATATTAAGCCACTATTCAACCTTGGTATATGGGTAGTTATTGGACTGAAACAAGCTCAAGTAATGGAATTTCCATTTAAGAATTGTAAGTTTGATTAAAGAGAATTTGAGTTATAAATGTTAAACTGCAGTATTGGGTGCTGTGATAGTATTAGAAGTGGAGAATCTGTTATTCTTTCCCGTTTAAACGCAAACGTACGCAAACGCAAAGCACTAAAACGTAGAAAAGAACAACTTTTGGACAATTCTGATAATTCTTGTTTATCTTGGTGGCAAACAGTTTGGAGCCTGATCAGACGCTGGGTAACCCGGCGTCTGATCAGGCTCCAAACTGTTTGCACTGCAAATAATAGTTTTAGCGTAAACGCGTTTATTGGGAAAGAATTACAGATTCTCCACTGTAGAAGTGGAAAGTAATGGAAATATTGTTAGTGATGAAAGTGTGTAATAGAAAGTGTATGTAAAGATATATAAATGTGTGGAATAATCTAAGGAAATATGTGTGGAGTAATAAAGCGTTTATTGATGGAAGTGCAGTAGTCTTTGACTAAAGGTTTTCAGACCATGCACTTGCCCAAAACTGGAAAACCACTTTTTTCACTGTACTTTGCCAAATTCTGATGCAAATATTACTAATTCTGATGCAAATAAAACTTTCCTGAATCAGAAACTACTTGCCCCGCCCGGGCCTCGGGCAAGTGGGTTAGGGTAAATAGTATAGAGTAAATTGTAATAAACAAAGTGTAGAGTGATCAAAATGTTTAGACTAATCTTTGTCCTGGTGAATATCCATACAGAGATCTGTAGTGCCCACTATTGAGATCTATCATCTTTTCTTTTACCATGGCTAATAAAATCAGGAAAGAGTGAAAGGTTTCAGACAGCTCCTATAAGAAAACAGTGCAGACCCTAGCTAATGAGACAGCTCCATCAGGAGCTGTAAGATCAGCATTAATAACTTAATATAGGCTAATAACAGTAGAAAACAGTGCAGACCCTAGCTAATGAGACAGCTACATCAGGAGCTGTAAGATCAGCGTTAATAACTTAATATAGGCTAATAACAGTAGAAAACAGTGCAGACCCTAGCTAATAAGACAGCTCCATCAGGAGCTGTTAGATCAGCGTTAATAACTTAATATAGGCTAATAACAGTAGAAAACAGTGCAGACCCTAGCTAATGAGACAGCTACATCAGGAGCTGTAAGATCAGCGTTAATAACTTAATATAGGCTAATAACAGTAGAAAACAGTGCAGACCCTAGCTAATGAGACAGCTCCATCAGGAGCTGTAAGATCAGCGTTAATAACTTAATATAGGCTAATAACAGTAGAAAACAGTGCAGACCCTAGCTAATGAGACAGCTCCATCAGGAGCTGTAAGATCAGCGTTAATAACTTAATATAGGCTAATAACAGTAGAAAACAGTGCAGACCCTAGCTAATGAGACAGCTCCATCAGGAGCTGTAAGATCAGCGTTAATAACTTAATATAGGCTAATAACAGTAGAAAACAGTGCAGACCCTAGCTAATGAGACAGCTCCATCAGGAGCTGTAAGATCAGCGTTAATAACTTAATATAGGCTAATAACAGTAGAAAACAGTGCAGACCCTAGCTAATGAGACAGCTCCATCAGGAGCTGTAAGATCAGCGTTAATAACTTAATATAGGCTAATAACAGTAGAAAACAGTGCAGACCCTAGCTAATGAGACAGCTCCATCAGGAGCTGTTAGATCAGCGTTAATAACTTAATATAGGCTAATAACAGTAGAATAGTGCTTAAGCCATATTTCTCCATCGATACATCTTGAATTTATTCCTCAACTGAAGAAAATAGTTCTAATTAATACAGTCATGATTATAAACCATGATAAGATATTTTTTCTATATCCTAGCAGATGGTACTAGTAGCTTAAATTTTAAAAGCAGGTTGAAAGTAAATCAGAATGTGCCATAAGGCACATTCTGGTTTACTTTCAACCTGCTTTCAGTGGCCACCTGTCTTAAAACTGGCTATATGGTAATGGGTTATATGTGTAATAATAGAAAACTGCAGAGCACAAGTAAGTGTGCAGATTCGAGAGTGCAAAAAGATGGATACTTTAGATCTATTAACCCTTAGCCTGCCACTCACGACTATAGCTTTATATGCAAACAGCTTGGATCCGGATTAGACGCCGAGTAACTCGGCGTCTCATCCGGATCCAAGCTGTTTGACACTCGGACAACATTTTCAGCAATTTTGAGAAACTTTGAAGCACTTTGAAACTTGAAGCAGACGAGAAATATAGCAGACGACAATTTATTTGGCGGGCTAAGGGTTAATTGAAGTGTGTTATTATAAAGAATGACTGAGAGTGAAGTGAGAAAAGAATGAGTATTGTGGTGAGAAAGAGTAGTGTGGTGACATGTAAAACACATCACAACTTCTGTCTCTGGAGAAGTAAACCTTACAACACATCACAGAGCACATCACAACTTCTGTCCAAGGGAGTTAACTCCAAGGAGGTAAACTTTACAACACATCACAACACTTCTGTCCAAGGGAGTTAACTCCAAGGAGGTTAAACCTTAGGTGAGAGACCAGTAAATAACGAGTGATTTCATTGGTCAAAGCCAAAAATGGTAGAGAGTCCTGACAGCTAATTGCAAATGGCGGCCTCCATTCAGCAAATAAATCAAATAATGTAATGAAAATGTTTTCTATAGTTGCGATAGACATTTTCACACAAGTTCAGTGTATTTTAGAGAAGCGAAAATGCACTTTGGTTATTTTTTGGAGCGATATTTAATAAGCAGTAAATTTCGGGTTGGGTCTAAGAAATTTACAGCAAAACGGGGGTCATCCTGTTTCGGCGGATGTAGCAAAAATCTGGTGTGGTCAATCTGTCAATTACAGTTTATTTTTAGATGAGGCTTGGTTGGCTCTTTCGAAGGAAAAATACCGTTCCCCTCATCGGGTTCAAATTTCGTCAACACAGCATTGAACGTTATAATGGAGGTCTATGGAAAATGATTTAGTGGTCTCTGACCTTACAGATCCTGCTCAGCTGCTAGGGAAATTTACCTCAAGGGATGTAATCCTTACAAACACAAACTGGTACTGTTATACTTCTGTTGATGGGAAATAACACAAGGAAGTAACCCTTACATAATTCTGTCAAAGGGAAATAACTATAGGGAGTGTAACCCTCAATACAGATTGTCCCTGTTATACTTCTGACAAAAGGATTATAACACTTGCAAACTCATGATAATTGCTACTTTTGCCAATGAGAAATAACAAGGGATTCTTCTATCGAAGGGAAATAACTCATACACACAGATTACTGCACTTATACTGCTAGGAAAGGGAAATAACCCTAACATAAAAGGTTGCTGCTGCTGTACTTCTATCAAAATTCCTTACAAATAGTTAAAGGGAAATTGACTTGAGGGATGTAAACCTTTTAGATTCAGTATTTATTAAACTCAACACCATAGACCTATTTAAAATATACAAATTACATTGCAAACAGTGCAGACCAGGGTCAACAGTTTGCCAGTTTAGAGCAGTATTTATCAAACTATCGAGAATGGTTTATATTTATGAACTATAAAGATCCACAAGGGAACATCATAACCAACATGCGTTATGTAACTTAGTGTTGAAAGAGATATCTAGTAATTTATCAGTAAATTGACTAATAGTAGAAGAAGGGTTATAGCAGAATGGAAGTCTGCTATTAAAAATTTGAGATTGTATGTTGTGAGCTTAAAGCTACACCCCCACACTTAGGAAAAGAAAGCCAGCATGCCCACGAGATTTTTTCAGGTGAATGTCTTCTTTACTCAGCAGTATAATGCCAAATCATACTATAAAACTTTGATTTACTACTTAATTATGCTACTCTGCAGCACACCAATAAATCACTCAACTTCAATCATTCTTTTAAGAATAGAAGACACTACAGCCAGGACTCTCTCCTTAACCCTTTCCCCAATAGAAGCGACTTTTAGCGTATTTAATTTATTCCTCCGCTGAAGAAAATAGTTCCAGTTTAAACCCTCAAGAACATTTACCATTACAAATATTTTTATATAGCCTAGCAGATATTAGTTTAAATCAGGCTGAAAGTAAAGCAGAATGTGCCTTAAGGCACATTCTGCTTTACTTTCAACCTGATTTAAGTGATCACCTGTCCTTAATGTTATAAACAGGGGCCCGTTTCATAAAACTTCGTACGAAAAAGTCGATCGTAAGTCAAAACTTTAAAATGCATTTAAATTCTTATTTCTCTATTAAATCCGGTCTTGTGACATATTTTTGGAATCGTCTTTTCAAGACGATTCCAAAAAGATGTCTCAAGACAGGATTAGATGGAGAAATAAAAACATATTGAGACTTTTATAATCTGACTTACGACAACATTTGTCGTACAAAGTTTTATGAAACGGGCCCCAGGTTATTGGGTAAAGGGTTAACCAATAAATGCCAATCATGTACAAAATAGACATTAGCAAACAGTGTAGACCATGATGAGGCACTGCATTACACACATATCGGTTTGCAGCTTTATAATGCATATTAATCTATCGATCCATAAATACATTTTTTTACGCCTTTAATTTATTCCTACACTGAAGAAAATAGTTTCAATTTATACATACATAGATATTTACCATCAGAAATATTTCTATATTCTAGCAGATTGTAGCTTAAAGCAGGCTGAAAGTAAAGCAGAATGCGCTTTAGGCGCATTCTGCTTTACTTTCAACCTACTTTAAGTGGTCCCCTATCTTCAATACTAGAAACAAGCTATGGGGGAATGGTTAAATTTTGTCAGTGCACAAGAGGTACTATTTCATAATTGCACGGCGACTTTCTTTCATAGAGGAATTAATTAAAGGCGTATTAAGGCGTATTCATGGGGTAATGGGTTAAGTCGCTAGGGCTGAATGTGTTAAAATATCAGAAAGGCACCACTAAGGACAGGAAAGGCATTGACATTATTACTGTTTCTTGCTAAAAATGTCTTATTTCCACATCAAAGGTAGACCAATAAATCAAGTCCACTACTCCAGTGTCACAATATCAGCAGACCTAAATGCCAAGTTACTTAACTCTTACCATGCTAGCGGTGGATATATTATATGCCACAGTGATTACCTTTGCAAACAGTTAGGATCCTAATGAGACGCTGTGTAACGCTGCGTCTCATCAGGATCCAAACTGTTTGACATTCTGACTCTGTTTTGAAAATAAATTTAGAAAATTCTTTTCTTAAAACGGTAGCAGATGACAATTTTTGCAGATGAAAAAATTACCCAGCATGCAAAGAGTTAACTTTTTCAACAGTAAGTAAATTTGTTGTCTGCTAATATGTGTCTGCTTCTGTTCTACAAATTAATTTTTTTTTACAAGTTTCCTTTCAAAATAGGGGTAAGTTTCTAACAGTTTGGATCCTGATGAAAAGCTAAGTTACTTTGCATGTCTTCTTGGCCTAAACTGCAAAGCTTATCTGATATCCCTCTTTCAATACTCAGTAGCTGTCGTCTGCTAAATTTGTTGTCTGATAAAAATTGTGAAATTTGTTTCGTCTGCTGTGTATTTACCAGAATCAGTTCTGAGGGAAAAAACATTTTGGATCGTGCATGATCAGGCCCCATGTGAAGTGGGACCTGATCTAGATTCCAAATGTTTGAAAAGGTGTTCAATAGTCTTCAGTGTTGAAATTGTGAGAAGGTTTTCAACTCTTTCAACACTAAGTATCTCTTGTGGGTTATTAGGTTCCCTTGTGAATCCTTTTAGTTACCAAACACGAACCAGTCTACTTGGAATTCCGGTTAGATCTAGTTTAATAAATACTGCTTTAAATTAGCAAACAGTGTAAACCCGGATCAGAGGGCTCCTATAGGAACCCTCTGATCTTGGTCTACACTGTTTGCAAATGTAACGAGTAAATTTTAAACATGTTTAAAGTTCCAACATTACTGTCAAATTGCCAAAATTGCACACTGTTTAAACCTGAAAATGTAGGCACATTCGTAATCTAAAAAAGAAGCAATCCCCGATGATTTTGGAGGCAACATTGCTTACAAACCCGTGAAATTGGTGGAAACAAAACGAATTTCAAATCTGTTTTGTTGACATTCGATTGAAGACGAATTATTACCGAAATGTTCTGCTTCGCTCGGCTTTGCACACAGTGTATATGAGTTATCGCCCCGCTTCGTATCAATCACGAGACCTTTATCGAGACCAGCCCGTTAGTATCATTTGTAAACAAACCCGCTTAAAATGTAAACCAACACGATGAGAATTCAACATATTTAGGTAGGATTCTTTACGAAGTGAGGGCATATGTCAGGCTTCTTACACGCAATTTCACTTAGTTTTAATACATAGAAAATGCACATACCGGTATATAAGAAATTGCGCGTTTTAAACATTAATCTCAGAAGGATTGTGCCTTTAAGAGTTGAATGGTTTATGTTTAGAAGACTTACCTTGACTGATTTCAAGTGAAAGAAACGCAATATAATTATGGTGCTGTCAGAATGAGATATGCTTATGTATGGAGAGTGTTAATCACAAACTTACAAGCTCAAATTCTCCAATGAACTTTACTTTTCACAATGTATAACCGGACAAAACCACAAAGTCCATCATTAACCCATGACCCCATAAATGCGCTTTTTTTAACGCCTATAATTTACTCCTCCACTGAAGGAATAAGTTCCAGTTTATACTGTTATGAAAATGTATTGTAAGAAATATTTTCTAAATTCTAGCAGATACAGTGGAGAATCTGTTATTCTTTCCCGTTTAAACGCAAACGTACGCAGACGCAAAACACTAAAATGTAGAAAAGTACAACTTTTGGACAATTCTGATAATTCATGTTTATCTTGGTGGCAAACAGTTTGGCGCCTAATCAGACGCCGGGTTACCCAGCGTCTGATCTGGCTCCAAACTGTTTGCACTGCAAATAATAGTTTTAGCGTAAACGCGTTTATTGGGAAAGAATAACAGATTCTCCACTGTAATAGCTTAAAGCAGGCTGAAAGTAAAGCAGAATGCGCCTTAAGATGCATTCTGCTTTACTTTCAACCTGCTTTTAAGTGGTTAACTATCTTCAATACTAGCAACAGGGTATGGAGTAATGGGTTAAATACAGTAACTCAAAACATGTAACTAGCCAGTACAGAATAGAAAAAAACTATGGCATTATGTCAGTATTCATTAATACAGTCGAAACTTGATCATTTGAACTCCTGTTAGTTCGAATATATCCATATTTCAAAGTGAAAACGTGGCTCATAATAGCCATGTTTTAATTTTGAAATACGGGTATGTTTGACTTAAGTGAGATCGACTTATCAAAATTCAATTTATGAAATACTGGTAGGATCGATTTAAGCCAATTTGACGTATCGAGTTTCGGCTGTATATTAATTTAGACAAGGGCCACCATGGCCCTAAATTGCTCACCTGGTTCAATATGTAAAATTAACCTATAGTGACCTAGATTATGACTGGACATGACCCACAATTAACCTTTAGAGTGTTAACAAGATTTTTCTATAATTTGACCTAGTTTTTGACCAGACACAATCCACATTTGATTTTGACCTAGATTTGATGTACATAGGCAAACATTCTGAAAATATTTCATTCAGATCTAACGAGATTTGTAGCCTCTAGAGTGTTAACAATGTTTTTCTAACATTTGCCCTAGTGACTGGACATGACCCACAATTAACCTTTAGAGTGTTAACAAGATTTTTCTATAATTTGACCTAGTTTTTGACCCGACATGACCCATATTCGAACTTGACCTAGATATCAATTGGGCAAACATTCTGACCAAGTTTCATTAAGATCCATTGAGATTTGTAGCCTCTAGAGTGTTAACAAGGTTTTTCTATGATTTGATCTAGTGACCTAGTTTTTGACCGGACATGACCCAAAAATTTTCATACCAGTGTAATATTGTAGCCGGGTAGAGAATATGGTGAAATGGTTGAATGGCTTTTCTGGGTGACTCGGTAGCTCAGTGGTTAGAGCGTTGGCATGGTAAGCCAGAGGTCCTGGGTTCGAGTCCCAGTTGAGTCACAACTTTTTCATCAAGTTACAATATCATGCAATAGAAAACGGGTAGGAGTTGAGATGCGTAGTAATTAATCATAAGGCCGTATGAGCAGATTGATTCAATTACAAGCATCTCAGTGACTACCCGTGTTCTACTGCATGATGATACACTTGTATAAATTTAGCAATTCAATTCTTAACACTTCAATTCAACTACAATATGCACTGCCACAATGGCGCTACATTTCAATTGGTGCACAAATAATCGCAGCCATATTACATCACATTAAGCTGTTTACAGCGCGTGCACGAGATACATAATTATACTCTTTGTTTATATTTGGGTGTGGGCATGGTGTTTTAGAATACAGTTCTTATCACTGACCTAAGGCAAAATCTTAACAAAAAATTTTAAAGGTGAAGGTCACCAAACAATTCACTATGTTGTACTCATTACAGTACCCTGGTACAGTGGAGAATCTGTTATTCTTTCCCAATAATTAAACGCGTTTACGCAAATACTATTATTTGCAGTGTAAACAGTTTGGAGCCAGATCAGACGCCGGGTAAGCAATCTAATAAAGTTAGAAAATGACTGATTCATGAAAACATTGATGATTTATTGGAATCTTAGAGACAAACGGTTTGGAGCCTTCATTAGACACCAAGTTATTTAATTGGTGTCTTATCTGGTTCCAAACTGATTTCAATTTACATTATGTACATAATCATTCTTGCAAAATCTTGCGAGAGAATAACCTCATTCCGACTGTAGTGAAACTGACAGAAAAGGTCACAGGGAGACCATAAAACAATTTGTTCTCTGCAGTAGCCAATTAAAATTTGCTCAGTTTTTCAATTATCCAATAATCAGGTGGGACCTTGGCTTAAATTAGAACCCTTTATGATAAAGTTAAACACTAATTTTCAGTTCATTTGCTTAATTGAAGCAAGGTGAAAAACACCCTTGAAAAACATTTGTATTATACAGTACCCTGTGGCATCCTTGACAATGTATTTTGAATCTGAAGAAAATATTTCAACTTAATAAAGTCATAATTAAATTTCCACCATAAAAATATTTTCAAAATCCTAGCAGCTGGTAGCTTAAGGCAGGCTTAAAGTAAAGCAGAAAGGTTCACTCTGCTTTATTTTCAGCCTCGTTAATAACCCTTTACCTGATAGCCTATTTATAGTATTGAAGATAGGTGACTACTTAAAGCAGGTTGAAAGTAAAGCAGAATGCGCCTTAAGGTGCATTCTGCTTTACTTTCAGCCTGCTTTAAGCTATCATGTGCTAGAATATAGAAAATTTTCCCTATAATATATATTCATGACTGATTAAATTGGAACTATTTTCTTCAGCGGAGGAATAAATCAAATTCGCTAAAAGAGGCTTCTATGGGGGGAAGGGTTAAGAAGTCACCAGTATTCAGAACTAGAAACCATCTATGGGGTAATGGGTTAAATCCCTACCAAATGCAATACAGACCAGTATTACAGCGCTTCCTCTCTACAACCGCTCTTCCAACAACGACTCCCTCCTTACAACGACCCTTAATTGTCGCAGTTCCCGAAACAGGACAGTTATGTCTAACGCTTTAACTGCTGCAATATCGTCTGCTTAAAGTTGTCGTTTGCTGTTTTTCTCAAAAATGACATAATGGACATTTTGACAGAAAATAAATTAATAACAAGTGATAAACAGCTTGAACCCAGATCAGACGCTGTGTTACGCGGCGTCTGATCTGGATTCAAGCTGTTTGCAAATGAAAGCCAATTTCCATCCCAATAATGACTCCCTCCGAACAACGTACACAATCTTTGTCTCCCATTGGGTGTCGTTGTGGAGAGAGAACACTGTATTACCATATTTCAATACAGTATAGGCCTATTGAGACACAACCCCGAGCGTTACATCTACATGATATCAAATAGACATGAGGCAACCAGTCTACATCACACTCATATTCGTAACCTGATCTTTATTCATGATGCCACTTTTTTTCCCCTGCCATTATTGAGTGGTTATTGTTCTCTTGTTGGCTAGTTTTTGATGTCATGCATATGGCGAGACAGAGGTCTGAGCACACAACAATAGGAAACTGAATGTGAGAAAGAGAAAACACAATAATGATGAAACCCAATATAGACTTCCACCACTCACCAAGTAATACTGGCCACTTAGACCATTAACTTTTTCAACACTATGGACCTATTTAACCCTTTCCCCCATAGAAGCGCCTTTTAGCGCATTCAGTTTATTCTTGCCCTGAAGAAAATAGTTCCAATTTATACAATCATAAATATGTATAATACAAAACAGTTTTTATACTCTAGCAGATGATAGCTTAAAGCAGGCTGAAAGTAAAGCAGAATGCGCTTAAAGCGCATTCTGCTTTACTTTCAGCCTGCTTTAAGTGGACACCTATATTCAATACTAGAGATTTGCTATGTGGGATAGGATTAAAATATACTCATTACATAAATTTTGCAAACTGTGTAGACCCAGATCAGAGGGCTCCTATAGGAGCCCTCTGATCTGGGTCTACACTGTTTGCTAATTTAGCCCAGTACTTAGTAAACTACCCAGAATTCCTAGTAGACTGGCTCATGTTTTGAAACTTAAATGATCCACAAGGGAATCTAATAACCCACAAAAGTTACTTACAGTGTTGAAAGAGTTAACCTGCCCAACAATTCTGTTTGGAAAAAAAATGCAATAACTACAGTGGAGAATCTGTTATTCTTTCCCGTTTAAACGCAAACGTACTCAAACGCAAAACACTAAAACGTAGAAAAGTACAACTTTTGGACAATTCTGATAATTCTTGTTTATCTTGGTGGCAAACAGTTACCCGGCGTCTGATCTGGCTCCAAACTGTTTGCACTGCAAATAATAGTTTTAGCGTAAATGCGTTTATTGGGAAAGAATAACGTTTTCTCCACTGTACCCATTGCCCCATATATATGCCTTTTATAATGCCTTAATTTATTCCTCCACTGAAGAAAATATAAGTGCCACTTTATAATGTCTTGACTTTGACTTGACTTGATCCTGAGTTTATTTTTCAACTGCTAAGAAATATTTTCAACATTCTAGCTACTGATGGTTACTAAGCTTCAAGCAATCTGAAAGTAAAGCAGAAAACATTCTGCATTACTTTCAACCTGCTTTAAGCGGCCACATGTCTCCTAAACAAGAATAAGAACGCCCTGAATTGCGAAAACGGTGGCCCATGGTAACAATCATTATAAGTGACAAAATTGGGCAAGTTTGTTAAAAAAATATTTGTATATACAGCTTTCACGAACGCCAGGAAAACCTTACCCACTCACTGGTTATATCATTTTTCAAGAAAAATTACTTTTAGATATTAGGTATACTGTGGCTCATCCATGTAAGGGGATCATAGTAGATAGGCTCTACTGTATAATTATTTTCCATACTTGTTTGACACCCTACTTTTCAACAGAAAATTTTAAGAATTCTATTTTTAGAGCAGTAGCACTGACAAAATTGTTACAAACGACAAAATTACTGAGTATCCAAAGAGCCATTTCTTCTCCCCTGTGTCTGAGTTATGTTAGTAAGGGGGGAAGAAATGGCCTTTGGGGGTGGGTGGGGGGGGTGGGGGGGGGGGGGGGGCGCCATATCTTCCCCCCCCTCACTTACTTATATGACACACAGGAGAGAAGAAACGGCTCAGGCCATTCCTCCCCCCCCCCCCCCCCCCCCCCCCCCCTTACTAACTTAACTGAGACACGACCCAGGCCATTCCTTCCCCCCCCCTCACTTACATATATGACACACAGGGGAGAAGAAACGGACCAGGCCATTCCTTCCCCCCCCTCACTTACTTATATGACACACAGGGGAGAAGAAACGGACCAGGCCATTCCTCCCCCCCCCCCCCCCCCCCCTCACTTACTTATATGACACACAGGGGAGAAGAAATGGCCCCGGCCATTCCTTCCCCCCTTACTTACTTAACTGAGACATAGGGGACAAGAAATGGCCTAGGCCATTCTTTCCCCCCCTCACTTACTTATATGACACACAGGGGAGAAGAAATGGCCCAGGCCAGTCCTTCCCCCCTTACAATCTTAACTGAGAAGAAACGGGCCGGCCCATTCCTTCCCCGGGAAAGAAACTGACTGGCTGGGCCTAGGGGGGGGAAGAAATGGCCCGTTACACCAGTAGGCTATGGGGAAAGGGTTAAAGAATGAGATTGTTTTTGTGTTCTTGAAACAAACTAAGTCAACGATTTGTAATTAGAGTAGTCAAGCTTGTGTAAAGCTGCAACACTCTAAAGTCAAGCAAGAATAACTCATATGACAGGTGAACCTAATGCAGAATAGATAATTAAAGCAAAGAGCTCTTAAAGGAGCTTTCAATTTTATACCTGTTTTGCATTAAAATGCAACCTATTAGAAACTTTTACAATTTCATAATTTAGCAGCTGTTTAAGACAAGTTTGACTACATGTGTAGGAGTACAGGAAAAGCTAATTTACGTTTTAAGTAACTTATACATAAAGAGGAGGAATAATTGGTACTAACTTCTCAATAAGTTGGAAGCATCACAAAATGTGGAACAATGTTAAATGCTCATTTTCATCTTGTTCCAAGACGTCACCTCCCATAGAAAGTTTGCCATAGGTGATTTGCACTTTTGGCTTAATAGGTAATGAATATTAATTTATTTAACCCACTACCCTACAGCCTCTTTCTAGTATTGATGATCTGTGACAACTTAAAGCAGGTTGAAAGTAAAGCAGAATGTACCTTAAGACTTAAGACCCATTTTGCTTTACTTGCAGCCTACTTTGAGCTACAAGCTAGCTGCTTAGGATATTGAAAATATTCATGCCTGAATAAAAATGAAACTATTTTCTTCAGTGGAGGAATTCATTAAAAGCGTAAAAAGGCATATTTATGGAGTAATGGGTTTATCGAATGGCAAGTACCATTTTTTGAAGGGGTAATAGAGGCCTGTCTCTTTGAAATAATAAACTAGAACTAGATAGTAAACATATCTCAGTTCCTTTTTTTAAGAGATAACCCAAAGGTTATCATTTTTTGGTTCATTTTAGCAATAATTGCTAAATTATTATTGTCACTCCTATGTGTATATAATGTATATGTCTGAAGTATCTTGGGCTAGAGGCCTATATTAACAATTCTAACATGACACGTGAATTCGTCTCTATAAACAAAGAACAGGTCTATCGTGGTATACCTGAGACGGTATACCACGCTCTTCCCTACCCCGCTCCTCCCGCGGTTATATGACATGACGTGACCACGTGCGTTCATACGTTATATTTTTTAAATTTCTTTCGTTATTCATATAGCCCGTAAAGACCATATACTTTTAACCAGTAACGTTACAGTAATTTTCTCATTCTTCTGTCTTGTTTGATGTAATGTTTGTTCTATGCCAGATTATGGATCGGTAATTGTAAATTTGCTTATGGGTGTTAGATTCTTGTAATGCCGCGGAAAAAGTTATTCGGTCGAAAAACTTCATCCGCTGAGGAAATAAGTATGGAACATTTGATTTCCTTTCTAATGAAATTCCTTACATCTGGTCATGTTAGAATCGAAATAATCTATGTTCTACCGTTGTAAAACTGTATTTTACAACGGTCGGTCGTTGTGGTGCGCAGGAATTGACCACTCAGGCCTTCGGCCTTCGTGGTCAATTCCTGCGCACCACAACTCCCAACCGTTGTAAAATACCATGTCACAACGGTAGAACATAGATTATTTCTTAAATAAACTATGTCTATGTCCTACTGGGCTTTTGTGGTGGAAAGGGATAAATGTTACTATAAAACATTTGGTAAAGAACTAAGAAGAATACTGTCAAACAACTTGCTTTCGGCAGCCATTTTTCAAAAGTCTGTTTCAACCCTTTATCCCCATAGCCTATTTCTAGTTTTGAAAAGAGGTGACCACTTAAAGCAGGTTGAAAATAAAGCAAAATGCGTCTTATAAGGCCAATTTGGCTTTACTTTCAGCCTGCTTTAAGATACCATCTACTGTAGTAAAGAAAATATTTATTACAATACAAAGTTCATCACTGTATACAGTTAACCAATTACCCCATAAAAACGCCTTTTTACGCTTTAATTTATTTCTCCACCAAGGAAAATAGTTCCAATTTATACAATTATGAATATGTACGATAAGAACTTTTTTATATTCTAGCAGATGGTAGCTTAAAGCAGGCTGAAAGTAAAGCAGAATGCGCCTCAAGGCGCATTCTGCTTAACTTTCAACCTGCTTCAAGTAGTCACCTATCTTTAAAACTAGAAACAGGCTATGGGTTAACCCGTTACCCAATAACCTGTTTTAGTTTTCGAAGAAAGTGACCACTTAAAACAGGTTGAAAGTAAATCACATTCTGCTTTACTTTCAGCCTGCTTTAAGCTACTGTCAACCAGGATATAGAAATTATTTCTGATGATACATACGCATGACTTTTAACAAAGGAATTATTTTCTTTAGTGGAGGTATAAATTAGAGGCATTAAAAGGTGTATATATGGGGTAATGGGTTAAACTATTTCCTTCACTGTGGAAGAATAAATTTAAAGTATAAAATGCATATCAAAGGGGTAATGGGTTAAGCTGCCTGCAGTATTAACCTTTCTCATGTTATTTGTGTATATTGATGCTTTTTTGAAAACAGTCTAGACCCAGATCAGACAGCTCCTGAAGGAGCTGTCTGATCTTGGTCTACACCGTTTTCTTATAAGATCACACAAGTCAATCATTCTTCACTCATTCCTGGGGAAAACTTCCCTATTTTTTAAGCCAATATAATAGTTCATTGATATTCAAGTTGGACAGTAAATGGATGAATGTCACACACTTTCTTGCAGTTTTCAGTAACAGCTCATCGATGATTACCAACATTACTGAAAAATTCAGACTATTTATGAGCTTCCTGGTTGCCATTATGAAACTGGAAAAGAAAGTTTAAAGACTTATGGGCATCATAAATTTTTTGAGGCATTAACAGGCTTAAATGTTTTTCACTTCAGACAACAGAAGTAAACTCAAATGTTAAAGTTCTTAAATTAGCTCTATGTTATCACCAAATCCTATGTTGTGGCTACTCATTAGTATCATGAAGTTATATTTATAGTAGCAGTGACCTATTTTTTGACCACAAAATGTCTGATGGCAAACTCCTATCAAAATGTGAAATTTCTCAGATTTCACCCAAATTTTCAAATCCATTAAAATGTACATTGTAATGTTCTTAGAGATGTTATATTCGTTTACCTTTCAATGTTAAACTTTACCTAATGTAAAATCTCTAAGAACATTAAAATGTAGAATTCAATGGATTTGAAAATTTCGGTGAAATCTCAGAAATTTCATATTTTGATAATTTTCTTGGGTTTCGCCTACAGGACCTGAATAAGGGTAAACATTATCAGAATCTGTAATGTAAAATGGCCAAAACATTTCCAAATTTGGAACAAATCGAACAAATATGTTGGAAGTTATGTGATGAGATGTGATAGGGT
Source organism: Gari tellinella (assembly GCA_922989275.2). Taxonomy (NCBI): domain Eukaryota; kingdom Metazoa; phylum Mollusca; class Bivalvia; order Cardiida; family Psammobiidae; genus Gari; species Gari tellinella. The sequence goes on along the minus strand of OV277856.1, from coordinate 97,511,764 downwards.
CAATGCATTGATATCTACAGTGATTTTACCCTTGGTGCTTAGCAAACTTTGAGTAGTATATTTAGAAAGAAAAACGTCTTCTCCACTGCAATATGACTAGCAACTGGAGTTATTTGACATTAGCTTCTCAGGGTTAATTGAGAACTGGTTTCAGCTGGACAACATAAATTGGCCGAGTCATGCTAACAAGTATGGCGGATGGGCCTTAACGTATATATACTGCATTTAGCTTTGAACAAATACATTGATTTCATCTGATTTATCTATCTGTTAGAAAGCCGTTACCGCTCTCTGTGTAATTTCTAGTCAAAGACAATGTCATGTCAACAGATGATTATTCTTGATGAAAATTTTAGTGCTAGCGGTGGAACCCTGATTATCTATGCAAACAGTTTGGATACTGATGAGACGGTGCGTAACGCCGCGTCTCATCAGGATCCAAACTGTTTGACACTCTGACCCTAATTTGGAATAGATAATTTGAAAATTCTGGCTTAAAACAGTAGAAGACAACAATCATTGAAGATGAAAAAGTAACTACCGGTACCCAGCATGCAAAGAGTTAAGAGCCGGACAGGAACTAGCTGTCATGGGCCAACACTGCTGCTTTATTAATTGGGCCCTAGATTAAAGAACCAGTAAACCCACTATTTTCAATGTTTTCTTCTTTATGCCTCAACCAAATGCTATGGTGTGATACAGTGGAGAATGTGTTATTCTTTCCCAATAAACGCGTTTACGCTAAAACTATTATTTGCAGTGCAAACAGTTTGGAGCCAGATCAGACGCCGGGTAACCCGGCGTCTGATCAGGCTTCAAACTGTTTGCCACCAAGATAAACATGAAATATCAGAATTGTCCAAAAGTTGTTCTTTTCTACGTTTTAGCGCTTTGCGTTTGCGTACGTTTGCGTTTAAACGGGAAAGAATAACAGATTCTCCACTGTAACACCTTAGCCAAGTTTTTACTTTGAAAATGGGTATGTTTAACTTAACACTTTACAGCCTGTTTCTAGTTTTGAAGCACTCTGCTTTACTTTCAGTCTGCTTTAAGCTACAATCTGCTAGGATATAGAAAATATTTCTTTTGGTACATGTTTATGAATTCTGCTTTAATTACTTTCAGCTTGCTAAATAAGCTACCATCTGCTAGGATATAGACAATATTTCTCTTGGTACATGTTTATGACTGTATAAATTGGAATTATCTTCTTCAGGGGATGAATAAATTAAATAAGCTTAAAGACACTTTTTTGGGTAAAAGGGTTAAGCAAGATCCAGTATCAAAATTCAACATGTTAAATACAGATCAAAATTCAACTTGTTAAAATACAGATTTGTTATATAGGCAGGTTTTAACAGGGCTCCAGATAAGTGGGGGTAGACTTATTTTAACACCAAAACCTATTAGAATCACCCCCAAGAGACAATTCAATTGAGTAGTAACACCATAGGGTTTAATGCAGAAATAAAGATTATAATTTTTTTGAAATACTCCCCTTATCTGAAACCCTGTTTCAAGAATCGAGTTTCGAATGACTTCTCTCCTTATCAGAGGCTTAGTGCAGATGTATCAGTCTGCTTATATGAAGGTTCCATTTACATCTTAAAGTTTTCTTCTATATTCAATATTGATTATTCCACTTTATATTCTCACACCTATGAATATAGAATACCCTACTACATGTGTTTTCTACGAGACTCTCTCACATGGCACATATTTTATGTTTCTCTTGGGTCCCTAGGTCAGTCTATAATGGTGGTGTTATGAAAGCCTGTTATGTAAAATCTTTCACAATGCACCAATGCTTGGTGATTTACATATTCAGGGCACCACATATTAGGGGAGTATTTCAAAAACTAACATATTTATGTCTGCATTAAACCCTATGGTGTGACTACTCATAAGAATTACTCTTAGAGACAATTCTTATGAATTGTTTCACCAAAGGATTTCGTACTATCGGGAAGTATGAAGGAGAAACTGTTGGATTTGTTCTGTCTTATCCCTCTTTTCTTAACATTGATATTTTGAAAACTGAATTTTCTATCAAAAAGAATACATGGTTAATTAGTTTAAAACAGTAGCTAGATTACCGGTAATTTGCCATTTTGGCAATAGTGGAAATGATTAAGACAATTTTTTATGTTTTAGTGTCTACGAATAAAACATTGCATTTTTAACTTAAAATAATTCTAATCCTTCTCCTGGTAAACATTCATAAATAAAACTCTGCCAACTATGGGCATCGATATCTATCATCTCAACTAGTTGAGATATTAACCCTTTCCCCCATAGAAGCGCCGTTTAGCGCATTCAGTTTATTCTTGCCCTGAAGAAAATAGTTCCAATTTATACAATCATAAATATGTATAATACAAAATAGTTTTTATACTCTAGCAGATGATAGCTTAAAGCAGGCTGAAAGTAAAGCAGAATGCGCTTAAAGCGCATTCTGCTTTACTTTCAGCCTGCTTTAAGTGGACACCTATATTCAATACTAGAGATATGCTATGTGGGAAAGGGTTAATTGACTAATGAAATAAGGTTACTGAGGTTCCCCAATGATTTTGCAATGAAAAATAGATTGTTTGACCCAAACCCTAATGTTTGATCAGCTATCCCCACCCCTACAAACAGAACAGCAATACCTTGGTCTCTTTTTAACTCCTTTGTTTGCCGTGAGACAAACATAACAAGAAACAAGTCAATGCCACAAAACCAGGTTTAAGAAGTTTAACATACTTACAACTCAAGCTAGGTCTTCATGTAAGCATGCTAAAAACAAATTGTGGTCATAACTGGTATATCCAATCTTAAGATTTTGACCAGATAACTTCTTTTCTATTTTAAGTAACAGTGACCTTGACAATAAATAACCTGATGTGTTTCTATTTTAAAGCGACTCGCAACCAGATGGTGCATTAAAAATAGTAATTTGTAAATATGTGTCAAACGCTTATATAAATGGTAAAGAATTAGTTTAGGATAAGAAATTCTGTTTAAAAAAATGTTTTTCAATAAAAAAAAATATTGGTCCCTGGTGGGATTCGAACCCGGGGCCCGGCATTGGCGGACAGAAGGCAAAATAGGGGAAACCGCTTAGACCAATGGACCACTGAACTATCCGTATAACTCGGATCGATTTAACGTATTTCAAAGTGTAGCGATAGAAAGTGCATACAACTTCGTAAGTCGGCTCGTGTTTATGTCTGAGCCCGTGTAGAGAAGCAACAACAACAACTATACCGTCTACTAGTCGGTATAGAAAAACGATGGAAAATATCTAAAAATCTAAGATTCGGTGACGATTCTTGAGACTTTTTTTGGACTGATCATATTTTTTTAATGTCAGAAGCCAAATAATGCCACAAATTTGCTTTTATTTGAGTATTTTATTGTATTTTGACAAGTACACCATCCGGTTGCGAGTCCCTTTAAGTAACAATGACCTTGATTAGACCCCCCCCCCCCCCCCCCCCAAATTACAATCCCAAGCTATAGCTCTGCATGTAAGCTTGCTAATTCAAAGTTTTGTCAAAAATGAGATATTAAATCTGCAGTAGTTGACCAGCTTTTACTGGGAACTGTTTTTCTATTTTTAATAACAGCAACTTTGACCTTGACCTTATATCTCCAAAATACTATCCCAAGCTATATCTTATCGAAACCTTGCTGAAAACAAAGCCTAGTCAAAATTGAGACATACAATCTTAATTTATTGACCAGAAACCATTTTCTCTTTTAAGTAACCTTGACCCCCAAATACAATGATTTATTATCCGAAGCTAGGTCTTTTATAATGCAAGCTAGCTACATACCAAGTTATGTTAAAATATGTTAATCTAAAGTTTCTAAACTAAAGTAATTGACTAGAAACTCCAAGTTTGTCAATTTCAAATACATCCATGGAGTTCCAAGACTGAACGGAAGGACACTTGTACAGTGGAGAATCTGTTATTCTTTCCCGTTTAAACGCAAACGTACGTAAACGCAAAGCACTAAAACATAGAAAAGAACAACTTTTGGACAATTCTGATAATTCTTGTTTATCTTGGTGGCAAACAGTTTGGAGCCTGATCAGACGCCGGGTTACCCGGCGTCTGATCTGGCTCCAAACTGTTTGCACTGCAAATAATAGTTTTAGTGTAAACGCGTTTATTGGGAAAGAATAACAGATTCTCCACTGTATGGACAGATGCACAAACATACACCCAGCAGTATGAGGGGATTCTGGCAACTATGATGAGCTCACTGCAAGCAGACTCGACAAAAATCAGATGCTTAGAATGTCACAACCTGGAATTGAATTTAGGCAAATGCAAACTGAATGCTTTAAACTATCAAACTAGACTCCAACAATAAGTTAAGCTTTATTTCATTACACAAAATTCAACAAACATTAAAATTGCACAAACAATCAATGTGGGATATCTTCGTCACCATCCTACACTCATTCTTATAACTAAACAGATGGTTGTAATAAAATCCAATACAGTTAAACCTTCACATCTAAAACTCCCTTAAATTTAATAAATAAAAAATATCTGTATTTCAAAGTTAAAACGTGGCTTTAAGCCACGTTTTACCTTTGAAATACACATATTTTTTACTTAAAACAAGTCTTAAATGGTGAAATTCAACTGTATTGATAGTTTGATACAGGAAAGTTTGATTTAAGCAAGTTTGAGATATCCAGGATCGTAATTAAATCCAATATCTCTTATATGTTCAAGTAGCTGCTTTGGCAAATCCTTGAGTTAGTTTAATTCTATTTGAAAATACAGCATGTCAGTATTAAGTGAATTAGTATAGGAATTTTGTAATGTTGTTACCCCGCTTTAAGCCATGTTTATTCAGCAATTTCTTCAAGAACAGTGAGGGAGAGGTTATACTTCACCCTGAAAACTGAGCTTAATGCAAAATTAATGCAATATACAATAGAAAGTGACCTTTTTATAGTAAATGTACAAACTATTTATTTTAATCAGAATCACAAACAGTTTGGAACCTGATTGGACATCTAGATTGCTGATTGATGGGGGTATTGTGATCGCCGTTTTGGGGGCTGTCTTATGTATGTTTATTCATGTTTTTTTAGATCTAATTGTAAATATTTTGCCTTTTCTCGCTTTGTAGGTACATTTATGTTATTTCATGTGAAGCCCTTTTGAACGCACAACCCCTGTGTGAAAAGAGAGCTATATAAATCTGGTATAATAATAATGATAATAATAGATCCGAATTTTTCAATGGTTTTCACAGATTTGCATCGAAACCCTGCAAACGATTATTCTATTGACCCTTTAGTCCATAGCATGTTCTAAGATTTGAAGACAGCTAGCTAGGTGATCACTTAAAGCAGGTTGAAAGTATAAAGCAGATTATGAGCTTGAATGTGCCTTAAGGCACATTCTTCTTTACTTTCAGCCTACTTTCAGCTACCATCTGCTAGAATATAGAAAATATTTCTTATGGTGCACATATTCATGACTATTTAAAGTGAAACTGTTTTTTCAGTAAGGAAAGAATTACAAGTGAAATAGCAAAGTGTTTGTGAAACACAAATGTCCCATGACAGCAGCATTTTCGATAATGTAACACTTAACTATTTTCAAGCCATCATTTTCATGTACTTTTCAAGCATTTACAAACTGTGTATATGTGTCTATTTATGCTTTTAAAAGATAATGTAGAACCTGAGATCAGAAAGCTACTGAATTAAGGAGTTATGTGATCAATGTCTAACCTGCTTTCTTATCTGTCTTACATTTGAGTTTGCACTCTTTTTATAAGGAAAAATCCCTTGTTTATAGCCTGTTCCTGTAACTATTGAAGATAAGTGACAACTTAACTCTTTCCTCCCTGAAACTTTAAATGGACAATTCCAGTTTCCATTTTAGTCTAGTCCATTTCTGACTTTTAAGGGTTCTTTTTGTCAATGTTTGGCATTATGACAAACAGTGAAGACCCTGATCAGAGGGCTCCGTAAGGAGCCCTCTGATCTGGGTCTTCACTGTTTGCACAGGACAAGTGTACTATTCACATGTACACTGTTTGAAAAGGATGCCTATATGCGGGACTAGGGTTCAAAGGGTTAAAGCAAGTTGAAAATAAAGCTTTAAGGTACCTTTTGCTAGAATAAAGAAGGTATTTCTTATGATGCATATTCAAGACTGTTTGAATTGGAACTATTTTCTTCAGTGAAGGAACAAAATAGAAAGGCGTCAAAATGCGTATTTATGCAGTAAAGCAGCTGGGTCTCCAGGTAAGGGGAGTATTTCAAAAACAGAAATCTTTATGTCTGCATTAAACCCTAAGGTGTGACTACTCATTAGAATCGTCTCTTCAAGATAATTCTAATGAGTAGTTCCAACATAATATTTGGTGCTGGATTTTTTCAGTTTACTCCCTCTTATCTGGAGCCCTAGAGTATAGGATTAAAATGGACTTTTATGGGAAAAGGAGCCAAGCCTGTGTCCTTAATGTACCAAGCCCTTACAGCTACAGGGATGATTCCATGCAGTTCATCTTTGAAGTTACCCGATAATGAATCTCTTCACTAGGTAATGAATCTCTTCACTATTCAAATGCTTCTGGCTGTATAAATGAAACTCATCATTTACATTGCTTGTAAGTTAGATAAATGTCTTGCAGATAAACATTGAACATGCTCTTCTTGGGTCTAGTCAATGTTTGTATATGGCTAACCAGTTTGTATCTCATTTTCAAAGGTTCTAAGTTCTTGCAGTAAATACAGTGAATCCCCTCTTTTAGGACCACTAAAACCATTGGGGCTAATTCATTGTATAAAATACAGGTGACAGCCTAAAGCAAGGTGGCAGTAAAACAGAAAGCTCCTTAAGGAGCTTTCTGTTTTACTGTCTCCTTGCTTTAAGCAGTCACCTGTCATAATCACTTAATAATTAATACAATTTTGTGGTCCTAAAAGAAAGGCTTTACTGTACACTATCTATTCAATCTTTCATGAGTGAAAATTAAATTACTCAATTTACTCATAAAATCAAATCAAATCAACCAGCAATGACAATTAAAACAGAATCACTACATATTTACCTTTCTCCTACCATTATATTGATGTTTCTTGAAAGCAGTGTAGACCCATATTAGGATTGACAGTTCCTTAAGCTGTCTGACCATGCAGCGTCAGTGCTCTTTCTTCTTACAGTGGGCAATTTTCCCTATTTTATTAGCCAATGTAAAAGCTAAATGTAATAGGAAAAGCATAATGTTCATAGATGATAGATCTAGTTGTCAGAATTCATATAATATTCTGAATATTCAGGAAGAGAATGACCTTTCTTAACAGAAACATACTTACATTCACCAGTAAGTTTAAAGACTATAATATTGCATTAATATTTTCTCATATTCAGAATTCTTTACAAGACAGAAGCTCTCCTTTTAACATTTATAATCAACTGTTTATACAGCTGCATGGTAATCATCTTATAAATATATAATAAGCCAGTAGCAATTCTAAACAGATCTATACCTATAATTTCAAATACTAAAATCATTTCTCCACCATCTGATCCTTATAGTGCAACTACAGCAAAAACCTCTTCATTATGACCACTAAATTGTTTGAATTATTAGGTTTTAAATTAAGACAGGTGACTGATTCAAAAGTAAGGTGACAGTAAAACAGAAAGCTCCTTTAGGAGCTTTCTGTTTTACGATCACCTTGCTTTAAGCTGTCACCTGCCTTTTATGTAATTAATTAACCTTCTTTTAGTGATGGTAATTAAAAGAGAGGTTTTAATGTACTTACTAGAATTGTCTTGAAGAGACCATTCCTTGTAATGATATGTCCCATCATAGGGTGTGGAGGCAAAAAGGTGTAAATATTGGAAATGTTTGGGAGTTTACTCATTGAAGCCCTGAGGCATTTCCCAAGAATAGTCACGTCACTTGTAAAGACAGGGGAATACTTCAACTTGAATATCAGCTGCCATTTCACAATGCCATGTTATTACTTGTGCAAAATATATCTATTTAATGTAAACCATGTATCAGATAATGTATTAAACAAGGACAGGTATGTTAAAGAGACTCGCAACCAGATTTAGCATTAAAAATAGTAATTTGTAAATATGTGTCAAACGCTTATATAAACGGGTAAGAATGAGTTGAGGATAAGAAATGCTGTTTAAAAAAAAATCATTTCAATAAAAAAAATATTGAGCTCTGGTGGGATTCGAACCCGGGACCCGGCATGCGCGGACAGAAGGCAAAATAAGGAAACCACTTAGCCAACTGGGCCACCGAACTATTCATATATCTTTGATCGATTTAACGTATTTCAGTGTGTGGCGATGGAGAGTACATACAACTACATAATTCGGCTCGGTATATGTCTGAGCCCGTGATCAATTTCTATAATGTCTTTCGACGTACGCTATAGAAATTTACGATTGAAAATATCTAAAAAACTAAGATTTGAAGACTTTTGTAGAGGGTGTTATTAGACTGGTCATATTTTTCCAAGGCCAGATGCACGATAATGCTACCCTTTTGGTTATATTTGAGTATTTTCTTTTATTTTTGCAAATACACCATCTGGTTGCGAGTCGCTTTAAACCATTACTCAACAGATATGTATTTTTACGCATTAAATGTATTCCTCCCCTGCAGAAAATAATTCCAGTTTATACTATGTCAGTCATTGATACAGTGGAGAATCTGTTATTCTTTCCCGTTTAAACGAAAACGTACGCAAATGCAAAGCACTAAAACGTAGAAAAGAACAACGTTTGGACAATTCTGATAATTCTTGTTTATCTTGGTGGCAAATAGTTTGGAGCCTGATCAGACGCCGGGTTACCCGGCGTCTGATCTGGCTCCAAACTGTTTGCACTGCAAATATTAGTTTAAGCGTAAACGCGTTTATTGGGAAAGAATAACAGATTCTCCACTGTATGTATCATAAGAAATATTTTCTATATTATAGCAGATTGTAGCTAAAAGAAGGCTGAAATTAAAGCAAAATGCCCCTTGTGCACATTATGCTTTACTAAGTGGTTAACTGTCTTCAAAACCAGAAACAAGCTATGGAGTAAAGTGTTAAATGAGCAATTCATGTTTCCAATTAAGTTCATTTTCGACTGTTTTGGTTTGTTTTAACTTTTTTGCAGTATATTGCAAAATGACAAAAAGCGCAGATTCTTCTCGGAGGGCTTCATTAGTGATACTCTGATCACGGTCTATACTGTCTGCATAGGACAAGTGTACTTGTCACAGGTACACTGTTTGTAAATGACACAAACTCCTATCTAGGCAGGGCTCCAGAAAAGTGTAGTTTTTCAAAAACTAAAATATCTATTTCTGAATTAAACACAATGGTGTCACTATACTCATTAGAATCGTCTCGAAGAGACGATTCTAATGATTAGTTACACCATAGGATTTGGTGCTGAAATGAGTGAGAAAATGGATTTGTTCAACTCACATACTCCCTCTTATCTGGAGCCTCGTCTAGGGTTGAATAGGTTCAAGGTATTGGTGCACTCATTGCACTGCCATCAGTCAAAATCAATGTTTACATTTTTAGTATTTTGATGTGTGCTATTCTCACACCTTAATGATTATCCTGCTATTTTGAGAAGCATTATGCACTTAAGGCACATTTGGCTTTTTCTGGCTGTGTTTACTGGCTGCTTTACTATAAACCAGCTTTAAGTAGTCGTGACCTGTCTTCAAACAGGCTGTGAGGTATATAATAGGTAAACTCTTCCCTGTTGTTAGCGTGCATTGGTGGGTTGTTGTTTTTTGTAAAGTGTGTAGACCTAGATCAGACAACACTGCTGAACACTATGATCAAAGCCTAGACTGTTTCCTTATAGGATTTGTCTGGCATTAGTCTGAGGAAAAGTTTGACTCATTTCCATTGCCTCACTTGTTATACAGTGGAGAAAACGTTATTCTTTCCCAATAAACGCGTTAACGCTAAAACTAGTATTTGCAGTGCAAACAGTTTGGAGCCAGATCAGACGCCGGGTAACCCGGCGTCTGATCAGGCTCCAAACTGTTTGCCACCAAGATAAACATGAATTATCAGAATTGTCCAAAAGTTGTACTTTTATACGTTTTAGTGTTTTGCGTTTGCGTACGTTTGCGTTTAAACGGGAAAGAATAACGTTTTCTCTACTGTAGTTGCACACATGCGTACACAGTCTTAAAGTTCACGTATTTCACTGAGTATGGGGGCTTATCTGGAGCCCTGCATTAGCAAACAGTTTAGACACTGATCAGAGGTCTCCTTTAGGAGCCCTCTGATCTGGATCTACACTGTTTGCAAATACAATGAGCATATTCTAAACAGGTCCATGGTGTTAAAGAGTCACACCCTATATTCTGACCACTCACTTAAGAATTAATGGTCTCTCTTCAAGACAATTCTAGTAAGATTCTAGTTACAATACAAATTTTGGTGGAGACATAAAAGGAAGTTTAAGCATTCTTACTCTTCTCTTGCTATTAGTATTCACTTTTTGAAAACCATGTAGACCCTGTGCCTGTACTGTTTTCTTGAAGGATCTACCTAAAACGAGTCTGCACTATAAATTCCAGGGTAAAGTTTTCATTTTTCCTAATTATGTTAAATTATTAACCAATGTCAGATAACAGATGTTCACAGGGTGCAGTTTTATATATGAATATTCAGCAGGAAAATAATCATCTTATCTGTAGTTCTGCAATCAATAATTTGGGCTCCAGATAAGAGTAAACTGAACAAATCAAAAGTTTGCTCACTCATTTCAGCACCAAATCCTATGGTGTTACTACTCATTAGAATTGCCTTGAAGAGACAATTTTAATGAGTAGTAACACCATAGGGTTGAATGCAGAATTTGAAATAAAGATTTTAGTTTTTGAAATTTCAGCACCAAATCCTGTGGTGTTACTACTCATTAGAATTGTCTCGAGGAGACAATTCTAATGAGTAGTAACACCATGGGGTTTAATGCAGAAATAAAGATTTTATTTTTTTGAAATACCCCCCTTGAATCTGGAGCTCTGCTGTATAATATGCTGCACTGGGTGTGCATGGGTCTGACTGCATCAGCACTGACATTTACACACTTAATTGCCTAGTGTTCTTGGAAAGGTTCTATTAGTGAATATTACATTAGAAGATAATTTCCAAATTAACATTGTTGTAAATGTCAATTCCATTTGTTATATGGAAATTAAACATTATCATTGTCATTTTTTTTTACCTCATCAGCTAATATAGCGAGTATCTTAATTATTACAGATAACTCAATGTCATTCATTGTGAAAACGATTAACCTTTTGATAGGTTTATTGTTGTCTAAATTGTTGTGAGTGAATTTGTTACTTGATTACTAAATTGGTATTTGATCTGCCGCTTACAAAGTTTTGGGTGAGCATTATATAGTACACTGTGGTGAAGACATTATTATTTCTCAGTAAAATCAATGTGCTTACACTAAAAATATTATTATTTCTCAGTAAAATCAATGTGCTTACACTAAAACTATTATTATTTCTCAGTAAAATCAATGTGCTTACACTAAAAATATTATTATTTCTCAGTAAAATCAATGTGCTTACACTAAAAATATTATTTCCATTGAAATCAGTTTGGAGCTAGATCAGATACCAGGTACAGTGGAGAAAACGTTATTCTTTCCCAATAAACGCGTTTACGCTAAAACTATTATTTGCAGTGCAAACAGTTTGGAGCCTGATCAGACGCCGGGTACCCCGGCGTCTGATCAGGCTCCAAACTGTTTGCCACCAAGATAAACAAGAGTTATCAGAATTGTCCAAAAGTTGTACTTTTCTACGTTTTAGTGTTTTGCGTTTGCGTACGTTTGCGTTTAAACAGGAAAGAATAACAGATTCTCCACTGTAACCCTGTGTCTGATCAGGCTCCAAGCTGTTTGCCACTCCTAAAAAATCATCAATATTTTCAAGAAATTGGCAATATCTACATTTTACTGTATTTACTTTGCATTTCATTTTGTTTAAAACAGGAAAATTATTGTCATATCTATTGTAAGACTGACTGATAAGTCAAAAGACAAAATACTGAACAAATGCACTGATACAAACGGAATATTACTATACTTTGCATATCTTATGCACCGAATCACTCGAGTTGTGTGTGTAAAGGCTATATCCAACGAGACTGAAGGTCGAGTTGGATATAGCCTTTATACACACAACAAGAGTGATCCGGTACATAAGATATGCAAAGTTTAGTAATGTTCCTTTTATTATATACCTCTTATAATAAAAATAAAATGAAAAACGATAGAAATGTTTCGAGCGTTACTATAAATAAACGGGATTTCCCATACGTCACACTTCGGGGAAAGGCGCATGAAAGTAAATACTCGCTATTACGACCACTAAAACGAATGCTAATTGATTAAATAATAGAGAGGTGACAGCTTAAAGCAAGGTGACAGTGAAACAGAAAGCTCCTAAAGGAGCTTTCTGTTTCACTGTCACCTTGCTTTAAGCGGTCACCTACCGTAAACACCCTAATACTTAACATAATTTAGTGGTCGTAATAGAGAGGTTTTACTGTAGTTCCGAACTTCCGACTACACAGTAAACGTTCTTTTCCCATTACACAAGGTACATGGGTAATACGGAATTTTCAATCCGTCAAGGTGTATTTGTTCGATAAAATACAGAAATATTTCGGGCAGAACATTGGTAGGTATATAATAAACCATATTACTACCTCTTACAAATACACTGATAAACAATATTCCTACCGCTAACAAATACACTGATAAACAATATTCCTACCGCTAACAAATACACTGATAAACAATATTCCTACCGCTAACAAATACACTGATAAACAATATTCCTACCGCTAACAAATACACTGATAAACAATATTCCTACCGCTAACAAATACACTGATAAACAATATTCCTACCGCTAACAAATACACTGATAAACAATATTCCTACCGCTAACAAATACACTGATAAACAATATTCCTACCGCTAACAAATACACTGATAAACAATATTCCTACCGCTAACAAATACACTGATAAACAATATTCCTACCGCTAACAAATACACTGATAAACAATATTCCTACCGCTAACAAATACACTGATAAACAATATTCCTACCGCTAACAAATACACTGATAAACAATATTCCTACCGCTAACAAATACACTGATAAACAATATTCCTACCGCTAACAAATACACTGATAAACAATATTCCTACCGCTAACAAATACACTGATAAACAATATTCCTACCGCTTACAAATACACTGATAAACAATATTCCTACCGCTAACAAATACACTGATAAACAATATTCCTACCGCTAACAAATACACTGATAAACAATATTCCTACCGCTTACAAATACACTGATAAACAATATTCCTACCGCTTACAAATACACTGATAAACAATATTCATACCGCTTACAAATACACTGATAAACAATATTCCTACCGCTTACAAATACACTGATAAACAATATTCCTACCGCTTACAAATACACCAATCGATACACAATATTCCTATCTCTTACAAACACACTGATAATCATACACAATATTCCTTAGTAGCCTTTAACAAATGTACTGATAAACAATATTTCTACCTCTAACAAATACCCTGATACACAAGTCTTTATAGTAACCTCTTCCAAATACACTGATACACAAAATACACCGATACAGAATATTCCTACCTCTAACAAATGCACTGATAAACAAATTTATTAGTTCTACCTCTAATAAATTACTCTGATACACAATATTCCTACCTCTAACAAATACACTGATAAACAATATTCCTACTGCTAACAAATACACTGATAAACAATATTCCTACTGCTAACAAATACACTGATAAACAATATTCCTACCGCTAACAAATACACTGATAAACAATATTCCTACCGCTAACAAATACACTGATAAACAATATTCCTACCGCTAACAAATACACTGATAAACAATATTCCTACCGCTAACAAATACACTGATAAACAATATTCCTACCGCTAACAAATACACTGATAAACAATATTCCTACCGCTTACAAATACACTGATAAACAATATTCCTACCGCTTACAAATACACTGATAAACAATATTCCTACCGCTTACAAATACACTGATAAACAATATTCCTACCGCTTATAAATTACTCTGATACACAATATTCCTACCGCTTACAAATACACCAATCGATACACAATATTCCTATCTCTTACAAACACACTGATAATCATACACAATATTCCTTAGTAGCCTTTAACAAATGTACTGATAAACAATATTTCTACCTCTAACAAATACCCTGATACACAAGTCTTTATAGTAACCTCTTCCAAATACACTGATACACAAAAAACACCGATACAGAATATTCCTACCTCTAACAAATGCACTGATAAACAAATTTATTAGTTCTACCTCTAATAAATTACTCTGATACACAATATTCCTACCTCTAACAAATACACTGATAAACAATATTCCTACCGCTTACAAATACACCAATCGATACACAATATTCCTATCTCTTACAAACACACTGATAATCATACACAATATTCCTTAGTAGCCTTTAACAAATGTACTGATAAACAATATTTCTACCTCTAACAAATACCCTGATACACAAGTCTTTATAGTAACCTCTTCCAAATACACTGATACACAAAATACACCGATACAGAATATTCCTACCTCTAACAAATGCACTGATAAACAAATTTATTAGTTCTACCTCTAATAAATTACTCTGATACACAATATTCCTACCTCTAACAAATACACTGATAAACAATATTCCTACTGCTAACAAATACACTGATAAACAATATTCCTACTGCTAACAAATACACTGATAAACAATATTCCTACCGCTAACAAATACACTGATAAACAATATTCCTACCGCTAACAAATACACTGATAAACAATATTCCTACCGCTAACAAATTAATATCCTGAAACACAATATTCATATACCCCTTACAAACACACTGATAAAACAATGTTCCTACAGTGGAGAATCTGTTATTCTTTCCCGTTTAAACGCAAACGTACGCAAACGCAAAGCACTAAAACGTAGAAAAGTACAACTTTTGGACAATTCTGATAATTCTTGTTTATCTTGGTGGCAAACAGTTTGGAGCCTGATCAGACGCCGGGTTACCCGGCGTCTGATCTGGCTCCAAAATGTTTGCACTGCAAATAATAGTTTTAGCGTAAACGCGTTTATTGGGAAAGAATAACAGATTCTCCACTGTACCTCTAAGAAATACACACTGATTCACAACATTTTTTCATTCAACTTAAACATACAACTAACCAACAAACACATTAAATATCAAATGAATTTCATTTTCATCTAATTGGATCTGACATCAAACAAATTATTCTGTCTGCAAGCTTTGAATCAACAAAACATTTCTAGCCATGCCATTAGAATATATAACATCTCAATAAAATTTCAGAACAAATCTGATACATTAGAAACACATCATCAGGAAAATAGAAATTATTTTGACATTTATTCTCATGTCTTCATGGAAACTTGAAACAGTGCTCTAACTCTCAGTGTGCTTCAAATTGATAGTGATATACAAACCCCCAAGGAACCTAAAACACTTTCTCCATTAAAGCCGTTGCTTACAATTTATTATTTTGTTGTCCCTTATATTGAGCTTAACCTTTATACAGTGCTGGAGCTAGATAGATATGCAAACAAAGTAGACCAAGATCAAATGACTACTGTAGGAAGCCGCTGAACAGGATATGCACTGCAGGGCTGCCATTTCTCTGGATTTTTCCTAAATCTTAGGATTTTTTTCTTGTACATGGTAGCTTAAAGCAGGCTGAAAGTAAAGCAGAATGCGCCTTAAGGCGCATTCTGCTTTATTTCCAGCCTGCTTTAAGTAGTCACAGGTCAACAAAATTAGAAACAGGCGTTTGGGTAAAGGTACAATTTGTAAAATTGCACTTGAAAAATGCAAAACAGAAAATCTTAGGATTTTTCATGTCAACTTATGGCAGCCCTGGCACTGTTTTTCACACTTTTTAAACATTTTGGTGACAAACCCCACAAGAACCTATGTTAATTGGTCATTAATCAGAAAACAAATGAGATTAGCATTATCAGGGTGCAGATACTTTCACAAAAACCTGTCAAAACATTTTGATAATTTAACTGTCTTTTATCTGGAATATAATTTTTAAAATATAAATGCTTTCAAACTAACAAGTGTCAAATGCCCATCATTTCTGCATGATATCTTAAAGCAGGTTTAAAGTAAAGCACATCTGATCCTTTAGGAACATTTCTGCTTTACATAGACACTTCAAAACTGATGTTACAAAGAGTTCCTACAGGACAAACATTAAGTAATGCAGAAAGTTCCTGTAATAGCTTTCTGCATCACTATAACATTATCTTCTTTGCAACAGTCGCTATTTGACTGCATCATCTACCTGGCCTCAGCATGTTTAATTAACCCATTACCCAATAAATACACCTTTTTAAGCCTTTAACTTATTAATCCACTTAAGAAAATAGTTCCATTTTTAACAGCCATGAACATGTACCATAAGAAATATTTTCTATATCCTGGCAGAAGGTAGCTTAAAGCAGGCTGAATTTAAAGCAGAATGTGCCTTAACCCTTTGAACCCTAGTCCCGCGTATAGGCGTCTTTTCAGACAGTGTACATGTGAATAGTTCACTTGTCCTGTGCAAACAGTGAAGGCCCAGATCAGAGGGCTCCGAAAGGAGCCCTCTGATCAGGGTCTTCACTGTTTGTCAGTAATGCCAAAATTGACAAAAACAACTCTTGAAAGCCAGAAATGGACTAGACAAAATTCGAAACTGGAATTGTCCATTTAAAGTTTCAGGGAGGAAAGAGTTAAGGCACATTCTGCTTTACTTTCAACCTACTTTAAGTGGTCACTTGTCTTCAATCAAAACTAGGAACAAGCTATGGAGTAATGGAATAAACTAACACAATATAAAATGTTGAAATGTAGAAAATTATGGAAGGGTTTCTTGAAAATGTAGACATTGAAAATAAGTGGTCATTAGTTTGTAGCTAGATCAGAAGCTCATTAACTTGGTGTCTGATCTTGATCCAAAATATTTGTACTGGACATTTTTGTTTAAGAGCAAACATGTTTATTGGGAAAGAATAATGTCTTCTATATAAAGCTTATCTCTACTGTAGACGACAGCATTCAAACATTGCCTTAAAGGGCACAGAAAATAAGAGTATAGATCTCTTCTTTACAATCACAATCCTATTGTATACAAGAGACCCAGAGGGTCACATTTCGCTCACCTGAGGACATTGTACCATAGAATCTGACTGGGCAAGACAAAATTTTGAAATAGCTATCACCCAGGTGCCATAATTTGATCTTGGTAGAGGACCACAATGTGAAGCTACATGTCAGATATTAATGATCTGGGCCTTACGGTTTAAGAGAAGAAGACTTTTTAAGGTTTTCCTATAAAAACTGATAAGCCCCTGGGTGGGGCCAATTTTGGCACAGGTGTCATAATTTGAATACACTTGGTAGGGAACCACAAGGCAAAGCTATATGTCAAATATTAAAGATCTGGGCCTTACAGTTTCAGAGTAAAAGATTCTTAAAGGTTTTCCTATATATGTCTATGTAAAACTGATAAGCCCCGGGGCGGGGCCAAATTTGATCAAGGGGTCATAATTTGAACAATCTTGGTAGAGTACCATAGGGCAAAGCTAAATGTCAAATATAAATGATCTTGGCCTTACGGTTTCAGAGAAGAAGATTTTTAAAGGTTTTCCTATGAAAAACTAATAGGCCCGAGGGCGTGGCAATTTTTGGCCCGGGGGTCATAATTTGAACAGTCTTGGTAGAAGACCACAAGGCAAAGCTATATGTCAAATATTAAAGATCTAGGCCATACAGTTTAAGAGAAGACAATTTTTAAAGGTTTTCCGATATAAGTCTATGTAAAACTGATAAGCCCCGGGGCGGGGCCATTTTTGACCCAGAGGGGTTATAATTTGAACAACTTTGGTAGAGGACTATAAGGCAAAGCTACATGTTAAATATAAATGATCTAGGCCTAACAGTTTCAGAAGAAGATTTTTAAAGGTTTTCCTATGAAAAACTGATAAGTCCGAGGGCGGGCCATTTTTGGCCCGGGGGTCATAATTTGAACAATCTTCGTAGAGGACCACAAGGCAAAGCTATTTGTCAAATATTAAAGATCTGGGCCTTACAGTTTCAGAGAAGAAGATTTTTAAAGGTTTTCCTATATAAGTCTATGGGGGTCATAATTTGAACAATCTTGGTAGAGGACCATAAGGCAAAGCTATATGTCAAATATTAATGATCTAGGCCATACAGTTTCTGAGTAGAAGATTTTTTAAGGTTTTTCTAAGAAAAACTGATAAGCCCCAGGGCGGGGTCATTTTTGGCCCCAGGGTCAAAATTTGAACAATCTTGCTAGAAGATCATTAGGTCATGATACATACCAAATATCAAAGGTCTGGGCCTTTGGGTTTCTGAGAAGAAGATTTTTTAAGATTTTCTTATGCATTAAAAGTTGTCTATACGGTCATGTTAGAAAATCTGGTCCTTCAGCAATGGGAATAACTCTAGCCAAAATCTTTGAACAAGATTTCGTTCCCCCTTGTCACTGATGCTTCTGACAAAGTTTGGTTGAAATCGGGTCAGTGGTTTCAGAGGAGATGTTGTTTGAAAATGTGAACGGACGACGTAAGACGGACGCCAGACACCGGACGGAATGGTATCACAATAGCTCATCCTGAGCCTTCGGCTCAGGTGAGCTAAAAATCTGGTGAGTTTTCTTTTGTTTTCAAAGAAAACATGAACATGACTTGGCTGGTATCACTGGCATTAAGATATTGTCTTTGTGGTAGCAAGGTCTTCAAAGATCATTTGTTTTAGGGCTCCTGATAAGAGGGAGTAAACTGCACAAATTCAACATTTTCTCACTTATTTTAAAATCCAATCCAATGATGTTACTACTCATTAGAATCATCTCTTCGAGACGATTCTAATGAGTAGTGACACCATAGGGCTTAAAGCAGAGATAAAGATTTTAAATTTTTGAAATACTCCCCTTATCTGGAGCCCTGCTTATAATTTTCAAAACTCCAGATAAGGTGAGTATTTTCAAATACTAAACTCCCTAGTTGTCTTACACAAAACCATATGATGTGACTTTTCATTAGAGTTGTTACAAAATTACTGTTCAAATGAATAGTCATATAACATAAACATTGTAAATGGCTTAAACATTGTTTTTATTACAAACATTTCCATAACACACACAATGAAGTATAGGATTTAAATGAAAGCCAAACAGCTTAATATTGTTTCCTTCATAGAATTTGGTTGAGGCTTTACCCAGCTAGCTCTTATCTGGAACTCTGGTTCAATTTCATGTTTTCTAAACTATTCCTGTAACGATTTAAAAAATACAAACTAAACAAACAATAAATACATGTATATAGGCGCATTCTGGTTTACTTTCAGCCTGCTTATATATATAAAGCTACATGTACTATCTACTAGAATACAGATAATATTTCTTGTAGTACATACTGACAACTATAAATTGAAACTATTTTCGTCAGCCCAGGAATAAATTAAATGTGTAAAAAGGCGTAATTATGGGGTAATGGGTTAAGCAATCACCTGTTTTAAACATTGCAAAATATATGGGACTGGAGTGGAGAAGGGTTTTTTGGTTAGATTTCAGTTAGCCAAACTGCAGCACTCTTTGCTTTTCTTCAGTCACTCACAGTTCCCTTGGGGCAGAATGCCAATAACTCTTGTCATTGACATTATTAAATCAATCCATGCAAATGTAATATGTAACTGGCCATGACATGGGACCTATAAGTGGCTTTGACATTGCTCAATTGATTTAATATATCTGATGAAATCTTGAAGATATCGCAAACATACAGCCCTAAAAGTGTGCTCCATTTATCGAAAGATGCCAATCAGGAATAGTGTAGGAACTTTACAGCATACAAGACCAAAGATAAGAGTGAGTAAAAACTGAACATTTTTAACATTTTCTCCATTAACCCTTTACCTAATAGAAGCGACTTTTAGCGCAATCATTTTATTCATCCCCTGAAGAAAATAGTTCCAAATTTTACCGTAATGAATATGTGTCATATTTAATACTTTCCTTATTCTAGCAGTTAATAGCTTAAAGCAGGCTGAAAGTAAAGCAGAATGCGCCTTAGGGCGCATTCTGCTTTACTTTCAACCTGCTTTAAGTAGTCGCATATCTTCAATACTAGAAACAGGCTATCAGGTAAAGGGTTAACCGCTTCCCCCAATAGAAGTGCCTTTTAGCGCATTTAATTTATTCCTCCAAAGTTCCAATTTATTCATGCAGTCGTGAACATGTACCCCAAAAAATATTTTATATCTCCAAGTAGATGGTAGCTTAAAGCAGGCTGAAAGTAAAGCAGAATGTGCCAGGTGCCTAAATGCACATTCTGCTTTACTTTCAGTCTGCTTTTAATCACCATCAGCATCTGCTATAGGATATAGAAAATATTTTTCTTATGGTATCGAAATGACTGTATAAAATGGAACTATTTCTTCAGTGGAGGAACAAATTGCAGGTGTAAAAATGCATATTTCTTGGGAGCAATGGGTTAAATTCTATTAGCAGCTTAGTATAGAAATTTTAAGCTTTACTTCTATTCTGCATCAAGCAGGCACCACAGTCTTTAGAGATTGGCATACTTTCCCCAAGAATAACTCATAAATACAAAATTGACTGAAGTCATTTGACCACTTTACTACAACTAAAAACCTTTATCACAAACACATCTCAAGAAATGAGTCTTGTAAAGTACATAACATTCTAGACGAAATTTGATTTTCTTTTAAAGTATCTCCTTTTATTTTCAAAGGAATTTCCAGACATGTATCAGTTTACCAACAATACAATGTACAGTGGAGAAAACGTTATTCTTTCCCAATAAACGCGTTTACGCTAAAACTATTATTTGCAGTGCAAACAGTTTAGAGCCAGATCAGACGCCGGGTAACCCGGCGTCTGATCAGGCTCCAAACTGTTTGCCACCAAGATAAACATGAATTACCAGAATTGTCCAAAAGTTGTACTTTTCTACGTTTTAGTGTTTTGCGTTTGCGTACGTTTGCGTTTAAACGGGAAAGAATAACAGATTCTCCACTGTATAGATATATTACGTACCCAACAACAATGAAACATTTCAAATCTAATTCAACTGTGTACAGTAAAACCTCTCTATTACAACCACTAAAATGATGGCTAAAAAAATTAATTGATTTTATAAAAGACAGGTCACAGCTCAAAGCAAGGTGAAAGAAGAACAGAAAATGAGCTTTCTATTTTACTGTCATCTTGCTTTATGTCAATCTGTCGTGAACACCAAATAAAACTAGAACAGCTATCACTAAAGGTGATAAATACCCCCACTATCCAGCTCTGTCACACTCTGCATACGTTTTCAATAAGGTTTTACAATAAGGTCAAAGGTGTAAGCCAAGGTCAAAATGACTTAAAAATGGTATATTACACTCTGCAATCCCAACATATAATAATAACAACACACCAGGTTTGGTAATCGTGGATGATAGGGTAAAAGAGATATGCTCTGGACAATTTGTTTTTCATAACAAAGGTTAGAGGTCAATTTCAAGGCAAAGGTCAAGGTCAAAGAGATTTGAAATTTGTGTCTTGCACATCTACTACTCCTGAGTAACATTTATGCCAAGTATCAAGTGAATCAAGTTGAAAGTGAAGCAGGAGTTCAAAGTACAAGATTTTGCCTGCCAATTTCAAGACCAATTTCAAGGCCAAAGGTCAAGGTCACAGAGACCTGAAATTTGTGTCTTGCACATCTACTACTCCTGATTAACATTTATGCCAAGTATCAAGTGAATCAGGTAAAAAGTGAAGGAGGAGTTCAAAGTACAAGACTTTGCCTGCCAATTTCAAGACCAATTTCAAGGCCAAAGGTCAAGGTCACAGAGACATGAAATTTGTGTCTTGCACATCAACTACTCCTGATTAACATTTATGCCAAGTATCAAATGAACCCGGTTGAAACTGAAGGAGGAGTTGAAAGTACAAGATTTTGCAGACCAATTTCAAGGCCAAAGGTCAAGGTCACAGAGATTTGAAATTTGTGTCTTGCACATCTACTACTCCTGAGTAACATTTATGCCAAGTATCAAGTGAATCAGGTTGAAAGGGAAGGAGGAGTTCAAAGTACAAGATTTTGCCTGCCAATTTCAAGACCAATTTCAAGGACAAAGGTCAAGGTCAAGGTCACAGATACCTGAAATTTGTGTCTTACACATCTACTACACCTGAGTAACATTTATGCCAAATATCAAATGAATCCGGTTGAAACTGAAGGAGGAGTTGAAAGTACAAGATTTTGCAGACAGACCGACTGACAGGCTGATTCCAGTATACCCCCCTCAAACTCTGTTTGTGGGGGTATAATTAACACAAGTTTGAGGTCTTAATAGAGAGGTTGTATACTGTATACCATATTTATACATCAGCTTATTCAGCCCCATCAGGGATTCTAAACTCTTTGCACAATGGTCATGAATTTCAACCCGTCTCCAGCTATTAGCACTGCACATCAACATTATTTGAAAATAGTGTAGACCCAGATCAAACAGCTCCTAAAATAACTGTCCGATCAGAATCTGCACGGCTATTATAGGATCTGTCTGACGTGAGTCTGCATTCTTTTCTGGAGAAAATGTTCCTAATCTTATTAGCCAATGTAATTATTCAGAATGATCCATGTGATCAGGCTCCAAAGTGTTTGCCACACAAAGTAAAATGAATCATGACAATTGACATTTTCTACAGTTTAGTGCATTGCGTCTCATTTGGTTTAAACATGAAAGAACATCTTCACCATTATATATGAGCCGTGCCATTAGAAAACCTGACTTTTTGCATTGCAAACAGTGTAGATCAAGGCTGGTCTTGATCTACACTGTTTGACATCCATGGGCATCTAAATCATTTCATGTAGCTATATTATATATTTATGGTATTTTGCAGTGTAGACCAAACTCATATACAAAGCCTGGGGTGACAACGGTGCTTGGTCTGTACAATGTTGCAACGCAATAAAGCAGACTTTTTCATGGCATGGCTCATATGTAATGGCTGCTGTGAATTCTGACCCTGGAGAACAGATAAGTCATTGATGCTGTTAATCTGGTGATTCACTATATATATCTCCAGCTTGTCTTATCTTAGATACAAAGTATACACTTCAGATAAGGGGATATAGCTTGCCACTATAAATGTTGATGATCTAAACTGTAATTTATCAACAAGAGCCCCATGGGGCATATTCGCTCACCTGAGAATAGCTGGAAAAATGGAGATATTGATTTATGTCCAGGACTGACCTAGTTATGCAACAGACCGGAACAATTTGAACAAAATATGTAAAGTGTTACCATACAGAATATAAAAGCTCTGGCCATATTAGAGTCAGAGAAGAAGACGTTTGAAATTTTCTCTATATAACTCTATGTAAAACTGTGACCCCCAGTGCGGGCCAATTTTGACCCTAGGGGCATAATTTGAACAAACTTAATAGAGGACCTGTATGCGATGATATGTGCCCAATGTCTAAGCTCTGGCCCTTTTAGTTTTAGACAAGAAGATTTTTTAAGTTTTCATTGAAAAAATCTATTTTTAGCTCCTGTGACCTAGTTATGCAACAGACCAGAACCATTTGTACAATTTTGGTATAGGACATCTAGAAGTGTCACTATGCCAAATATCAAAGGCTCTGGCCATATTAGTTTCAGAGAAAAAGACGTTTGAAAATTTCACTATATAACTCTATGTAAACTTGTGACCCCCGGGCAGGGCCAATTTTGACCCCAGGGGCATAATTTGAACAAACTTGATAGAGGACCTGTAGGCGATTCTAATTGTGCCAAATATCTAAGCTCAGGGTACTGTTGTTTCAGAGAAGATTTTTTAAGTTTTCATTGAAAACATCTATTTTTAGCTCCTGAGACCTAGTTATGCAACGGACCAAAACCATTTGAACAATTTTGGTAAAGGACATCTAGAAGTGTCACGATGCCAAATATCAAAGCTCTAGCCATATTAGTTTCAGAGAAGAAGACGTTTGAAAATTTCACTATATAACTCTATGTTAAACTGTGACCCCCGGGGCGAGGCCAATTTTGACCCCAGGGGCATAATTTGAACAAACTTGATAGAGGACCTGTAGATGATGCTATGTGCCAAATATCTAAGCTCTAGCCCTTGCAGTTTTTGACAAGAAGATTTTTTAAGATTTCCTTATTTGTTCACTTTGGTTACCATGGCAACCAGAGTTCTGCATTGTTTTTAATTCTTTGAACAAATTTGAAAGAGCTTGACCCATGGAACATTTCTGTAAAGTTTGGTTGAATTCTGTCAAGCGGTATAGGAGGAGATGTCATTTGAAGCAATTGTTAACGACGGCACACGACGCCGGACACAGGGCCATCCCAATAGCTCATCTTGAGCCTTTGGCTCAGGTGAGCTAAAAACAACCTGTACACGATTGGATTGGTAAAGAACATATTCTTGCCCACAGTATGAAGTCTGGTCACAGGTTCCAAAATGTTTGCAATGGACAAAAGTTTTCAGCACAAACGCATTTATAATTTGTCAGACTTCATATAACTCTGCAACTGATCAAGCTCCAAACTGTTTTCCACTGATTAAAATGATCTGTCTACATTTTTATGAAACATCATTTTTTAACAGTTTATTGCATTACATTTGCATTTAAGCCTGGAAGAATGATGTCTTCCTCCATTGTACCCTAGTCAATTTAATAGACGTCCTGATAAGAGGGAGTAAACTGAACAAATCCAACATTTTCTCACTCATTTAAGCACCAAATCCTATGGTGTTACTACTCATTAGATTCGTCTCAAAGAGACGATTCTAATGAGTAGAAACACCATAGGGTTTAATGCAAAAATAAAGATTTTACTTTTTTAAATACTCTCCTTATCTGGAGCCCTGGTAAGTCAATCTAGCAAGCTTACAATAACCGGTCATAATCCAAATAGTCCTCTAGTACAGAGTGTAGGATATTAGTTGGTCTCAGACATTGTCTGATAGTCTTTTTATGATGACTTCTGATTGGCCTGTAATTATTGTCATGGTCAAGAATCAGTTACCAAGGTAAAATTATTAGGCATTTACATAAAAGGTAATCAGATCTTCAGATAAGGCGCGTACAGTCAAACCTTGATAAATTGAGCATAGGCTTAAGTCATACTAATATCTGTACATCTTTGTTAAAATTTGATTTACAAGCATACTAAATCCTTTCCTGAACAGAAGTGCCTAATAAAGCATGTGACCTCTACCAACTCCTCCATATAAGTGCCAAAAAAGGAATTTTCATTTATAGTATTGAAAATAAGGTGCAGCTAAAAGCAAGGTGAATGTACAGTGGAATGTCCGTAAAGAAGCTTTCTGCATTACCTTCATCTTGCCTTATAAGTAGCATCCTTGCTTTAAACACAGTTATATTATTATATAGCGATCACAGCTTTATTGGGTGTTTATGACAGTTGACAGCTTAAAACTAGGTGACAGTAAAACAGAAACCTCCTTTAGGAGCTTTCTGTTTTACTGTCTTCTTGCTTTAAGCTGTCGCCTGTCTTTTAAACAATCAATTAGCCTTCGTTTAAGGTCTTATTAAAAGAGGTGTTACTGTAATTGTGATCATAATTCCAATTAGATAACAACACTGTTCCACTGAACAGGATGTGTACGAGGTTATAAACAAATCACATCTCATCTTGTCACGATTATTTCAAACAAATTTATTGTTTCATGGCCTTATACAATCAGCTAATCAGAGATAAACATTTATTTTCAAGAGTATTTTGTCTTCCAATAAGCAATCAGTGTTAACTTCAAGTGAGAGGCTGACATGGGCAATAAAACACTAACAAACCCGTGTTTTAGTGTTACCCTAAAAGCCGTCTGCTAAAAATGTCGTCTGTTTCATCTTTCAAATTTGCAAAGTTTCTTCTCCATTTCTGTTGATAGACCTATACAGTCATGGTGACAAACAGTTTGGATCCTGATCAGACGCTGAGTAACTCAGCGTCTGATCAGGATCCAAACTGTTTGCAACATTTCAGAAAATTTGGTTCCAGGTTTTCCCGCACAAGAAGTGTTAACCTGAGATAGAGGGTGTCATCCGGCTTGTAGAAACTGTTGTTAGCTACAGGCAACGATAAAAACAAACTGATTGGATCTCGAGAGAGTGCATCTGCAACCTTAAATACTCTTTTAACTCCTTGAGCGTTAAATCTTTGCATATTGGGTAATTTTTTCGTCTGCAACAATTGTCGTCTGCTACTGTTTTAACTCTTTGAACCCTAGTCCCGCATATAGGCATCCTTTTCAAACAGTGTACATGTGAATAGTATGCTTGTCCTATGCAAACAGTGAAGACCCAGATTAGAGGGCTCCGAAAGGAGCCCTCTGATCAGGGTTTTCACTGTTTGTCATAATGCCAAACATTGACAAAAACTACACTTAAAAGTCAGAAATGGTCTAGACTAAAATAGAAACTGGAATTGACCATCTAAAGTTTTAGGGAGGAAAGAGTTAATAAAAAGAATTTTCTAAAATTCTTTACAAAACAGGGGTAGAATGTCAAACAGTTAAGATCCTGATGAGATGCCCTGTTATGCCTTGTCTCATCTGGTTCCAAACTGTTTGCAAAGTTAATCACTGTGGCACGTACCCGCCGCTAGCATGCTAAAAGTAAAGTTAATTTTTTGTCTGCAACAAGACTTTAGTGCCATCTACTACATTTCAAGACAGCGTCAGAGATTTAAACAGTTTGGATCCTGATGAGACACCGAGTTACTAAGTGTCTCATTTAGGTCCAAACTTTAAGCATAGGTTGCAATTGTTTTCGATGTTAGCATGCAAAGAGATGATGCCATCTATTTAGACCTGCATGTAATAAAATACCCTGACACTTCCACAGTGTTAGATCAATGCTTGGATTGCCCTCTAAAAACAATTTGGTACAGTGGAGAATCTGTTATTCTTTCCCGTTTAAACGCAAACGTACGCAAACGCATTGCACTAAAACATAGAAAAGGACAACTTTTGGACAGTTCTGATAATTCATGTCTATCTTGGTGGCAAACAGTTTGGAGCCTGATCAGACGCCGGATTACCCGGCGTCTGATCTGGCTCCAAACTGTTTGCACTGCAAATAATAGTTTTAGAGTAAACACGTTTATTGGGAAAGAATAACGTTTTCTCCACTGTAGTTAACACTAACTTTATTGCAAGCTCATCATTAATCCTTGACCCATTACTCTATAGATACCCTTTTCTGTGCATTTAATTAAATATTTTATTCCTCCACTGAAAAAATAATTCTAATTTATTGGTAAAGGGTTTAATATATTTGCAAACAGTTTGCATCCAGATGATATGCTGAGTTAAAATTCCTTGCCATCTCATCTAGTTACACACAGAAAGTTTTTATCATGCAAACAAGATATGTTTGAGAAACACTTTGCCCCCTGATGTTACCATGACCTTTAAATTACATTGACCTTTGTCTGATGTGATCCAACTTAGTGTACTGAGCTCAAAACTTCTTGAGTTGAATACACATGCCAAATACAGTCTCTATCAAATGTGGTTCCAGAGTTATGACCAATGCTGAATTAATCCTATTTGACATCAAAATGACCTTGACCTTTGTCTTACATGACCCAACTTGTACTCAGCTCAAGACATTTTTAGTTGAGAACAGATGCACAATATCAAGTTTCTATCTCATGTCGTTCCTTTATGGCCAATTTAAATTAGCCCTACTTGACTTCTAAATGACCTTGACCTTTGTAAAGAAGACAAAACCCCAGTTGTACCAAGCTCAAGAGCTTTATGAGTTAAGCACACATGCAAACTATAAAGTCTGTATCACATGCAGTTCCAAAGTTATGGCCAATGTTAAGGTAGCGTTTTACGAAATGATTGGTAAAATAGTCGTTTTATACTTTTTCTACAAGTTACCAAAATCTCTTGCTTAAACAAACGCTTTCTCGGTCATTTTACCGGTAAATCACGCGTCAGAATCCCCGTTGCGTGCCTCAATTGCGTAGATTTCGTGACTAGATAGGTGGTTTATTCCGAAGCTGTCAGAGATGATTTACGACTTTTACCGTATTAAAATCGTTAATTTTATATGATTGGCTTTGTTAATTTTGGGCAGAGTTTAACCAAATGGTTGATGATAAGCTGGGTCATGTTATTTGTTGAAAAAGAAGGTCTTAGTTGAATACCGGGCGGTCACAAGAGCCTAATTGACACATCAGTCAGTTAATTGGAGTTTCTGGCATTATATAATTTGAAGCAAGCGGTATTTTTGAACACCCTTAACTTTCGCAGTTGGAGTTCAATTTTCGTGTATGAAGCAGATGAAAGGGTATTATCTCCTCGAGCGAACCGTGTCTCAGAAATTTTATAATTAGCTCCAGTGGTCTGTTATAAAGCGTTACGTAATAGTGGTCGACTTTAAACCGTAAAAAAAACTTGGATGTTACATAACAAAGGTTTGAAGCGGTATTTTAAAAATCTGAGACATGAATCCATAGATATGTTTATAAAGAGTATGTTGGGCAATTTTAATCATGTTACAAATAAAGATGGCTTTGATATTGTTGTTTGAATTTTTTTTTAAATGTTCTTATAAAAATCGTAAAAAATTAAAATATTTTTTGTAAATTGGCATATTCTGATGGGATGTGTACCATTTTCACCCGTCAGCTATAAAATTGTGGGGAAAATCATCAATCATGACAATAAATTAGAAAAATCCGCTTGCAGTATTGATCGTAAGCCACTACCTTAAACTCAACCTATTCTATATCTAAATGACCTTGACCTTTGTCAGACATGACCCAAGTTCTACTGAGCTTAAGAGCTATTCGAGGTTAGTACAATATAATATAAAGTCTCTATCACATGTAGTTCCAAAGTTATGGCCAAGGTTAAGGTTGTGGACAGACAAACAGACACTGCAGATAGATCAGACACAATATGCCCCCGACTAATATAGTATTTGAAAACAGTACGTAACATGTTAAAAGGTATATCTACCAATGCTTCTTTCTTCACCTCAAGGTCCTAGGTTGTAAAGCTTTTGAGTCGAGTCTGAGATCATTTTTCAAGAATTTGATTGGTCAGATTTGAGCTTTTGCTCAGCAAAAGCTCAAATCTGACCAATCAAATGCTTGAGAACTATCCCAGACAGTCTAAACTCTTACAACCTTGGGGCCAGTACCTGAACCAGGGACAGAATCAAGCTTCCAAGCAGAATGTTCAATCTTCATTTGCTATAAATATGTTTCTACAGAGAATAACCAAATGGCATTTCTTTCCCAATAAAGCTGCTTTAAATGTATTAGAACATAGGTGTGTGTCCCTGTACGAGGTTAAAGTATGATTAAGACCAATAAAGACAGCCTTAATATACAACATAAGCAAATCTCTAACATGTCCACATGCTATTACGAAAAGGATGGTCGTTTCAAGTCTCCCTATATGCTACATGATCATTTCCAACCTACTCATTGTACCAAAGCATAATACACCATAACCTGTTTCTAGTTTTAAAGGTGGGTGATTAATTTAAGTAGGTTTAAGTAAAGCAAAATGCGCCTTAAGAGACATACATTCTTCTTTACTTTCAGCCTGCTCAAAAGCCTTTAAGCTACTATCTCAGTATGACAGTATCTGTTAGAATATAGAAATTAGTTCTTATTGTACATATCTATATATATGACCGTATCAAGTAGAACTTATATATATTCAGTTTCAGAATGAATTAAAGGTGTATTATGGAGCAATGGGTTTACCCTGTCCTCTATACCTATCAGTGTGAACTGCCTAATAATTTCTTACCGACATTATGATATTAACGATGGCAGCTAGCTAGTTTTCAGCCATTCAATAAGCTAGATCATTTCCAACCTATTCGTTTAACCCTTTACCCCATACTAATGAGTACAAACTACATATTTCTTACAAATATATAATATTCATTTATTCTGTGTGGCTGTGTCAAGGCAGGTGGCTTTATAAAGCAAAAGTAAAGTAAAGCTGAAATCTCCAAAAGAAGCCTTCTCCCCAACTACAGTAAACTCCACTTGTAACGATATCGCCTGTAACGATATATCGCTTGTAACGATACAGATCCTTTGGTCCCTGCCAGCGTTCTATATAATTCAATGTAGCTAACTCCGTTTGTAACGATATCGCTTGTTAAGATAATCTGGATGTAACGATGTTACTTTTCGATCCCCTGTCTCCAGTTTGATCGTATGTAACGATATTTTCACCTGTGCAGAGGTGCGAAGACAAGCCCGGGAAATGTGTGAAAACTATCGCTAACAAGTTTCAAACAAACAATAGTATGTGTGCACTGCACCATGTAATCAGTCGAATTATGAGCGTATTTACCGTTGCATGAGAGTTTCCAAGTTTTGTTATCTCATCAAATCTCTTTGATATGACAACATTTCTACATGAATTCATATTTTATATTTGATGAATAAAGTTCTGTCTTTGTTTTCGTTCAATCGCCCACACGATACTTCATCCTTATATGTAACCGACCTGTGATATGCCTGTGTATGGATTTATAATCCAAATACCAGATAATTCAACAGGTCTATAAAGGACTTAGAAACATAACAAAAACATTTTGTTTTAAATTGCCTCGTCTTTAACAAACTGGTTCGGTTGTCGAGTCAGTGATTAGAATTGTTTACCTTGCAGACATCGGAACTCCGAAGTAGCACAGTGCGTGTTTCATTAGCCAATGATAATTGGGAAAGTCCGTCATTACGTCATTCTTACCAACAAAAAAGTGGTTGAAACTGCCCGAGAAGCTACGATGAGCTAAAAAGTATGAAAAGTCCTCGCTGGTCTAATCGTCCATTTCCGCCACTCGAAATGTTACGGAATGAACCGAGCATAGTCTGCCAGGCGTAGTATTGTGTTTATCTGTCCGAAAACGCTACTGGCATTTTTTTAGAGTTTGTGAAAAAGTCACTAAATTCTTGGAGTTTTCTTCTTCCTCTTGCAATTTGCGAGTATGCGAGCTTAATTTAGAACCCTGCATGGATTAAAGCATGTCCATTTCCGGTTTACTTTCGTTATCCAGTATGTATGAACAACTAGAAAGACAGTACGTAAATCATTTGAAAATAGTTTAATACCTGCACAATTACACTAGTTTATTTGTGCCAGTTGAAACAAAGAAAGAGATAACAACCATTAAAGTTTATAACAGAATTCAGAATAGTCTTTTTTCGTCAGTCTTAAAATGCGCCGAACTTTATGTAGTAACCATTGTTTCGGATAGCACACAATTCGGATACTGTCGTGAAGATACACCAGATCGCTTGTAACGATATCCGGATGTAACGATACATATTCCACGGTCCCCTGAATATCGTTATAAGCGGAGTTTACTGTATAATCATACTTTAAGCTAACACTATTATTGAATCTTCATTTTTAGTGTACAGGGCTCAAGATAAGAGGGAGTAAATTGAACAAATCCAACATTTTCTCACTCATTTCAGCACGAAATCCTATGGTGTTTAACTGTTATAACTACTTATTAGAATCGTCTCAAAGTGACAATTCTAATGAGTCTTAGTGACACCATAAGGTTTAATGTAGAATTTTTTTTATTTTTTTTTAAAATTATTCCCTTAGCTGGAGCTCTGATGTATCTATTAGGACAAGGTAGTTGTGTCCTATGGCTCATAACCCTTCCCCCAATAGAAGCACAATTTACTGCATAAAATTAATTCCTCCACTGAACAAAATAGTTCCAATTTATACGGTCATCAACATGTACCACAAGAAATTTTTTTATCATAGCAGATGGTAGCTTAAAGCAGGCTGGAATTAAAGCAGAATGCGCCTTAAGGCGCATTCTGCTTTAGTTTCAACCTGCTTTAATTTCAAAACAAGAAACAGGCTATGGGGTAAATGGTTTATGCAAAGCAAGAGGTAAAGGTGTCCAGTGGCGTTATGGCATTTTTGTGGAGCATTGGGTAAAGGTGTCATATGGTGCTTCAGGGGAGGGAAGAATTAAGTATAATTAAGACCAATAAAGACTGTCTTTATACACAATATAATAAGCCCATCTCTCACATGTCTACAAACTATAAAGAAAAAATGATTGTTTTCAGACAAAAAGGACCACTTGCTACGATATAATTTCAAACCTAATCACTATTACAACTCCCCATAAATGAGACATATGATTTGGTTCATTTCGTCCTAAAAACCAAGTTACAGGCTTACTCAATTATATGCTATTTAGAGTAATAGGCCAGCAAAAAAATAGGCATCTGGTTACAGAATGTTCAGTAAAATGATCGAGCATCTTGGAGATAAAGACAACCACAAGGAACCATGATCACTCCTTAATGAACTCTTTACTCTATGGCCTGTTTCTAGTTTTGGAGACAGGGGATCACTTAAAGAAGGCTTAAACTAAAGTAGAATGCACCTTAAGGTGCATCCTGCTATACTTTCAGACTGTTTAAAGCTACAATCTGCTAGATCATATTGAAACTATTTCTCATGTTGTACATTTGCTACTGAATAAAATTTAAGTATTTTCTTCCGTGGAGGAATTGATTAAATGCATAAACATGTGTATCGTGTAGAGTAATGTCTTAAATCCTTTTCTCCACAGTAATGCCTTTTAGGCATTCGTATGTAAAGCTGAGAGAAATCTTTAAGAGAAGCAACCAATGTACCCTCTCACATAAAAATTATGCCCAAAGCAGGGATTGAACTTGAGACCGAATTGGTGAGAAGCGGTTGCACCTATCACTGCACTATCGGAACACCCTAAATGTGAAAGAATAATGTCTTCGCCAGTGTACATGTAAAGATAGCCATGTAATAGTGCTTAGTAGACAGCAAGATGTGCAGATAGTTGTGTAATACTTCTCATCAGACATGTGTGAGGGGTGCACATAGTCTGACCCTGACAGCTCATGTCTTACAGTGTTTGACCATAGTGACAACACTTCCAGCCAAGTCAATGAGGCCAGTGTCTGAGGGCAAGACTGACCAGCAAGCCAGTATGGCCCAAGACGATGGTGAGATACAGTAGAGAAGACCTTGTTTGTTCCTAATATTTAACCCATTACCCCATAAATACCCATTTTTACGCCTTTTAATATTTCTCCACTGAAGAAAATTGTTTCAATTTATACAGTGAAGAATATGTACCATAAGAAATATTTACTATATTCTAGCAGATGGTAGCTTAAAGCAGGCTGAAAGTAAATCAGAATGCGCCTTAAGGCGCATTCTGCTTTACTTTCAACCTGCTTTAAGTGGTCAACTATCTTCAATACTAGAAACAGGATTCTGCTTTACTTTCAACCTGCTTTAAGTGGTCAACTATCTTCAATACTAGAAACAGGCTATAGGGTAATGGGTTAATCACATTAACCCTTAGCCCGCCAAATAAATTGTCGTCTGCTATATTTCTCGTCTGCTTCAAGTTTCAAAGTGCTTCAAAGTTGCTCAAAATTGCTGAAAATGTTGTCTGAGTGTCAAACAGCTTGAATCCGGATGAGACGCCGAGTTACTCGGCGTCTCATCCGGATCCAAGCTGTTTGCATATGGAGCTTTAGTCGTGAGTGGCAGGCTAAGGGTTAATGCAAAAACAATCAATTTTTGTTTGCAACTGTTTGCAGCAAGATCAGACGCCTGAGGTAAACTGGAATTTAATCCGTTTTGTCTTTAAAAAGAAGCTTAACCCTTAGCCTGCCACTCACGACTATAGCTCCATATGCAAACAGCTTGGATCCGGATGAGACGCCGAGTAACTCGGCGTCTCATCCGGATTCAAGCTGTTTGACACTCAGACAACATTTTCAGCAATTTTGAGCAACTTTGAAGCACTTTGAAACTTGAAGCAGACGAGAAATATAGCAGACGACAATTTATTTGGCGGGCTAAGGGTTAAACATTTTCAATAAATTGCTGTTTCTACATTGTATTGCATTGCATTAGTGTTAAATTTTGTGTTGATTTTACCATGCTAGCTTCAGAGACTAATTTTTCAAACAGTTTAGATCCTCATCAGGATCCAAACTGTTTGACACTTTGATCCTGTTTTGGAAAGAAATTTAGAAAATTCTATTTTTTAGAACTGTTGGAGACAACATTTTACAGACTAAAAAGTTACCCAGCATGCAAAGTGTTAATCGGTAAAGAATATTCAGAGCACCAGATAAGGGTAGTTTTTCAAAAACTAAAATCTTTATTTCTGAATTAAACCCTATGGTGTCACTACTCATTAGAATCGTCTCTTCGAGACAATTCTAATGAGTAATAACACCATAGGATTTGGTGCTAAAAATAGTGAGAAAATGTGGGATTTGTTGAAAAAACTACCTCTTATCTGGAGCCCTGAATATTGTCTTCTCCTGACTTTAGCGATGAGGAGATAGACATAATGTAATGTGCACAGTGATTACAGGGTATCCACACCAACATGCCAATTTTTACTGGAATAAAGACTGTTTTATGACTGCTAGTGACTCACCATGCAGAGCAAAATCTTGTATAGTTTACCCCACTTTTTCTCACATCCCTTCTTATTGACTTTTTCTCAAATTATATGCCAGCAATAATCCCAAAACACTGAATTTAATAATTAAAAGTGTTGAACTTTAACTCTTTTAAAGCTGAGTAAAGTTTTGTAAGCTAGATCATTTTTTTTTTTTTGAATTTACAATTTTCAACAATTCTTTTAAAATAGGGTCATAGTGTTTGGATATCATGGTGTTTGGATATCATGGCCTCTCATCTGGATCTAAACTGTTTGCAAAGATAAAATTGCTTAGCTGTTCGTAACTTAAATTGTATCGTCCCCAGGTATGCTTAATTAAATTCTGGTTATACGGTATACATAACTTTCAGTCCCAGATCTTCTATGAGTAACATATGTTATAAGGTCTAATCTGACACGTTAGACTATTAAACCTCATTGATGTGATCATTAAAGGTAAACCAATATAGACAAGAAAACAGTTCAAACTTCTTGGTTTCACCTTTTTTTGTGCACAAGCTAATACTCAGTGCAAAAAGAAACGCACATCCTGCTCAGACGCAAATTACAGGACTTTTATTGAAGAAAACTACAATACTAAGACCATATCTCTAGATTCATTAAATTCTGCAACAAGTTCCCAAAACAATACTCAAAAACACTGTGCTACCTTTTAACCCTTTCCCTCTGAATGAAGCCAAAAAGCATTTGCAAACAGTTTGGATTATGATCCGATGCCGCGTTAAGTGGCTTCTGATCAGGATCCAAACTGTTTGACACTCCTATCTATATTGAAATTTACTTTTGAAAAGATTTTGCAAACAATAAAATTGAAGCAGACGACAATGAAACGAAGGGGTAAAAACTTCCTGATTATTTTGGAACAAAAGAATTAATTACTGCTTTTATAAAACATCGCACCGATTTGTGCAGGTTGTGATGCTACCAATTCAATAATAATTTAACAATAATTCACAAATACAAATGTACGTTCCTTCTACAAAAAATAATATTGTGATGAAAAATTGCACTGAATGTACATTGATTCTCTTAGTCCAACAGTGAGTATGGGTATGCAAGACTCTTAATTTATGAATACAGAATGTGCTGTTGCCTTGATGTGTTTACATTATGTTCTCTTTCTAAATATAAACAACACGTAGAGGGAATCATTTTATATTACATCTATATACAGTGGAGAAAACATTATTCTTTCCCAATAAACACGTTTATGCTAAAACTTTTATTTTCATTGCAAACAGTTTGGAGCCAGATCAGACGCCGGGTAACCCGGCGTCTGATCAGGCTCTAAGCAGTTGTCACTCTATCAGATTAAAATAAATAGTTAGAAATTTAAACAAGAGCCCCATGGGGCATTATTCGCTCACCTGAGAATAATTGGAAAAATGGAGATATTGATTTATGTCCAGGACTGACCTAGATATGCAACAGACCGGAACAATTTGAATAAAATATGTAAAGTATATTTAAAAGTGTCACCATACAGAATATAAAAGCTCTGGCCATATTAGAAGAAGACGTTTGAAATTTTCTCTATATAACTCTATGTAAAACAGTGACCCCCGGGGCGGGGCCAATTCTGACCCTAGGGGCATAATTTGAACAAACTTAATAGAGGACCTGTAGGCGATGATATGTGCCATATATCTAAGATCTGGCCCTTGTAGTTTTAGACAAGAAGATTTTTTAAGCTTTTATTGTAAATAATCTATTTTTAGCTCCTGTGACCTAGTTATGCAACGGACCAGAACCATTTGTACAATTTCGGTATAGGACATCTAGAAGTGTCACTATGCCAAACATCAAAGCTCTGGCCATATTAGTTTCAGAGAAGAAGACGTTTGAAAATTTCACTATATAACTCTATGTAAAACCGTGACCCCCGGGGCCGGGCCAATTTCGACCCCAGGGGCATAATTTGAACAAACTTGATAGAGGACCTGTAGGCGATTCTATGTGCCAAATATCTAAGCTATGGCCCTTGTAGTTTCAGACAAGAAGATTTTTTAAGTTTTCATTGAAAAAATCTATTTTTAGCTCCTGTGACCTAGTTATGCAACCGACAACAATTATTTGAACAATTTTGGTCAAGGACATCTTGAAGTGTCACCATGCCAAATATCAAAGCTCTGGCCAAATTGGTTTCAGAGAAGAAGACGTTTGAAAATTTCACTATATAACTCTATGTAAAACTGTGACCCCCGGGGCGGGGCCAATTTTGACCCAAGGGACATAATTTGAACAAACTTAATAGAGGACCTGTAGATGATGCTATGTGCCAAATATCTAAGCTCTGGCCCTTGCAGTTTTTGACAAGAAGATTTTTTAAGATTTCCTTATTTTTTCACTTTGGTTGCCATGGCAACCAGAGTTCTGCATTGTTTTTAATTCTTTGAACAAATTTGAAAGAGCTTGACTCAAGGAACATTTCTGTAAAGTTTGGTTGAATTCTGTCAGGCGGTATAGAAGGAGATGTCATTTGAAGCAATTGTTAACGACGACGGACGACGGACAACGCACGACGCCGGACACAGGGCCATCCCAATAGCTCACCTTTTGGCTCAGGTGAGCTAAAAATGAGTATTTAATCTGGGTCGCAAACAGTTTGAAGCCTGGCCCCCAGGTTATAAAACTTTAAACGAACTCTGTGCTCAAAACTCAGAATTTTTCTCAACTCATAATTTTTCGGCAACCATTTTAAATATAACGAGTATTTGCATACATATCACTTCGGTAACGATATATCCAAATGAGGTTACTGAAATCAGTTTAAAGCATGTTTTGTAAAAACTAGAGCATGTAATCAAATCTGAATTTTGAGCACAGATTTTGTTTTAAGTTTTATAACCTCGGGCCCTGATACCTGGCATCTGATCAGGTTCCAAACTGTTTGCATTGGAAATAATAGTTTTAGCCTAAATGCGTTTATTGGGAAATAATAATGTCTTCTCCGCTGTCAAACATTATTTGACTTATAGAAAGGACTAGGATAAGGGCCAGAAAATTCACAATTTCGATCATTTCCTCCTGAATGCTTTTAAACCAAACCCAATGTGATAATTCTGTACAACTGAGTTGATGACTGGGAAGGTGGTGTACTCACCCCACTAGAGTCTGTACTATTACCATGGCTTAGGATGGTGTTGGATGTTCCAGTGGACGCAATGGTAGATGAGATGACACTGTCAGCTTCCTCTGTACCTGTAAAACAGACAAACAAACAGTCTAAAATAGAACCTACCGCTTGAGGTTGAGGACCCTTAATGAGATCGGACAAAAACTGGTACTCTACAGAGAGAGATCGGTCATTCTCATCAACTGTCAGCCTTTTCCGAACCATGTGCTTTAGCATGGTTTGGAACGGGCCAACAGTTGACAAGAATGGCTAATTGCTCTCCATAGAGTACCGATATTGATCAACATTTAACGTTCATGAATATTCTAAAGTTCTTGAACACTTTTCACAGGGTATATATAGAGCTCCATCCACAATGGAAATCTACGCCAATATACGACCACCTTTAGAGGTGGGCGTATAAAAAGTGTTAGTATACGCAAAATATAACAGGAGAAGGGCTAAACTTCTGGGGAGTTTGTTCGGCTTATCTTAGAAAGAGTATATGAAGAGAAAATACTGATACAATACAATACAGCATAACCTCTTAATTACGACCACTGAAAAGAATGCTAATTGATTGTATAAAAGAGAGGTGACAGCTAAACCCTTTCCCCCATGTAAGCGCCTTTTAGCGAATTTGGTTTATTCCTCCGCTGAAGAAAATAGTTCCAATTTAATCAGTCATGAATATATATAACAGGGAATATTTTCATTATTTTAGCATATGATAGCTTAAAGCAGGCTGAAAGTAAAGCAAAATGCGCCTGAAGGCGCATTCTGCTTTACTTTCAACCTGCTTAAAGTAGTCACCATGATCAATACTAGAAACAGGCTATCAGGTAAAGGGTTAAAGCAAGGTGACAGTAAAACAGAAAGCTCCTACAGTCACCTGTCTTATACACATAATATTAATACAATTTAGTGGTTGTAATAGAGAGGTTATACAGTTTGCCTATCCAAAGACTCCAGTCAGTGTAAGAGATAGCAATGTCCACAGACATTTGGTCATTCACTTGTGATAATCTTGTCGCTGATGTCTCATTATCTGAGTATGAAGAATTATTCATGTGAATGAAAGATGTCTACGTTAATGGTGACGCAGACTTATATACAATGAGGCTCACTATATCTACGCTAAACAGGCATTAAACCATTTAATCCTAATGTCTTCTAAAGAGGATATTGGCAATTTAATATGCTATAGCAAACAGTGCAGACCCTGATGGGAAACTGCTCTATGCGGCGTCTGATCAGAGACGGCACTGTTTGCTTTATCAACAAAATTCTATTCAACAAAAGCAATGTACATTTCTTCATCGTCACAAATTCTAAGCAAAATCAAATCAAATTCTGATTTTCAATTAGTTTTAAGTAATGATACCATGGAGTACACAGAGTCTGAGAAACTTCTTGGTGTTCAGGTAGACAATAACTTAAAATGGAAAAACCAAATTCAACAAACTCTGAAAAAGTGTAATGCAAATCTATATTTGCTTTTAAGAATAAAAAAATACATTAATGTAGACACCAGTAAACTCTTCTTCAATGCTTATATTCTACCACATTTGGATTACTGCTGTTCTATCTGGGGAAACTGCTCTGAAAAACTTCATAATCTTATGCTCAAATTTCAAAAATGAAAAAGTCCAAACAACTGGCATATGAAAATATTGATGACTTATTAAATTCTAAGTGGCAAACAGTTTCGAGCAAAATCAAGACAGACACTGAGGTATACTTGTCATCTGATCTGGCTTCAAACTACAGAGTGCTCTCTCCCTCTACGACGACACCCAATGGGAGACAAAGAGTGTGGGTCAAAATGTTATTGAATCCAAAAATAAAGGTCAAAGATCAAGGTCTCCAAAATGCAGTGCAACCCAGCATACTTATTGGGGTGCATCAGCATATAAAGTTTCATGACCTAAGGTGCAGTTGTAAGTCCAGAACAAACTTTATCGCAAAAGCCATAACATTAACCCTAAAAGGTTAAAAGTCAAGGTTACCAAACTGCAATGCAACATGGTGTACTCATTGATTCGAAGTTTTGTGACCCTAGGGGCAGTCGTTAGTCCAGAACAGACTTTAAAGCAAAATCTTTACATTAATCCTAGAGGTCAAGGTCACCAAACTGCAATGCAACACATCAGTATATGAAGTTTCGTGGCCATAGGTGCAGTAGTTAGGTGAGAACAGACTTTAATGCAGCACCTTAACATTGACCCTAGAGGTCATAGTCAAAGGTCACCAAACTATGGTGCAACATGGTCTACTCATTGAGGCGCATCAGCATATGAATGTTTCGTGCAGTATACATGTAGTTTAAGGCCAGACCAGAAATTCAGTCCAGAACAGGTAAAATCTTAAAGACATGTCCTCAGTTTTTTTATGGACCTCCGACTCCCCCCCCCCCCCCCCCCCCCCTTTATTGTTCTCACCAGGCGTGAAAATACAGGTAAAGCAGGAGTAAAGTGTGCTTAGTCAATGTCACTAATCTCAAGTTGTCTAGAGAGGCCCTGACATACTCACACTCAAGGGTTTTTTCAATGGGTTTTTCTAATCAAACTAACAAATTCAAGGTACGGGCCTCACATGAGACGCTTCAATGAGTATATCCCTAAACAAGAAAACAGTAACTGCACAACTTGCACAGGGCTGCATGCTTTTTATACCTAGTTTGGTGTAACCAACGAAAATAGGTCAGAAAATGTCTATAATGTTGGCCCAAGAATTTAAGGTCAAAGGTCAAGGTCACCCAACTGTTTTAAAATGCTGTTATCATTAAGGTGTATCTATGGTTAGTTTCATTGACCTAGCTACCTCTTATAGTTTATGATATCCAGTCCGGACATTGACGCTGATGCCAATGGTATAGCATAAGCCAATGCCTTCACTCTGTGGGGTCGAGCTAAATATTTATGATTTTCTTCAGTGGAGGAAGATACTATAGGCACAAAATGCATATTTGTGGAGCAATGGGTGTAAATGAAGAAGAATAACTTCTTCCCAATTGTTCCAATATTACTATGTATACTGAGAAAATGTATTTAACCCTTTCCCCCATAGCCTGTTTCTAGTTTTGAAAATTGGTGACTACGTCATGGAGGGAGCTGAATGTAAGAGACCGCCAAGAATGGGGACTCGCAGCAGTTGACCCACATGATAGAAAAGCCTGGAGATCCTGTGTAAGAACCGCCATGCGTGCAGCTAGCCAGTCACCTGGAAGGGAGCCTACTGTTGTGGACAATGCTCCCACCCCTGCACGTTAATCAAAAATCCGATGATGATGATGATGATGACTTAAAGCAGGTTGAAAGTAAAGCAGAATGTGCCTTAAGGCACATTCTGCTTTACTTTCAGCCTGCTTTAAGCTACCACCTGCTAGAATAAGGAAAATATTCCTTCTGATACATATTCATGACTGTATGAATTGGAACTATTTTCTTCAGTGGTGGAATAAACTAAATGCGCTAAAAGGCGCTTCTATGGGGGAAAGGGTTAAGAAGTAATTGCTTATAACAAGTATCCATAAACTAACAGCTGCATGAATATAACAACAACAACTACTACGCCGGGGTAGAGCATCATGAGCTTGTTAAACGTGTCCTTCAATATGAAGAGCAGGAGATAACAGAGCTTTTTTCATGACATTATTCTAAACCTGGCATTAAATTATCCAACCAGACATTTAGTGACTCCGGCAATGACTCCGGCAATGACTCCAACAGCACTTGGGCAATAAAAACACATTCACAGCCAAAAAGGCAGGTGTGGTTAAAGTCCTGTGTTAATGAAACTAGAAGAATTCTCCGAGAATAACAGTACAATCAATATTACAAATTAATAATGCATTGAATATCACATCTTTGCATCATTAATCTGAAAGTATTTTGAGGCTGCAGGGCCATCCCACAGACGTATTTAGTTTTACACAAACTTTCCATGATTTTGTAAAATGACACTTTGAATATGTTTTGAAACTATTACACTGAAATCTATGTACTAGAAAGGTGTATGAAAAGTGTTATTCAAATGGCATGGGTTATAGTTTTTAAAATATTTTCTGTACAAATCTGTTGTATGATCTAATTCCTCATAGATACACACTTTAATGCCTTTTATTTATTCCTCCATTGAAGAAAATATTTCAAATTCATACAGTCATTAGTCTGGCTTTTTTCATGGGGATATTTCCCCTAATTCTATTAGCACATGTATAGTTAGGCCCCAAGGATATAAAGTGTCTGAGTTGAGTCTGAGGTAGTTCTCAAACAAAAGCAAAGCTCAAATCTTACCAATCAAATGCTTGAGAATAATCTGAGACTCAACACAAAGGCTTTATAAACTTGGACCCAATAATCACATGTGCAATACAGGACAAAGGTAATGCAGAAAAGGAGCCTTCTGCATCACTTTTGTCATGTATTAATTATAGGCACCTATATTTAATATACATTACTGTGTATCTAAACATGTTATAAAACCAATAATCACTTATGTCATGCATTACAAAGTCACCTATGTTTAGCTATATATCAATTTTAGAAATGTCTATTTATTTTAATCAGAGTGCAAGCCTTTATCTGGCATCTGATGTTTGCCATGAAAATAATAGTTTTAGCATAAACACATTTATTGGGAAACAATAAACGTCTTCTCCACTGTATATGGACTGAATACTGACCTAAAGCTTCTGTCTATAATTGTCGTTTGACACTCAACATGCCTGGCTAAGTTCACAAGTCAAAACTTGTTATAGAAAAGAGCGCAGATTCATGTCAGACAGATCTATATAAGATAACAGTTCATATCTTGATCAGACAGCTGATCTGGGTCTACAATGTTTTCTAACAGTGTCAATATAGGCTAATAGCAGGGTCAGTGTTAATCAGTCATAAAATTACGCAAAGTCTCTTGAAGTTAAGAATGGCTAAGGACCCACATGGGGGAGGAATAGTCTTTGGCATTGTGGCTATAATGACACCGCTGAGATTTGTGCTTTTTGCCTGCTACCCTGAGCTCTCATGACTCTCATATTATATACAAACAAACAAACAACACAAACTTAAACCTCTCCTCTAGAGTAAGAAAGGTGCCATTCGCTGAATGAAACTGTGTGGTTACAATGTTAGGGGAATGCATGATTACTTAGATCCCGAATATTGACGCCCATAATTAACCTATTACCCTATAAATTTGTGCCTTTTTACACCTTTAATTAATTCCTCAACTAAATAAAAAGTTTCTATTTATACGGTCTTGAATATGTCCCAGATGAAATATTTCTATATCTACAGGTCGCTTAAAGCAGGCTGAAAGTAAAGCAGAATGTGCCTTATATAAGGCACATTCTTCTTAACTTTCAGCCTCCTTTAAGTGACCACCTTGTCTTCAAATCAAGAAACAGGCAATAAGGTAATGGGTTAAAATTATTCCACTGAAGATATTATACAAGTTTGCCACCAAGATAAACAAGAATTATCAGAATTGTCCAAAAGTTGTTCTTTTCGACGTTTTAGTGTTTTGTGTACGTTTGCGTTTAAACGGGAAAGACTAACAGATTCTCCACTGTATACAGTCATGAATGTGCAACAAAAGATATATTTTCTTTATCCTAGAGCATGTGGTAGCTTAAAGCAGACAGAAAGTAAGGCAGAACTAAGGTGCATTATGCTTTACTTTGAACCTGCTTTAAGTGGTCACCTCTCGTCAAATCTAGAAACAGGCTATGGTGGAAAGGGTTAAAGTAAAGCAGAAAACACTTATTGGTTAAGGCTGTAGATAGACAGAAAAACAGACAAACGAACAGACAGACAAAAAAAACAATATCTCCCACAATTAAGTCGTGCAGGGGCATAAAAATATACACCTTCTG
This sequence comes from Gari tellinella, assembly GCA_922989275.2. Classification (NCBI taxonomy): domain Eukaryota; kingdom Metazoa; phylum Mollusca; class Bivalvia; order Cardiida; family Psammobiidae; genus Gari; species Gari tellinella. The sequence continues at coordinate 97,467,986 of OV277856.1, read as the reverse complement.
GAGCTCTTATTACAGTGCTCCCTCTCTACAACGACAACCAATGGGAGACAGATTGTGAGTGTTGTTAAGAGGGAGTTGTTATAGAGAGGGAAATTAAGAATTGGCTTACATTTGCAAACAACTTGAATCAAGATCAGACGCCGCGTTAACGCGGCGTCTGATCTGGATTCAAGCTGTTTGTCACTCGTCAGTATACTTATTCTATCAAAATGTCCACTTATATGTAATTTTAAGAAAAACAGCAGAAGACAATTTAAGCAGACAATATTGCAGCAGTTAAAGCGTTAGACATAATTGTCCTGTTTAGGGAATTACGGCAATGTTCTTTGTAAAGAGGGAGGGGTTGTTGGGAAGGATGTTGTAGGGAGGGAACACTGTATTGTTCTCAAAATTCAACTGATAGGCGTCAAGAATTTGAAGAATTAGTTCAACAGATCAATGAAGCCCAACAAGTTAAAAACGAAATTAAGAAAAGAAGCAATTTAGAATGGAATGTTATTAAATCTGCCACAATACTTTGCCAGAAAATCTTTTCAAATACAGAAAAACAATTTGACATTTAATCATTGAAGCCAAAGGTTGAAAATTTATGATCAACTTTAAAACACCTTAAAAACTGAAAATACAGGACAAAGTAAGGTCACAATCAGCTTCTAAAGTATTGTGTGCGCTCAATGAAGAATGGAACAAAACATAGCCGCATTTGACTTAAAAAACCTGCATTAATGAAATTTCTATGGTTACTTTTTCATGTTTCATCCTTTCCTCCCTGAATGTTTAAATGGACAATTCAAGTTTCCCATTTTAGTCTAGGCAAATTGTGACTATTTATAGGGTTGGGTTTCTTTTAGTTGCGAAATATCACAAATAATGCAGACCCTGATCAGAGGGATTCTTTTAGTTCTAGGAGCCCTCTAATCTTTGTCTTCACTGTTTGCATAGGAAAAGTGTAATCTTAACAAGTTCACAGGTACACTGATTGCACATGACTAGGGTTCAAAGGATTAACTCTTTCCTCCCTGAAACTTAAAATGGACAATTCCAGTTTCCATTTTAGTCTAGTTCATTTCTGACTTTTAAGGGTTGTTTTTGTCAATGTTTGGCATTATGACAAACAGTGAAGACCCTGATCAGAGGGCTCCTTTTGGAGCCCTCTGATCTGGGTCTTCACTGTTTGGACAGGACAAGTGTACTATTCACATGTACACTGTTTGAAAAGAACGCCTATATGCGGGACTAGGGTTCAAAGGGTTAACAGAATGCAAATGCAATAAATTGTTGAAAAATATGTGTTTTTAGGAAATGTACTAACAAATTTAATTAATCAGAGTAGCAAACAGTTTGAAGCCAGGGTCCAAAGTTGAGTAAAGAGTTTGAGTTGAGTCTGAGATCGTTCTCAGGCATTTGATTGGTTAGATTTGAGCTTTTGCTAGCAAAAGCTCAAATCTAACCAATAAAATGCTTGAGAATGATCTAAGACTCAACCCAAAAGCTTTATAACCTTGGACTCTGATCAGATGCTGAGTTACTATAAAACATTTTATAGAGTCTGATATTATGAGCTCAAAACTGTTTACAATGGAAATAATTGTATGAGCACAAACACATATATTGGGAAACAATAACATCATCTCCACTATCAGTATAGGCGTAGGTAACCACACAGAGTTTTACAATGGGGACAATGTTATTCTTTCCCAATAAAAGTGTTTGTGCTGAAAACTTTATATCTATTGCAAACAGTTTATAGCTAGATCAGACACCAGGTAACCTGGTGTCTGGTCTGGCTCCAAACTGTTTACCACTGACTTCAATTAAAACCAACTTAAATTAAAACCAACCGTCAACATTTTCAAAAAATTGCCATTTTCTAAAGTTTCGTGCATTGCGTTAGTGTTTCCTTTAAATGGGAAATAGTAACGTTTCTCCTCTGTACAATGTATATGCATTTTCTGGTGACAACATTTTTAAGAAATTGCTGCTTTCTAAATGTTAGTGCATAATGGATTTGTGTCTCGTTTATATGGGAAAGATTAACATCTTCACCACAGTATAATGCATTTTCTGGTGACAACATTTTCAAGAAATTGCCATTTTCTGTATGTACAGTGGAGAATCTGTTATTCTTTCCCAATAAACGCGTTTACGCTAAAACTATTGTATTGCAGTGCAAACAGTTTGGAGCCAGATCAGACGCCGGGTAACCCGGCGTCTGATCAGGCTCCAAACTGTTTGCCACAAAGATAAACAAGAATTATCAGAATTGTCCAAAAGTTGTACTTTTCTACGTTTTAGTGCTTTGCGTTTGCGTACGTTTGCGTTTAAACGGGAAAGAATAACAGATTCTCCACTGTAAGTCAGCAGCATTGAGTTTGTTTCGTTTGAATGGGAAAGAGAAACATCTTCTTCATTGTATATTTCTTTTCTGTTGACTGGTTTCTTGAGCCCAGCGTATGACAAATATTGTCATTATTCAGATTACAGCATTCCCTCTCTACAACGGCCCTCCTTACAATGACTCCCTCCTTACAATCCCTCCTTACAATGACATTCACCGCTGTTCCCACGAAAATTATGTTTTATGCTTGCACTGATGCATTATCATCTAGCTAAAATTGTTGTCTGCTGTTTTTCTTACATAAATGACATTTTGACAGAAAAAACATTATGACAAATGACAAACAGCTTGAATCCAGATCAGACGCTGCATTACGCGGCGTTTGATCTGGATTCGAGCTGTTTGCAAATGTCAACCAAGTTCCCTCCTTATAACGACTCCCTCCGAACAACGCACATATTTGTTGTCTCCCATTGAGTGTCGTTGTAGAGAGGGAGCGCTGTATATATTTCTCAATCTAATCCTGTCTTGTGGCATCTCTTTGGAATCATATTGAAAGGATTAGAATCTGAAATTAGATGTATTTTAAAGTTTTGACTTACAACCATTTTTGTTCAGATTTAGTGGTCGTAATAGAGAGGTTTTACTGTACAACCGTTTTTTTGTTCAGCACATGTTTGGAGGGTACTCACCTACTGTTGTGACTGTTGTAATCGGAGATGCTGTATGTGGTCCAAAAGTTGTTTCAACAAAGACCTACAAAATACAAAACAAATAACTTCATAATATGTATAAATTATAATGATGACGATGAAGATGATTATGATAATGATTACTGGATGACTGATGAACTGAGTGAGTAACTGACTGGTGGACTGACTGATCGACAGACTGATAGACTGACTGACTAAAGGTGAGAGTTTGAATGTGCTCACTGCAGCTTAAATATTCTACTCATATTCATATATTATATACAAATCTTCTCACACTATGAACTATTTTTAGCCTAAACTATTTTATCGGCTAATAAAATAAAGAACAATTTCCACCAGGGAAAAGTGTACATGTAGATAGATCCTATAAGAAACATCAGTCAGATCCTATAATTGTCAGACAGGTCCTATAAAAAAACTGTGCAGATCTTGATCAGACAGCTCCGTTAGGAGCTGTCTGATCAGGATCAGCATTGTTTTCAAAAACGCTTCAATCTAAAGACTAAGCTTCTGTCAGATCCTATATTAAAAACTTTGTCAGACAGATCCCATAAGAAAACTGTAGAGATCCTGATCAGGCAGCTCCTTGGTCTGCATTGTTTTCAAAACTCTTCAATTATTATACACCAACCGCAGGAGAAAGGTTAACACATCAGATGAAATCAATGGCAGCTATAAGTGGTGTCTGATTATTTTTCTTTGCAGTATGGTTTTGATGTCAAGGGACAAAGCTTCCATCTTCTTATATCTGAAAAACTTGGCATTGTACTGGAACAGTTTTCATCAATCATCACTATACTGCCTTACACTGCAGACTTCCCAGACTAGTGTATCACAGTATCAATGTATCAGTATCAATACCTTCCTCCTACACAATGATAACCTCCTACTAAGACATTTAATGCTCGCCATAATCCCTTTCCCCCCCATAGAATTGCCTTTTAGCGCATTTAATTTAATAAAATTTTATTCCTCCACTGAAGAAAGTAGTTACAGTTTATATAGTTATATGAACAAGTACCAAAACAAATGTTTTCTAAATCCTAGCAGATGGTAGCTTAAAGTTGGTTGAAAGTAAAGCAGAATGCGCCTTAAGGCGCATTCTGCTTTACTTTCAACCTGCTTTAAGTGGTCACTTGTCTTCAAAACAAGAAACAGACTACATGTATGGGGTAGAGGAATAATTATACAGTATTCATACAATATTTTGACAGAGAGCAAGACATTATTATCATAAGCCTGACTATCCCTCTTTTCTCTATCCCATTTCATCCTTCCAACCTATAATATTGTTTTCTGTTAGAAAGACAGAGTTGCCTATTTTTACTCATTTACCCCTGATGGCCCTGAAACTTAATCAATTCCCATTACCAATAAAGTCCAATTTTTGTTTCTGGTAATATATTTCATAAATTACAAATAGTACAGACCCTGATCAGTGAGCTCCTATAGGAGCCCACTGACCAGGTTCTACACTGTGTGCGTAGGACAGGTGTACTCTTCACCAGTACACTGGTTAGAAATTATGTTACACTGTGGAGAATCTGTTATTCTTTCCCAATAAACGCGTTTACGCTAAAACTATTATTTGCAGTGCAAACAGTTTGGAGCCAGATCAGACGTCGGGTAACCCGGCGTCTGATCAGGCTCCAAACTGTTTGCCACCAAGATAAACAAGAATTATCAGAATTGTCCAAAAGTTGTTCTTTTCTACGTTTTAGTGTTTTGCGTTTGCGTACGTTTGCGTTTAAACAGGAAAGAATAACAGATTCTCCACTGTAAGCCATTCCTGTGGTTGAATGAGTTAACTCTTTCCCCAATAGAAGCGCCTTAAAGCACATTTAATTTACCTCCACTGGAGAAAACTGTTCCAATTCATACAGTCATAAATGAATATATATTATAAGAAATCTTTTCTATATTCTAGCAGATGGAAGCTTAAAGCAGGTTGAAAGTAAAGCAGAATGTGCCTTTAGGCAAATTCTGCTTTACTTTTAACCTGCTTTAAGACGGTCAACTATATTCAATGCCAGAAACAGGCTATTGGGTAATGAAGCAAAAAGCTTTACTGCTTTACTTCCAACCTGCTTAAAGCATCCAGCTGTCAGGATACTGAAATAAACAGTTCCTATGGCTGGCTGCCATTGGGTTATCAGGAAATGGTAGAAGCAGTGAGAAGGTATTGATACGAGGATTAGGTAACACGTCACAAAGGGGTATAGTATTTTAAGACCAAACTAAATGCAAATAGTATAATATAACTTATTGGAGATAGATTAACCCATTACCCAAAAGCCTGTTTCTAGTATTGAAGATAGGAAACCAGTTAAAGCAGGTTGAAAGTAAAGCAAAATGTGCCTTAAGGCACATTCTGCTTTACTTTCAGCCTGCTTTAAGCTACCATTTGTTACTTTCAGCCTGCTTTAAGCTACCATCTTCTAGAACAAAGAAAATATTTCTTATGATACATATGTATAAACTGTATAAATTGGAACTACTTTCTTCAGTGAAGGAATAAGATAAAGGCGTAAAAAAGGGCGTATTTATGGGTAATTGATTAAGTCTTATAATACCAGGTCCTACACTATAGAGTATTTCAGTCATATAGCGACGTCCATTTATTATTACAGGGGAAGGAAGACCCCAAAAGCCCTTTATGCAAAGTGATAGTAAACAAGAGAGCCTGAAGGCCCTGATATCGCTCACCATTTTGAATTTCACCCGTTTTATTCTAAATCCATTCAAGTTTGTAGACCTACTCTAGTATAGTAGAGTACATCAAAGGCAGATAACTAGAGCCTAAACAATACAGAAATGAAGCCTTTTTCTAGCATTAAACAAAGTATATCAAGGGCCACAATGATTAGATTTCAACAATAGTTGCACTCCTTCAAGAAAGCATAGCTATATACTTTGTGTACAAGTATAATAAAAGTTCATTGAAAACTGTTGCAAGAGTGTAAACGCTGTAAAATATGGCATTTTCAGCAATTCAAAGGTAGATAACTCTTGATCTATTTGTCAGATTTCAACCATAATCACCCTTTTTCGAACTCTTATTATACAATCTGGGCAAGTTTGAGAGAGCTTGGATGAATTGTGTGGCCTCTAGAGCCTAAACACTGTTAAATATATCATTTTTAGCAATTCAAAGGTAGATAACTCTCGGCCTATTGATCCGATTACAACCATAATTGAAAACATCCGAAGTCTTATGGTAATATACAATCTGAGTAAGTGTGAGAAAGTTTGTAAAAAATGTGTGGCCTCTAGAGTGTAAACACCCTTAAATATAGCATTTTCAGCAATTCAAAAGTAGATAACTCTCCACCAATTAGTCTGATTTCAACCATAATCAATCTCATCTGTACTCTTACAGTCATATACAATCTGAGCAAGTTTGAGATAGGTTGGATAAAAATAGTGAACTCTAGAATGTAAACACCATTAAATATGGCATTTTCAGCAGTTCAAAGGTAGAAAACTCTTGATCTATTAGTCCGATTTCAACCAAAATCAAACTCATCGAACTCTTATGGTCATATACAATCTGGGCAAGTTTTAGAAAGATTGGATAAAAATTGTGGTCTCTAGAGTGTAAACACTGTTAAATATGGCATTTTCAGCAATTCAAAGGTATATAACTCATGACCTATTTGTCTGATTTCAACCATAATCGAACTCATTTGAGCTCTTATGGCAATATACCATCTGAGCAAGTTTGAGAAAGATTGGATAAATATTGTGGCCTCTAGAGTTTAAACACTAAAATTGTTGACATTCAAGGATTGCAAAAGCTCACCCTCAGCTAGCTCAGGTGAGCTAAAAAAAACAACAAGGGCCACTATGGCCCTAAATCGCTCACCTGGTAACCATGTAATCATGTACACCGTGTGACCTAGTTTTTGACCGGGCATGACCCTCATTCTAACTTGACTTCGATTTCAACGAGACAAACATTTTGTTCAAGTTTCATGAAACTTCAATAAATTTTGTAGTCTCTAGAGTGTTAATGAGGTTTTTGGATGATTTGACCTAGTGACCTAGTTTTTGACAAGACATAAGCCACATTTGAACTTGACCTATATTTCATTGAGGCAAACCTTTTCATCAAGTTTTATGAAAATCAAATGAAATTTGTAGTCTCTCGAGTGTTAATAAGGTTTTTCGATGATTCAACCTAGTGACCTAGTTTGTGACCAGACATGACCCACATTTTAACTTGACCTAGATTTCAATGAGGCAAACATTTTGATGAAGTTTCATGAAGATCCAATGAAATTTGTAGCCTCTATAGTGTTAACAAGGTTTTTCGAAGATTTGACCTAGTGACCTAGTTTTTGACCGGACATGACCCACATTCGAACTTGGCCTAGATTTCATTGAGGCAATCATATTGATGAAGTTTCATGAAGATCCAATGAAATTTGTAGCCTCTAGAGTGTTAACAAGGTTTTTCGATAATTTGACCTAGTGACCTAGTTTTTGACCGGACATGACCCACATTCGAACTTGACCTAGATTTCATTGAGGCAAACATTGTGACCAAGTTTCATCAAGATCCAATGAGATTTGAACCTGCTAGAGTGTTAACGAACAATTGTGGACGGACGGACGGACGGACAGACAGACGACGGACATCCAACGATCCTAAAAGCTCACCTTGGCACTACGTGCCAGGTGAGCTAAAAAGGAGCTTTTTGTTTTACCTTGCTTTAAGCTGTCTTCTATAGTAATTATTAACTTCTTCATAACGAGGCATCGCAGACAATACGAGTACCCTCGCTGAGATCTATTTCTACTAATGGTCGATGACCTAGTTCTGGACAGCAGGAAGCGGAGAAGTGAACAGTTTTACAAGGGATGATGTTTGTGAAGATGTGTGTAAAAGTTTTGTGGTAAAGAAAATAAACTACTCTATTACTCCGGACAAAAAGCATTTTTTACAATTGAGGTCAAAGTTCAAGGTCACAGTACCATGGCAGTAGTATGCCACACTCCACCATCCCAAAATGTATACTCAGCCTTCCCGCAAGATGTACTCACACACTAAATTTGCTATTCCTAGCTGATAAGGTAAAGAAGATATGTTCCTGACAAGCTTTTTTTCAAAGGTCAAGGTCACAATGACCTTAAAGTAGTATGCTCCAGTCGACTATCTCAAAATGTACTCACACACCAATTTTGTTATCCCTAGCTGATAAAGTACATAAGATATGCTCCAGTCAAGCCATTTTTTTTACAAATTGAGTTCAAAGGTCAAGGTCAAAATCACAGTGACCTAAAAGTAGAACTTGAAACTGAGCCATCCAATGATGTACTCACACATCAAATTTGCTATCCCTAGAAGATTATGCTCTGGAAAAGCTTTTTTTACAATTGAGGTCAAAGGTCAATGACAGTGAGGTCAGAAGATATACTCCAGACAAGCTGGTTCCGTACATACGCACACATACATACGTATGGGCAGTTCCCTTTATACCCTCAATGACCTGTCACACAAGGGTATAATAATACAATTTTGTGGTCATAATAGAGAGGTTTTACTGTACTCATCTAAGCTAAGATAACACAAACAATACCAATAACAATTCTGATATTTCATTACAAGGCAGTTACCTGCAACACAGTTTCAGGAAAGGCAAGGAGACCATGCCAAAAAACAGTGGGGTTAAAATCCCAACATAGCATCAGCTAGATAAATGTATTAAGAGCTGCCAAAGAAAATTAAAAACGCAACACCCTAGCCCCCCCAGCCTGGCACCTCATCCTGACAAGATCAAAGGCAGCCATAACCTCTAGCCATAGGAAAGGTTCAAGTGCCAAATGCAGGAAGCCAGACCCGGTTCCAACTTCAACAAAACATTACCACTAATTACCAGTGACAGTTTGTAAATATCACTCCTCAGTCTGCTCACACTCTACTGTCTAGTACAGTACAGAACATGTTTATTCTTTTTTCCCAATAAATACTAACTTGTTTGCACTGAAACAGCTAGTAGTTATGTTCATTGCAAAAAGTTTGGAGCCAGATCAGACGTCGAGTAACTCGGCGTCTGAAAAGGCTCCAAACATTTTGTCATTACAATTTAAATAAGCTTTCTATATTATCAAACATGCATCATTTACTACATTTTATTACTACAGTGTTCTTCCGCTCTAAATGACCTTTTTGTGTCGATGGGCCGTAAAACACCATTCATTCATTCATTCATTACTACAGTGTTCCCTCTCTACAACGGCCCTCCTTACAACGACTCCCTCCTTACAACGACATTCGCCGCTATTCCCAAGAAAATTATGTTTTATGCTTGCACTGATGCATAATCGTCTACTTAAAATTGTTGTCTGCTGTTTTTCTTACATAAATGACATTTTGACAGAAACAAACATAATGACAAATGACAAACAGCTTGAATCCAGATCAGACGCCGCGTTACGCGGCGTCTGATCTAGATTCAAGCTGTTTGCAAAAGTAAAATAAGTTCCCTCCCTATAACGACTCCCTCCGAACAACGCACAAAATATGTGTCTCCCATTGGGTGTTGTTGTAGAAAGGGAGCGCTGTATTCAATTTCATTTGAAAAGCAAATAATAAGGTCTTCCCCATGGTAGCAAGCACTGAGTGTCGAAGCTCACTAACATCAGTAACCAGTGTATCAGATGCCACTAACTTGGCATCTTATCTGACTCCAATTTGGATTTGTTATGATTTTACATAGCTTTAACAGTTATTATTTCAGTCATATGCAATGTCCAGTTAATTACAGGTGGATCGAGGAAGACCCCAGATGCCCTTTATGCACGGTTTCAAGCACATAAAAATCTGAATGCCCAGACCCGGATTCGAACTCACAGCGAAGAGGATCTTAGTGATTTAATTCACAGTGACTATATATTCCTCTAGACCACGGGGGCCGCCCTATCTGGTTCCAAACTATTTCCCACTGATTAATTAATATTGATTGTTCACATTTTCAAAACATGCCATTTTTAGCTTTTCGTACATGGCTTTGGTTTCGTTTCAACAGGTAAAAGGTAAAATGTCTTCCATGATGTATTAAGCAGTCTGACAGTTGCCAACACTGGGGGGAGTTCAGTTCACAGCTACTTTTTTAACTCAAACATAATAAATCTACATTAAACTATTATACAATCCAAATATTAAACAACCATTAAATAGAGAAGCACCGGGAGCTTAAACTTAGTGGCAGGCACATAGCTGCTTAACCCTTTCCCCAATAGAAACGCCTTTTAGCGTATTCAGTTGATTCCTCCGCTCAAGAAAATATATGTAGTTCCAATTTAATCCTTCATGAATATATAGTATAGGGAACATTTTCTATATGCTAGCACATGGAAGCTTAAAGCAGGCTGAAAGTAAAGCAGAATGCGCCTTATGGCGCATTCTGCTTTACTTTCAACCTGCTTTAAGTGGTCACCTATATTCAATACTAGAAATAGGCTATCAGGTAAAGGGTTAATGCATGGCCAATGAAATGTAGAAAGCTCCTGTAGGAGCTAAGCTTTCTACATTACTTAATATGTCTTTCTACATTACTTAATATGTCTTGCATTTAAGGCTGTCATCATTCTGTATCAACAATTACAAATGAGCTGTGCCATGACAAAACCTGTCTTATTGCATTGCAACATGATTGTATAGACCCAGCACCATAATGTCATCCCAGGCTCTGTATCTGAGTTTGGTCTCTATACATTGCCAAAATCGGTATATAATACAGCTACATAAAATGCTTTAGCTGTGTGTGGGTGTCTTTGATGTGGCGGCTGGTCTTGATCTACACTATTTGCAATGCATTAACTCTTTGAACCCTAGTCCCGCATATAGGCGTGCTTTCCAAACAGTGTACATGTGAATAGTACACATGTCCTATACTAACAGTGACGACCCAGATCAGAGGGCTCCGAAAGGAGCCCTCTGATCAGGGTCTTCACTGTTTGTCACAATGCCAAACATTGACAAAAACAACCCTTTAAAGTCAGAAATGGACTAGACTTAGATGGAAACTGGAATTGTCCATTTAAAGTTTCAGGGAGGAAAGAGTTAAGGCAGGGTTTTGTCATGGCACGGCTCATATGTATCTTCTTTTCACTGGTCGCTGAATACAAGCTTGACTGTATACCAGTATTATTCAGCTTAATTTCACAGAATTTAGACTGACTAAAGGCATTAGTAATATATCTATAGAAAATTGAAAAGTTCTATGTTTAACTCAGCAGACCCTCATAAACCTCAGCGAAATGCCAGCCAACACAAGAGTTAAATGGAATAAGTTGACAGATAGTGTAACTCAGGTGGAACATTTCCTGTACTCTTGTGACCAGCAGAAAAGAAAATCTCTGCCTCACTTATATCCTTACTTTGCTAGGGAAAAAACATACCAGTATACACCATATGCAAACAGTGCAGACCCTGATCAGAGGGCTCCTGAAGGAGCCCTCTGATCAGGGTATGCACTGTTTGCCATAGTTTTAAATACTATTGAGACAAAACCCTATAGAGACAATGTAGACTGGTTATTATGGAAGAGTGTATTTGGAAAGTGGAGAGTGTAAGGGTAAACTCTCTCCATCATAGCAACACCTTTTTATAAATGCTAAAGCCGCTATTCATCTACACTGTCCCGATAGAGCCATATAGGAAACCTTTCTAAAATTCTGACAGGCCAAAATGCTGCTTAACCCATTACTCCATAACTCTGCCGTTTTATATATCTTATTACTTCTACATTAACCCTTTCCCCAATAGAAGCGAATTTTAGCGTATTTAATTTATTCCTCCGCTGAAGAAGATAGTTCCAGTTTATACCCTCATGAACAATTACCATTACAAATATTTTATATGGCCTAGCAGATTTTAGCTTAAAGCAGGCTGAACGTAAAGCAAAATGTGCCTTAAGGCACATTCTGCTTTACTTTCAACCTGCTTTAAGTGGTCACCTGTCTTCAAAACTAGAAACAGTCTATCAGGTAAAGGGTTAAAGACATTAGCTCCCAGCAAGGAAATCTTGAACGTAAACAAGAGGGCCTTCAAGACCCGATTTCTGCTCACCTGTAGGAATTGATCAAGTTAACACTTGGTCAAGAGTTATCTGCCTTTGATCGATGTAATATGTGTACCTTGTCCCAGTTACTCAGCATCTGATCAAACTGTTTGCAGTGGACATGATTGTTGTTTATTGCAGAGCTCCAGATATGGTTGTTTTTTTTCTTCAAAAAACTAATTTTTTTAATGCTTTTAATGCTGAATTAATATCTATGGTGTCACTGAGTAGTCACACAATAGGATTTGAGGCTAAAACGAGCGAGAAAACAAGTTACATAGGATTTGTTCAGTTTACTCCCTCTTATCGGGAGCCCTGTATTGGGAAAGAATAATACTCTCTCCTCCATACATACAATCTGAGCTCTAGACTATCTTAACCCTTTGAACCCTAGTCCCGCATATTGGCGTTCTTTGCAAACAGTGAACATGTAAATAATACACTTGTCCTATGCAAACAGTGAAGACCCAGATCAGAGGGCTCCTAAGGAGCCCTCTGATCAGGGTCCTCACTGTTTGTCATAATGCCAAACATTGACAAAAACAACCCTTAAAAGTCAGAAATGGACAATACTTAAATGGAAACTGGAATTGGCCATTTAAAGCTTCAGGCAGGAAAGAGATTTATGAGCATCAATTGTTGAAAGAAATAGTGAAAACAAGCACCTTAGAGCTGATATCCCCTGCCGCAGTGATTGTCCAGAAGAAAGTGGCAAACTTTATTGTGGGAGGAAGGGGCAAATGGTGATCACCTGTCTTTAAAGATCAACATTCAAAAGCTTTTTACAAAGTTTTATAAAATCCATTCAATTTTGTACATTTTAAAGCCTAAACAATACAAAAAATAAAGCCGTTTGTAGCATTATAAATCTAAGTATGACAGGGGCAGGTAACTCTTGATTCAAATTCAACAGTAATTAAACACTTTCAAGAACTTATAATTGTGTGCAAGTATTATTAAAAAAAATTCAGAACTGTAGAATTTACTAGAGTGTAAACACATTTTCAACTCATCAAGGGCAGAGTATTCTTGACTAATTTGCACATTTTCGATAATAATTGAACTCATTCTATAAATAATAGCCATATATGATTTAAATTTTTTTTCAAAATCCATTCACATTTGTACACAATAGCATGTAAACAATAAAGCCATGTTGAGCATTACTAAGTACATAAAGGGCAGATAACTCTTGCCACAAAGTATCCTATTTTGACAATAATTGCTACCCTTATGTTTATATACATCATGTGTAAGTTAAATCAAAATCCATTAAAGACTGTAGTTTCTAGATGGTAAAAACTGTTAAATATGGGTTTTTTTACTCATCAAGGGCAGATAACTGTTGACTAGCTTCTCCGTTTTCAAAAATGATAACAATTATTTGAAAACTAATAGCCATACATAGTTTAAGAATTTGTTTTATCAAAATTCATGCATATTTATAGATACTAGGATGTAAACAATTTTAAAATAAAGCATTTTCTATCATTTCAAAGTACATCAAGGGCAGATAACTATTGCCACAAGTATCCTTTTTTTGACAATAATTGCACACCTTCAAGAACTTTTACTTATAGACATCGTGTGCAAGTATCATTTAAATCCATTCATAATTGTAGTTGCCAGAGAGTAAAAACAGTTAAATATGGCTTTTTTTACTTATCAAGGGCAGATAACTCATGACTAATTTCTCCGTTTTCAACAATAATCAAATTCATTTGAAAACTAATAGCCATACATAATTCAAGAAAGTTTTTTCAAAAATCCATGCATATTTATAGGCTCTAGTATGTAAACAATACCAAAATAAAGCATTTTCTAGCATTTTCTAAGTACATCAAGGGCAGATAACTCTTGTCACAAGTATCCTTTTTTTACAATAATTGCACACCTGCATGAACTTGTACTTATAGACAATGTGTGCAAGTATAAACAAAATATGTTGAATACTGTAGTTGCTAGAGTGTAAAAACTGTTAAATAGGGCATTTTTAACACAAAAAGGGCAGATAACTCATTAATTCCTAAAATTTTCTGAAAAAATTTTGATTTCCCACGGTGCTCCTATGATGACAATTAAGTATACCAAGTTTAATCCAAATCTGTTTATATGTTTCGGAGATACAGTTGCGGACGGAAAACGTGACGGACGCACGGACGGCATTTTTAACACAAAAAGGGCAGATAACTCATAAATTCCTAAAATTTTCTGAAAAAAATTTGATTTCCCACGGTGCTCTTATGATGACAAATAAGTATACCAAGTTTAATCCAAATCTGTTAATAGGTTTCGAAGATACAGTTGCGGACGGAAAACGCACGCACGCACAGCCGGACGGACAGACCTAAAACAGTATCCCTCTGCCTTTCGGCAGGGGATAAAAATAATCCATTTCAATAAATTACAGAATGAAGGTTTCTATGGAAACTGATTTTTCAAAAAATCAAACACAAAAAATAAAACGAATATACTGGCAGAAAAGGTTACAACTAAGTCTCAAAATCATTCAAGTATAGTATAGAGTATATATTATATACTGTTCATATATTGCACAGGGCTAAATTTAAGTATCAGAGTGTTTCCACTGTGTTTTCCTTTAACTCATCCCTGAAACTTCAAGTAGACAATTCTAGTTTCAAATTCAAGTCTAGTCCATATATAAGTATTTAGGGGTGTATTTTGCAATAAATAGAGAAATGACAAACAGTGCTGATGTTGATCAAAGGTTTTGGCTCTACACTGTTTTCATAAGACTTGCATACTCTTTACAACACAGTTTGTAAAAGGTGAGTATACTCATTATTAGGTTAACCCATTACCCCATACATACTTCTTTTTACGCCTCTATATTATTCCTCCACAAAAGAAAATAGTTCCAATTTATACAGTCATAAATATGTATCATAAGAAATATTTTCTTCAGTGTACAGTGGAGAATCTGTTATTCTTTCCCGTTTAAACGCAAACTTACGCAAACGCAAAACACTAAAACGTAGAAAAGTACAACTTTTGGACAATTCTGATAATTCATGTTTATCTTGGTGGCAAACAGTTTGAAGCCTGATCAGACGCCGGGTTACCCGGGGTCTGATCTGGCTCCAAACTGTTTGCACTACAAATAATAGTTTTAGCGTAAACGCGTTTATTGGGAAAGAATAACGTTTTCTCCACTGTAGGAATAAATTAAAGGCATAAAAGGTGTATTTATGAGGGAATGGTTTAAGACATTGGGAAGCTCATTGCAGTATCCAAGAATAAATGGTTTAAGATTAAATTATGACTGTGATTCAGCCTCTAAGCCATTATGATATGGGGATATTACAGGACAGCAGCACAGAATAGCTGCTGTAGTTAGACTTGATCATTTTAATTATTCATAGAAACTGATTACATAGAAATTATGCCTACAATAGAAGACAATTGTCCAAACCTGAGAAACACTCTTAAAACTCTTACCATGCTAGCGGCTTATATGTGCCACAGTGATTACCTTTGCGACTAGTTTGAATCCTAATGAGACATGGCATCTCATCAGGCTCAAAACTGTTTGACACGTCTGCACGTTTTGAAAAGAAATTTATAATATTCTATTTTTAGAACAGCTGCAGACAACAATTATTGTTGCAGACCAAAAAATTACCCAGTATGCAAAGAGTTAATGGATGTCTCCTCTCGATCAACATCAAACAAGGTTGTAAATATGTACAGTGAGAGATCTGTAATTCTTTCCCGTTTAAACGCAAACGTATGCAAACGCAAAACACTAAAACGTAGAAAAGTACAACTTTTGGACAATTCTGATAATTCATGTTTATCTTGGTGGCAAACAGTTTGGAGCCTGATCAGACGCCGGGTTACCCGGCGTCTGATCTGGCTCCAAACTGTTTGCACTGCAAATAATAGTTTTAGCGTAAACGCGTTTATTGGGAAAGAATAACGTTTTCTCCACTGGACAGTGAGAGATCCAGATAAAGTGAGTATTTTAACCCATTACCCCATAAGTACGCCTTTTAACGCCTCCAATATATTCAACCAATGAGCAAAACAGTACCAATTTACACAGTCATGAATAAAAGTATATCATAAGAAATATTTTCTACTATAAGTAACTTTCTAGAAGATGATAGCTTAAAGCTTGCTGAAAGTAAAGCAGAATGTGTCTTAAGGCGCATTCTGCTTTTCTATCAACCTGCTGTAAGTGCTCACCTGTATTCAAAACTAGAAATATGGGTTAACTCCTAGCACTGCTTTTAGCCTATATTGGCACTTTTTGAAAACAGTGTTTTGTTATAGGATCTGTCTGAATTGAGTTTGCCCTCTTGATTCCTTGGGTTTATAATTTGCCAGAATTTGTTGTCTAATGTAATAGTGTATTTATGAGTATATTAATATTTGAGCCATGTGACAAGAAAAACAACTGTCAAACAGTGTAAACATCAACTTCTTGGATTGCACAGTTTGCTACACTTGTATCCTGCCTTTGACTCATACACCCCTGGAACTTTTAGTGGACAATTCCAATGTCCAATTAAGTCTAGTCCATTTTGGATTATTTGGGGTTGAATTTAACAACATATTTCAAAATGACAAACAGTGTAGACCCTGATTAGAGGACTCATTAAGGAGCCCTCTGATGAGGGTCTACACTGTTTGCATAGGACACTTGTAATCCTCACAGGTACACTGTTTGTAAATGACGAGTATACTCATCGCTATAGGGTTGAATGTGTTAACTCTTTCAACACTAAAATAATCTGCATTTCAAAGTTAAAGCGTGGCTTTAACTATGTTTTAACCCTTTCAACACTTATTCACTATTTGGGGTTATTATGTTCCATTGTGGATCATTTTAATTATCAAAACATTCATTGAACCAGTCTACTTGGAATTCTAGTAGTTTAATAAATACTGGTCTAAATTAGCAAACAGTGTAATAGGAGCCCTCTGATCTGGGTCTACACTGTTTGCAAATACATTTTAACAGGTCCAATGGTGTTAAAAGAGTAACTATTACTCCATAGATACACATTTTTACGCATTTTATTTATTCCTCCACTGAAGAAAATAGTTCCATTTATGCAGTCATGAATATGTATCATAAGACATATTTTCTATATTCTAACAGATGGTACGTAGCAAATTCTGCTCTACTTTCAACCTGCTTTCAGTGGTCACCTTTCTTTAAAACTAGAAACAGGCAATGCGTTGAACTCCAAAAGAAGCCTTAAATCTTTTGAGTGCACTGTGCACATTACACAAATCTATGTTGTTGTTTTTGTAACATGTCTCATAAATGTAGCAAATGTACATTACATTCATAGCTTCATTCTCTGGAGGCCCATTTCATAGCAATATATCAGCAGGTTTTCACTGTATTTAAGTACCACAATATTTGTTGAAAGATTGTTTTTCTCTTTCAACACCATGGACCTGTTTAAAGTATACTCATTGCATTTGAAAACAGTGTAGACCCAGATCAGAGGGCTCCTACAGTGTTTTCTCCAGCCCGCGCCCTTGCGTTTTTTAGCACACTAAAATCACGAAGAATGCACTTCCTTGCTTACCCGGGGCCCTTTAGGGCGCACTCGCGGTAATAAATGGCCATTGTTGTTTTCTATGGGTAGTCCAATTTTATCGCGGTTCGAACTCTATTTTGGAATTCCTCAAGATTGCTATATATAGCTGTATAAAGTTCTAATAATAAACACAAAGTGAAACCGAGACTGTTCTCCATTTGCACAACATGATCATCTACGCGCTTTGTGCAATTCAATTGCACTACATTTCCAAGCTTCTAGAATTAGCCTAATGCAGGTAGAACACGGGACCTGCAGTTAAAAAATATCAGTATCGCATAAAAAGTATCGCATAAAAATGAACCCGTCTCTATCAAATTCGATAATGCATCTTCCTAAGATGATTTAAAATGATTGCTTTTAATGGAATAAACAATAAGAGCTAAGTGCCTAAACGAGCAGGAGTAAAATACTTGTTATTTGAAAATTCGAAAAACTACCGAAAATCGGAATATGGAGTCGTACAATAGTCCGGCAAACGATAGTCCTGGAAAAATTACCATTGATACCCCTTTAGGCAATAATTGAAATATACATGTATGGCAGACGGTGCTCTGTGCAGCGATCGAGTTGAAAATATTGAGTTTAGTAAACATGAAACAAAACAGAAACGCACGGTCGGTAGATATAGTTTAATCTCAAAATAAAAGTATCCCAAATCTTATTGAAAAGTCTAAACAAAATGAAATTTTCCAACTCGGACTCGCTCAAAAATGTTTCATTGAAAGTGAAAGTAGCTTTACCATGTTGACATGCTTAATTATTAAGTTAATACGGACGGGGAAAAATTGCCAAACTTAACAGTATTACGATTTAAAAGTTCACCGTGATGCTCTGACTGATTCATTGCATGAAACACACCATGGTTAAACAAATCCAAACATTGTATGATAATTGAAAAGCATGGATACTGTTTAGTCAACTTCAAGACAGTATATTAACTAAGTAAAGAATTATTATTACAAAGTTTGAACGATTTTTTAAAAAGGCCCTCTAGTTTGGAAAAAGGCCCCCTAAACTGATATATATTACCCTTGGGCCCTCAAGGGCCCCCAACTGATATATATTACCCTTGGGCCCTCAAGGGCCCCCTATGTGCAAAAGCTTGAGAAAACACTGCTCCCATAGGAGCCCTCTGATCTGGGTCTACACTTTTTGCTTATTTTGAGCAGGATTTATTAAACTACCCAAGATTTTAAGTAGACTGGTTCTGGTTCATATTTTGGTCAGGGTCTGCACTGTTTGCTAAAGTAGACAAGCTAGCATTTATTAAACTTCAATGTACCAAGAATTCCAAGTAGACTAATTCATATTTTGGTTACTAAAATGATCCACAAGGGAACATAATAACTCACAAGAGTTACTTACTGATGAAAGAGTTAATTTTTCTCTTGCTAAATATTCATATCTCTATATATAAAACTCTACCCATCAGGGCTCCAGATAAGAGGTAGTTATTTCAACAAATCAAACATTTTCTCACTCATTTCAGCACCAAATCCTATGGTGTTACTACTCATTAGAATCTAGGGTTTAATTCAGAAATAAAGATTTTAGTTTTTGAAAAAACTACCCTTATCTGGTGCTCTGACCCATTATAACAATATATAATCTGAACTATTACATTGGCTTACAAAATCAGGAAACTTATCCCACGAAACAGATCAGTTCCATGTCAGACAGATCATAAATTTTAAGAATTTAAAACAGTGCAGAACCTGATCAGACAGCTGTCTCATCTGTCAATCCTTAGTAACTATCTACACAGTTTTCTAAAGGAATAAATATATGCCAACAGAAGAATAATAATTCAGAAACTTCTGTTTCCAACATATGTCATCTGAAGACCTAGGCTTACAATTGAAGCCAATGCTGCTTTTGTGTCCAAATTCTTTGAGAATTTTGAAACTTACTACATTATTCCAAACAATATGACATGAAAATTGAAATATGTAGATTCTGTATACAATCTGACTTGCAGTCTTGACAAGGAAATACAAACATTGAAAAATCTTAATAATAAAAGCCATGACAGAATCGAGATAATTTGTGCATCTGTCAATCCATTGAAGACCAAACCCTTCTGGACCAACTCCGATCAAACAAAACGATGGCTTAGAAAATACAGTGTTCCCTCTTTACAATGGCCCTCACAACAAAGACTCCCTCCTTTCAACAACCCTTGCAGCAATTCCCTAAACATGATAATTATGTCTAACACTTAAACTGCTGCATTATCGTCTGCTTAAAATTGGAGTCTGCTGTTTTCTCTCGTCACAGCTACATACAGTGGAGAATCTGTTATTCTTTCCCGTTTAAACGCAAACGCAAAGCACTAAAACGTAGAAAAGAACAACTTTTGGACAATTCTGATAATTCTTGTTTATCTTGGTGGCAAACAGTTTGGAGCCTGATCAGACGCCGGGTTACCCGGCGTCTGATCTGGCTCCAAACTGTTTGCACTGCAAATAATAGTTTTAGCGTAAACGCGTTTATTGGGAAAGAATAACAGATTCTCCACTGTATAAGTGGAGATTTTGATAGAAATTAGAATACATATACATGTAATGACGAGTGACAAACATCTTGAATCCAGATCAGACGCCTCATTTGCAAATTAAGCCCTGCCGTTATACGACTCCCTTCGACCAATACACACAATCTGTGTCTCCCATTGGGTGTCGTTATAGACAGGGACCACTGTAGAAACATTTCTTGATAAGGGAGAGTACTCCGCTACCTCATAGCATGTTTTTAGTTTTGAAGAAATATGGGTTCACTTACAGTGCATTCTGCTTTACTTTTAACCTGCTTTAACCCTTTGAACCCTAGTCCCGCATATAGGCGTCTTTTCAAACAGTGTACATGTGAATAGTACACTTGTCCTGTTCAAACAGTGAAGGCCCAAATCAGAGGGCTCCGAAAGGAGCCCTCTGATCAGGGTCTTCACTGTTTGTCAGTAATGGCAAAATTGATAAAAACAACTCTTAAAAGTCAGAAATGGACTAGACAAAAATCGAAACTGGAATTGTCCATTTAAAGTTTCTGGGAGGAAAGAGTTAAGGTACCATCAGAAAAAAATAATATTTCTGATGGTGCATACTCATGACTGTATGAAGTGGAACTATTTTCTATAGTATAATTATGAATAAATTAAGGTCGTTAAAAGGTGTAATTATGCGGTAATAGGTTACCTTGCAATAGTGACTTTTGTATAAGCAAACACGTATACACTTGCTTGCATAATTTCAGTCGACCATATCTGCAAAACACGAAAGACAACTCCCATTAATCTGTCTCAAATTAGGCCAAATTACTCCCCTTTGATATATACTCGATTAAAGAAGGGAATAATTTTCATCTCGTGTAAATATGAATCTGAATTTTTACCAAGAAACAGACAATTTTCTTATAAAGTACTGGTAAATGTAATTTCCTTGCTTTTCATATACTGGGTACGGTTTCTATGGTAAACATAGGAGTTTTCATGATAAACGAGTGAATTTTTTAAACCAAAAGTAAACAATATACACTGCATCCGTCTGTCAAAGCAAGTACCGTAATTTCCGGCAATAAGCCTGCACCTTTAGATAGCCCGCATCCGGCATATTGCCCGCAGAAAACTTAAAAAAGTTTCGGCAAATAACCCGCACCGTCTATATGCCTGCGCCAATATTGTGAAACTTACTTAAGATTCACCGCTATAATGAGTAACATGGACTAACTTCCGACCGTTATCAACGTTAAATGCTGGATAGTGCTACAGCATTATTCTATGCTATATTTTATTCAGATCTTTATTCTCCTGAAAACTTTCCAGAGACCGATAGTGACCTATGAAAACAGAGTAGATCAAAATGGTTGTAATTTGTTGTAAATACATCTAGACATTGTCGGGTATGACCAGTTTTCATCTCACTCGCGGTTTGATAAACCCGTGAAAACTTACTCAATGCAGTCCGTTTGCTGTTGGAGAACAATAAAGCATTGGCGATTATATGTATTGGTTGTATTGTTCTTCATTGACCCCTATTGTATTTTTGTGTTTGTTCATGCACTAAATTTAACCATTTACCTGTTAACCGCGACTTGTGGAAAAGTTGCAAATAATATTGACCCTGTTTAACTGCCGAGAAAATCAGCGTCTTAACACAGGATCCAATTCGTTTCTCATTCGTATAAATGTAATTTCCTTAGTTAAGAGGTATGGAAAATTTGTTTAGTTGAATTTCCTCTGTATTTTTACAATTTGAAAGAAACGGTTCATTACACAAGCTCTATTATTAGATTTTTTTCTGCAATCCCGATGGGTAAAAAGATTCGTCACATAGCCCGCTCCGTGAGATAACCCGCAGGCACCCTCTTGACCGTTAAAAAATGAGATAGCCCGCGGGTTTATTGCCGGAAATTACGGTAACATCAGTTTGCCAACACGAAACGATACACACTTTCACGATATCTCTGTGTTGAAATATTGCATACGTGTTTAGCGAAAGTCTGTTAGTGGCAAGGTACTTATAACCCTTCTTCTCCTGAATATTCATAGACATTATAAAACTGCCAACTTGGATCATCTGTCATCTGAAAGTGCAGACTAATATGTCAAATTCTATGAGCAACCAGGGCAGTCAACCTGATCAGACAGCTCATTTGGGTCTACACTGTTTTCAAAAAGAACTGATATGCATTTATATCTGGAGAAGGGTATAATAATATAATTAAGACAGGACTCCAGGTAAGGGGCGTATTTCAAAAAAAAAATATTTATTTTTGCTTTAAACCCTATGGTGTCACTACTTATTAGAATCGTCTATGCAGCGAGATGATTCTAATAAGTAGTAACACCATACGATTTGATGCTGAAATGAGTGAGAAAATGTTGGATTTGTTAAGTCTGACTCCCTCTTATCTGGAGCCCTGTATAGAAAAAAGTATATTTTGCTTTGCAGTACTTAGTGACTTATTTCTACGCAAGTGTTAGGTGTAAAATTAAATTAATTTAAAGAGTGCACTATTAAAGTAACAAAGTACTAATTTTGCGCTGAAATCTAATTTGCCTTCATCAAGATGCCTGCAAGATTATTTTCAATGAGCTTTATTTCAATTTCATATTCAAAGAACCCTTAAATATTCAACTAGAAATTGAGAATATTTAAATTTGCACTTTGGAATCAATAACACGGAAACCACTATATGTCCTCTTCTCACTCTGACACTGTACAGTCAGGACTCAGGACACATTACAGTAAAACCTCTCTATTACGACCATTATTATTATTATTATATACCAGATTTATTTAGCCCTCTTGTCCCACAGGAGTTGTGAATTCAAAAGCGCTGCTCATGAAATAATATCAAAGTACTTACAAAGTGAGAAAAGACAAACAACTACATTTACAATTTACGAACACTAAAACAAGGGCTAATTGATTGTATGAAAGGCAGGTGACAGCTTAAAGCAAGGTGACAGTAAAACAGAAAGCTCCTAAAGGAGCTTTCTGTTTCACTGTCACCATGCTTTAAGCAGTCATCTGTTAACAAACACCTTATTTATATTAAAACAATTTTGTGGTGGTAAGGAGAGGTTTTACTGTACACTGGCACTCAATATGTATAGGTTAGAACTATGTCGTTTATTCAAGCGCAACCATGGTCTAACCTATTTAGCACTGGCTTGGGCTCCAGGAAAACAAGAAAACCATTCGTTTCTGATTTCTGTTTTAGACGAAAAAGTCTTTTGTTTGTAATATTTTACTAAAATTGAAAGGTTATTTCAAATGATAAGTTTGAGACATTAAGCATGCTTTAACACCAACATAAATAACGCTTATTGAAGCTCTATATGTAAGCACAATTCATTAGTAATTGTCCTTATAGTCTAGGTCTCACTGTACATAATAAAACGTCATGAAGCGTGTGCAGTTCACCTCTGACCTCAGCTGTTTTTAGAATTGTGACGTCAAATTGCCTTCAGATGACGGAAGTGAGGAATAAGTGAACAGTTTGTTAGTTATTCCATGGTTTGTTGAAATAAACGATATATTCACAGGTTTTTGAGGCATCTGATTGGCCGAGAGCTCCAAGCCATGTGCTAAAACAGAACATTCAGCATCGCAGATATAAAATAACTAGGAATTTAACTATTATTACTAATATTACATGATTCAGCTTTCTTTAACAGAGTATTTCAAAGAAGACCTAGAGGCAGTCTTTGATGCATCTGGTGTTTATTTAATGCAGTCTAATCAAAGCAGCTTTCCGTATTATTGTCATCCAGCATTAAACTGTAACATTGTGAGAAACCTCAAAGTTTCTTAGATGATATAACACGTTAAACAAAGATTTGACTGAACATCAAAAAATGTTATTATTTAACCAATTACTTCATAAACACACCCTTTTTATGCCTTTAATTTATTCCAAAAGAAAACAATTCCCCTTCATAAAATCATATGCACCATAAGAAATATTTTCTCCTTTAGGAGCTTTATTATTGGCTTCCATCTGCTTAACCCATTACCCGATAAATACGCCTTTTTACCACTCTGAATTTATACTTCCACTGAAGAAAATAGTACCGCTTTATACAGTCATAAATATTTATCATAAGAAATATTTTCTATATTCTAGCAGATGGTAGCTTAAAGCAGGCTGAAAGTAAAGCAGAATGCGCCTTAAGGCGCATTCTGCTTTACTTTCAACCTGCTTTAAGTAGTTGCCTGTCTTCAAATTTAGAAAAGGGCTATGGGGTAAAGGGTTAAAAGGTTCCACTTGTATTCAACAGCATCAACAAATACTTATTTGTGGTGCTTCTAATAGGGCTGGCACTCAGTGTAGGTACTGATAGATGTACTCACAAGCACTTATTTAGGGCAAATTCTTAACTCTTTCAACACCTTGGACCTGTTTTAAATATATATACTCATCACATTTGCAAACAGTGTAGACCCAGATCAGAGGGCTCCTATAGGAGCCCTCTGATCAGGGTCTACACTGTTTGCTAATTTAGAGCAGTATTAATACCCAGAATTTTCAAGTAGACTGGTTCACGTTTTGGCAACTAAAATGATCTACGAGGGAACCTAATAACCCACTAGATTTACTTAGTGTTGAAAGAGTTATATGGGGACTTGTTTAACTGAACTTTTAATAGGCTTCTGCAGTCATAAACTTGAATTACCATATACATCAGTATGATCACACAAACTTTAAGAACTGACATATCTGAAAACTGCAAGCTATGCATCATTCAAATATTAAATTAATATCCTGCCATCATTGCAGTGAACAGTGGCACTGCAAGCCAAGTTTAACAATCATTGCTTGACTGGGTGAGTTCTTAACAATATCATGTATGCCTTTAAAGCTGGCTCTTGCAGATCTCTTTAACTCTTTCATCACCGAGTATAAAGTGTGAGCGTCTTCTATTTTTTTTCGTCAGCAACATTTGTCGTCTGCAACTGTTCTAAAATTAGCATTTTCAAAATTTCTTTTCAAATTCAGGGTCAGAATGGCAAACATTTTGGATCCTGATGAGACGCCGCATTTTGCAGCATCTCATCTGGATCCAAACTCATGTTTGCAAAGGCAATCACTGTGGTGGATATATCCGCCGCTAGCATGCAAAGAATTAAAATCTCTATATGGTTTGGTATTTTGCCTCAGAATAGAGTGCAGACTCATGTAAGACAAAATATCCTAACAGAAAACACGGTAAAGAAATGAATAGGTAGCTAGTTTGCGTCACACGATTTATTGTGCCACAGACAGACAGACAGACAGACCAACCATCATACTGACTCCTATATGCCACCTCTAAAACTGCATGTGTGTGTGTGTGTGTGTGTGGTGGGGGGGGGGGGTGTATAATTATGCAGACCCTGATCAGACAGTTCCTTCAGAAGTTGTTTGTTTTTTAATTAATTGTGTATTTAAACAATAGTAAATTAAGTACAATACCCTAAACACTTTGAAAACAAATAATGATGTACATTTAACAACTCACTTTAAAATCCTTCCTTCAGAAGTTGTCTGATCTAGGTCTACACTGTTTTCAAAAAACATTAATATATGTTAATAGCGGCTAGGATCTAGGTCTTCACTGTGTTTTCAAAATCGTTAATATATGTTAATAGCGGCTAGGATCTAGGTCTTCACTGTGTTTTCAAAATCGTTAATATATGTTAATAGCGGCTAGGATCTAGGTATACACTGTGTTTTCAAAATCGTTAATATATGTTAATAGCAGCTAGGAGAAAGATTTAATCAATTGATTGAAGTGTATTTTGTTATATTATCAAAATACTGTATCCATGCTAACAATATTTCATTTGGTTATGAATATCAATTGAGATAAATGAACTGTCAGTTGATCAAGACATGTATCTGTATTAGGGGTAAAATCAACATCAAATGGAGAAATGCAATTTGTACAGCTGCTTTACAGTCAGTAATAAGAACAAGAATAAATTCACTTTCAGAAGAATGTACATGTATATACAGCAAAACCTCTCTATTACCACCACAAAAAAGAAGGCTTATTTAGTGTAAAAAAGACAGGTGACAGCTTTAAGCAAGGTGAAAATAAAACAGAAAGCTCCTAAAGGAGCTTTCTGTTTTACTTTAATCTTGCTTTAAGCAGCCACCTGCCTTTTAACACCAAATATTTACTGTAATTTAGTAGTTGTTACATGTATAATAGAGTGTTTTAACTACAGATTTAACACCCTATAAACCATAAAACCTGCTTGGGAGGTTTGTGTATTTTGCAGATTTAGTACAACAGAAGCAGATTTGGTTTACAGATAAACCTTGCTTTAAGCTGTCACCTGTCTTTTGTACAAGCAATACGCCTTCATTTTAGTGGTCGCAATAGAGAGGTTTTACTGTTAACACATATACTTTTGAGTTATAGTGCTGAAACATATATAAGCATGGCCTTTGCCATGCAGATTATATCCATCCTTAGCAGTGTAGACCAAGATCAGACGGCTTCTGAAGGAGCCCTCTGATCAAGGTCTGCATTGTTTGCAATATTTTATAACAACTTCAAGTCAACTTTGGGGACAATTGGATAAGAGAAACTTCAGCAAGATAAGCTAGGGTTAACATCTTCAGCATAAGTAGTACAGTGGAGAATCTGTTATTCTTTCCCGTTTAAACGCAAACGTACGCAAACGCAAAGCACTAAAACGTAGAAAAGAACAACTTATTGACAATTCTGATAATTCTTGTTTATCTTGGTGGCAAACAGTTTGGAGCCTGATCAGACGCCGGGTTACCCGGCGTCTGATCTGGCTCCAAACTGTTTGCACTGCAAATAATAGTAAATGCGTTCATTGGGAAAGAATAACTGATTCTCCACTGTAGAGCCATTATGGAACTGTTATACTATAGAGCAGTTTGTTTGTTTGTTTAAATGTTTCTTAATGTCCGTTTCTGCCAAATATGGGCTAATTGGACTCCCCAGAGAGGGAAGGGGAGCTGGGAAGAATACACGGGCGCAATACCCTTTTCTTATTATCCTCAGATTTCTCTGGTTCTTTTGGAAGCCCAGTGTAAAGCACAGATACAATGGATCTCGGTTTATAAAGTCTCATCCGAAGAACACAGAGCAATTAGCATGTAGCTCTACTTATAGGAGTTTCAAGCGGCTTAACTTCATAACTCCTATTACTTCAAATGGAGAATTCCAGTTTCCAATTTAGTCTAGTCAAATCTTAAATATTTAGGGTTGATTTTAACAATATATTACAAAATGGTAAATAGTGTAAACCCTCAAATTAGAGTTCGCTCACAATTAAGGGTCTACACTGTGTTCATAGCACATGTGTACATAGATTGTAAATGATACATGTATATAAATCACTATTCAGTGTTTCTATTATTGAAGACAGATGACTATATAAAGCAGGTTAAAGGAACATTCTACTTTACTTTCAACCGGCTTTAATCCATTACCCCATAGCATGTGTCTAGTATTAAAGATAGATGACCACTAAAATCAGGTTGAAAGTAAAGCAGAATGTGCCTTAAGGCGCATTCTGCTTTACTTTCAGTCTGCTTTAAGTTACCATTTGCTATGACATGAAAATTATTTCTTATGATACATACTCATGACTGAAAAAAATGGAAATATTTTCTTCAAGAAAGGAATAAAATCATGACATAAAAAGGCATATTTTATCTATTTATGGCGTAATGGGTCAACCTACCATCTGCACCCTTCTGTGAGTCATGTTTAGGATTTCCTATGTGGAGACTTAAGTTTCCTTAGCCTATGAAATTATAATTAGAGGCGTAAAAAGGTGTATTTATGGTGTAACGGGCTAATGGATTTAAGCAATCTATGCACTGTCTCTTCCTTTTTGTAATGTAAAGGTAAACACATGCAAATCTTAAAATCTATACTCTGGGGAAAATGGAATTGGATATAGTTTTAGCCTACTTCAGCACTAACACGTCTATGATCTCTGAGACAATATTCTCGATGAGGCTGGCATTAAACAGTTTACTCAGGGTTTTGTCAACTTTGTCAAGAGGCTGAAACAAGCCAGAGAGAGTTTCAAATGTATTTGCATGCTGGGTAATTTTTTAGTCTGCAACAGTCTGTAGTTTGCTACTATCCTGAGAATAGAATTTTCTTAAATGTGTTTTCAAGAAGGTTATAAGCAGACGATATATTGCAGCAGTGTAAGTCTGTTGTAAGGAAGGAGTAGTTGTTGGGGGAGGGGGGTTGCGTTGTAAGGAGGGAGCACTGTATTTCTAAACTAAGAAAAGTATATATATCTAGTAAATTCTGAACATGATGCGTTTGAAGTATCTTTCCAGATAGAAGCTTAACCCATTACCCCAAAAATATGCCTTTTTACATCTTTTATTTTCCTCCACTGAAGGAAATAGTTCCATTTTACAGTCATGGACATACACCAAATGAAAAACTTTCTATATCCTAGCAGATGGTAACTTAAAGCAGGCTGAAAGTTAAGCAGAATGTGCCTTAACTCTTTGAACCCTAGTCCCGCATATAGGCATCCTTTTCAAACAGCGTACATGTGAATAGTACACTTGTCCTATGCAAACAGTGAAGACCCAGATCAGAGGGCTCCGAAAGGAGCCCTCTGATCAGGGTCTTCACTGTTTGTCATAATGCCAAACATTGACAAAAACAAGCCTTAAACGTCAGAAATGGACTAGACAAAAATGGAAACTGGAATTGTCAGGGAGGAAAGAGTTAAGGAAGTTAATTAAGGGGCATTACCTGCTTGAAGTGGTCATCAGATACATTTTCAAAACTTGAAATAGGCTATGAGGTAATGGGTTAAAGTTGATTGAAAGTGAAGCAGAATCATTACTGATCATTAAGGCAGCTTTCAGCTTTACTTTCAACCTGTTATAAGCGGTCACCAATGTCTTCAAAACTAGAAACAGCCTATGGGGGTAAAGGGTTAAAAGATCTCGATGAATTTCTGAGCTTATTATGCAATGAGACAACGTAGTGTAAAGAAAATCAATAGATTTCCCTCATAAAAGTTTTATTGTCACAAAACCAGCGAAAGAGTGAGAAACAAGGATATGAATTCTGTTAATGTTGACTGTCACCTAGGCCTGGAACATGCACTAGAACAAAACAGATTTCCATGCATTTCTGAATTTGTCAAACTCCATAGAAACACATTTTTATGCATTTAACTTTTTCCTCCATTGAAGAATATATAATTCCAATTTACACAGTAATATATAGTCGCAAATTTCTGTATTCGTCAAAATAACCCATTTCTCCATAGATATGCATTTTTATGCATTTAACTTTTTCCTCCATTGAAGAACATAATTATATAGATCAAATTTACACAGACATATTAAATTGTCACCTAGGAGAAGAACTTTATAAGCGACTGAATAAAATGTGTAAAAAATAAATACAGTACATAATTAACCTTTCTCATACAACAACTAAATTATGTTAATTGTCAGGTGTTTAAGGCAGGTGACTGCTTAAAGTAAGGTGAACACAAGAGGGCCTGAAGGCCCTGATATCGCTCACCATTCGTAATGAAGCCTGATAGCTTTACCTTTGAATTTCACCCGTTTTATTCTAAATCCATTCAAGTTTGTCGACCTATACTGTACCGGTAGTATAGTAGAGTACATCAAAGGCAGATAACTAGAGCCTAAACAATACTGAAATTAAGCCTTTTTCTAGCATTTCAAAGTATATCAAGGTCTAACTATTGCCACAATGATTACATTTCAACAATAATTGCACTCCTTCCAGAACGTATAGCTACATCCTTTGTGTACAAGTATAAACAAAATCCATTGAAAACTGTAGTTGCAAGAGTGTAAACGCTGTAAAATATGGCATTTTCAGCAATTCAAAGGTAGATATCTCTTGATCTATTTGTCTGATTCCAACCATAATCACCCTTTTTCCAAATCTTATGGTCATATACAATATGGGCAAGTTTGAGAGAGCTTGGATAAATATTGTGGCCTCTAGAGCGTAAACACTGTTAAATATATCATTTTCAGCAATTCAAAGGTAGATAACTCTTGACCTATTGATCAGATTACAACCAAAATTGAACTCATCCGTAGTCTTATGGTAATCTACAATCTGAGTAAGTTTGAGAAAGATTGGATAAAATTTGTGGCCTCTAGAGTGTAAACATCGTTAAATATGGCATTTTCAGCAATTCAAAGGTATAAAACTCTCGACCTATAAGTCTGCTTTCAACCATAATCAAACTCATATGAACTCTTATAGTAATATACAATCTAAGCAAGTTTAAGAAAGATTTGATAAAAATTGTGAACTCTAGAGTGTAAACACCGTTAAAATGGCATTTTCAGCAATTCAAAGGTAGATTACTCTTGATCTATTTGTCCGATTTCAACCAAAATCAAACTCATCCGAACTCTTATGGTCATATACAATCTGGGCAGGTTTTAGAAAGATTGGATAAATACTGTGGCCTCTAGAGTGTAAACACCGTTAAATATGGCATTTTCAGCAATTCAAATGTAGATAACTCTTGATCTATTTGTCCGATTTCAACCAAAATCGAACTCTTCCGAACTCTAATGGTCATATACAATCTGGGCAGGTTTTAGAAAGATTGGATAAATACTGTGGCCTCTAGAGTGTAAACACTGTTAAATATGGCATTTTCAGCAGTTCAAAGGTGCCCGGCTGTACTTTTTCCAAGGTTCAGTGTAAAATTCCCATGGAATATGAATAATTTACGTGGAATTTACATGGAATTCTAAAAGTTCCATGGTTATTCGTAACAATTTCCAAGGTTTTTGTTTAGTCACCAAAATTTCCATGGTTTATGCATGCTTATGAACAAAAAAACCACGTTAATATCAAGAAAAAACCTTGGAAACTCTTAAAACCTTGGCAAAAGCTCGGAAAAATTGGACTTTGGCAAAAATAAACACGGAACAATCTCGGAAATAAGAACTTAACCATTTTTTAGCACGGAAAATCCTTGTAAAATAATAACTTAAACAATTTGCACCTCGTAAAAATTGTACTTAGACATTTTCCAGCACGGAAAAACCTTGGAAGTACAACTTAGTGAATTATAAATATGAGTATTGTAAGTTTCACAAAACAGTGAATATTATACACACCCAGGACACCATCTCACAACAATCAGAGGTCAGAGATTTAAGTTGTCTGTTTATCTATACTTTAAAATGTGAATGTGGCAAAAATTAAAGACTCCAAACCAGTTCAGACTCCTGACAAAAGATTCATGGTAAGTTACATAACTTACATAAATACAATTTTATCATGATCATAATATATTTTGGATATTTACATGATACAAACAAAAGCATGTGGTACCCCACCCACTAGTAGTTAACTATTCCTCGTATATATATACTTTTCCATGGTATTTTGTCGAAACCACGTAAAATGGTTCTAATATTTCCATGGTTTTTGCCTAAATATTTTACAAGGATTCCTCGTAAACTTTTCCGAGGATTTTTTGTTTCCGTGGTTTCCTTGGAAATTAAATATTTTACAAGGATTCCTCGTAAACTTTTCCGAGGTATTTTGTCAAACCATGTAAAAACCAAGGTCTTGTATTTTCTAAGGTTTTCTCGTCTTTTTTCCAAGGTTTTTGTAATTTGACCGTCCGAATACTCCGTGGTTTTTTCCATGGTTTTTTTTCATAAAACCTAGGAAAAAGTACAGCCGGGTAGATAACTCATGACCTATTTGTCCGATTTCAACCATAATCGAACTCATCCGAACTCTTATGGCAATATACCATCTGAGCAAGTTTGAGAAAGATTGGATAAAAATTGTGGTCTCTAGAGTGTAAACACTAAAATTGTTGACGCAGCACGCCGCATGACGGACGACGGACAATCAAGGATTGCAATAGCTCACCCTGAGCTAGCTCAGGTGAGCTAATAAAACAGAAAGCTCCTGAAGGAGCTTTCTGTTTTATGTTCAACTTGCTTTCAGCTGTCACCTGTATTTTACGCAACCATTTGGCCTTCTTTAACCCTTTGAACCCAAGTCCCGCATATAGACATCCTTTTCAAACAGTGCACATGTGAATAGTACACTTGTCCTATGCAAACAGTGAAGACCCAGATCAGAGGGCTCCGAAATGAGCCCTCTGATCTGGGTCGTCACTGTTTGTAATTATACCAAACATTGACAAAAACAACCCTTAAAAGTCAGAAGTGGACTACACTAAAATGGAAACTGGAATTGTCCATTTAAAGTATCAGGGAGGAAAGAGTTAAGTGGTGGTAATAAATATATGTTCTACTGTACCAATGTAAGTAAAAATCAGCGAAGGAGTGAGAAACAAGGATATGAATTCCGTTAATGTTGACTGTCACCTAGGCCTGGAACATGCACTAGAACAAAACAGATTTCCACGCATTTCTGAATTTGTCAAAATAACCCATTACTCCATAGATACACATTTTTATGCATTTAAATTTTTCCTCCACTGAAGAATATATAGTTCCAATTTACAGTCATATTAAATTGTCACCTAGGAGAAGAACTTAATATTAAATAAGCAACTGCTTTCATTCTCATCCTATTGTTCATTTATGATGTACTGTATAATATACTATGAATAAAATATTTTTAACCTATTACCCCATAGCCTGTTTCTAGTTTTGAATGCAGGAGACAACTTAAAGCAGGTTGAAAGTAAAGCATAATGTGCCTCAGAGACATTCTGCTTTACTTTCAGCCTGCTTTAAGCTATCATCTCTAGAGTATAGAAAATATTTCTTATGATACAGTGGAGAATCTGTTATTCTTTCCCGTTTAAACGCAAATGTACGCAAACGCAAAACACTAAAACGTAGAAAAGTACAACTTTTGGACAATTCTGATAATTCATGTTTATCTTGGTGGCAAACAGTTTGGAGCCTGATCAGACGCCGGGTTACCCGGCGTCTGATCTGGCTCCAAACTGTTTGCACTGCAAAAAATAGTTTTAGTGTAAATGCGTTTATTGAGAAAGAATAACGTTTTCTCCACTGTACATGTTCATGATTGTATAAATTGGACCTCTTTTCTATGGGAGAAAGGGTTAAGCTACCATCTGCTAGGAAATAGACAAAAAATTCTTATAGTGCATATTCATAGCTATATAAATAGGAACTGTTTTCTTCAGTGGAGGAATGCATTTAAGGCGTAAAAAGGCGTATTTATGGGGTATACAGTTAATCAGACTCAAATTGTTTGTCATCCACATTCAAACAAAACTCACAGTCTATATTTTCAAAATGCATCATTTTCTACATTTCCTTGCATTGCAGTATTGGATATACAGTAGAACCCCTCTATTACGACCACTAAATAGAAGGCTAATTGTCCGTATAAAGGACAGGTGACAGCTTAAAGCAATGTGAAAGTGAAACAAAAAGCTCCTGTAGGAGCTTTCTGTTTCACTTTCACATTGCTTTCAGCAGTCACCTGTCTTAAACGATTAATATTTGACACAACTTGGTGGTCGTAATAGAGAGGTTTTACTATAATTACATTTCAATAGGAAAGAATAATGTCTTCTCCAATGTAACCCAGCATCTTTAACTGGAACAGAATAAAATCTCTACAGCTAAAACTGTGATTCATTTCTTCTTGCTTTTTTCTGTTAGCGCTAAGAATGATTGATACCACGTAATATTTTTCCTTGTGATAAATGATGCAAGGGCGAGCATGCTAGCATAACACTGGACAGAAGAGAGGGCAAAGTATAGAGAAATAGGCCAAGAAAAAGGCTAAGAGAAATATGGCAGAAATGGCATCAGGGACATAGTTTGAACAGTCTTGATTATAAGAGGACCAGGGGCCCCGTTTCATAAAACTTCGTACGACAAAAACAGTCGTAAGTCGATACTTTAAAATACATTTAGTTTCTTATTTCTGTATCTAATCCTGTCTTGTGACATCTCTTCGGAATTGTCTTTTCAAGACGATTCCAAAGAGATGTCACAAGACAGAATTAGATGGAGAAATAAATAATAATTGAGACTTTTATAATCTGACTTACGACGACATTAATTTTGTCATACAAAGTTTTATAATACAAGCCCCTGAAGAGGATACTTTGTGCCAAATATTTAAGCTTAGGGTACTTTTGTTTCAGACAAGAAGATTTTTTAAAGTTTTCATTTTTAGCCCCAATGTGACCTAGATATGCAATGGACTGGATCTATTTGAACAACTTTGAAAGAGAATCATATAAAGATCAATCCCGCAAAGTTTGGTAAATATTCAACCAGTAGATCAGGAGGAGATATTGTTTTTAAGAAACTGTTGAGGACATACAAACAAACAGATGGACAAACGAATACAGGATCATCAAAATTGCATAGCTCACATTGTCACTGTTATAATGCCAGGTGAGCTATGAACCCTTTGAACCCTAGTCCCGCATATAGGCGTCCTTTTCAAACACTTAACAGTATACATATTAAAAGTGCACTTGTCATATGCAAACAGTGAAGACCCAGATCAGAGGGCTCCTTATGGAGCCCTCTGATCTGGGTCTTCATTGTTTGCCATAATGCAAAACATTGACAAAAACAACTCTTAAATGTCAGAAATGGACTGGACTAAAATGGAAACTGGGATTGTCCATTTGAAGTTTCAGGGAGGAAAGAGTTAAATATAAAAGAGTGTCAGACAAATGAATACTACAGATCAGCTAGAGACTGGCCGATGAGGCAGAGCACATCACAGACATCTATCAGATATGGCCATGAAATAATAATTATATCATATACCCTAGCCAAGGACTGACATAACCAAGCCAAGAATTAACGCCAGGACATATAAAATACAAGACAGACCAAAGCTATGATACATGGCCATCACATATACACCAACACTTGTGTAAAGTGTTTGGTCAGCAGAAAAAAAAACATACAGGACAATAGTAATGCAGAAAAGCTGCTAATTCACTCCTCTACTGAAGAAAATACAATGTATTTTCATACAGTAAAGATTCTAAAGAATGTGCAACATAAGAAATATTTCCTACATATCCTAGCAGATGGTAGCTTAAAGCAGGCTGAAAGTAAAGCAGAATCTCTATATTCTGCTTTACTTTAAGTTAAAAGCCTGCTTTGAGTGATCACAAGACACAGACTATGGGGTAAAGGGTTAAACAGTTATTGGTCTTAAGAGAGACCCAAAAGACTATTAAACTTGAACTGGATTGCTTCGATGGTTTGGTTAGTTTTGGCTTCATGTATAGGGGAATGTGAGCAGCTAAACAACTTGGTCAGTGAAGCACCTTTTACAGACCAAGGATAGGACATATTAACCCTTAGCCCGCCAAATAAATTGTCGTCTGCTATATTTCTCGTCTGCTTCAAGTTTCAAAGTGCTTCAAAGTTGCTCAAAATTGCTGAAAGTGTTGTCCGAGTGTCAAACAGCTTGGACCCGGATGAGACGCCGAGTTACTCGGCGTCTCATCCGGATCCAAGCTGTTTGCATATGGAGCTATAGTCGTGAGTGGCAGGCTAAGGGTTAACTCTTTGCACACTAGCGGCAGATTCGTGATTATCTGTGCAAACAGTTTTGATCCTGATGAGACGCCACGTAATACGGCGTCTCATCAGGATCCAATCTGTTTGACACTCTGACCCTAATTTGAAAAGACATTTAAAAAATTCTATTTTGAATTTTGGCAGACAAAACAATTACCCAGCATGCAAAGAGTTATAGATGATAGCCTTAACCATTTCCTCCCTGAACTTCAAATGGGCAATATTAGTTTCCATGTATGTCTAGTCCATTTTTGACAATTTAGGATTGTAAAACATACAGGGGTAAAAGAAAGTTTGCCTCTAGGGCATAAAAAGCTTAATTTTATTGCATTGCATTTGGGTTTATTTTTTTATTAAATTAGGGTGAAAATGATATCTTATACCCAGTCTTTAACCTTTACCGTGCAGGAAACCATTTACATACATGTACATCATTTACAAACAGTGCAGACTCAGATTATTGGGATTTAATGCTGTCTGTGAGTCTGCAAGGCTCCAGATAAGAGGGAGTAAACTGCACAAATCCAATATTTTCTCTCTTATTTTAGCATCGAATCCTATGGTGTTACTACTCATTAGAATCGTCTCTTCGAGACGATTCTAATGAGTAGTGACACCATAGGGTTTAAAGCAGAAATTAAGATTTTAGTTTTTAAAATACTCCCCTTATCTGGAGCCCTGAGTCTGTGCTGTTTGTCATAATTTTAAGTATTTTTGGGACAAATGTTCAAGAGTCAATCATGTAACTGGTCAATATTTAGCAGGTGGACGACTCAATTTGTAAAGTTGAAAGTGTTCATTCAAATCTTGTGATAATATATACAAGCCCTTTACAAACAGTGTACCTGTGAAGAGTACACTTGTCATATGCAAACAGCGTAGATCCAAATCAGAGGGCTCCTTCAGGAGCCCTCTGATTAGGATCTGCACTATTTGTCTTGTTTTCCTTTGTTTTTTAAATGTTGCAAATAAAATTATTGTCAAAAGACTTTATCGGAAACAAGAATTGTCCATTCGAAGTTTCAGGGACGTCAATGAGTTATATGATAGAAAGTTGAGCAAGATCAGTTCAATTTACCGGATATTTTGCCTTTTTCTTCCTGTACATACATGAATGCTGCATAAGGCTTCAAGGGTTGTCAAATGAGATCATGTTATCATCCTCTGTTTTCGAGCACGGGTGACACAAGTCAATGGCTAACATTTACGATCACTGTGATGCATATTTCCACAGCAAGGAATATACTCTCCACAACACAGCGAAGCTCCACAACAAAACCGTATTCACAGAACAAGTATATAGTTATGTGCACTGATTAAACACAAACAATTCAATTTCAACCCTATTTGTTTTTTCTTGACATTTTCTTGCTGTTTTGCAACGTCTGTCTTTGACTAGTGTACAATTATAGTACGATTATCTGGGTTTCACTCTGAGAGTTGAAACAGTACAATTAAGTATAAAAGTAGTTGTGAACAAGACGAAATGGTAGAATCCATGTAGACTGTGACTAAACAAACTGTGATGTACGATACTCTTTATCACTAACTTCAAATTCTGTATCTGCAAAATGTTCATGCACGAATCCTGGCCCTAATGTTATAGAGTGTTTGAGATGAGTCTGAGATTGTTCTCAAGCTTATGATTGGTCAGATTTGAGCAGACTGCTCAAATCTGATCAATCAAAAACTTGAGAATGATCTCTGACTTGTCTCAAATGTTTTATCATGGACCCAGGGCTCCAAATAGGGGGCGGATTTCAAACACAATCAAATCTTGATACTCTAAATTTGCTTATGTTAAACTTACCCATATTTCAAACTTAAGGTATGTTTAACTAAAGCGAGCTTGAATACTGAAATCTAATTGGAGAAATGCGACAAAGTTTGAGAAGAGTTTGAGTTATTGTGGATCAACAGTACTAAATACTTCCTTAAGTGTCTCCATGAAACCAATTGTTGTGACTACTTATTTAGAATCTAAGAAATGTCTCAAAGAGACTCCTGGAGACAAAAGGAAGTTGGTAGAGGTGATTCATGATTCTAATGGGTATAAACAACAAAGGTTTGGTGAAGACATAAAGGAGAAAACGTTGGAAATTTTCAATTTAGTTGCAATCTTAAGGCACAATCTGCTTTACTTTCAACCTGCTGTAAGTAGTAATCTATATTCAACCAATACGTCTACTAGAAACTGGGGTAAAGGGTGATACATATACAGTCGGGTGATACATATACAGTCCCTCTGGACGTGTTAACCTGATAACTAGTAAAAGAAGCCAAAAGATTATCTTCCAAAATTTCCTCACTGGGTCCCTACACTATTCACATCCACCGATGCTGATGAAATTCCATAAATGCAGTACAAAAGCCCTACACCATGTTCCAGCTGATAGCCACATTACACTGGATAAAACAGATAATGCAAGCAGCCTTTGTAATTGTCAAGATAAAGTGGAACTGATTTTCCTCTCCTGTTCCCCATCTCGGCCTGGCCAATATTTCATCGCTGTATCAGACCAATACTTTCCTCGCCAATGAGTTCTCCCACGAGAAACAGTTTTAGTTAACTTTTTTAATGACACTTAGTCTACCATTGCCGTCTAATGTCTCTACTTACGAGGGCTTAACCTGCAGAAGTCATCCTTGATGTCCAATATATGTGAACATTTCTGTCACGACGGGCGTAAAATACGGTAACACACTGACAACACATCATACAGTAAATACATAGTAAAAACTTGAACGTTCACAACATTTAAATAGCTAAAGATAATAAAAATAGAACGAGACAATTTAAAATAATTTTCAGTATACTATATATATACTATGTATCGGATATTATTGATTGTCAAACAAATAGTCATATTTGTGTTTACCGGGCCATTCCTCCAACAGTTTTTATTCAGTGTTCAAAACGGATAGTTACTTAACACATTACCCCCAAAATACACTTTTTTTACACCTTTAATCTATTCACCCATTAAAGAAAATAGTTCCACTTTAATCAGTCACACATATGCACCGAAAGAAATATTATCTATATCCAAGAAAATGGTAGTTTGAATTTTTAAGCAGGCTGAATGTGAAGCAGAATGCGCCTCAACCTGCGGTCACTTGTGGTCACTTGTCTTCAAAACTTAGAAACATGCTAAGGGGTAATGGGTTAAAGCAGCCTGAAAGTAAGGTGGAAAGCTCCTTTTCCAGCTTCCTGCTGTACTTTCAATCTTCTTATAAGCATACACATGTCAGGATGCAAGAAATCATTCCCAGAGCTCTTTATCTGGGTATGAACAAGAAGCATCAAAAGGCAATATGCAAAGGAATCCAAAGGCCATGCTATGGGGAAGGTTACACAGGGCATTTATAGAAGCAGTCTTTGCCCAACAACATGAAGTTGGACAAGTGGTTTCTGATTCGGACAAGTGATGTTTGCATCAGAATTTAGTGTGTTACAGTGAGTTTTTGCAATCTTCTGGTTAGTGGTCTGACGACTGTAGAGGATGATAGTAAAGAAGAAATGCAGAAAGTGCATGGGTGCTTTTTGCAAACAAACATTTATGATTTAACCCATTACCCCTTAAAAATGCCTTTTTACGCCTCTTACTTATTCCTCCACTGAAGAAAAAAGTTCCAGTTTATACAGCAAAGAATATGTACCAAAAGAAATATTTTCCATATCCTAGAAGATGGTAGCTTAAAGCAGGCTGAAAGTAAAGCAGAATGTGCCTTAAGGCACATTCTGCTTTACTTTCAACCTGCTTTAAGTGATCACCTGTTTTCGAAGCAAGAAATAGGCTAAGAGGTAATGGGTTAAGAGATCTCCATGTTTCTTTGAAGAGACTGTCACTTCAGTTGCAACTCAACACAATTAAGTAACATGCACACCACTGACAAATTAAATGTTTAGTGATCTTAAGCTTGATTCTTCAACAAGGATCAAATATGCTTGCTATGCTAATCTTTGTCTACAGTAGTATATATATGCTCTGTGAAATGCTACCTGATTATTTGTTAACTATTACATTTTCAGACATTTTTTTCTCTCGCTGCGCTGGTTACTCTGCCAATGTTGTCCTCTTACAAAAACAGCTGTGTATGTGCCCATTTTATTTGCCTTTTAACATATGATTTATTCCTCCACTGAAGAAAATAGTTTCATTTTATACAGTCATGCATGAATATGTATCATAAGAAATATTTCCTATATCCTAACAGAATGATGAAAGCTTAAATCAGACTGAAGTAAAGCAGAATGTGCCTTAAGGCACATTCTGCTTTACTTTCACCCTGCTTTAAGTGGTCACCTGTCTTCAAAACTTAGTAATCAGTGGTCACCTGTCTTCAAAACTTAGTGGTCAATGGTCACCTGTCTTCAAAAGTAGAAACAAGCTATGTGGTATTATGGATTAAATCTTAACATTCTAAATCTCAGAAAGCAAAGGTGTGCATTTCAGATTATTATTAACAAAATCTTATTTCAAAGGCAAGCCAAACTGTATAATGTGACTTCTCATTAGAATCTTCTCGAAAGAGACACCATTCTTTCCCAATAATCGTGTTGGTGCTCAAACAAGTAATACAGTGCTCCCCGGCCTCCCTACAGTGGAGAATCTGTTATTCTTTCCCGTTTAAACGCAAAAGTACGCAAACGCAAAGCACTAAAACGTAGAAAAGAACAACTTTTGGACAATTCTGGTATTTCATGTTTATCTTGGTGGCAAACTGTTTGGAGCCTGATCAGACCCCGGGTTACCCGGCGTCTGATCTGGCTCCAAACTGTTTGCACTACAAGTAATAGTTTTAGCGTAAACGCGTTTATTGGGAAAGAATAACAGATTCTCCACTGTACAACGGCCCTCCCATCAAAGATTCCCTCCTTACAACAACCCTTGCCACAGTAGTTTCCTAAACATGACAATTACGTTTAACGCTTTTGCTGCTGCAAATTTTTATCGTCTGCTTAAAATCGTCGTCTGCTGGTTTTTCTCAAATTTACAAATTGGATATTTTGATAGAAAAAACACAATGACGAGTAACAAACAGCTAGCTTGAATCCAGATCAGACACTGCATAATGTGGTGACTGATCTGGATTCTAGCTGTTTGCAAATGTAAGCCAATTTCCCTCCCTATAACGACTCCCTTTTAACGCACACAACTTAACCCTTAGCCTGCCACTCACGACTATAGCTTCATATGCAAACAGCTTGGATCCGGATGAGACGCCGAGTAACTCGGCGTCTCATCCGGATCCAAGCTGTTTGACACTCGGACAACATTTTCAGCAATTTTGAGCAACTTTGAAGCACTTTGAAACTTGAAGCAGACGAGAAATATAGCAGACGACAATTTATTTGGCGGGCTAAGGGTTAAATTTGTCTCCCATTGGGTGTCACTTTAGAGAGGGAGCTCTGTACTAACAATTCCTTCTTTCACAATTGAACTGTATGATGTGACTTCTCATTAGAATCTTCTCGAAGCGACACCATTCTTTCCCAATAATCATGTTGGTGCTAAAACAAGTAATACCCCCTATTGTATACAGTTTAGACGTTATTGTATACAGTTTAGACGTAACTCTGCAACTAATCAGGCTCCAAACTGTTTGCCACTCTAATTAAATTAAACTGTCTACCAGCACATCTTCAATAACATAATTTTCTACATTTAATTGAATTGCATTTGCATTTAGTCTTGTTTAAACAGGAGAGAATAGCGTGTGTATCAATGTGGGTGCATGGTTGGATAGTCCCAGCTCATATAAAATTTATACTGCAGTAAATATCTGGCACCCCAAATAAAATTATAGCTGCAATATTTATATGATTGTCTGGGCGGATTATTCATATAGCGCTGCAGCTACTAGGGACAAAAATAGCTATCCCAACTTAATTTCAATTTGGTAACTGATTTAGGTCATTAGTTGTACAGTGAAGCCTCACCAGGGTTCCAGATAAGAGGGAGTAAATTGAACAAATTCAACATTTTCTTACTCATTTCAGCACCAAATCCTATGGTGTAAGTACTCATTAGAATCATCTGGAAGAGAGGATTCTAATGAGTAGTGACACCATGATTTTTAATACAGAAATAAAAAGTTTAGTTTTTGAAATACTCCCCTTTAACTAGAGCCTAAACTACTTACGCAAAAATTTGGCGTAAGTCAAAATTTTAATTTTTAATTTATATTTTTTATTATCACTTGCTACAAACAGCAAATAGCCTGATCAGAGGACTTGCTTTAAGCGCGTCCTCTGATCTGACTATTTGTTGTTTGCAAACGTTTATGATCGAAAAATAAGAGTAAAACGATTTTGACTTACGCAAAATTTTTGCGTAAATAGTTTAGTAAAACAGGCCCCTGCTCACTATTACGGCCACTAATTTTTTTCATTTATTAGGTTTTAAAGGTAGATGGCTGCTTAAAACAAGGTGAAAGTAAAACAGAAAAGAGCTTTCTGTTTTACTTTCACTTTGCTTTAAGCTGTCACCTGTTTTTCATGTAGCCATCTTTTTAGTGGTCGTAATAGAGGGGGTTTACTGTACTTTACTGGGAAACTCTCCTCATTAACTTAAAGCAATCGTCTTAGAAGTAGTTAGATTATTAAATTCAGTGTTTGTGCTAGCTCTAAGAGTAAAATATCTCTTTCGCAATAATGCTTTTAAATGTCAAATGGTGATTTAATATTGAAAAAAAAAGTTCTACCGCTAGGTTTAATATCTAAATATGAAACTTTTATTACCCTAGAAGAAGCTGTCAGATGGTACAATAGTTTTTCTGACGTCATACTGCAGCAGCCATACGCTTTTACCAGAGCTCCAGATAAGGGGAGTATTTCGAAAACTAAAATCCTTATTTCTGCATTTAACCCTATGGTGTCACTACTCATTAGAATCGTCTCCTCAAGACGATTCTAATGAGTAGTAACACCATAGGATTTGGTGCTGAAATGAATGTATTTTAAAAACTAAAATCTTTATTTCTGTATTAAACCCTATGGTGACACTACTCATTATACTAAGAATTGTCTCTTCAAGACGATTCTAAATAGACTAATGAGTAGTTACACCATAGGATTTGGTGCTGAAATGAATGAGAAAACGTTGGATTTGTATAGTTTACTTCCTCATTATTCAAACCCTTACTGTGTGAGAAACTAGTAAAATCCTACATCATCAGCAAACAGTGTAGATTCAGATCAGAAGGGCTCCTTATAAAGGTCAAACAGTCTACACTGTCTGACATAATTATAAATATTTTTGGGACAAAGCCTCAAAAATAAATGTAAACTGATAATTATTCAGAAAATGAGAAAGTCCATTGGAAAGTCAGC
The DNA here is from genome assembly GCA_922989275.2 of Gari tellinella. NCBI lineage: Eukaryota > Metazoa > Mollusca > Bivalvia > Cardiida > Psammobiidae > Gari > Gari tellinella. Next base: position 97,424,901 of record OV277856.1, on the reverse strand, counting down.
AGTTTAAGGGTTAAAGTGAGAAACTGCTTTGGAAGCCTTAAATTATTATTTGACCTACTTCGCTGAAAAGAAAATCTGTAGAACCCATAATAGGAAAACACAAATATGATCATTTTTATTATTATTACCAATGTTTTTAAAATGAAACATTTTTACACAAATGCCTTCTAAGAGCTCCAGATAGGTTAAGTTACCAAACCCATTACCGGTACTCTATAAATGTGCCTTTTAATGCCTCTAACTATTTTTACACTAAGAAAAGTACCGGTAGTCCTTGGTTGATGAAGCTCTGGAAATTAAGAATGGATGGCAGAATCTGAGGTCAAGGTCACAAGGGTCAAACTTTAAACATGAATGAATTTAAGGTCTTGTACATAAAAACATACATACCGAATCTGAAAGCAATACCTCAAAGAACATAGGAGCTGTAAGCATATTTCTAAACCTAAATGTAGATTTTGAAACCTGCATGTGGGCCCTTAGTTCAAGGTCACTTGGTCAAACTTTTTATTTGTCCATGCACACATGCATACCAATTTACCATACATGTAATCAAAACCTAACAGGATAAAGGAGTTAAAAGCATTTTGGAAACCTAAACTCAGATTTCAAAACCTTAATGCAGGCCCTAAGTTCAAGTTTAAGGTCACTATGAGTAAAACTCTTTATGTGCATGTAAAGGTCTTGTCCATATACACATACATGTAAACCAAATATGAAAGCATTACCTCAAGAGACATAGAAGTTATCAGCATATTTTAAGTTCAAGGTAAAGGTGACTTAGGCCTAACATTTTGCATGTAAAGAAAGATCTTGTCCATATACATGTACACATGCATACTTAGTATGAAAGCAATATCTCAAAGGACAGTAACTATTAGAAGACATTGCAGACAATTGCAAACAGTAAGTTTGATTCTAGATGAGAACAGGGCTCCAGATAAGAGGGAGTAAACTGAACAAATCCAACATTTTCTCACTTATTTCAGAACCAAATCCTATGGTGTTACTACTCATTAGAATCGTCTCTTCGAGACGATTCTAATGGGTAGTGACACCATAGGTTTTAATGCGGAAATAAAGATTTTAGTTTTTGAAATACTCTCCTTATCTGGACCCCTGTGAGAAGCAAGTAAACTTGCGATCAATTGAGAATGCAGTATGCCTTTTTGCTCTAAACCAATTTTTACAAGAGTAGATAAATTCAAGTTAAAAATTTCAGCAAACAACATACATGTAATCACATGCTGTGTCAGAGTGAATCTATAATGCTTAATTTCAATATGCAAATTATTTTCACTGAATTTTCTTACATTGTCCCGAAGTTTATCACTCTGACTTTGTTTGCTGTGAGCTTGCTATACTGAGATAGAGTAATCCTTTTAACTCTTTGCATGCTGGGTAATTTTTTCAATTGCAAAATTTGTCGTATACAACAGTAACTGATACTGTTCTAACAATAGAATTTCAAACATTTATTTTCAAAACAGGATCAGAGTGTCAAACAGTTTGGATCCTGATGAGACATACACATTACCAGTTGACAGCGCGATACAGAGTGATGTATTTAGCTCGAGACGTTTTTGGCGGAAATAGCCAATCTGACGAGCGCCCTGGCGCGAGTCTGATCGGTTGTTTCCGCCAAAAACGTCGAGAGCTAAATGCAACACTCTGTTGCGCACTGCCAACTGGTGATGTGTTTATTATATGCCTTGAATACAAACCAGAAACAACTAAATAGTTGTTTTAATCATTTTATATCCAAAATTTATTAGTTGTTTGAAGCAGAACAAGATTTTTTGTATGTCACAAAGAATAACGCGGCACTCGTACATGTACGTAAATGACGTCACGTCAAATCGAAAGCGAGGTCAGAGTAAAATACAAAGTGGCTGATACAAGGTGGCTGATACAGACTCTTGTATTTTACTCTGCAAATACACGCGGAAACGCTCGATATCACTCGAAGGCATATAATAAACCCCGTTACGCGGTGTCTGTAACGCGGTGTCTCATCAGGATTCCAAACTGTTTGCAAAGGTTAGCATGATTTCTCCGCTAGCATGCTAAGTTAAATTAACTATACATCCTTGAGTTCTAAATATACTCTATTGAGCTCCAATAACAACAACATTTACAGCAATGTCGTCATTAATCATGAACAAGCAAATAAATAGAAATACTCGAAGTGCACTTCAACTCTTTGCATGCTCGGTATTTTTTCTTCTGCAACAATAGTCCTCTGCGTCAAAACAGATTGTGTGCATAAATGATGTCATGATTCTGACAGTTGTTATTCAAAAGAAAAGTAGGCAGGCTGCACAACGTAGACATGGGTGTAAAACTTTTCCAGAAAAGGCTGGTACTAGTAACTTGTTCAAAGATCCAAACATGATTGAAAACCGAGATGGACTTAATAAAATGAGGTTGAACAATTGAAGGTGCACAACCTGTTCGTTCACATACAGGGTATACAGAAGTGAGGAATTTACTTTGCAGTAATATAATATTATAACTTTGGTAATCCTAAACCACATAGAGTGTAGGAGCTTCAGACAATTTCTGGACCAATGGATGGACCGTGATTACACTATACAACCCATTACCAGTGGTGGGTATTATAAATGCTACCTTTAGCCCTAAGCCAGGAGGAAATGAAAATATCTCATACCCTTCTCCGAAATTCTCCTGCTTTTTATTCATATTCAAAGTTCTGCCCACTATGAATATCTATCATCTGAAATATTACATTGGCTTATAAAATAAGGAATTTTTTTCCACAAGACAATGTAAGACAAATCCTACAAGAAAACAGTGCAGACCCTGATCAGGGGTCTACACCATTTCCAAATGGTACCAATATATGTTAATAGCAGAAGAAGGGTTAACTGTGCCAAGAAATTGAAAGTTAGATAATATTATGATTGTAACTTTTGAGCAAAGAAATGAAAAATATTGATTTACCATTTTGTTCTAATAAAATTAAACAATGTTCACCTAAAGTACATAGAAGATAGGAGAAGGAGATACCTAGGCTTTTTGTTCCGAGAAGCATCTAAATATTACTTTTTTAGTTGTTAACCCATTGCCCAAAAGCCTGTTTCTAGATTTGAAGACAAGTGACAACTAAAAGCTGGTTGAAAGTAAAGTAGGCTGTGTCTTAAAGCATGTTCTGCTTTACTTTTAGCTTGCTTTAAGCTACCTGCTAGTACATAGGTAATATTTCTTATGGATAAATTTGAACTACATGTATTTTCTTCAATGGAGGAATAAATTAAATGCGCTAAAAGGTGCTTCTATGCAGGTCAATATTAAGCAGAAAACGTCAATAGGAGCTTCTGCTTTACTATGCATAAAACAGCCACCCATGGTTAGGAGACCTCAGTGTTGATTTAAATATTGCAGGCCCCTTCACACTAGTTTGATTGTACTTATGGTAGGAAAAGCTCATGATTTGTCTTGAATAAAATAATAATTCACTGACTGATTCTTTGCTTCATGGTTTGTAACTAACATTAACTCTCACCATGCTAGTGGTGGATATGTGCCACAGTCAGGGCTCCAGATAAGAGGGAGTAAACTGAACAAATCCAACATTATCTCCTCCATGTCAGCACAAAATCCTATGCTGTCACTACTCATTAAAATTGTCTCGAAGAGAGGATTCTAATGAGTAGTGACACCATAGGGTTTTATGCAGAAACAAAGATTTTACTTTTTGAAATACCGGTACTCCCCTTATCTGGAGCTCTGCACAGTGATAACCTTTGCAAACAGTTTGGATCAAGATGAGACTCCGCTTAATTATGCTGTTTGACACTTTGACATTGTTTTGAAAAAAAATAAATTAGAAAATTCTATTTTTTTAGAAAAATTGCAGATGACAATTTTTACAGAAGAAAAAAATACACAGTGTGCAAAGAGTTTAGAAAAGGCATAAAATAGAATATTGCCTCATCCTTACAATACCCCATTATAAGACATCAAATTTCTCCTTACTCCATCTACGACATAAGACATAAAATATCTTCTTACCACATTAATGGCATAAATAAGACATCAAATAGGTATAAACAAGTGATGGGAGGTGGCTGATGAAATAAGTCAATAATTAGGTTTGGTACTGACCGGTCACCCACTACGGAAATATAGTGGATCTGTTGCCCCTATAAATCCTGCATACCCCTTTATATAAATGTAGTAACAAACCAAACAGCTTATAATAGTCACCTCATTTCAATTTCATCTTGTTTTAAGCATGTTTTTGATATGTAATACATTTAAGCAATGCTAGACTTATTGCAGTGTAAACTATGAAGACCTGGACCATCTTACTTATTAGGCAGTGTAGGTCCAGACTATTCTGGTTAGTCTAGGTCTACACTGTTCCACACTCTCAGACATAAAGAAAATTAAAATATTTTGTTATCTTACTTTACCCATAACCTAATAAATATGCCTTTTTACATCTTTCAGTTATTCCTCCACTACGGACAATAGATCCAATATATTTTTACAATAATGAATATGTAATATAACAAATATTTTTCTAAATTCTAGCAGATGATGGCTTAAAGCAGACTGAAAGTAAAGCAGAATGTGCCTTAAGGCGCATTCTGCAGCAGTGCTATACTTTCAACCTGCTTTAAGTGATCACATGTCTTCAAAATTAGAAACAGGCTATGGGGCAATGGGTTAAATATTTAATAGACAGTGTAGATCCAGACCTGATGCAACATTCTGTGACAATTGATCATCAAAGATATGTCTGTTATCCATAATAATTATTATCTTACACTTACATAAGATATCAACTAATTTCCTTACCCTACAGTGGAGAATCTGTTATTCTTTCCCGTTTAAACGCAAACGTACGCAAACGCACCCAAATGCAAAACACTAAAACGTAGAAAAGTACAACTTTTGGACAATTCTGATAATTCATGTTTATCTTGGTGGCAAACAGTTTGGAGCCTGATCAGACGCCGTCTGATCTGGCGCCAAACTGTTTGCACTGCAAATAAAAGTTTTAGCGTAAACGCGATTATTGGGAAAGAATAACGTTTTCTCCACTGTAACTAAGGTACATTAACTAAATTAAAACATTAATTATCTTCTTACCCTAACCATGGCATCAGACATTTAATTTCCGCTTGCTCTATGCATAGAATAAAGGTTTAAATACAACTGAACACTAGTCCAAGTCAGAAGTGATAGGTCTTCTTGAAACAGTGTATCATTAATTCCTACAACTGTTTTATTTCAACAAGATATCTTATTCGGGCAAAAGTATTCATCTGAAGCAGGCCAATTATTACTATAACTATGTAAATATATATCTATGTTACAAAAGATTTAAGTAACTATGAACATTAGATTCCATCAACCAAAACAATAGAAATACATTACCAGAAAATGGTTTAACTGCACACAAATTAATTTTCGACGTACTGTTTTCAACTTCAGTTGTGCAGAAATTGATTCTGAGTGCCCCACAAATTTGAGGCGTGATCTGAATCCAAACCATATAATGCAAAACTCATCAGCTATAATTCACCTACAGCATGCAAAGAGTTAAGTACAGTGGAGAATCTGTTATTCTTTCCAAATAAACGCGTTTACGCTAAAACTATTATTTGCAGTGCAAACAGTTTGGAGCCAGATCAGACGCCGGGTAACCCGGCGTCTGATCAGGCTCCAAACTGTTTGAGACCAAGATAAACAAGAATTATCAGAATTGTCCAAAAGTTGTTCTTTTCTACGTTTTAGTGCTTTGAGTTTGCGTACGTTTGCGTTAAACGGGAAAGAATAATAGATTCTCCACTGTAACTATTATATTCACATTCACTCCAGCTACCAATTCTATGACATTTATCATATATTCATATCAACCCCAAAGCACACATCAATGTCATCCCAACACATCAATATTCACAAACAACTCACTGTCCTAAAATACTGTTATCATAATTCAGGTCTCCAGATAAATACATTTTAAATACCAATATCTTCCTTATAAATATCTCCAAGAGTTTCAAAGTCTTTGGGAGAATTGCAATGTATGGTCACAACATAGGGTTACTGTGGAGACATAATGAAATAAACAAGAGGGCCAGAATGGCCCTTAATCGCTCACCTGTACATGGTGATGGGTCAGTGATTTCAGAAAAGAAATTTAAGATTTCCTTATTTTTTCACTTTGGTTGCCATGGCAACCAGAGTTCTGCATTGTTTCAAATTCTTTGAACAACTTTGAAAGAGCTTGACCCAAGGAACATTCCTGTGAAGTTTGGTTGCAATCAGGCAAGCGGTTTTGAAGAAGAAGATGTTTGAAGAAATTGTTGACGCACAACGCACGCCGGACAAAGACCGACCACAAAAGCTCACCTTGAGCACTTTGTGCTCAGGTTAAGCTAAAAATTTAACCCATTACCACGAAATCCTGTCTTACAATTTGAGTTAAATTCCAAAAACAGATTTAAGATTGCAAGAGTGCAATCCCTCATCTTTTTTCAGTACTTTTTGTCATCAATTCCGATAGTGTTCCAGAGCACCAGATAAGGGTAGTTTTTCAAGACGAGACGATTCTAATGAGTAGTAACACCATAGGATTTGGTGCTGAAATGAGTGAGAAAATGTTTGATTTGTTGAAATAACTCCCTCTTATCTGGAGCCCTGGTGTTCTATTGTAAAATATGTCGAAAAAGATGCTAGATTGGGAGGGTACAATCTCAATTCTTTTTGGCCTTCACTCATGTTGTAAAAAATGTCCAAAAAAGATGCAAGATTGCAAAGGTGTAATCTCACATCTTTTTTCGATGCATTTTGTTCACGAATCCTATACTAATCTATTGGAAATAACGTCGAAAAAAGATGCAAGAGCTAGTGTACATGTACCTTTGCAATCTCGCATCACATGTACCTTTGCAATCTCGCATCTTTTTGCGACGTCTTTCCACAACGTCAGGAGTAAACCGCTGGAAAAAGAAGCAATATTCGTCGGTGTCAGGATAAAGTGACCGACTGGGTACAGTCCCAATGGTGCACCTAAAAAGTGCCCCTTCTCATAATCATCAGTATTGATGGCGTAGAAGTAATACATAGAAATATTGTACCACTGCAATCTCACATATTTTTTCGATGTTTGTACATAATCAGCTGACTATAGGATTTGCAATCTCGCATCTTCTTTTGACGTCTTTTAGATATATTTTTAGCTATATAAATCTGGTATAATAATATTCTACAAGTTTAGATGAAACCAACGGTTACCAGACTTTTCGCGACAGTCGTTTCGCTACCCAACAGGAAGTCGTTTCGCTTACCTGTACGTTTTGTTACCCAATAATTATAATAGGGAAAACTAATATAAATTGAGTAACAACTTAATAAAAAAAAATAATGAAGAAATATTTATATTATTTGATACTTAAGAAGTGGGGAAAAAGTGCCAAATTCGGAGTTAACATTGTGTGTATTTAAATTAATGCACTGGCCCTGAAGAGTGTCAAATAGATAACCATGCAAACAAAAATGAGACTGAATGGTTTTCTCAATAAATTATGCTTGCATGGATGGCATTAAGGGGATCTATTCTGTCTTTGATGAACCCTGTGATTTATCATTGAGTGGCCGTTGAACACAGGTTTTACTGTATACTATACAGGCACATGTCGATTCGACGAGCGATTAAGACAACACCTAGCAATCGAAGTTTACCAGTCCATTTAAATTTTAATGGATAATTTATATAATCAATTTACCTGAAATTTAAGTTTAACAAATAAATTAACCCCTTTCCTGTGTCACTGCTCTTGCAGTCAGTTCCAATCCTTGCTTATATAGCGCAGGGTCTGATCAGGTTTCAAACTGTTTCACCCTCCTTAGGTTTTAACTTTAAACTTACCTAAACTTTAACTTGGAATGTAAATAATTTTATCACTTTAAGACTTTTAAACTTGATCCGACTCAACATGTACATAGTTTGTAGAGCCTCTTTACATGCCAAAAAGATCCAAGCATGAAAGAAGAAAACTACAAACAGTCTATGCCCCATGGGGGTACCAGGCTAAGGGGTAATGGGTTAACCCTTTGAGCCCTAGTCCCGCATATAGGCGTCCTTTTCAAACAGTATACATGTGAAAAGTTCACTTGTCCTATGCAAACAGTGAATACCCAGATCAGAGGGCTCCTTACGGAGCCCTCTGATCTGGGTCTTCACTGTTTGTCAAAATGCAAAAATTTAAAAAAAACAAACCTTAACAGTCAGAAATGGACTAGACTAAAATGGAAACTGGGATTGTCCATTTGAAGTTTTACTTTTAGGGAGGAAAGAGTTAAGCATGTCTTGAAGGAAAGACTTCAGTATTGTTAATTAGAAGGAGAAAATGATGCCTTCAGTATGGCACAATACCATACATAGCAATCTACATATATAATGTTCACGTGTTTGTTTGACCATGGTTCATCAATAAGCCACCACCTTACCTTGAATCCCCACCCCCATCATTTACCATCGTTCTATTTATAGCACTGACATGACTGACTTTTTTTGTAAGTGGAAAAAAACCGTTGCTTCAATGAGGTCAATTAAAATAAAAATAATAAAGTTGGACCTTATTTCTATTTGGTTCATAAACTTCAATTGACGTTTGTTCTCAAATAAGAGAAGGGAACCACAAAATAAACCGCTGTAAAAACAGAAAATCATCAAATAAATCGCAATCTTAAAAGTGGTTAAACGTACATTTTCACATCTTCCGTCGTTCTTGAAAAAGTCTTCTTCTTCCTCTAGTGCCGGTATTGGGTGACTTTCCATTTATGGCATTTCACCGTACAAATAACAGTCTCGAAAAATCCACAAATGTTCCCAAAACTTCCGAACTTTTTGGCAACTTGCGGATGCAGGGTTCAAGGGAGATAACTTCAACTTACACACACTTTTCACCATATTATTCGGGGAAGCCACAAATATCGGTATCAGGCTTCTAATCCGCGGGTGGTGGGTTGACTTAGTCAGGTTCCCGGATGTTTGATTATTATTATATATATCACGCCTGCATGTCGATTTAGGTAACGATACAATTAAGTTTGAAAACCGATTGGGATATATATAATAATAATCAAACATCCGGGAAAACAATTTATGGACGTGGAAGCAACCGTTAAGATAGTTTGCAGCACTTATTCCACAATATTACTTGAAATAAGTATATTTTTAACCCGACATAGCCCACATTTAAACATGACATAGAAAATTAAAACGGCAAACGTTTTGACCAAATTTTTACTCAGATCTAATGAGATTTGTAGCCTCTAGGTTGTTTACAAGAGTTTTCTATGATTTGATCTAATGACCTAGCTTTTGATCTGACATTATCAACATTTAAGCTTGATCTAGTAATCCACAAGACAAACATTTTTAGCAAGTTTCATGAAAATCGAATGAGATTGTAGCCTCTAGAGTGTTAACAAGAGTTTTTCTTTGATTTGATCTAGTGACCTTGTTTTTAATTCGAGGTAACCCACATTCAAATTTAACCTTGGTATTAATATTTCACTCATTTTGACCAAGTTTCATGAATTTGTTTGGAGATTTGTAGCCTCTAGAGTGTTGTCAAGGTTTTTCTATGATTTAACATAGCGACCTACTTTTTTAACCAACATGACCCAAACTCCTAACTTGATCTAGAAATCAATACTGCAAACATTTTGACTAAGTTTCATGAAGATCTAATGAGATTTGTAGCCTCTATATAGTGTTAACACGGATGTTCGATGATTTGACCAAGTGGCCTAGTGTTTGATTCGACAACACCCTTATTCTAACTTGACCTAGATATTAATAAGAAATACATTTTGACCAAGTTGCATTAAAATCCAATGAGATTGGTTGCCTCTTGAGAGTTCACAATGTTTTTCCCGTCGCAGACGGGTCTGTTTTCTCTTTAGACCGCACCTGTATGAAACAATTTAACCAATCAGGAATGATCAAATCCTGGTCAATGACCACGTGCTTGAAATGCAGTACTCTTATCGGCCAATGTGCCTAAATGGCCTAGACTGGCGATCTGTTATTTTTTCACATCTATCTTGCGAGTTTAAACCTGGCAAAACAATGAGATGCAGACTAAATTATTGCTGTTACTATGTCATCATTTCTAATTTTAGCGTGGATTTGGATAAGCTCTAAATTTAGCATGTTTACGAAAGATGTTATTAAGTCAGAGACAGTGTATAGTCTCTGGTAAGTGAATACTGTACTCCACAAAAAAAAATTAACCTGCGACGGAATATCTTTTTTAAAGATATTTCTTGTTTAAATTATTTGACCAAATAACCTACTTTTTGATCGGACATATCCCACATTCAAACTTAAAGCCAGAATACCGCCCAAATTTATGTTTAAATCGCGCAATTTCTTATATAAAAACATTTTCTATGTATTAAAACTAAGCAAAATCCGTCACGGTGCCTGAAACACGCCCCCTTTCTTTAAGAACCATACATAAATGTGCCGATTTCTTATCGAGATGGTTGAAAAATAAGCTTTTCGTTTACATAACAAATCTTCGTACCGGTGTAACGAAGTATTTTGACCCCCATCGAAAAGTGACCCCCGGTCAAAATTCGACGTCGTAGAATGACCTCCCATCGTCGAATTATGACCCCCATCGTCGAATTATGACCCCCTGTCGAAATATGACCCCCTTCAAAAATCCTTGATATTTTGTTTAAAGTCAGTTTTGCATATGTTAAAGTTGTTTTAAACCTAAGTTTTGAGTGAATAAATTATATTGATTGAATTGTTAGTGTGTCTGTCTATCAATGGACAACCTTATGGGTATCGAACCCAGAACCGTTTACCCTTTTACAAGTATACATTTACGATCTATCAATTACTCTTGTTCGATTATTGATTTAATTTCGACGTAGCAGGCTGAGTAAACCCCAATCACACATGTACCACGTCTCCGAGAAAGCGTATGATCAGAATTTACAATACGCTCGTATTGACATTCATTTCAAGAAATCTTCCTATCTTGCCGCGGTTTCTTTGGTTTAACCAACTACCCCACATCCTTTTTCTAGCTTTAAAGACAGATGATCACTTAGAGCAGGTTAAAAGTAAAGCAGATTGCGCATTCTGCTTTACTTCAGCCTGCTTTAATGTACACTTTGCTAGGATATAGAAACTATTTTCTTATGGTATATATCCATGACTGTATAAATTTGATCTTTTATCTCCAGTAGAGGAATAAAAAGATCAAAGGCGTAAAATTCGTATTTATTAGGTAATGCCTTAACATATTTTCATAGAGGATGTTTTGATTTGTCGGAACTTATCCCTTTTGTCAAGAAATAAGAAGAATGCAGGTCGGTTGTTTTGAGTGGGCTGTTGTGTCTTTTGTCAACACTTGCTATGTTGTGCGTTTATAGTTTACCATGTTGAGTGTAAAGTTAATTGCATTTACTAAACAAACAAGCAAACTAACAAACAAACAAGTAAACAAAAAGCGATCAAAATCGGAAGCTGTGTTATGTTGCCTCATTGCACATCACACCATTCAGTGTCGTAGAAAGACTCCGGTCATTATTCTAGCTCGTATTTTGACACCTCGGCCATTATTCGATATCATAGTTTGACTCGCCGGTCATTATTCGATGTCGTAGAATGACCCCCGGTCATTATTCGATGTCGTAGAATGACCCCCTGATATCATTCTATTTCATAGAATGCCACCCCTGCCCCGATACGGCAATTACCGTATTTGATGTCAAAAAAAGACCCATTGTCATTTTTCAATGTCGTAGAATAACCCCGCCATGGTTGCGATCAGCTCCCTGAGGGTAAATTCATATCAGATTGCTAATTACCTAAATCATTGGATGCTTCTATGTTGTACAATATACTGTCAATAATCTAATCAATTTTCATAGTCACATGCCGCAATGTTTCTGTTGCGACACATTGTTAGATGATGAATGTCATTGGAACCGATGTAAATATTACAAATACATGTTCTTTAAAAGGGGGATACATATTTGCACTCGTTCACGTAACGTTTATTGGTATGGAGTACCACTGATAGACTGTAAACTACGCTCAATAAATTGTCACATATTTTCAAGAATAGAAACAGGCTAAGGAGTAAAGGGTTAAATAATCAGGTCTGACATAATGCATCTTACAGACAATGTATTTGAAACTTTAATGATGTTATGTCCAACAGTAACATTTATACATTTTGTCTTGGTAATTAGCAGTAATTCAATTAAGAAGTATACAGGCAAAAAGACATGCCATTTCATATAACAGGTTTAATATGTAGAAAGCACTTCAAAGATCTTTGTATAAAACTTTTGGTCTGTATTTACCCTTTGCTCCATAGGCAAGCTTGCAAATTAGCTACGTTTAACTGTGATTAAGGCAGGACAATGCATACAGCAATATGAATTTTATGCAGAAAGCTCATGTATGCTTTCTGCTTTAAACTCATTTTGTTGTTAGCTGACGCCTGTAATTAAAACTATTATTGGATTTTATTATCTTAATCTTATTTGCAGATGTAGGTGCAGGCGGCCTGAGGCGCTACTGTGGAGGAAAGGGTTAAGGGCTCACTTGCTTACAAAAGTATACTTCCTTACCCAGTGGGCACTATAAAAAGGCTGTGACTTTTCAAACTGTAAACTTGCATCCATGTATTCTTAAGTTTAGAATCTTTGATTATTCAGTTGACAAAGAACTTGTAAATGATAACCTATCAGTTATATATGATATGCTTATTAGTTATTTTTCAGTAATGTTTTTGACTGTTATCAAAATGTAATGTGTGATGTAATGCATTACTTTGCCAACGTACTTGTAATTTAATACATTACAAATGTAAACGTAATAATAATTGTAATACAATACACTCTTTAGCAATGTAATTGGTGACAATTGTAATGTAATGTATAACGTTTTCAAGTAATTCACACCATGCCTGTTCCCGCCCCACCGGCCTGCATACTCCATGACTGAATTACTACCTTAACTTATTTATAAATAAGCTGTCCACGAATTATACCACAGACCCGCAGCCACCTTGTTTCCCTACCATCAGTATCCAACAGATAGGCACAAGGTTAACGTAACCCATCGGGAACAGCATTTAGTATACTGTACGTTTCCATGGCGCGCTTATCATAAGTCTGAATTTTGACTTGTTTATCATCTAAATTTTATATATCTTTTAACTTATTCACACCTGAAACTTCAAGTGGACAATGCAATTTTTTTCTAGTTATGTCAAGTCAACTTTTGACTAGCTAGAGTTGTTTTATACAATATATTTCAAAACTGACATATATTGCAAACATATCAGAGAGCTCCTTTGGGATTAGTCTGATCTGGGTCTACACGGTTTACAAAGGACAAATGTACTATTGCTAGGTAGACTGTTTGTAAATGACTAATATACTCGTCGCAAGGGTCCAATGGGTTAAACTGTGTCTGTTAATTGCTAAAGAGGGGTGGGGTCATTTTTCGATGGGGGTCGATATATTTCAGGAGGGGTCAAAACACTTCATGAGGGGAGTCATAGTACTATGACCGGGGGGTCAAATTTCGACGTCGAATTATGACCGGGGGGTCATTGTACGATATCGAAAAATGACCGGGGGTCATTCTACGTCGTCGAATTTTGACCGGGGGTCATTTTTCGATGGGGGTCAAAATACTTCGTTACACCGGCTTCCGAGAATTTCCGCAAGGTCTAATAAGAGTCACGAGATCGATCCGATTTTCCTGACTTGTCTGGGTTATTTTTAGAACAGAATAGTTCATAACCATTAAGGTAACATGGGAGAAAACGTTATTCTTTCCCGTTCAAACGCAAACGAATCGCAATAATACGCATAAATGGACAACCTTTAGACAATTCTGACCATTCATGTTAGTCTGAGCGGCAAACAGTTTGGTGCCTGATCAGACGCCGGGTTACCTGGCGTCTGATCAGCTCCAAACTGTTTGCAATTGAAATCATGGTTTTAGCATTAACGCGTTTATTGGGAAAGAATAACATTTTCTCCACTGTAAGCAAGGTAACATCGACTACATCATCGTACACTTTCATACTTGAGATAAGTATGGTTCCCGTGCAGCACGAGACCCTGCGCTAAATTTGCTGATATTTTATTCTTTCCCAATAAACGCATTTGTCTACAAAACTATTATTTCCATTGCAAACATATTGGAGCCAGGTCAGACGCCGGGTAACCCGGCGTTTGATCAGGCTCCAACCTATTTGCTACTCAGATGAAAAAATAATAGTAAAAACTTCTAAAAGTAAATTTCCACAGTTTAGTGCATTGCGTTTGCGTTTAAACGGGAAAGAAAAAAAATGTATTCTCTACTGTATACTGCGCACAATAAATACAGCTATCAATGTTTCTTGCTGGATGTAGGGAATACTCATCCCTTTTAAAGTTTTAGAATGTTCCAATCTAAAAATAACTAGAAGAAAACACTAATAATGAGCTATGAAAACATCTTTACCGGGCGCACGCCGAACGAACTCGGAAAATCTCCGTCGTTGATCGGATGTCAACAAACCGATTTAAAAGTCGACTTTTCCCACCAAATCCATGTGTTTGTCAGATTTTTTGCCTCCATAATCAGCGGATTACTTCTTTTTATATGTTTAGATTACGTATGTGCCTGAATTTTCAGCACAGAATTATACACTGATGTATAATTCCGTGTTTTCAGGTTTAAAAAATGCGCTATTTTGGCTTACACACTGCCTTTAACCTAGAAAATAATGAGACAAACATTTTGACTAAGTTTCGTGCAGATCTAATGGGATTTGTATCCTGTAGTATGTTCACAGTGTTTCGTTCCCAACAAAACTGACTTTCATGATCGTCCCGTGTCTGAAACAGAGTCGACATGCAGGCGTTACACAAGTAAAAACGTCGTCTACGGTGTGCGTTACATACACAGCATTCACTGGCTGTCCACTAGATCCTCATTTTCTCGTTATTGGTTAAAGCAAATACCGGTTTATTCGCTGATTTATGAGTAATTTGCATGAATGAACATACTAAAACTAGTTTTTTTTATTTTCAAAGGAAATTTGCTGAGTTATTGTAGCAAAGACACGTTAAACAAACATTTTTAAGATAAACGATGACTTTAAGAGGCCATTCTTTATTAAACATAGCTCTAAATGCCTTTAAACGTGTCACTTGTATCATGTATTTATTCTAAAACAATATTGCAAACATTTCATCAAGTTCAATTGAACACAATGCCTTTCAGACAGACTTGAGCTACTGCATATGCAAAAATGAAAGTACAATCGCCGCGCGTGTTTACAAAATCATCAAATGTTAATCGTCGTGCAGGTGTGACCGAGCGTCGTCCCGTTTCCATTTATTGTGTGACAGAGTTCCGCCCCTATGCATAAGTTGAAGTGAAAAATCCTAAGATCTCCAAATTTGCATTTTTCAAGTGCGATTTTACGAAGAATCGTATCGATACCTTTACCCCATAGCCTGTTTCTAGTTTTGTTGACACGTGGCTGCTTAAAGCAGGCTAGAAGTAAAGCAGAATGCGTCTTAAAGCGCATTCTGCTTTACTTTCAGCCTGCTTTTAGCTACCATGTACTAGAAAAAAAATCCGAAGATTTAGGAAAAATCCGGAGAAATGGCAGCCCTGTAATAAATATCTAAACAATAGTTTCTGTCGTCTGCTTTTATTTATCAAATTTAAAATAAATTTAAGGTAGAGCTAGTTTGACTAAAGAAATAGTGAAATGAGTGTCAAACCGTTACGCGGCGCCTGCCCAGGATCCAAACTGTTTGCAAATAGGCCTAACCGCAAATCTAGATCATGGTCTGCCCGTTGTACAAGAAGGGAGATAGGAGTGACCCGGCAAACTACCGACCTATCTCTCTCACTTGTATAATGTGCAAAACATGGAACACATTGTAGCATCACAACTGTCCAAGCACCTAAACACATACAATATCCTTTACGACTTGCAACATGGGTTCCATGAACGTCGGTCCTGTGAGACACAGCTTATCCAACTGATTGAGGATTTAGCTAGCAAATTATCTCAGGTGTTGCAGACAGATCTAGTCTTGCTGGATTTCAGCAAGGCTTTTGATGTCGTCAACCATCGGAAGCTTCTTCACAAGTTCATGCTGCATGGGGTAATAGGTAAGACTAACTCATGGATTTCAGCATTCCTCAGTAATAGAACCCAGACCGTAGTTCTTGATGGGTCCGCGTCCTCAGCAGTACCAGTGACGTCTGGAGTGCCGCAGGGATCTGTGCTCGGCCCCATCATCTTCCTGCTGTACATAAATGACCTGCCCGATAGCCTAACATCACAGGTCAGGCTTTTCGCCGATGATACAGCAGTGTACTTGACCATCTCAAGCGAGGAGGATGAAGCCGTGCTACAGGCCGACCTTGATCAGCTTCAGGAGTGGGAGCGCCGGTGGGACATGCGGTTCAACCCCAGTAAGTGCCAAGTCGTACACATTACGAGGTCCGCATGTCCCATTGGTGCCTCCTACACTCTTCATGGACAGGTCCTGGAGGTGGTCAAGGACGCCAAGTACCTGGGAGTAACTGTCAGCTCTGACCTTAGCTGGAACAGCCACATAATTAAAAAATGTAACACTCTCAGCCAACCGAACACTTGGTTTCCTGCGCCGCAACATAAAAACAAACCATACAGGTATAAGGGAGATGGCGTATAAGACCCTTGTCCGTCCCCAACTGGAATATGCAGCAACTGTTTGGAGCCCCCATACGAAACAACACATCCAGCAGGTTGAGATGGTACAGCGCAGGGCTGTACGTTGGACGTGCAACAACTTCTCAACGTATGATAGTGTCTCCAACATGCAAGAGCAGCTAGGCTGGAGGTCCCTCCAAGACAGAAGAATAGACTATTCTACAAAGTTATCCACGGCCTAGTTGCTATTCCGCCACCCCCTTATCTTCAACACCCAATGCGAGCTACGCGTCATGCACATTCCCTTTCATACAGACAAATACACACTTCTGTGAACTATTATAAATACTCTTATCATTCTATGGAACAGTCTACCCTCGCACATCGTCTTGCTTCCTGATTTTGAGCATTGCAAGCAGGCAGTAAGCGGTGTTAGCCATACTTATTAAACTGAACAGTGTTTTTATCCTCTTTTAGATGTAAAATATTCTCTTTTAACATGTAACATAGCAACTATTTCCAGAACTCAGCTCTAGTTTTCTTAAGCTTTTATACTTTTACTTTTGCTAATCTGCACTGACGCGCATAATCCCCGAAAGAGGGTGTCGCAGTATTCAAAGAAAGAAAGAAAGAAAGATCTACTCGGGGAAACTTGATCCTTGATCTGTGGACTCGTCGTCACGTATATCACAAATGTATGTTGGCACACCGGTGGTTTATTACAGTGAAAGGGTTAACCCTTTACCTCATAGCCTGTTTAAAGTTTTGAAGACAGGTGACCACTTAAAGCAGGTTGAAAGTAAAGCAGAATGTGCCTTAAGGCACATTCTGCTTTACTTTCAGCCTGCTTTAAGCTAAAATATGTTAGGCTATATAAAATATTTGTAATAGTAATTGTTCATGAGGGTATAAACTGGAACTATTTTCTTCAGCAGAGGAATAAACTAAATACGCTAAAAGTCGCTTCTATGGGGGAAAGGGTTAATGGCAGTTTACCACAAGAAATTTACAAGACTACTGGATTTTATCTGTTTTAGTTAAAACAAATAATATTAAATTTACCCGTTATCCAATAAATAAGCCTTTTTACGCCTTTAATTTATTCCTCCATAGAAGAAAATACACTGTATGTCCATTTTATGCAGCCATGAATATGTACCATAAGAGATATTTTCTATATTCTAGCTATTAAGCTCAACGCAGGCTGAACGTAAAGCAGAATGCGCCATAAGACGCATTCTGCTTTACTTTCTACCTGCTTTACGTGATCATTCATCTACAAAACTAGAAACAGGCTATAGGATAATGGGTTAAATAAATAGTTACATGTCAAACGCCGGTGTAACACCACGAATTTACTGTTCTAGCTGGTGTCGGACTAAAACCCTTCTGCAGCTGTAATATATACTAACACATTTTGGAAACAGTGTAGATCCAGATCAGACAACTCTTTCAAGACAACAGGCCTATGCAATGTTACATATATTAGAACTTGTCTGACATGAATATGCACTCTTTTTGGGGAAACGTTTTCCTTATTTAATTAGCTTGTCTAATGTGATAGTTTTATGATATATGTTCCCTAGTAGGCGTTTGAGTTTGGTTTTTTGGGCCATTCTGCTTTAATTACATCTAGATATACGACAGTCTTCTTCTTCTTTCTGAAAACAATCTATGGGATGGGGGAAGTGTTATACCTACATGTACTTGCATATAAATATATATAAACACTTCAACCCATTTTCCGCTTACAGTAAAACATCTCTATTGCGACCGCAACATTGTGTTAATTATTAGTTGTTTAAGACAATTGACTGCTTAACTCTTTCCTCCCTGAAACTTTAAATGTGCAATTCCATTTTAGTCTAGTTCATTTCTGACTTTTAAGGGTTGTTTTTGTCAATGTTTGGCAGTATGACAAACAGTGAAGACCCTGATCAGAGGACTCCTTTCGAAGCCCTCTGGTCTGGGTATTCACTGTTTGCATAGGACAAGTGTACTATTCACATGTACACTGTTTGAAAGGGACGCCTATATGCGGGACTAGGGTTCAAAGAGTTAAAGCAAGGTGGCAGTAAATCAGAAAGCTCCTTACCGTCACATTGATTTAAGCTATCATGTTTTATACGATCAATTAGCCTTCGTTTTAATAGTGGTCGTAATCGAGATGTTTTACTGTCACGATAGATCTATGTTTATACAGGAACTCTGTGATCTGGGTCTACACTGTTTGCAAATGCTGTATTTACTCACTTCCAGCACTATATGGGTTAACCCTTCTCAAGCTATTAGCTATAGTGTTTTTA
The DNA here is from genome assembly GCA_922989275.2 of Gari tellinella. Taxonomy (NCBI): domain Eukaryota; kingdom Metazoa; phylum Mollusca; class Bivalvia; order Cardiida; family Psammobiidae; genus Gari; species Gari tellinella. The sequence continues at coordinate 97,405,859 of OV277856.1, read as the reverse complement.
TTCTTTTTTTGAAAACAGGTTAGACCCAGATCAGACAGTTCTTAAAGAATCAGTCTTAGCATGGTCTTTATTGTTTTCTTATATGCGCATTCTGCTTAACGTTCAACATGCTTAAGGAGTCCCCTTTCTTCAAAATGTAAAAAGAGGCTATGGAGTAAATAGTTAAAGAAAGATGAACGTATAGCAGAAAGCCTCTACATGAGCTTACTAGCCAGTCACAAGTAAGTTTGCACCTATAACCCATTACCCCATAAATACACATTTTACGCCTTAGATTTATTCTTTCACCGAATAAAGTATTCATATATAAACTGTATAAATAGTTCGACCTCTAAGGGCTCTTTTCAAAGAAAAGCACGTCAAAACACACGTCACATTTTTGTTACATCCATTCAGCCATAAAATCAAAGAGAATAAAGTAATTCTACTTTATAAAGTCAGGAATATGTACTGTAAGAAATATTTCCATATCCTACTACTTAGATTGTAGCTTAAAGCAGGCTGAAAGTAAAGCAGAATGCGCCTTAAGGCGCATTCTGCATTACTGTCAACCTGCTTTAAGTGGCCACCTGTATTGATGACTAGAAACAGGCCATGGGGTAAACTTAAAGGGTTAAACATAGATATAACTGATTGAACTAGTATGTATGTAAGGGTTAACTCTAGCAGTCCCAGTGGTCCTAATGCGAACAAACCCGATCTGTTCGACGAAGTTGCTCTGATGTCTTGCTTGTAATTTCTGCGTGTCGTTCCCATGCCATGTAAGCTACTTTGAAGTATTTAAAAGGTGCATGTACATGTACATGTACTTGTAATTATGTTTGTCGTATAGCGATGACCGATTTAAGATAAAATGTCATCTTTAAAGAGAAAACACTTTATGATGGTTTTGTATTGAAGAGCTATTTAAGATGAATGAAAAAATAAAAAAGTGTACATTTTGGTGAACAACAGTTGGCTCCATGGCCATGTAAAATTAACCCCACTCACTTTCTCTTATTTTGTCCTTTTCAAACAGCCCGCTTCAATAAAATCCATTTTAAATGAAAACAAATATGATAATTTGGTTTTGTGTTATTTATTTCCTATCTATGGTAGTATTTCTGTATACAAAAACAAGAAGCCCTTTCAAAAGTCGAAGGATGTCTAAAAGACATAGTCTCATGGATGCACCAGAATATGTTGAAGCTGAACACTGACAAAACTGAGGTCATACTGTTTCACTCAAAAAAGGTTAACGTTCCCGGAGATTTTCATGTTCAAGTGGGAAACTCTAAAATCAAACCGTCATTATGGGTGAACAACCTTGGTGCTAGATTTGATTCCCAAATGGATATGACACAACATATCAACGCTGTGTGCAGGTCTAGCTACGCACACCTGCGGCAAATAGGTCATATTAGACAGTACCTTTCTCCAGAAGCTACAAAGACTTTGGTCAATTCTCTGGTCACATCAAAAATTGACTACTGCAACTCACTGCTATATGGGATCCCCCAAAACTCACTACGAAAACTACAGCGTGTGCAAAATACAGCTGCCCGCATCATTACCAGGACTCCTCGGTACAATCACATCACTCCAGTCTTGAAGGAGCTTCACTGGCTTCCAGTTCAACATAGAGTTGAATTCAAAATTCTGACACTCACATACAAAGCCATGTGCAATGATTCTCCAAGGTACATTGTTAGTATGCTGGACGTGTATAGACCTCGAAGAGAGTTGCGGTCTGCGAGTAAATCAGTATCGCTGGTTGTGCCGAGAAGTCGTTTGGTGAAGTTTGGAGATAGAAGTTTCATGCATGCAGTCCCAAAGCTCTGGAACAGTCTACCATCAGACATCAGAGATGCTTGCTCAATTGCAGCCTTCAAAAAACGTTTGAAAACTCACTTCTTTAATATCTGTTATTAGAAGAAAGTAGGTAATCAATGACTGCTACCTCTGGGCTGTGTTCTTGCTGTGGATGCTGTGGATGCTGTGGGTCTAAATGGCAGTTCTCGAGTTGTACCATTGACCTTGTGCCTGTCTGGTAGATCTTGCTGGTAGGGATTGCCCAATCGCTTTGAAACCATTTGGCTAGGGGTCTATGGTGTAATTCTTGGCGGCTTTATGTTTATGAACTAAGGGTGTACCGCGGCCATGGATTATACAATACTCAACCAAACAACACGGAGAGTATTGTTTTAAACATTCGTTTTACGACTTGTGAACTGCTCTCCGGCTCTACACTGAAACAAACAAACAAACAAATTCAACCAAACAACATGGAGAGTATTGTTTTAAACATTCGTTTTACGATTTGTGAACTACTCTCCGGCTCTACACTGAAACAAACAAACAAACAAACAAAAACCTACTCTGTTTTTAATCATGCCATTGATCTTTTTAATTATTTGACTCATTTTAAAAATGATTTTACAAACTTACTATAACAATTTTATAATCTTGGTAATAATATTGGAAGAATTTCCATGTTTCCATGCATTTCAATATTGTATCATTTTTATTGTGAATGTAGTTATTTGTCTTTCTCGCTTTGTAGGTACATTTATATAATTTCATGTGAAGCGCTTTTGAACGCACAACTCCTGTGTGAAAAGAGCGCTATATAAATCGGGTATAATAATAATAATAATAAAAACTAATTTAAGAAAAAACAGGCACCAAATGTGAAATTTATAAAGCTCTAAAATTCATCGATATGGTACTTTTTGGTAAATTTTGTTAGGGGAGATAACTCTTTTTACTTTTTCAACACTGACCTTTCAATTTCTTTAAATATTTTGAACTGCCTTAGCATTGGCTTTCATTTGGTAGAATATAAGAAAAAGTTTAATACTAGAACTATTTCATTTTCAAACTTTTTTACTTTTTTTTCATAAAATAAAATATCTAATAAAAGCATGCCCTATAAAAAGCATATTTTTGATATTCGTGGATCCATATTGTTCAAACCTAGTGCCTGCTTTGTCTAAATTTGGTTTCTATATGTGAAAATACCACCATAGACATGAAATGAATAATGAAAACCCAAATTACCATGTTTGTTTTGTTTTGAAATAGATTTTACTGAAGCTTGTACCCTGATTGGGTAAAATTTGAGAGAAAAGGTCCAAATTTGACATACCTTTTTCAAATCGCTGTAGCTCAAAAAAAAGGACACCACCATATATATTTTTTTCCATTTTTATATTCATCATAAATAGCTCTTCCAAAAAAACAATGATAGAAAAAAAGTTTGATACTTTGAAAAAATCGCTTATGGGTTGGATACACCCTTAATACAGGACAACAGTGATGTGGAAGGAGCCTTCTGCATCACTTTTGTCCCGCAATCAGCTGCCGTCTGTCATCAATCAATCTATCTTCTGTTTAAATGTCACTTAATACAGGTCTGACCGTAAAACAAAGTCGATCAAATGACATAAAATACTTGTAAATCTGCTTGTCTTATCCACTACACGTAAAGTTTTATAAATCACGTAAATGCACTGCCGTATGACTATGATGTAGATTATGGTGATTGTCTTAAATAGGCAATGTGCATGCTGTACACTCTTAAATCTGTTTTGTTATAATTATGTTCTATGATATTACATGATTTGTGATTTATGACGGCGTTTAAGTTCTACAAAGCTTAATACATAATCCTGTTCGTATATACCGATACGACAGTAAATAAAAAAAAACCGTTTGTACTGTACTGTACTGTATTGTATTGTATACTCTAAATGGGGAGGTGGGGTCTGGACCACCGATCCCCAACTCTGGGCATGGCTTAAATTACGTCTTTGGGATCGTACATACGTAACTTTGACATGGGTTGTGCCTGTTATAGCCAAGTTAGAATATTGACCATTGCTTTTCTAAGAACGTTCTTACATACGCGGATCTAAATATGAGGGTGTCCCATCCTGAAATGCTGGAAAGTGTGGTTATCGGATTCGCTCGAATCGGCAAGACTGGGACTGATAGGTTTAGTCCTTTCTTCCATAAACATAAAGTATAGTGGAGAAAACGTTATTCTTTCCCAATAAACGCGTTTACGCTAAAACTATTATTTGCCGTGCAAACAGTTTGATCAGGCTCCAAACTGTTTGCCACTCAGATTTAAATGCATGTTCAGAATTGTCAACAAGTTGTCATTTTCTACGTTTAAATGCAATGCGTTTGCGTTTCGTTTGTATTTAAACGGGAAAGAATAACGTTTTCTCCACTGTACAAATCACCCATAATTATATATTCTACTCTCAAATGACAGTTTAAAGTATAACAGAAGGCTCACTGATTAGATTAGAATTTTGGCGCATATTCATGTAATTACATAGCATCACATTCCCATACAGGTCCTTTACATGTATAAAGACTCTTCAAATTATGCACCTCATGTGAAAAATGACCCCGCTCCCGGGGACACAGTTTTACGTAGAGTTACATGTGTATATAGTAAATCTTAAAACATCTTTGAAACTAAATTGGCCAGTGCTTTGATATTTGGCATAGTGTAACATCTAGAGGTACTTTGTCATTACTGGTTTAAATGTTTTAGATCTTTTACTTGACCAGCCGCCGGATTACCCGGCGTCTGGTCTGGCTCCAAACTGGTTTCAATGGAAATTAAAATTTTAGCATAAACGCGTTTATTGGGAAAGTATAACGTCTTCTTCACTGTAATACAATTAATATGCTCAGAGAATGGTACAGTGGAGAATCTGTTATTCTTTCCCGTTTAAACGCAAACGTACGCAAACGCAAAGCACTAAAACGTAGAAAAGTACAACTTTTGGACAATTCTGATAATTCATGTTTATCTTGGTGGCAAACAGTTTGGAGCCTGATCAGACGCCGGGTTACCCGGCGTCTGATCTGGCTACAAACTGTTTGCACTGCAAATACTAGTTTTAGCGTAAACGCGTTTATTGGGAAAGAATAACAGATTCTCCACTGTAAATGACCGGAGACATGGCACTCACTAGGGAAGACTAACTATATTTTCCTCAATAAACATTTTTACGCTAAAACAATAATTTCTCTTGCAAACAGTTCGGAGCCAGATCAGACGCAAGGTAACCCACTCAAATTAAAAAAGTATTGTTCTACCTTCCATTTCATTGAGTTTCGTCAGCATTTAAAATCGGAAAAGAATAAAGTCTTCTCTACTGTATACAATGTACAATGTAGTTGATAAATTCTAAATCAATAAGACATTTCCATATGTAAACAAGATCTTGATCCCAGACGACCCATCTATCAGCCTGCCAGTTGTTGTATAAACTTAGTAAGAAATGTGTTCCCAATGTTGTAAAATTATTTCACTCCGACAAGCTATAGTTGTTACATTACATATTCTAACGTTTTCAATCTTCTAGCAGAGTTTAGTGAAATATTTCATTCTGTGATCGAAGAGATGTAGATACAGTACCCCCTCTCTCCAAAGACACACAATGGGTGTGTTGTTCGGATGGAGTCGTTATAGGGAGGGAACATTAAGACTTGGTATACATTTGCAAACAACTTGAATCCAGATCAGACGCCGCGTAACACGGCGTCTGATCTAGATTCAAGCTGTTTGTCACTCGTCATTATATGTATGCTATCAAAATATCAACTTATTATGATGTAACTGTGAGAGAAAACAGCAGACGACGCTTTTAAGCTGACGATAGTGTAGCACTAAAAGAGTTAGACATAATTATCCCGTTTAGGGAACAGCGGCAAGGGTGGTTGTAAGGAGGGAGTCGTTGTTGGGAGGGTCGTTGTTGGGAGGGTCGTTGTAGGGAGGGTCGTTGTTGGGAGGGTCGTTGTAGGGAGGGAACACTGTACTGCAATAGAGGGCTGCAATTGAGCGCAGTCTATTCTCATAAAGTTCCCACCCTGACAGATCATAGGTGATTGATTAAAAGAAAAACAAATAAATTCCGAAAGTCTCGAAATTCTGATCTTTAACATCTGTGGAGACCAAAACTTGCAAAAGTCTGTAATATTACTTTGAGATGAAACAATCTGTTACATCTCAGTATAGCATGCGCAGATCAGGAGAAAGGGGACAAAGGGTCCGGGCACCACGTGGAACTTTGGCAAAAGTCTGGATCATCAGTAGCGTGTTCAATTGCCATTCATTGTCTGCGTTTTAGGTTAGCAGTTTGTGCCCCGTGTGCAGCGTGCAGAGTACTTAACGTAAGAAAACGTTTTCTTTCCAAAAAACCCCGGTTACGCTTAAACTAGTATTTTCATTGCAAACAGTTTGGAGCCGGATCCCGGCGTCTGATCAGGCTCCAAACTGTTTGCCACTCAGATTAAAACTGGTAGTCTGAATTGTCAAAATGTTGTCATTTTCTATATTTCATTGCAATGCGTTTGCGTTTGAACGAAAGAATTGCGTGTTCTCCACTGTATTTCAGACAGGTAGCCAACTCGCAATCGATGACCATAGATTTATTTACTGAACGCATGGCAGATGTGTTCGAATAAGCAACACTGTGACGCTTTTAGGGTATCTCATTTCCACTAAAGTTGAATGAAAACCACCTACACCCTCATGGGTTTTAAAAAGGCATGTAACAGCTTAACATGCGAAAATGCAGCAACAATTTCACATTGTAGTTCTCTGCTTTAAATTCATTTTGATTTTAAGGTACTTCGCAGGTGCGCTTAGTTTCCATACAAGGTGTTATGAAACTTTTCATGAGGAATGATAATAGCCTAAGAAACAATGTGTGAAAATATACGCAAAATTTATCGCGTGGTTTGTCTTTAAGGTCTCTTTTTCTGACAAAAACCTGGAATTTTGATGATTTTATTTTTCTCAAAAATAAATAAAGCTTATGACTATAAGTCTCGCCCAATAAGTAGTCCACAACATTCATTACAAGAAAGGCTAAAAACATTTTGAATAAAGGTGTTCAGAAAGATGTTATCAGCTATTTAAATTTTGCAAAATGCTAAAAAATAGAATTACAAAAAAACTGACTCATTCAATGTATATTTGTTTTCATTTTATTCAAATATATGGTTGATGAAATTAGTCTGAAAAAATTAGAAAACATTACAGGCAGGATTTGTTGTAATAACAGATTTTCTTATTAAAATGTGGGATATTTGAAGTTGAGACGCAGTTACCTACCTTAAAATTCTGTCATTAAAATGCATTATTATTTATCCATGGACTTGCATACAAAGTTAATTGTATTTTTTAAACATTATAATAATGGGCAATATCGATATTGAAAAGGCTGGCGTATTGATAAGCTTCAGTGTGTGGCTTTATAGTTGAAGTTGGATCAAATCGTATACATGTATACCGATTTTATTGACTTGTAAGTCATTAAACGAAAACGTACATGTAAGTGGACATATAATTGGACCGTATATAACATCACTAATTCTAATCAACGAAGACTAAGCACTGCGTTATGGATTCGGACACTTAATTCTTTTGGGATAGGATGGGTCTCGAACCTATGGCCTTTGAATTGCTAGTCAATCACACTACTGACTGCGCTATGAAGGATTATACTAAATCGTATCAATAGTTCCTTTAAATAAATTTTCTAGTATAAGCACGTAAGGAAAAAGTCTATATCGTCAGGACGCATATCCGCTCGCCCACAAGACCGACTTCCGTATGCGAAAGGCCTTAACTGACTTCAAACCTAGTGGTGCCAATTTAATCTTATTTTGCTTCTAACTGACACCTGTATTTAATACCAAGAATGAATATTTGTCAGATTTGTATATTTCTTGTCTTAGGTACACAATGCACAAATCCAGCTAATGCGTCTAAAGGTCGGGCCATCCTGTTTAACCATTGCATAAAGATATGGCCAAACACACAGTCACCTGAAAACACTAACCTGGCACATTCTGCTTCACTTTCACCCTGCTTTAAGTGGTCACTTGTCTTCAAACTAGAAATAGGCTATTGGGTAAAGGGTTAATGCAGGAAAAGTTACACAAAAAGTTCCTTCCGCAGTTTTCCGTATCATTTTTGTCCTGCATTTGGTAGTACTGAAAATGAGATATATTAATTATATTTTGAATGTTGCTCAAGATATGGTAGTAGATCTACTGTATATCCGTCATATGAGATCTAGGGCAATAAAACATATATTGCTGCACTTTCTCTCAGGATAAAAATGCTAAATATATTGTGGTGTATTGTAAATTTGTATCAAAACATATTTATGTGCGCATCTAAGAACATTATGGACGCAGTACATACCAGTAAACTGCAGTGAATCCAGGAAGAGAATAATCAAGAGTATATCACTATTTTAAAGCATACTATATATACAGCAGGATAAGAGTTAACGTGAAAATGTATAACAAGAGGGCCATGCGGATCAAAATCGATCACCTGGAAAACACCCTGTTCTGGGTCGTTACTCACCAATGTGGAATAATTAGTTCAAACTTGAAAGAGTCGTTGTGGATTAGGCTTTGTGGTTTTAAACAAGAATTTTTAAGTTTTGGTTGAAAAAACCCAACCTAAACCCACAACCTACCAACTGTTATTAGTTCCTGTGACCTAGATATGAAACGGACCGGAATCATTTAAGCAATATTGGTAGTAATTGAAGTACCTCTAGAAGTGTCACTCTGCTAAATATCACTTGAACATCTTGATAGTGAACTGGTAGAGGGGTTTTTGTGCTATATGTCTATGCTTAGCCTACTGTGGTTTCAGACAAGAAGACTTTTGATGTTTTCCTATTGAAAAAGTCTATATTTAGCTCATGTAGCCTAGATATGCAACAGACCGGAACCATTTCAGCGATATTGGTACTAGACCTCTAGAAAAATCACCATGCCAAAGATAAAAACTCTGGCCAAATTAGTTTCAGAGAAGAAGAAATTTGAAGATTTCACTGTGATTTCAGATAAGATTTTTCAAGTTTTCTTTCTTTTGAACTATCTATTTTTTAGCTTAGGTGACCTAAATATGCAATGAAATGGAAATATTGGAACAACGTTGGAAGAGTTAAAGAGCCATTCCTGTCATGTTTGTTAAAAATCCATTCGGTAGTTTATGTCGTTTAAATTAATTGTTGACCAAGCTTCGCCACTTGTGAAAATATAACGTCTGATGTTCACTCAATGAATTAAATTTCTATCTTATACTGAAAAATACAATTATCCTCTATATATTAATTAATATTCAACAGGTTAAATTACATAATAAAGCTTGTTGATACAGAGTTACTTGGAGCAGTATCTATCTATACATTGTTATTTTCACTGTCATAACTAGATCTGTCACCTCAGGGCTCACAGATACCCCTGCAAACCGTTTCATTTACTGACATCAAGGGCCACAACTCTAGTACAAAAATGATTACCAGAATGGGATTTGCAACACAAGATCATCTCTAGTATAAAAATTTGTTCACACTTCTATCAAAACCAATGCATAATCCTGGAAGGATTAGATTGCACAAATCCTTTTCTACAGACAGGAAGGCTTATTCATGCCTCTTTATCTCCACAAACTCTTTCAACACCATGTACCTGTTTAAATACATTTGCAAACAGTGGAGATCCAGGTCAGAGAGCTCCTATAGGAGCCCTCTGATCAGGATCTACACTGCTCTGCTAATTTGGAACAGTATTTATTAAAATACCCAGAATAGACTGGTTCATGTTTTGGTAACTAAAATGATCCACAAGGGAATCTAATAATCCACAAGAGTTACTTACTATTGAAAGAGTTAATGGGTTGTAATAAGAGGAATATTGAATATTGAAAGAGAAATAAGCAGTTTTCTATCATTTATTGACAATCATCAATGTCATGCCATTTACATGACTTTAACATTTGTTTAATCCATAAACATTTGTGCATAACAGAGAAGGGAAACCAACTTTATGTTGTTTGTGGTCATACATTTTGGCCAAGATAATATACCCTTTGCCTCTATCAGAGTTTGGTAAACATTGCAGTAAGGCTACACCTCACAGAGCCTGGAGCACAAATCTTGAAACACCTTGGTCCTTGTCCATCAGTAAAACCAACTTCGGTAATGATTGTACAAGAACTACTAAAGTTACAGTGGGGAAATCAATGCGCACAAAGTATCTACTAGTATTCTGCAGCAGGTGATACCACTACACATATGGTGGTTTTAGCCCTTCCTCCACACATGCACAATAAATTAACATTCAATGATGGTGTTGAATATTAGTGGTACCTTAAGGAAATATGAAAGGGGCTTTCTGCTTTACTTTCATTTTGCTTTAAGCAATCTCTGTACAGATAGAAAAGTTTCACCATAGAGGAATACAGATACAGTAGAGAGGAAGTTATTCTTTCCCAATAAACATGTTCACGCTGAAACAATTTATTTCAATTGCAAACAGTTTGGAGCCTGATCAGATGCCGGGTAACCCGGCATCTGATCAAGCTCCAAACTGTTTGCCTCTATGATTAAAAGTATCATCAACATTTTCAAAAAGTTGTCATTTTCCTCCTATTAATGCACTGCGTTTGTGTTTTGTTTGCATTTAAACAGGAAAGAATAACGTCTTCTCCACTGTAAGAGTGAATAAACTGAACCTTTCTACTTTCTCCGTTAAGTTTCCACAAAACATTATGTTGTAAATATTCATTAGAATCATCTTGACAAGAAGATTCTAATGGGTAGTTACGGTAGTTCAGACATAAGGATGTTAGCATTTGAGGCACTTTGCTTATCTGAACCTCTGCACTACAATCATTGAGTCTGTTTGAAAGTTTTCAGAGAATACTTTATCACAATTCTATTAACAGGGATAATACATCCATACATCATGTATTTCAGTTTCTTGACCATATAGAGCTTTCTGCTTTATGCCCATCTTGCATTCAGCTGCCACCTGCCTGAATATAGGTGATGTGCACTGTTGGCTATGTAAGAAAGGTTCAGCCAGCAGTGCCATATGGCTGGGCCATGTTTGTTGAAGCTTCAGCAAGCTTGTAGCACTGTTCTTTGTTTATCGTTCTGTTCCCTTGTCTTACAAGGCGAGTGTGTGCTAGGTGGCCATCTCTGGAATGTGGAAGTCTGGTGTGTCAAACAACAATGCTCTCTGCACTGGAGGACTCTTCTTTGCTCTGAATCATCAGTTAAAGAAATTCACCTCAATCAGAAACACAATAGTTACAAACACTTTCCCACTCAATCTATTACATAGAAACTATATTCTAGATAATTTTGTTTTAAATGGTATTTTCTACCCATGCAAACGAAAGATGCCGTTTCTGTTTCACTTCAACTCATGTTAGTGCTGTGGGTTTAATGACCCACAAAAAGCATTTAAGTTAGGGTCAGACTGAGTCAAGGCTGATCTAAACATCTGGCAGGCATAGATCTTCAGAACAGATGAGTGTGGAGATTAGGCGTTAGACACTCTAGCGACCTGCTGCCTACCCTAGTTCCATGGAAACGTACAGCAAGGGACAACTAAACTCAGGATCAAATCAAGTCAAGGAGATGAGATGAGCTTACTTGGACAGGTATGGTGATGCAATGCTTTGATGGCATGCCTTAGACACATGACATAATACTACACATGACACCAGAAAACAAGTCCTATGTCTTAGTGCTCAACTTTTAAATGTATAGTGTTATCAAAAGAGCTAAAACATGTACTTCCAATTTTGAAAACTTTGGTGTGTTGTGGTCGGGATCAAACACACAACCTATCATAGTCAAATCCAACACTCTACCTACTGCGGTAACCAGCTGCTTCTGTTTAGTTGAAGGTTGTATATAATACTTTTGGAAAATCAATTTAGTATATGCAGTAAAACCTCTCTATTACCAACAATAAATTGTGTTACTTATTCGGTGTTAACGACAGGTGACTGCTTAAAGCAAGGTTACAATAAAACAGAAAGCTCCTTTAGGAGCTTTCTGTTTTATTGTCACCTTGCTTTAAGCTGTCACCAGTCTTTTATACAAAACAATTGCCTTCGTTTTAGTGGTCCTAATAAGGTGGTTTTACTGTAAAGAATAATGTACACTGTTTTGGTAGACATTTCGAAGGAATGCATCTCTTAACCAAATACACCATAGCATGTTGACTGACCACTTAAAGCAGATTGAAAGGAAAAACAGATTTTGTCTTAAGGTGTATCCTGCTTTACTTTAAGCTTTACTTTTTTAGCTACTACCTGTTAGGATATAGAAACTATTTATGGGACATATTTATGACTGTACAAATTTAAACCATTTTCTTCAATGAATGATTAAATTAAAGGTGTAAAATTGCGTATCTATGGAATAATGAGTTTTAAAAGTCAGTTTTATGTTCTTTTTTGTGCATCTTACAAGAACAATCATACGCCTTGACAAAGATTTAAAAAAAAGAAAAATTAAAATGGAACACTTTTGGTGCCAATTTCAAAGGATACTTGTGTAACAGCTGGAACAGGCCTGTGCCTACAGTCATCGGAATACCCATAATGATACACTCACTCACACCTGAAACAAAACCAAGATATTGTTGGTAAAGTAAGACAGTTGTCATAACATAAATAGTGTTACCTTATAAACAAATCATCAACTTTGTAATAAAGGAACACTTAATAGAAGACCTATTGGTAGTTTTAAATACAGGTGATTGCTTAATGCAGGACAGAAATAATGCAGAATAGGAGCTTTCTGCATTATCTTTATTCTGCATTAAGCAGGCAACTATCTTAACCTTTTACACCACAGCCTGCTTCTTGTTTTGAAGACAGGTAACCACAGGTTGAAAGTAAAGCAGAATGCACCTTACAATGCAATGAATGCATTCTGCTTTACTTTCAGCTTGCTTTAAACTTCCATCTGCTAGGATGTAGAAAATATTTCTAACAACCCATATTCAAGAATATAAGTTGAACTATTTTCTTCAAAGTAGAAATACTATATACATGTATTAAAGACATTAAAAGGCGTATCCTTTTTTATTGTTAATCCTTTGCCTGCAGATCGCAACTTGACTGGTATTTTTTAAACAGTTAAAGGATTTAAACAGAGGGCAACACATTATTTTTGCCCAATAAATACATTGTGCTAAAAAACCTATGTCCATCGCAAATAGTTTGAAGCCACATCAGATTCAAGCTGTTTGCCACTCTGATTAATAAATCATTTTGTAACATCTTTTCCACTGTATTGTATATTCATATGGTCATACTATGTGTTAAATATAATTATATGTCTATGTTTGTGTTGTACAATGTCATTGAATATATATTGTATAGAAATAGGCATCAATCAAATAAATGTGATTACATCTTATTGCATTGTGTATGTGTTAACTTTCTTATTGACCATTACCCCATAAATACGCCTTTTTACGCCTCTAATCTATTGCTCCACTGATGAAAATAGATCTCATTTATACAGACCACAGGTACTTGACACATACTTTATTATCTATTAACACCCCCCCCCCCCCCCCTTTAAAAAAAAAAAATTTTTTTTTTTTTTACTATACTTCTATTATAGATACAAGGTAAACAGCGCAATTCGACACCTAGTCTTTACTATCCACTTTTACTGATGCTAAAATAGACTCGATCGCCGATATTCTCTTGTGGTATCCTCGGGAAAGGATTAATTTATCAATATCTACTTTTTATTTCATCAAATTCCGTCAAATAACGCCACAGTACGTGAATTATAACGAAAATAAGCATAAAAAAGTTTTCTGTCGTTCTCTTGGTACAGAATTGTACATAGCAACGAATGTACATGTAGGGGTGATCTGTTATTTGTCCACAATAAACGGCCTATGCCACTGGAACTTTCACCAAATATTATAAATCATCTTTAAATGAAATATTATCAGTTTTATATAATTTACATAGAATGCAAAATTAAAAGAAACTTTACCTGTTTAATTTTGACCAATGAGATCGCTCCGTTCATTCAATTCATTCCGGTATTCAAAATGGCATTCACAATGAAATGAGTCTTTCACTTGTCAATTTCATGCCAAATTACATGTATATTTCATATAGCTGATAGTGAAGAGGGTCATGTTCCGACACAAACGCGTTTGCTCTAATGAAATTAGGTGAAAGTTCCAGCCGTAAAGGCCGTTAAATGTGCAAACCGACTAGATTACCCCTTATTTTGGGCAATAAATTCTGTACCAAGAGAACGACAGAAAACTTTTTTATGCTTATTTTCGTTATAATTCACGTACTGTGGCGTTATTTGACGGAATTTGATGAAATAAAAAGTAGATATTGATAAATTAATCCTTTCCCGAGGATACCACAAGAGAATATCGGCGATCGAGTCTATTTTAGCATCAGTAAAAGTGGATAGTAAAGACTAGGTGTCGAATTGCGCTGTTTACCTTGTATCTATAATAGAAGTATAATAAAAAAAATTTTTTTTTTTTTTTTTTTTTTAAAAAAAAGGGGGGGGGGGGTTTAATAGATAATAAAGTATGTGTCAAGTACCTGTGATACAGACATGAATAAGTATGATAAGAAATATTTTCTATATTCTAGCAGATAGTGTTTAAAACAGGCTGAGAGTAAAGCATAATGTGCCTAAAGGCGCATTATGCTTTACTTTCAACATGCTTTCAGTGGTCACATGTCTTCAAAACTAGAGACAGGCTATGGGGTAATGGGTTAACCCTTTACCCCATAGCCTGTTTCTAGTTTTGAAATTAGGTGATGACTTAAAGCAGGTAGAAAGTAAAGCAGAATGCGCCTTAGGGCGCATTCTGCTTTACTTTCAGCCTGCTTTAAGCTACCATCTGCTAAATATAGATACAAATATTTTTGATCATACATATTTATGACTTTAAATTTCAACTATTTTCTTCAGTGGAGGAATTAAATAAAGGTGTCAAAAGGCGTATCTATAGGGTAATGTGTTAAAGGGAAACACCATTTTCTCACATAACTACCCTTGTTTTCTATAGCGAACAATGATGACGAATATCCTTATCTCCAACATGTGTAAGATCACTTTGATGACGTCACTATAACATCATTATTTATAACGGCGTTTTGACGTCACCGGGGTTCCAAAGAAATGCATATTGCTTTAAAAATAGCTTTAATCGTTGGTTATGTGAGAAAAAGAATCTGTCACTCGTCGATGTTTAAGACAATTTGATCTCAAACTCGTCTAGAATAGAAAAGTTATTAAGCTCGCTAAGGCTCACTTAATAACATTTCAATTCTAGACTCGTTTGAGATCAGCTTGTCTTAAACATCGACTCATGACAGATCCTATATATCCTCTTCCATACAGATACAGCTACTGACCTGATATCACATCTTTCTGCCCATGGTATGCAGCTTCAAACAGGTGGTCAGCTGTTTTCTCAAACTGTAAACAAAAAACATTGCCCTTTATCTATACAGTAAACCCCATCCATTATGACCAGGAAAAGGAAGGCTAATTGTTTGTATGAATGACTGATGACAGCTTAAAGCAAATTAAAAGTTTTACTTTCACCTTTCTTTAACCCATTATTCCATAGAAACACATGTTTATTCCTCTAATTATTCAATTTAAGCAGTCATAAATTCTATGTATAATTAGAAATACAGGGCTACCATTTCTCCAGATTTTTCCTAAATCTTCGGATTTTTTTTCTAGAACATGGTAGCTTAAAGCAGGCTGAAAGTAAAGCAGAATGCGCCATAAGGCGCATTCTGCTTTTCTTGCCAGCCTGCTTTAAGTAGTCACGTGTCAATAAAACTAGAAACAGGCCATGGGGTAAAGGTACGATTCGTAAATTCGCAATTGAAAAATGCAAATTTCGAAATCTTAGGATTATTCATGTCAACTTATGGCAGCCCTGGAAATAGTTTCTACATTTTAGAAGATGACAGCTTAAAGCAGGCTTAACCTGCATTAGTGATCACCCATCTTCAATACTAGAAACAAGCTATGGAGTAAAAGTTAAGCAACCACCTGCCTTACACACCATATAACAAAAACTATTCAATTGTTGTACATGCAATACTGTTTTTTTACGGTACTATATGTGACAGAGCATAAGCAATAGTTTGTGTTGAGTTTTTGTCATCTAGTAGAACTGTCACTTAGGGGCAGACTAATACTCTCTGCATACGGTTTCATTTACTGACATCAAGGGTCATAACTCTTGTTACTCTTTGCAGTTGAAAATATTATCAACAAATGAATATCTACTACACTCAGGGTTCCCACAGGCTTTAAATTTTGAGGGTGCATGTACCCTCTAGGGCTTAATTTTGGGGGTGCAGACAAATTTGAGAGGGTGCATATGAAACGTTTTTCTGTTTCTTCTATTACAAAGTTAGTTGCAATACCGTTAGTCGTTACTGTATTGCGGATTTAGACCATGGTCAGTACTGCAGCTATTATTATTATTATTATTATTATTATACCAGATTTATATAGCGCTCTTTTCACACAGGGATTGTGCGTTCAAAAGCGCTTTACATGAAATAACACATATGTACCTATAAATCGTGAAAAGACAAAATAACTACAATTAGATCTGAAATAAAACATGAATAAACATATAAAAGACAGTCCCCCAAAACGGCGATCACATTACCCCCATCAATCAGCAATGAACCGACCGGCTAAGTATTGCCGACTGATATAAATAATGGTAGAGCGCCAAATGCAGGCCATCGACAAAACACAAATAACTATAATTAGATCTAAAATATAAGAATTATTACAAAGTAGCAATCCGTTATTCAAACAATGGATACACACCAGGGATGATCTTTGGAAATTTGTGGTTCCATCGCAGCGGCATCGCTACATTTTTATTTAATTTGTTTCCATGTGTACTCTACCATTATTTCTTAACCAGGCCGTCAATTGAGACTTAGCCGACATATTTGCAGACTACACACGAATGCCTAGGCCTATGCTAAGACTGTGTCTCATTAAATCAAGTATTTTCCCCAACATTGTTAATAGACGGGATAAAATACATCTGAAAACCCGTCCAGTTTTTCGACTGTGTTGTCGGATTTCGCATAAAAAAATGGCGTCACTGTTTTGAAATCGAAAGTGATCATAAATAGACCTATGACCGGACTTTTTTTTGTCAAAATTTTTCAAACACTTCTTCCTCTAAATAAGTATTGAATTCTTATAAAAACAAAAATTGATAGAAAAAATAGCGACTTTATTAGGCACAGAGACGGGAAATCCCACAATCTATTTTAAACCGCTAAATCATCGGATTCGTGATGCGGGTGAACCAGGCGCGTTACGTATTAAGAATGATAAGAATTGTCAAGCGTCTGACAGACACTATAAGGAAACTGAAAACAAATCCAAATTGAATCGTCAGACTTTTAACTTGTATTTTGTAGTTTGTTATAAAAAATGGTCTTCTTACATCCGATTTCGGCATTATCTGGAACATAAGTCTGTGCGTGCATGCACGTTCAGGGCATTGATTTTATGCGTGATTTTTTAAAATTATACATGAATCACGTACATCTGAGCGTGAATGGGAACTCTGCTACACTAGTGAGCTTTGACTGTGGTTCTTCTTTTAAAAGCATCACCTTTGCTACTGCAGCCAGATAGATATGATCAAGTTTGTTTACTGATTAAACAATTCTTGTCTATTATTGCTACAACCTGTAGATATAGACTGTTTCTACTACAGTCTGAGTCCCAGAGCAACAGATAAGGGTAGTTTTTCAAAACTTAAAATCTTTATTTCTGATTTAAACCCTATGGTGTCACTACTCATTAGAATCGTCTCTTCGAGACGATTCTAATGAGTAGTAACACCATAGGATTTGGTGCTGAAATGAATGAGAAAATGTTGGATTTGTTGAAATAACTACCTCTTATCTGGAGCCCTGAGTCTCTACTACTTACAGAAGCTAACATGAGCACACTCTCTTTCATCTTGGCCAGGCCAAACCTCGTCACACCCAGCACTTCACCCTGAAATAAACACAAACATAAAACAAAACTCCAGGGGCCCGTTTCACTAAACTATTTACGAGTCAAAATCGTTTTACTCTTATTTTTCGATCATAAACGTTTGAAAACAGCAAATAGCCAGATCAGTTGACGCGCTAAAAGGGCGTCCTCTGATCTGGCTATTTGATGTTTGTAGCAAGTGATAATAAAAAATTTAAATTAAAATTTAAAATTTTACCTTACGCAAATAATTTGCGTAAGTTGTTTAGTAAAACGGGCCCCAGGTGAGAGTAAGCAGAACACATGTTTAACGATTTCTGCTGTAACCCGCTACTCAATAGATTCCCCACCCTTTTATGCCTATGATTTATTCCTTCACAATAAATAGTTACATTTCATACAGTCATGAATATGGACCATAAGAAGTATTTTCTATCAGCAGAATAGGTTAAACTTCAACAGGCCCAGAGGTTATAAAGCTTTTGAATTCAGTCTATGATCATTATCAAGCATTTGATTGGGCAGATTTGAGCTCTTTTGCTGAGCAAAAGCTCAAATCTTTGCCCCTGTATTTAAACAGATAGATACAGATAATTCTTACATCTGGCTAAGGAAACAGTTACACCCAGCTATTATTAACTGTAGTTTCATTGTGGCACTCACCCTGTATGTCATAAGATCAGCCAGTAACATGACATGGCGGATGTCTATACTCATGCCGTGACTGCCCATGGTGTAGTTAATCTCATTCATAATGGTGATCCTAGCTGCTTCTATACCCAGTGTCTTCTCCACCTCTATAGTGTTGTTAGAACTCACGTGACTACCCTTTACACCTGCAATAGTAGTGACAGTTCACATAACATTACACAAGCCATACTGTATGAACCCATAACACCATAGCTGCTTCAGGTTTTGAGGACAGGAGACCAATAAAAGCAGGTTGAAAGTAAAGCAGAATGTGCCTTAACCCTTTCCTCCCTGAAACCTCAAATTGACAGTTTTATTTTCAATTAAGTCTAGTCCATTTTTGACTTTTTAGGGTTGATTTTAACCAATAAATGTCAACATGACAAACAATATAGACCCTAATCAGAGGGCTCCTTAAGGAGCCCTCTGATCAGGGTCTACACTGTTTGCATAGGTCAAGTGTACTCCTCACGTGTACACTGTTTGCATATGACGCATATATGCATGACTAGGGTTCAAAGAGTTAAGGCACATTCTGCTTTACTTTTAGCCTTCTTTAAGGGATCGTCTGCTGGGATATAGAAAACATTTCTTATTAGTGGAGCAGATTAAGCCAATATATCAGAATAATCGTTCACTTAGTGATGCAAGCACCAAATTTGGCAGGAATGATGCCAAGGATGTATTATTTATGAAAAGCACGATTTCCAACTTGGCATCCAAGATGGCCGCCATTTTTTCAAGATGGCCGCCAATCCATCCACAGAATTGATAAACATTTTTATTTACATAATGAATTAAGTTAAACAATCCTTTAATCTTGCACAAATAATGGGAAACGATATTTTTTGAATAAAAATCTAGTATTTTCAGTGAAAAAATTCAAAATGGCCGTAATTTTTCAAAATGGCCGCCTTGAACTTATATATTTACAACTGAATTTTCCGATTTTGTTTGTTTGTGTTGGGTTTTGCGACAATATAGCGCCGATGTCTATGTATGTGTTGAATGTTCTGTTTGGCGAAGTCTTACCACTCTGTACAGATGGCCAGTGGTTGATTTCTATCCCCTCCATCCCACTTGGGACTGAGTATGCATATGGTGATTGTAAGAATGTGAGATTGATTCTGTTTGGTAAAGTCTTACCACTCTGCACACATGGACAGTGGATGAATTCTACCCTCCCCAATCTCACAGGGGGCTGAATTCTCCAATTTTGATATGAATTCCAACATTTGCACACAAATATGTTCGGAATATACCTTTCAAGACAGATATATTATCATCTTGAAGAATCCAAGATGGCTGTCAATTTCTAAGATGGTGGTATTGGCTTTACTTAATGTAAGTGGTATATACTGTTTCTTACGGCATGTTACTTTAATTTAAAGGGCAATACTCTTAAACATTTTTTGAAATTTTGTTGTTTTTAGTTTATTAGAGTGATGTCAAAGCACAACCAGGGCACACTGGTGACATCACTGCTGTGAGACTCAGCATGGGGTTCAGTGTAGGCTATTTGTTTACAAAGACTGAAGCGGTGAACTCACTGCAGGTTTTAGTATACGGTAGTGTCCCAAATGCTATCTAATGTGCCCCTGTATATACATCAACTAGTTTTAACATTAGTCATTTGTAGTACTATAATTAGATAGCCGCACCTGAATCATTTCATGGAACAAGTATCTCAATCTTCCAGCACACAACACCAGGCAATCAAGGCGAAGAACGAGAACCAATACCTATTATTCAAAACAGCAAAGTTACGAGAGTTCCAGAACTTCTCGACTCCTACACAAATGTTCACCCTACTTTCTTTGCAAAAAAGAATCCACCCCCTCCCAAAGGTAATACTACATATGCATCTCTGTCAAGACTCTCACTGACAGATGAATATGAATGGTTGCAGAAGGTTAGCCTCGGACAAACAGTAGGTAATGTTATTAACATCACTTGGTCAGCTCATCACGCTGAAAAGAAAAGGGGCCTTGAATTTGAAGTGAGCATTAGCGCTCTCTTGCCACTTCTTCGAGATGAAGCTCATTCGGTTGCTACAGTCAGACATTCCATGAACAAAGTCAAGGAGGCTATTACATACCTTAATCCAGGCCAATTTCCTGTTATAACTGCAGACCAGCCTATTTATGCTCTTGCAAAGCAAGTTCAGTGGCACTGGCCTAACCTATATGGCAACAACAATTTTGTTGTTATGTTCGGTGGCCTGCACATAGAGATGGCAGCATTCAGATCACTAGGTACTCTACTTCAGAATAGTGGTTGGACAGGTGCTCTTACGGAGTCTGGGGTGGCTTCATCTGGGACGGCTGATTCTTTTCTTTCTGCCTCAAGTGTCACAAAAACACGACATATGCATGAAATTACAGCATGCTGTCTTTACATGCTAAGACAAGAAGCATATGACTATCATTGTGCAGAAGAGAATGACGTAACTAAGGATTTCAATGCATGGTGTGAGACACGAAGAAAGGAAAGTCCTCAGTTTCAATTTTGGGAGCTTATACTATCAATGCAACTGGTGGTTTTCTCGTTAGTCAGATCTTTCAGAGAATCTAACTTCAACTTGTACTGTCAAGCACTGTCTGATCTTCTACCGTACTTCTTTGCAAATAACAATGTAAATTATGCTCGATGGCTTCCTGTCCACCTCAGAGACATGGTTTCATTGGAACAAATAAACCCTCAAGTGTTCCATGAGTTTAAGCAAGGAAAGTTTGTAGTCCACAAGACACACAGAGAATTTTCCGGCTTAGCAATCGACCAAGCTCACGAGCAGGCAAACGCAGTTGTGAAATGCGATGGTGGTGCAATTGGAGTGACTGAGGATCCATGTGCACTGAGGCGATGGATGGTGTCTGGCCCAGAAGTTAGCCAGTTAGTTAATCAATATGAGTTGGCATCCCAGGTTAAACGAGCAAATGAAGATATCAGGCATCATGAGCAAACCAATCAGTCTCAAAAGTCTTTTATCGACAGGGTTCAGAAGCTGTTCGGTGTGATGAAGGATCTAGGCAATCCTTTCCAGGAAGAATCCAAAGATCTTATCACACTGGACACAAAAGTTATTGCACATCCAAGCGGTGCTGAACTCGTGACAACTCACTTTGAGAAAGGCCAAGCAGCATTCAAAGAATTTTTCAACGGTCTTGGTGATGAGACGTCCTTCTATAGGTCAATAAAAAAGAACCAAGTTGATTTTTATCGACACGAAGTAGCATCAACTTCATGTGGCACGAAGGAAAAGGTACTAAAGGACGACTGTCGTTTGTTCTCACAGCTTTTCATATCCTGCCAATCAAGAGAGTGTGACCTGTTGGAATTCTTCAAGCATGAGAACCAGTCATTCCCTGCAGCACTGAGCGACACGGGAAAACTCCACTCCGGTCAAAAGTCTCATCTTGCAAACATTCTTATAGCTACTATTGCTTCTCCTGACACACAGCCAGATTGTGATGTTATAATCATTGATGGTTCCGCTTTTGTGAATTCTTTGTCACCAAAGATATCGAAGACCTTTGAGGATTATGCTGTCCAGGATGTTGTCCCAAAAATTCAGGCATACTCGTCAAAGTATTCACGGACGGACATCGTTTTTGATGTATACTTGAGTTCAAGCCTGAAGGCTGAAACAAGGTCAAGGAGAGGTGTGGGAGGTCGACGTAGAGTAGCAGAAAAGACTAAACTACCACCAAACTGGAAAAATTTCCTACGAGATAGCGACAACAAGACTGAACTGTTTAGATTTCTAGCCGACAAAATCGTGTCTCTATGCCCCGATAATGTCGTAGTCGTGACCAAGAGAGAGCAAGCCCTTTCAAATATTCCAGTCAACCCTTATTTCCTTGCAACCACGAAGAAGCTGATTCAAGAATATTTACACATGCTTTTCATGCAGCCAAGCAACATATGAAATCTGTATTGATTAAGGCATGTGACACAGACATTCTTGTGATTGCAGTCAGTGTTTTTGGGACTCTACGGGATGCAGGCTTGGATAAGCTTTGTATAGAATTTGGCCAGGGTCAGTCAATCAGGTGGTTGCCAATTCACGATATGGTGGTGAATCTTGGACCAGTAAAATGCAGCGGGATGCGTTTCTTTCACACCTTTACTGGTTGTGATGTTGTGTCAGCTTTCCGTGGCAAAGGCAAGAAAGCTGCATGGCAGGCATGGGAAGTATTCCCGGAAGTGAACCATGTATTCACAAAGCTTAGTCAATATCCACCTGTCGTAGAACATGCAGACCTTAGCATTCTGCAGAAATTTGTCATAACCATGTATGACAAGCACAGTACGACAGAAAATGTTGATGAGGCAAGACTGACACTTTTTGCTCGTAAGCAGAAGTCCTATGATGCTATTCCACCAACAAGCGCATCCCTAGTTCAGCATGTGAAACGCTCTGCCTTCCAAGCTGCCTGTATATGGGGCCAAGCAACCGTGTCAAAAATGCAAATGGAAAGCCCTGCTAACTGGGGTTGGACAAAAAATGGTGATGTGTGGCAGGTTCTCTGGACAAACCTTCCACCCATCGCTAAGTCTTGTGAGCAACTGACAAAATGTGGCTGCAAGACCGAATGCCGAGCCCGATTAAAATGCTATCGATTCAGTCTAAAATGTACACAGTTGTGTGCCTGCAAATGTGATGACTGAACGAGAAACACATCGGCATGTACGTCAACAAAATATCGTTCCGTCTACATTTTCCGGTATAATTGCAAAAGTTTCCAAAATTATGATTGGCGGCCATCTTGACATATATCTTGGCCTTTTTTTTTTCAAATTGGACATTGTTGATTCTTGATATTGTTTGGGCTGAATCATTCGTTTGTTAAATATGGTGTTTGTATCACCAAGTTAAAAATTCTGACGGAAATTGTAACTTTTTTTCTGAAGTAGCGGCAATCTTGAAAATCGCCGCCATTTTGAATTTTATATTTTTGCATCGGTAGCCATCATGAAAACTGGCTACTTATTTGAATTGTCGGTCTTTTATGTGTGTTTTACTCATAGAGTACATCCTTGGTGTCTTTGACGCCATTAGGAGTACTCTGGTTTGGAAAATTGGCAAACTCTGCATTTGACATGGCGGCCATCTTGAAAAATGGTGGCCATCTTGAATGTCGAAGTGGAAATCGTGGTTTTCGTAAAAAGTACATCCTAACCATTGTTTGTGCCAAATTTGGTGCTTGCATCACTAAATGAACGATTGTTTTGTTAATCTGCTCCACTATATGGTGTACATTCATGACTATGTAAAAAAATGTGACTAAGTTCAACTGACTGTAATTTTCAGAAAAATTACAGCAGATCAAAACCCTATTCACATGCATATCTATGATATATGTGCAAACACTCTGCCAAGTTATAAGGTGGTACAGTGGAGAATCTGTTATTCTTTCCCGTTTAAACGCAAACGTACGCAAACGCATTGCACTAAAACATAGAAAAGGACAACTTTTGGACAATTCTGATAATTCATGTTTATCTTGGTGGCAAACAGTTTGGAGCCTGATCAGATTACCCGGCGTCTGATCTGGCTCCAAACTGTTTGCACTGCAAATAATAGTTTTAGCGTAAACGCGTTTATTGGGATAGAATAACGTTTTCTCCACTGTAGCTTGAAAACTGTAGGATAACAAAGCCGGACAAAGTATGTACTGTATGTGGAACGGACGAAATGTAAAACGGTATGCCCCAACTGATCGTCGCAGGGGCATTAAAAGACGTATTTATGGAGTAATGGGTAATTAAATAAAATAAGGGGCTATCAAAATATCAGAAATACAAATATTTTAACTTGAAAATACATACATACATGTCTTTAACAGCTATAGATAAGGTTGTTCAAGCATTCTCAATTTTGGTTTTGTCACTTTTTAGAAAGATCTCTCTGATGAAAAACTCACTTATGACAAATTTCATTAATTTCAAGGATGTAGAAAGCACCAACTGAGACGCCCACTTGATAGGGCTGGCAACCCAATGTCTCGACAATGTGTTAAAGTAATAACAAGTAAAAGAAATCAAAGGGAGATTACCCTGTGTTGCCATCACCAATCTCAGGTTGTCTCCCTCTACTAGTAGTTTATACTTCTCTGCCTTTGTATCATCTATATGTATTACAGCCCTCGTTACTGATGGAATACCCTGTAAATAGGAAAAAATAAAATCAAAATCAATTTTTCTTTTTTCCAATTGACCAGCAAATGGTAGTTATACAGACCTAAACATGATGACTATATACAGATATCTTGGTAAATTGTATATACAGTGGAGAATGTGTTATTCTTTCCCAATAAACGCGTTTACGCTAAAACTACTATTTCCAGTGCAAACAGTTTGGGGCCAGATCAGACGCCGGGTAACCCGGCGTCTGATCAGGCTCCAAACTGTTTGCCACCAAGATAAACAAGAATTATCAGAATTGTCCAAAAATTGTTCTTTTCTACGTTTTAGTGTTTTGCGTTTGTGTACGGTTGCGTTTAAACGGGAAAGAATAACAGATTCTCCACTGTAGTTTACTTAATGAATGGAGTAATAGGTTAATAGGGATGATGGCCAACAGTGTTGACTTGAATCAAATCAGGATCTGCAATATTTGCTTTAACATCTAGTATCCACATTAACTACAAGTTTTAGCAGGTTTTATAACGATTTGAATAAAATCCCAGTTACCCTATATTCTCAGTTTGACAATTTCTATTTGCAGGATAGACCAAAAAACAAGACTATGTTCAATAAACACTTATGATCCTGTGGCATCCTTTAACAATATATTCTGAACTATTAAGTCCAAACTAGGTCAAGGTCAAAATCAAGGATGTGTGATAAGGGTGGATTGGTAATGGTCCAAGGCAACAACTGTATAAGTATCAAAGTATTGTAGTAAGTAGTTTTGACGCTTTATGAAGCAGTTAAATCTGGCTGACCCAGAAATAGCCCACTTAAAATATGCTAGGATTAAATTAGGTCAAGATCAAGGTCAAATTGAGGTTGGGATATATTGGTTGATTGGGAATGGTCCAAGACAACATCTGTATCAGTAATGAAGTATTCCAGTAAGTGGTGCTGATGCAAGAAGGAGCCATCAAATTTGGTTAACCCATTATCCCATAGCCTGTTTCTAATTTGAAGACAGGTAACCACTTAAAGCATGCAGAAAGTAGAGCAGAATGTGCCTTAAGGCGCATTCTACTTTTCTTTCAGCCTGCTTTAAGCTACTATCTGCTAGAACATTTCTTATGATACAAAATCATGACTGTATAAATTGGAAATATTTCTTCAGTGGAGGAATAAGTTAGAAGCGTAAAAAGATGTATTTATGGGTAAATGGGTCAACCTCATATGCACAGACGGTAGCTTACCTTGATCATGATCCAGGGAAGCTCTTTTTTCCAGAACTGTAGTATGTAGTACATGGAGCTCTTGGCAGTCTCTACAGGGTGGACAGTGATCACAGCTGAACTATGTACCTGAACATTCTACAATAACAAAACACAAGAGCAAGTCTTCAGCTAGGCCTGATTAGATAGATACAGCTGAAAAGATATCATTCTTTCTCATTTAAACTGTATAATGATTAATTTACAAATCAACTTGTCCTATTTTATAAATTACTAGCTATACGCATTGCTTCTAAATGGATAACTATAAATTATTCATAGTACAACAAAAAGTGTAGACCCATTTCTGAGCTTCCTAAAAGAGCTTTCTGAAATGGGGCTACACTATTTGAAAAATATATATAATATTATATCAGGTTCAAGAACTGTCAAGGTTATTCATTTGCTCAATAGCCTGTTTCTATATTGAATATACATACCACTTAAAGCAAGTTGAAAGTCAAGCAGAATGAGCCTAAAGGTGGGTTCTGCTTTACTTTCAGCCTGCTTTAAGCCACTGTCTGTTAGAATATAAAAATATGATACATATTTACGACTGTATAAATAGAAACTACTTTTTAAGTGAAGAACAATAAGTTCAATGGGTAACAATGCGTTTCTATGGAGAAAAGGATACACAAAAGTAAATGCAATGTTATAATACCTAGAGTATTGCAGGTTCTTGAAAATGTTGATCATTTAAATCGGAGCAGCAAACACTTTGGAGTATGATTAAACCCCAAGTTATTCGGCATCTGATTTTAAAAATCGAACTATGTACACATATAAAGTACAAACTTTGATTAGCACCAGCTAGTATCTGAGTTAGCTGTAGTAGATCAACGCGCATCACACTTACCCCTGGTCTTATTTTCAGTTTAGAGTTGATGATAGACTCTCTTATTGTGTCCACATTCACCTCAAGCTGTAAAATTTAACAAGACAATATCGATAAACACAGAATAGCTATTATATGTACAGTGTAACCTTTCTATAACGACCACTAAAACAGGCTAATTGATTGTATAAAAGACAGGTAACAGCTTAACCCTTTGAACCCTAGTCCCGCATATAGGCGTCCTTTTCAAACAGTGTACATGTGAATAGTACACTTGTCCTATACAAACAGAGAAGACCCAGATCAGAGGGCTCCGAAAGGAGCCCTCTGATCAGGGTCTTCACTGTTTGTCATAATGCCAAACATTGACAAAAACAACCTTAAAAGTCAGAAATGGACTATCCTAAAATGGAAACTGGGAATGTCCATTTAAAGTTTCAGGGAGGAAAGAGTTAAAGCAATGAGAAGGTAAATCAGAACGGAGCTTTCTGTTGTACCTTTACCTTGCTTTAAGCAGCCACCTGTACGATATTTCCTTGCTACAATTCTAAAGCAAACACACCAATTCAATAAATATAATGGAAAACGGTATACCTTGAGAAGTCGTATTCTTTCCAAGTCCAGTTTGATAAGAAGGAAACAGTCATCGGGTACAAACACTTCCTCCAAGTATTCTGACACCTGAAACAAACATCACCATGACTAGACAAACTAAGTACTGGGGCCCGTTTCATAAAACTTTGTACAACAAATTTGTCGGAAGTCAGATTATAAAAGTCTGAATTATTATTTATTTCTCCATCTAATCCTGTCTTGTGACATCTCTTTGGAATCATCTTTTCAAGACTATTCCAAAGAGATGTCACAAGATAGGATTAGATGGAAAAATAACAAATTAAATGTATTTTAAAGTTTTGACTTACGAACTTTTTTGTCGTACAAAGATTTATGAAACAGGCTCCTGATTCTTACAGTGGAGAAAACGTTATTCTTTCCCAATAGACGCGTTTACGCTAAAACTATTATTTGCAGTGCAAACAGTTTGGAGCCAGATCAGACGCCGGGTAACCCGGCGTCTGATCAGGCTCCAAACTGTTTGCCACCAAGATAAACAAGAACTATCAGAATTGTCCAAAAGTTGTTCTTTTCTACGTTTTAGTGTTTTGCGTTTGCGTTTAAACGGGAAAGAATAACAGATTCTCCACTGTACAACTGAGTTTATCCTTCTGTCTCTGGTGCTTTTTCTGTTATGTAATGGCATGCCAAGGCATATAAAATATTCGTCAAATGGCAAAAAGAAATACTTAACCCTTAGCCTGCCACTCACGACTATAGCTCAATATGCAAACAGCTTGGATCCGGATGAGACGCCGAGTAACTCGGCGTCTCATCCGGATCCAAGCTGTTTGACACTCGGACAACATTTTCAGCAATTTTGAGCAACTTTGAAGCACTTTGAAACTTGAAGCAGACGAGAAATATAGCAGACGACAATTTATTTGGCGGGCTAAGGGTTAAATACAGTATCTTCTCTCTCACAGAAACACTTATTCATACTTTTAAATATTCGCCTACTGAAGACAATAGTTCCACGTCAAATAGCTAAATATACAAACCATTAGAAATACTGTCTATATCCTAACAGATGCTAGCTTAATGTAGGCTGAAAGTACAGCAAACTGCGCCTTAAGGTAGAAATGTGCTTAACCCTTAGCCCGCCAAATAAATTGTCGTCTGCTATATTTCTCGTCTGTTTCAAGTTTCAAAGTGCTTCAAAGTTACTCAAAATTGCTGAAAATGTTGTCCGAGTGTCAAACAGCTTGGATCCAGATGAGACGCCGAGTTACTCGGCGTCTCATCCGGATCCAAGCTGTTTGCATATGGAGCTATAGTCGTGAGTGGCAGGCTAAAGGTTAATGGTAAAGGGTTAAACACTAAAACCAAACTTGAGGGAGAGGCTAAATTTAACTCATTCATCCCTAAAACTTTAAATGGACAATTCCAGTTTACTATTAAATCTAGTCCATTTTCTAATAAATAGGGTGGATTTTAACGATATTTTACAAAATGACAAACAGTCTTTAAGGAGCCCTCTGATCAGGGTCTACACTGTTTGCATAGGACAAGTTTACTCTTGACAGGTACATGATTTGTTAATGACGAGTATACTCGTCGCTAGGGCTCAATGTGTTAAAACATACAACTAAGATATCTAGTCATGCATTGTTCACTTAAATTACTTATTACCACATGACTATATAACATCTGCCTTATTCTACAAACAATTTCTGTAGGTTCTGACCTCTCCGAGCTGTGTTTTTTCTATACGACCTTTGACAACTCTGGCAAACTCTGGGTCATTGTCAATATCTAGCTGGGCTGTGATGATTGGGGTACTGATATTCTTGGAGGCATTCATAATCTCCTTGATCCTGGGTACACCCTGGGTGATGTCTGAGGCAGTAAGTCAAGGAAACTATCTCTACAATCAATGTTTCCACAGCTCAAATTAACTCACTAACCTTGATGATTCTAATTTTTAATTCCAGTTTCCCATAAAGTCTAGCCTATTTTTGACTATACAGGATTGATCAATAAATATAACAATATTCCAGATAGGGAGTTAAAATAGTATTAATACATAAACTGCTCTTTTCTAATATTTCGACCTTAGAGGTAGAAATATTAGAAAAGAGCAGTTTATATATACAGTGAAGATTGCTTATAACGTTTCGCCGGGGACCGTCATTTGTTGAACGTTATAACCGAGAAACGTTGTAAACATTACCAATAGAATTACTTAACTTAAGAATTATTCGTTTGTATTAGTTATCTTAAATCTAATTATAAAAATAAACACAGGTGCTAAACTTGCATTCCGTAACGAATAAATCCTGAAAGCATAATGTGCGCGTTTACGTGCTATAACTATGCATATTTTCTTTCTGTTTTCGTGTAAACGTATATTTTTGTCCGTGTCGAATTATAGATATGCGTAAGTAACTGGCCCCATATCATGTCACTTTCCTACGTGTAGACAAAAAAGATGAAGTAATCCGATTGTCGTGTCATTTACATAACCGGGTCTGATTATTTCGACTTGTTTGATTGGATGTTTAACAGAATAAATAAGAATTTGATAATTCTCAACCGCTGAAGCAGGAAATTAGTAAACTGAATCTAAATTATTTAAACATTAGAGGTCAGTAATATTAACACGGAATAATAATTCCTTAATATTAATAACAACATAATTGAAATGAGCATATGACAGCCCACGTGTTAATCAAATCGTACACACTAGTGTATTTACGTGTTTGGTATCTTGGACATTTAAGAGGCTACACGGCATATGCGCTAACAAATAGTTTTATCACTACCGATTTTTCTTTTCCTTTTTTTCGCTTGAAGATGTGACATAGATTTCATGCAGACGACAATTCGGCGTTTAAAGGGGTAAGCAAACCTGTAGATGCACAACGGTACACGTAATTATTGTATGCTCTATTGTTATAATTATCAAGTTTGCCAACAGTGCGAACAAGCCCGATATCAAGACGATCGCACCGGCGAAACGTTATAATGACAGCAATTTGCACCTTGGGACCATCAAACTTCAACGTTAAAAGCAATCGAAACGTTAAAAGAAGGAAACGTTATAACAAACCTTTTTCAACATAGAGAAAGAAGGTAATTGGCCGGGACCAGAAAAATCAAACGTTCTAACAAAGGAAACGTACAAACAAGGAACGTTATAGGCAATCTTCACTGTACATGATTGTTTTTTAAAAAGTTTTTCAAACTGACAAATAGCGCACACCATGGTCAAACTGTAACAGAATCCGAAGTATTTTTCATTTCTATATTGTCAATGTTGTACTTTCAGTTTGAACAGAGCACAGGTATTTCAACAGTAGTGTTTGTTATTAAAGGATACTCATAGAGGCGACCCCAGCAAAGTGGAAAGTCTTCAGTGTCATTTGTGTACCAGGCTCTCCTATACTCTGAGCTGACACAGCACCTACTGCAGTACCTGTAAACACAACACCAGTTAACCCATTACTAAATAGTTACACCTTTTTTACACCTTTGATTTATCCACTGCTTAAAGCTGACTAAAAGTAAAGCAGAATGCACCTTATGGTGTATTCTGTTCTACTTTCAACCTAGTTGAAGTGTTCACCTGTCTTCAAAACTAGAAACACTCTATTGGGTAATGAGTAAATAATCAATACATCACAGATCTCCAGCTAAAAGCAGATATTTCAAATTATAACATCTTTTGTTTTCAACCAAACCCTATGATACTGTATGAATACTCAATACATTTGAGATGGGTAGTCATATCATAAGAGCTTTTGAGGATTAAATGAGCAAGTAGAATACGATTTGAGAGCAAAAGGTTTGTAGAGTTTTTAGAGAATTCTGACTTTTAACCCTTTACCCAATAGAAGCGTCATTTAGCGCATTTAATTTATTCCTCCATTGAAGAAAGTAATTCCCATTTATACAGTCATAAATATGTATTATCAGAAATATTTCTATATTTTAGTAGATAGTAGCTTAACCCTTTACCTTATAGAAGTGCCTTTTAGCGCATTCCGTTTAATCCTCCGCGGAAGAAAATAATTCCAATCTATACAGTCATGAAAATATATCAGAAGGAATAATTCTTTTATTCTAGCAGGTGGTAGCTTAAAGCAGGCTGAAAGTAAAGCAGAATGCGCCTGAGGGCGCATTCTGCTTTACTTTCAACCTGCTTTAAGCAGTCACCGTTTTTCAAAACTAAATTCAGGCTATGGGGTAAAGGGTTAAAGCAGGCTGAAAGTAAAGCAGAATGCGCCTCAAGGCGCATTCTGCTTTACTTTTAACCTGCTTTAAGTGGTCACCTATTTTCTCTACCAGAAACGGCCTTTAAGGTAAAGGGTTAAGAATTTGGTTGTAAAAGGCTACACTGTACATTGTATAAGACAAGATATAATCAAAGTCAATCCACCAATTTAGACTGCTTTCTCATGCTGCAATAAATACACATTACCAGTTGGCGGTGTGATATAGGTCGATGTATTCAGCTTGAAACAGTCTTTATGAATATAGCGGATGTTCCTATTATATGCCTTCAATATGCACTACCAACATACACTAGAACTAAATAGTAGTTTAAATTATTTTATACCCACAAACATTTGATATTTGAGGCAGAATAAGAATAATTTTATGCCACAAGAAATTATTGAGTGTTTGATGTTTTACATGACATCAAGATTATCGAAAACTAGGTCAAACTAAATACAAATGATACAACACAAGGAGTAAGATACAGACTCTTGTAAACCCTGTATCACAGGAAGGCATATAATAAAGTTTTGTTTTGTTCAGGGGCCTACCTGGTTCTATACACGCCCTCATGTACTTGTCCCTGCAAATATCCAAGAACCTCTTCACCTGAGAGGACGTCACTCGGCCCAGCTGGTACAGCACTGAAACATATAAATATACATTACCAACAGGGCTCCAGGTAATAAAGAGCTCCCTCTCTACAATAACACCTCGTGGAAGACACAGACTGTGTGCGTTGTTCGGAGGGAGTCGTTTATAGGGAGGGAAAATTAAGACATCGCTTACATTTGCAAACAGCTTGAATCCAGATCAGACGACGCGTCACCTGATCTGGATTCAAGCTGTTTGTCACTCGTTATTATATTTATTCTATCAAAATGTTCGCTTTATATGTAACTTGGAAAAAAATCAGCAGACAACAGTTTTAAGCAGACGATATCGCAGCAGTAATAGCGTAAGACATAATTGTCCTGTTTAGGGAACTGCGACAAGCATCGTTGTAAGGAGGGAGTCGTTGTTGGGAGGGCTGTTGTAGGGAGGGAACACTGTAGTGACAATACTAACAGGGCTCCAAATACATTTCATCTTATTGTGGTTGCATTTCTATTAACATATTATGCCATAGCCTATTCCTAGTTTAGAAGACAGGTGTCACTTAAAGCAGGTTGAAAGTAAATATTGGGCCACTACCGGCGGTAGTGGCCCAATGGTTAACACCTTGGACTACGGTACCAGGGGTCGTGAGTTCGATCCCCCGCCGGAACAGCGGTCTGACTAGGGGATTTTTCTGAATCCCCGATGATGTACAGGACTGTTCTTGAGCAAGACATGTACCGCGAATTGCTCCTCTCCACCCAGGGGTTAAAATGGGTACCTGTGAAGGGTCTGAGTCGGTACTGCGGCTGCATTTGACTGCGCCATATGTTAGCAGTGCTCATAGGCAAGATGGCTCGATGATCAGGGGAGTACATGTACAGTCGGCTGAGCGGTCATTCGGACTGAAAGTAGACTTTAACTTGGTATATTACTTTTTTAAAGAAGTATGCGGCCTAAGGTGCATTCTGCTTTTTACTTACAGCCTGCTTCAAGCTACCATCTGCTAGAATATAGAAAATATTTCTCATGATACATATTCTAAACTGTATAAATTGGAATGATTTTCTTCAGTGAATAAATTCAAGGTGTAAAAAAGGGTATGTATGGGGTAATGGGTTTGATAGTAAATAATTATGTCTTCCACACAGTATCAAATGTGGACTTCCCTGTGCCTTAGTTGTAACACACCTGGCATTGTAGAGTTTCTCGGGTCTTGTTTAAATTTAGTCCACATCTCATCCATTTTCATGCCTACTGATTCAATGAAATCTCTGAAAAGAATACCAACCATTTATTTATCATTTCCCTTCTCCAGTATAATATTTAAATGTAAATTTCTGCCTGCTATCAACATCTATCATTTGGACAGTTACAATAAAGCCTCTGTTTTACGACCACTAAAGCGAAGGCTAATTGACTGTTTAAAAGACAGATGACAGCTTAAAGAAAGGTGACAGTAAAACAGAAAGCTCCTATAGGAGCTTTCTTTTTTACTGTCACCTTGCTTTTAAGCAGTAGTCAGTCATAAACACCAAATCTCTAACACAATTTAGCAGTCATAAAAGAGAGGGTTTACTGTTAATACAATAAGGAAAGTTTTCCACAAGAAAGAGGTGCAGACTCATGCTATACATATTCAATTTAAAAATTGTAGATCCTGATCAGACAGAACCTGTCTGATTTCAGTCTACACTGTTTACAAAATGCATCTATAATGTAGTCATATTGCTGGTGCAATACAGGGTTATATATTCTGCTCAATACATAATAGAATCTCACTTGCAGTTTTGGCGCAAGTGTAATCAGCTGTTTCTGTCAATTATGTTAAGAGCTGAAAACAATGCCCTGTAGTGAACCGGCAATTAGTGATTGGTTTACTTATATGCCTTAAATATACACCCCAACAATTAAATATTCAGTTTATATCTAGAAACAGTTGAAAAGAACTTGCTTTTATTTTAATATAAAATATGACATTTTGAGACATTCTCTTTGCTGATTCTTTCCAAATAAACATGCATATGTAAAAACTATGATTTCAATTGCCAACAGTTTAGGGTAACAAACAGTTTAGGGTAACACAGCGTCTGATCATGCTCCAAACTGTTTACCACTCAGATTAAAACAAATAGTTAGATTTGTCAAAATGTCGGTATTTGCTAAATTTTAGTGCACTGCTTTTGCGGGCATTTAAACGGGAAAGAATAACATTTTTTTCCACTGTAACACAAATAAGTGGTAGTAATAGAGAGGTTTTACTGTTAACTGAAATGACTAATGTCTGTGGCAGCTTACTCGAGTTCCTTTTTGAAGTCAGTACTGCACTGGTCAAACCTTGACTCCAGTAACACAGCGTGGACTTGCTGTAACAGATGCTGGCTGTCTAACGCTGGCTCATGATGGAACTCTACATTGGTGGTAGCCTTTAAAGATAGAGTACATGTACCCTTAGTGCTGTACTACTTGGAATTCTGGGTAGTTTAATAAATTCTGGAATAAATTAGCAAACAGTGAATAACCAGATCAGAGAGCTCCTAAAGGAGCCCTCTGATCTGGGTCTACACTGTTTCTAGAGACATGGCTGTGACTTTAACCCATTACCCCATAGCAAGTTTCTAGTTTTAAAAAAAGATGATCACATAAAGCAGGTTGAAAGTAAAGCAGAATGTGCCTTCAGGCGCATTCTGCTTTACTTTCAGCTTGCTTTAAGCTATTATCTGCTGGAAAATAGAAAATATTTGTTAAGGTTTTTATTTGTGACAGTATAAATTTGAACTATTTTCTTCAGTAGAGAAATTAATTACATGTATATGCGTAAAAAGGCGTTTTTATGAGGTAATGGGTTAAGACACATGGGATGTACCGCATTTACAAACATTACTGTCAGAGATAATTCCACCTGTAATGTTAATCTTTAATGAATTGAAGCATATCAAAATCCTAAAATCCTGATAATATGTATATAATAAATTATGTGGTATATACGATACGATACAATAGTTTTATTGCATAAAACATTACATACAATGCTTATAGTATACTATAATTATGTAAAAACAACTTGTGAAAATTATAAATTTGTAGCATTCAAACTGTAGGAGAAGTTACATAGACAAAGTTTTAGCTTTAAAATACGGATATGTTTAACTTAACAAAACTCAAGACATTAAAGTTCAACCGTACAGACAAGATGTCTCGGTTATATACTTACCCTGACATGATCATACACTCTCTTAAAGTCAATAGGTCTATCTTTACCCTCCATAGCTGCTGGATCCAGACCATCAGCTCCATACACAAACTGGACAATATCACTGGTTGAGTTACGCACTGTCAGGTCATAGTGAGAACACAGGTCCTCTAAACTCTGTAAGATACAGAACAATATCACACACCAGCCGAGAGCTACAGTGGAGAAAACGTTATTCTTTCCAAATAAACGTGTTTACGCTAAAACTATTATTTGCAGTGCAAACAGTTTGGAGCCAGATCAGACACCGGGTAACCCGGCGTCTGATCAGGCTCCAAACTGTTTGCCACCAAGATAAACATGAATTATCAGAATTGTCCAAAAGTTGTACTTTTCTACGTTTTAGTGTTTTGCGTTTGCGTACGTTTGCATTTAAACGGGAAAGAATAACAGATTCTCCACTGTAAGAAACTTAACATTTCAAGTATCTACAGTAAAACCTCTCTATTATGACCACTTAATTGTGTAAATAATCAGGCCTTTAAGGCAGGTGACTGCTTAAAGCAAGGTGAACGTAAAACAGAAAACTCCTTTAAGAGTTTTCTGTTTTACTTACACCTTGCTTGTCTTTTATGCAGTCAATTAGCCTTCTTTCTAGTGGTAGTAAGAGTTTTCTGTTTTACTTACACCTTGCTGGTCTTTTATGCAGTCAATTAGCCTTCTTTCTAGTGGTAGTAAGAGTTTTCTGTTTTACTTACACCTTGCTTGTCTTTTATGCAGTCAATTAGCCTTCTTTCTAGTGGTAGTAAGAGCTTTCTGTTTTACTTACACCTTGCTTGTCTTTTATGCAGTCAATTAGCCTTCTTTCTAGTGGTAGTAAGAGTTTTCTGTTTTACTTACACCTTGCTTGTCTTTTATGCAGTCAATTAGCCTTCTTTCTAGTGGTAGTAAGAGTTTTATGTTTTACTTACACCTTGCTTGTCTTTTATGCAGTCAATTAGCCTTCTTTCTAGTGGTAGTAATAGAGAGGCTTTACTTTCTTTCTTTTTTTTCATTTTTACCAAAACCTTTGTTGTTACTACACAGAATTGTCTTGAAGAGTTACCTAAACCTTTCACCCCATAGCATGTTTTCTGTTTTGAAGACGACATGTGACCACTTAAAGCAGTCTGAAAGTAATGCAGAATGTGCCTTAAGGCACATTCTGCTTTACTTTCAGCCTGCTTTGAGATACCATCTGCTTGAACACAGAAAATATTTTTTATCGAGCCTATTAAGAACAGTATAAAGTTGAACAATTTTCTTGTAGGACTAAATTAAATGTGTAAAAATGCATATTTATGGAGTAATGGGCTAACAAGACATTTCTGTATGGTTTATTTACCTTGACAAGTCGTCTCTGCATGTAGCCTGTCTCAGCTGTTTTCACAGCTGTATCCACTAGACCCTCTCTACCAGCCATTGTGTGGAAGAAGAACTCTGTAGGTGTCAGGCCAGTGTAGAAACTGTTTTGTACAAATCCTCGCGCTGATGGATCCTTAGCTGTTAGCAGAAAAGTTGAATCAATAAAATAATAACACCCATCAACTTTTACAACACCTTAGACCTGTTTAAAATATACTCATTACATTTGCAAACAGTGTACGCCCAGATCAGAGGGCTCCTATAGGAACTCTTTGATCTAGCTGAGACTAGCTCAACACTGTTTGCTAATTCAGACCAGTATTTCTTAAACTAAACAGAATTCCAAGCAGACTGGTTGATGTTTTGGTTATTAAAATTATGCACGAGGGAACCTAATAATAACTCAAAAGAGTTACTTAGTATTGAAAGAGTTACAGTGGAGAATCTGTTATTCTTTCCCGTTTAAACGCAAACGTACGCAAACGCAAAACACTAAAACATAGAAAAGTACAACTTTTGGACAATTCTGATAATTCATGTTTATCTTGGTGGCAAACAGTTTGGTAACCCGGCGTCTGATCAGGCTCCAAACTGTTTGTAAAGGAAACAAGACTGCACGTTCAATAAACGCTTATGCCCCCGGTGGCATCCTTGACAATATATTCTGAATCAAGTCCAAATTATGTCAAGGTCAAGGTCAAACTGAGCTTGGGTATTACTGGTGGGTTAGTAATGGTCCAAGGAAATAACTGTATAAGTATAGAAGCATTGTAGTAAGTAGTGTCGATGCTAGACGAAACGGTAAAATCTAGTTAACCAAGAAATAGCCCATTCAAAATATTCTAAGTCCAAATTAGGTCAAGGTCAAAATCAAGGTTGGGTGATATTGGTGGATAGGGAATGGTCCAAGGCAACAACTGTATAAGTATCCAAGCATTGGAGTAAGCGGTGTTGATGCCAGACGAAACGGTAAAATCTAGTTAACCAAGAAATAGCCCATTCAAAATATTCTAAGTCCAAATTAGGTCAAGGTAAAGGTCAAAATCAAGGTTGGGTATTTTAGGTGGCTAGGGAATGGTCCAAGGCAACAACTGTATAAGTATCTAAGCATTTGAATAAGCGGTGTTGATGCTAGACGAAACGGTAAAATCTACTTAACCTGGTTACGGACGGACGTTCTCACAGTTGGACATTTGTTGGGTATATTTTTTGTTTAAAAGTACCAAAACAGTACACTAAAATACCCAACAATAACAATAGGGCAATCACGGAATGAATGGAATCTATTGTTCTCCCTACCCAACAAAGGACCTTTCGTGCGCTCGGACAGACGGAAGGACGGACGAAAGCATTGGAGTAAGCGGTGTTGATGCCAGACGAAACGGTAAAATCTAGTTAACCAAGAAATAGCCCATTCAAAATATTCTAAGTCCAAATTAGGTCAAGGTAAAGGTCAAAATCAAGGTTGGGTATTTTTGGTGGCTAGGGAATGGTCCAAGGCAACAACTGTATAAGTATCTAAGCATTTGAACAAGCGGTGTTGATGCTAGACGAAACTGTAAAATCTACTTAACCTGGTTACGGACAGACAGGACGATTACTATATGCTCCCGCATCTGTCGATGCCGGGGGCATAAAAATAGTTTTAGCGTAAACGCGTTTATTGGGAAAGAATAACGTTTTCTCCACTGTAAGTGACTATTAATTAACATCATTGATTCATTTTGATGATTTTTCCAAATTTCCAATCAGTTTCTAAATATTTTGGGATCAACAGTTACAGTAAAGACTAAGACAATCAGATATTTCTTTTTAAAATGTTAACATGGTGTGTTTGTGAAACACTATGCCCCCTGATGTGACTATGACCTCTAAATGACCTTGACCTTTGTCAGAGATATCCTGGTAGAGAGCCACACATTTTTTTCCTGTATCCTGACAGAGGTTTGCTCAATTCAGGCTGAAAGTAAAGCAGAAAGCTGCTTCTGTTATGTGAAAAACAGTCAAGCAACTGGAAGTTTGCTAGTTGTATAACTCTTTGTGTACTTACAGAATCTTTCAAAGTGTGGAAGGGCTCTGTCTTCAAAGCCATTAGGTACTCGCTTGCCACTGATAGCCTGCTGGCCCACACACGCTATCATCTGGGAAATGTTGATAAACGAACCTGCATACAGACAACACAAGCACTGAGAACTTGAAATAGGCGGTATAAATAGGGCAAAGGTAGTGTTGTGATGAAATTGAAACAGAGAGCTCCTGTGGAAGCTTTTTGCTTTACTTTTATCTTACTTAACCCTTTATCCCATAGCCTGATTCTAATTTCAAAGACAGGTGATCACTTAAAGCAGGTTTGAAGTAAAGTATAATTCATCTTAAGATGCATTCTGCTTTACTCTCAGCCTGCTTTAAGTGGGCACCTGTCTTCAAAACTAGAAACAGGTTTCAGTGCTTCCGAGTAAAGCAAGTTAACTGGATATTTTTGGTCAATGCTATGACTACTCATTAGAATTGTCTCTAAAAGTGATTGAACAACAATTTTAGTATTTGAAACACTTCTCTTATTTTGAGCTCTAAGGGTCCATATAATATCATGGTTTACCTTTAGATCCACACACAGCCATGGTAAGGGGACTGTTACTGCTGTGTAACTCTCTAAGACAGGCTTTACCAGCATGGTCTCTGATCACAGACAGCTCCTTCAGTATCATTGCCTGAATAAAACAAGATGTGTTTGTGAAACAATATAGTCCCCTGATGACCAAGGTCAGATGACCTTGACCTTTGTCTGACATGACCCAAGTTGTACTGGGTGCAGTACACATGTCCAATATGCAAACTCTATCACATGTAGTTTCGAAGTTATGGCTAAGATTAATGTTGTGAACAGACAGATAAAACCAACAAATTATCTAACAAACAGACAGACAACAAGAGTTGTCAGAGAGACAACAAAGCTCGCCACCGGCACCTTTAGAAACTTAAAAGCACACTCAAGGGCACAGAGGTCAACCTTTTTGCCTGCATAGAAAGGTCTTGTCCATATACACTGGCAAATCAAATATGAAAATAACACCTCAAGGGACATAGGAATTATAAGCATTTTTGAAACCTAAACGCAGATTTCGAAACCTAAAACCTTTCGCGACCTTAGTTCAAGGTCAAGGGCTAATTTTTTTGCATGCATGGAAAGATCGTGTCCATATACACATGCATGCCAAATATGAAAGAAATATCTAAATGGATATATGAGTTAAAGAAATTTTGAGAAACCTAAACGCAGACTTTGAAACCTAAACGCGGGTCCTTAGTTCAAGGTCAAGGTCAGAGGGCTAAAACATCTTGCATGCAAGGAAAGATGTTGTCCATATACACATGCAAACTGAATATGAAAGGAATATTTCAATGGACATAGGAGAAATAAATTTTTTGAAAAACCAAAACACAGATTTCGAAAACTAAACATTGGCCCTAAGTTCAAAGTCAAGGTCACAGGGGTCTAAATTTTGCAGTGCCTGGAAAGGTCTTGTCCATATACACACATAAACCAACTATGAAAGCAATACCTCAAGGGACATAGAAGTAAAAGGCATTTTTCAAAACCTAAACACAGGCCCTAAGTTCAAGGTCACAAGGGTCCAAATTTATCTGTGCATGGAAAGGTCTTGTCCATATACACACACATACCAACTATGAAAGCAATACCTCAAAGGATATAGAAGTTAAATGGATTTTCGAAACATAAACGCAGATTTCGAAACCTAAACACAGGCTCTTAGTTCAAGGTCAAGGTCACACGGGTCTAAATGTTTCTGTGCATCTAAATGTCATGTCCATATACACATACATACCAACTATGAAAGCAATACCTCAAAGGACATAGAAGTTAAAGGCATTTTTCTAAACATAAACAGAGGCCCTAAGTTCAAGGTCACAGGGGTCTAAATTTTTCTGTGCATGTAAAGGTCTTGTCCATATACACATACATACCAACTATGAAAGCAATACCTCAAGGGACATAGAAGTTAAAGGCATTTTTCGAAACCTCAATGCAGATTTCGAAACCTAAACGCAGGCCCTAAGTTCAAGGTCAAGGTCACAGGGGTCTAAATTTTTCTGAGCATGGAAAGCTCTTGTCTACATACAAACACATACAGACTATGGAAGCAATACCTTAAGGGATATAGAAGTTAAAGGCATTTTTCAAAAGCTAAACGCAGATTTCGAAACCTAAACACAGGCCATAAGTTCAAGGTCAAGATCACAGGGGTCAAACATTTTCTGTGCATGGAAAGGTCTTGTCCATATACACACACATACCAACTATAAAAGCAATACCTCAAAGGACATAGAAGATAAAGGCATTTTTCTAAACCTAAACACAGATTTCGAAACCCAAACACAGGCCCTAAGTTCAAGGTCACATGGGTCTAAATTTTTCTGTGCATGTAAAGGTCTTGCCCATATACACATACATACCAACTATGAAAGCAATACCTCAAGGGAAATAGAAGTTAAAGGCATTTTTCTAAACTTAAACACAGATTTCGAAACCTAAACGCAGGCCCTAAGTTCAAGGTCAAGGTCACAGGGGTCAAAAATTTTCTGTGCATGGAAAGGTTTTGTCCATATACACACACATACCAACTATTGAAGCAATACCTCAAGGGACATAGAAGTTAAAGGCGTTTTTCGAAACCTAAACGCAGATTTCGAAACCTAAACGCAGGCCCTAAGTTCAAGGTCAAGGTCACAGGGGTCTAAATTTTTCTGTGCATGGAAAGGTCATGTCTATATACACACACATACCGACTATGGAAGCAATACCTTAACGGATATAGAAGTTAAAGGCATTTTTCAAAACCTAAATGCAGATTTCGAAACCTAAATGCAGGCCCTAAGTTCAAGGTCAAGGTCACAGGGCTCTTAATTTTTCTGTGCATGGAAAGGTCTTGTCCATATACACACACATACCAACTATGGAAGCAATACCTCAAGGGACATAGAAGTTTAAAGGCATTTTTCGAAACCTAAACACATATTTCGAAACCTAAACACAGGCCCTAAGTTCAAGGTCAAGGTCACAGGGGTCAAAATTTTTCTGTGCATGGAAAGGTCTTGTCCATATACACACACATACCAACTATTGAAGCAATACCTCAAGGGAAATAGAAGTTAAAGGCATTTTTCTAAACTTAAACACAGATTTCGAAACCTAAACGCAGGCCCTAAGTTCAAGGTCAAGGTCACAGGGGTAAAAAAAATTCTGTCCATGGAAAGGTCTTGTC
The DNA here is from genome assembly GCA_922989275.2 of Gari tellinella. Classification (NCBI taxonomy): domain Eukaryota; kingdom Metazoa; phylum Mollusca; class Bivalvia; order Cardiida; family Psammobiidae; genus Gari; species Gari tellinella. The sequence goes on along the minus strand of OV277856.1, from coordinate 97,363,722 downwards.
CATATACACACACATACCAACTATTGAAGCAATACCTCAAGGGACATAGAAGTTAAAGGCATTTTTCGAAACCTAAACACAGATTTCGAAACCTAAACGCAGGCCCTAAGTTCAAGGTCAAGGTCACATGGGTCTTATTTTTTCTGTGCATGGAAAGGTCATGTCTATATACACACACATGCCGACTATAGAAGCAATACCTTAATGGATATAGAAGTTAAAGGCATTTTCAAAACCTAAACACAGATTTCGAAACCTAAACACAGGCCCTAAGTTCAAGGTCAAGGTCACAGGGGTCTAAATTTTTCCGTGCATGGAAAGGTCTTGTCCATATACACACACATATCAACTATGGAAGCAATACCTCAAGGAACATAGAAGTTTTAAGGCATTTTTCGAAACCTAAACGCAGATTTCGAAACCTAAACGCAGGCCCTAAGTTCAAGGTCAAGGTCACACGGGTCTAAATTTTTCTGTGCATGGAAAGGTCTTGTCCATATACACACACATACCAACTATGGAAGCAATACCTCAAGGGACATAGAAGTTTAAAGGCATTTTTCGAAACCTAAACGCAGATTTCGAAACCTAAACGCAGGCCCTAAGTTCAAGGTCAAGGTCACAGGGGTCAAAAAATTTCTGTGCAAGGAAAGGTCTTGTCCATATACACACACATACCAACTATGAAAGCAATACCTCAAGGGACATAGAAGTTATAGACATTTTCTTAAAATTGTTTACGCCGTTCACGACGATGCCGACGACAACGACGACGACGACGACGACTACACGGGTGGTATTGCAATAGCTCGTCATGAACTACGTACAGGCGAGCTAAAAACAAAAGTATGCCCCCTAATTTCGATCTTAGGGGCATATAAATAGCACATAAACTTTGTATTAGTCGAACCAACTCTAAACTTGCCTATACTATTTCAAACAAAAAACTGTCTGTCACACAGGTACCAACCAACTAGAGCTATCACTAAAGGTGATTGATACCCCCACTGCAGACTGACCTGTCATAAGCAGCACAACGACATGTATAAAGAATAATACATCAGTGATTCAGATTGGGCCTACTAACTATAGGACACATGTCCTAAATGATGAAATTTTCTTCGACCATTCTGCCCTAAAGAAAAAAAAGTCTAGGCCATAATCAAACGGCTCAAATGTTATTTAAATCTTAATTATCTTGTTAAAACAGAAACTTGCTAATTGGTACTGATATGTGAAATTACGATTTTCAAGAATCTAAAAAGTTCGCCGATTGTGAGGTTTTTTTTCTCCACCGATACAACAGTGTTCGAAATTAAATCGTTCAACAAACTGCCAACATTTTCATTAGGTGTTTGTTTCCTTGTTTGTTTCCTTTTAGACACGAAGCTGACAACCGATGATTTTCAACTGTCTATCGTTTATCTGACCCTTCCACGCTTAGATTTTGACATTTTGATTAAGAGTTTTTCGACCAAACACTATTTCGGAGAACTTTGATTTTATCGTTCACATATCAATGAAGATATAGATATATTTGTGAGTGCACAGTAACCTCCCTTTGTTAACGGTGCGGAAGTAATTCGTATTTCCCTTTTTGATGAACGATAAGAATTTGAAATAAATTTGTTTTTTCCTGAAATTAATTTGTTAAAAAGACAAAACGAAGCTTATCTGTTCCTCTGTTGTCGTATTCAGCGGAAAATCTATCGGCCATTTTGTCTGCCAAACTTTAAAACTACCGGCCCTTATGTCCCATGAAAGGATTTGTTCTCGGCCATTTTCATTTTCTTTTGGCAATTTGCCGATGGCCAGGCCAAATCTGAATCACTGATACATGCATATTAAGGAACTAAATTTGAAGTTGAAAAGGGGCATAATTCTGTCAAATTTTATGCAAGAGTTGTCAAACTTAATGAAAAGTCTCACAATACAACACTTAAAATGTGTACTAAGTTTGAAGACAAAATCATGAATAGTTTTCAAGAAAATGGCATGTTAAAAAAAAAAAAAAATCTCAATTAAGAGACAAAAAATCAAGTTAAAAAGGGGCATATTATTCTGTCAAATTTGGTGCAAGAGTTATGAAACCTATTAATGAGCTTCCCCAAATAACATTCATAATGTATACCAAGTTTGAAGATGGTATCATAAACAGTTTTCAAGAAAAAGGCAAATGTCCCGGAAAAACGTGACGGATGGACAAGGCGTTTCCTATATCCTTCTACAACCGTTATTCGAACACAACCAAAAATCGAACACCTGAATCATTTCGCGTGACATCTATAGTTACAAACAGATTTGCATAACCGCGCGTGACATTTTGACAGTAACACCGGTAGAATTGTCAAGAACACAAAATCGGCAAAAAAGATCAGTAAATAAGTGAAAGGGCATTTGTTGAACTTATCTGACTATAAATATTGTATTTACATCTAATCCCAAATTTCCCAATGCATAATTTGGCCACAAACTACATTTTCTGTTATCAAAAATGACCAGTGGTGTATCGGCTGCAAAACTTTTACATTTACCTCATTCCTAATGGTCCGGAAAACAATATTGAGGGTTCAGACCACTAAATTTTATCAAATCTCAAACTAGGGGTCCTTATCACTTTTTTCACTTTCTTTATTTCCTAATTGTGTTTCATATAAGAAATAACAGGGAATAAACAAAATATTTGTTTATGTTACAGGTTCCAGTACACTAGTTTTATTTTAGAACAATATGTTCAACAAATTTTAAGAAATTTCTTCTTTGTTTTAGATGCATTTCACATCAAAAGGGAGACCCTTCTAATGCCCTGTCTGTAGCCAGTGACAATTGATACCTTATGTCTAAACTACTGTAAATTACATGTAAAAAGGTTGACATTTACTTTTTATGAGGTTACAAACTCTTGTTTTATGTTTTATCTGACATTTTATGAACAAACACTTACCCTGGGCTGCATATAGTAAAAATTCTGTGGTGTCAAACCTGCTGTTCGAATTTAGGTTGGCATTCCACTGAGAATGAGGTGAGAGGGCCACTTTGCTTTTTTACATTGTTAGAGAACCGATTTTAGTTGCAATAACTTACCCATTATATTAGAATTTGAAAATAACCAGTTTATCCAGTATCTATGTAAAAAATAACTTTTATTCACATAGAAATTTGTAATTGACTCGAAGATGCTTAGGTGTTCGAATAATGGTGGTACCGGGATATAGCCCCCACCACTAGTGGTGGGGGTATAATAACATTACATCAATATATCAATCTACGACAAGAAAATATATTTGCCGTACACTTTGTCTATGGTATTTCTTTTTAACCCCTACACTGGTACCCACAGTACAATTGTTATTTGCAAACAGTTGGACCCTGATCAGACATCCATCCCATAATGCAGATGAGGGTCCAAACTGTTTAACAATCAATTTATCTAACACTAAAATTTGAGAAAAGTTTAGAAATAAGAACAGACAATTCTTTAAAGCAGATGGCTTCAAGGGTTAAACACATAGGTATTAGCTTTATTTGTACCTCTAAAGTCTCGTCCTCTGAACAGCCAGGCTGGGTGGTCAGTTTGCCTTCCTCCAGGTCTCTGATATAGCCATCACACTTAGTGTACCTAGAACACAGCAGCACAAAACATAACATCAAACAAATGTTTTTTTTTATAAATTTCAAAACATTTTGCATTACATGTTACTGATCTCAATATACCATCTCATGCCTATAAGTGCTAAAAACTGGTAGCAGCTTAAAGCAAGATGTAGTAAAGCAGAGAGCACCTTAACCCATAACCCCATAGCCTATTTCTCGTTTTGAAGACAGATGACCACATAAAGCAGGTTGAAAGAAAAGCAGTATGCACCTTCAGGCACAGTCTGCTTAACTTTCAGCTTGCAATAATCTACCAGCTGATAGAATAAAGAAAATATTTCTTATGATACATATTTAGGACTGCATAAATTGGAACTATTTTCTTCAGTGGAGGAATAAATTAAAGGCGTGCAAAGGCGTATTTATGGAGGGAAAGAAATAAGGAGCTTTACTTTTATCTTGCTTTAAGCAGTATCCTACCTTATACACAGATATAGGTAATTTGCACTACTGGCTATGGAACATATCGCTAAGCAGTAATCTGCCTTCAAACATTCTGCTCTGCTTTCAACCTCCTTTAAGTGGTTACATATTTTCAATACTTGAAACATGCTACAGTGGGGAATCTGTTATTCTTTCCCAATAAACGCGTTTACGCTAAAACTATTATTTGCAGTGCAAACAGTTTGGAGCCAGATCAGACGCCGGGTAACCCGGTGTCTGATCAGGCTCCAAACTGTTTGCCACCAAGATAAACATGAAATATCAGAATTGTCCAAAAGTTGTTCTTTTCTACGTTTTAGCGCTTTGCGTTTGCGTTTAAACGGGAAAGAATAACAGATTCTCCACTGTATGCAGTAATGGGTTAAATCCTTTACGGTCTGTGTCACTTGACTTACCCATCTTCTAGCAGGTCGTTCTTTGCCTTTATCAGACTCAATCCTGGGGTAACATCCCCTATACCTATGGAGAATCCTCGGTTACCTGACAAAACAAAATAAACAACCGTCATGTAGCTTACTCCTTTACTTCCTTACTCCTTTCAACCCATAAAATGTTGAATTTAGACAATGGACAGTCATATTATTTAACTTTTTAACCAGAAATGGGTGTCAAAGCCACCTGATGCTCGCCTGTTTAAAGTTTAAGTCTAAAAAAACATCTTGTATCAGAAGCAAATCAATTTTCAGTTTAGAAAGATTATTAAATTAATGTTGAGTCTAAATCTAGTTATATTAAACTTTAAAACAACTTGTGTAACATTTAACCTTGTGATTTGTAGTCGAAAAACATAAGTCCAAAACATGTCAAATATTGACATAAATTAAAATCATTTTTAAATTTCAACTTCATAACATCAATATTTGACCCCTAATGAACCTCCATACAAAATTTCAGCACCCTTGCACAAGTATTAAACTTTAAAACAACCCGTCCAAAAAACTTTAACCTGGTAATTTGTAGTCAAAAAACCTAAGTCCAAAACATGTTGAAAATTGACATAAATTAAAATTATTTTTAAATTCCAACTGCATAACATCTATATTTGACCCCTAATGAACCTCCATACAAAATTTCAGCACCCTTGCACAAGTATTAAACTTTAAAACAACCCGTCCAAAAAACTTTAACCTGGTGATTTGTAGTCGAAAAACTTAAGTCCAAAACAAGTTGAAAATTGACATATTTTAAAATTATTTTTAAATTCCAACATCATAACATCAATGTTTAACCCCAAATGAACCTCCATACAAAATTTTATAACCCTAGCACAAATATTAAGCTTTAAAACAACCCGTCCAAAAAACTTTAACCTGACCACGCTCACGCACGCCGGGGGTATGACATTAGCTCTGCTGTTCTACGAACAGGCGAGCTAAAAACAGGTAAAGGATTTTATATTATTTTTTTGGTTTGTTTCTAGACAACCTTCAGGAGGCTTCTTTTAAGAGTCTTCACTGCTGACAAAGGATTCATACAACAGCTGAATACAGTAAAACCACTCTATTACGACCACAAAATTGTGTTAATTATTAGGTACTACAGGTGACTTCTTACTTTCACCTTGCTTCAAGCTGTCATCTGTATTTTATACAACCAATTAAGACTTTAATTTAGTGTTCCTAATAGTAAGTTTTTACTGTAATTATCATATCAAAATTGATAGAATGTCGATATCTCTATTAACTCTTTCCTCCCTGAAACCTAAAATGGACAATCCCAGTTTCAATTTAAGTCTAGTCCATTTCTGACTTTTAAGGGTTGTTTTTGTCAATGTTTTGCATTAAGACAAACAGTGAAGACCCAGACCAGAGGGCTCCCTAAGGAGCCCTCTGATCTGGGTATTCACTGTTTGCACAGGACAAGTGCACTTTTCACATGTATACTGTTTGAAAAGGACGCCTATACGCGGGACTAGGATTCAAAGGGTTAAAAGTTTAAACAACAAGAATGATAACCAGAACAGAAACCCTAGTTAACATTACTCACTGAGAAATGCTGGACACAGCCTGGCTAGTCTAGCTAGGCAATTAGCTACTTTCTGTTCACCAAAGTCTCGCAGAATCACATAGAATATGTTGTTTTTAGAGCCGGACCCCAGGGTACCTTTGTCCATAGAACCACACAGCAGCTCACTGTTACGAATCACCACAACTGAAACACAATGGTAACATAAGCAATATCTGTAAGAGGAAAACAAAACCTTCAATTAGGCTATACAAGTTTCTACCAGTATATAGACAAGATGGTTTACCCCTGTTTATGTATTTTTCTGACCTGGTCAATTTGTTTTAGATTGGAACATTTTAAAAATGAAAATTGGATGATTATTGGGCTCAATGATTTCCGTAAAGCAAGCTAGAGATACAGATACAGTGGAGAATCTGTTATTCTTTCCCGTTTAAACGAAAAAGTACACAAATGCAAAACACTAAAACGTAGAAAATTACAACTTTTGGACAATTCTGATAATTCATGTTTATCTTGGTGGCAAACAGTTTGGAGCCTGATCAGACGCCGGGTTACCCGGCGTCTGATCTGGCTCCAAACTATTTGCACTGCAAATAATAGTTTTAGCATAAACGCGTTTATTGGAACGAATAACGTTTTCTCCACTGTAACTGTATTTATTGAGTGTAATGTACAGTAATGAAGACATTATTTTTCCCCGTTTCTCAAACGCAATGCACTAAACTGTAGAAAATTAATTTTTTAGAAATTTCCAACAGTTACTATCTATTGTATCTGAATGGCAAACGGGTTGGTTACCCAGAGTCTGATCTGGCTCCAACCTGTTTGCATTAGAAATAATAGTTTAAGCGTAAACACGTTTATTGGGAAAGAATAACAAAGATTAACATATCAGTAAAGTTAGCGCAGTGGTCTTGTGCTGCACGAGGATCATGCTTATATCAAGTATGAAAGTGTACGAATATATATCCGATGCTACCTTGCTTACCTATTTACCATTATAAACTGTTCTGCTCTAAAAATATAAAACGGTCAGGTCAAAAAAATTGGGCAAAACCATATTATCATTTATTGTACACATTCACCACATTTACAAGAGATTGACAGTCAGGACTAACTACTTACATGAGTCATTGACACACAGGTCCTCCTCAGAGCTGTAGTTTTTACCCCTTGTTTTGAGGTTTGCTTTCACAGGACACTGTTTGTTAGGCCTCATCAGTACACTGAAGATCTGCTTCCCTGACCATAACTTGACTGGCTGTAAGAGAACATTAGGTAAAGGAACCATTACTTGCTTGTCTGTTAACTCTTTGAACCCTAGTCCCGCATATAGGCGTCCTTATCAAACAGTGTACATGTGAATAGAACACTTGTCCTGAGCAAACAGTGAAGACCCAGATCAGAGGGCTCCGAAAGCAGCCCTCTGATCAGGGTCCTCACTGTTTGCCATAATGCCAAACATTGACAAAAACTACCCTTTAAAGTCAGAAATGGACTAGACTAAAATGGAAACTGGAATTGTTCATTTAAAGTTTCAGGGAGGAAAGAGTTAAGGTAAGGTATTCAATACAAGATTAGGGTATTGTCTGTATGGGAGCTTAACAACACCTTGGAAAATTTTTACCCTTTCAATCATAGAAGCACCTTTTGACTCCTTTCTCTTAGAAATGCCTATTCATGACTCACCATGTCCTGATAAATATTTTCCTGCATTATGACGCAATGATATTCATTCCTGGGAAGACTTTGTCCTTATTTCAGTAGTCGATGAAAGGTGAATAATGTTCATAGTGGGCAGAGTTTATATACAATTATTTAGCCAGAGAAGAAATGAGGAATAAACTGAGCTCTCTAACCTTCACAATACAGGGTGGAGGGAGGTCAATTTTTGTGTTTGTGTCGTTGGATGTCAACATGGCCGCTATCAGCTGACTCGTCCTGGCCCGGTCAAAGAACACATTCTTCTGGGTGATCAGGTAGCCACCTAGAGATACATACAGACATGTACTACAGTCATTATTAACCCTTATCCTGCGGTGATGTCGTCTGCTTCGATATTGTCGTCTGCCAAATTTGTTAAATTTAGATGTATACATTTTTTAAGTAAAGAAACCTAAAGAAGAGTGTCAAACAGTTTGGATCCAGATCAGACGCCGCGTTATGCGGCGTCTGATCTGGATCTAAACTATTTGCAAAAAACAATAAAGTCGCGACCAGCAGGCAAAGGGTTAGTACCAAATACAAGCATGAATGAATACTTGGCCATACTTACATTTGCAGTCAAATCATATGGGTTGAAATTAAAGCCATTATTACAGTGGAGAAGAAGTTATTTTTACCTGCTTGGCAATCTACTCCTTAGATACACCTTTTTAAGCATTTAATTTATTCCTCCACTGAAGAAAAGAGTTTTTATTTATGCAGAAATGAATATGTAACATAGATATGCAACTGACCGGAACCATATTTACAATATTGGTTAAGGGCTTCTAGAAGTGTCATCATGCCAAATATCAAAGCCTTGGCCATATTAGTTTCAGAGAAAAAGATGTTTGAAGATTTCACTAAATAACTCTATGTAAAATTATGACCCCGGGGCGGGGTCATTTTTTACCCAAGGGACCTAATTTGAACAATCTTGATAGAGGACCTGAAGATGATGCTTTGTGCAAAATATCTAAGCTCAGGGTACTGTGGTTTCAGACAAGAAGATTTTTAAAGTTTTCATTGAAAAAATCTATTTTTAGCTCCTGTGACCTAGATATGCAACGGACCAGAAATGTTTGAACAACATTATAAGAGGACCATATAAGGATCATTCAGGCCAAGTTTGGTATAAATCTATCCAGTAGTTTAGGAGGAGATGTCGTTTAAAGAAATTGTTGACGACGAATGAACGGACGAACAACGCACGAACGAACAACGACGGACAGAGGACGATCAAAATATAGGTGAGCTAAAAATGGGGTAAAGGGTAAAACAAAATTAAATGCAAACACACTGCAAAGAAATGGAGAATATTACCATTTCTTGAAGATATTGTGGAACAGTTTAAATCTGACAGAGTGGAAAACAGTTACGATCCTGATCAGATGCCTAAATACTCTATCTGATCTAGCTCCAAACAGTTTGCAATGGGAATCATTGATTTAGCACAAAATTAATGTGTTTATTTAGACAGAATGTCTTCCACCACTGTATTATAAATGACTCTGAAAGATTTACAATAACTTGCAACAAACAAGAGGACCATGGCCCACAAGACTGAGAACATTGTACCTAAGCTGACTGGGCAAGACAATATTGTGATATATATAGCTATAAAATGATTTTTAAAGGTTTTCCTATATAAGTCTATATAAAACAGATAAGCCCCTGGGCAGGGCCAAGTTTGATCAAGGGGTCATAATTTGAACAATCTTGGTAGATGCCAAATATAAAAGGTATGGGCCTTACGGTTTCAGAGAAGAAGAGTTTCAAAGGTTTTCCTATGAAAAACTAATAAGCCAAAGGGCGGGGCAATTTTTGGCTGGGGGTCATACTTTGAACAATCTTGGTAGAGGACCAAAAGGCAAAGCTATATGTCAAATGTTAAAGATCTGGGCCTTATAGTTTCAGAGGGGAAGATTTTTAAAGGTTTTCCTATATAAGTCTATGTAAAACTGATAAGCCCGGGGGCGGGGCCAATTTTGACCTTATGGTCATCATTTGAACATTCTTGGTAGATGACTATAAGGCAAAGCTACATGTCAAATATAAATGATCTGGGCCTTACAGTTTCAGGAGAAGATTTTTAATGGTTTCCCTATGAAAAACTGATAATCCGAAGGGCGGGGCCATTTTTGGCCTGGCGGTCATAATTTGAACAATCTTGGTAGAGGACCACAAGGCAAAGCTATATATCAAATATTAAAGAACTGGGCCTTAAAGTTTCAGAGAAGAAGATTTTTAAAGGTTTTCCTATATAAGTCTATGTAAAACTGATAAGCCCGGGGCGGGGCCAATTTTAACCAGGGGGTCATAATTTTAACAATCTTGGTACAGGACTATAAGGCAAAGCTACATGTCAAATATTAATCGTCTAGTCCATACAGTTTCAGAGAAAAAGATTTTTAAACGTCTTCCTAAGAAAAACTGATAAGCCCCAGGGTGGGGCCATTTTTGGCCCCAGGGTCAAAATTTGAACAATCTTGGTAGAAGATCATTAGGTTATGATACATACCAAATATCAAAGGTCTGGGCCGAGGGGTTTCTGAGAAGAAGATTTTTTAAGATTTTCTTATGCATTAAAAGTTGTCTATATGGTCATGTTAGAAAATCTGGTCCCACAGCAAGGGGAATAACTCTAGCCAAAAACTTTGAACAAGATTTCGTTCCCCCCTTGTCACTGATGCTTTTGACAAAGTTTGGTTGAAATCGGGTCAGTGGTTTCTGAGGAGATGTTGTTTGAAACTGTGAACGGACGACGGATACCGGACGTCGGACAAATTGCAGTCACAATAGCTCATCCTGAGCCTTTGGCTCAGGTGAGCTAAAAAGAAGCAAAAGTAAGACTAAGATATTCCAATGAGATACAGCTTCAAATGAAAATTAAGGTCTAATCCAAAATTTTGACACTGCTAATGTCTGTCACTGCTGCAAATAAAACAGCAAAACTTTAAGTCTCATTTTGACTCCTTCCTCAGGTGCTTACCAGAGCTCCAGGTAAGGGAGCATGAATTTCATACTGTTTCTCCTTTATGTCTCAATCAGAACCTATGTTGTTACTACTCATTAGAATCATCTTTATAGTGAAGACAAGGAATTTAGTTTTTGAAATATTCACCTCATCTTTAGAAAAGTAGTTTTGTTTTTCAGTTTAACTCTTTCAACACAATGGACCTGTTTAAAATATACTTATTAAATTTGCAAACAGTGTAGACTCAGATCAGAGGGCTCCTATAGGAGCTCTCTGATCTGGGTTTACACTGGACTCACAAGGACACTTAATAACCCATAAGAGTTATTTGGTGTTGAAAGAGTTAAGAACTACAGACATGTAGACAATACCTGTAATAAAATCCTGTATGGCTGCTATGAGAGGTTCACCATTCCTTGGAGTTACAATGTTAGACTTGGACTGAAATAGAAACCAGTATTTACATTTAAAAGTATCACAATTACCACTTAACTCTCAAGTGAAAGGGGCCAGTTTTACATTACCTTTTAACACCATTACCACTTGAACTTCAAGCGAAAGGGAATTATAATTTAACATTATTTCACAATTATCACTTCACTTCTAAATGAAAGGCAATCAGTTTAACATGACTTTCTTATCACAATTACAGTGGAGAATCTGTTATTCTTTCCCAATAAACGCGTTCACGCTAAAACTATTATTTCAATTGCAAACAGCTTAGAGCCAGATCAGACGCTGGGTAACCAGGCATCTGATCAGGCTCCAAACTGTTTGCCACCAAGATAAACATGAATTATCAGAATTGTCCAAAAGTTGTACTTTTCTACGTTTAAGTGTTTTGCGTTTGCGTACGTTTGCGTTTAAATGGGAAAGAATAACAGATTCTCCACTGTACCTGTCTTTAACACCTAATAAATAATACAAGCGGGTGGTCATAATAGAGGGGTTTTACTGTAAATAAGAAGTGTGATAAGGTCTTACCCCCATCAGTGTGATGGCCTCAGCCTTGGCCTCCTCTGTCTGCGGTAAGTGAAGGTTCATTTCATCACCATCAAAGTCAGCATTGAACGGGTTACAGCAACACTCGTTAAACCTGAACGTCCTGTGAGGCTTGATTTTAGCCTGTTAAATGTACAAGATATACAACAGTTAACCCTCTCTAGGCTGGAAACCAATACAATGCTCCCTCTCTACAACAACATCCAATGGGAGACAACGATTATGTGTGTTGTGAGGAGGGAGTCGTTATAGAGAGGGAAAATGACTTACATTTGCAAACAGCTTGAATCCAGATCAGACGCCGCGTAACGCGGCGTCTGATCTGGATTCAAGCTGTTTGCCACTCGTCATAATGATTTTTCTGTCGAGATGTCAATTATGTAAGAATAACAGGAGACAACAATTTTAAGCAGACGATATTGCAGCAGTAAACTCGTTTAGACATAATTGTCTTTGGAACAGTGGAAAGCGTCGTTGTAAGGAGGGATTCGTTGTTGGGAGGGCCGTTGTAGAGAGGGAGCGCTGTATATGCATATTCTACAAACAGTGAGGAGTCTGATCAGAGGGCTCATTAACCCTTTACCTGATAGTCTATTTCTAGTATTGAAGATATGTGACTTCTTAAAGCAGCTTGAAAGTAAAGCAGAATGCGCCTTAAGGCGCATTCTGCTTTACTTTCAGCCTGCTTTAAGCTATCATATGCTAGAATATAGAAAATATTCCCTATAATATATCTTCATAACTGTTTTAATTGGAACTACTTTCTTCAGCGGATGAATAAATCATATCCGCTTAAAGGCGCCTCTGTTGGGGAAAGGGTTAACCCTTTTCTCTATAAAAGCACATTTCAGCTCATTTAATTTATCTCTCCACTGAAAAAAATAGTTCTAACTTTTAAAGTAAAAGTCATGTACAATTATAATATTATCTATATTGTAGCAGATTGTAGCTTAAAGAAGGCTGAAAGTAAAGCAGAATGTGCCTTAAGGTTCATTCTGCTTTACTTTCAACCTGCTTAAAGTGATCAACTATCTCCAAACTTAGAAGCATGCTATGGGGTAGAGGTTAAGGAGCCCTCTAATCAAGGTCTGCATTGTTTGTTTAATTTCTATCTTTCTGAAATATTTTCTTAAAACAACCCTTAAAATCAACATATTAAACTGATAATTTTTCAAAAGTGGAAATGTATGTGAGAAAAATTCAGCATAAAATAGGAATTTTAACCCTTTCCTCCATAGAAGCACCTTATAGAACATTTAATTTATTCCTTCTTAGCAGGTGGTAGCTTAAAGCAGGCTGAGAGTTAAGCAGAATGCACCTTAAGGGGCATTCTGCTTTACTTTCAACCTGCTTTAAGTGCTCACCTGTTTTCAAAACTAGAAACAGGCTACGGGGTAAAGGGTTAAAATGACAAAGATACTCTTAACAAAAACCATTTACTCTTGGCACAATTTGGACTTATTATCTAAATATTTGTCAAAAAACGTCATCATCAGACATGTAATTAATCTGAAAATCCAGATTTCAAAGCAACTTTTCATCCGAATTCAAAAAGAAAAGTTCAGAATACCCATGTCTTACACAAAGCATGTCAGTTAAATTGATAGAATGTGACAAGTCAAATTCACAGAAGCTTTCTGCTTTATCTTTATTATGCATCAAGCAAACACCACCAGTTGGCAGGGTTCCAGATAAGAGGGGGTAAACTGAACAAATCCAACATTTTCCCACTCATTCTAGCACCAAATCCTATAGTGTCACTACTCATTAGAATCGTCTCTTGGAGACGATTCTAATGAGTAGTGACACCATAGGGTTTAATGCAGAAATAAAGATTTTGATTTTTGAAATTATCTGGAGCCCTAGTTAGGACTCATATATTGTCTTCTTTTCTAGAATCACTTCACACAAGTTTGAATATACAGTAAAACCTCGCTATTACGACCACTAAATTATGTTAATTATTAGGGTGTTTACGATAGGTGACCGCTTAAAGCAAGGTGACAGTGAAACAGAAAGCTCCTATAGGAGCTTTCTGTTTCACTGTAACCTTGCTTTAAGCTGTCACCTGTCTATTATACACTCAATTAGCCTTCTTTTTAGTGGTCGTAATAGCGAGGTTTTACTGTACTTTAGTTTCTTACATAGAAAGCCTGTATACTGAGTTTGTGCAAGGAGGGCTGCCTGTTGAACAAGACGATATCCCCATCTATCATGTGCCGCTCTACAATATCTCCAGTCTTTAACTCCTTGGCAATCTTCTCTCTGTTACCATACTTCAGAAATCTAAATGAAAATCATGCCATTACCAGTCTTTATGTTTTAATTTCAGACTTTCATTCTTTTTTTACATTATGAACTCTAAATAGAGTTACTTCTGGTGTTACAAAATTGAAGTTTCATCAAAATAAGGCATGTGATTGGTTCTTTTCCTCAGTCAGACAAAACATATACATTTGTATAACTGTATCTCAATTAAATTGAAGTGTCAAAATAAGGCATGTGATTGGTTCTTTTCCTCAAGCAAACAAAACCTATATACCTGTGTCTCGATTACTTGCACTCTCGTAATTTGATAACTGAAACTCACTTTAATCTGACATAATCAAATGTAAAGGTAACAAGAATTTCAGCGAAATTAAATGTTTATATCCCATTTGTCTGTCAGTTCACACATTTAAATCTTCCCCTATCAAGTTTTATTATATGCCTTTGTATGATATCGAGCGTTTCCGCCGCGTGTATTTGCACAGTAAAATACAAGAGTCTGTATCAGCCACCTTGTATCAGCCACTTTGTATTTTACTCTGACCTCGCTTTCGATTTAACGTGACGTCATATACGTACGTGTACAAGTGCCGCGTTATTCATTGTGGCAAACAAAAAATCTTGTTCTGCTTCAAATAACTAATAAATTTTGGCTATAAAATGATTTAAACAACTATTTAATTGTTTCTGGTGTGTATTCAAGGCATATAATAAACACATCACCAGTTGGCAGTGTGCTACAGAGTGTTGCATTTAGCTCTCGACGTTTTTGGTGGAAACAACCGATCAGACTCGCGCCAAGGCGCTCGTCAGATCGGCTATTTCCCCCAAAATCGTCTCGAGCTAAATACAACACTCTGTAGCACACTGTCAACTGGTAATGTGTATTTACCGTCTGCTTTAACTGTCTTACAACCAAAATATTGTCTGCATTAGTACTGTTGTCTGCAATATTTTTGAAGTCAGCTTTAGGGCTGTGTTGACTGGAGAAATGTCGATACGAGTGTCAAACAGTTTGGAGCCTGATCAGACGCCACATAATGCGGCGTCTGATCAGGATCCAAACTGTTTGAAACGTCGCCTTTCGGCGCCATTGGCAGTGAAAGAGGTAAACTTGATTTGATTTGTTATGATATTACAGTAAAACCTCGCTATTACGACCACTAAAACGAAGGCTAATTGAGTGTATAATAGACAGGTGACAGCTTAAAGCAAGGTGACAGTGAAACAGAAAGCTCCTAAAGGAGCTTTCTGTTTCACTGTCACATTGCTTTAAGCGGTTACCTCTCGTAAACACCCTAATAATTAACAAAATTTAGTGGTCGTAATAGAGAGGTTTTACTGTACTTTGCTTTCAACAGTATCTTAGTCAAGCCTGGATTGGAACTTACTTCTTGACGTTATTATGTCTCTGCTGTATGAAGTTGGCCCCAGGGTGAACGTCACAGCCATTCTTTATTAGAGTCCTCATCAACTGTATATTAGCTTTGTTGACCTTCTCAGGATAGGTCATCACCTTGGCAACATGGATTGGAACTGCTACCTGTAACATATAGGAGTAGCTCAGTCTCGCATAACTCAACTTGTTCTATATGAGAGACAGTTGGTCTGAAAATGTGTTGCCTTTTTTTTAACCCTTAAAACACATTCTTCTTTACCTCAAACCTGCTTTAATCCATTACCCCATAACCTGTTTCTAGTTTTGAAGACAGGTGACCTCTTAAAGCAGGGTGAAAGTAAAACAGAATGTGCTTTTAAGGCGCATTCTGCTTTACTTGCAACCTGCTTTAAGCTATCCTCTGCAAAGATAATTAAAATAGTTCTTATGGTACATGTTCATGACGGTACAAATTGGAACTATTTTCTTCAGTTAGGAAATGAAATAAATGCGCTAAAAGTCGTTTCCATGGAGGAAAGGGTTAAGTGGTCACCTGTCTTCCAAACTAGATACATGTACAGGCTATGGGATAATGGGTTAACTAACTAAGAATTAAGGTAGTAAGTACCAGGTGTTCAGTAAATCAGACACTTATTAACTCATTGTGCCCTAGTGATGCATATATGCGTCCTTAACCAAAAGTGTACCTGTCAAGAGTACACTTGTCTAATGCAAACAGTGAAGTCCCTGATTAGAGGGCTCCTGCAGGAGCCCTCTAATCAGGAACTTCACTGTTTGTCACTTTGAAATATATTATAAAACAAGAGGGCCATGGCCCTTAATTCGCTCACCTGAGGTCATTGTGCCTTAGCTTAATAGGCAAGACAACATTTTAATATAGCTGTAAATGGAATTATCTTCCAGACAAAAAAAAACATGACAAATTGGAATAACTTAAAAAAATATTGTTGGCAGAGTTATGGCCCTTATCCATGACACTTCTTCTTATCAAGCTACATGTATTTCCATATGATTATTTATTGCGCACTCTGCTTTACTTTCAACCTGCTTTAAGTTATCATCTACTAAGATATAGATACTATTTCTTATATCTTATATGTTTATGACTGTATAAAGTGGAATTCTTTTCTTTAGAGGAGGAATAAATTAAAAGCGTAAAAAGGCATATGTATGGGGTAATGGGTTAACATCAGTAGAACTGGAGTTATCTCAAAGACAAGAAAATATGACACTGGGAAATATCTCAAAAATGACATTGACCTTTGTAGGACATGACCCAAGTTATAAAGTTTCTAACTTTAACAAAGTTATGGCTAAGATTAAAGTTGTGGACTGACAGACAAACAAATGGACAAACAGACAAAAAAGCAGACAGACAAAAACAATATGCCCCCAACTGCAGGGCATAAAAATATAGCAGACAACACCATATGCTGTGAACCTCATCAGCTGACCAGCTGACCTGAGTTCAGTTATGTAACTCTGCCAGTAGGAAATTTGGCTAGGGTCTAACTCTTATAATGCTGAATTGCTGTCTGCTATACATATTTTGAATGTGAATTATGACCTAGATATTTAACCGACCAGAACCATTTGAACAAACTAGGTAAAGGACATTTAGAAGTGTCACCATGCCAAATATCAAAGCTCTGGCCATATTAGTTTCAGTGGAGAAGACGTTTGAAATTTTCACTATATAACTCTATGTAAAACTGTGACCCCCGGGGCGGGGCCAATTTTGACCCCAGGGACATAATTTGAACAAACTTGATAGAGGACCTGTAGATAATGTTATGTGCCAAATATCTAAGCTCTGGCCCTTGTAGTTTCAGACAAGAAGATTTTTTAAGATTTCCTTATTTTTTCACTTTGGTTGCCATAGCAACCAGAGTTCTATATTGTTTTCAATTCTTTGAACAAATTTGAAAGAGCTTGACCCAAGGAACATTCCTGTAAAGTTTGGTTGAAATCTGTTCAGCCGTTTAGGAGAAGATGTCATTTGAAGCAATTGTTAACGACGATGGACGACGGACACAGGGCCATCCCAATAGCTCACCTTGAGCCTTTGGCTCAGGTGAGCTAAAAACAGCCCTAAATAGTCTAAAATGGACCAGCCTTTATGGTAAACTGGAATTTTCCATTGAAAGTTTCAGGGGATAATGAGTTAATGTGCTTATATTAGTATCAGTTAAGACAAAGTACAGACTTGAAATTCACCTTTATAAGCTAAAGGGCAAAGTCCATATTTAGGTCTGTCTTTTCAACTTTCTTTTTCAATCAAAATATTCTCTGTTTATAGGTGTCATTAACAATACACATTTAAAGAGAATTCAGTTTTTGGGCAAATGCCTTCTCCAATTCTACAAAAACGATTACTTGATTATTTGTTCTCACCTGATCAATGCCCATATTTGGATCTGGAGAAATAACTGTACGTCCTGAAAAATCGACTCTCTTTCCAGACAAGTTACCTCGGAAACGTCCTTGTTTACCTTTCAACCGTTGGACAAAGCCTCTGGTATATTTCTTTGGCTGCAATTAGAAACATATAACATGATTATCTGAGTACAATACTTGTAAAGTAAGGGTCACATTAAAGATTAACAGTAAAACCAGCTAAAGAGTACAATCAAAGGAAAATTATTTGATAGCTTTAAACAAAGAACATATCCGCTAAATTGATTAATGTAAAAAGCTCCTTTAGAGCATTTTACTTTATTGATTTCCTGCATTACGCAATAACTTTTCCATTGAGACCTCAATGACAGACAGATTCTATAAGAAAACAGTGTAGACCCTTTCAGACAGCTTCAGATGCTGCCTGATGTGCATTTTCACTGTTTTCACAGAGTATAAATATACTCTATTAGCATGTAGAGGTTTAACGTTTTGTACACTGGCGTTGTAGACGGTGAACGCCAGTAAGTAAGTAAGTTAAGTTTTGTATATCAACTAAGTTTTAATTTCCAATTTCTAAAGTTCAATTTCCATCACCAGCTAGCATAACCTATTAAAAACCCATAGATACACATTTTTATGTCTTTTTTATTCCTCCACTGAAGGAAAAAGTTCCAATTTATTCAGACAAGAATATGTTACATAAGAAATATTTTCTATATCCTAGCAAATGGTAGGTTAAAGCAGGTTGGAAGTAAAGCAGAATGCACCTAAGTTGTCACCTGGATTAACCAGAAATGTCAAAGCCACCTGATGCTTGTATGCTTGAACTTTAAGTCTAAAAACATCTTGTATCCAAAACAAATCAATTTTCAGTTTAGAAAGATTATTAAAAGAATAATGAGTCTCAATCTAGTTATATAAAACTTTAAAACAACCCGTCCAAAAAACTTTAACCTGGTGATTTGAGGTCAAAAACATGTCCAAAACATGTCAAAAATTGAAACAAATTAAAATCATTTTTAATTCGAACTTCAAAGCCTCAATGTTTGTTCCAAAATGAAGCTCCATAAAAAAATTCAGCACCCTAGCATATGTATTAAACTTTAAAACAACCCGTCAAAAAACTTTAACCTGGTGATTTGTAAGAACAAAACCTAAGTCGAAAACATGAAAATTATTAAAATTGTTTTTAAATTCCAACTTCATAACATCAATGTTTGACCCCAAATGAAGCTTCATACAAAATTTCTGTACCCTAGCACATGTATTAAACTTTAAAACAACCCGTCCAAAAAACTTTAACCTGGTCTTTTGTAGTAAAAAACCTAAGTCCAAAACATGTCAAATATTGACAAAAATTAAAATTATTTTTAAATTCCAACATCATAACATCAATGTTTAACCCCAAATGAACCTCCATAACAAATATCATAAGCCTAGCACAAATATTAAGCTTTAAAACAACCCGTCCAAAGAACTTTAACGTGGTGATTTGATATCGAAAAACCTAAGTCCAAAACATGTTGAAAATTGACATAAATTAAAATTATTTTTAAATTCCAACATCATAACATCAATGTTTAACCCCAAATGAACCTCCATACCAAATTCATAAGCCTAGCACAAATATTAAGCTTTAAAACAACCCATCCAAAAAACTTTAACGTGGTGATTTGAAGTCGAAAAACCTAAGTCCAAAACATGTTGAAAATTGACATAAATTAATTATTTTTTTTAAATTCCAACATCATAACATCAATGTTTAACCCCAAACAAACCTCCATACAAAATTTCATAAGCCTAGCACAAATATTTAAGCTTTAAAACAACCCGTCCAAAATACTTTAACCTTGGCCACGCTCACGCCGGGGGTATGACATTAGCTCTGCTGTTCTACGAACAGGCGAGCTAAAAACTAGAAACAAGATATAAAGTAATGGGTTAAGTCAAACATACCTGTATTTCAAAGTTAAAACATGCCCAAGCCAATTTTCATCTGTAAATTTCTACATGTCAAACAGTAACTTTGTTTAAATAACTTTACTTGAATAAGCTTTACTATTGTGGCAAATATAGAACCAATTCAGATATACATATGCTGCTACTGATGGGCCATGTGAGTTTGACAATACACAAACCTGTCACCTTTTCCTTCATAGTTATGCCTTTCTACACATTTCATTCATTCCTCAATTGAAAGAAACAGTTCCATCTTGAACCACATTAGAAATATTTCCTATATCCCAGCAGATAGTAGCTTAAAGTAGACTGAAAGTAAAGCAGAATGTGCTCTAAGGAACATCCTGCTTTACTTTTCAACCTATATTAAGTGGCCACCTGTCTTCAAGACTAAAAAAGGCTATTGGGGAATGGGTTAAAGACATGAGTCCAGCTCATGCGTACTGACCTGCATGTGTAGTGGAATGCCTGATGTTTCACTGTTGTATAACAGAGCTACCTGCAGCTGCAGAAAGTCCCAGTCTTCCTGTAATACAATTAAGTATTGTCAATTAGGCTAGAACTAGAACAATCTCACCCAATACTTTCATCAAAGACAATAAAAATTGGCAAAACATGATGTCTTTCCAAGAGACACAAAACATTATCAGGTATTTTATGTGTACAAAGTGGTAACCTGTTTTCAAAACTAGAAACAAGCTAAAGGGGTGATGAGTTATAATATTGTTACATGTATTAGACCACTGAAATTTACATGGACACATACCATAATCATCTGCATCTTTGCGCCTGTAGCCCTGTGCTTCTGTATGACGTCATTGAGGAAGATGATCTCTGTCAACTTCATGGTTACATCATCCTCATTACTGAAACAATACACACATTACATAACTCACTGCAGTCAAACTGTTTGGATACTTATTTAGCACCAAAATATTTTAACATCTTAACCCATTACCCCATAAATACGCCTTTTTACGCCTCTTATTTATCCCCCCATTGAAGAAAATAGTTCCAATTTATGCAGTCATGAATAAGTATGATAAGAAATATTTGCTATATCCTAGCAGATTGTAGCTTAAAACAGGCTGAAAGTAAAGCAGAATGCGCCTCAAGGCGCATTCTGCTTTACTTTCAACCTGTTTTAAGTGGTAACACGTGTTCAAAACTAGAAACAGGCTATGGGGTAATGGGTTAAAAGAATCAAGATCACTTTCATTGTCTTTTGGATATGTTATGATTTTATGTTGCTTTAACAGAATTTCAGTCATATGCATTGTCCAGCAAAATACAGGTGGAAGAAGTCCACAAAAGCCTTTTATGCGCTATTTCATTATGCTTTTCTTTCAGCTTGCTTTAAGCTACAATCTGCTAATAATTAGACTATTTTAATTGCATATATTCATGAAGGTATAAAGGGAGATAGTTTCCTTAGTGAAGGTATAATTAATTTAAGGTGTATTTGTTGGGTAATGGGTTAACCCTTTCCCCCATAGAAGCAACTTTCAGCGCATTTAATTTATTCCTCCCCTGAATTAAATAGTTCCATTAGTACAGTCATGAGTATGCGCAATAAGAAACATTGTATAAATCCTAGCAGATAGAAGATTAAAGCAGGTTGAAAGTAAAGCAGAATGCACTTTAAAAGGTTACCTGTCTTCAAAACTAGAAAAATACTATGGGGTAAAGGGTTTAAGCAAATTTTATTCTTCACTTTTATGACAAGAAAGGCATTTCTTTGAGGGACTGATAAATGCATTAATGCCAATAATGGGCACTTCTGTGGAGGAAAAGGTTCTTTCACCACAAGCTACTGAGAAAACATGCACAACAAGCACCTTAGAGCTGATATCCCCTACCGCAGCGATTGTCCAGAAGAAAGTGGCAAACTTTATTGTGGGAGGAAGGGGCAAATGGTGATCACCTGTCTTTAAAGATCAACATTCAAAAGCTTTTTACAAAGTTTTATAAAATCCATTCAATTTTGTACATTTTAAAGCCTAAACAATACAAAAAATAAAGCCGTTTGTAGCATTATAAATCTAAGTATGACAGGGGCAGGTAACTCTTGATTCAAATTCAACAGTAATTAAACACTTTCAAGAACTTATAATTGTGTGCAAGTATTATTAAAAAAAATTCAGAACTGTAGAATTTACTAGAGTGTAAACACATTTTCAACTCATCAAGGGCAGAGTATTCTTGACTAATTTGCACATTTTCGATAATAATTGAACTCATTCTATAAATAATAGCCATATATGATTTAATTTTTTTCTTCAAAATCCATTCACATTTGTACACAATAGCATGTAAACAATAAAGCCATGTTGAGCATTACTAAGTACATAAAGGGCAGATAACTCTTGCCACAAAGTATCCTATTTTGACAATAATTGCTACCCTTATATTTATATACATCATGTGTAAGTTAAATCAAAATCCATTAAAGACTGTAGTTTCTAGATGGTAAAAACTGTTAAATATGGTTTTTTTGACTCATCAAGGGCAGATAACTGTTGACTAGTTTCTCCGTTTTCAAAAATGATAACAATTATTTGAAAACTAATAGCCATACATAGTTTAAGAATTTGTTTTATCAAAATTCATGCATATTTATAGATACTAGGATGTAAACAATTTTAAATAAAGCATTTTCTATCATTTCAAAGTACATCAAGGGCAGATAACTATTGCCAAAAGTATCCTTTTTTGACAATAATTGCACACCTTCAAGAACTTTTACTTATAGACATCGTGTGCAAGTATCATTTAAATCCATTCATAATTGTAGTTGCCAGAGAGTAAAAACAGTTAAATATGGCTTTTTTTACTTATCAAGGGCAGATAACTCATGACAAATTTCTCCGTTTTCAACAATAATCAAATTCATTTGAAAACTAATAGCCATACATAATTCAAGAAAGTTTTTTCAAAAATCCATGCATATTTATAGGCTATAGTATGTAAACAATACCAAAATAAAGCATTTTCTAGCATTTCTAAGTACATCAAGGGCAGATAACTCTTGTCACAAGTATCCTTTTTTTTACAATAATTGCACACCTGCAAGAACTTGTACTTATAGACAACCTGTGCAAGACTCAGGGTTCACCCTGGCTTAAAATTTTCTTGCGCCAGCACTTGCGCCAAATGAAAAAAGTTTGCGCCAAAATAATATTTTTGGAGCCAAATTTTTCGCCATTTTTTTATGTATGTTATACAAACATGTGATATTTTCTTGGACCCAAATATGGAGATTTGGAAATTTTAATAGGGAGATTGGGGTGCCAAATAGCATGGAGGAAGGGTATACTTCCTCCATGCAAATAGGGAGCTTTTTTCGCCACACTTTTTTCGCGATTTTTTTTTAAATCAGTGAATAGATAAGTCTATAGACCACTAAGACGGAGACAATTTTCACCCAGAGATATACTTTTTATAATACTGACATGGGCCTATTATTCTAGCATCTAGGCTGAAAGTTAAGCAGAATACTCTTCAGGAGCATTCTGCTTTAGTAAAAGTTTAAGCCTGCTTTAAGCTAGATCCAACATCTGCTAGAATATAAGAACTATTTCTTATGGTTCTTATATTATTCATTCATGACTAGTAAAGGTAAACTGGAACTATATCTATTTTCTTGAGAGAATGAATGAAGTAGTTCAAATGGTCTAGATTTCTATCTATGGAGTAGATCTAGAAAGAGTAAGCAACTTAACAATCTATTATTCATTAAATTATGCAAACAGTATGGATCAAGATGAGACGCGCATCATCTTATATAGATACAAACTGGTTGACACTGATATTTTCTGAAAAAAATGCACAAAAGTTAACTCAGAGAATTGTTGCAGATGACAAAGGTTACAGACGACAAAGTCTGCAGACGATATTTACTAGCGCCATAAAGTGGGTGTGGTTTTAACAACGAAATAACGCGTCTAAATTTTGTACCGCGAAAACTGATTGCAAATCAATTTTACGAGCGTAATTGGTTGTAAAACCTAACTTAATAATTATACATTTGCACAAATCGTATGTAACAAACAGAAGAATTTAGGTCCAATGTTAATTTTAATTGATTGTTAGAAAACGGCGCTGGGGAATACTTTTTAGACTAACAAAATATACAGTACGTAGTTCTCGTAGCAAATGTTAAGGCGCCCCGTCATTTTTCGAAGTATTTTTCTGTTACGTGAATATACAAAGTATTTTGTGGTGGAAATCAATTCATGTATGATAAATTCTGATCAGCTTTCATATAAAATGTGTGTTTGTCCAGAACTTACGGATAATTATCTGATTTTAATCCGACCCTTATCGGCGACATAGATCTTTATCCTTCGCATCACCGCTTCTAAAAATTGTCGTTGAAAAGGTCTCCGATTCGGGGCGAACCTGTCAATCACTTTTTTTGATAACCAATTAGATCTACAACACATTAAAAGCAATATCGGCAAACCCCACTCGGCGAGTGTGTTCAAACATTGTTTGTCAGCCTGCCATTATACATGCCGTTATCGACGATTGCGTAACATGTTTACACGCATCAGTAGCGTTTTGGGCCTTTTGGTGATAAGCGTGTGTATGGATTAGGCAGAGTTTTAAGATTTTTAGAGTCGGCGAGAAAATCTCTGCACCCAAAAAAACTGTACTATTATACGGCGACAATTCCGAAATTTCTCGGCGCCAGTCACTTTCGCCGATTCGAAATTTCTGTCGCCAGAATTATTTTTTTTGCGCAAATGGCGCCGTTGGCGATGGCCAGCGGGAACCCTGCAAGTATAAGCAAAATATGTTGAATACTGTAGTTGCTAGAGTGTAAAAACTGTTAAATATGGCATTTTTAACACAAAAAGGGCAGATAACTCATAAATTCCTAAAATTTTAAAGATTTCCCACGGTGCTCCTATGATGACAAATAAGTATACCAAGTTTAATCCAAATCTGTTTATAGGTTTCGGAGATACAGTTGCGGACGGAAAACGTGACAGACGCACGGACGGACGGCATTTTTAACACAAAAAGGGCAGATAACTCATAAATTCCAAAAAATTTCTGAAAAAAATTTGATTTCCCACGGTGCTCCTATGATGAAAAATAAGTATACCAAGTTTAATCCAAATCTGTTAATAGGTTTCGGAGATACAGTTGCGGACGGAAAACGTGACGGACGGACGCACGCACGCACGGACAGACCTACAACAGTATCCCTCTGCCTTTCGGCAGGGGATAATAAACACTAAGTGTTGTACAGGGCTCCAGATAAGGGGGAGTAATCTGAACAAATCAAACATTTTCTCACTCATATAGCACAAAATCCTATGGTGTTACTACTCATTAGAATCGTCTCTTTGAGACGATTCTAATGAGTAGTGACACCATAGGGTTTCAAGCAGAAATAAAGATTTTAGTTATTGAAAAACGCCCCTTATCTAAAGCCCTGGTTGTAGAAATTAAAGACTTACGTTCCTGACTTTAGGTCTGACACAACTGATGGTCTAATACAGAGAGGTGGGGCAAGGATCCTGGTGAGGATGAGGTCTTTAGGGTGAGCAACTCCAGGGTTCATCAGCAACAGTGGTATGTCCTGCACAAACAGGAAAAATACAGTAAAACTTCTCTATTACTACTACAGTGAAACCTCTCTATTACGACCACTAAATTATGTTAATTATTAGGGTGTTTACGATAGGTGACCGCTTAAAGCAAGGTGACAGTGAAACAGAAAGCTCCTATCACTGTCACCTTGCTTTAAGCTGTCACCTGTCTATTATACACTCAATTAGCCTTCGTTTTAGTGGTCATAATAGCAAGGTTTTACTGTACTAAATTATGATAATACAGGACAGGCAACTGTTTAAAGTAAGGTGACAGTAAAACAGAAAGCTTCTTTTCTTTCTGTTTTACTCTCACTTTGCTTTAAGCAGTCATCTGTCTGAACTAGAATTATTTTTAGTAATTAGGTTTTACACTACAGCAAATCAGGTGACTTAACCTATTACCCCATAGCCTGTTTCTAGTTTTGAAGACGGATGACTTCTTAAAACATATTGGAAGTAAAGCACAATGTGTATATATTTGAAGGCACATTCTTCTTGACTTCCAGTCTGCTTTAAGTTACTAGGATATAGAAAATGTTTCTGATGGTACATATCCATGATTGTATAAAGTTGAACTATTTTCTTCAATGAAAGAATAAATTAGAGATGTAAAAGGTGTATTTATGGGATAAATACAGGCAACAGATTAATGCCGGACTAGAGTAAAACAGAAGGTTCCTATAGGATTTTCCTGTTTTACTATTTCCAGTGTCTTATATTAAGCTGTATGAGCAGCAGCATCAATTTGTTCTGCATTTAGCAGCCCATTGCTGTTAATCATCTCAATGCTTCTTCCAAGAATGGTTCCTTAAATAACCCATTACCCCATAACCTGTTTCCAGTTTTGAAGACAGGTGACCACTTAAAGCAGGTTGAAAGTAAAGAAGAATGCACCTCAAGGTGCATTCTGCTTTACTTCAAACCTGCTTTCAGCTACCATCTGCTACATAGAAAATATTTCTTCTCGGTACATAATCACGACTGGATAAAGTGAAACTTTTTACTTCCTTGGAGGAGTAGGTAAAGGTGTACAAAGGCATATTTATGAAGTACTGGGTTAAACACGTTTCTTGAACACAAAGCTGAAATTAAGAAGGCAAGTTGAGACACTGAATAAGTCTGAAACACTTGAAACAACAATACACTGCACCAGTACATTACAGACCATAAGACTTAGGGTATAGTATGGTATGCTCAGTTTTATTTAACAAATTGAAAGCGAAAAAGCTGAAGAAAGCCTGAAGTGGGCCAAAACATTGTTCAATAAATAATAGTCTATATATATTATCAACTGCCTTGGTTGTTCATTCTATTCCTCTACTATTTTGTATATTTAGTTAACTTAAAGCTAACAGAAATTCTGTTAGCTTTAAGTTAACTAAATATACAAAATCTGAAACATAAACCCTAATTCTTGCAACATAAATACAGATTTTTAAAATAGCTGAGTCTAAAACAATAACCAGCAATACAAGTTGATATTCATATCATAAATAACTCTTTACCTCATTCTGAATTCGTTCAAATATCCTTTGCACTGTAAGTGGGTTCAATATGGCCTGTAAGAAGAGAAAACAAGAGTTGTCATGATGGCACATTTAGCAACTTAAAAGCAGAGTCTGAGGTCAAGGTAAAAGGGGCCAATATTTTCTCTGGGCTGGAAAGATTATGTGTAAAGGTATGTGTGCAGCAAGTATGGAAGCTGTAGATCAAAGAGTACAGTGGAGAATCTGTTATTCTTTCCCAATAAACGTGTTTACACTAAAACTATTATTTGCAGTGCAAACAGTTTGGAGCCAGATCAGACGCCGGGTAACCCGGCGTCTGATCAGGCTCCAAACTGTTTGCCACTAAGATAAACATGAATTATCAGAATTGTCCAAAAGTTGATCTTTTCTACGTTTTAGTGCTAAATGCGTTTGCGTATGTTTGCGTTTAAACGGGAAAGAATAACAGATTCTCCACTGTATAGCAGTTGTGAGCACTTTTCAAAACTTGAACACAAATTTCAAAACTTAAAGACATTACCCCAGTCCATTCAATGATTCTCCCCATTGTCCTCACTAGGCGTGAAAGTATCTGTGAATGCCTGAAACCTATGCAATAGCCATCACCTGTTGTCTAGAGAGGCCCTGACGTTCTCAAATGCATGGGTTTTCAAACCAAACCATCAGAAATAAGGCCTCACATGAAACACATCAATGATTCTTTGCCTAGACATTTGTACAGTTAAAAGCATCCTGCATGCTTTAATTAAAACTTTTTACTGGACTAGGTGTTACCCTAGGTGGTTCTCTCGAGTAGACTTTTTTTTGTACCTTACTCTATTTATATACAAGGTATACAACTGGCATTGCCAGAAAATTAAAACAAGGGCCACTATGGCCCTAAATCGCTCACCTGGTACACATTGGCAAACTTGACCTATAGTGACCTAGATTATGACTGGACATGTATACCCACAATCAACCTCTAGAGTGTAACCAAGATTTTCCAATGATTTGACCTAGTGACCTAGTTTTTGACCGGACATGACCCATATTCAAACTTGACCTAGATATCAATGCGACAAACATTCTGACCAAATTTCACCAAGATCCAATGAGATTTCTTCTTCTTGTAATGTTTTAACGTCTCTCTCTAGCTGGCCTATTGACGTACGCTTTTCTGAGGGATCAGTTCATTCCCCTCAGCCGGCGGGAAATAAACCGTGGAAGTCCGAAAGTGGCTGTTCTTCGACATCTGATGATGGTGGCCTAAAGTAAATTTCGTCGGAGGGTGAGATCCATCGATGCTGTTCTTGCGTTGTTCTCTGGATCCCATGGTGTGGAGAAAGGAAAACGATGACGACTCTCTGAGGTTCTTCCAAACAGCGCTTTTTAAGGCCACACCAGCCGATCTTGGTCAAGGGTTCAGCCACTGACTAAGTCTGCCACACTTAGTCATGGACTGAACCCCCGTGCCTCTCCCGTGACGTGCACACATCGGCTGGAGCGAGAGAGCCAATGAGATTTGTAGCCTAGTGTTAACAAGGTTTTTCTAAGATTTGACCTAGTGACCTAGTTTTTGACCAGACATGACCCATATTCAAACTTGACCTAGATATCAATGAAACAAACATTCTGACCAAGTTTCATCAAGATCCAATGAGATTTGTAGCCTCTAGAGTGTTCACAAGGTTTTTCTATGATTTGACCTAGTGACCTAGTTTTTGACCCGACATGACCCACATTCAAACTTGGCCTAGATTTCATCAAGACAAACATTGTCATCAAGTTTCATGAAGATCAGATGAAATTTGTAGCCGCTAGAGTGTTCACAACAAATTTCAAAAATATTTGTCACGAAGCTCAATTACATGAGCTCGTTCCAAGAGTTCACGGGTGTCAACCGTGCAAATTTGTGTAAACACAAGTTATAGGGGATATCACACATAATTTACATTACATTTATAAAATGAAAGTCAAAAATCCAATCACCAACTATCAAACTTTATTCAAACTCATATAAAATGGACATAAGAGAACAACAGTTGACGGCCGCATTTGCATTTAGCTATTGACTGCCATTTTGGATAAAATGAGAGCTTTGTAAAGAGTGATTTCATTGGCTGGTCGATTGGTTCCCTGATACATTGCCCCGAACACTAATAACTATCCGAAACGGTAAACAGTCATTTGCGTAAAATAAAAGGCACCATAACGCCATAATTGGTAATTATTTATTCTGAATCTGAGTTTATTACGCCGTAGAATCCTATTAGAAACGGGTTTATTTTTAATCTACCTTTAATGTTTGCATTATTTACAAAATTTGCTGTAACCCGGCATGTAATTTAAACCTACGCCGTGCTAGGAACGAAGGAACCAGTTTCCCGGAAGGTTGCTACTTAGCAACAGCCAATGAAGATACTTCTTTCCTATCGCTCATTTACATGTACATTTCGCAATCGACAAACGATACATGTATACTGAATTTTGGACCACAATGCTCTTATTTCGCATTGACTTATAATAAGTGCTAATGTTTCGAAGTCATTTTGAGTTTATTCAACGAATTATTGCATTTAATTAGTGCAGTTGCGAGCATAGGGCGAGTATAAGCTGGTTTTATCCCTAATTTCATTGATACTGGTGTAATCGCTTGACAGGTCGAGTTGTATACCTTGTTCTATAAATAGATGGACTCTAGTATGTATATTACCAACTCAAGAGAACCACCTATGGGTGTTACCACCCAAAGCTAGGTCAAGTACTGTCTTTAAAGGCAGAGGTTGAGGTCAAGGTCAAAGTTTTATATGGATGGAAAGATTTTGTCCCAAGGTATATGTAGGTCAAAGTGAATAGCAGTTGTGTTACGCTTTTCAAAATGTACAGCAAATTTCAAAACTTAAATACAGAGACTGAAATCATGCACAGATCTACATTTTTCTCAGAGGGTTGGTGGGGATTGTTGTAAACAAACCCTTTACCCTTTATTCAAAGAAGCACCTGAAAATATCACTCCCTTCTTCAATCATGAACAAGCGGCTGAAAGTAAAGCAGATAGCTCCTTTCTGTTTTACTTTCATCTTATTTCAAGTTGTCATTTGCCATAAACAAAGTTAGATAGAGGTGATGTGTAATGTGATTGTGTTTTTATTTTATTTAACCCTTTACTCCATATGATGGGCATTTAATTTATTCCTACACTGAAGAAAATAGTTCCAATATGTACTGTTATGAATATGTATAATAATTATTTTCTATTTCTATATCCAAGTAGATGGTAGCTTACAGCAGGCTGAAAGTAAAACAGAATGTGCCTTAAGACACATTCTGCTTTACTTTCAACCTACTTTAAGTGATCATCTGTCTTCAAAACTAAAAACAGACTATGGGGTAATGAGTTAATCAAAATTGGATACAAGTGATTTGTAATTTTATTGCATCTTTCATTTATTTTACGTTCCTGCCTTTGGATTCATGCATTCAATAGTCAGAGTTATCTCCCTTACCTGGTTCTTGTTTATAAGTGGCTCCAGCTCTTTGTTGTTCTCCATGGCAGTCTCAAACGAGTGAACAAACTCTGTCAACACCACACTGTCAGACTTGCTCTTCTTAAACTGATCATGCACAATCTTTAACAAGCCACATTTCTTCACCATACCTGAAAGTCAAATAATGACAAGACAGGGTTGGCAATCGACCGGTCAATAAGAGTATTGACCACCCGGGCGGTCAATACTGGTTTTAACCGGTCAATACCGGTCATTAGTGGTCAATACCGGTCATTACTGGTCAATTGAAATGATCACTTTTAACAAACCTATGTATCATACCCCTAGCAATGTAAATTGTTGTTTAGCATATACAGTACATACAAACTGTACTGTTAAGGATGTTTTTAAATAACAGTATGATAATTTGATGTTGTCTTTCAAAGTTTTTCTTTAATGACCACGAGTGATCTTTTGCCAGGTGGCCATTTGATGTGGTCAATTCAATCAGACTACTTATAAAATAAAGTACTAGTACCTTACCTATCTTATTCATACATTGTCATGATTAGCATACTGGGAATAAGTATATCAATGATTTAATCTAAAGATTGAATTTAAACTACATGTACATTTTGTAAATATTTGATAAAACCTGGACTACAATGTGGTTGATTGAAATGACTGGCCTTGTCAATTGTAAATCAACCAGTATTGACCACCTAGGATCAGTTTGGGAGTTTAGTCACCAAAAGGCTAGCTTACATAAATCAACCACTAAATACTTCAACTTAATCAACTGTTCACTTACAGCTCAACTGACCATTAATAAACTCAACTGACCACTCAATTGACCACATTGGGAATACTATATTACAGCAATTAATTAACCATTAAGGTCATTTACCCATAGTCAATCAACAATTAAATGTTGAAGATTGTTCAAGATTCATTGATGTCTACTTTTATTTACAATCATGGGAAAATCAAGTATTTGCAACACCTGTAAATTGCTGTCAAAACAGATTATCATGTATTAGGGTGCCCCATGTCACTGCAGTGGGAGTGTCATAGATCTGATTGTGACCAATCAAATGTCTTGATACAGGGTGATTATACACTGACAGGGGTATTCATAATACACTGACACTTTGTTTTACTCCTCTGCTGAGAAGTATGGCTGCAAGGTTATAGGCATAGTCACAGATAATGTGATAAGACATCTGTGATGAAGCAGAACCTAAAGGAGGACAGCCCCAGTCTGACAGTTTATGGTTGCTCTGCACACTGGCTGAATCTGCTGGGACAGTTTACTACTCCTGACCAGGTGATAAATCAAGTTGTAGAAGACAAGAAATACTTCAGGAATCGCCATACACCTGGTTCAATTGGCCAGGGTGGTCTTTTCAATCAAGCAGAGTGGTCGATTCAATCCATCCCAAGTGGTCAGACAAGAGGTTTGATATCAAATACAGTAAACCCCATCTATTACAACTACAAAATTGTGACAATTTATATGTGTTTAATGCAGGTGACTACTTAAATGAAGGTGAAGGTAAAACAGAAAGCTCCTTTAGGAGCTTTCTGTTTAACTTTCACCTTGATTTAAGCTGCCTCCTGTCTTATGCACAATAAATTAGTTGTCTGTTTATTGGTCATGTGCCAAATATCTAAGCTCTGGCCCTTGTGGCTTTTGACAAGAAGATTTTTCAAGATTTACTTATTTTTTCACTTTGGTTGCCATGGCAACCAGAATTCTACATGGTTTTAAATTCTTTGAACATCTTTGAAATAGCTTAACCCAAGGAACATTCCTGTGAAGTTTGGTTGCAATCAGGCAAGTGGTTTTGAAGAAGAAGGTGTTTGAAGAAATTGTTGACGCACGACGGACATTGACTGTCCACAAAAGCTCACCTTGAGCACTTTGTGCTCAGGTGAGCTAAAAAGGTCGCAGATGTCAGTCAAAGGTCAAGGTCACTAAACTGTGATTGGTAAAGTGGAGAAGACATTATATTTTCCAATAAATGCTTTTACGCTAACACTATTATTTCCATGCAAACAGTTTGGAGCCAGATCAGCTTGATTAGGCTGCAAACTGTTTGCCATTCTTCACTACCCCTCACTGTACTCACCATTCGCTGCATCACACCAAGGACAGGTTGAAGACTTTTTACATTTCTCCCACACTTTCTTCTTGGCTATTTTCCGCTGTAGGTAAGTCATGGGTCTCTTGAAACTTTCCAGGAAAGATTTTCTAACTGGTGGAGTAAGTAGAATTCTGCTGCAGGTCTGAATTACAAAAACACAAAACTGTTCAGTTTGTCAACTCATAACAGTGAGGAAGATGCTATTCTTTCTTGATTATTCCATTTAACCCTTTGAACCCTAGTCCCGCATATAGGCATCCTTTTCAAACAGTGTACATGTGAATAATACACTTGTCCTATGCAAACAGTGAAGACCCAGATCAGAGGGCTCCAAAAGGAGCCCTCTGATCAGGGTCTTCACTGTTTGTCATAATGCCAAAAATGAACAAAAACAACCCTTAAAATCCAGAAATCGACTAGACTAAAATCGAAACTGGAATTGTCCATTTAAAGTTTCAGGGAGGAAAGAGGTAACCATAAATATACCTTAACTATATTCACTTACGAAAATGTTTCCATTTTAAATTGCAATGAAAATGAGCCAAAAGAAATAATTTCTTTATCTTAGTAGATGGTAGTTTAAAGTAGGCTGAAAATAAAGCAGAATGTGCATTAAGGTGCATTCTAACTGCTTTAAGTGGTCACCTGTCTTTAAAACTAGAAACTGACTATGGAGTAAAAGATTAAATCTGACAGCACAACCTATTGTCACTAAACCATTTCCTTCACAGAAGCACTTAAGGATGCCACTACATACTGCTAACAATAAGTGCCCCAATAGATCACTCATTAATGGAGCTGAATGAAACAAGCGGGCCAGAATGGCCCTTTATCGCTCACCTGACCATGGTGACACTAAGCTGGGTCAAGTGATTTCAAACAAGAACATTTTTGAAGTTTTCATTGAAAAAATCTATTTTAGCTCCGGTGACCCGGATATATAACAGACCAAAACCAATTCAACAATACATGTGAAGGACCTCTGGATGTTACACCATGCCAAACATCAAAGCTCTGGTCACATTGGTTTCTGAGTAAAAGATGTTAAAACATTTCACTATGTAACTCAATGTTAAACGGTGACCTACTGGGCGGGGCCAACTTTGACACCAGGGGAAAAATTTGAACAGCTTTGATAGAGGACCAGTAGATGATGCTTCGTGCAAAATATCTAAGCTCAGTGTAATATAGTTTCAGACAAGAAGATTTTTGAAGTTTTCATTGAAAAAATATATTTTTAGCTCCGGTGACCCAGATATGCCACAGACAGGAACCAATTCAACAATATATGTGAAGGACCTCTAGAAATTACACCATGCCAAATATCAAAGCTCTAGTCATATTGGTTTCTGAGTAAAATATGTTTGAACATTTCACAATATAACTCAATGTAAAACGGTGACCCCAGGGGCGGGGCAATTTTGACCCCAGGGGTAAAATTTGAACAACTTTGATAGAGGATCTGTAGACAATGTTATGTGCAAAATATCTAAGCTCAGTGTATTATGGTTTAAGACATGACGATTTTGAAGTTTTCATTGAAAAAATCTATTTTTAGCTCCAGTGACCCAGATATGCAACAGACCGGAACCAATTCAACAATATATGTGAAGGACCTCCGGAAGTTACACCATGCCAAATATCAAAGCTCTGACTATATTGGTTTCAGAGAAAAAGATGTTTGAACATTTCACTATATAATTTAATGTAAAATGGTGACCCCCAGGGCGGGGTCATTTTGACCCCAGGGGCAAAATTTGAACAGTTTTGATAGAGGACCTATAGATGATGACATGTGCCACATATCTAAGCACTGGCCCTTGTGGTTTTTGACAAGAAGATTTTTTAAGATCTACTTATTTTTTCACTTTGGTTGCCATGGCAACCAGAGTTCTGCATGGTTTCAAATTCTTTGAACAACTTTGAAAGAGCTTGACCCAAGGAACATCCTATGAAGTTTGGTTGCGATCAGACCAGTGGTTTTAGGGAAGAAGATGTTTGAAGAAATTGTTGACACACGACGCACAACGCACGACGACGGACATTGACTGACCACAAAAGCTCACCTTTAGCACTTTGTGCTCAGGTGAGCTAAACAGCTGCTTAAAGCAAGATGACAGTAAAGCAGAAAACTCTCTCAGTCGCTTTTTGCTCTACTTTTATCTTGCTTTAAGCAGCAACCTGTTGGATAATGGTAATTTTCACTTTGTTTATGATGTGTTTCATTGTACAATTCTTTCAGTGTACATTTTCTGCATGGCTCCGGATAGTCCTTCATCTCTAATGGAGTGAGCTCAAGTTTTCAAACAATTTCTCCTCCATGTCTTCACTTACCCTATGGTGTCACTACTCATAAGAATCGTCTCAAAGAGACGATTCTAATGAGTAGAGACACCATAGCATTTAATGCAACATAGAGATTTTAGTTTTTAAAATAATCTCCTTATCTGGAGCCCTGTTTTTGTTAATTGCTAGTCATAGTTTTGTTTGATGTTTCACCTTGCAGACCATCTGCAGCACTGTAATGGTGGTCCTGAAGAATCCAATATGGAAACAGGGCAGCTCCAAGTCCACATAACCAAAATGTCCGATACAGTCAGCCAGGGCTTTACCACATGTCTCACAGTCATTACTCTTCTCACTGGTTCCCTGAAAACACAACACAAAATACAAGAGCTGGGATACAGTCAGCCAGAGCCTTACCACATGTCTCACAGTCATTACTCTTCTCACTGGTGCCCTGAAAACACAACACAAAATACAAGAGCTGGGATACAGTCAGCCAGAGCCTTACCACATGTCTCACAGTCATTACTCTTCTCACTGGTGCCCTGAAAACACATACCAAAAAATACAAGAGCTGGGATACAGTCAGCCAGAGTCTTACCACATGTCTCACAGTCATTACTCTTCTCACTGGTGCCCTGAAAACACATACCAAATATAAGAGCTGGGATACAGTAAAACCGTTCTATTGCCACCACTCAAATGAAGGCTAATTGATTGTATAAAAGACATGGCCTAAAGGAGCTTGTGTTTTATGTCACTTTGCTTTAAGCAGTCACCTGTCATGAATGCCTAATCATTAATACAATTTTGTGGTCATAATAGAGAGGTTTTGCTGTATATACATGTACTTGTATTTTACACAAAACCTTTAATTGTAATCTTTTATCCTGTTACTCCATAGCTTCTTTTTTTTTTTACACTTTTAATGTATTCCTCCAATTAAGAAAAAAGTTCCACTGTATATGGTCATGGAAATAGATTCTATATCCTAGCAGATGTTAGCTTGATTAAAGTAGGCTAAAAGTAAAGCAGAATGCACCTTAAGGTGCATTCTGCTTTACTTTCAACCTGTTTTCAAAACTAGAAATAGGCTTAAGGGTAATGGGTAAAGCTTTAGTTAAGTCCCTTATCCGGACTCCTGTATTATCTACTAGATTCAAGGACCCTGCATGACAAGGCCACACTGTGAAGCTTAATATAATCATTTTTGAAGGGAAGACCTCCCAAAGCTTACCATTCTGTGGTCCAGGACTCCGTACTGAATGGCTTTCCTGCTGCCATCTTGTGCGTACAAGTTCTTACTGACTACATGTAGATGAGAGTACTGACCCATCTGGTCAGCAGTCATCATCCCAAATGTCACATGGCTTCTGAATAATAAAATAGATGAAAATACATATCAAAATACAGGGCTCCAGATAAGAGGGAGTAAACAGAACAAATCCAACATTTTCTCACTTAGTGTAGCCTGAATCCTATAGTGTCACTACTCATTAGAATCATCTCGAAGAGACGATTCTAATGAGTAGTGACACCATAGGGTTTAATTTAGAAATAGAGATTTTAGTTTATGGAAATTCTCCCCTTATCTGGATCTCTGAAAATATATTGAAAATGTTCACAACACCGTTTACTACTTCTTGGAGATTGTTAATGAAAATTACAAAAAGTATGATAGGACCAAGGACACATCTTTCCAAGACAAGGGTTTGCCCAGGACTGAAACATATTGTCTACGATTGGTGAGAAAATATTTGGGCCATGACAGAACAGTTCCTCAAGAGCATAAGCTGAAACCATATGTAGGTGGGCATGGGCTGCACATTTTCTGCCTTATATGGTAGTGAGAATACACTCGCTAAAGTCCTTTATAATACTGGATTCCCTACATCGGAATGACAGGGTTGGGAACTTGATGGTTTTTTTAACAATGCTCTTTTTCAAGGCAGCCTTTACTATTCTTCTTATAAAGAAGCAAGCAAATCTTTTTTTTTTACTGACTCGAGTGTATTTATTGACATTTTAGGAGATTTAAATGAATTAATGGACATTCCTATAAATTCATGGGAATATAAACAATGCTACGATACAGACATAAATCATATTGACTACCGATAGACATTATCTTATCAAGTCTCGCGAAGTCTCGTTTGCGCTGCACGAGATTTGCGATATAGCGCGAGGTTTGATTCCGTGAGCATATAATTCCGTGTTTAGAGTAAACAGTTTCTAAATTTGACAACAATTGGTCTAAAAGCCAAGCAATCTGCAAACACGCGCATGGGACTGGAAAAAATAGGCAGATCCCTTAAATAATGTTATTATTTGTCCACACGGAATCAGATCAAGGTCGTCAGGCGCTCTATATGTTCAGTTTAATTCAGTTCCTAATGCAAATGTCAAGCACTTCAAAGACAATGATCATTCCCGCTTGTCAAACAAAAGTTATTGAGACATTTATTTCGAACCAGAAAATTGAAATGCTCATTTATCAATAATTCAAAAAGGTATTTATTGTATATTTCTTTTCTATTTCATGACCCGTAATGATGTGTAATGATTTGGTCACAAATGCACTTGTTAATCACTGAATGACGAACATTAAGTCCAAAATCTAGGGTGGACGAATGATGACAAACACAGTGCCAGTCAAACTTTTAATTTCTACACTAGTGTTCGTCTCTTCATCTACATCTACATCTACGGGGTTACTCCCTACTATCAATTGCTGATAATGACAGGGAGGTCGGGGGACAGTGTTAAAATAAAAGCGACTACTATTTCCAAGTAGTCACAAACAGTGCAAAACAGTGCAGTAAACAGACAATTTAATTTACAATTTAAAAACAGTTAAAAACAGGTTAAGTGATTAGGGTTTGAAAGAGCAGAGGCTAGCAGTGAAGCCTGAGAGGCTGTCACTGGCCTTGATGTTATACGGGAGCTGGTTCCAAAGTCTGATACTACGAGGAAAAAAGGAGTTTGCATGATATTGTGTTCTAGAAAATGGTGTTATGAAGTTAAGTTTTCTTGATATGTGGAGATGGCTGTGATCTACTACTACAAGGTTCTGAGAGATTTTATAGAGCATAATAATGGAGGCTTTATTTCTTCTTTCTTCCAATGTTGGCCAATTTAAGGTATTCAGCATGCTAGTTACACTACTGTAGTACGAATAATCATTTAGAACGTATCTAGCAGCTGCTCTCTGCACTCTTTCAAGTTCGTAGGTCAATGAGGCTTGCCATGGGTGCCATACTGTGCTACAGTACTCCAGTTGTGGTAGTACGTAAGTCTTATAAGCAGTTTGTTTGATTTTATGATTGTTAGTTTTGATGTTTCTTTTAATAAATCTGAGTGTGTTATTTGCTTTAGATGAAATGTTTTCAATGTGTTTATTCCAGGAAAAATCTTTACTAATTGTTACCCCTAAATATTTTGCGTTTTCAGTTTCTTTTAATTCTTTTTGATGGAGCATGTAAGGAAATTTTCTAATGTTCTTCTTTTTCGAGATTCTTATGATTTCGCATTTGTCTGGGTTAAACTCCATTTACCATTTCCTTTCCCAAATTTCAAGGCTGTTTAAATCTTCTTGTAGGCCTTGTGAGTCAGATTCAGTATTTATAGTGAGGTACATGATGGTATCGTCTGCAAAAAGGCGAACTTTACTTTTAACTGATTGTGGCAGGTCGTTAATATAAGTCAGGAAGAGGCAAGGTCCTAGGACAGATCCTTGGGGTACTCCCGATAAGACAGGGGCAGGGTCAGATTGGGAGCCCTCTACTACTACTGTCTGTGTTCGGTTTTCAAGGAAGGATCTGACCCATGAAACTACTTCGATGTTAATTCCTAGTTGAGATAGTTTGAAAATAAGCAAGTTGTGGTCGACTTTGTCGAAGGCTTTACTAAAATCCATCACTATTAGGTCTGTTTGTTTTCCGGAATGTAGGTTGTCAAAAATGTCCTGGGTGAATGAAAGGAGCTGGGTTTCACAACTGTGCTTGGATCTGAATCCATGCTGAAAGGGTGTTAAGAGGTTTTCAGTGTCAAGAAAGCTCATAATATTAGACACAAGGACATGTTCCATTAGCTTGGAGGCAATGCAAGTGAGTGATATGGGTTGTGAACTAATTTTCTTTTGAAGAAAACTGTTAACTCTAAATAATGAGCCATCATTTGTCAAGATCGACCCGGATTTGATAAAATGACATGGTTGGGAAGTTGATGGTAACTCTGAGTCTGAATTCACATGCAACTTTTGAAGAAGCTATTCCAGGCTTCGCTGCAATAACCTGTTTGAGCTAACCAAAATGTACAGTTGCTTACATTTTCTTGGCCACATCTGCCTCTCGGAATTGTTCTTTCACCATTGTTATCTTGTTTGTTGTGAACAAACTGGCAATCTTTAAAAGAGACTGTTATTAACACCGATTTGCATCATGCTGCGTTTTCTTTTCTAAGTTATCTCAGAGTAGCTCCCCCTTGAATGGACAGGAATAAAACTTGGTCTCATCCAGTCGAACGGAACATAACATCAATTTCGGGAAACATAAAAAACATCGTGTGTCGATATGCATGTCCTCGTCTGTCTGTCTGTCTCTCGTTGTCATTCTCTCTCTCTCTCTCTCTCTCTCTCTCTCTCAACCTCTATTTTTCTTTTTTTTCTCTATTTGTCTATAATTAATTAATTATTCCTGGTTTTCTGTATGTCTATCTCTCAATTTATGACTAACTGTGCATCGTCTCCGTCACTATCTGTCTGTCTATGCGTCACTGTTTTTTGTCTGTGTGACTTGTTCTCTGCTTGTCTGTCTTTCCGTATGTATGTCTGTCTGTCTCAAGGAGTGTCCCTTCCAGGCCTTCCTCACCCCCTCTCTCTCTCTCTCTTGTCTGTATCCGTGTATGTCTGGACTGTTTCTCCCCCCCTCTCTCTCTTTGGCTCTATGTCTATCTTTCTATGTCTGTCTGTCTGTCTGTGGATGATCAGTCTGTCTGCCTCTCTGTCTCTGATTATCTCTCTGTCTATGTCTGTCTCTGTCTGTCTGTCTGTCTGTCTCTGTTTGTCTGTTTCTGTCGGTCTGTCTATCTGTCTCTGTCCCTGTCTTTCTGCCTCTGTCTCTGTCTGTCTGTCTGTATGTCTCTCTCTCTCTCACTTTAGAAGAGGCATGCTAAATATATGCCATTTATCATTTTCGAATTTAAAAGTTTATTCTTTGACTGAGCACTATATACTCACACACCAAGTTTGTTATCTCTAGCTGATCTAGGAAATATGCTTCCGCCCAAGACTTTTCTATAATTGAGGTCGAAGGTCAAGGTCAAAGTAACATGAAAAATGGTATGTTGCTCTGAATGCTCTCCGCCATTCAAAGACCTACTAAAATACCTAATACGTTAATCGTTGTGAATTGTGTGAAAATAACAACGATCACAACATGCACCAAGTAGTTTGTTTACAACAAATTTCAAGCACTGTCCTCTAAATTGAATATTTTCAATACAGGATACTTTGATACCAATACAGTGCTCTCTCCCTACAACCAAATCTGGTCTCAGACAAAGATTTTGAAAGTTGTTCGAAGGGAGTTGGTATAAGGTGGGGCAATTAACACATTCACTGTCTTATGCCTAATACAGGGGTTACTGTTTTGCAAATAGTTTGGATCCTGATCAGACGCCGCGTAACGACAAGAACACAAACTGCTTGATACTCATTAAGATAAGTACTACTTTAGTAGACGTTGGTGTAGCTGTTTTGTAGAGTTAGTTGAAGTAGCAGTTGTAATAGATACATAAACAATAGTAGTTATAGTAGTAGAAGTAGAAGTAGTAGTAGTAGTAGTAGTAGCATCATTAGTACAGGCAAGAAAAAGCGATTTCCCCATAAAATATGTGTGCTGAAAACAATGACATGCATGTAAAATATACAGATTGGAGTTTGCTCTGACGCCGAGTAATTCGTTGTCTGATCTGAGTCCAAACTGTGCCGTATGATTAACCGTTAATACATCTGTTTTAAACAAATACAAACAAACCAACCTGATACAGTGGAGAATCTTTTATTCTTTCCCAATAAACGCGTTTACGCTAAAACTATTATTTGAAGTGCAAACAGTTTGGAGCCAGATCAGACGCCGGGTAACCCGGCGTCTGATCTGGCTCCAAACTGTTTGCCACCAAGATAAACAAGAATTATCAGAATTGTCCAAAAGTTGTTCTTTCTACGTTTTAGTGTTTTGCGTTTGCGTACGTTTGCGTTTAAACGGGAAAGAATAACAGATTCTCCACTGTAGGTTCTATAT
This sequence comes from Gari tellinella, assembly GCA_922989275.2. NCBI lineage: Eukaryota > Metazoa > Mollusca > Bivalvia > Cardiida > Psammobiidae > Gari > Gari tellinella. Next base: position 97,322,628 of record OV277856.1, on the reverse strand, counting down.
TGTATCGCCCGATATTGCGTTTAGCCTTGTCTATATTTAAAGGGACTCGCAACCGGATGGTGTACTTGTCAAAATAAAATAAAATACTCAAATAAAAGCAAATTTGTGGCATTATTTGGCTTCTGACATTAAAAAAATATGATCAGTCCAAAAAAAGTCTCAAGAATCGTCACCGAATCTTAGTTTTTTTTAGATATTGTCCATCGTTTTTCTATAGCGTCAGCTGACGGTATAGTTGTTGTTGTTGCTTCTCTACACGGGCTCAGACATAAACCCGAGCCGAATATGTATAAATCAATCGCTACCAGTGAAGTACGTTAATTCGCTACCATATAGATAGAGAGCCCCAGTAGCCGCGTGGTTAAGGCGTTCGCCTTTGTTTTCATGATTGTCTCCGCATGGTGGGTCATGGGTTCGAATCCCACCAGAGCTTCTTCCTTTTTTTTTGGAAATGCATTTTTTAACAGAATGTATTATCCTAAACTAAATCTTACCCATTTATATAAGCATTTGACATATATTTACAAATTACTATTTTTAATGCTAAATCCGGTTGCGAGCCTCTTTAAAGCGACTCGCAACTAGATGGTGTATTTGCAAAAATAAAAGAAACTACTCAAATAAAACCAAATGTGTAGCATTATCGTGCATCTGGCATTAGAAAAATATGATATGTCTAAACACACATTCTAGAAAAGTCTTCAAATCTTAGTTTTTAGATATTTTCCATCGTTTTATATGTGGTCATCGAAATACGTTATAGAAATTGATAACGGGCCCAGACATAAACCCGAGCCGAATTATGTACTCTCCATCGATACACATTGAAGTACGTTAAATCGGTACCAAAAATAGTAATAGCCCGGTGGTCGAGTGGGCTAAGTGGTTTACTTATTTTGCTACTCTATCCCAACATGCCGGGTCCCGGGTTCGAACACCACCAGAGCTCAATAATCTTTTTTATTGAAATACATTTTTTAAACAGAATTTCTTATCCTAAACTAATTCTTACCCGTTTATATAAGCGCTTGACATACTTATATTTACAAATTAATGCTTCAAAAGTTCCCCTTTCTTTCATTTTAGCAGAAATGATATATGAATTTTCCCTGACGAGTGCAAAACGGGGTTATTAACTAAAGGGGAATGCAGCTGTTTATCTGAATATTCAGATGTGGGTTTCATGCGCAGATCCAGAAGGGGCTGTTCTGAACCATAGTTATATGGACATACTTTTCCAAATGAAGGGCAACATTTCCTCAATAGGCGTAAGTACAAATAACCTATAACTGCGTTTATCCCTAAATAGTAAAACAAATACATGTACAGTGGAGAAAACGTTATTCTTTCCTGTTTAAACGCAAACGCATTGCATTTAAATGGAGAAAAAGACAACATTTTGACAATTCTGACTATCTATTTCAATCTGAGTGGCAAACAGTTTTGAGCCTGATCAGACGCAGGGTTACCCGGCGTCTGATCTGGCTCCAAACTGTTTGCAGTGTAAATAATAGTTTTAGCGTAAACGCGTTTATTGGGAAAGAATAACGTCTTATTCACTGTATCCTAGAATCTGAAATACGAGTATGCCTAGTCGTAGTAGGTAATTTTCATGCGCTTAACGCCATGTAGATTTAAGGGTTCGATCGCACTCCCACTGAGAAAAATGGTTGGATCCGCACATGGAGCCGGTGATCTCTGGTGCCTATGGGTCAACTCATTCGGCCATCTAAGGTCAGATTGCAGTCAACAAATCACAGCCTCGTGACTCCAAAATTAACATGCACGTGTACACTTAGTAAAGGACAATCAATGGACAAGGGACTCCCGATAAAAGGGAACTCTCAAGATTTTCAATCCCAAAGCAATCGTTTTACTAGCTGACTTATTATCATAGTAGATGCAGGGAGAGTTAGAAAAAGAGCGTGCTTAACCCGTTACCACATAGCCTTTTTCTAGTTTTAAAACATGTGACTACCTACAGCAAACTGAAAGTAAGGCGCATTCTGCTTTACTTTCAGACTACTTTAAGCTACCATCTGGTAGGATATAGAAACTAATTGCCTCAGTGGAGGATAACATTAACCCATTTGTGCCCACGATCCCATATATTGGACATAGGCAAACAGTGTAGACTCTGATCAGACGCCGCATAATGCGGCGTCTGATCAGAGTCTACACTGTTTGCTGATAGGAATTTCAATATAAAACAAAATGAAAATGAATATTTTAATCAGACATCCCTTTGATAAAAAATGGACTAATCCAATATAAAACATGGAGAATCCACTGGGCGCAAATGGGTTAAAGGCGTATCTATGGAGTGATGGGTTATTGTTGGACAGTAATTCAGAAACTCATGAAGGAACTTTGTGTATTACATGTACTGTTGTCCTGCATTAAAGCGACTCGCAACCAGATGGTGCATTAAAAATAGTAATTTGTAAATATGTGTCAAACGCTTATATAAATGGTAAAGAATTAGTTTAGGATAAGAAATTCTGTTTAAAAAAATGTATTTCAATAAAAAAAAATATTGGTCTCTGGTGGGATCCGAACCCGGGGCCCGGCATTGGCGGACAGAAGGCAAAATAGGGGAAACCGCTTAGACCAATGGACCACGGAACTATCCGCGTTTATCTCGGATCGATTTAACGTATTTCAATGTGTAGCGCTCGAAAGTGCATACACTTCGTAATTCGGCTCGTGTTTATGTCTGAGCCCGTGTAGAGAAGCAACAACAACAACTTATACAGTCTACTAGTCGGTATAGAAAAACGATGGAAAATATTTAAAAATCTAAGATTCGATGACGATTCTTGAGACTTTTTTTGGACTGATCATATTTTTTTAATGTCAGAAGCCAAATAATGCCACAAATTTGCTTTTATTTGAGTATTTTATTTTATTTTGACAAGTACACCATCCGGTTGCGAGTCCCTTTAAGCTACTACTTGTATAAAACGACTGTCAATTCAACTTCTTGGGAATTAGCCCTAAGTTTCCCTAATCCGGAGACTTCTCAAGACCAACTATGTTTTCCGTCTTGAAAGGTTCGATTTTTAGTTGTTGCGCAACTACATTGAAACTGGGCTTACAGTGGAGAAACTGTTATTCTTTCCCGTATAAACGCAAACGTACGCAAACGCAAAACACTAAAACGTAGAAAAGAACAACTTTTGGACAATTCTGATAATTCTTGTTTATCTTGGTGGCAAACAGTTTGGAGCCTGATCAGACGCCGGGTTACCCGGCGTCTGATCTGGCTCCAAACTGTTTGCACTACAAATAATAGTTTTAGCGTAAACGCGTTTATTGGGAAAGAATAACGTTTTCTCCACTGTACAGTTGGTAACAAATGACAGCTTTATGCAGTATAAATGTAAGCCAGAAAGCTCCCTTTGAGAGCATTTTGCCTTATTTATGCATGCATTAGCCCTTTCCTCCATGAAAAGTCAAATGAACAATTCAAATGTCTAATTAGGTCTACATGTGTATTCCATTTTGACTATTAAGGGTTGTTTCGTCTATGTATTGCAATATGAAAAACAGTACAGACCCTGATTAGAGGCTAATCTGGGTTTTCACTGTTTCCATAGGACAGGTGCACAGTGGAGAAAACGTTATTATTTCCCAATAAACGCGTTTACGCTAAAACTATTATTTGCAGTGCAAACAGTTTGGAGCCAGATCAGACGCCGGGTAACCCGGCGTCTGATCAGGCTCCAAACTGTTTGCCACTAAGATAAACATGAATTATCAGAATTGTCCAAAAGTTGTACTTTTCTACGTTCTAGTGTTTTGCGTTTGCGTTTAAATGGGAAAGAATAACAGATTCTCCACTGTACATGTACTGTTCACATGTGCACAGTTTGCAATGGACGCGTAGGTGCGTGACTAGGGCTCAAACAGTAGTTACAGTGCTTTTGAGATCTACATTCTTTTCCATATAGCGTCAAGTTACCCCTTTCCCCAATAGAAGCGATTTTTAGCGTTTTTAATAATTTCCTTCGCTGAAGAAAATAGTTCCAGTTTATACCCTCATGAAAAATTACCATAACAAATATTTTATATAACCTAGCAGGTGGTAGTTTAAAGCAGACTGAAAGTAAAGCAAAATGTGCATTGACCCTTTCCCCTATAGAAGCGACTTTTAGCGAATATGCTTTATTCATCCGCTGAAGAAAATAGTTCCAATTTTATCAGTCATGAATATATATTACAGGAAATATTTTCTATATTCTAGAACATGATAGATTAAAGCAGGCTGAAAGTAAAGCAGAATGCGCCTTAGGGCGCATTCTGCTTTACTTTCAACCTGCTTTAAGTAGTTACCTATCTTCGATACTAGAAATATGTTATCAGGTAAAGGGTTAAGGCACATTCTGATTTACTTTCAACCTACTTTAAGTGATAACCTGTATTTACTACTTAATGTCTACAATCTTTTCCATATAGCGTCAAGTTAAGAGAGGTTTCGCTGTGTTAGATTTGCTTCACGCTAATTAATGACGTCATTGTGAAATTCACACGTACATACAATTTGTCAAAGGATGTCGCTAGGATACTAAGGTCAAAAATCATACAAAGGTCATAGCGAGACACGAGGTATCATTTGTCATGGCAGTAAACCATCTTGAACCCGATCCAACTGTTTTGACATCCATCCATAACAATTTTCAGCATTGTTGACTTCAAAGTAGCATGTTGGGTAATTTTTTTTCGTCTGCAACAATTGTTGTCTGCTGATGTTCTAAAAATAGAATTTTCTAATTTTATTTTCAAAACAGGGTCAGAGTGTCAAACAGTTTTGATCTTGATGAGACGCCGCGTCTCATCTAGATCCAAACTGTTTGCAAAGATAACCACTGTGGCAGATATATCCGCCTTTAGCATGTAAATAGTTAAAATCAACTACATGTATATAATGGTCGCCAAAGGGCGGCATGACACATTGTTTTGATCTTGATCAGACGCCGCATAACGTGGTGTTTGATCAGGATCATACCTACTGACTATGGAATTAATATTTCTTTAGTTAAACTGCTTTAAATCTAATTTTGAAAGTGCTGTTCAGACTAGCTAATTAAAACAGACGATGTCGTGGCGATCAGAAGGTTAATTCATTACTACATAAAACACCCCTTTACGACAGTCATGACTAAATTATGTTCAAACGAAAGATATACATTGTGTATTATAGATTATTATATCCTTGAAGATGTTAGCTTAAAATTGACTGAAACTAAGGCAGTATTCTGCGTTGCTCTCAGCTTACTTTAAGTGACTATCTATCTTTAATACAAGAAACAGGCTATTGGGTAAAGGGTTAACACATTTAACCCTAGCGACCAGTATATTCGTCATATTTAAACAGTATATCTTTGAGAATTACACATGTCCTATGCATACAGTGTGGACGTCTAATGAAACGTCATACAGTGGATAATCTGTTATTCTTTCCCGTTTAAACGCAAACGTACGCAAACGCAAAACACTAAAACGTTGAAAAATACAACTTTTGGAAAATTCTGATAATTCATGTTTATATTGGTGGCAAACAGTTTGGAGCCTGATAAGACGCCGGGTTACCCGGCGTCTGATCTGGCTCCAAACTGTTTGCACTGCAAATAACAGTTTTAGCGTAAACGCGTTTATTGGGAAAGAATAACGTTTTCTCCACTGTACGACACGTATTGTCGCAAGTCAGATTATAAAATTCTCAAATATGACATACTTCTCCATCTAATGATGTCTCGTGACATCTCTTTGGAATCGTCTTTTCAAGACGTTTGCGTTTGAACGGAAGAATAACGTTTTCTCCAATGTATTTCAGACCGGTAGCCAACTCGCAGGGAAGGATGAACTCATTGACTCTTAGACAAGATCAAACTCGTCTTTGACGAACAGTTTATCTGTGAAGATTATACACTATCAGAGGTCCCTCTCATCAGGGTCTGCACTGTTTGTCATTTTGATTGCAGAAAATATCCCATAATAGTTATATACTAAGACAATAAAGAAAATGTACATTTGGCTTGAGAGACTTTTGTTTACATTTGGTTTGAAGAACTTTTGTTATACTTATAAGTACAATCCATAGACAAATTTGATATCAAAATGCGCAAATATGTATTTGCTACACGATAAAATATTTCTAATTGTGATTTGATCAATTGAAGATCATAATGTTGTGTGTGAATGACGATGGTATGAAAAGTAAAAGTTGCAAATGGACAGTTTCTTTATCGTGTAAGTATAGATGGACTAACCTTAAATGAAAAACTGGGATTGTTCATTAAAAGTTTTAAGTGTGAATAGGTTAACCCTTTACCTGATAGCATTGTTTCTAGTATTGAAGATATGTGACTACTTAAAGCAGATTGAAAGTAAAGCAGAATGCGCCCTAAGGCGCATTCTGCTTTACTTTCAGCCTGCTTTAAGCTATTAATTGCTAGAATAAGGAAAGTATTAAATATGACACATATTCATTACGGTATAATTTGGAACTATTTTCTTCAGCGGATGAATAAAATGAATGTGCTAAAAGTCGCTTCTTTAAGGGAAAGGGTTAAAGTATCTTGTACTTTTCATTTCTACCACTGACACTGCTTTTCAACACGTACCATGCTGCTAAGGTGAAGGTTGTTGCGAAGTTTTCATAAATTATGCAGTTAAAAACACAGACAGTGACACATTATGATGACAAGTATGCATAACATTTACAAATGTCCTCAAAATAGTTGCTAAAATTAAAATCGCTGTCAACAAGAATGGTAAACATATCAATTGTTACATTTACAGCGGAGAAGACGTTATTCTTTCCCAATAAAAGCGTTTACACTAAAACTATTATTTCAATTGCAAACAATTTGGAGCCAGATCAGACGCCGGGTATCCCGGCCTCTGGTCAGGCTCAAAACTGTTTGCCACTCAGATTAAAATAAATAGTCAGAATAGTGATCAAATTGTCCGTTTCTATGTTTTATTGCATTGCGTTCACACTTCGTTTGCGTTTAAATTGGAAAGACTAATGTCTTTATTATACTTTTGTAACAGTGAGACTACTAGACAGGGCACCGTGTGGCGGAATATGCACGAACATTATGCATGGATCCGGCTACAGTGGAGAAAATGTTATTCTTTCCCAATAAACGCGTTTACGCTAAAACTATTATTTGCAGTGCAAACAGTTTGGAGCCAGATCAGACGCCGGGTAACCCGGCGTCTGATCAGGCTCCAAACTGTTTGCCACCAAGATAAACATGAATTATCAGAACTGTCCAAAAGTTGTCCTTTTCTATGTTTTAGTGCAATGCGTTTGCGTACGTTTGCGTTTAAATGGGAAAGAATAACAGATTCTCCACTGTATTATTCCAACGGAGGCGGTCGAATCTTTCACCCCTTATTCCAAAATTGTCTAAAATGCCCCTTTCTACTTCTCCATATACGTACAAAAATACAGGTGCCAGCTGAAATTCACTTAGATACAGTGTTATTTTCTCCTAGGCTATGAAGAAAAGGTGACCATTGTTACTGATTCAGACCAGTTTGCTCAAGCTTTGGTCAAATTTTAGTGTGCTGTGTGTGTATGTAGTGGTGGTTGGGGAGGTGTGCTTCGGTCCCATCTCGCTCTTGATCCGCGCCTAAAATGTTACTTTCGGTAAAAACTAAATGCGTTGCATGTCACACAAGCACTATTGCACTACTTTCGAGGAGATGCTATTCTTTCCCGTTTAAACAAAAACAAAGACATATTACAAGGCAAAACAATGTAGAAAATGCCGTTTTGGCAATGGATAGTAATTCATGTTAATCTAAACAGCAAACAGTTCGGAGACTAAATCAGACAACGAGCTACTCGACCTCTGATCTGACTCCAAACCGTTCAAACTTTGCAATGGCAGGCTGCCATAAGTTGACCAAGGAAAGCCTAAGATTTCCAAATTTTCTATTTTTAAGCGCGATTACTTAAAGACATCTCCTGACGACCTTTCGATCATAACGCCTTGCCAGACAATTTCCTTGCAAAAAGCATGGATCTTATGGACATGTGGGTGACAAAGAACCATTGAAGCTTCTCGTGTGAGACCCAACCTTTATATTTGATAGTTAAGTTAGAAATAACCATTGAAAATCACTAGAGCATGAGTATAATCTGAGCCTCACCAGATAAATTGGCATGTGATGCATGCTTTGACAGTTAAAATTCACACCTATCCAGACAATGGGGGGCTAGTCCATCAAAGGACTGAGGAAAAGTCTTTAAAGTAGGTTGAGATTAAAGCAGAATGCGCCTTTAGGCGCATTCTGCTTTACTTTCAATCTGCTTTAAGCTTCCACCTGCTAGGATAAAAATCATCAGTCCAAAGATTTCGGAAAAATCCGGAGAAATGGCAGCCCTGCAACGGACATCGTTGTTCTATAAATATTGGGCAATAATAATGCATTCTTACACTGTACCAGCATGTGCACCGAGTAATCAACTCAAGGAAACATCATAGGAATGTACTTAGATGCACTAAAATCCATACGTTAATGCACACTCCCCATTATCCTTTTTACTCTAAATAACGTCTGAAAGCGCGTTTGCAAACAGTTTGGATACTAATCAGACGCCGCGTAACACGGCGTCTGATCAGGATCCAAACTGTTTGACACTCGTATCGAAGTTTTTTGTTAGTCATACTGCCTTAAAATTAACTTTAAAACGATATTGCAGACAACAAAATTGTAGCAGACGACAATGAAACGGTGATGGGGTAAACATCTCACGAAACATTTGGAAGCGAAAGGGTTACAGTGGAGAATGCGTTATTCTTTCCCGTTTAAATGAAACGAAACGCAAACGCAAAACGCTTAAACGTAGAAAATGCAACTTTTGGACAATTCTGATGATTCAAGTTGGCAAACAGTATGGAGCCTGATCAGACGCCGGGTAACCCGGCTTCTGATCTGGCTCCAAACTGTTTGCAATAGAAATATTAGTTTTAGTGTAAACGCATTAATTGGGAAAGAATAACGTTTTTTCCACTGTAAATGTGTTCACTATACCTTGTGAGTCAAACCAAACGCTATCAGTAAATATTCTATCGTACACTTCAAATTCACACATTTTCTTGCATTAAAATATATGTAAACTTTAAAGAGCATCAAAAAGTTTCTCTGATTTCAAACTGTTTTCAAATTCAATTCTAAAGGCACACTCAGCATGAAAAAGGCTAAAGAGACTTTAAACTAGATGACAAATGACATTTTTCATCACGATAAACGAAAATTATGATACTACAATATTAATACAATTCCATTACAACCACTAAACGAAAGAAAAAATTGATGTGTAAAAGACAGGTAACACCGTAAAACAGTGAAACAGTAAAACAGAAAGCTCCTTTCGAGAGGTTTTACGGCATTGTGCAAACGTAATTCATTTACAAGTTACATGTAGTGCCACACATTGTTTTCAGTAAGGTCTGGTCCATTCTTTAGTAGTTAGGGTTGACAAATAATACATATCTTTTGACAATTGACAAATAATACATATCTTGATCGGGTGACTCAATTAGAACGCATCTTATCTGGGTCTACACTGTTTACACAGGACAAATTTATGCATTATTTAAAGATAAACTGTTTGTAAATGACGAGTATACTAGGGCTGCATGTGTTCAGTGTAGTTGTTGTAATTAAAACTCAATTACAGTGGAGAATCTGTTATTCTTTCCCGTTTAAACGCAAACGTACGCAAACGCATTGCACTAAAACGTAGAAAAGAACAACTTTTGGACAATTCTGATAATTCATGTTTATCTTGGTAGCAAACTGTTTGTAAACGAAAAAATAGTTTTAGCGTAAACGCGTTTGTCGGGAAAGTATAACAGATTCTCCACTGTAGTTGTTGTAATTAAAACTCAATTAATTGTCGTCTGATAATGTTTTATTTTCTTTCGACTGGTTTAAGTTATAGTATTTGATTTATCAGTTGACCGTTTGACGTAAATTCTGCACGTTAATCAGTTAAGATTAAATTCCGAATCGAAAATGCATTCACTTTGCAACTTTTGTAAACAAACAGTTGCTAATGTAAACAAACAAACTCACCCTATTCGGAACTGTTTGTAAATGACGAGTTTACTCGTCGCCGGGGTTGAAATATATTAAGTGCAGTTGTTGTAATTAAATTTCAACTAATTGTCGTCTGCTAATCGCGATTTTCTTGTCTTCTGACGGGTTTAAGTGACTGTAGTTGATTTATTAGTTTACTATTCGACAATGACTTAAAGTCTGCACGTTTATCTGTTTCATGATCAAATTATTCGTGAGATTTTTACCCCTTCACCGCTTTATTGTCGTCTGCTTCAGCATTGTTGTCTGCAAGACACGTTTTAAAGTTAGATTTGAGGTTGTATGACTTAATAAATATCGATAAAAGTGTCAAACAGCTTGGGTTCTGATCAGACGCCGCGTTACGCGGCGTCTGATCGGGACCTAAACTGTTTGCAAACGCGCTTTAAAGCGTCATTGAGAGTGAAAGGGTTAAGATAAAATCTCCGAATCGAAAATGTATACACTATGCAATTTTTGTAAACAAACAGTTGGTGATTGCAGAAAAAAATCACCCTATTCGAAACTGTTTGTAAATGACGAGTTTACTCGTAGCTGGGGTTGAATATAGTGCAATTAGTTGAATGTTCGACAATGACGTACATTCTGCACGTTAATCATTTAAGAATAAAAAGCCGAACCGGATGCATATACTGTGCAACTTTTGTAGACAAATAGTTGCTGACTGCAGAAAAACCCCCAATCTATTAGTCCTTATCATGCTTAATTGTCGTCTGCTTAATATATATCGTCTGCGGTAAGTATGGCTTTTAATGTTGATTTTTTTTTTAAACTTGAGAAAAATGAATATTAGTGGCAAACAGCTTATATCCAGATCACACGCCGAGGTTAAGCGGTGCCATTTCTGGATCCAATCTGTTAGCACGTTTTATCAAAGTCGCGCTCAACACGATATGGGCTAATACAGTGGAGAATCTGTTATTCTTTCCCAATAAACGCGTTTACGCTAAAACTATTATTTGCAGTGCAAACAGTTTGGATCCAGATCAGACGCCGGGTAACCCGGCGTCTGATCAGGCTTCAAACTGTTTGTCACCAAGATAAACATGAATTACATGTATCAGAACTGTCAAAAAGTTGTCCGTTTCTATGTTTTAGTGCAATGCGTTTGCGTACGTTTGCGTTTAAACGGGAAAGAATAACAGATTCTCCACTGTACAAATAAGTGAAGTAATGTAAGTATTCTATTGTTGTTACATGTGCATAGTACATACTGTTTTAAACAAAATATTGTTTAACTACAAACAATTTGCACCCGGCACAGTGGGCCTATAAGTCACAGCAGAACCGCGATCTGATCTGGCTCTATAATGTTTGCAATAGAAATAATAGTTTTAGTGTAAATGAGTTTATTGGTAAACTATAGCGTCTTCTCCACTGTATCATTCCGGCTTGATTTTTCTATTGAGTACCTGCAAATACTACTTGCATATCTCTCCAGGTTGAATGTCCTTACCTGTGGTGCAAAGATTTACGATTTATGTCAAACCTCTTGTAAACCATGAAGCGAATGTCTTATCAAAAAGATGTATTTCTTTTATACAGTGATACAAAACGTTATTCTTTAAATTAAGTAAACGCCGTAGAAGAAATGTAGAAAATGACATGTTTTAAACCCTTCTCTTCCAATGACGCCTTAAAGCGCGTTTGCAAACAGTTTGGGACGTGATCGCGTTTATTGAGAAAATATAACGTCTTTTCCACAGTATCACAGCGGCTCGATTTGTCTATTGAATACCTGCAAAATATTTCTTGCATATCTCTACAGGTTGAATGTCCTTACCTGTTGCGTAATGATTTACGATTTACAATGTATGTCAAACCTCTTGTTAAAAATGAAGTGAATCAAAAAGACGCGTTTCTTTTATACAGTAGAACAGTATTCAATTCTTGAAAGTAAATTAAAGGCCATGGAAAAATGTAGAAAAAGATATGTTTTTAGTGAAGAAAGATTATTTCTGTCTTAGATTTTACTCAGTTTGGAGCTTTGGTTAGACGCCGGGTTACTCGACGCCTGAGTAGACTCCAAACTGTTTACTAGCAAAAACAAACGTTTACAGTCAGACCCGTGTTAAATGACCACTAAAAAGACGATGAATTTGTTGTTTTTATGACAGGTGGAAGTTTAATGACGGGTGAAAGACACTCTTACAAATATACACCCACTATGTTTGTATCCAAGTCAACGTCTTTTCAAAATAAAATGTGTCCATATAAGGCAAAAAAGTACATGTGTTTCCGGTAACCCGACCGACCCTAGTTTATTTCCCCCGAACATAAACATTTCACTTTTCGAAAAAATTGTTGGCAAATATCGGTTATTTTTGCGACCATCCTTTTTTTATGAGGAGGCGTGTTATAGAATACAGTCTCCGTTAAATTGTTAACAAAGCTAATGTATAGACGTTAAAGTGTTTTAAAATTGATTTTTAAATAAGATTTAGCAAATATCGAAGTGAAATATACTCTAAATCTGTCATAAAGTAGCTTCCTTGAATATGTGATATGCTAGTTAGTTACAGTGGAGAAAACGTTATTCTTTCCCAATAAACGCGTTTACGCTAAAACTGTTATTTGCAGTGCAAACAGTTTGGAGCCAGATCAGACGCCGGGTAACCCGGCGTCTGATCAGGCTCCAAACTGTTTGCCACCAAGATAAACAAGAATTATCAGAATTGTCCAAAAGTTGTACTTTTCAACGTTTTAGTGTTTTGCGTTTGCGTACGTTTGCGTTTAAACGGGAAAGAATAACAGATTCTCCACTGTAACCATTAACACATTTAACCTGCAGCCGGCACAATTCAATGACACATTAACATGCATACATGTACAACACCTTTCAAAACATCATTCATTCTATCTGTCATATATGTCACTACTTTGCCGTCTTGGTATATACGAACGTACTATATAGATATTATAAACAATCATACCGGTTTAGATTTTTAAGACAATTTTGGTAAAAGGACCTATCAATAAAATCAAAAATTTGAATGGATGATTTATAAGGTTTGTTATGTATGGCCCAGGGCTTTGCACAATAGAATACATTCATGTATGTCCATGTAAAAATACTTCATCAGAAAGTTATATGTATAATTGTATGCTTTTATATAAAAAAAAAACTGGATGCAAGTTGTGTGCCAAAGTTATTATTATTATTATTATACCCGATTTATATAGCGCTCTTTTCACATAGGAGTTGTGCGTTCAAAAGCGCTTCACATGAAATTAGAATATATATAAATGTACCTACAAAGTAAGAAAAGACAAATAACTACATTCACAATAAACATGATACATTATGGAGTTATATGGCAACATGGAAATTCTTTCAATATCATTACCAAGATTATACAGTTGTTATTAGTTATTTTGTAAATTCAACTTTAAAATGAGTCAAATAATTAAAAGATCAATGGCATGATTAAAATAGTGATGTTTGTTGTTTTTTTTGTTTTATTTGTTTCAATATAAAGTTAACCCTTTACTCCATTCATACGCCTTTTTACGCATTTAATCAAACCCTCCACTAAAGAAATAATTCAATTGAATGTGCAACAGAAGAAATATTTCTTATAGCCTAGTACAGTGGAGAATCTGTTATTCTTTCCCAATAAAAACTATTATTTGCAGTGCAAACAGTTTGGAGCCAGATCAGACGCCGGGTAACCCGGCGTCTGATCAGGCTCCAAACTGTTTGCCACCAAGATAAACAAGAATTATCAGAATTTTCCAAAAGTTGTTCTTTTCTACGTTTTAGTGTTTTGCGTTTGCGAACGTTTGCGTTTAAACGGGAAAGAATAACAGATTCTCCACTGTAGATGTTAGCTTATAGCAGACTGAAAGAAAGGCAGATTGCAACTTAAGGTGCATTCTGCATTACTTTCTTCAACCTGCTGTTAGTAATCACCTACATGTAGACTGAAAACTAGAAACAGGCTATGGAGTGAAGGTTTAAACACTCGCTCCCCCAAGTGGTGCGTGTATGTAATTCCCAAAAGAGGCGATAGTGTTAGGAAAACTGCCACTTTGTATCGATTAGTGTTTAACTTTTCAAAACACCATAAAACTAAACCCTTTCGATCTCAATGACGCTTAAAAGCGACGGTTTGCAAATAGTTTGGATCCTGATCAGACGGTGAAGGGGTAAATATCTCACGGAAACGTTGGCAGTGAAAGGGTTAACCTTTTGCTTGATACAGTGGAGAATCTGTTATTCTTTCCCGTTTAAACGCAAACGTACGCAAACGCACGCAAACGCAAAACACTAAAACGTAGAAAAGTACAACTTTTGGACAATTCTGATAATTCATGTTTATCTTGGTGGCAAACCAGTTTGGAGCCTGATCAGACGCCGGGTTACCCGGCGTCTGATCTGGCTCCAAACTGTTTGCAATAGAAATAATAGTTTTAGCGTAAACGCGTTTATTGGGAAAGAATAACAGATTCTCCACTGTACATTATCATCTGTTTCACAGATGTCGTCTGCAACTGCTTTTTAAAATCCAATTTCAATGCCATTTCAATTTAAGAAAAATAAATACTAGAGTCAAACAAATTGGATCCGCAACAGGCGTTGCGTTTCGCGGCCTCTAATCAAATACTGTTTGTAAGTTGTAGTACAGTTGCTATTTAGGGTCAATATATTTTTTAACTTTTCAAGAGGCCAATATACGGATACTGTTTGTATAGCTTATCTATTGAAGATTATAGACTTTCAGTCCCTCTTAAATCAGCGAACACTTTGACCTAATATACAGCACCTACCTGGGAAAACAAATAAGAAAACCAGCATGTGCAGATCTACATTAAAGAACATGTCGTACATCCATTGAATGAACTGCTACGAGGAAAACTTCATTGTCTTTCTCAATAAACGTGTTTGTATTAGTTTAAACATATTTATTTCAGAAACTGTACAGTATTCATACACTATACAACATATTTATTATAGGATTAGAACGCTAGAAAGCTAACGATTATTAAGTTCTTCTCCTTGACAATAAAGTTACATAAAATATTTTATTAAAACAATTATGCCCCATAAAACTAATGTGGAACCAGCTTAGACGCCAAGTAACTAGCCCCTGATCAGCCCCAACTGTTCGTCACTCTGAGAAAGGCTACTTTTAACCCATTTAAGTCTAGTGTCTACTAAAGGAGAGAAACATTGCAGTCCTTGGTGAGACATCGTGTAAGGTGTCGGCCTGGTCTAATTTCGCCCTATATAATCTATAGTAAAATGCATAACTTTCAGAGCCAACAGCTCCCTCCAAAACAATTTCTAGGCTATAAAAGACATACCCTTCAATTCAATAGACATTTCCCTGTTGATTGAGGCCAGTAAACCTACAACATCGCTGTCTACATTTTTTGCTATCAATGATTTGCTAAGGTCACTGTCAAACTAAAGGTAAACAACTTTCACTTTTATCCCATTCACTGTATTTCCATATGCATCCGCCTGGAGAAAAAGTCCTGAAATGAGATGCCTAAATCAATGCCATTTGGGTGGAAATGACCACAAATAGCCAGTTTTCACCAAGAAAACCATTCAAACTCAACCACAGGCAAAACTAAACAGTGCAAATTTGTGAAATTGTATTTTTCAAGGTACTACTTACAAGACCTACAACGACCCGGTAGTGATTCCTGACCAGGCCGACACCGTAAGTCGAGGTCTCATCAAGGTCTACAATGTTAATGCTAATTCATATGAACTACATCATTCCCTCTCTACAACGACACCCAATTGGAGACAAGCATTGTGTGCGTTGTTAAGAGGGAGTCGTTATAGGGAGGGAAAATGACTACACTTGCAAACAGCTTGAATCCAGATCAGACGCCGTGTTACGCGGCGTCTGATCTGGGTTCGAGCTGTTTGTCACTTGTCATAAAGTTTTTTTCTGTCAAAATGTCAATTATGTAACTTTAGAAAAAACAGCTGACGGCAATTTTAAGCAGACGATATTGCAGAAGTAAAAGCGTTAGACGTAACTGTCTTGTTTAGGGAACTGTGGCAAACGTCGTTGTAAAGAGGGGATGGTTGTTGGGAGGGCCGTTGTAGGGAGGGAACGCTGTATATTGTTGTATGAACAAACACTGCAGTGTCTTTAGATCACCCTTGTCAATCTATAATGAAATCTTCCATCAAGCACATGGGAAGAGTTCATTGCAATGTCCAGATATAAATGGATTAAAAGGACATCGTCTGCATTTTTGCAAAGCGTTTGATTTGAGGCTTGTTTAAATGAGGAAAATGATAACGTGTTCCCCAACGTACACTATTTTAAGTATCATCGCCCGCTTAACTCTTTGAATCCTAGTCACGCATATATGCGTCATTTGCAAACAGCGTACATCTGAGGAGTACACTTGTCCTATGCAAACAGTATATACCCTGATCTGAGGGCTCTTTAAGGAGCCCTCTGATCAGGGTCTACACTGTTTGTCATTTTGCCATATATTGTTAAAATCAACCCGAAAATGTCAAAAAATGGACTAGACTAAATTGAAAATTAGAATTGTCTATTTGAAGTTTCAGGGAGGAAAGGGTTAAACAGTGCCCTACCATAAGTTTTCAGATTAGATCTTTAGCATTTCTACAGAAAAATCACTGGGTTTCAAACAGTTGGCGTCTGACTAGACCTTGAGTTATCCTGCATCTGATCAGGAACCAAACTGTTGGGAAATATAAGCCAAGTCGTTATTGGCAGCACAAGTATCAACCTGAAGGTATTGTATACCAATGCTTTTATCTTTCGATTTAGATAAACTTTTATGTTAAAAAGTAGAAACATAAAAATACCCTCTTTGCAAATAACAGATACTAGTACATGTATGTAAAAACAGCAATCAAAAGTGGTGAACACGTCATTCATTCCTTATATACACATTTGCGATGTTCATTACGAACAAGTCTGAGTACAATCAGAGAAACTCTAAGACTGATCTGACTCCAAAATATATTCAACTCAGATTTTCATAGTTTCCAATTATTCAACACGTTACATTTTACTGTTTTGCATTTTTGATTAGTTTCGCTAAAACGGGAAAGAATGGCGTACATGTATTTAATGTATTCCAAAGCGTTAGGCAGAATAGTGGACACCGATAGATTATCGATAAACTGTCTTACGCTAGCTTGCGTGCCCGTCAATGTTCGGCTCTTACCGCTCGGTATTTACGGAAACTCCCGACGACTCTTTGAACATATTAATTTTATTTTCAATTTGAAAAAGGACCAAATTAACATTAACTTACAATTCTTAAATTTATATCAAAAGAAAGAAAAAATAGTCAAGTATACGAGCCCGTTTGCACAGAATTGATATCGATTTGTATAAATGCACAAGGTCGTGTTATATTATCCGCGTCGAGGCTTATTTTCAGCATTTTACTCTTTGTTTAATGTGATTTAGAGGTGTCTTTTTAAACTTAAAAAAGGACCAAAATCTTATTAAAATATTTTTTCAAAACAAATTTCATCATAAAGGAAAATGTTTAAGCTAACACAGGCCGTTTGCACAGGAACGATATCTGTCCAGAAAAAAAAGTTATTACAAGTTATGTAAAAATGCCCTTCTTATTTTAATGCTCGAAAATGAGAGCAAGTGGGCCACCTGCGTGTCCACTATTCTGCGTAACGCCTGGTGTTGGAGTGATGGTCTTCATATACAACACATTTTATCTAATTAGATTGGCCCATTCAACCTTTCATTAGACAAACAAAAACACAACTATATATGCATATGATAATGCATTCTAAAGTTTGGAAGATAAAAGAGGTGTTCAAACAACTAGATTCAGCTTCAAGCTTTCGCTATCATCTTACAGTATAAACAGAAAAGAGAATTGACTTTCATTGTGGTTGAATATGCTTTCATCAAATTATCAAACAGTTTGAATACCGACGAGACGCGGAGTTGCTCGGTGTCTCATCTGGATTCAAATTATTTGCACCATTTTTCAAAAATTTGCATGAACATTATGAAGACTTAAATGTGATGGAATATGCTTCCATGTCTTTCCAAGAAATGATCGTATGTAACTTCACCGTCCTCTTCACGAAAGGACGGTAACGATATTAGAGTGCGACGTCTTGTTTTGTCCCCACTCTTCCGGTGCTCATTGATATGCTCGTGTTCATGTTTAGGGATGCAGGACAAAAGTAGGGTCTGAGCGGCATGCACGGCGTCTGGGATATCAACAAACACGTGGTCCCTAGTAAAGAACTCGTAAAAGTCTGACTTGTCAAGAAGGCGTGCCATGTACCGTGAACACCGGGCCAGGTAAACCCCAATGCCAATACTGGTCAACTCGAATACAACCAGTTTCAGCATGTCCAGCCCTGTACCATCAATAAAGTTTATGGGAATACAGTCAATTACTATAACTGACTTGATCTGCAAGGTAGGATCTTCAGAGGAGTTTGTCGTTGCTCCACTGTCGTTGTCATCTGAACCATCTTGTAACTTATCGACATGTGTAGCTATTTCTTTTAGGGAAGACATTTCCATGTCTGTCTCTTTCTGATTATCAACATCATTCTCAATGATCTTATAGATAGTTTTCCTGAACAGTTCTGCTGTGGCAAAGTACAGCGACGACTCCATGCGTACGATTTTAATACGAGGAATTTCTTCAACCAGGCCAAACTCGCTCTTGTCAAGAAATAAATCTTCATCGTCAGATTTACCAAGGACAGAGACCCATCCTTTCTGACTTTGGTTAATGACTGAAATAAGTGAGGCAAGGACACCAAACATAAGACCGTAGGGAATGTCAATGAGAACACATGTAGTAGCCGCAATAATCCACGTAGTGAAGTCGTTCTTGTTAACTCGCCATAGTTTCGGCAGGACGTTGACCTGCATGAGTAAGTCTTTTGTTGCTACCATGATCATAGAAGCAAGGACTGCTCTTGGACAGGACTCAAAGAACTGCCCGAAATAAAACACTAAGGCAAGCATTATAGCAACCGTTGAGACGCCGCTAAACGTCGTCTTAGCTCCCATACTAGACAACAGGGAGGCACGTGGTGGGTTAATACTGGCAGGCATATTGGAGAAAAACGAAGAAACTATATTACAAACTGCGTATGCGTTCGTTTCCACATTTTCATTTATCTCGTAACCGTTTTTTCTTGCTATGATTTTGATGACTGACAGGTTTAAGAAGAACGTCACTAACGATATTTGAATAGCACTCATGACTAAAGGCGTCACGGGTGTCAGCACTGGAACTGTAGGTGATGGTATACCTAGTTTTACCTTACCTAGAGAGTCAACCTTTATTTTCTCAGGCAATCCAACAATGTGCGAGATTACAGTAGCCACAACTAACAGTATAGCGTCGATTGGGACGGGAACTTTAAGCTTTTTTCTTTCATTAATCAGAATCTTTACCAGCATTAGTATTGCAACATACACAGCAGTCACAATTATGTCGGATATGTTAGATGACGAGATGTTTGAGAAGATTTCGTAGTATAACTTTATCAGTTTGCCAACTCCTCCCACAGCGTGTATTTTTACCCCTAACGCTGTTTTAACCTGACTGCTGAAAATGTGAAAGGCTACACCAGTTGTAAATCCACTCATAAATGACTGCGATAGGTACGTTACCAAGAACCCCATCCGAAATACAGCTAGCACCGAAAATATAAGTCCTGTGTAAAACGTAACTCCACTAACAATAGAAATTTTATACTGCATTGCCCCTTCCAAGGAATCATCTGGTAAAATTAAACTGACATTGTTTTCGCCAGATACATTCAGTACACTTGAGCTGTTTAACATCATTGTTCTGTTGCTGTGATCGCCTCTGATTATAGCATCAACTTGCTCCTTTATAACAGGATTCAGTAGCAAATCTCCTACCATGATAGAAACAATTGAGTTTGTTCCTATAGATGTATGTGTGGCTGAACCAAAGAACATGTAGATCAATACTGGAAATATTGTAGATATCATTCCAATGGCTGGGGTAAGTCCAGCAAGAATACCGTAAGCAAGGCCCTGGGGGAAATGTAGCCCCGTGGTCCCCAGGCCAGCTATAATGTCAGCTACCAGGTTTTCCTTTACATTATAGCTCCGGATGGAATCAATGAAAGACACACGTAAACGAACACCTTTGGCAAATGCCCATAGTCTTTGGCTGCAGCTCGCTTTCTGGGGTTTTCTTTGAGACACAGACTGGTACCTTTCAAGACAGTCAGGAATTGTGCCATATATTCGCCGTAAAGTATGGACGTCTGGTGATTTTATTTCTCGTGATCGATTTCGAATCGAGTTACATCGGCTGAAATAGAAGGGGATATTAAAACATTAAAATGTTTAACCGTCGTCACGATACGGGCGTATTTGAGATACAATGTAACTGTTGCCTACAGTTTTGATCTAAATGAAAAGCCGAACAACTCTACGCCTGGTCTGGTTCCAAACTGTTTGGCACTCTGATGATAACTTCTGACAGAAAATGCGAATTAATAAACTCTGATAATTCTGAAGACAACTCTTTTTTTCAAGCAGCATTTACTATACATATTAAGTATGCTAAAGCCGTTTAATTAAGGTCATTTTACACTTCTGCAATGAATTTTATTCATTTATGCCTGGAAATTAATTTCCAATTATAGTGAACTTTTCCTATGTGCTTCTTGGAAGATTTCATAATAGATATACAAGAGTGATCTTAGAACATATTAGTGGCTGTCCATACAGCAGATTATGTAATATAAAATAGCAAACAGTGTAGACACTGATGAGACGCCGCGTAACGCGGCGTCTCATCAGTATATGCACTGTTTGCAAAGTACTGTTTAGTAGGCACTACTAGCCTGACTAGGCTTAAAGACTTTTCCTCTGTCCATTGATGGACCACCCCCTCCCATTGTTCTCGAATGGAGTGAATGTAACGGTTAAGCAGTAGCTAAGTGTGCCCAGCCAATGTTGTCTAGAGAGGCCCTTACATAATCACACTCAATGGGCTTTTCAATGGGTTTTGCTAAACCAAACTATCAAATACATGGTGCGGGCCTCACATGAAACGCTTCAATGATTTACTATAGTACAGGTAAGCATAAGAATCATGAGATTTGCAAAGAAATTGTCAGGCTATGGATTATCACCGAATGTAGGTCAGGAAATATCTTTAAATGGGTTAATGTTTTAAAAGAAAGTAAACACCCTCTCTAGCTATGTATTTTAAGCTCCGCCTGACATTGGTATTCGACACTTGGCAAACGCGAAACTGATAACCCTGCTTACAGTGGAGAAACGCAAACGCAAAACACTTTAACGTTGAAAAGTACGTCTGATAATTCTTGTTAATCTGAGTGGCAAACAGTTTGGAGCCTGATCAGACGCCGGGTAGCAAACAGTTTGTAGCCTGATCAGACGCCGGGCTACCCGGCGTCTGATCTGACTCCAAACTGTTTGCAATTGAAAAATCAGTTTTAGCGTAAACGCGTTTATTGGGAAAGACGTTTTCTCCACTGTAAATCTAACGTATCTGTGTGTCGCATAACCTAAAGCAACAAGCAACGTGCGAATACATTGTCTTATAGCAACAAATACAAATATTTTCTTACCAAACCGACTCCCGGCGAGAACTTTTCACGGACAGACTCCGATGGCACTCCCTTGTAACTGACATTCGTCGGCTGTCACGAGATGCCGACGACGACATCTTGCCGTTGACCACATCAGATACTAGACAGTTTCACAAGGAATATTCTGAGTGGAGCACATACTATGGTTATGCTCAAACTGATCCATATAATCCATAAAATTTAACGCAGTCCACTTTTTGGGGGAGTCAGCATGCTTTCAGCATACCAACAACTTAGTTAGATGGACTGCAGAAATGCAAACTTAACACCCCTAAATCATGGAAAGTACCAAGTTGTAAAGTACATTCACGGATCACTGCTCGTTGTTTACATATATCTTTCATTTTAATCATGTTCAAACTGACCCATATAATCCAGTTTGCAAAGGTCAACTTAATTCGAATTGTAAGTCAAACCTGTATAGGTAACCACTCTTTATGGAGCACATGGTTTTCCTAAAGACAGATGCGAGCTTAATGCAGGGCAAACGTAAACTTCTGCTTTACTTTTATACAGCATCAGGAACGTATATATATTTTCATATGATATTATATACGTTCCTGACAGCATTAAACTGTAATTCGTATTGAAACTAAAGTTTTACTGTGTTTTAAAGAAATACACACGGGCACGCTATCTACCTTTCAACTCGGGAATGTGATTATATCACCTCTGGATCAATGATGGTGTGTGGTCAATGGCTAAGTAAATAGGAAAATATGCTGTACATGTATTTAGACACTCAACATAGTCAGCCCTAGCGACGAGTATACTCGCCATTAACAAACTGTGACATATATGTATACACCTGTCCTATGCAAGTCAACACCCTGATCAGAGTGCTCCTAAAAGAGCCGTCTTGTCAGGGTCTGCACTGTTTGTGATTTTGAAATATATTGTTGAAAACAACCCCATACAGTATATAGCCATGGATGGATTACGACTTAATTGCTATTTAAAGCTTAAGTTGTAAACAGTTATACAGTGTAAACTCTTTTCCCACAAAAGGCGTCTAAATATATAAAGTCGACCTTTCGATCCGCTTACCCCAAGACCAGACGTCGCGTTACACGGCGTCTGATCAGGACCCAAGGTTGGTGACTGTCGTATCAATTTGGCTTTCATTCACTGTATTTGGCATTTAAGAAACTTTAGCAGACGATAGTTTGTCTATTGAATAATTAGTGCAAATGGTGAAAAGTGACTTCGAAACGATTGGATTATAGCACTGTAATTGTCGTCTGCACATTTGTTATTTGCAATAATTCTCAGGGTTGATTTATAGATCTGTATTTTGTTTCAGAAAATACATTCAGAGTTTGAACCAAGATAAGACATCGATTTACTCCGCATCTCACACAGTGGAGAAGGCGTTATTATTTCCCAAAAAACGCGTTTACGCTAAAACTAATATATCCACTGCAAATAGTTTGGAGGCAGATCAGACGCCGGGTAACCCGGCATCTGATTAGGCTCCGAGCTGTTTGCAACTCAGATTAAAAAAGATTGTCAGAATTGTCAAAAAGTTGTATTTTCCTCCATTTAAATGCAATGCGTTTGCGTTTAAACGGGAAAAATAACTACAAATAATTACGTGTTTAAGGTAGGGGACTGCTTTAAGCAATGTGAAAGTAAAACAGAAAACGTATTCCTGTTGTACTTTCATCTTCTACATGTACCACCTTCCTGTATTTCATGCAATCAATTTGCCTTCCTTTTAGTGGTCGAAATAGTGGGGTTTTACTATGTTTTTAATGGGTATGGAATGTGTTCATTTCGTAGATTGGCTTTTATTGAATTAAAATTTCATCAAATTATATGATGCATTTTGATAGTTCTGTATTAGTTTCGGCACTTAAACCGTATATCGCCAAATTATATCGCGTGCTTGAACTCCTTCACCATAATTATAGTGGAGAATCTGTTATTCTTTCCCGTTTAAACGCAAAACACTAAAACGTAGAAAAGTACAACTTTTGGACAATTCTGATAATTCATGTTTATCTTGGTGGCAAACAGTTTGGAGCCTGATCAGACGCCGGGTTACCCGGCGTCTGATCTGGCTCCAAACCGTTTGCACTGCAAATAATAGTTTTAGCGTAAACGCGTTTATTGGGAAAGAATAACAGATTCTCCACTGTTACCCTTTCAACAGACGATAAAACTTGGTAGTGAGAAAGTTAAACAGACGATAGAAGTTGTCAGTGAAAGGGTTAAGTTGTTATATATCAAATCATCGTCTGCTTCAAAATAGTATAGTTTGTTTTTGAAATAACTCAAACACCTTTTCGCTCCATTTTGATTTAGAAAATCTCGAGATAATGTTAAACAATTTGGATCACTATCAGACGCCGAGCTGCTTCCTGTTTGGTCTGGTCATGCTAAGCATATTCAAGCTTAATGTTAATGGATTGTCCTTGGGCATTGCATTAATTCAAATGGAACAAACATAGTTTTTTTTCAAACCTTTGTCTGCTAGTCGCAGTTTTACTAAAATTTGCAAACGTTTGGATCCAGGTCAGATTCAGTTAAAATGACTTTAACATTAATTTTCAAAAACAGTTGCAGGCGACAACGATGAAGAAGACTATATTATTGTATATGAAAAATATCATACGATTATGATGAGCTTTGTACTTTTACCACCAATTTTACAGTGAAGAATCTGTTATTCTTTCCCGTTTAAACGCAAACGTACGCAAACGCACGCAAACGCAAAGCACTAAAACGTAGAAAAGAACAACTTTTGGACAATTCTGATAATTCTTGTTTATCTTGGTGGCAAACAGTTTGGAGCCTGATCAGACGCCGGGTTACCCGGCGTCTGATCTGGCTCCAAACTGTTTGCACTGCAAATAATAGTTTTAGCGTAAACGCGTTTATTGGGAAAGAATAA
Source organism: Gari tellinella (assembly GCA_922989275.2). Lineage (NCBI taxonomy): Eukaryota > Metazoa > Mollusca > Bivalvia > Cardiida > Psammobiidae > Gari > Gari tellinella. The sequence goes on along the minus strand of OV277856.1, from coordinate 97,297,990 downwards.
CATATTCTCCACTGTACCGCCTGCGTTAACCATTTCGCAAACGACATTACGCGGAATATCGGATATTCAGGTGGCTCACTTGCTCTCATTTTCGCGCATTAAAATAAGAAGGGCGCTTTTAGATAACTTGTAATAACTTTTTTATTCTAGACAGATATCGTTCCTGTTCAAACGGTCCGTGTTAGCCTAATAATTTTCCTTTATGATAAAATTTGTTTTGAAAAAATATTTTAATAAGATTTTGGTCCTTTTTTAGTTGAAAAAGACAGTTCTTAATCACACTAAACAAAGAGTAAAAAAGCTGAAAATAAGCCTCGACACGGTTAATATAACACGATATTGTGCATTTATACAAATCGATATCAATTCTGTGAAAACGGGTTCGTATAATTGAATATTTGTTTTTTCTTTTGATATAAATTTAAGAAGTATAAGTTAATGTTAATTTGATCCTTTTTCAAATTGAAAATGAAATTAATATGTTCAAAGTGCCATCGGGTATTTCCGAGCGATTGCGGAAGCAAATATCCGGAAAAGAGCCGAACACTGACGGGCTCACAAGCTAACGAATAGCAGTTTATCGATAATCTAGCGATGTCCACTATTCTGCCTAACAAATATCGTCTGCTAAAGTTTGTCGTCTTCAAAATGCAAAATTAATTTTTGGAAGTTTTCACAGTAGAGATATTGAAACGGGTACCAATGTCTATGCGTGTATGTTCGCTACTGGCATTTGTGCTGTTTGATGTTGCCTGATTAACTGATGTTAGGAGTGTCCAATCAAATCAGTCAATGAAAGACAATTGACATTGACTTAGAGTGAAACAAATGGGTTTAAAATTATTCGTGAGTTTAAGAACTTTTAGGCACTAGGCAATACAGAGTAAAAAGCAAAACAGTCCAAATGATGGGATGCACTGTAGCTTCTGTCTCAATTTTGGAGTTTAGCACACATCTATGGAATGAAAAGCCAACCGATTTAATGAAACGTATCTACAGGGATGGTAAATCAACAAAAACTAAACTTGTAAACAACATTTGGTTATTAGACAAACAGGTTTAGGCGTGATACATTAAAACATATGCTAATGTCGCGTCGTTTAAATATTTGTTACTTACTCCTTCTGGATGTTATGCACAAAACTAGGAGCAACCATATACATTTTTTGAAACAATTTCAGTCTTTTGTCCTACCAATAAACACAATGCCAAAAGAGACAGAAACCGGTATCCAGTTACGCATTTGACACTCAGTGTAATTTGTAGGACAGTAAATGTCACGACTGTAGTGTTATGCCAAGAGTTTAAGAGCTGTTCAACTGCTGGCAAGCAATGGTTGCCAATATATACAAGTATATTACTATGGTTCAAGCGGTCTATGTCATTGTCAGCCATTTGTTGCCATTATATACATACAATGTATATGTTTTTATAGATCCTACAGTTTATGCTACTGTCAAGTAATAGTTGCCAATATATACATGTATGCTACTATGGTTCCAACGGGCTATATTTCAAGCAGTAGTTGCCAATGAATAAATGTATGTTACTTTGGTCTCTGTCAGGCAGTAGTTTCCAATATATACATATATGCTACTATGGTTTCAACGGTCTATGTTACTGTCAAGCCATGCTTGCCATTGCATACTTCTATGTTGATATAGTTTCTGCCGTTTAAATTGCCATCAAGCAATAGTGCCACTATATACATGTACATTACAATTGTTTCAAAGTTCTCTGTTACTTTTCAGTAATAGTTTACATCATATTTTTATATGGATTCAACAGTTTATGTTAATGTCAAGCGAAATGTGTTCTTATTACACGTGCATGTTACTTTTGCTCCTAAAATTAGTACAGTGGAGAATCTGTTATTCTTTCCCGTTTAAACGCAAACGTACGCAAACGCAAAACACTAAAACGTTGAAAAGTACAACTTTAGGACAATTCTGATAATTCATGTTTATCTTGGTGGCAAACAGTTTGGAGCCTGATCAGACGCCGGGTTACCCGGCGTCTGATCTGGCTCCAAACTGTTTGCACTGCAAATAATAGTTTTAGCGTAAACGCGTTTATTCGGAAAGAATAACGTTTTCTCCACTGTATCAAGCGATCGTTGCCATTACAGTCATGCATGTTGCAGTTTTGTTTTGTTACATCCAATAAATCGTTATATACAGTTTCATTATAAGTTAACTGCACTGTATGCATGTATTCTTCTATGGTTCAAACGGCATATATTACTGTCAAGAAAAAGTTGCCATTATATTTTTACTATGATTCCAACGGCCTATGTTATCATCAAACACTAGTTGCCAATATATACAGTGGAGAAAACGTATTCTTTCCCAATAAACCCGTTTACGCTAAAACTATTATTTGCAGTGCAAACAGTTTGGAGCCAGATCAGACACCGGGTAACCCGGTGTCTGATCAGGCTCCAAACTGTTTGCCACCAAGATAAACATGAATTATCAGAATTGTCCAAAAGTTGAACTTTTCTACGTTTTAGTGTTTTGCGTTTGCGTACGTTTGCGTTTAAACGGGAAAGAATAACAGATTCTCCACTGTACATGTATGTTACCATGCTTCCAACGGTCTATGTACCCGTTAAACAATAGTTGCTGTTATAAACATGCATGTTACTATAATGTCCAACGGTCTTCTTTACTGTCAAACAATAGTTGTTTCTTTGTATGTATTGTTCCAATCGCCTATATTACCGTCAAACAACAATTGTCACCATTTAAACGTATGTTTCTGTTGTTTCAACGCCTTATATAACTGTCAAGCACACTGGCACCAACGTCATGGACTTATTATGTGTATGTGTTCACTGTATGTAAACCTCTACTGAAAACTCTACAGGTCTATAGACTATCTATAATAAGGTATTTTTGTTTGTTTGTTTGAACTGTATCTACCGGTAAGTAATGTCTACTATATGAAGGGGGAAATCTAGATGTGTACACTCTATAGTCTCTATCTATTAGATTCTGATTCTAGATCCTATTTTCCGGTCGGTTAGCAATGTTTTTGTATTGGAATGGAAATGATAATAATAAAAGTATGTGAGTTGACTCTATGCCTCTAGATATACTATACCGGTCTGCTATCTATTAATATAAGATATTCCCCCAATGTCTATTGTATTGGATTGGAATAACAAAAAAAAAAGATTTTGTTTTAGATAGCTTGACGCTGAGCATCTACCGGTCTGCCTATCTACTATAATAAGACCATGGTGTACAACCGAGTCTACACCGTGTCACTTCAACCACACGAATTACTAACTAAAATGCATTCAAACCAAATCTTTTGCAGTCCATAGATAAGATATTTTTCTATCCAAAATACATTTCTTTGATGGTTGATTTGATTACGTAACTTCAAAAATCAAGATTGAAATCGGTATTTTACATTTTCAATAATTTATAATTCCGACTCATATATGTATATGTATAACATTGTTCATACCTTGATTATATTTGGAGAGGACTCACATAGGCTTTGTCGGTTGTCCAATCCTTTTCTTCTGAATAGAATATTTTTTAAACTTATAGTTTAATATATATTACAATCGCTCCAACTATCTATGTTACATGTAATGTAAACCAGTACAACGCTCCCTCTCTACAACGGCCCTCCCAACAACGACTCCCTCCTTACAACGTCTCATCCGGATCCAAGCTGTTTGCATATGGAGCTATAGTCGTGACTGGCAGGCTAAGGGTTAAGCAATAGTTGCAACTACATGTATATACATGCATTTAACTATTGTTCAAACAACCTCCGCTACTACCAAGCAATAGTTGCCAAATATTATACAATGGCTCCAACTGTCTATGTCAATGTCAAGTTATAGTTGCCATTATATATGTTGTCGGCCGTGTTGAAACCTAGGCAGATTCTGGATCTGCCTAGGCCATGTTATAACTAATGTATAGTCTAGCCAAATTGAAATTATGATATGGCTTGGACAGAATCCGGATCTGCATGTTAGAATTCAAATATGACTAGGCAGACCTGGAACCTGCCTGGGCCGTATTAGAATCTAGTTATTTAAGTAATAGCATATCCTTTACCAAGTTATAAACTAGGTATTAACAAAGTCCTGAAAAGTAACATTTCATAAATAATATTTTAATTGTTTTCTCCATGTGAACAAAATGAAATCGCAAAGTATCAATTTTCAAAATATCTGATGAGTGATAACATAAAATACAAAAAAAATACCCCCCCCCCCCCCAAAAAAAAACCTCAACAAAACAACAAAAAACCCCAACAAAAAAAAACAACAAAAAAACCCAACCCCAATATAAAACCCTCAAATAAAACCCACAAAAACAACAACAATTGGTGGATATAATACAAACTCAAGTCAAATAGATTCGGTGATATTATATCTTGGTCCAAACTGATTTAAAAAACCCAACCAAACCCAATATACAATGACAGGGAATGGTTAGTTTTACTTCAATATCGAACATTCTTAATTACTTGTTTTTTTACCTTGGTATTTTATTAAGCCCATATAACCCCAGTAATATAGTCAATGTTATAGAACTTGGAACACTAAAGCGTCTCTAAATTTACTCATTATTATTTTTGCTGTAAAGAGTTCAGTTCCTATCTTTTTTAAAATCAAATAATCAGTCAAATATATCTATTTCTATCTATTTGCGGGGTCATGCTGAAACATTTGGTTATGGTTAAGCCCAAACTTAATTATGAGTAAGCACTAGATATATGTACATGTATTTCCAAAGATCGATTGATTTTAACTTCGTTCAGAAAGTAATGCTGTCTGGTTTTGTCAGTACCGCACACTTATTTTTGTTAGCAAAAAGGTAAATTTAATATTTAGAATGGTTTTGGTAGCAGCTTAAATCAGTATTTCGATAAAAATTAATCACTACAGGCCCAAAAGCGAAGAGAATTTGATTAGATTTATAAAATACTGGAACTGTTAAAAATGGCGTTGATAGTACCATTTTGATTTGGTCTACGCAGACACATACTACTAGAAGTCAAATATGGCCTATGTAAATTCCGGATCTGCCTAGCCGTATTCCGGATTTGCCTATATTCCAATATGGCTTACGACATAATACATGTAAGCTTCCATGGTGAAAAGGAATTGAACTACTATCAAGCAATAGTTGTCATTAGATATATCATATGTATGCTACAATCCTTCCTACGTTCTATCCTATCGTCAAGAAATATTTGCCATTAAAGACATGTTTGTTTTTATGGATGAAACGGCGGATATTACTTTAAAGCAATAGTTGCCATTGTATACATTTGTACCTCTATGTTATAGGTCGTTTGGTAGTCCTGGACACTAACGTTTTGTTAAATATCTCATTGATCAAACAACTATGAGAAATGTTGTGAAAAGAAAGTTTCAATGTTCCCTCGTACCACTGCAAAAAATAATGTTCCCAAGTTTTAGAACTTACATTGAAATATATTCTTGTAAAACATGCCACCTTTGTATCAGTGTTTTGCTATAATTTTGGTGGGGGATTGGAAGAGCCATATACATACAAAAATGAAAAGCACATATTGACCTGTGAATATCGTGTTTTCCCCACTAAATTTAAATCTAGCACAAATAAATGCCGTAAAACTCTCTATCGCGACCACATAATTACATTCATAATTAGGTGTTTAAGACAGATGTTTGCTTAACGCTAGCGAAAGTAAAACAGAAAACTCACTTTCTGTTTTACTTTCACCTATTTTTTAAAACGTCTACCTGTTTTTATCAAGCATATTAAAAGACAAAGAAAATGCTTGTTTTTGAGAGCGTGGGGTCATCTCAAAGTAAATTGCTAAAAGGACAAAGGGACAGCTAAATATAACTTTGAGACATATTCTCTAGCTAGTATTATGGAGTGGGGGCTGTTCTATTTATTGGACTTTCAATACTCTTTAGAAATCTATATTTTACAATGGAGTGTTAATGGCATAGACATTATTTTGACCATTTAAAAATTGAAAAAAGGTATTTTTCTGTTTGGTATTTTCAGTTCTAAATTATGTGCAAGGTTTGGTGACATTTGATATTATAGTTAAAGAGATATTTATGAAAACGTTAGTTTTCACAGCCACCAAACAAGCTATATACTAGTGCTGCAACGGTCAATATTGCCGTCAAACAATAAATGTAATGTTACTATGATTAAAGCGGCAGATATTACCTCCAAGCAACAGTTACTGTTATAGTGTACCAACGGACTATCTTACTATCAATAAATACTTGCCGCTACCAATACTTGTCATTATACCATTATGGCACCAACGGTTTAATTAACTGCCAAGCAATGCCCTCCGTTGAATATATATATATTTCTATCGTGTCATTTGTTGTTTATTTGCAAGCCTGAATTTATATTTAACCCAATAGCATGTTTCTAGTGGTGCACACAGTTAACCACTTAACCCTTTCATTCTCAATTACGCTTTAACGCGAGTTTGAAAACAGCTTGGATCCTGATCAGACGCCGCATAACGCGGCGTCTGATCAGGATCCAAACTGTTTGACGTTCGTTTGGAAATTTCTTCAGTCATACTGCCTTAATTTTAAACTTTGAAACGATATTGCAGACAACAAATTGATATATACGACAACGAAACGGTGAAGGGGTAAAAATCTCACGAAAGATTTTAGAGTGAAAGGGTTAAAGCTTGTTAAAAGTAAAGCAAAATGCGCCATAACGTGCATTCTGTTTTTATTTCAGCCTTTTAATGCCACCCTCTCATCGAGAATAGTTCTTTTGGTGAATATTCATGAACATATAAACGTGGAACTATTTTCTTCAGTAGAGGAATAATTTGAAAGGCGTAAACAGGCGTATGTATGGAGAAATGGGTTCATATTCATCGATTGGGAAACAAGAAATTTAGAACTATACAAATCACTGTAAAATAATTGTTTCTGATAAATCTGTTACATTGGTGTTATACTGGTAAGCAGTTGCCGTGAAATAGTGTTCTGCTGCACACGCTTCAATAGTGATTACCATGCAATAGTTTCTAATAATGTGGTGCCACTGGTATTCGTTATGTGAAATAATTGTTGAATTTATACTGTATAATATCTGAGCCACAGGTCTACGACCTATTATACTGCGATACAATCATTGCAGATATATATGTTACTATGGTTTCAACGATCTGTGTGACTATGAATCTCTTGTTGCCGTTACACGCATACCCCCTTCACTGCCTTACGCCGAAAACAACGACGACTTCCATAAAGTTTGTATCCTGATAAGACGTCCTGTAATGCTAGGATCCAAACTGTTTGATACTCAATTTAATATTTCTAAAGTAAAAATAACCAACATTTAAATTTGAGAAATAAAACCAACCAGTCGTTTAAAGCAGATGACGTCATGACAATGAAAGGGTTAATATTACAGTGGAGAATCTGTTATTCTTTCCCGTTTAAACGCAAACGCAAAACTCAAAAACGTAGAAAAGTACAACTTTTGGACAATTCTGATAATTCATGTTTATCTTGGTGGCAACCAGTTTGGAGCCTGATCAGACGCCGGGTTACCCGGCGTCTGATCTGGCTCCAAACTGTTTGCACTGCAGATAATAGTTTTAGCGTAAACGCGTTTATTGGGAAATAATAACGTTTTCTCCACTGTAGTGACAATTGCCTGTTTCACTATCATTGAAATTTCTACTGCAGCATCAATATTTTCTTGGTAAGGACAGTAGCAATCTCTTCCGTGATATTAACGAGTTAACAAGTGTTTATTTGCGCGGGGGTCGAATCAAGTCGTAGCGTTTATAGCGTTCCCTGGTCAATGCTGCGGCTCATTTGGGTCTACATTATGTGCAATATCTAAAGATAATTTATTAATGATGCGACACGAAGGTTACTTGCTTGAACAATGCTATAATCGCATAACATCACACGGCATCTCCTCTGAGACATCTAATGCAGTGATATTAGATGTCATTTATATAACAGAACAGCAGACTGAGAACATATCCTTTATTCACTCAGGTTTTTGTCATACTACATGTACATGTACGGGGTTTTCTAGAATAACATGTACATGTATGCATAATATTTATGTGGTTCCGGTATGGTGTAAAAGAACAGGGTGGATGGGGGAGATATTATTCTTTCTCAATAAAGGCGATCAAGCTTAAACAATAATTCCAATTAAAACAGCTTGGAGCTAGATCAGACGCCGTGAAACTCGACGTCTGATCAAGCTCTAAACTGTTTGTCACTTAAGGTGGTTCGACAGCGGGCGGCCCGCATCTCGAGTTCCGGAAATGCTGATGACTTTCACCTGATCTTTGCGGAACGTGCTTATAATAGAAAATTTAGATAAAGAAAAGTTTGATCTGCTTCAGTTCTGTGTTAGCGCAATTGGTACGGTGATTGACTTGCAATCCAGAGGTTCTAGGTTCGATTCCCACTCGCTACAAAACTTTTTTTTACAAATTGTCAGATTTAGCGACTAGTCAATTCATGTAACGCAGTGATCAAAGGACAGGCTATGTTTAGTCACGTAATAATGAATAATATCAGATGCAAGTATAGTCAAGTGACAGCTAAATTTGTGAGGATTTATAGCCTATATGACAGATGGCAGCTTAACACAGGACAAAAATAATGCTAAAAGATAGATCCTTTTAGAGCTTTTATGCATTACTTTTGTTATGCGTTAAGCAGTCACCTGCCTTTAAAGATCTACAGGCTACCGTATTCAATGGTCCCTTATTACAGGTTTGACTTATGGTATTATTTAGAGCTGACGGCATTTTAAAGTTGAACTCAAGGGAGGTTACTCGTTTTGTGTGAACATTTTGTCTGAATTTCAGGAAACCATGTATAAAATGTAAATTCTACTGTAGATTTTCATTCAATTTTTTGACTAGTAGAATTAAGTTATAGCTATTTATTTATGATTTTCGGTGGATTACCACGATATAGCAGTGGATGATCACTTGGTAATCCACTGCAGTGGATTATCACCAATCGCTTTTATTATGAATTTTCCCCGTAGGGCTCCATAAGAATCGTAGTCAATCGTGTCTTATCGTTAAATTCCGGCAGTCCGATTTGTCGCGAACTACTCACCGGAAGAGCACGAATCCAAACTCGGGAGCAACGAAGTCATTCGGATGACGTCATTATACCGCCAACTGTCACGCACATGTGTTCGACATAAAACGTGGGGCTCAACACGGGATAAATAATGTACGTTCGCTTTCAATTTTTAAACAATTTCGTTTAAAAAGTGGCTTTAAAGCATAAATAAATAGAATAACTGTGTTTTTTCAGTGTAAGATCGAATTTAATCCATTTCGTGAACATCAGACTGTTATATTTTCACTCGTGGCTTCGCCACTCGTGAAAATATAACGTCTGATGTTCACTCAATGGATTAAATTTCGATCTTACACTGAAAAAAACAGTTATCCTCTATCTAATAAGAGTAACATTAGTGTATGTTAAACAGCTAGATTTTTTGTCATTTGAGATTTTCAGAATTTGACTTTTTAAAATATTGATATTTTCAGAAAATATGTCATGAAATACTTTTGTTTGCCCAATATCTTATAGTCTATGTACAGTTTACTTGAATATACAGAAATTATTGAGTTATATCATTTTAGAAAGAAAATATTCCCGTTTATTAAAAAAGGACTTTTTCTTGACAAAAGGTCCTGTCAGAAAAAAACGGCACCGTAACCTTTTTTTATTTTAACGTTTTTTCACTCTCCATATGGTATATTTCAATTTATGAAGGTTTCAAAGAATTCTGACACAGAATAAGCTGACCCCCGAACCACCTTAAATAATTAGAGGTGCCATATGCTTACATTGTATTTTCTAAAACAAATTTTGCAGTGCGTTTGGGTTTAAACCGGAAATAATACAGTGTCCCCTGTTATACAGTTGGTGAGATACGTCAGTCGTTAACGTTTAACCCCTATTACACTCTCAATGACGCTATAAAGACTCGCAACCAGATTTAGCATTAAAAAAAGTAATTTGTAAATATGTGTCAAACGCTTATATAAACGGTAAATAATTAGTTTAGGATAAGAAATTCTGTTTATATATTCTGTTTTAATATATAAAAATATTCTGTCATATTTTTCCAATGCCAGATGCACGACAATGCTACCTTTTTGGTTATATTTGAGTATTTGCAAATGGACCATCTGGTTGCGAGTCGCTTTAAAGCGCGTCTGCAAACAGTTTGGGCCCTGATCAGACGCCACGTGACGCGGCGTCTGATCAGGACCCAAACTGGTTGACACTCTTATCGATATTTATTAAGTATAACATCCTTAAATCTAATTTTGAAACGTGTCTTGCAGACAACAATAATGAAACAGACGATAATAAAGCGGTGAAGGGGTAAAAATCACCCGAATAATTTGATTATGAAAGGGTTAAACGCAAAATACTCCAACACTGGCAGGTTCTTGAAATTGTAGACGATTTATTACAGTCTGAATTGCAAACAGAATTAAGCCCGACAAGACGCCGAGTTACTTTGGCGTCTGAATTAGCTCCAACATGTTTGCAATGGTACATGTAACACTTCTATATCTTGAACTCGCCAGCGTCAAACATATCCGACTTTCAAAGTTCAAACGTGTTTGAACAACATTTGACCTTTGAAATACGACTAAGTTCGACTTAAAGACTTTTCCTCAGTCCATTGAGGGACCACCAGCCCATTGTTCTGGATGTGTCAATGTAACTGTCAATCACGTGCAGCACAATCTCAGTTTACCTGGTGAGGTCCAGATTATACGCATGCTCTAGTGATTTTCAATGGTTATTTCTAACCAAACTATCAAATATTAGGGTCGGGTTTCACATGAGAAGCTTTAGTGGTTCTTTGCTAATGACATGTTCATAAGACCCATGCTTTTTTCAAGGAAATTGTCTGGCAAGGTGTTATGATCAAAAGGTCGTCAGGAGATGTATTTAAGAAGTGAGTTCAATGTTATGAAATTCAATTCTAAAAATAAAACTTCGGCTTAAGCATTTCCACTGTAGGCCCCAACCAGCATAGTAAGGTGCTTCTTCTCTTCAACGACACCCAATGGGAGACACATATTGTGTGTGTTGTTTTAAGGGAGTCGTTATAGGGAGGGAAAATTAAGACTTGGCTTAAATTTGCAAACAGCTTGAATCCAGATCAGACGCCGCGTCACGCGGCGTCTGATCTGGATTCAAGCTGTTTGTCACTCTTCATTATATTTATTCAATCAAAATGTCTACTTATATATAACTTTGAGAAAAACAGCAGACGAAAAATTTAAGCATTACGGTAATGCAGCCATTAACCCTTAGCCCGCCAAATAAATTGTCGTCTGCTATATTTCTCGTCTGCTCCAAGTTTCAAAGTGCTTCAAAGTTGCTCAAAATTGCTGAAAATGTTGTCCGGGTGTCAAACAGCTTGGATCTGGATGAGACGCCGAGTTACTCGGCGTCTCATCCAGATCCAAGCTGTTTGCATATGGAGATAGTCGTGACTGGCAGGCTAAGGGTTAAAATGTTTGGACATAAATGTCTTCAACTCTTGTTGGGGGGGAACAGTGGTAAGAGTTGTTGTAAGGAGGCAGTCGATGTTGGGAGAGCCGTTGTAAGGAGGGAGCACAGTATTTCTGAATAGAAATAAACAACCGGTGTTGCAAGTTATCCAAATGTTGTTCAAGGACAGAAGAATTACTTAAGAGATAACTAGTCATACAATACGTATGCATTTGATGCTCATACAGCTCGTTATTGTGAAGTCTTTTCGAGAGCTACACTAAAATGCCTGACATGCTGCAGCAACCGGCAGCTCGCCAGTAGTTACAGAAACTAAGAGGTTTCAATTAACAATAAAAAAAATCGTATACAGTTGAACTTCGATATTTCGAATAAGCTTAACTGAATTATTTTATATTTCTGCTTTTAAAACTATTTTAACTAGATCTCTAAGTGGTGAGCACTTGTAGCCCGACCCCATTTCTGTAAATATTCGAAATAAAATATGTTTAAACTAACTAAACTACAACAACACCTAATGTGAGACACATATTGTGTGTGTTGTTCGGAGGGAGTTGTTATAGGGAGGGAAATTGACTTACTATTGCAACACGGTAGGCGGCGTCTGATCTGGATACAAGCTCTTTTTCACTCTTCATTATGTTTCTTCTGTCAGAATGTCCAATATGTAACTTTGAGTAAAACAGCTTTGAGTAAAACAGCAGACGACAATTTTAAGCAGACGATATTGCAGCAGTAAAAAAGGTAGACATAATGGTCTTGTCTTGTTTGGGGAGCAGCGGCAAGCGTTATTGTAATGAGGGAATCCTTGTTCGGATGGTCGTTGTAGAGAGGGGACACTTTTGAGGTAAACGGTCGCTAGTTACTGTGATACTGTCGCAAATTTATTTATTTCAGTAAGATTATTACTATTCTAATCCATATAACGGAAATTTACATGTAGATATCTGCTGTGGACGTCATCGAAAAATGACTTTTTGGCGCGAAAATACAGATGATTTGACGTCACGTTGATATAAACGTCATCGACGATATTTGATCAAAATAGTGACAGTATACTGCATAAATACGAACAAAATGTGTGAATAAAGTCTTGATTTTACATGAGAAGAGTCTCTTGTCAACGATAAAAAATGCACTAGGATAAATCCTATATTCTAAAGCAATCTTATTGCATGTTTTCGATTGGTTTAACTTGAACATACATGTACATACAATGTATGCCACGATTTTTTTTCACATGAGCCAAACAGATTGTAGGAAAGTTAAAGATCAACAATCAGTGATGATAACATCAACGTTTACAACTTGTTTGACGCTGCGATAATACAGACGACACAATACTTTAATTAATACTATTTCAGGAGTTTTGGAATGAAAGAAGTTTGTGCGTGGCGGAAGTCACGTTTAAGAAGAAGAAGACGTGAATTTCTAGAGATCAGTGGTTTGAAATTGAAAGTAAGCAATACTCTTTTCGCCCATTAATTTAGTGCCGTTTATAACTCTTTAACATAAATTTTTTACCGCCTGCTGTTGTCTTCACCGTTAGATATACACTACTCAAAATTTGCTAAGGGTCAAGGTATATACATGTACACCTTCATCAGTTCCAATGCGTTGACCCTATCCCTTTCTCACAGCATAACTTAAAACACCTTTGTTCGATTCCTTCCATATTTGGAGATATGTGTGCCAAGGGTTCACTTTACATATTGTGATAACAATTATTCTTGTTTAGGTCCTGTAGGCGAAAATCGAGGAATTTATCAATTTTTTTCAAATCCACTGAAGTCTACATTTTAATATTCTTATAGGTGTTTTTCGTTGGGGAAACATGTTTTTTGCGGTCGGGTTAGTACCTCAGCATCTCGTGCGGATCCTGCGTGTTTGATGATCTGATGATTAATATTCTGTAAGAGTTATTTGCAGAAGACACATTTTGCAGGCATCAGGGGCCCGTTTTACTAAACAACTTACGCAAAATTTTTGCGTAAGTCAAAATTTCAAGTTTTAATTTATATTTTTTATTATCACTTGCTACAAACAGCAAATAGCCAGATCAGAGGACGCGCTTTTAGCGCGTCCCCTGACCTGGCTATTTGCTGTTTGGGCCCCAGTTCTCTAGCCTGCTATAGGCACAGAGCCAAATGTAACTGATAATTGTTAATCTTCCGCATCATACGGGCTAATGCAAACACTTTGGACCAAGATGAGACGCTGAGACACTCGGTGTCTCATCTGAATCCAAACTGTTTAAATTCTGCTTCTTCTTCTTCTTCATAATACTACATTCCACCAAGCATGACGATTAGCTGATTTTATGTTGTCAGACGATAATAAGATAGGGTGCTAAGGTTATGCAACCGATGCCGGGTAGCGTGGGTTCTTTATTCTGCCACCTGAAAGTAAAAGCAAACACTAACCCAATACCCCATAAATACGCCTTTTAACGCCTCTTTATGCCTCTTTATATATTCCTTCACTAAAGACAAAATATCTAGTTCCAATAAATACAGTAGAGAATATGCACCATACAAAATAAATATTTTAATATTCTAGCATACAGTAGATCTAGCTTAAAGCAGACTGAAATTAAAGCAGAATGTGCCTTAAGGAACATTCTGTTTTACTTTCAGCCTGCTTTAAGTGATAAGCTGTCTTTAAAACTAGAAACAGGCTATGGGGTAATGGGTAACTTAAGGGTGTTACCGGGGCGCTCATGTACCAGACTATCGATACAGTTCCACATGGCCTAATGATTTAACAAGGGAATTTTCCCGATAAACTATGGCCAGATGAGGAAGTTAAGTACGTTGTCATAAAAGCTTTACTATTACATTGAAAGTCAGGGCAATGGCGTGGCAAACCTTCTGTGTGCTATGGACGAAATTGATTACTATTGCAAACAGTTTGGATCAAGATGAGACGCCGAGTAACTCCGCGTCTCATCTGGATCCAAACTGTTTGAGACTCTCATGATATATTTGTTAAAGAAATTGAAGATAAATGAAATTTTAGAATCGTTGCAAACGACAAATTTGCAGACGATAAAAGAAAGTGTGGTTATGGATAATGTCACCCCCTATTGGAGAGTCGGTCAGTCAAGCATACCTTACGACACTTGCGCTTTCATTAGGGAACAGTACCACACTCAGCGCAAATCTATCAGTGAATTTAGGGAGCTCGCCTGGGTGAAGGTATCGTATTGCGTAAAGTTGTTTTTGTGAAGTTGTTTTTGTGAGCCCCCTCGCTTATCTTTATTGGTGTGCAGTCGTGCTCTGATAAGCTAAACTTCAAATACATGGAGAGAATACAAAAACGAAATGAAAACCAGACAGATAGCGATTTAGCTTAACGTTTCGGGTTGTGGTTGTGTGTTTTGTGAAGCGATTGAAATGACCGAGTGACAAACGTTGTGTATGTTTATATACATGAAAAGGTTTGTGTGCGTACTGCGCATGGTTGTCTTAGTATAAATACAACGCTGGACCGGCTCCGCTCTGTAAAGTGCGTTGCACACTCTAGTATTGTAGTACCTTGGATTATATCTAATAGGAACACTTGCAGTTTTACGGTCTTGACCGCTGCAGTGAACATTTGGATTTCCTGAGTCTACTGCAAGTCTAGAGGCACAATGTCGTCGTCGGCGTCCAGAGACAACCGGCGAATGTCGGTAACGAGGGAGATTCATCGACGGCTGTCCACACATAAAGATGTCCATCGGGATTCTGTCTGGTAAACCACTGACTTGTTTTTTTGTTTTTGTTTTGTTTTGACCCTTTACTCACTAGTTCTAGCACCTTTTAGCTAATTTAAATTATTCCTCCACTGGAGAAAATAGTTCAAAATTATACATTCATGAATATGTATTACCAGAAATATTTTCTATATTCTAGCAGATGGTAGCTAAAAGCAGACTTAAACTAAAGCAGAATGTGCCTTAAGGTGCATTCTGCTTTACTTTCAACCTGCTTTAAGTGGTCAACGATATTCAATACCAGAAGCAGGCTGGAGTAAAATGTTAAATCAAACGTATTGTCTTGGTAAGGGAAATTTTTCAATCAGTCCAATAAGCATAAATGTCATCAAACCCAACCAATGCTGTTACTGATCAATAGAACGGTCTCAGAGAATCCATTTTAATGAGCAGTCACACGTTATGGTTATTAAAGAGAGGCAAAGGACGTTTGCAGTGAATGTTTCATATCTGCAGTTCCGGTTGTTATATTAAAACATAACATAAATTCAGTAAGAGTAAATTTCCACCTCACCCATCGCGCAAAATATTTTTTGTATTTGATTGTAGAAATCAAAATCAGACAATATTTCTAGGGTCTAATTTAAAAAGAAAGAAAGAAAGAAAATAAAATAAACTAGTCTAAGCTTAAGCTTTTTTAAAGCAATCAATTAAGTACGACATATGCGATATTCCCACGGAGTAGATATATCCCCTGGGTTCGTTTCAGGCCTATCATGTTGCTTTAATCGTTTTTCCACCAAATATTCGTAGATCTGTATAAAACTCAACCAACAATACATCATATCTACCATCTGAAATATTTCTTTGACTAATAAAGTAAGAATATTTTCTGCAAGAAACAATGCAGGCTCATATCTGTCAGATAATATAAGAAAACAGCGTAGATCAGACCCTGACCAGACATGTCTTTTAGAACCTGTCTGATATTGGTCTATACTTTTTTAAAAAAGAGTCAATATACGCTTTTAACATGAGAACGGTGAATCTTACACCTAAATTGAACACAATCAACGCATAATCATGTTTTTTCCCTTTCCTGAAGGTCGGGTAGAGGCATCTTAACCCTTAACTCCTTAACATGTTCCTAGTTTTGAAGACAGATGAGCGCTTAAAGCAGGTTGAAAGTAAAACAGAATGCGCCTTAAGGCGCATTCTGCTTTACTTTCAGCCTGCCGAAAGGTACCATGTGCTTGTATATAAAACTCTTTTTGTACATAGTTATAACTGTATAAATTGGAAGTATTTTCTTCAGTGGAGGAAAGGGTCAAGCTGACATCATTCCGTATTCGCATTCCAGTGACAACGCGTTAGTTTCGTTGAGGTTTAAGTTAAAGTTGTGTTTTGTACATTTACACACATACTAGAAAATACTCTCCATTCAGATAACTCAAAAATTTTGACTTAAAGGGACTCGCAACCGGATGGTGTACTTGTCAAAATAAAATAAAATACTCAAATAAAAGCAAATTTGTGGCATTATTTGGCTTCTGATATTAAAAAAATATGATCAGTCCAAAAAAAGTCTCAAGAATCGTCACCGAATCTTAGTTTTTTTTTAGATATTTTCCATTGTTGTTCTATAGCGTTAGTAGACGGTATAGTTGTTGTTGTTGCTTCTCTACACGGGCTCAGACATAAGCCCTAGCCGAATAATGTACTATCAATCGCTACCAGTGAAGTACGTTAATTCGCTACCATATAGATAGAGAGCGCCAGTGGCCGCTTGGGTAAAGGCGTTTCCTTTTTTTTCATGTTGACTCCGCATGGAGGGTCACGGGTTCGAATCCCACCAGAGCTTCTTCTTTTTTTTTGAAATGCATTTTTAACAGAATTTATTATCCTAAACTAAATCTGACCCATTTATATAAGCATTTGACATATATTTACAAATAACTATTTTTAATGCTAAATCCGGTTGCGAGCCTCTATAAGCGTGCCGCTCTTTTTTTTATCGAAATATATACACGTTTTAATGCTGTGACCGAATTTTTAAAGGTTCAAAACGTTTGGTAACAGATCAACAAGAATAATTCGACAGCAATGTGCCATTTAAGCACACATCTACAAGTATTTAAAAGGACACATCCTTTTCAGAATGAAAGCAGTCTGCCCATTGCCAGGATGACTTTAAACTAGCGGTCAAAGAGTTAGTCCTTCGTCTGCATATCGTATTTTACTAGAATTTGCAAACAGTTTGGATCCAGATCAGACACCGCTAACGCGGCGTCTAATCTGGCTCCAAACTGTTTGACCTTTGCGTGAAGGTTCCTTCAGGTAGAGTTACTTTAAATTACATTTGGAAAGTAACTTCAGTCGACAAGTATGAAGCAGACGGTGTTGCAGCAATATAGAAGTGAATACAATACTTGTAAATCCATTAAAACAACAATGATTGAAGCTCAACGAATTTTTATTATCAAATATGTAAAATGTGTCAATAAATACTTTCTTAACAATCTTTATTTGAATATTGAAGGTCGATAACAAAGTCTTATCGATAAATTTACCCTTCTCCCGCTAAAATCAACAATAGTTACAAATTGCTAAGGGGTTTGATCCTGATCAAATTCCGGGTTATCCGGCGCTTGGTCCGGAAAAAGAGTATTTGAAACTCGTTTCCATATTTGGTCACCAAATACTGTCTAAGATAGGAATTGAAAGTATAGTGCAGATAACATGTAATAGTAAAGCAGACTACATGTATATAAATTATGTCTTTAAAGGATTAAAACAGAATTTTGACAGTAAAATGGTAAAAGTTACTCCAGCTTTGAACCAATTGGTGTCAAAATATCGTTTGCTGTTTCAGTAAATGTCGCTAGCTTTTTGGAAACATTTTTAAAATATAGTCCGACAGCTGCATGCTTTAATATTTCCTTTTTTGCAATTCAAGTGCAAACAGTGTAGAATCAACCCCTCGAGCAGTCAGCTTCTAACCCCGTCAATGCCATAGTTTCGTATTGGCGTGCAAATTATTTCTCAAATTCACCACCTTTTATCGTTTGCTTTTAACTATTCCCCGCCTTCATGTCACGCGCTTCAAACATAGTGCATTAACTAGGACTTCAAAAAAGGTTTTAAGCTATATGACCCAAACAATCTTAATTTCAGTGTAAAACAGTTTAGATTCTGATCAACGCATAACGCGGCGTCTGATCAGGATCCAAACTGCTTCGTCGACTATAGTCGTATATACAGTGGAGAAAACGTTATTCTTTCCCAATAAACGCGTTTACGCTAAAACTATTATTTGCAGTGCAAACAGTTTGAAGCCAGATCAGACGCCGGGTAACCCGGCGTCTGATCAGGCTCCAAGCTGTTTGCCACCAATGTAAACATGAATTATCAGAATTGTCCAAAAGTTGTATTTTTCTACGTTTTAGTATTTTGCGTTTGCGTAAGTTTGCGTTTAAACGGGAAAGAATAACGTTTTCTCCACTGTAATAGTGAAATGGTTTAAATTATTTTGATTGATTAAACATCGACAAGAAAGTCAAAAATTCGCAATCTGATTCAGATGCTGAATTATCGGCCTCTGATCCGGGTCTTAATTGTTTGACAACAGTGGAAAAGACGTTATTCTTTTCCCAATACACGCATTACGCAAAACTTTTTATTTTCATTGCAAACAGTTTGGAGCCAGATCAGACGCCGGGTGACCCGGCGTCTGATCAGGCTCCAAGCTTTTTGCAACTTGGATTAAAATAATTAGAAAGTTGAAAAAAGAGTTATTTTCTACATTTTAGTGCATTGCGTTTCGTTTGCGTTTAAACGGGGAACGAATAACGTCTTCACTGTAGATCGTCTTCTGATCCCAGGGCTGCCATTTCTCCGGATTTTTCCTAAATCTCCGGATTTTTCCCCCAGTACATGGTAGCTTAAAATAGGCTGAAAGTTAAGCAGAATGCGCCCTAAGGTGCATTCTGCTTTACTTACAGCCTGCATTAAGTAGTCGAATGTCAACAAAACAAGAAAAAGGCTATGGGATAAAGGTACGATTCGTAAAATCGCACTTGAAAAATGGGAAATCTTAGGATTTTTCATGTCAACTTATGGCAGCCCTGTGATCCGGGTCTAAATTGTTTGCATATGACGTTGTTGTTGGACGTTAGCGAAGGGTTAAAGGCGCTAATGGGATTACTGTAACCCATATATACCTGGATATTGCATTGAACTGTTCCTATTTGCTTGCTGGGCGGTTTTCATTATAGATGTCCATGGGTGATCTAAGTGTTTGTCCATACAGTAGATATTTGCATACGAAATAGCAAACACTGCAGACCACGATGCGACGCAGTAAATTCGGCTTCATATTAGAA
The DNA here is from genome assembly GCA_922989275.2 of Gari tellinella. Taxonomy (NCBI): domain Eukaryota; kingdom Metazoa; phylum Mollusca; class Bivalvia; order Cardiida; family Psammobiidae; genus Gari; species Gari tellinella. Next base: position 97,278,351 of record OV277856.1, on the reverse strand, counting down.
TCTACATGTACACTGTTTGCAAATGTTTCGTTTATGGACAGTTAAGCATGCGCAATAAGAAGCATGCAAGGAAACCTTGAAATCCCCATCGCTTAGGTGTCGTCTGTTTCGAAACTCTCGTCTGCGAAAAGTAGGGAGAATCAGAGATAAGGCTTCAACTTGTCACTTTAAAACCTGAATACCATTTCAAGATGAATATTGTTAATAATCTGCGCAGACTGCAGCTGCTATTAATTATCACACAAGTGTTCACCACAGGACGTACAGTGGAGAATACGTTATTCTTTCCCGTTTAAACGCAAACGTACGCAAACGCAAAGCACTAAAACGTAGAAAAGTGCAACATTTGGACAATTCTGATAATTCATGTTTATCTTGGTGGCAAACAGTTTGCATAGGAAATAATAGTTTTAGCGTAAACGCGTTTATTGGGAAAGAATAACGTTTTCTCCACTGTATAAGCTCTGCATTGTGCAATTGACTGTAGTACATTGGTTGCAGTGCAGTCTCTATTACGATCATTACAGTGTGTTGATTATAAGGTGTTTATGACAAGTGACTGCTTAAAGCAAGATGAAAGTAAAATAGAAAGCTCATTTAGGAGCTTTTACTGCCACCTTGCTTTCAGCTGTCACCTGTCTTTTATACAACCAATTGGCCTTTGTTTTAGTGGTGGTAATGAAGAGGTCTTACTGTATATTGTTGTATATCTGAAATTGCTATATAAACGAGAAGAATGTAAACATACTATTTTAAGATGAATTGAAACCGAAACAAGTTCAAGTATACTAGTATTAAAGAAGTATACGTTCAATGACCTTTTCGCCAAACAGTCTTAAATGGCATCCAATTTCAACTAATTAAGAGAATACACGTGCATTCAAGGAGTATTACACTTATGATGAAAATAAAATATCGCCGATTTTCTACGTTTTGGTTGTTACATCCAACATCTATTCTGGAATAGATATACCTCGCTTTAATACAATAGCATTAAAGAGTATGTTTTTGAAACATTTGCCACCTGAAGTGGCGTCTGATCAGGCTAAAACCTGTTCGACACTCGCATTTATGCTTCTTCTGTCAAACATGGAACAATCTCAATTTTAAGCCTTCACTTCATAGATACACATTTTTTCATTTTATATCATCAATTTATTCATCCACTCAAACTACAATAGTTCCACTTTATGAAGTCATGAATAGTTTTTTTTCGGCGGAGCTGACTGTTTTCTATTTAGACACACTTTAATATTTGGCCACACATTTCAACCAATAATATTTGATCAGAAATTTAGAATTAAGAGCACCTGTTGAAACTGAATAGTCTGATTGGATAGTAGCCAGGGCTCCAGATAAGGGAATTGTTTCAAAACTTAAAATCTTTATTTGTGCATTAAACCCTGTGGTGTCACTATACATATGAATTGTCTCTTCAAGACAATCAAAATGAGTGGTAATACCATAGGGGTTGGTGCTAAAAGAGGTGAAAAAATGTGATTTGTTTAGTTTACTCACTCTTATCTGGAGCCCTGTAGGCTGGTTTATGTGCCATTACAGTTTTACATGATGTGGACTGTGGGTGTAAAATTTAGAGATACAGGCTGTCTGTTTACTACACTAGGCCACAGAATTGACAAAATTATGCTATGATCTGAAATCTTTTTATAGATATACAGAGGAAGCTAGGTGTTTCATAATTGTTTACAACCAATTTGTTTTAATTGTTAACTATTTGTACACATTTGCCATACATTAAAAGCAATATTTTATATATGAATAGCCTCAAGTGAGTTAAACACAATTGTGTTGTTTCATCATTATTTACAAGAGTGAAGTACAGTAGATTGTTGTATCTGTACATTTGTGTATGCTATAGTTTGTTTCAAGAAACTCTATGAATGGAACAATAGATTAATGTGAGGATCTCCTACCAGTAGCTAGGATATGAGTTAAATTATTGTTTTGTTTTGCATTTCTGTACATGATAGTTTTGCATTTTAAATAAAAGTTTTTGTTTCAATTGAATACTTGTATTTTTAGCTCACCTGGCACGTAGTGCCAAGGTGAGCTTTTAGGATCGCTGGATGTCTGTCGTCCGTCCGTCCGTCCACAATTGTTCGTTAACACTCTACCAGGTTCAAATCTCATTGGATCTTGATGAAACTTGGTCACAATGTTTGCCTCAATGAAATCTAGGCCAAGTTCGAATGTGGGTCATGTCCGGTCAAAAACTAGGTCACTAGGTTAAATTATCGAAAACCCTGGTTAACACTCTAGAGGCTACAAATTTCATTGGATCTTCATGAAACTTCATCAATATAATTGCCCTAATGAAATCTAGGCCAAGTTTGAATGTGGGTCATGTCCGGTCAAAAACTAGGTCACTAGGTCAAATCTTCGAAAAACCTTGTTAACACTCTAGAGACTACAAATTTCATTGGATCTTCATGAAACTTCATCAAAATGTTTGCCTCAATAAAATCTAGGTCAAGTTCGAATGTGGGTCATGTCCGGTCAAAAACTAGGTCACTAGGTCAAATTATCGAAAAACGTTGTTAACATTCTAGAGGCTACAAATTTAATTGGATCTTCATGAAACTTCATCAAAATGTTTGCCTCAATAAAATCTAGGTCAAGTTCGAATGTGGGTCATGTCCGGTCAAAAACTAGGTCACTAGGTCAAATTATCGAAAAACCTTGTTAACACTCTAGAGGCTACAAATTTCATTTGATCTTCATGAAACTTCATCAAAATGTTTGCCTCAATGAAATCTAGGCCAAGTTCGAATGTAGGTCATGTCCGGTCAAAAACTAGGTCACTAGGTCAAATCATCGAAAAACCTCGTTAACACTATAGAGACTACAAAATTCATTGAATCTTCATGAAACTTGTGAACATAATGTTTGTCTCATTGAAATCGAGGTCAAGTTAGAATGAGGGTCATGCCCGGTCAAAAACTAGGTCACACGGTGTACATGGTTACATGGTTTCCAGGTGAGCGATTTAGGGCCATAGTGGCCCTTGTTTGCTTTTCAATCCAAGATATATATTCTTTGAAAACCTCAATTTAATTCAATTTTGCACACCCATCTATATAGCCTTAGTTCAACCACTCATTCCGCCGAGTATCTTTTTTAAAGATATTTCTTGTTATATCCTAGAAGAGGGTTGCTTAAAACAGACTTAAAGTAAAACAGAATGTGCCTTAACCCTTTACCACATAGCCTGTTTCTAGTTTTGAAGAGATGTGACCACTTAAAGCAGGTTGAAAGTTAAGCAGAATGTGCCTTAAGGCACATTCTGCTTTACTTTCAGCCTGCTTTAAGCTATGTTCTGCTAGGATTAGAAATTTTTTCTTATGGTTCATTTTCAAGACTGTATAAATTGGAACTATTTTCTTCAGAGGAAGAATAAATCAAATGTGCTAAAAGGCGCTTCTATGAGGGAAAGAGTATGCCTTTAATACTAAGCAAGCTATGAGGAATGGGTTAAGGATATAGTTACACATCACATTTCAAACGACAGATATTACCGCAGTGGACGGGTTAACAAGAGCAATATGGACGGTTGTAAGGAGTTTAGTATTTCACGGTTAATGTAACTAGATGCTAAGGAAATGCAATCAAATCGAAACCGATAAATTATATGAAAATGTTGACTCTTTATGAAAATGGGAGTGCAAACACTGTATAGAGCCTGACCAGACCGTAAGACATCGAATTACAAGGCGTCTTATCAGGCTCCAAACTGTTTGTAATAGATATATTTATTGGAGATGACATTTTACCTGTTTATTTGGAGCTCTACATTACACACTGTCAATGAGTCGAGACTGTTTCAATGATAGACATATCAAATTTACTACATGTAACTTTTACAGACAATTACCGTCGCCCGATCGCATTCCAGTATAATAACTATATTGACATGAAGTCTTTCGACCTACAAAAAATGCTGTCCGCTCAGATTAAAAATCATTTGCTTTTTGCTTTAACTTTTGACAATCTAAATATTAGGGAACACTTTTACACGCTTTTATGCACCGAGTTGTAGAACACCCTAGCTACTTAAGTAATTTGCATAATGTCCACTTCTAAATAACGATTTGTAGCAAAAACAAAACGACAATGCTCACACAATACAAAGTTACATGAAATGTGATCCCAAAGAGCAGAACAATTCCCTGAGGAAAAATGAAATAAAACATGTTTTCATCCCGGAATGAAGATATCTGAGCTGACAGTGAACGAGGTTGATATCAAGTTGATATTAATGTAGACTTAACCAATTACCCCATAAATATGCCTATTTACGCCTTAAAATTCATTCCTCCGCGGAAGAAAGGAGTTCCAATTTATACATTCATGAATACATGTATGCACTATAAGAAATAGTTCCAATATTCTAGCTGATACAGTGGAGAAAACCCGGCGTCTGATCAGGCTCCAAACTGTTTGCCAACAAGATAAACTTGAATCATCAGAATTGTCCAAAAGTTGCATTTTTCTACGTTTAAGCGTTTTGCGTTTGCGTTTCGTTTCGTTTAAACTGTAGTAGCTTAAAGCAGACTAAAAAGAAAGCAGAATGCGCCGTAAGGCGCATTCTGATTTACTTTCAACCTGCTTTAGGCAGTCACTTATTGTCCAAACTAGAAACAGATTACGGGCTTAAAGTTAACTAGGGCACCGTGATTGAAACGCAGCAGTTGATCTGGGCTTGCACTATTAGCAATATACAATGTATAAATGGCTCGCTACGAGTCCTAATAACGGTACATTGTACCTTTTGGACGGTTTGAAACAAAGCTTTTCAGTGTCCAAATAAGTCATTTATGTGAAATACTAGAAATAGGTTGTTGCCATAATTCAAATACTAGCATGCACTTGAAGCCGTATCATACTAATAAGTGTTTTATCGTGATATTTAACTTGCAAACGCTTGAAGTCACATTATACTAGCACAGTGATACTAGCAGAGACGTATACATAAACATGTTATCTAGGTATCTGATACAGTGGAGAAAACGTTATTCTTTCCCAATAAACGCGTTTAACGCTAAAACTATTATTTGCAGTGCAAACAGTTTGGCGCCAGATCAGACGCCGGGTAACCCGGCGTCTGATCAGGCTCCAAACTGTTTGCCACCAAGATAAACATGAATTATCAGAATTGTCCAAAAGTTGTACTTTTCTACTTTTTAGTGTTTTGCGTTTGCGTTCGTTTGCGTTTAAACGGGAAAGAATAACAGATTCTCCACTGTACCAGTGACAGTGAATCATATCTGGATACTGCACTAAACTATGTATTTGCTAGAATAGTTCATTACATATACCATGGTGATATAAAGACAAAGTTTTTCCGCGCAGTAGCTTTTTTCATACGTAAGATACGACGGCTCACCATGGTCTACACTGTTTGACAATGTCTACAATTGCAGACAATGTGCATTAACGGATTAACTGGTGTAAATTACCTAATGTATGGTCTAGGCATAGTGTAATTGAGAACGGTTGAGGTCAAGGTGGCACAACTTAATGTACGCCAGTGGGTCGTACTGGCGCTTATCCAGCTAGATCTCCGGTGGCAGCCAGTTCGGCATTGTTATCTGCAAAAAAATCAAATTCAATTTTACTGTTTTGAATTGCAAAATATCAATACAAATTACCCGGTCCGTGGTCTGCTACAAAGCTGTTTGCACAATGGCAATCAAGTTGCACTAAGTAGTGAAATTGTTAAATAAACACTTCAAAGCAATTGGCCAACTGCATCTAGCGATCAGTCAAATGTCCCTTAGCAGTCTCAAGCGTTGGCTTAACCCTTTACCTGATAGAAGCGCCTTTTAGCGCATTTAATTTATTCCTCCGCCAAAGAAAATAGTTCATATTTGTACAGTTTTGAACCAGTACACTTTGAAATATTACCTATATACAGTGGAGAATCTGTTATGCTTTCCCAATAAACGCGTTTACGCTAAAACTATTATTTGCAGTGCAAACAGTTTGGAGCCAGATCAGACTCCAAACTGTTTGCCACCAAGATAAACAAGAATTAGCAGAATTGTCCAACAGTTGTTCTTTTCTACGTTTTAGTGCTTTGCGTTTGCGTACTTTTGCGTTTAAACGGGAAAGAATAGCAGATTCTCCACTGTACTAGCAGAGAGTAGCTTAAAGCAGGCGCATTCTGCTTTACTTTCAACCTGCTTTAAGTGGTCGCCTGTATTCAAATCTAGAAAGAGGTTATGAGGTAATGGGTTAACCAGGCAATTGCTAAATGCACGATAACTATGTTTATCATGCATTTACCATCCACATGTGATTCAATACCTGTACTCTTTCTAAAATAAAGGTCGGTTAAGAAGGTCAGACAGTAGCACACGTGCAGTAGTTGTAGTTTTTGTAATTCTATCTCTCCTTTCTGTTGATTAGTTTGCTTTTACATTGCTGTTTTATGCTTGTGAGTATCTTTGGTATACTCACGGTTTTATTTTTCTCCTGAGAAGCACGTAAAATATAACTATTCCTTCAGAAAACTTGAGCAATCTTTGACAATGGCTCGCTACGCCCAAGTCACTTATTAAGTCTGCGACTAAAACTCGGGAAAGTTTAGATCTACCATTTTTGTGAGCACCAAGATGTGTGCAAACCTTTTAGAAGTGTCATAGTATGACAAAGAACCATTAAGTTTTAACTATGTTAGTACAAAGAAATAACATAATGCGAGTGTAAATTTAGCCCAGATACAGTGGAGAATCTGTTATTCTTTCCCGTTTAAACGCAAACGTACGCAAACGCAAAGCAAGTTAAAACGTAGAAAAGAACAATTGTTTGACATTTCTCACTATTCTTTTTAATCAGAGTGGCAAACAGTTTGGAGCCTGATCAGACGCCGGGTTACCCGGCGTCTGATCTTGCTCCAAACTGTTTGCAATGGAAAAAATAGTTTTAGCGTAAACGCGTTTATTGGGAAAGAATAACGTTTTCTCCACTGTACAACTACAGCCGGTTTCCAGTTACGAAAACAAGTGACCACTTAACCCCTTCACTGCCTTATCCCGAGTATACATGTAGTAGTTATTTGCAAACAGTTTGGATCCTGATCAGACGCCGCATAACGTGACGTCTGATCAGAATCTAAACTGTTTGACACTCGTTTCAATATTTCTGAAGTCAAAATCCCATAACATTGTTTTTTTTAGTAATAGAAGCAGACAGCAATGGTTTAATATTGATGACGTCACGGCAGTGAAGGGTTTAAGTTTAAAACCTATTCATCGCCGAAGTTGCATAAAGTCGACTTTGCAAACAGTTTGGATCCAGATCAGACGCCGCGTAAGTTTGATATTCGTATCGACATTTCTAGAATCATACAGTGGAGAATCTGTTATTCTTTCCCGTTTAAACGAAACGAAACGAAACGCAAAACGCTTAAAGCGACTCGCAACCAGATGGTGCATTAAAAATAGTGATTTGTAAATATGTGTCAAACGCTTATATAAATGGTAAAGAATTAGTTTAAGATAAGAAATTCTGTTTAAAAAAATGTATTTCAATAAAAAAAAATATTGGTCTCTGGTGGGATTCGAACCCGGGGCCCGGCATTGGCGGACAGAAGGCAAAATAGGGGAAACCGCTTAGACCAATGGACCACGGAACTAGCCGTTTATCTTGGATCGATTTAACGTATTTCAATGTGTAGCGATCGAAAGTGCATACAACTTCACAATTCGGCTCGGGTTTATGTCTGAGCCCGTGTAGAGAAGCAACAACAACAACTATACCGTCTACTAGTCGGTATAGAAAAACGATGGAAAATATCTAAAAATCTAAGATTCGGTGACGATTCTTGCGACTTTTTTTGGACTGATCATATTTTTTTAATGTCAGAAGCCAAATAATGCCACAAATTTGCTTTTATTTGAGTATTTTATTTTATTTTGACAAGTACACCATCCGGTTGCGAGTCCCTTTAAACGTTAGAAAAGTACAACTTTTGGACAATTCTGATAATTCATGTTTATCTTGGTGGCAAACAGTTTGGAGCCTGACCAGACGCCGGGTTACCCGGCGTCTGATCTGGCTCCAAACTGTTTGCACTGAAAATATTAGTTTAAGTGTACCCTTTTGGGTTATTGGTTTATATGATTTTAACTTAGTCTATCAACTCTAAAACTCTTGAATCCTGTTTTGAGGGTGGGGCTCTAACCGGATGTGAGGAATAACAATAGCCAATCTCTGTTCACTCTGTAATTTACATCAAACGGTAGACATAGCTCACATGGCAGAATACAAATGTGTCTAGCCAAACCAACTCAACACAAGTCAAACCAAGGCGAGTCAAACCAAGTCTAACGAAGTCTACATCCTGAAAATACAGGCGTTAAAGCACACTAAATATACATTCTATTACATGGTCTTTAAGAGCTGAAAATAACATGGGCAAATGTCTCTTAAAACAGAAAGCATTTAGCTAGGAGCATATAACATACAGCAATTAACAATAAATCATGGTTCTAGTGGCCTACAACCTGCATCCTTCATAATAACTATATATTCCTCTAGAATAGGTTTCCTGGAGACACATTATACATACAACAACGCCATACAGTACAAAACAATATACAACATAGCTTACCAGTTTGTGGAACCAAATGTTTCAACAAAGCTCAACTCCACCAATCACTCCACCTCGTCTCTCACACTGGTGCTAATGTTAATGCTGCTGTAAATTAAAAGGTGAATGGTCAAAGTACTTGTGAAAAGGTTATTAACATGCCTGAAAGATAAAACCGCACCGAAAGAAGATGAAAGCCACCATTCCGCTTTTCGCGATAAACGCGAAAACCCATTACATGAAACCGTAAGCGCGTACAGAATATTTAAAGCGAACAGTATTTAAAAGAAACAAGACATGCCATGTTAAGAATATACTTTCCATTATTCCCACTTACTTGCTAAATGATAGAAGACGTCCTTGTACCTCGACTAATGACTAAAAAGTGACTTTATTGAGAATACAAATGTACTAGTTAGATTTGCCGGGAGAAGTCATGTGACACGAATCACGAGATTTAACCAAGGGAAGTAACTCGCTAAATACCAACAATGTAAAATAAATACCGAAATGAACCAAAAGTCAACCTGGTTACACACTTCCCCTCCTCCTGAAATGACGTCTCGTCATTCCTACATTAAGCACAATCAGTCAACAGAAAAAAAAAGTAAACAGTCGGTCAGTCAGTAATCAGTCCAAATACTACACTACTTAAGGTACATCAAATATTGCCTAAATGTACAAACCATCTAGATCTACCTACTAGATACAATAAACTCTTAGTACATATCTGTATAAATACAGTTACATCAACATCTGCTCAAACAGTACATTATCACTAATGCACTACAAACTAGTAATGGTATTACCAAAACAAAAATTATACTGGTACTGACTACCTGACAACTAACCTCTAGCCATACATACATGTACCTACATAATGAACAATACTAAAAACATTTATAAAAGTGTTCCCCCCTGCTAAAAATTGTGTCCCCACAAATTAGATCTACCAATGTATGGGCAATGTTAAAAACAAGATAACAATATCAACTGAATGTTTATAATATACAATACAGAAAATAAATGCAATTACTTCATAACTGCTTCTATAATCTTATGGGCTACAGAAATGTCCATTTCACTGAGAATTCCACTATCCATAAGACTATTTAATGCTTCCAACTTGCTATCATAGGGTCTAGACACTTGGTACATATGGTACTCGTCGAATCTTGCTGGTCTCCTCCTTTCCCTTATGGATCTTCTTGGAAGTGGCGTAGGTGGTTTTGGCGAGACTCTTTCTTCATTTTCGCTGGCTTTCGCAATCGGTGACTTAGACGCTTCAGCATTGTCTGTAGATACAACAACAGGATCTGGCTCCTTAGTAAATGGAACTGTATCCACATGGCCTTCTGTCACTACTTCATCAAGTTCTTGTGCTTCTGTACTCTCGTCCTCGACATTTCCACCTCCAACAAGGTCCTGTGGCGGATCTTTAGTATTCTCAGCTTCATTCTCATCTATAATGGTCTCGTTTGTGTTGGATTCAACAACCTTGTCCTCAACTCTACTGTGTTCCTCTGTATTTCCGTTACTCTGTGACTTCAATGTTTCCTCATTTCCTTCTTCAGGAGTCTGTTGTTCTTCTGAATCCAAGGAAATTGAATTCTTGCTAACATTATCCTGACTTGGACTAACAACATCAACATCTACACTGGTGTCCACTCTCTCTTCAGATTGCGTGATGTCCGGACAATGGGCGTCCCCACTCCAACCTGCACCATCTGCAAGGTCATAACCAAACTCGCTCTCCGAATCAGAATCGTCCTCAACTTCTTTGGATGCATCCATTTCTCCACTTTTGTTACTCTCATCTTTGTTCATCTCCTCATGAACTTCTTTGTCACAGTCTCTCTGTGTCTCTTCTTCAATCTCTCCATTTCTGGCTGAATCCACCAGAAACAACATATTTCGATGAAGGGTTCTAATCTTGTCGCCTTCTTTGACTCGGAATACAGGGATGTCTTCTCTAGGCTGTTCTGTGATAGTATAAACACCTTCCTCAAATCTGTCCTGAATCTTGTGTTTTCCATCGAAAGCTTTTCTCCTCACTAGGACTTGATCTCCAACAGCAAACTTTACGTACTTTGCCTTTCTGTCATAATACTTCTTCTGCTTGGATCTGGCATCACTCACTTTATCCTCTACTATTTTCCTAGTGACTTCTAGTCTGTGTTGCAAATCCTTTATATAGTCGGATGTTGTCACTGTTGAAGTCTCTGGCTGTCTGGCATTCTCGAAAACAGTATCGATCGGAAGATGTGGCTTTCGGCCGAACATGAGCTCGTATGGCGACAATCTGGTAGCCTCATGTGGCGTACAATTGTATGAGTAAACCAAAGAACTCACATACTTCTTCCAATCATGCTTCTTGTCATTTTCTAGTGTCCCGAGCATATCAAGTAGCGTTCTATTAAATCTCTCTGGACCGGCATTACCCTGGGGATGATATGGTGTGGTTCTTGACTTCTTAATGTCCATCAACTTGCAGAGTTCTTGTATTAACTCGCTTTCGAAGTTGGCACCTTGATCTGTGTGGAGCCTTGTAGGAATTCCATAATGGACAATAAAGTTTTCAAAGAATGTCTCCGCTGTTGTCTTGGCCGTTTGGTTCTTCGTTGGTAGTGCAAGGGCGTACTTCGTAAAATGATCAGTGATGACAAGGATATTGCCAACACCACGAGCTGGTTCCAGGGTTAAGAAGTCCATGCAGACCAACTCTAAAGGGTATGTTGTCCTAACATTCACCAGAGGTGCGCGTTGTCCTGCCTTGTTCTTTCTGCGCAGGCATCTGTCACACTGTTTTATATGAGCCTCGACGTCAGCAACCATCCCTGGCCAATAGAATCTCTCTCTAATAAGCCTTGTAGATCTTTCTATGCCTGGATGTCCGACATTGTCATGAATGCCTTTCAGAATCTCTTCTCTGTATGACAATGGTACTACTAGTTGCTCTATGGTCTCTTCACCATCCTGGTAAACTCTGAACAGAATACCACGTTTCATCTTGAGCCTCTTAAACTGCTTTTTGATGGTAAGATATTCTTTTCTCATGAATCCACTAGGCATTCTGTTATCTATTACAGCCCGTCTCCATCTCTCTAATAGTTCATCTCCCCGCTGTTCCTTTCGAATCTCTCGCATTTCCTTTTGAGCTAGCAATGTTCCTGGCTCTTCCATGACCTCTGCCAGATTGATGTTGTAGGTTGGTAATGTCTCGATATAAGGAGCAACAACGACATTACAAATGGCTTTGACAGTCTGGTCTTTGATGGATACCCGCTGATAGTCTTCTTCATCAGTCAATAATTCATACGGGTATCTACTCATAGTATCGGCGTCAATATTCTTGAAACCAGCTCTGTAGAATATATCAAAGTTATACTGGCCCAATGCGGAAGCCCATCTTTGTCCAGTGGCGTCTAACTTGGCACTTGACATAACATGCGTAAGCGGGTTATTGTCCGTCAAAACCGTAAAATGGTTTACTGCCAAGTAGTCGCTGAACTTTTCAGTGATGGCCCACTTCAATGCCAAGAACTCCAGCTTGAAGGCGCTGTAATTTCTCTCCGACTTGTTGAGCGCTCTACTAGCGTATGCAATAACGCGCTTCTTTCCCTGTTGGTTCTGGTAAAGTACTGCACCAAGGGCTTTTGTAGAGGCATCAGTATGGAGCTCAAAGGGCTGAGTGAAATTTGGGTATGCTAGAATGGGCGGCGATGATAATAGAACCTTGAGATGTTCAAAAATGTCCTTATGAGCGTCTGTCCATTTCCATTCTGTCATTGTCTTCTTGCGTTCTCTCTTCGCAGTTGTTGGCGGAAGTAGCTCCGAAAGTGGCCTGGTAATCTTACTGAAGTCCTTGATAAACTTCCGATAATAGCCGGCGAAAGCCAAAAAAGATCTCAGTTCATCTGCGTTTGTTGGGACAGGCCAATTCTTGATCTTCTCAATCTTTTCAGGCTGGGTAGCTATGCCGTCTTCGCTGACCACATGTCCAAGAAAATTGACCTCCGCTTTGAAGAAATTGCACTTCTCTGGTGCCAATTTGAGACTGGCTTCCTTAAGCTTCTTAAATATGATGTCCAGGTGTTCTAGGTGCTGGTCAAAAGTCTCACTGAAGATTATAACATCGTCTAGGTAGATTAGACAGATCTTCATGTTCAGATCGCCTAGAATCTCCTGCATGATGCGCTGATAGCTTGCCGGAGCGTTCGTGAGCCCAAATGGCATCTTGTTGTACTCGTAGAACCCTAAAGAGCCTACGGTAAATGCAGTGCGCTCTTTGTGGCTTTCCTCTACCTCGATCTGATGGTATCCAGACTTCATGTCCATCGTAGAGAAAAATTTCGCTCCGTGGAGACAATCGAAGATTTCTTCCATGCGTGGTAGGGCAAATGAATCCTTGACGGTCCTATCGTTCAGCATCCTGAAATCAACGCAGAGTCTCAGCTTCCCACTCTTCTTCCGAACAAGCACAACATTGGAGGTCCAAGGCGACTTTGATGGTCGAATGATGCCGCAAGCCAAGAGTTGGGCAATATGTTGTCGGACCTCTTCAATCATGGAAGGCGGAATGCGCCTGTGCCTCTGCTTAAATGGTAAATCATTGACTAAATCAACCCTATGCTTCATTAAGTTGCACTGCCCTATGTCTGTGTCGCTGACAGAGAAGATGTCCTTGTGACTATGGAGCAAGTCCAATAGTCTTTTCCTCTGATCAGAATCTAACAAATTATCTTCATCTATGTGCAGAGTGTCTATAATCTCGGTCTGTTTCTCATCTAAAGAGTCAAAGACTTCATCTGCGATCTTGACAGGTTGAACTTCGCAGACAATGGAGCTTGGCGATATAACCGCTGTGTTGGTAGACAAGTTCGCTACAGTTACTTGAATTTCCTGTGTCTTTGTTCCATGTTGATGTTGGATTACTGTAGGGGTTATATCAATGTAAGATGGCAAGCTACTCTTTGATGACTCTTGAACTAATGCTGCTGTTGTTGGATGGTCTACAACTTGGTCCGTGTAACATCTGATGTCTTTCCTTTCATTTGGCTTTAGAATGATCTTCTCCGAACATGCACTGCGGACTAATGCAATCCTGTCCTTATTCCTAGTTAAGGATTTCTGTCTCAAAACCATACATCGGAAAGCCAAATACCAAGCAGTAAACAGATTTGCCTTCTGAAGAAATTGTTCACCAAACTTATCTTTGCATCCAGTTAGTAATTCGTGTAATATGTTTGTGCCTAAAACTATGGGTGTATATTTTGAGAATGTGGTGTCTGGTGTAATGAGTAAAATGCAATGTAATGGTTCTGATCTTGGTAAACCTTCAACAACACCCAACTCAATCACAATGTAACCAATATACGGTAAAGGCTTGCCATCTGCACATTCAATGGGTAGAATTTTATCAAGTGTCTCAATAGTACAATTTGATAAATGCTCCTTGTAGAAAGCTTCAGAGACAAATGAGACGCATGACCCAGTGTCTAGAAGAGCTTTTGTCCTGATGTTGTTAATTAAAACATCCGCTTCATTGGACTCGCCAACTATCTTCGGGTCTTTCTGGCTAGTGCTCGTGTCCGACCCAACAACTTGAGCACTTATTCTTTTGGGCAGTTCCGTTGGTAATGACCCTTAGTGTTGCATTTAAAGCAAACTACTTCAGCCTGCAGCTGCGGACAATCCCGTCTGAAATGTCCTTTCAGATGACAATAATGGCAGGTGGGTTGGAAAGCCGTTCCACCTGTCGGTCTCTGAGGCCTATATGCTCCCCTTCCTCTGTTAACTGGGATGCCTCTTCCTCTACCGCCAATCCTATAATAGTTAGCTTCTTTCCCCTTCTCTAAGACATCTATCCTGGCATTCAGTTTATCAAACAGCTCCTTCATCTGTTTCATCTCAGGGCTCTCCTTTTCAATGTTAACAGCGGCTTTAGCTGGTTTCCTGTCAGGACTGCGTGTTTCCTTTAACTCCGCTTCAAGCTTCCTTAACTCGCGCTTAAACTCATCATATTCAGTTATCTTATCGCATTGATAACGTGCAGTCTGTTTCAGCTCCGTCCTAAGTCCTCCGTATAGTTTCTCCTTTAAAACTTCAGTGTCGCTCCTTCTAAGTGCTCCTAACACAACAGCTTGTTCAAAGAACTCTTCTAACCTTGAGGCGAAGATCTCAACTGACTCTCCAGACTTCTGGGTGCAAGTATAAAACTTCTTCATTATACTTTCTCGGGATTCAACACTCCCATAGGCACTGTCTAGCTTAGCAATGACTTGCTTAATAGTCACGCCAGGTCCCAATCTCCGCACCACGTCGCTAGCACTGCCCTTCAATCCTCGCCTAACTCCTAACAATATCTGCTGTTCTGTAAATACTCCATCTGTGACTAATGAGTCCACTTCATACTTGAAGGTTGGCCAAGTGACTTCCCCTCTACCATCTTCTCCGTAAAAGGTGGATAACTTCGGGAAACTGTAGTGACCTCCCTTTGGTTCAGGCTTAGGCATGTCCTCAAAGTTAAACTCGTTTGGTTCTGTGTTCAAGAAAGGCGACTGATGGGATAATGGCTGAGTCTGGAAGTGAAGCTTCTTAGGTTTCGAAGTCAGAAAGGGCGACTGATATGGTTCTGTCTTAGGAAATGGTAGTCCTTCCTCTAAATAATGTTTGCCAGCTCCTGGTAATGGTAGTCCTTCCTTTAAGTTCTCTTTGCTGGTTCCTGGACAGAAAGGAGTTCCATAAGGAACATCAAAAGCTCCTAGCTTAGGCTTAGCCCCTTTGTCCAACTCTTCTGTTGACTTCTTAAAAGCTTGACTAAGCTTCAGCATATCAGCAGGTGAGTCAATCTTTGGATGTATTCCTAGGTGGCGAAGTGTCTCTAACAATTTGTATTCCTCCTTTGTCACCTTATCCGTAAGCAATGTCTCCTTTGCTGCCTCTCCACCTGTAGCCATTCCACACTCCACATCAACTGAAGGCATCTCTGAGTTAACCGACTTATTCATGGCTTAAAGTGTCTTTATGACTATATAATTAGTCACTAAATACATAAATGCTAAATGGGACTATATATTTATAGACCACTGTAGAATTAAAATATGTAAAACAAATCAACTGCACTTTGACAGTCAAATACTAATATGGTATACTAAAGCACTCCGTGTGCAATATTCTATGTCAACTTTATGACAAAATCAATGGGTTTAAACCATCTCCACCTGTAAAATAATTGGGAAGGGGACAACAACACTTCTTACTCAAAGTATTCAATATATAAGACCACTTGTAGTGACATCATGGACAATCACAAACTTTTATGTGACAATAAAGAAAAAATTAAATAAATAAGACAACAACAACAACCAGGGGTAGTGGGTTAATTTTATTCTGTAGTCCGATCCAAGATTCTATTTTAGAATCGGCTGAAATAACGCGAAATTCTGCGCGAATAGAACAAGAAGTATCGCACCGCAATAAATTAAAGTACCGGTGGCCACAAGCAAGTAAAGCGCGTAACAGGTTTCAAGTTAAAGTAAAAGGAATGCTATGTCTGTATAACAGTTCAACTTCAATGTAAATAAATTCTAAGTTCTCACAATGCTATTATTCTATAATTTAAATACTAAGTTATCACGATGCTTTTAAACTACTGTGTAAATACTAAGTTCTCACGATGCTATCATACTACAGTATACTAGTAAATACTAAGTTATTACTATTCCATTAAACTACAATGTAAACTCTAAGTTCTTTGTATGCTATGATACTGAATAGCTAATCAAGTGTCTCTTAAAACAGAAAGCATTTAGCTAGGAGCATATAACATACAGCAATTAACAATAAATCATGGTTCTAGTGGCCTACAACCTGCATCCTTCATAATAACTATATATTCCTCTAGAATAGGTTTCCTGGAGACACATTATACATACAACAACGCCATACAGTACAAAACAATATACAACATAGCTTACCAGTTTGTGGAACCAAATGTTTCAACAAAGCTCAACTCCACCAATCACTCCACCTCGTCTCTCACACTGGTGCTAATGTTAATGCTGCTGTAAATTAAAAGGTGAATGGTCAAAGTACTTGTGAAAAGGTTATTAACATGCCTGAAAGATAAAACCGCACCGAAAGAAGATGAAAGCTACCATTCCGCTTTTCGCGATAAACGCGAAAACCCATTACATGAAACCGTAAGCGCGTACAGAATATTTAAAGCGAACAGTATTTAAAAGAAACAAGACATGCCATGTTAAGAATATACTTTCCATTATTCCCACTTACTTGCTAAATGATAGAAGACGTCCTTGTACCTCGACTAATGACTAAAAAGTGACTTTATTGAGAATACTAGTTAGATTTGCCGGGAGAAGTCATGTGACACGAATCACGAGATTTAACCAAGGGAAGTAACTCGCTAAATACCAACAATGTAAAATAAATACCGAAATGAACCAAAAGTCAACCTGGTTACATAAGCGTAAACGCGTTTATTGGGAAAGAATAACAGATTCTCCACTGTACAACAAATATAAATACAACAGAAAATACACCATAAGATACAACGTAACCATACCATTCATAAATGAATTATGAATTACTATGATTTGATAATGCAGGCAACAATATTTAAGCAGACGATGGCGGTGAAGGGTTAAACATCCCACGATTAATTTGGCGCTGAAACGTTAAAAAAATAAACAGAATGCGATAGCTTTAAGCTACCACCTGCTAGGAAAAAGAAACTATTTATTAGGGTATACATTCATAACTGTATAAAGTGGGATTATTTCTTGAGTGGAGGAGTAAAATAATGGCGTTAAAATGCGTATTTATACAGTGGAGAATCTGTTATTCTTTCCCGTTTAAACGCAAACGTACGCAAACGCAAAGCACTAAAACGTAGAAAAGAACACTTTTGGACAATTCTAATAATGCTTGTTTATCTTGGTGGCAAACATTTTGGAGCCTGATCAGACGCCGGGTTACCCGGCGTCTGATCTGGCTCCAAACTGTTTGCACTGCAAATAATAGTTTTAGCGTAAACGCGTTTACTGGGAAAGAATAACAGATTCTCCACTGTAGGGTAATGGGTTAAAGATGAGTAGAACTGTACAACCAATTATGGTGAACTTACACCGATGTCACCACTATAAAAAGGTTTGTGTCCTTCTTAAATACAGATTTTAGTTTAAAACAGGATAAAATTAAAACATCATAGAATGTAACTAAATAGAAATAATGAATGAACGTTCTGCTTTACAGTGGAGAATCTGTTATTCTTTCCCAATAAACGCGTTTACGCTAAAACTATTATTTGCAGTGCAAACAGTTTTGAGCCAGACCAGACGCCGGGTAACCCGGCGTCTGATCAGGCTCCAAACTGTTTGCCACCAAGATAAACATGAATTATCAGAATTGTCCAAAAGTTGTACTTTTCTACGTTTCAGTGCTTTGCGTTTGCGTACGTTTGCGTTTAAACGGGAAAGAATAACAGATTCTCCACTGTATCATTATTGCGTTTATATTCCCCCCGAAACCCCAAATAGACAATTCTAGTTTCCAATTTAGTCAAGTCTATTTTTGACATTTTAGTGTTGATTTTTTCAATATATGTCAACATTATTATGCAAACAGTGTAGACCCTGATCAGATAACCCCTTAAGGAATTCTCTGATCAAGGTCTGGTACTGTTTGCTTTTTTGCTATTAATTGCAGAAAACAACACTAAATAGTCATAAATTTATACTTAATATGAAACTGTAGTTCTCATTAAAAGTTCTAGGGGCGATTTAAAGGTTCAATGACAGGGGTCAAGACCCTTCCCCACCTTGGCTTGTGGATCCGCGCATGAGATCTGCGTAGCAAACATAAGAAGGATAAAAACCAAATTGTCGCCAATTTTCATCCCATTTGACTAATGCATAACTGGTGTGCAATCCATTACTGAACCATTTAGCCATTCTCCTGTTATTAGCGTATATTGGTGCTCTTTGTAAACAGTGCAGACCGCCTCTGAAGGAGTTACAGTGGATAATCTGTTATTCTTTCCCGTTTAAACGCAAACGTACGCAAACGTACGCAAACGCAAAGCACTAACACGTAGAAAAGAACAACTTTTGGACTGTTCTGATAATTCATGTTTATCTTGGTGGCAAACAGTTTGGAGCCTGATCAGACGCCGGGTTACCCGGCGTCTGATCTGGCTCCAAACTGTTTGCACTGCAAATAATAGTATTAGCGTAAACGCGTTTATTTGGAAAGAATAACGTTTTCTCCACTGTATCTGATCAGGGTCTGCACTGTTTTCTCATACTATCCTCCTGGCATGAATCTGTATTTTTTACCCGGGAAACTGCTCTTTCTTTTAATGTAATAGTTCAGATGGTAGATTTTCATAGCGATGTGGTTTTTTAGCGAGAGAAGGGTTAAACATAACACAAACAACAACACAGTGAACAGCGGAAAAAACGGTATTCTTTCCCGTTTACATGTAAACACAAACTAAACGCACACGCAAAAACTAATATGTAGAAAAATAAATCCTTTTGACAATTCTGACTTTTCATTTTTATCTGAGTGACAAACCGTTTGGAGCCTGATCAGAGGCCGGGTCACCCGGCGTCTGATCTGGCTCCAAACTGTTTGCACTGCAAATAATTGTTTTAGCGTTTACAAACGCGTTTATTGGGAAAGAATAACGTTTTTACCACTGTTATTTTTGTGAGCAAACGCAACACGTGTTAATTCCATTAGTTGTGGACAAAAAGTTGACATAGAACTGAAGCCAGTTACTGGAGCAAACCTAATAATTAAAACATTAATGTGGAAAATACCATCCGAAACTACACTGGAAATTGTTCTGTTTGCATAAAAGGTAGTTTACACTATTTACGTCAATAAATTGTTTTTTCCTATGTGTTTATTCTCCACATATCATTTTACTTTGTGAAAGATAGACAGAGAGAGAGAGAGAGAGAGACAGACAGACAGACAGAGAGAAACGAGACAGGGAAACAGAGAAAGAGAAAGAGAGAAACAGAGAGACGGGACATACAGAGACTTAGAAAGAAAGACAGACAGACATAGACAGACAGAGACAGACATATGGGTAAACAGACGGACAGAACATTTGAAATATTAGCTTGTTTTGTTCTATACTTACTATGCGAAAAGTCTTATTTCCTTATGACTCGACTCATAAAGACATTATTGTGTGGCTAATAAACATTTGTGCTAAAACAAATAAATACATTTCGATTTCAAACATTAAGAAACCAGATCAGATGCAAGGTAACCCAGCGGCTGACCAACCTCTTATTTGTCACTCAGAATATGTTCTAACAAATTTAAAACTGCTGTTTTATCTAATTGTATTGCGCTTGCTTCTAGATTCGTTTCAATAGTAAAGAATAATGTTTTCTCAACTGTATGTGGTTCTTTTTCTCTTGTAGTGCATGTGGTACGGGGCCGAAGAGGAAGCCTAAACAAGGACCTCCGAAGCCCAATGTCCTGAAGCGATACTTCGCCACTGTGCCGCAGTCCAGTAAACGGTACATGCCGGTTCCCAAATCCTACAGAGTCGCACACAGCAAAACGACATGGGACCAGCGCCGGAAGTCTATTATTAGCGGCCTGAAAGCACGCGTACCTTTAGTAGATTTCATTTTGAACTACAACATCAAAGAACATCTCATCGCTGATCTGGTGGCTGGCTTAGCTGCCACTGGGCTTCACTTCCCACAAGGCCTTGCGTACGGCATATTGGCCACTCTGACTCCCGCCATTGGAATGGTATCCACTATATTCCCAGTCCTGATCTACATGATATTTGGCTCTGCAGCACACACCTCTATAGGAACAAACGCAATTGTGTCTATTATGGTTGGAGACATGCTAGTGGAACCCGCAATCAAATCAAGGATCGATTCAGTGCTTTATGGAGGAAGTGCAAATATACCGACACCGCTCAACAACACAGGTACAGTGGGTGCTAATGATACCTATGATTTAGTCACAACACCTAGCGGCCCTGTACTTTTCGAAGAAGCAGCAATGCAGTATAAGATATCTTTAGTTGCTGGGGTTACGTTCTACACTGGTCTGATCTTCCTACTGATGGCTGTATTACGAATGGGTTTCTTGGTTACGTACTTATCGCAGTCGTTCATGAGTGGGTTCACAACTGGAGTGGCCGTGCATATCTTTAGCAGTCAGGTGAAAACAGCATTGGGTGTAAAGATTCCAGCAGTAGGAGGTGTTGGTAAACTGATTAAACTCTACTATGGAGTGATTTCAAATATTGGCTCAGCAAACGTGGCGGACATTGTTGTGACAATCATATGTGTCACCATACTTCTACTGGTCAAGATTCTTATCAATGAAAAATTCAAACTTAAAGTGCCTATACCTATCGACTTTATATTGCTTGTCGTGGCTACCATAATATCCCATTTTGCAAAGATACCAGAGAGATTTGAAGTAAAGGCTCTTGGGAAAGTCAAACTTGGAATACCAGCTCCAGAACTACCCGGTTTCACCCCAGCTCAGCCCCTGATCATGTGTGCCATACAGGTAGCACTTGTGACATTCTTCTTGAACATTTCAGTCATCAAAATCATTGCAAGACGGAACGGATATGAAATAAACGAGAATGTTGAGACAAATGCTTATGGATTTTGTAACATTATCTCAGCTTTCTTTTCTAACATACCAGCAAGTATTGCTCCACCACGATCAGCTCTCCTGTCAAGCATGGGGGCCAAGACAACGATGAATGGAGTCTCAACTCTCACTATAATGGTAGCTCTTATGTTTTATTTTGGCCAGTTTTTCGAGTCTTGTCCACGGGCAGTACTGGCGTCGATGATCATGGTTGCTATGAAAGATTTGCTCAAACAAGCCAATGTCCTTCCCAAACTTTGGAAAGTGAACAAAAATGACTTTACAACTTGGATAATAGCCGGTGTAGTGTGTGTTTTGGCTGACATTCCTTATGGTCTTGTGTTTGGAGTTCTCGTGTCACTCTTGTCGGTGATCAACCAGAGTCAAAGAGGTTGGATTTCTGTCCTGGGAAAGTCCGATTCAGAAGATTTGTATCTTGATAAGGATGAGTACGGAGCAATTCACGAAATACCGGGCGTCAAGATTGTGCGCATGGAGTCCTCGCTTTATTTTGCTACGGCAGAAAAGTTCCGAAAAAGCATCTATAAAATTATTGAAGAGGATGCTGACAGAATGAACGAAGAAAAGACAAAGAGCATGACTTCATTGCACAACGAAAAATTTAACATTGAGAGCGACTTAGATGAACCAATTCTAGCAAACACGCACGATATCAAAAATGCCATTGTAGAAGAAGAAGAAGAAGAAGAAGAGGAAGAAGAAAATTCAGAGAAAAAGAATGGCAAACCATCCCCGGTAGAGGAAAAGAAAGAACAAGAAGAAGAAGAGAAAAAGCCAGCGTATAGAAGTGCCCTTGTCATAGATTGTCTCCCAATAAACTTCATAGACGGAACAGGACTCGATATGCTTAAACTTGTAACCTTTGAACTCAACTGTCTTGATATAAACGTATTCCTTGCCAGGTGTTCCAGGTATATGCTACATCTCCTGGACAAGTCGGACATTTACGAATTTTTTCCTAAAGATAACGTGTTTATGGATATCCCAGACGCCGTGGACGCGGCCCTAGTGGCTATCGAATCTCCCATACATACTCATCAGACAGAACACACCCATATCATTGAGGAGATGGAAGAAGCCAGAGATGAGCGGAGGGCTAGCAGACTTAAGTCCGTACCGTCGGTACCGGAAATTGCATATGACCGTTTTATGGTCAGATCAAACAGTATTTTCAATCAGTTGTAACAATAAATATCGTAACAATATGCCAAAAGTGCCACCCTTGGCTCTGTGTATGTACATTGCCTGCCTCAGACATTTCCTCAGCGTTATAGTTGAAGACTTGATGATTTCAGTGATGACACATTAACCGGGTAACTCGGGACCGAATGAGGAAAGATTGTCAATTATGTTCTACGAGTGTATGACGTTCAGTGATGTTGTACAGTGGAGAAAACGTTATTCTTTCCCAATAAACGCGTTTACGCTAAAACTATTATTTGCAGTGCAAACAGTTTTGGAGCCAGATCAGACGCCGGGTAACCCGGCGTCCGATCAGGCTCCAAACTGTTTGCTACCAAGATAAACATGAATTATCAGAATTGTCCAAAAGTTGTACTTTTCAACGTTTTAGTGTTTTGCGTTTGCGTACGTTTGCGTTTAAACGGGAAAGAATAACAGATTCTCCACTGTATAGTTAAGGTGCGATATCTCGGGGTTTAACTCGTTTATGCCTGGCTATTGCAATGAACTCTCCTTAAGTGCTTGCTGGAAGATTGCGTTATAGACCAACAGTGGTGTTCTAAAGACCACTGCAATGTCTTTCGTTACTGCAGAACATTTCCTATGCAATGGTAAACAATGTAGACCATGATGAGACACCGCGAATCGCGACGTCTTACCAAGATCTTCACTGTTGCCAATGTCCCATTTGCTTACTTACACTATGCTTAAATGGGTTAAAACCAATCATATCCGTATTTCTGTGGAAATTCGATTTAATCGAACAAGCTGCGTTTTTACAGTGTAGAAAACGTTATTCTTTCCCAATAAACGCGTTTACGCTAAAACTATTATTTGCAGTGCAAACAGTTTGGAGCCAGATCAGACGCCGGGTAACTTTTCTACGTTTAAGTGTTTTGCGTTTGCGTACGTTTGCGTTTAAACGGGAAAGAATCCACTGTATATTTGAAGTAAAGGTTAGTTCAACATTCACGAGCTTCCAAATAAGCGCGTTTACGCTAAAACTATTGTTTCAATTCCAAATTGTTTGTTCAAATAGCCATTTTCTACATTTTATTGCATTGCCTTTCGTATGCGTTTTAAACGGGAAAGAATAACTTGTTCTCCACTGTAACCCATTACCCCATTTCCAATTTCTAGTTTTGAAGATAGGTTAATACTTAAAGCAGGCTGAACGTATAGCAAAATATGCCTTAAGGCACAATTCTCTTTACTTTCAATCTGAATTTAGCTACCATAAGTTAAGATTTAGTACATATTTCTTATGGTGCATATTCATGACTGTTTAAAGCGGAATATTTTCTTCACAAAAGGAATAAGTTAAAGCCATAAAATGTGTGTTTTATAGTTTATGGTTAAAACCTGATAACTCGCAATGTAATAAGGAAGGACAATCTTTTTACGGCTTTACTTGGTTAAATATGATGCTCAGTACAGTGCCCCCGCACCTCCAACAACACCTAGATGGTGACAAAGATTTTGCGTGTTGTTCGTAGAGAGTTGTTCTAGTGAGGGAAATTTACCCCATTGCCTTACTTCGAGTACAATAGTTATTTGCATACAGTGTGGATCTTGATCAGACGCCGCGGCGACTTATCAGGATCTGAACTATTTTGCACTCATTAAGATACTACGTTGGTCCAAGGAATCACAATTACATGTATCAGGGCTCCAGATAAGAGGACAAATCCAACATTTTCTCACTTATTTCACTTCCAAATCCTATGGTGTTACTACTCATTAGAATCGTCTCGAAGAGACGATTCTAATGAGTAGTGACACCATAGGGTTTAATTTAGAAATAAAGAATTTAGTTTTTGAAATACTCTCCTTATCTGGAGCCCTGCATTCTCTATTTAGTCATTTTACCTAAATCTTAGATTTAAGAAATAAAAGCAGACGAGAATTATTTAACGAAGATGTCATGTGACAGTGAATGGGTTAAACATAATTTTAATGTTTTAGGGAACAGTTGAAAGCATTGCTGTAAGGAGGGAACTGTTGTTCAGGGGGGCGTTGTAGGGAGAGAGCACTGTAATTTCAATAAACATGAAGTGTGTAGACTTACATGTATCTTGCAGTACTTGAGAGTGCCTGTTATATAAAGAATACGAGGTCGTTAAGATTATATAGTCGTTGAGATATATAGACAATGTTGTTCGTTTAGCTGAAATGAAATGCTTTGAAAGGATAAAGTATGTCAAAAAGATAAAAGACGTAACCAAGTATAGCAGGTTTCAATAATTGTTGGTCTTCTTGCAAGGGCAGCTTATCTATGTCGGCCAACGAGTGTAACGGTATATTCTGCATACAGATTATAATTCAAACGAATAATTTGATGAACAAGAAAAAGAGAGAAAGAGAGAGAGAGAGATACAGAGAGATACAGAGAGATACAGAGAGAGAGAGAGAGAGAGAGGATATTTCTCGGTAGCATGGAAGACCTTTAGAACGGTTGCCCTCGGCCGTTGGCCTCGGGCAACAATTCTCAAGGTCTTCCCTGCTACCTCGGGTCAATGATTTGACTGTTCCCTCAGCACCTATATAACAAATGGATACTGTTTACTGATAGGAATTTCAATATAAAATAACATGAAAATGAAGATACCAGGCAACCCTTACATAAAAAATAGACGTATCCAATATATAAGCATAGCACAATCCACTAGGCACAAATGGGTTAACATCAGTAGATCTATGTCTAGTGCCAGCAGCTAGGAGTCAGATCAGGCGCCGAACAATTCTCTACCTAATCGGGCTCCAAACTGTTTGACAACCAGATTGTTTCTTACAGTGGAGAATCTGTTATTCTTTCCCGTTTAAACGCAAACGTACGCAAACGCATTTTTAGCATTAAAACGTAAAAAAGACAAATCTGATAATTCTTGTTTATCTTGGTGGCAAACAGTTTGGAGCCTGATCAGACGCCGGGTTACCCGGCGTCTGATCTGGCTCCAAACTGTTTGCACGGCAAATAATAGTTTTAGCGTAAACGCGTTTATTGGGAAAGAATAACAGATTATCCACTGTAACCGTCAACACTTTCAGAAACTCGTAATTTTCTATCTTGCTTTATTGCTCGGGTTTAGTTCTGTTTGTACGGGAAAGAGAAACATCTTCGACATTGTAAAAGAAAATTGTAGATATGTATTTTGTTTTATTAAACAGCCATGCAATCAGTTTCAATAGTTTTTATTTTCCTGCCCAATTCGTGCATATATGAAATAACAAGCACCTTTTTGTACGTTGCAAGGTCAAATGCAAAATGGTAATCTTCACGCTACGAGAGATTTTCTGATCATTGTTGCAAATAGTTTGGATCCTGATAAGACGCTGAGTAACTTGTCCTATGCAAACAGTGGATACCCAGACCAGATGGAGCCTAAAGGAGATTTCTGATTAAGGTCTTCACTGTTTGTCATTTTGCAAAAAACATTGTAAAAACAATGTCTTAAATTGTCAAAAATAGCCTAGAATTTATTATTAACTTGAAATGTCCATTATTTTGAACGTTTGAACACCTGAAGGGATGAATGAGTGAGGTGTTTGTGGATTATGCTATGACACGTTATACATGTGCAGTGGAGAATCTGTTATTCTTTCCCAATAAACGCGTTTACGCTAAAACTATTATTTGCAGTGCAAACAGTTTGGAGCCAGATCAGACGTAACCCGGCGTCTGATCAGGCTCCAAACTGTTTGCCACCAAGATAAACAAGAATCATCAGAATTGTCCAAAAGTTGTTCTTTTCTACGTTTTAGTGCTAAATTTGCGTTTGCGTACGTTTGCGTTTAAACGGGAAAGGATAACAGATTCTCCACTGTATGTCACCTGTCTTCGCCAGTCGAAACTACAGTGGAGAAGACGTTATTCTTTCTGAATAAACGCGAAGAGAAGAAATATAATATCAATAGAGGAGTTCTAAAAGCATTTGAAGTAGAATATACAACATAAAATCCTTCACTTCAGAACAGTTAAAAATTTCTTCTTTTCATTTGAACGCGTTTACGCTAAAACTATAATTTCCATTGCAAACAGTTTGGATCCAGATCAGACACCGGGTAACCCGGCGTCTGATCAGGCTGATCAGCACTGTTTGTGCAGTTTTAATTGACTGGCCAGATTGTCAAAAATTGTCATTTTCTACCCTTTATTGCAATGCGTTGCGTATCGTTTCGTTTGCGTTTAAACGGGAAAGAATAACGTCCTCTCCACTGTAAATAAAAATACATTTTCTTTATGAAACAGAGGCGAGAAATAATCCAGACAGCCTTCATGATTAACGATCAAACTGTCACAATTTTACTTTCATACCTGAAATGCAGGTGTAATGCATACAAATAAGGCGATATGCACATTCTCCTCAGTATATATCCATCATGAATGCAGTTACAGTGGAGAATCTGTTATTCTTTCCCGTTTAAACGCAAACGTACGCAAACGCAAAGCACTAAAACGTAGAAAAGAACAACTTTTGGACAATTTTGATAATTCTTGTTTATCTTGGTGGCAAACAGTTTGGCGGCGTCTGATCTGGCTCCAAACTGTTTGCACTGCAAATAATAGTTTTAGCGTAAACGCGTTTATTGGGAAAGAATAACAGATTCTCCACTGTATATATCCATCATGAATGCAGTTACAATGTACTTGGAAAAAACGCTTACAGTGGGGATGATATTTGTCTTCCCAGTTTAAAATTAAACGAAGTTAGACTCAAACGTCATGTAATAAAATGAAAAAAAAAAGATAGCTTGATGAAAAAATCAAGTAATTTCTATCTGAGTGACAATGAGTTTGGAAACTGATCAGACGCCTGATTACCGGGCCTCTGATCTACATGTATCTCTAAACTTTTTGCAATGGATAAATATAGTTTTAGCATAAAAGCGTATATTAAGAAAGAAATACGCCTTCTCCACTGTATACATTTAATTACGCCTGAGCCTTTATCGCGATAACAGTGTCTTCTGGTTTTGAATTGTCGTCTGGAAAAAAACTCAAACTTAAATATATAATATTATCTCATTAAAAACTCAAAATACGAGTTTCAAACAGTTTGGATCCTGGTCAGAAATCGAGTTATTTAGGGTATGATCTGGATCCGAATCGTTTCCAAATGCAACTGAAATGGTATGGTAGGACAAGTGGGTTGCATGTACAGTAAAACCTTACTATTACGACCACTAAAACGAAGGCTAATTAATTCTATAAAAGACAGGTGAAACTTTAAACAAATTGACATCAAAACAGAAAGCTCCTAAATATAGGAGCGGTTTGTTTCACCGTTACGTTGCTTTAAGCAGTCACCTAGCATCAACACATAATAATGAACAACATTATTATGCAATTGTCGACTGCAGTATTTGTCGTCTGGAACAATATTCTTAGTTGATTTATTTACGTTTTTATTGCAAAAGCATGTCACCAGACTGTCAAATAAATTGGATTTAGATGAGATTACGAGTAAAAGGGTGTCTCAGCTGGATCCTTACTGTTTGAAACCATTGGACATCATTGTGACGTAAAACCCAACTCAATTATGCAATTATCACAATAGCCCCATGAATGCAGACATTTAAGGTAATGATTAAATATATCATTTAGTTAAAGAGTTTTGTTTACTTAGAGCACATTTGTACAGTGGAAAAGACGTTTTTCTTTCCCGTTTGAACGCAAATGAAACGCAACTGCTTTACAGTAAAATGTAGAAAACTACACTTTTTAGAAGTGTTTAACTACCTATTTTAATCAGAGTGGCAAACAGTTTGGAGCCTGGTCCAAATTGTTTGCACTGGAAAATATAGACTAGTCGGTGCATAAACGCGTTCTTCTTCACTATACATGTACACGTCAGCCGGTGTTCACCGACCACACAAAAACTGCGTAAGGAATATGAGCAGGAAGTTGACAGCTTAAAGCAAACCGAAAGTAAATCTTGTTCTTCTGTACATGTATTACTTGGCCAGTGCCTTTGGCAGTTAACCCATTGCACCACAGTGCCAAATATACTCGTCATTTCCAAACAGTGTATCTGTTCAGAATAGACATGCCCTATGTAAAAAGTGTAGCCCCATATCAAAGAACTCCTACATGGTCTCTTGGATAAGGGTGTACACTGTTTGTAGTTTTGCAATTATTAAAAAAAACGTAAATTGCCCATCTGATGTTTCTTACGAATAAAAGCTATGCTCATGCATACAGTGAAGAACACGTTATTCTTTCCCAATAAACGCGTTTACGCTAAAACTATTATTTCCATTGCAAACAGTTTGGAGCCAGATCAGACGCCGGGTAACCCGGCGTCTGATCAGGCTTCAAACTGTTTGTCACCAAGATAAACATGAAATATCAGAATTGTCCAAAAGTTGTTCTTTTCTACGTTTTAGCGCTTTGCGTTTGGGTACGTTTGCGTTTAAACGGGAAAGAATAACAGATTCTCCACTGTACATGTAATTTGCAACATGCCACGGTGAAGGAGGAAAATGCTATTATATGTTGCGTAAACGAAATGAAATGCAATAAACAAAAAAGGAGATGCCAATTTTAATTTTATCTTATAAAAGTTCCGAAAAAGCATCTATAAAATTATTGAAGAGGATGCTGACAGAATGAACGAAGAAAAGACAAAGAGCATGACTTCATTGCACAACGAAAAATTTAACATTGAGAGCGACTTAGATGAACCAATTCTAGCAAACACGCACGATATCAAAAATGCCATTGTAGAAGAAGAAGAAGAAGAAGAAGAGGAAGAAGAAAATTCAGAGAAAAAGAATGGCAAACCATCCCCGGTAGAGGAAAAGAAAGAACAAGAAGAAGAAGAGAAAAAGCCAGCGTATAGAAGTGCCCTTGTCATAGATTGTCTCCCAATAAGTTTCATAGACGGAACAGGACTCGATATGCTTAAACTTGTAACCTTTGAACTCAACTGTCTTGATATAAACGTATTCCTTGCCAGGTGTTCCAGGTATATGCTACATCTCCTGGACAAGTCGGACATTTACGAATTTTTTCCTAAAGATAACGTGTTTATGGATATCCCAGACGCCGTGGACGCGGCCCTAGTGGCTATCGAATCTCCCATACATACTCATCAGACAGAACACACCCATATCATTGAGGAGATGGAAGAAGCCAGAGATGAGCGGAGGGCTAGCAGACTTAAGTCCGTACCGTCGGTACCGGAAATTGCATATGACCGTTTTATGGTCAGATCAAACAGTATTTTCAATCAGTTGTAACAATAAATATCGTAACAATATGCCAAAAGTGCCACCCTTGGCTCTGTGTATGTACATTGCCTGCCTCAGACATTTCCTCAGCGTTATAGTTGAAGACTTGATGATTTCAGTGATGACACATTAACCGGGTAACTCGGGACCGAATGAGGAAAGATTGTCAATTATGTTCTACGAGTGTATGACGTTCAGTGATGTTGTACAGTGGAGAAAACGTTATTCTTTCCCAATAAACGCGTTTACGCTAAAACTATTATTTGCAGTGCAAACAGTTTTGGAGCCAGATCAGACGCCGGGTAACCCGGCGTCCGATCAGGCTCCAAACTGTTTGCTACCAAGATAAACATGAATTATCAGAATTGTCCAAAAGTTGTACTTTTCAACGTTTTAGTGTTTTGCGTTTGCGTACGTTTGCGTTTAAACGGGAAAGAATAACAGATTCTCCACTGTATAGTTAAGGTGCGATATCTCGGGGTTTAACTCGTTTATGCCTGGCTATTGCAATGAACTCTCCTTAAGTGCTTGCTGGAAGATTGCGTTATAGACCAACAGTGGTGTTCTAAAGACCACTGCAATGTCTTTCGTTACTGCAGAACATTTCCTATGCAATGGTAAACAATGTAGACCATGATGAGACACCGCGAATCGCGACGTCTTACCAAGATCTTCACTGTTGCCAATGTCCCATTTGCTTACTTACACTATGCTTAAATGGGTTAAAACCAATCATATCCGTATTTCTGTGGAAATTCGATTTAATCGAACAAGCTGCGTTTTTACAGTGTAGAAAACGTTATTCTTTCCCAATAAACGCGTTTACGCTAAAACTATTATTTGCAGTGCAAACAGTTTGGAGCCAGATCAGACGCCGGGTAACTTTTCTACGTTTAAGTGTTTTGCGTTTGCGTACGTTTGCGTTTAAACGGGAAAGAATCCACTGTATATTTGAAGTAAAGGTTAGTTCAACATTCACGAGCTTCCAAATAAGCGCGTTTACGCTAAAACTATTGTTTCAATTCCAAATTGTTTGTTCAAATAGCCATTTTCTACATTTTATTGCATTGCCTTTCGTATGCGTTTTAAACGGGAAAGAATAACTTGTTCTCCACTGTAACCCATTACCCCATTTCCAATTTCTAGTTTTGAAGATAGGTTAATACTTAAAGCAGGCTGAA
Organism: Gari tellinella; assembly: GCA_922989275.2. Classification (NCBI taxonomy): domain Eukaryota; kingdom Metazoa; phylum Mollusca; class Bivalvia; order Cardiida; family Psammobiidae; genus Gari; species Gari tellinella. The sequence goes on along the minus strand of OV277856.1, from coordinate 97,247,445 downwards.
CGTATAGCAAAATATGCCTTAAGGCACAATTCTCTTTACTTTCAATCTGAATTTAGCTACCATAAGTTAAGATTTAGTACATATTTCTTATGGTGCATATTCATGACTGTTTAAAGCGGAATATTTTCTTCACAAAAGGAATAAGTTAAAGCCATAAAATGTGTGTTTTATAGTTTATGGTTAAAACCTGATAACTCGCAATGTAATAAGGAAGGACAATCTTTTTACGGCTTTACTTGGTTAAATATGATGCTCAGTACAGTGCCCCCGCACCTCCAACAACACCTAGATGGTGACAAAGATTTTGCGTGTTGTTCGTAGAGAGTTGTTCTAGTGAGGGAAATTTACCCCATTGCCTTACTTCGAGTACAATAGTTATTTGCATACAGTGTGGATCTTGATCAGACGCCGCGGCGACTTATCAGGATCTGAACTATTTTGCACTCATTAAGATACTACGTTGGTCCAAGGAATCACAATTACATGTATCAGGGCTCCAGATAAGAGGACAAATCCAACATTTTCTCACTTATTTCACTTCCAAATCCTATGGTGTTACTACTCATTAGAATCGTCTCGAAGAGACGATTCTAATGAGTAGTGACACCATAGGGTTTAATTTAGAAATAAAGAATTTAGTTTTTGAAATACTCTCCTTATCTGGAGCCCTGCATTCTCTATTTAGTCATTTTACCTAAATCTTAGATTTAAGAAATAAAAGCAGACGAGAATTATTTAACGAAGATGTCATGTGACAGTGAATGGGTTAAACATAGTTTTAATGTTTTAGGGAACAGTTGAAAGCATTGCTGTAAGGAGGGAACTGTTGTTCAGGGGGGCGTTGTAGGGAGAGAGCACTGTAATTTCAATAGACATGAAGTGTGTAGACTTACATGTATCTTGCAGTACTTGAGAGTGCCTGTTATATAAAGAATACGAGGTCGTTAAGATTATATAGTCGTTGAGATATATAGACAATGTTGTTCGTTTAGCTGAAATGAAATGCTTTGAAAGGATAAAGTATGTCAAAAAGATAAAAGACGTAACCAAGTATAGCAGGTTTCAATAATTGTTGGTCTTCTTGCAAGGGCAGCTTATCTATGTCGGCCAACGAGTGTAACGGTATATTCTGCATACAGATTATAATTCAAACGAATAATTTGATGAACAAGAAAAAGAGAGAAAGAGAGAGAGAGAGATACAGAGAGATACAGAGAGAGAGAGAGAGAGAGAGAGGATATTTCTCGGTAGCATGGAAGACCTTTAGAACGGTTGCCCTCGGCCGTTGGCCTCGGGCAACAATTCTCAAGGTCTTCCCTGCTACCTCGGGTCAATGATTTGACTGTTCCCTCAGCACCTATATAACAAATGGATACTGTTTACTGATAGGAATTTCAATATAAAATAACATGAAAATGAAGATACCAGGCAACCCTTACATAAAAAATAGACGTATCCAATATATAAGCATAGCACAATCCACTAGGCACAAATGGGTTAACATCAGTAGATCTATGTCTAGTGCCAGCAGCTAGGAGTCAGATCAGGCGCCGAACAATTCTCTACCTAATCGGGCTCCAAACTGTTTGACAACCAGATTGTTTCTTACAGTGGAGAATCTGTTATTCTTTCCCGTTTAAACGCAAACGTACGCAAACGCATTTTTAGCATTAAAACGTAAAAAAGAACAAATCTGATAATTCTTGTTTATCTTGGTGGCAAACAGTTTGGAGCCTGATCAGACGCCGGGTTACCCGGCGTCTGATCTGGCTCCAAACTGTTTGCACGGCAAATAATAGTTTTAGCGTAAACGCGTTTATTGGGAAAGAATAACAGATTATCCACTGTAACCGTCAACACTTTCAGAAACTCGTAATTTTCTATCTTGCTTTATTGCTCGGGTTTAGTTCTGTTTGTACGGGAAAGAGAAACATCTTCGACATTGTAAAAGAAAATTGTAGATATGTATTTTGTTTTATTAAACAGCCATGCAATCAGTTTCAATAGTTTTTATTTTCCTGCCCAATTCGTGCATATATGAAATAACAAGCACCTTTTTGTACGTTGCAAGGTCAAATGCAAAGTGGTAATCTTCACGCTACGAGAGATTTTCTGATCATTGTTGCAAATAGTTTGGATCCTGATAAGACGCTGAGTAACTTGTCCTATGCAAACAGTGGATACCCAGAGCAGATGGAGCCTAAAGGAGATTTCTGATTAAGGTCTTCACTGTTTGTCATTTTGCAAAAAACATTGTAAAACAATGTCTTAAATTGTCAAAAATAGCCTAGAATTTATTATTAACTTGAAATGTCCATTATTTTGAACGTTTGAACACCTGAAGGGATGAATGAGTGAGGTGTTTGTGGATTATGCTATGACACGTTATACATGTGCAGTGGAGAATCTGTTATTCTTTCCCAATAAACGCGTTTACGCTAAAACTATTATTTGCAGTGCAAACAGTTTGGAGCCAGATCAGACGTAACCCGGCGTCTGATCAGGCTCCAAACTGTTTGCCACCAAGATAAACAAGAATCATCAGAATTGTCCAAAAGTTGTTCTTTTCTACGTTTTAGTGCTAAATTTGCGTTTGCGTACGTTTGCGTTTAAACGGGAAAGGATAACAGATTCTCCACTGTATGTCACCTGTCTTCGCCAGTCGAAACTACAGTGGAGAAGACGTTATTCTTTCTGAATAAACGCGAAGAGAAGAAATATAATATCAATAGAGGAGTTCTAAAAGCATTTGAAGTAGAATATACAACATAAAATCCTTCACTTCAGAACAGTTAAAAATTTCTTCTTTTCATTTGAACGCGTTTACGCTAAAACTATAATTTCCATTGCAAACAGTTTGGATCCAGATCAGACACCGGGTAACCCGGCGTCTGATCAGGCTGATCAGCACTGTTTGTGCAGTTTTAATTGACTGGCCAGATTGTCAAAAATTGTCATTTTCTACCCTTTATTGCAATGCGTTGCGTATCGTTTCGTTTGCGTTTAAACGGGAAAGAATAACGTCCTCTCCACTGTAAATAAAAATACATTTTCTTTATGAAACAGAGGCGAGAAATAATCCAGACAGCCTTCATGATTAACGATCAAACTGTCACAATTTTACTTTCATACCTGAAATGCAGGTGTAATGCATACAAATAAGGCGATATGCACATTCTCCTCAGTATATATCCATCATGAATGCAGTTACAATGGAGAATCTGTTATTCTTTCCCGTTTAAACGCAAACGTACGCAAACGCAAAGCACTAAAACGTAGAAAAGAACAACTTTTGGACAATTTTGATAATTCTTGTTTATCTTGGTGGCAAACAGTTTGGCGGCGTCTGATCTGGCTCCAAACTGTTTGCACTGCAAATAATAGTTTTAGCGTAAACGCGTTTATTGGGAAAGAATAACAGATTCTCCACTGTATATATCCATCATGAATGCAGTTACAATGTACTTGGAAAAAACGCTTACAGTGGGGATGATATTTGTCTTCCCAGTTTAAAATTAAACGAAGTTAGACTCAAACGTCATGTAATAAAATGAAAAAAAAAAGATAGCTTGATGAAAAAATCAAGTAATTTCTATCTGAGTGACAATGAGTTTGGAAACTGATCAGACGCCTGATTACCGGGCCTCTGATCTACATGTATCTCTAAACTTTTTGCAATGGATAAATATAGTTTTAGCATAAAAGCGTATATTAAGAAAGAAATACGCCTTCTCCACTGTATACATTTAATTACGCCTGAGCCTTTATCGCGATAACAGTGTCTTCTGGTTTTGAATTGTCGTCTGGAAAAAAACTCAAACTTAAATATATAATATTATCTCATTAAAAACTCAAAATACGAGTTTCAAACAGTTTGGATCCTGGTCAGAAATCGAGTTATTTAGGGTATGATCTGGATCCGAATCGTTTCCAAATGCAACTGAAATGGTATGGTAGGACAAGTGGGTTGCATGTACAGTAAAACCTTACTATTACGACCACTAAAACGAAGGCTAATTAATTCTATAAAAGACAGGTGAAACTTTAAACAAATTGACATCAAAACAGAAAGCTCCTAAATATAGGAGCGGTTTGTTTCACCGTTACGTTGCTTTAAGCAGTCACCTAGCATCAACACATAATAATGAACAACATTATTATGCAATAGTCGACTGCAGTATTTGTCGTCTGGAACAATATTCTTAGTTGATTTATTTACGTTTTTATTGCAAAAGCATGTCACCAGACTGTCAAATAAATTGGATTTAGATGAGATTACGAGTAAAAGGGTGTCTCAGCTGGATCCTTACTGTTTGAAACCATTGGACATCATTGTGACGTAAAACCCAACTCAATTATGCAATTATCACAATAGCCCCATGAATGCAGACATTTAAGGTAATGATTAAATATATCATTTAGTTAAAGAGTTTTGTTTACTTAGAGCACATTTGTACAGTGGAAAAGACGTTTTTCTTTCCCGTTTGAACGCAAATGAAACGCAACTGCTTTACAGTAAAATGTAGAAAACTACACTTTTTAGAAGTGTTTAACTACCTATTTTAATCAGAGTGGCAAACAGTTTGGAGCCTGGTCCAAATTGTTTGCACTGGAAAATATAGACTAGTCGGTGCATAAACGCGTTCTTCTTCACTATACATGTACACGTCAGCCGGTGTTCACCGACCACACAAAAACTGCGTAAGGAATATGAGCAGGAAGTTGACAGCTTAAAGCAAACCGAAAGTAAATCTTGTTCTTCTGTACATGTATTACTTGGCCAGTGCCTTTGGCAGTTAACCCATTGCACCACAGTGCCAAATATACTCGTCATTTCCAAACAGTGTATCTGTTCAGAATAGACATGCCCTATGTAAAAAGTGTAGCCCCATATCAAAGAACTCCTACATGGTCTCTTGGATAAGGGTGTACACTGTTTGTAGTTTTGCAATTATTAAAAAAAACGTAAATTGCCCATCTGATGTTTCTTACGAATAAAAGCTATGCTCATGCATACAGTGAAGAACACGTTATTCTTTCCCAATAAACGCGTTTACGCTAAAACTATTATTTCCATTGCAAACAGTTTGGAGCCAGATCAGACGCCGGGTAACCCGGCGTCTGATCAGGCTTCAAACTGTTTGTCACCAAGATAAACATGAAATATCAGAATTGTCCAAAAGTTGTTCTTTTCTACGTTTTAGCGCTTTGCGTTTGGGTACGTTTGCGTTTAAACGGGAAAGAATAACAGATTCTCCACTGTACATGTAATTTGCAACATGCCACGGTGAAGGAGGAAAATGCTATTATATGTTGCGTAAACGAAATGAAATGCAATAAACAAAAAAGGAGATGCCAATTTTAATTTTATCTTTATTATTTTAATCCAATTTTTAAACAATTTCGAGTCTGATCAGACTCCGGGTCTGATTTGGCTTGAAACTGTTAGCAACACCTGTTCATAACTACATGTCCCTGAAGTTGAGATGTATTTGTTGGGAAAGAATGTACCCACCTATTACATGAAAGGAGCGATACTTACATTTTTGGCAGTAAAACATTAGGCGTCAGCACCTCGTCTAGTGCCAGCTTGACATCTCTGCTCCCTTCCCCCAGGTGTGCGTATGACAATACAAAACACTACAGCAAGGTATGAGCATGCATGCACACACGTAGATTACGACAAACGGATTTGATTTAAACTATTTCATCAGCAAGATTATCCTTCTCTTCTAACCTTTTCTTAGACAAAATATAATCTGCTAAATTTGCAGACGAAATTTCTAAGCTGCTTAGAAATTTTGTCTGCAATTTTATGAGATATTCCATTTGAATTTTCTGCGTGAAGATATATTGATATTTTTGGTGCCAAACAGTTTGGGTCCTGATTAGACGCCGCTTTACGCCACCGTCTGCTATGAATCTAACTGTTTGCAAGGTCTATTTAAGTCGCTCATGGCGATACAAGGGTTAACCCATTTAACTCTTTCCTCCCTAAAACTTCAAATGGACAATCCCAGTTCCCAGTTTAGTCTAGTCCATTTCTGATTTTTAAGGGTTGTTTTTGTCAATATTTTGCATTTTGACAAACAGTGAAGACCCAGATCAGAGGGCTCCGTAAGGAGCCCTCTGATCTGGGTATTCACTGTTTCCATAGGACAAGTGAACTTTTCACATGTATACTGTTTGAAAAGGACGCCTATATGCGGGACTAGGGCTCAAAGGGTTGAGCCCAGTGTCTACTAAGTGAACATTGGCGAATTGTGTAAACCCTGATTAGAGTCTGCACTGTTTGCTATAATTGTCATTATTATGAAATAGTTTTCTGTATGGCCAAACACTGCAGTGTCTTTAGATCACTATTGTACAGTGACTGCATAAAGCAAGCTGACAGTAACACAGAAATAGATAGGTTTTACGGTATATCTATAATGAAATCTTCCAGAAAGTAAACAGGGAGAGTTCACTGCAATATCCAGGCCATAAATGAGTTAACCCATGTTAAGCCTAGTGTCTACTACAGTGGAGAAAACGTTATTCTTTCCCAATAAACGCGTTTACGCTAAAACTATTTTTTCCGTTACAAACAGTTTGGAGCCAGATCAGACGCCGGGTAACCCGGCGTCTGATCAGGCTCCAAACTGTTTGCCACCAATATAAACATGAATTATCAGAATTTTCCAAAAGTTGTATTTTTCTACGTTTTAGTGTTTTGCGTTTGCGTACGTTTGCGTTTAAACGGGAAAGAATAACAGATTCTCCACTGTAAGCCTAGTGTCTGCTATGTGAACATTGGCAAATTGTGTAAACCTTGATGAGAGACTGCAGGTTTGCTATAATTATCATTATTATGAAATATATAGTTTGCTGTGTAACACTTTAGATAACTCTTGTATATCTATAATGAAATCTCTGAGCAAGTATATACAGGGAGAGTTCATTACAATATTCAGGATGGATAATTTTGGGGCACTGCGACACAAGAATTAATTATATAGAGCCGATAAATGATGAGGGATGATGCGATGAGATGATGATTTCAAAAGGATAATTTCGGCTCTCTTATTCGTTGCGAAGCAGCACATGGGATCAAATCACCGATCTGCCTTCTATTCCTGCGTAATCTCGATCAAATAAACAAAACCTTGTTTGTGACAATTAAGCCTCAGAACCACGATACTCTCTGGGAGTAATATTCAGGCATAAATGGATTAAGCATTCGAAAGGAATCGATAGTAATCCTTGTATTTATGTAGCCTACTTATTGACAGGTTGTCAGATGCTATCTTTAATAACAGAAATATAATATTTACTGTTTCTGAAAATGTGTATTATCGTGTCAAACATGATCGAATATTGATTTAGCATGTATCAGTAAATCCTGTACCAGTTTTTATGGTACATCGTGGACGGCTTCGTTTGCCAACAGTGGAGAAAACGATACAGTGGAGAATACGTTATTCTTTCCCGTTTAAACGACACGAAACGCAAACGCAAAACGCTTAAACTTTTGGACAATTCTGATGATTCAAGTTTATCTTGTTGGCAAACAGTTTGGAGCCTGATAAGACGCCGGGTAACCCGGCGTCTGATCTGGCTCCAAACTGTTTGCAATAGAAATAATAGTTTTAGTGTAAACGCATTAATTGGGAAAGAATAACGTTTTCTCCACTGTATTAAATTTCTCAACAAATAATCAGTTTTGTACAGTGGAGAAGACGTTATTCTGTTTTAATAAACGCGCTTATGCTAAAACAACGACGTCCACTGCAAACAGTTTGGAGAAAGATCAGACATCGGCTAACCCGGCTTCTGGTCAGGCTCCATTTTATTTGCATTGATATAAATATAAATAGTTAGAAATCATAAACAAAATGCACTGCGCTTGCATTTCGTTTGCGTTTAAACCGGAGCGAATAATGTCTTCTCAACTGTTTTAACCCTTTACATGTACCTGATAGCCTATTTATAGTATTAAAGATAGGTGACTACTTAAAGCAGGTTGAAAGTAAAGTAGAATGCGCCTTAGGGCGCATTCTGCTTTACTTTCAGCCTGCTTTAAGCTATCATGTGCTATAATATAGAAAATATTCCTTATAATACATATTCATTACTGATTAAATTGGAACTATTTTCTTCAGCGGATGAATAAATCATATCCGCTAAAAGGCGCTTCTATAGGGGAAAGGGTTAAAGCAATAATGTCCACTGCAAAACAGTTTGGGACCATATCAGACGCAAAATAACTCGGCGTCTGGACAGTTTTCGAGCTGCTTGCCACTCAGATTTCGTTAAAACTTCAACTTTGTCCAGTCGTGTCAGTTTCTTTAGTTTGTTTTAACTTGCGTCCCCGTTTAGTCTTGTTTCAACAGGGAAAGAAAAACGATGCCCCCCTACTGTACATGGGACCTGCCTATTACCAACAATGTCACTAAATCATTATCACCCTCTCTATCAACCCTTATTCTACTGAGCACCACTTGACTTGAATCTGCAAACAACAAATCTTTTCAATGATGGAACCAGGAATATATTTCCTCTGGTTGCAAACAGTGTAAGCCTTAATCAGAGGGTTCCTCAAGAAGCTCGTTTTTCAGGGTATGCACTGTTTGTAAAACTTTATCATAATTTGAGGACAAACACATAGAGTGAATGTAAATAAGTCTTGCTTCATCAAACGTATGAGTCCATTGGTACATATATGAGTCCATTGGTAGTTTCAGCATTCTTTGGGCTAAGATTCACAAAATTACCCGCCTCTGAACAGGATTCAAACTATATGTCACTAGAACATGTAATTCGAAGTTTCTTGTCGCTGGTGTCAATTTTTATGGAGACGATTTATAGCATGACAAGGAAGTGTTTAGCCTGAAGAGTGAAGAACACGACATTCTATCAAGACTCTTAACACATTCATTGCCAAATTTAACATCATATTTTAACCCTTTCACTGTAATGACGTCATCAATTTTTTAAAACAAATATCGTCTGCATTTACATGTATTTATCAAATTTCAAGTTCGAGATATTTTAACTTACGAAATAACGCAACGATTGTCAAACAGTTAGGGTCCTGATCAGACGCCGCGTTACGCGGCGTCTGATCAGGATCACAACTATTTACAAATATTGATACAATTGCAAAACAGTTTGGATCCTGTCAAGACGCCGCGTAAGCGGTGTCTAATCCGGATTTAAACTGATTCAAAATCGACATAAGTCGCCCATGGTGTTGAAGGGTTAAAATCTCTATTTTGATACAGTGGAGAATCTGTTATTCTTTCCCGTTTAAACGCAAACGTACGCAAACGCAAAACACTAAAACGTAGAAAAGAACAACTTTTTGACAACTGATAATTCTTGTTTATCTTGGTGGCACACAGTTTGGAGCCTGGTCAGACGCCTGGTTACCCGGCGTCTGATCTGGCTCCAAACTGTTTGCACTACAAATAATAGTTTTAGCGTAAACGCGTTTATTGGGAAAGAATAACGTTTTCTCCACTGTATAAACGTTTTACAAACCAGACTAGATATTAGATACTAGCCTTCTGATCTTGATCCAAACCATTTGCAAACCTCAGTCAAGATGCGTTGGAAATGAGAAGCGATTATTCACATTGTTTGCATTGTATTTAGTCTCGTAAAATGGGGGGGGGGGGGGGGGGGGGGGGGGGGGGGGGGGTATGTTAAAAATAGAATTTCTTAATTTCTTTTCAAAACAGAGTCAGAATGTCAAAAAGTTGGGACCTTGAATAGACACCGCATTACGCGGCGTCTCATCAGGATCCACACTGTTTGCAAAATTTACAGATTTGCCACTAGCGTGCGAAATGATTTATAATAAGTTTGTTTGCGTAAAATGAAACACATGCACTTTTTTTTTTAACTCTTTACATGCTAGCGTCGGATATATCCACCACAGTGATTGCCTTTGCAAACAGTTTGGATCCAGATGAGACGCCGCGTAACGCGGCGTCTCATCAGGATCCAAACTGTTTGACACTCTGACCATGTTTTGAAAAGAAATTAAGAAAATTCTCTTTTAAGAACAATAGAAGACGACAATAATTGTTGCAGACGAAAAAATTACCCAGCATGCAAAGAGTTAAACAAGAAATATCTTTAAAAAGGATATTCAGCGGAATGGGTGGTGGAATTCATGCTGTAGATGGGTGTGCAAAATTGTATGAAATTGGGTTTTTTCAAAGAATTGTAATATCTTGGATTGAAAAGCAAAAAATACACATTCAAGGATAACTATAACTCTGACTAAAAAACAATAAATGTACAGAAATGCAAAACCCATATCCTAGCTACTGGTAGGAGATCCTCAGATTAAACTACTGTTCTATATATCAAACTTCATTCATGGGGAGTTTCTTGAAACAAACTATAACTAAATAAACTGTGCATGCCCTTACAGGACAACAGTTCTATAACACCTCTCTTGTGAATAAATGATGAAACAACACAATTGTGTTTAATTCACTTGAGGCCATTTATTATATTGCTATCAATGTATGGTAAATTTGAACAAATAGAAATTGGTAGTAAATCATTATTTAACAAAACACCTAGCTGCACTGTCCATCTGCTATCATATCTTAAAATAGAAAGCATGATGTCATCAGCTCAGTTTTACACACTGCATGTCTGTGTCTCTTAATCAGTGCATAAACCACAGCCAGGCTACAGTTACAGAACAAATCTAAAATTTTCTCACCCAATCCAGCACCAAACCCTATGGTGTTACCACTCATTTTTATCGTCTCGAAGAGACAATTCAAATGAGTAGGACAACATAGGGTTTAATGCACAAATAAAGTTTTTAAGTTTTGAAATAATTCTCTTTTCTGGAGACCTGGCTACTATCCAATCAGACAATCTGTTTCAACAGGTGCTCTTAATTCTAAATTTCTGATCAAATATGATTGGTTGAAATGTTTGTCTAAATACAAATGTAGGTCTAAATAGATAATAGTCAGCTCCGCTGAAAAAGAGGTTTGTTTGTATTGTTTACCTTGAGCGCGCTAGGTAAATATTGTCTGCAAAATGTCTCGTCTGCAACTCATTTTAAATGTTGATTTGTTTACAATTTTTGTAGGAAAATAAATATCAACAGCGTGTCAAAAGAGGGGATCCAGATGAGACATTGAGTTACTCGGCGTCTTATCTTGACCCAAACCGAAATATTTCAGACATACCGTTTATACTATAACAACCATTCAAATCAAAAGACAATGTTGATATCAGAAACATTGGAGAAAACGTTATTCTTTCCCAATAAACACGTTTACGCTAAAACTATTATTCCTATCGCAAACAGTTTGGAACCAGATCAGACGCCGGGAAACCCAAACTGTTTGCCACTCAGCTTAATATCAATAGTCATAATCGTCAAAAAGTTATTTACTACATTTTACAACATTGCGTGAGCGTTTGTTGAACCTTATATGTCACAAAAACTTATATGTCACAATTGTGACGTATACGTGCGAATTCATCACAAGGCGGTTGCGACAGCCACGTATATGTCACAACGTGACTTTTTGATAGGGTTGACATTAGAACCGTATATGCCACAAAATTGCGAATTTTTCACAACGTGACTTTTTGATAGGGTTGACATTAGAAACGTATAAATGTTTGTTTATTATAGTGTCATTGTTTATTATAGTGTTACCCCTAGCGAAGTAGGGCCAGTCACATTTGTGACGTATACGTTTTGTGACATATAAGGCTCTAACAAAACGTATATGTCACAACGTGACTTTTTGATAGGGTAGACAGTAGAAAGGTATAAAAGTTTGCTTATTATAGTGTTTAAAACAATACTCTCCGTGTTGTTTGGTTGAGTACCGAATAATCCATGGCCGCGGTCCACCATTAGTTCATAAACATAAAGCTGTCCAAGAATTACACTATAGACCCCTAGCCAAATGGTTTCAAAGCGATTGGACAATCCCTACCAGCAAGCTCTACCAGACAGGCACAAGGTCAATGGTAAAACTCCAGAACTGCCATTTAGACCCACAGCATCCACAGTCCAGAGGTAAACTACTTTCTTCTAATAACATATATTAAAGAAATATTTCTTCTTCTACTTCTTCTTCTTCTTCTCCTTCTCAATGAACGAAGAAAGAAGAGCGAGGTCTCTAAAGCATCGCTGTGTTAATTGCTCCAAAGTAATACACAGTTTACATTGCCATGCGAGGGTTAAAAAAATAGGTCTGAAAGAGAAGGTATTTGACTGAAACGAGATACAGTTTTCAGATATAGTATGGAAGTTTGGAAGTTTTCAAGATAATTATATACTGAAAAGAGAATCTCCCATAGGTTCCTGCCGGAGTATCCCTAAAGACACTATAATAAACAAACTTTTATACGTTTCTACTGTCGACCCTATCAAAAAGTCACATTGTGTCATATACGTTCTTGTTAGAGCATTATTTGTCACAAAACGTATACGTCACAAATGTGACAACCCGACTTCGCTAGGGGTGACACTATAATAAACTAACAATTATACGTTTCTAATGTCAACCCTATCAAAAAATCACGTTGTGAAAAAATCGCAATTTTGTGACATATACGGTTCTAATGCAACCCTATCAAAAAGTCACGTTGTGACATATACGTGGCTGTCGCAACCCTCATTGTGATGAATTCGCACGTATACGTCACAATTGTGACGTATATGTTTTGTGACATATAAGGTTCTTTTCGTAGAGTCTTATATAAGTTCTGTTTGTAGAGCCTTATATGTCACAAAACGTATACGTCACAATTGTGACATATAAGTTTTTGTGACATATAAGGTTCATTAAGCGTTTCTTTAGCGTTTAAACGAGAAAGAATAACGTTTTCTCCACTGTAGTTTGATATAAGCAGGCATATGATTTAAACCCTTAGCTATCATGACTTCATCTGCTTTCAACAATTGTCGTCTGCTTTTATTTCTCAATTCTATTTCTTAGGTAAATTGATTAATGTGATATCGTAGTGAGTGTCAAACAGTTTGGACCCTGGTAAGACGCCGCGTAACGCGGCGTCTGACCAGGCTCCAAACTGTTTGTAAATAACACGTGTATTCGGAGTAAGGCAGTGTAGACATATTTACTTTTAGGTGGTCGTAACACCGTATCCACATTGTTTAGACGGTGTCAAATTTGATAATCATGTCATTTTAGAAGATACAGTGGAGAAGTATTTATTCTTAACCAATTAACGCGTTTACATTAAAACTAATTATTTCAAATAACAAACAGATTGGAGCCAGATCAGACGCCGGGTTACCCGGCGTCTGATCGGGCTCCAAGCTGTTTGCCACTCATATTAATAAAAATAGTTAGAAATGTCATAAAATTATACTTTGCTACATTTTATTGCATTGCGTTTGCGTTTCTTTTACGTTTAAACGGGAAAGAATAACGTTTTCCTTACTGTGAAATTCAGCTTATATGTCGTAACGATTCACTTTATTTGTTAGCAATGTAACCTGATTATTTACGAAACCCTATGTTTATGGCAGATTAAAAAGATGTGGATGGCGAACATCTGAAAACCGAGTAAAATAGCGAAGACTAGACTCTGCATTCGTTGTCATTTTAAAAAATACTGAAAAAGCTACCCCTAAATAGTAAAACATGGACAACTTAATTTTAGACTAGACTAGTCCATGGAAAGTGCCAGGGGACAATGTATTAAGCAGCCACATGAACCTGTTCTATGAGATCGTACATCACTACAGTGGAGAATGCGTTATTCTTTCCCGATAAACGCGTTTTTGCTAAAATCTTTTTTTCCGTTGCAAACAGTTTCGAGCCAGATCAAACGCCGGGTAACCCTGTGCCGGACCAGGCTTCAGATGTTTTGTCACTCAGATACTCTACTGTACTTTGATCCTCACCGTTGTTGGCTCGAATCCCGGTCTGGGCATTTGGATTTTTCATATGGGGAAGCCTTCCAGCGGGTTGATAGTTCTGTGTGCCTAAACAGTGCATAAAGGGCTTTTGGGGGGGGGGGGGGGTGTATATGTTTCCAACTTTGATTAGCTGGACGTCGCGATAAGACTGAAATACTGTTAATGTGACGTAAAATCAAAACAAATAAAAAATAAAATCCTGTACTTTGAAGGGTTGGTGGGCAAACTATCCTTAAATTGTTCACCTTACTGAGTGTAATTTTGAATAGACACTCTGTTTTATTACAAAGGTGCTTTGATCATATGATTGATAGAGACTATATATATCTTAGAATATTTAAATGAAATCTGTAGTATATGGATTTTTAGTTGAAATTTACAATGAATATGATTCTGATAATTACATTTTGTATATAGTCTCTTATAATTCTTATTTGAATGGCAAGGTTTTTCTGTGAATTGAAATGTTAAAATCATGATGAGACGTTAATAAAGAAATAAATATGCTTGCTCTTACATGTAGAAGGGCTTACTACAAATTTTGAAAGTTTTAATTTAGTATAACACCTGTTGAGTTTGTCGGCTTATGTCTTTATCCTTGCAGGTGATTGATATTAAAGTCGTTGGTCTTTTTCAAAAGTTTTACGCCTTGCTGAATAAAGAACCTTAGTTTTCATTGGCGAAGGTTTGAACTCGTTCACTGACAATGTCGCAATCTATGGCTTTTGCCAAGAGTCTGGAGTTATATCAGACGCCGAGTATCTTAACATCTGACCAGGATTCAAACAGCGTGACAAACATATCAATATTTCTTAAGTTAAAATTACATAAAAAGGACATGACATAACATCAACAAGTTTTTAGGGAGGCGACAATATGACGATGAAAGAGTGAACCTTCTGTGTGCTATGGACAGATTTGTGGAAATTGTTGCAAACAGTTTAGATCAAAATGAGACGCCGAGTTACTCGGCGCCTCATCTTGATCAACACTGTTTGACAAAAAGTTGTTTTTTCTGAAACACAATGTCGTTGAATGGTTGCAAGCGACATCATTTGCAGACAGTTACATACATGTAGAGATGAAAAAGTTAAGGATCTGAAGTTGTAATGAACCATGCAAACAGCAGTCGTTGTGTCTATTTAGATACAGTAGAAACTCGATAATTCGAACTCTCTTAAATCGACATTACCAGTATTGTATAGGTTTAATTTCGATCACTAGATTTCGGTTTTAAAAGTCGAACATATCCTTATTTCAAAGTTAAAACGAGGCTAAGCCACGTTTTAACTTGAAATATGGGAACATGTATGTTCGAACTAACGCGAGTTCGAAGTATCGAGTTTCGACTGTATTTCAAGTTAAGTAACTGATACCCGTGGAGTGACTGAATCACTCAGTAGGAGCCCTTATTCATATTTCGAAAAGAAAATGTCAATGCGTTCGATAGGCTTGACAACTCAAGATTTGAGGAATATTTCAAATCGTAAAATACCCACGTCTCCACCAAAACGTTGTTGTCATTGCTCATTAGAATAAAGTTGAACGAGTAGTCTAAATGAGTAGTCACAGTGTACGTCTAGACGTCTTACAATGACGTAACAGGCTTAAAACTGTTTTACATTCAGATCAAAATACCGTATAAAGCTTGCAATTTTTTTAAGAAATGCTTTTTTCTATATTCTATTACATTGCGTTTGTGTTTAGTTTCATTTAAACGGGAAAGAACCGTTGTTCCCCCACTGTATGCTGCGAAAATAATACAGTGGAGAATCTGTTATTCTTTCCCTTTTAAACGCAAACGTACGCAAACGCAAAACACTAAAACGTAGAAAAGAACAACTTTTGGACAGTTCTGATAATTCTTGTTTATCTTGGTGGCAAACAGTTTGGAGCCTGATCAGACGCCGGGTGACCCGGCGTCTGATCTGGCTCCAAACTGTTTGCACTGCAAATAATAGTTTTAACGTAAACGCGTTTATTGGGAAAGAATAACAGATTCTCCACTGTAGCTTTTCCAGCTCTTTCTCTCAGACAATATCAAGCAATGCCGATGGAGATGAGACGCCGCTTCATCTAGATCTAAACTGTTTGGTTCTTTATTCACTAAGAGAAATGTAGACAAATCAACAATGAGAATTATTGCAGACGACATTTACATGGGTAGCTTAAGGTTAAAACTGCTGTGTAATTACAAATAAAATTTGATTTTTAAATACGGTGGAGAAGACGTTTTTCTTTTCAGTTAAACGCAAACGCAACGCAAACACAGTGCAATTGAATGTAGAAAATGAAAACATTTTGACCATTCTTACTATTTATTTCAACCTGAGTAGTAAACAATTTGAAGTCTGATCTGACTCCAAACTGTTTGCAATGGAACATACATGTCGTTTTAGCACAAACGCGATTTTTAGGAAAGAATAATGACTTCTCCATTGTAGATCTATTTACATGTATCACAAACCTGCAAAATATAGGGTAAAAAAGCGTACGACGCACTGTGTATATAATATATTATTTACGAGTCACTAGAATACTTTATTACTACGCCGACATTAAAAACAATTTAGAGAATCTCGTTTGACAAACTTGGATCACTCCGATGTCCATCAGTGAGTGTCCAACACTGGTCTTTTTCTCCCGAAAGTTGACCCGCCAATCAGGCCACGGGAAGCTCTAGTATTAATCTGTTGTTTTTGTTTTGAATTACTCTCGTTACATGAAATGACGTCATATTGAAATAATGACATAATTCCGAAAGTGAAACTTAATGTCATATGATCATTTTTAGTGAATAAGAGCGATTTTAGATTAAATTTTAATTGAAAAAAAAAATGACTATGTTATCAGAGAAGTTTTTTCACAAAACATTGAAGTTGTTTTTCTTTATTTAAGGTTGATACTTTTTTCTTTTATCGATAGATGAAAAAAACCTTAATATAACAGAACTTTTTGACGAATCGTTTCCTAATAGCTAAGGGAAAAGTCAAAGTAAGAACGTTCGGAATGTTTGTATCAATTTGATGTTTATGCGATATATAGAATATTAAATTTGTGTGTTTTCAGCATTGGATTTATTGAACTCGTCGGATAAAAACGGTACATGTATGTTGCTCTCCAAGGCTCGCAACATATAATTTTATCAAACTCGTTCAATAAATATATTCAATACTGAAAACACACTCATTCAATATCCTCTATATACTCGACCGCTCATAATAGCCATGCTCATTTTTAGGCACAGTTCAGAAATTTCACCCAGATTTACCAGATTATGCTTTTCTAAATTGATTTTCGAATTTCTCATGCTACATCAATACAGTTATTTAAGTTGTTTCCGGATTATCTTAAAATACCGTGTCAAATAAAACTATTTAATGAAAGTGAATTTTAGTCACGATTCTCTATTCACTACAGGTGCGGTGTTTTAAGTGTTCGAGTATAACTTATAGATGATACTTTCGGTACATGTATCAATTGAGTATCTCTAAATCGAACTCTCTATCTTAACCCATTTATGCCGAAAGGATTCCCTTATGCATATATACATAAATGTACATGTACTGGGTTCGCATAATTTTTATAAAAGGGGTGCCTGGCTTAATTTTTTATTTTCGTTTACTTTATACTGAAATTCCTATCAGCAAACAGTGTAAATACTGAATAGACACCGCCTTATGTGGCGTCTGATCAGAGTCTATTCTGTTGCCTATGTCACCTTTTATTGGACGCTAGGCATTAAGTTGAACATACCATTATACCATTGATAAAACATGGTTAAGCCATGGCACGTTTTATCTCTGAAATAAAGGTAAAAAAGAGGTCCAATATCGCCCTCCGTTTATTTACATTGAATAACAAGCATTAGCACATAACATATACAAAGAATAACAAGCATTAAACATAACATATAAAAAGGAAACATACACTAAACGTGTATGTTTATAAAAAATAACACGCATACGTATATACTATAAGAGATTAAATCTGATCTCTCAATACTTTGTTGAAGTTTTGAATTATTGGATGTTTCAATTTCTTCTTAAAGAAACTTTTGTAGATAGAATACATATTGTTCCCTATGATAATATTTACCTCTTGATAGCCTTTGTAATGCGTTTTGTACCCGACTACGAGTGCATAATGCTGATCTTTTAATGAATGCATTTTTAAAAAGAAATTGTGTATCTTGACCGAAAAGGTCTTTAAATACGGACAAGAGATGAAAAATGTTCCAATATTTCAAGTTCATTATATTGCTTGCAGAATGCATTTGAGTTAGTTTTCTCGTAAGAAAGGGTTTCTCTTTATAGCCTTGTTATTTAATTGGAGTGATATTACAACTTTTACCGAAAACTGAGTTTCTGTAAATACTAACCTTTGTCTTGATGGATTGTTCTAATTTGGAAATGGATTTCCAGGCAAACGGAACTGCCGCTTTTAATAGTCCAGATACTTTTTTTGAGCTTGTTTATTAAGCTTTTATTGAATATGCCATTAATATTATATATACCAGCATTTATGAATAGAAATTTAGAGTCAATCCAAGTGAAGAGTAATCATTTACATTTGAATGTTATGTATTGGTTTCCCCATAATACCTTTGTTCTGACAATGTACAATGATTTTGGCATTATTTGGCATTATATTTGGTCCAGAACTTTTCAGGTAAATAAAGATGTTAACAATATCTTTATAGAAATCTGGTAAGTTTTATTTAACAGGTTGGGTTGATTTAATAGAGTCAATATTCATTTTTAGTAATAACAATTTATCTCCATATTGATTTAAAAAAATGGAATGACCTTCCAGTTTGCTTCTAAAACTGAACTTAATGTTTTTGAGCCATTTAAGTTTGAATGTTTTTGAGTAAATATATATGTCTGAGACGTAAGTCCACCGCCGTCTTTATTTCCTATAAAGGTGTTTGTTTTGAATTTTTTTTACTCTAATTTCTCAACAAAATGGAGAAAATGGAATTCATTTGT
The DNA here is from genome assembly GCA_922989275.2 of Gari tellinella. Classification (NCBI taxonomy): domain Eukaryota; kingdom Metazoa; phylum Mollusca; class Bivalvia; order Cardiida; family Psammobiidae; genus Gari; species Gari tellinella. The sequence goes on along the minus strand of OV277856.1, from coordinate 97,228,530 downwards.
TTTAAAATATTATTTGGAATTAGTAGACGTTTGTATTAGAAAGGCAAATTAAGGCAGAATCAAAGAATTTATGACAATTATCTTTCCATAAACCGTAAGCTTTCTTTGATTCCAGCTATTTTTGGCATGCTTCATTTTTTCCTCGCCAGTTATTATTGTTACAAGCAGCTTTCTCTCTTCAAAAGAATACACCGAGCGCATTTATTTTATTACCGGACAAAATTTAATACCATTTATCATTAATTCAGTATTAGTTTTAAGTTTGCCGATTAAAATACCTATCGTTTTATTTCTGTTCAAATCTAGATCTGAATATTTTCCAAACTCTGCAATTATTTCAAATGCAGTAAATTGTTTAGAAATAGCGTTGTATCATTAGCTAATTGCGTTTTTTTCAAGTGGCATGTTTCATCATCATTTTTCACTTTTATGCCTTCAAGGTCTTCAATGACTTAATTTTATTTGGCATGATTTCAGTTACAATAATAAAAAGTAAAGCAGACAAGGGGCATCCTTGTCTAAATCCACGCGAGATATTTAAAACGTTTGATATCCATCCGTTGTTTGTAACTGATGAACAAATGTTTTTGTAAAAAATGTTAGTTCAATAAATAAAATCATTTTGAAGCCGGATGTTCTTAATACTAGATACATTTATTCCCATTCAATGGTATCAAATGTTTTTTTTTAAATCAATAACATTGCACCTTTTATACTCAATGTTTTGTATAATTAATAACATCTTGTATTCGTCTTAATATTCCAACCTATCTACCTTTCTTTTTGTAATCATGTTGGCCTAAACTGATGATTGTTTGCATTTTGGCAATACATTTTCGAGTCTTTCTGCTAGAGCTCTCGATAGGGTTTTGTTATCAATATTCAAGCGAGATATTGGTCTCAATATCTCAATCTTTTCTGGATCTTCCTTTTTGTATAAAAGTGTATAACAGATTGTTTCTGGGAACGCGATAACTTTCCCGTTTGATGAATGTGTAGAAAATAGTTAAAGACCATTGCCAAAACTTGATATAAAATTCTACTGTCAGTCCATCAAACTCTGGACTTTTGTTTAGTTTCATTCTGTTTAACGCACCATTACATTCAGCTAGTGTTATGGGACAATCACATATGTTTGCCTTTTGGTTAGATAATGCATTTTCTAATTCCGTATATTGTTTAATGTCATTTTGATTACCAATTGATTTGTAAAAAATCATAGAAGTCCTGTAAAAGTGATAATGTCATTTCCACGAATGTGTAAATAAAACAGGCTACTCAAACAAAATGACAAATTCTACCAAAGGACAATTTGCAAGGTTTTCTAAGTTAGACTTAAAGAATTTGAATTTTTTTTTGATAATTTGATAATATTTTCCCCTATATTTCTAGTATTTTGGTTTATCATAAATTCTTTTATGAATGCCCTGTAATATAATAATTATTTACGTATGTTGAGGTCACTATGTGTTTTTACGGACCTATAAAAACGATTTTGACCTTGGTTTGCGTCCTCGACCAACATCTTGTTTTCCAGTCCGTAAAAACACATATTGCCCCCTAACATAAGTATGTAATTGTATAATGTAATACTATTATCCTGTATAATTCGAACGATAAAAAAGACAATTGCACATGCGCATCAGTGTATCACAATATATATTGCAGAATGAGGTGCTTGTAAGGCAATGAAGTAGGGAACACGTTTGTTTTCCCCGTTAAATTAAAACTTAACGCGAACCCAATGCAATAAATGTAGAAAATGACATGTTTAGAAGTGTTGACATTTTCATTTTGGCAAAAAGTTGGAGTATGATCAGACGACAAGTACGCTGTGTATGATATTGATCCAAACTGTTTTCAACCGAGGTACATGTTTTAGCAAAAACGTGTTTTTAAAATGATAATATCACTTGTCTTCCCCGATTGTACTTTTCACTACGACATTTGGCATTGTCGTTGCACTCCTATTTGTGACTACACAACCCTTACACTAACAAAAATGTAGTATTGATTGTTTTGCAGTCATAGATTTCAATGATATAATGTGGTTAATTACTTCACATTTTTACAACACAAAAGTAATTACCCAGTCAGGCAGAAGTGTTCCAATCAAAGGTATTGGTTTTGTTACAGTAATCATATGATAGAACTTAAGGGTAATTTGATCAAGGTTAACCTTTCGGACGCAATGTGATTGTCGTCTGTACTTTTGAACAAGTGCAAGAATCATTTTCTGCATTTTTTGAAAGAAACATGTCATAAGTGTCAGATAGTTCGGGTGCAGATGAGACGCTGAGTGTTTCATGTATACATGTAGAATGCAGACAGTAATCTCGTCTGTATAGTTGGACTGACATCTGATATGGTTTTGCACACAAATGTTGTTTGTTTTCACAAACGAGAGAAAAAACAGAGCAGGACAAGTAGGTCAGCATAACTTCGTATTATATTTTCTTTTAAGTTGATAATCTTGTGACAAGTACAGTGGAGAATCTGTTATTCTTTCCCGTTTAAACGCAAACGTACGCAAACGCATTGCACTAAAACGTAGAAAAGGACAACTTGTGGACAGTTCTGATAATTCATGTTTATCTGGGTGGCAAACAGTTTGGAGCCAGATCAGACGCCAGGTTACCCGGCGTCTAATCTGGCTCCAAACTGTTTGTACTGCAAATAATAGTTTTAGCGTAAACGCGTTTATTGGGAAAAAATAACGTTTTCTCCACTGTATACCCTTAATTTACAAGCAATGTAACTGTGAAATTCATAGTGTTCCAAATAATGTAGACTCTGATCAAAGGGCATCGAATGGAGCCTTCTGATCGGAGTCTTTACTGTTTTTTGTCATGTAATATATTGTAAAAAATAACCCTAAACAGTCTCAAATAGACTCGCCTTTACTGGAAAAATAGATATCAGGGTCGGATAAGTTAAAACATTTTTAAAATATGAGGTTGGTGATGTTAAAGATGATAAGAATTTTAATCAGTATCATTAACCTAGTAACGTCATTGGGCGTATATGCTGCTTAATCCTTTCACTGCCATTATGACAACATTACCTGCCTAACACGTTACAGTGGAGAAGACGGTTTTGTTTCCCAATAAACGCGTTTACGCTTAAACTGTTATTTCTATTGCAAACAGTTTGGAGGCTAACTTGAAATAAATAGCCAAAGTTGTAAACTAATTGTCTTTTTCTCCATTTTGACTAACTAGACTCAGCGTTGCGCGGTGTCTGGTATGAATCAAAATTATTTACATTTTTTTTGTTTTAGAGCTTGGCAGCGAAAAGGTCAAAAGCTTTTTAACAACTCGTTTGACTTTTGCTAATATTGAATCAAAATACATTTCACTGTAGGGAGGAAAAACTAGATGCAGGTCACGTGAAACAATTTCAATGTAAATTATTTGCTATGTTTTGATGGTGACAGTACGAGTATATTTATATTTCACGAACGGCTTCTGATCAAGTTTCAAATTGATTGTCATTCAGTATAGGAATGAACAACATCTTATTGCCGTTCATGACGGTATGAACACATTAGCAAAGGGCGTTTACGATAAACTTACCCGGCGAACTAATGTGTTCATACCACGTGAACGGCAAAAAGATGTTGTTTATTCCTCATTCGTTATATTTATATTTTTATTTTCTGTCTTGTCCATTTAATGTGTATTTTTCAGGATTTGTTTTCATGTATATGAATATATTATATACCGGCCAAATAGGTTTGATATATGTAATCCTGGATGTAACAGCCATTCGATCTCTATAATATGCGGTATGAAAAGTAGTCCAAAATACATGTTTCGGAGTAGATTACAAAGTCAAGCTAATACCACGTAAACTCTCGCTGCGTGCTTAACGAACACTTATAAGACATTAAAAATAAACAATGCAACTTAAATGTCTATTATTAAAGCATATTTTAAAAAGTAGGTCGCGCATGTTTATTTCAGCCTAATTATACGCCATAATAATAATAATCTTTATTCAAGTCTCATCATGGATACAACATAATACAGTTACATAATAATTACAAACAAAAGAATGTTCCATGTCATTCATTTATGAATTATAAGAGACTATCATAGTGTTGTCAAAATGAACACATTCTAGGTACTATAAAAATATCCACATTATTTACAATAAAAATGGATACAGTCATCATTATAATATACAAAGTGCATCACAAATCAAATATCACAGTTTATACATTGTTATATAGCAGACCTCTACGTCTGTTTAAAATAAGATGGCAGGATTTGGCAATAGTGCGTATTAAATTTTCATTAGAAAATATAAAAACAAACTTATCTATAACAACCATTAGCTGGTCGCTAGGTCGGTATCTGTCCGGTGGAGACTCCGCCCTCTTTCTAACTGGCTGGAACCAGTTTCGATGTGTAGGTTCATTGAGAAATGGCCTGCAAAATTTTAATTCGATTACATGAAGACTTTATAGGGTGAATGTAAATATACTAAAATAAGCCATCAACTCGGTTATACACCTATATTTTTTGCAGGGCGGTTGTGTTTTGTTTCGTTTAACGGGAAAGAATAGCGCCTTATCTACTGTAGCACAAGTTTGACAGTACAGTCATAGACGTGAATATTCGTTGGCAGGTGGTGGTATATACTATATTATTACATCTCGCTTTGAGTTAAAATGTTGATTTCCAAAAGACCAAAATAAAATACTGTGCATGTCTTTTACATCTGTCCAAAAATAAATGTCTCTATGTATCATTCTTTTCGCTATGTGAATGTCGTATACCGGCAGGTTACTCCTTGTCAGCTTGTAGCATTTTTCTGTACGAGTTGCTTCCCTTTGTCCACTACTTACAAAAAATTAAGCGTCTTGACAACTTGATAATGCTCTTTCTGACCTAGATTGATGTTATTAGAAGTCAAAAACATCCAAACGATTAGCCACCATTTCGGAAGAGGAAAAAACGCTGTGTCTTCAATCTACTTGTCAAAACTTTCTTTTTTCTTTCTTGTAATATAACAATGTGACGCCGTAGACGTCGACGTCGTTTCCCGCGTTATGCGATTAGCGGCGCAAAATTGGTCAGCGTGACATTCAAATTGTTAACGCTCAAAAACAAGAATGCCATCCTTGGCTTCGCCTCGGGGTGACATTTTGTTTCTCGGGTTGACAATTTGAATGTTACGCAAACTTTCATCTAATATTTATATATTATTTCATTGATCAGTATGCATTGAATTACAATGTTAAATCTCCTATAGACCAAAACAGACTAAAATGTAACATTTTGCATAATTTGTTTTTCATCTGTCAAAAATAAATCACTGCCACTCTATGATATTGTTGCCTGAGCTATGCAACATTCTTTTTGCTATGCAACATTCTTAAGAATGTCACATAGTGAAATGCAACCGTAATGGCCCTTGATCGCTGTCACTATATGTCATAGCTGTTTGAGCTATGCGACATTCTTTTGCTATGTGATATTCTTTAGAATGTCACATAGGGGCACGTTACTCTAATGTTGCTTGATTTTCTTTCTGTATTATTAAAAGCTCGTGGCTTCTTATTTTATAAAAACACAAATAAGACAACTCTAAAGCCAGGGTTGATCACAGGGCCCCGGCACGATTGCTTTTAAGAGAAAAAATCGTCAGAAGGTATATATAGAGACAAGGGGTACAACTGATTATCAGTATATTCACACCCTATCTCGACGAAACCGGGCATATCATGAATAAAAATTAATGAACCGACACTTTTGTTGCATTTCTGTCTAGCTTATATAATATCCTTCCATAAAAACATAACATAAAGCCAACTGTAGGCATGAACTTTCAACAATAACTGTTTTACTCACAGAAATCACCGAATTTTTGAAAACGGGACAGGGGTTCGTTCACAGCCAATTTATATAGTTATATATTCAGTAGACGAAATGTCGCATAACAATCTGCACATAAAGCTGTGTTCATGATAAAAATGAGAAGCTACAGTTTGAAATACGTTTTTTCCATACTTAACCCATAACTGCATATATATGTCTTTTTACGTTTTCAATTTATTCCTCATGCACTGAAGAATATAGTTCCAATTTATACAGTCACGCATATGTACGGTAAGACATGTTTTCTATATACTAAAAGATGATAATTTAAAGCAAGCTTAAAGTAAAATAGAATGCGCCTTAAGGCGCATTCTGCTTTACCTTTAACCTACTTTAAGTAGTCAGCTACCTTCAAAACTAGAAACAGGCTATGGGGTAATGGGTCAAATGAAACTGAAATGAAAATGAAACACATTTGTAATTATTGTATAAATTACATTTCCTTGAAAGTGTTGTCAAATGATTTAGACTCTAAGCACCAACAAACTGGAGTTCGCTCAAACGCGGGGTATTTTCAATCTTTAAATAAACTTTTAACGCCTGTAATGTATCCCTTCACCTAAAATAGCTCCACTTTATAAGTCATGAATGTGCCTAATCAGAAATATGTCCTATATTCTAGCAGATAGTAGCTTAATGCAGGCTAAATTCAAAGCAGAATGCGACTTAATGAGGCGCATTTTGCTTTACTTTCAAACTGCTTTAAGTGGTCACCTGTCATTAAAACTAGAAACAGGCTGTTTGGGTAATGAGTCAAATTGGAATAGAAATCACGTTTTCAACTCTATGTTTTGAGTTAAACTTAATATAAATATACCTGCACATGAATTTGCGCGTCACCATTTGCATAATTTTATGTGACTGTGCCATTGAACAGATGAGAAACTGAAAACACCCACCCACCCACCATGGACTCGTCGAGAGCAAGCACAGCACTGCACGCGTGTTGGAAAAGTCCTGCGCTCAAATATTTGATCACCTTTTACCTTCCAGTGTTAACCCATTCATGGCCATGACAATTTACAAATAGTTCGGATCCTATTCAGATGCCGAGTCACTTGGCGTCTAATGAGGATCTTAGTTGTTTGTCACTCATTACGATACTACTTTGGTCAATGTACCTACAGTGGAGAAAACGTTATTCTTTCCTGTTTAAACGCAAACGAAACGCAAACGCAATACACTAAAACGTAGAAAATAAAAACTTTTTGACAATTCTGACTATTGATTTTAAGCTGAGTGGCAAACAATTTGGAGCCAGATCAGACGCCGGGTTACCCGGCGTCTGATCTTGCTCCAAACTGTTTGCAATGCAATTAATAGTTTTGGCGTAAACGCGTTTAATGGGAAAGAATAACGTTTTCTCTACTGTACACCTTGAACTTGAAAAATAGAAGCAGACGACAATTGCTTGAAGCAGATGACGTCATTTTAGAGAAGGGGCTAAGTGCACTTAGGTTTTAATTTAACAAGTTGTAATGGTGTCTTGACTGACATAAGCTGTAAATTGGAGAAATATAAGCAGATGTCGATTGTTTAAAGCAGATTACATCATGGCAGTGAAGGGGATAAATAGTGGCAAAGCATATACAGTGGAGAATCTGTTATTCTTTCCCGTTTAAACGCAAACGTACGCAAACGCAAACGTACGCAAACGCAGAAAAGTACAACTTTTGGACAATTCTGATAATTCATGTTTATCTTGGTGGCAAACAGTTTGGAGCCTGATCAGACGCCGGGTTACCCGGCGTCTGATCTGGCTCCAAACTGTTTGCACTGCAAATAATAGTTTTAGCGTAAACGCGTTTATTGGGAAAGAATAACAGATTCTCCACTGTATCACTCAAACAAATATCATGCAATCGAATATTTTTTATTTAGATTATTTAATTGTAGTCGAGACTTTCTAAAAAAAATAAACCAGATATTTGAACTTTTACTACAATTTTCATTGACCTAAATACCTTGTTAATGATCTTGAGCCGTCGCCAAGCCTGTTTGATGAGATTAGCGCTATTTATACATGAAGTGTACTGCACAAAAAACTAATCGCCTACATGCTCTGCCCCTATCAGGCCCAGACGACCTAGTTTTACAGCTACGTCGTATCTAGTTCACCGTAACCCTTATATTGGCGTAACATTGCATGCGTTGAAATTTCCTCTGCAAATACTGTTAAAGTACGATCTATATGTTTATAGATTAGATAAGCATACATATTTGCGTCAAATAGTAAGGATCCAGATCAAAAACCGAGTAACTCGGATTTTAATTGTGATCCAAACTGTTTGCACATACATGTATCTTAAAGTCACCAGGAACATGTATGCCAAGAGATTAAAATCTCAAACGCAAACGAATGCAAGCAAAAACAGATTCTGTCTCTATCTGTCTGCTTGATTGTGGTTTTCAAATGATTGGCCCCTTCACTGCCATGACGTCATCAGTTTTAAACAATTATCGTCTGATTTTATTCACAAATTTACATTTTAAGTATTTTGATTTAAGAAATATAAGATTAGTGCCAAACAGTTTTCATCCTGATCAGTATCCAAACTATTTGCAAAGAACCATTGTACTATTGTGGCTTTTATATACCAGGACCCGGTTGCATAAATGTTTGTTAAAGTTAACGACTGATTAACTTAACAGAGGATTAAAATGCTTAACAAATGATTAGTTAACAGTCTGTTAACTAATCGTTGCATAAACAACTTTAACAGAGGTGTTAACTAACACCCCTGTTAACTTTAACAGGCTGTTAGTTGATATGGAAACATTCCCATCATGCCCAAAACAATCCTTCCTGTCAAAAGGTAAACAAACCTCAAAATGGCTTCAAACAACGAGTGTGCAACCAAAAGCCGGGTTCGCAGCCCAAACTTCCAGGCTGCGGAGACTCTGAAGCTGGAAGAGCTTGTAAAAAGTAATTTTGAAGTGATAACGAGTAAGTTCACAAACACAGTGACCAACAAACTGAAAAGTGAGGTGTGGGCGAGTATCGCCAGAGATGTCAGCTCTCTGGGGTACGCTGTAAGGTCCAAGGAGGAGTGCTTAAACAAATGGACCAATATGAAACGATCTGCAAAGGCCGCCACTACTTCAGAAAAGATGGAGAGGAGAAAGACTGGTGGTGGACCTTGTCCTGCCGTGTGCAGTGAACAATCTGTTAGGATTGCAGAGCTGTTCAAGGAGAGCAGCGCATTCAATGGAATCGTAGGCGGGGTGGATTCCGACGAACGTGGTAATTGGTTTTACAACTGAGTTCATATATTTTATCATATCTCATAGAAAAAATGAAAATCGACAAGAAACTTCAAGTCCGTCTGCCGTCGAAAACTTTCTATGAATAGAAATCTATTTATAGTAACACAGTATTCCCCGTGACCCGCATTCAAGCCACAATGTGCATCGTGGTTTACGTTGAATTTTATGTAAATTATACTTGCGATCCTATAAAAATCAAAGCAACTCGCCTTTCAATACATAAACATAATTTTGTGTTTCCTGGATGGTCTGTACCTAAAATCGATCATTATTTATGGGATTTCTTACTTGTAGAACTAGTTCAAGGGGTCATATGTTCCATTTTTCACCAGTCGCTTACATCCCCAAATCTCGTGTATTTAATTTTAATTCGACTATCACAACGTTGATGTAAAACTCGGTAAATGAAAAGCTATAAACATGTTATATATAATAATGCTGGTGGGCATTAAGGAACTGATCATGGACAGGATCTACACTGTACAATGATATTGATAGATACTCGGAGTGCTGGGTGAGTACTCCAGATAGAAGACACAACAATATTCTAGCAATTATTACAGATAATCTAATTTGCCGACAATTCACCAATATTGGGTTTGTAGCCTATATATCGGTCAAAGGATCCTCGATCCCCGTTCTACATTGGCAATTTGCCCTAAATTGAACTCAAGTTTAACTTTATTTTTCAGATGGACTGCACTTCTTCAACAAATGTGGCGGTGTTGTTATAGAGGAGACAGCCAGCAGGCCCAGCACAGATGAGGCTACATGTGAAGCTCGTCCCCTTGAGGTTACAGACAGCAGTGCACCTGCCGTGCAAAAAAGAAAAGCTATGTACGTTTCTCACAGGGTTATCACTATCTTTTTGAGCAAGGGATAGGATGGTGAAAGCAGCCGATAGTCCTTGGATCGAGGGGTCACAATTATGCAAACAGTTTGGATCAAGGTCAGACGCCGCTTAACGCGGTCTAAACTGGATCTAAACTGGTTGAAACTCATAACAATATTTCCGAGATAAAATTTTAAAAGTAAGAGCAGAAATCCGAAGGTCTAGAGAAATTTTAAAAAAAACACCAGCAATTAACCTCAACAAAATATGCCTTTTAACGTTTAGTTTCTTGTGTTTGTTGTTGCTGTTTTTGCAAACGGAGTAGACCCGCCATTTTTATTCGAAATTCGATCGCAAATGGCATGTGAAGAGGGGAAACTAACATTCATGTTTATTTATTGTCTTTTTAAATAAACTTGCTGACTAAAACATTAAGACACTTTCCAAAGCTGGCATCTTAATATTTTTATCAAAATATTTATTAAAGACATCTCCTGGCGACCTTTTGATCATAATGCTTTGCCAGACAATTTCCTTGCAAAAAGTATGGGTCTTGTGGACATGTAGGTAGCAAAGAACCATTGGAGCTTCTCATGTGAGACCCGACCTTTATATTTGATAGTTTGGTTAGAAATAACCATTGGAAATCACTAGAGCATGAGTATAATATTGGCTTCATCGGGTAAACTGGTTGTGATGCATGCTTTGACAGTTAAATTCTCACACTATCGAGACAATGTAGGGGGAGTCTCTCAATGGACTGAGGAAAAGTCTTTAAAATCAATAATAAATACTCGCCTAAAAGTGTACCTTTATAATGATGGTACTCTTTTTACGCTTTAGTAATCACGATTGAGAAATTGCCATATAAAATCTCTTTTCAGACCTTTCGTTAAAGTTACCAAGAAAAGCCGCCACGACGTGCTTGTAGATCTCCAAATAGAGTACTTCAAGGGCCAGGTAGAGAAGCATGCTTTAGAGAAAGAGCTGCTAGAGGTGAAGTTAAGGCTTCTGAAAAAAGCCGAGGACAAAATGGACAACATAAACGCATGTGACTTACTAAAGTTCATCAGTGATGAATGAGAGGGATAGTGCAATATTTAGAGATTGACAGGGCATTTGAGTTTTGGTTTGTTTGTTTATGTATCTACAACTTTATCTTTGGTCATAGCTTGGATCCAGATCAGATGCTGAGTGGCTCATCGTCTGATCAGAATGCAAACTGTTTTGGCATTTTGATCCGTTTTATGGAAGCGTTAACTTTACTGTTGTCAGGTTAGTAGCAACATCTGTGACATCTAGTGAAAAAGAGTTAACCCTTTACCCCATATCATATTTCTACTTTAGATAATCATCTAAAGCAGAATGCTTTTAGCCATATTTTCTAGACTACAAAATACCGGTATATTTCGTATGGTGATTATGTATGTATAAAGGGGGAACTATTTCCTTTAATTATGGAATAAATGATAGATGTAAAATGTGTATGAACGGGATAATACATTGTTTTAATATATTTAGCAAACGTCTAACTTGAAATGGTCTATATGACTTCCAATACAATCCCTGAAAAAATAGTGCCTTTGCTACATTCAGCACACGTTAAAACTTTGTATATCCGGGCAGGTGGCGACTTAATGCAGGACACATGTCAGACGCAAAACTCCATTCTGTCTTATTTTTGTACTGCCTTAATTGGTCACTTGTCTTTAAGAGTCAATATTTTCAATTTATAAGTACATGCATATATCAACATTTTTCAGCAGTCATTTAACACATTCAACCATAGTATACTCGTCATTTACAAACAGTGTACCTGTAAATATTACACTTATTCTATGCAAACAGTGTAGATTGTAGACCTTGATCAGAGGGCTCCTTAATCGTGGTCTACACTGTTTGTCATTATGAAATGTGTTGTTAAAGTCAACCATTAAAAGGCAAAAATGGAATATACTAATTTTGAAATAGGAATTGTACATTAAAAGTTTCAGGGATGAATGCGTTAATACAGGTTTTACTGTTTTTTGTTTTTATGACTTATGTAGTTTACTTGTTTACAATAGGGAAGACCCTCGCTGTCTGGCTAAAAGGCAAACGCTTCATCATTGATCTATATTACTTTAACTTTAAAAAGTTGAAAAATGAATCTTCTAGATCTCACGTGTTGAACGCAATACATGGGAAAGCGGCGATGTTGCGGCAAAGAAATACACCTGGTGAGTAGAAATACGAATATTTTGTCTTTTACAGAACTGTCAGCTGTACATCCTATATTGCACGAAATACATGCAGCAATCATTTCTCAATCGCCAGCTAACCAGTTTGATAACTCAGAGTGTCTTGATTTTTAAACACCCCAACACAATGTTCGGGGTCACAGCTTTCAGCCATAGTGAAGACACACCACATTGTGCTGAAGTGTTTGAAGCAACTGATAAATTATGCTGTATTCCGTGTGATATATAGTATTTACAACAGTTTTAAGCAGATCTGTAAAAGACAAAATACTCGTTTGTACGTTACGAATGCCGCCTACAACATACACCCTGTGTGCCAAAGCACTGCTCCCTCATGTGTAGCGTTCTACACGGTTGACCTTATCGAGCAGTTTGAATTAAGATCAGAGCCCAAGAAACTTTGCTTCTGATCTAATACAAAGATCCGGACTTTCCGTCATTTGACACAATCTACACCAGCGACGAATATAATCATCATTAACATCCCAAAGGTTCTTTCTCTATATCTACTGCAGTTGTTTATGAGAATAAACTTGTATTGATATCAGGAATGTTGTTTCTGTCCATATTATATTCATAAATGTCAAAAAACTGCTCCACATTCTTCTCATCTCTCTGCTTCTCTGGTACCTTCAATGTGCTATGGTGAACGAACGCAGTCACCTATTATCCTGCAATTGAAACAGAATTATTTTACTTCAAAATACAAAAAAGTTGGATGAAATTTAGCGTCTCACAGTTATTTTGATTTATGACTCAAGAGTGAACATACACTCGACTTATTCTTATGTAGGATTTATACTCATCGTTACAGATGTTAATAAAACAGACAATTCGTGTATTCAAAGGTGCACATGCATTTTGAATATTGATGGATTTTACAATTAACAGATGTGTGGTAGATCTATGTAGTCATTACCTCAAAAGTATTGTTGCACTATGAATTGGCGAGCTCTGTTGCCATCCATTTGGAACTCCTCATGTCCTGGATGCCCCGGCCCGCCCAAATTAAGTTGGTCATCTCCAGCCTCAGCATTAACCTCTGGCTCTCTCAATAATATTGCAATGTTGTGCAAAATTGCACATGCTGTTGCCACTCTGCAAGCCTTTGCTGGCTCTAAACGAATCTGTAAAAACCACAATACTTGAAATGTTTGCCATAAAAACAGATGAATAATCAAAGAATCAATAGTAGAATATTTGATGAAGGAGTTGAATTAATTTCTGAAATATATTGAAATTGTTATCCCAGTAAATAATAAACGTGTTGTGTATGAATATCTTCTAACATATTACAAAGTGTTCCGCACCTCGGAATGTAATGAATGGAATCTCCGCTTCAGCTGCCCAAATGCTCTTTCGATTGTTACTCTTGTTCTTGTGTGACTTGCCTGGTATCTGTTTTTTCCATCGGTATCCGCCAATAAAAATGGTGTCATAAGAAAGGGCCTACAAGGGTACCTGGAATACAAATAAAGTTGACCCGATTTCAGACGACTTTTCATTGTGGTAAAGTATTAATGCGTGATATTAATATTTTTTATATGCCTTCCTGTGACATCGAGGTTTCCGTCGTGTATCTGTAGAGTAAACTATTTCTGAATATAAACAACTGTTTAAGTGTTGTTGGGGTATATTGAAGGAACATAATAAACACCTCACCAGTTGGCGGTGCGCTACAGGGCGTTGTATTCAACTCTCAACGTTTTTTGCTAAAATCATTTCAAGCTGAATACACGAGCCTGTATCGCACCGCCATCTGGTAAAGTGTATTTAACATCTTTTAACGTTCAAATTTAAATTTGTTTTTATACTTTGTTTAATTGCTTACACAGTGTACTTTAAAAGTTATGGAAAGAATCTTGGCAGTTGGAGCTGTAGCTGTTGAAGGTATGAATGTTGACGAACGAACGAATACTTTATGTCAAGCAGATTTGATCTAAAGTTGTACTAACCCACTATCCCCGAGAAGCACACCATCAGAAAATGACACATGTTCCCTCTCTAGTCTGGCACACAGCCCTGATGTCCTAAAAACGTGGCTGTCATGGCAGGAACCCGGCCAACTTGCGTTAAAACTGGTGAATTTTCCTTAAAAATAAATCATGTTAATAAATTATATGTGTGTAGGAAATCTGTATATGAACGCGTATTTAGTTTATTAATATAATATAGTGAGTGTCCAACAAATGAATGTACAACGTAGGCCTAATCTTTACAGTTGAATAAGGGTAAGGATAAGGGTATGAAATAGGCTTACAATAGTTATTATTACGATTATTTCATAAAGTAGTATAAAAAAAAACATGGATTCGGCTTACATTAGACATCTTTATCTCTAATAGGAATAATAATAATGACATTTCGAAATTTAAACGAAGGATCTAAGGTCAAGGTCATGGTCAAATGGTCAAAATTTTGACAATGATTGAAAGGATGGGGTGCCAATGTAAGGTGTTGCAAGTCTGAAAGTTGTAGGTCAAAGAGTGTAGCAGCTGTGAGCACGTTTCAAAAACTACACGTTATGATGTCCGAAACGTAGCGGAATTAATTAAACGTTACAATTTTTTAGCTAAAAAAATACAACACCACAATAACACTCCATATAAATTGAACGGACGAGGTGTCATTATGTGTGTTCTGCAAGTATGAACGTTGTTGGTCAAATGGTGTAGTCGTTTTCAGCATGTTTTAAAATAATACGTAATGATGTCCGAAACGTTGCGGAATTAGTTGTTTTAGCTATAGAATCTACGACACCACACACCACTCCATATATATTGGACGGATATGTAAGAAATGTATGTGTGCTGCAAATATGAAAACTGTAGGTTAAAGAGTGGAGCAGCTGTGAGCATTTTTTCAAAATTAAATGTTATGTCCGAAACAATGCGGAATTAATTTAATGTTACAATTGTTTTAGCAATAAACTCTACAACACCACCATACCACTCCATATAGATTGAAAGGATGGGATGCCAATGTATGTGTGTGTGCTGTAAGTACCGACGCTGTAGTTCAAAGAGTGCTGTAAGCACGTTTCAATATTAAATGTCCGAAACGTTGCGGAATTAATTAAATGTTACACTTGCTTTAGATTAAAATCGACAAGACCACCCTACAACTTCATATAGATTGAAAGGATTGGTAGCAAATGTATGTGTGCTGCAAGTATGAAATATGTAGGTCAAATGTAGTGTAGCAGCTGTAAAGTCATGATGTCCGAAACGTTGCGGAATTAATTAAATGGTACAATTATTTTAGCTATAAAATTACAACACCACCATACCATTCCAAATCGTCTCTTAATCCACCAATCTTCCGAACAGAGGCTCACCCAGTGACAAAGCTTAACTCAGCTGATTTAAAAGTGTGTATACGTAAATACGAGTTTAGCCTTCACTAGACTGGAGTAGTGCAGACAGGTTACCACCGCATGTACGGATAGCCGTATATTTAATTTTGTTTATCATTGATGACCGTGGCCACGACCTAGATAAGATTTGAGGAAAGTTTTTTGTGTGTTTTGTTTTGAAAGTTTAATAAGAAAATACTTACCAGAATGGTCACACACAGCCTGAATGGCGATGCTGTGGAACCCTTTACGATTAACAAATGATGCCTCGTCTTGGCGTGGAGCGATGATCCGAACGTGCGTCCCGTCTATGCATCCAACTACATTTGGGAATCCAGCAAGCTGGTAAAAGTTGTTCATTTGTATGTGTTTTTCATTTTGGTCTGGCCAGGTAATAAACTGGCGTATCTTACCAATCAGGGCTGAGGTAACTCGGTCTACAGTCCTACTTACAGTGGATTTCTCAATTCCCAAAGAGTCCCCAATCACTTGATACATTGCTCCAGTTGCATAGAAGCGCAGAGTCAACAAAACTTGTTCACGCGGAGACAACGCATAATTCCTCCTTGTATCATGAATAAGGTCATCGTGCAGAAGATCTACTAGAAAGTTGATACCATTATTGGTAAACCTGTACCTTTCCACCATTTCCCTGTCATTAAGATCATTAATGTGGTCGGTACGCCTGAATTCTCGTGGCTTTCGTACACCAACACAGAATAGAGCAGCCATTTTGATTTCCTCTGTTAAAAGTTAATCGACCCTTAGACGTCGATTAAAGTTAACAGAGGAATCGTCTGTTAAAACTCTTGTTAAAATCGACTGTTAAGTTTATGCAACACAATCTTAACATCATGTTAAGTTTAACAGTCGATTAGGGATTTTAACAAGGGATTAAAGTTAACAAACGTTTATGCAACCGGCTCCAGTAGATCCGATTATCTGTTATACTGATTTCATTGCATATTTTATCAAGTTAATTGTCTGTTATATAGACCCCGTCATCTGTTATACTGAGTTCAGTGTTAATTTTACTGAGTTAATCATCTGTTATATAGACTCCTTTGTTATACCGAGCTCATTGTTCTTTATACTGAGTTTATTGTCTATTATTTAGACCCCGTAATCTATTATACCGAGCTCGGTGTTCTTTATACTGAGTTTATTGTCTGTTATATAGACCCCGTAATCTATTATACCGAGTTCGGTGTTCATTTTACTGAGTTTATTGTCTGTTATATAGACCCCGTTATCTATTATACCGAGCTCATTGTTCTTTATACTGAGTTTATTGTCTGTTATATCGACCCCGTAATCTATTATACCGAGCTCAGTGTTCTTTATACTGAGTTTATTGTCTGTTATATAGACCCCGTAATATATTATACCGAGCTCAGTGTTCTTTATACTGAGTTTATTGTCTGTTATATAGACCCCGTAATCTATTATACCGAGTTCAGTGTTAATTTTACTGAGTTAATTGTCTGTTATATAGACCCAGTTATCTGTTATACCGAGCCCAGTGTTCTTTATACTGAGTTTATTGTCTGTTATATAGACCCCGTAATCTATTATACCGAGTTCAGTGTTAATTTTACTGAGTTAATTGTCTGTTATATAGACCCCGTTATCTGTTATACCGAGTTCAGTGTTCATTATACTGAGTTTATTGTCTGTTATATAGAACCGGATATCTGTTATATCTAATTCATTGTCAATCATACTGAGTCTTTTGTCCGCTATAAGGACCCCATTATCTGTTATATCGAGTTCAATGAGCATTATACTAAGTCTAGTGTCTGTTATAAAGACACCATTATCTGTTATATCTAATTCATTGTCAATCATACTGAGTTTAATGTCCGCTATATGGACCCCTTGATCTGTTATACCGAGTTCGGTGTTCATGATACTGAATTTATTGTCTGTTATATCGACCCCGTTATCTGTTATACCGAGTTCAGTGTTCATTATATACTGAGTTTATTGTCTGTTATATAGAACCGGATATATGTTATATCTAATTCATTGTCAATCATACTGAGTCTAGTGTCCGCTATAAGGACCCCATTATCTGTTATATCGAGTTCAATGAGCATTATACTAAGTCAATTGTCTGTTATATAGGCCCCATTATCTGCTATATCTAATTCATTGTAAATCATACTGAGTTTTTTGTCTCTTATTTCGTCCAGTTATCTATTATACCGAGTTCAGTGTTCATTATACTGAGTTTATTGTCTGTTATTTAGACCCGGATATCTGTTATATCTAATTCATTGTCAATCATACTCAGTCTTTTGTCCGCTATATGGACCCCATTATCTGTTATATCGAGTTAATTGTCTAATAATTTAATTTTGTCTGTTTCTTAATTGTTGGTTATTTTTCATTGACTGTTCAACTCTTGCATGCTGTATTATTGGCGTTTGTACAATATCCATGTACACTCAAGGATCAAAAGTATTTCCACAATGTCGTTTACGTCACGTCCGAAACGGAGGTTGCGTGACTTTGATTTTCTAAATTTAACATGATCTATTCATGTTTGGATATCGGTTTTGGTCATAAAAGATAGGGAATTTATCGCCCTCGTGATATATCGAAATTTTGATAAAGTAGTTTCCTTTTTTGTTTACATATGTTCGTCTGCAATCAAAATGGTGAACAAGGCGAATATATAGTGTCGAGTGTAAAAAGAAAAATTGTCAAATTGTCAAATGACAAAATAAGTGGTCCAAAAAATGCAAAAATCTTTGGAATAAATGGATTCACCATCGCAAAATTTCTGAAGATATATAAACAACGAGGTACTACGGAAAATAAACCGAGAAGTGCCAGGCCTAGAAAATCGACGGCTCGCGATGAACGTCGTAAGGGCTAGTGCCATGTTCTGGGGATGTCTCACGTTTGATGTAGTAGGAAGTCTTGTACCAGTTTAGGGAAATATCAACTCAGAAAAGTATGTAGAAATACTAGACAACCAAATCCGGCCTGTAGTTGCTAAAGTTTTCCCAAATTTATC
This sequence comes from Gari tellinella, assembly GCA_922989275.2. Taxonomy (NCBI): domain Eukaryota; kingdom Metazoa; phylum Mollusca; class Bivalvia; order Cardiida; family Psammobiidae; genus Gari; species Gari tellinella. Next base: position 97,209,926 of record OV277856.1, on the reverse strand, counting down.
ATTGATCTATCGAGATAACAACGCCCCACCCCTTACCTCTAGACACACCATGCGGTGGAAACAGGAACATAATATTCCCGCTATGATGTGGCCCGCACAGAGTCCCGACATCAATATTATAGAAAATGTATGGTACAAGATAAAATTTTAACTACAGTGAAGAGTTCACAACATTGTTTCCAAGTAGGACCTGATCAACAACGCCCTTAATATCTGGACCCAGTTGACTCCCAAGTATATTAGATCACTGTACATGACACTTTCAACCCGAATTTGACATGTTCTAGGAGCAAACAGGTGTATCACTAAATACTGAGAATTTCAGGTTTGTGTAGTAACTTTTTGATGTTATTTTTTACAGTTGAAAGGTGTCTTGTGTTGATACCTATTGCTTTAATAAATAGTATAAGATCGTTGGTCTTTTGAGAAAAAGAATCTCATACTCGTCGATGTTTAAGACAAGTTGATCTCAAACTCGTCTAGAATAGAAAAGTTATAAAGCTCGCCAAGGCTCGCTTAATAACATTTTATTTCTAGACTCGTTTGAGATCAGCTTGTCTTAAACATCGACTCATGACAGATCCTATATTTCTGACATTCTGATATAGTTGTTTGTTAACATTTTAAGATACTCCTGTCGTTTTCCAGCATTACGGTGTTGTTGCTATGAAAGTTTTATACGTGTTTTTGGCCTAATTTCTTATCATCTAGTGGTGATTTGATGATTATTCTTTGTCAAGCTTACCAGACAGCAAACATTAAACGCACAATTAACTAACCTATACTGCATAAACCTTTAAATTGCGGGCTTTGGAATTGTTGTCTGAAAAACATGCTGTCTGCAATACATCTCAGAGTTGATTTAATATCCATTTTTATTTACGAATATATCTTCTGAGCGTCAAACAGTTTATAAATATCCAGATGAGACGCCGCGTAACTCGGCGTTTCATATGGATCTAAGCTCTTTGTCAACAGTCATCACAAAGTCACCCGCACCGCACAGAAGTTTAAAACGTATATGAAAGCAACATATCATTTATTTAAACAGGTTATAAACGAAGGACCTTGTAAAACTACAGCCAATTTCGTGTTAAGCTACCACTTTAAGTACTCGAACTTTAGAAATCTCAAGGCAAACATACGCTTAACGAAGAGTACAAATAATGCTAAGCTCCTATTGAAGCTTTCTGCATTATTTATACCATGCGTTATGTTTCGACCTGTAATAGATGTACCAATCTGATAATGGTCGCTTGGATCTACATTGACTGTTGTTTTATATTACCATGAGTGAAATGCATGAAATCTCGCACCACTTCATTGTTTAGACGTGAAGTCATTTAAAGTTTAGCCATATAACTGTCTCTTGAAATAGTAGTTGTTTTGTGACAGCTGCGTGACGGACAAGTGATACCACACAACAACAATTACAGATATTTAATGTCAATATGAAGGGCCATATATACGGATCCTACTGATATTTTCCCCACAGAAGCTCCTGAAAACTCCCCTATCTTCTCCTCAAATTACATACAATTAAAACGTTTTTCTTTCCCAATAAACGCGTTCATATAAAATACCTTATATCTATTTCAAACAGTTTAGAGCAAGACCAGAGGCCGGGACATCTGGAGTCTGATCAATCTCCAAACTGTTTGCCATAATTGGCAGTATTTTAAAGACATTTGCTACATTTTTAGTAGATCTACTATGCAGTAGAACGGCGAGCAGAGGATCTATTCTACGACTATTGTGTCCGGGTTTTATTAACTTGAAGTCGGAAAGATAATGAACAACAAGGAAAGATAAGTGAACTGATGAATGTATTTGAAATTACAATATAACATGTGACATAACAGTGCAGTACTACATAGAGTTTGGAGTTTGTTCATACTGTGGAACATACGAGGGTTGTTCAAAAAGTTTTGATACTGGGTCAATAACTTCATTATTATGAGTTCAAGATGCATGTGTGATATATCATTTTAAAAAGCAATTTCTATGCTGACACGGTGGTGTAATACACGATAAGATCGCATTACACGATCAGCCCCAACATGAACCTAAATAAGCCCTCCTGTTGAGTTAATTTTCTGAACACAATTTGATACTTAAATTATTATTACTGTTTTATATTTTTGAATAAGTTTATGAAATTTTCTGTCACATAAAATTAGACACTGATGCAAACACTACACAGTTTTAAATGTTTTTATTATATAATATATTAAAAATAGAGCTAATACCTCACTAAAAATGATCTACTGTTATGTATAAAAGTAGTTAGGGAAACAACAAACTCAATTTTTATATTAAACCAGGCTATAATTGAAGCCATTGAAGTAGATTTTCATGTTTTAAAATCAAAATGTAGATATACTGATCTAGAACATGTTCATAGCGTGGAAAAACCATGTCCACTTTCGTCATTAGCAAAATAAGAAGTTATTTTTGAAAAAAAGAGAGATTTTAAACAGGTAACCCTTTCAATTGAAATACAATTTTATTTACTTTAAAATGTAGATATAAACTGATATATTTCAAAAACAATTTCTGAAATTGAACTATTTAAGAAGTTATTACGTCAAAGAATAATGTCTGAAAAGTGCTATGTTCCAGTGTCCTCGAGTAGGGGTCATTTAGGTTCATGTTGTGACTTATCGAGTTATGTGATCTTATCGTGCATTATACCATCGTGTAGGCGAAGAATTGCTCTTTTAAAATGATATACCACACATGCATTTTGCTCTTGTTATATTGAAGTAATTATCAAGTATCATTACTTTTGAACAACCCTCGTACAACCCACATGGATGATTTATCCCATTTATGTATGGGTATTGTAATAATCTGTCCCTAAATATGTACCTGCTGGAAGATTTCATCATAGTTCACAGTGTTCCCTCCCTACAACGACCCTCCCTCCGAACAACGATTCCCTCCTTACAACAATGCTTGCCGCTGTTTCCCAAACCAGACCAATTACGTCTATCGCTTTCCCTGCTTCAATATCGTCTGCTGTTTTTCTCAAAGAAACATGATCTGGATTTAAGCTGTTTGCAAACGTAAGCCAAGTCGTGTTCAGCTCTCTAAGGGTTTTAATTTCCCTCCATACAACAACTCCCTCCAAACAACACACACAGTCGTTGCCCTCATTGGGTGTTGTTGTTACTCGGCATCTGATCTTGTTCCACTCTCTTTGCAATGTACACTTGTTTTAGCACACAAGCGATGTTTTTTTGGGAAATATCGCCTCACTGTTTCTGGGTGTCTGACCTTGAACCGAACTGCCTGTTATTTGTGACGATGTTTTATATATACAGTCGAACTTCGATATGTCAAACTCGGTTATGTCGAACATACCCGTATTTCAAAGTTAAAACGTGGCTAAGCCACGTTTTAACCTTGAAACACGGGTATGTTCGACTTAACCGAGCATGAAGTATTGTTATTTATGCATCGAAATATCGGATAGTTCGAAGTAAACGAGTTCGAGATATCGCAATTCGACTGTATACAGTGGAGAAAACGTTATTCTTTCCCAATAAACGCGTTTACGCTAAAACTATTTTTTCCGTTACAAACAGTTTGGAGCCAGATCAGACGCCGGGTAACCCGGCGTCTGATCAGGCTCCAAACTGTTTGCCACCAAGATAAACATGAATTATCAGATTTGTCCAAAATGTGTCCTTTTCCATGTTTTAGTGCAATGCGTTTGCGTACGTTTGCGTTTAAACGGGAAAGAATAACAGATTCTCCACTGTATTTATTGTTTATTTTGTATTTACAGGATTTAGGGACGTTTCCAGGAGGAAGGATATTTTCGCGAGACATACATAAACTCGTGAAATATAGCCAAACCTAGTCTTACTAATATACCGTATCGTAGGGACGGACGAGCGTACACACGGAAAGGACAAACACTAAATGTCCCTTAAATATTGTATAGGAGACATGGTATTAATCAAAAAGGGAAGTAATAGGACAGTCCAAACACTGTAAACCCTGACCAGCCGATGTAATTAAAACACACCCTTTCCAATTTTAGCAGACTGAAAGTAACGCAGAAAGCTTCATTACTTTCCTTGCTCCTAGCAGCATTACATCATCTGACATTTAAAGTGTTAACAATCTATGGGGAACTTGGATAATATTCTGTTAAAGCCGCTAACGCTCACAGAGACCCAATGACATACAAATGACTATCTGCATATATATACACGTGCACATACACTGAGACGGACATTTGGCATCCGTCTTACGAAACGTCGTACGGCGAAAATTGTCGTTAGTAACATTCTCAATCATTTTACACTTCTCCATCCAATCTTGTCTTGTGATACATCTTTGGAATCTTCTTCTCAAGACGATTCCAAAAAGATGTCACAAGACAGTATAAGATGGGAAAGTAAAAAATCTTTTAAGTTTTGACTAACGACCGTTGTTGTCATACGACCTTTCGTAAGACGGACCACTTACAGTGGAGAAAACGTTATTCTTTCCCAACAAACGCGTTTACGCTAAAACTATTATTTGCAGTGCAAACAGTTTGGAGCCAGATCAGACGCCGGGTAACCCGGCGTCTGATCAGGCTCCAAACTGTTTGCCACCAAGATAAACATGAATTATCAGAATTGTCCAAAAATTGTACTTTTCACCGTTTCAGTGTTTTGCGTTTGCGTACGTTTGCGTACGTTTGCGTTTAAACGGGAAAGAATAACAGATTCTCCACTGTATCTGCACATTCGTGCATCATTCATGAAATCATGAACATCACAAAGGCACTTTGACTGTCATTATAGTGCAGACTACCAATATGTAGTTGAAGAAGATATCCGTTTAAACGGAACAAACGTAAAGCAATAACATGTAAAAATGGCGCAATTTTGAAAACGAATAGATCTACATTTTTTTTATAATCAGAGTGGCAAATAGTTACAGCTTAATCAGCCGCCGGGTTATTGGGCGTCTAATCTGTCTGAAAACTGTTTGCAATGGATACAATCACGTTAGCACAAACAAACGAAAATATCAACAACTTCATTACTATGTTGCATCAACTTTTAACAATTATCTATCAATTTTAAATTTTAGATATTTTGACTTAGGTAAATCGAAATTATGTGCCAAACAGTTTATAACTTTATATCCTGACCAGACGCCTCGTTACGCAGCGTCTGATCAGGAACCAAACTGTTAGAACATAACCATTGTTTCGGGGTATAGTAGGACAGTTTATGGGTTCAGAAATAATAACGTCTTTACCACTGTATAAACAAATATACCTTTTGTGCCTAGTGGTTTTTTCCATTCTTATATATTGGATTAACCCATTTTTTATCTAAGGGGTGCCAGGTCTAAATTTTCATTTTTGTTCTGTTTTATACTTAAATTCCTAACAGCATACAGTGTACACTCTGATCAGACGCCGCATGATGCGGCGTTTGATCAGAGTCTACACTGTTTGCCTAAGTCCAATATATAGGGTCTTTGGCACAAATTGGTTAAAATCAATGCTAACCGGAACTGTTACAAGCTAAATTTGACATATCAATACAACGTACACATGTTATCAATTATTGTCATCAAATTCATTCTTTAAAATACATGTATTATCACTTTCGAAGTGACCAATAATAATAATACTTATACTAATAAGAATATTAACCCCTTCAGTGTCGAGTTCGATAACACTAACATAAGCAAATAGTTTGGATCTAGATCAGATTCCTCGTATCGAATCCAAATTGTTGAGTCGAACTGCCAAAAATTCTAACTAGCAGACGAAATGTATTTGGAGCAGACGGTACTATGACAGAAAAAGTGTTGGGCAGGAAATGACGTCACAATTGCAGTAAAAGGGCTGAGAACTTACTGTAATCTGCGACCGTCACTAGATGACGCGGTGTCTGATCAGGATCAAATGTTTGCAAATTCGCTTTAAGGCGTAATTCAGAGTAAAAGGATTAAATAGTTGATGGTATTACAGTTATATCAGGAATCTATTGCAAGAGTTTTCTGTTTCCTCATTAATTAGTCTTAACTCATTCATTGCTATGACGTCATCTGATTTTAACAATTATCATCGGCTTTTATTTATCAAAACTAAATTTAGGTACATGTAACTTGGCAACAGTAATACCCTAACGGCTGTCAACCAGTATGGATCCTGATCCGACGCCGAATTATTCGGCGTATGATCGGGATCAAAACTGTTTGCAAATGCTGTTTAACTCGGGGCTAGGAAGTAAAGGGTTTAAACATCCATTTGATTTAACCCTTTCATGATCAAATTTATTGTGAGGTTTTAATCCCTTTACCGCCATAGTGTCGTCTGCTTCAATTTTGTTGTCTGCAATATCGTTTTATAGTTAGATTTAAGTCAGTGTAGCTGACGTTATTTCAAAACAAGTGGCAAACAGTTATGATCCTGATCAGACGCCGCGTTACGCGGCGTCTGATCAGAATCAAAACTGTATGCAAATGCGCTTTATGACGTCATTGAGAGTGAAGGGTTAAACACCAAACTACAAGCCTTCAGTTAGGAAGTGTATTTGTAGGGATTTTTCTTCAAACAATGTGAACAAAAGAAGAACACGAATAACAACAAACATGTATTTGATGCACATACGACGGGCAGCCTGATCGCCGCAAATTATGCATCGTCTTTGACAATGTGGATCGAAACAGGGTATGTCCATCTTGCCCAACAAAAGTTAACTAGATATGTAAAGCTATACCCGCATCACCAACTCTAGAAGAACCGTACCCGTCCTTTAAAACCAACAACTCGAGAGAAGGTGTTATTATTTCCCAATATACCAAGTTTCTGCTCGAATAATTACATGTATTTCCAATTCAAACAGTTTGAAGCCAGATCAAACGTCGGACAACCCGGCATATGATCAACAATTTCTTACAGTTTACTGCATTGGTTTTGAGCACCTTTTCGCTCAAACGGAAAAGAATAACGTCGCCTTAAGTGTTAAGTTACTATAGTACAGTGTGGGAATATGTTATTTTTTCCCCGGTTCCAAAGTTATACAGTGGAGAATCTGTTATTCTTTCCCGTTTAAACGCCAACGTACGCAAACGCAAAACACTAAAACGTAGAAAAGTACAACTTTTGGACAATTCTGATAATTCATGTTTATCTTGGTGGCAAACAGTTTGGAGCCTGATCAGACGTCGGGTTACCCGGCGTCTGATCTGGCTCCAAACTGTTTGCACTGCAAATAATAGTTTTAGCGTAAACGCGTTTATTGGGAAAGAATAATGTTTTCTCAACTGTAAAGCGATGCGCTCTAATCAGACCAATTAAATGCTTAAGAACTATCTCAGACCAAACTCAAACGCTTTATAAGTTTGTGACATGATTAAACGAAACCAAAACTCTAAAATACCATGCAATAAACTTTGGGAAAGAAACACATCTTCTCCATTGTATCATTGGTACAGTGGGGAATCTGTTATTTATTCCCGTTTAGACGCAAACGTACGCAAACGCAAAACACTAAAATGTAGAAGAGTACAACTTTTGGACAATTCTGATAATTCATGTTTATCTTAGAGGCAAACAGTTTGAAGCCTGATCAGACGCCGGGTTACCCGGCGTCTGATCTGGCTCAAAACTGTTTGCACTGCAAATAATAGTTTTAGCGTAAACGCGTTTATTGGGAAAGAATAACGTTTTCTCGACTGTACCACTTCAGTAACATGGAGCCCCAACACAATACTAGTAAGCTAGAGTGTACTCCATAGCGGATTGTCACGTGATCACATGTCACTTCCCGTCTCTCATTCATGTGTTTCTGTTGCTGATAATTTAACATTTAACACGCTGTGTGCGAATTCATGATAACTATCGCAATCAATTTGGATCCAGATAAGACACGGAGTAACACGGCATCTCATTTAAACCCAAACTGTTTGACACTCTGATGTAATTAACAAAAGGCAGATTATTTTGCCTAGGAATGCTGCTGACAAAAATTTCATAGCGTGCTAAATATTAACAGAAACAAATATTGTTAATCTGGCATTCATTAGAACAGTTCACTTTTAATTCGTCACCATGTTATCGAACAAGTTCTGTAAACCTTTCACTGCCATGACATCATTTGCTTTTACAGTGGAGAATGTGTTATTCTTTCCCAATAAACGCGTTTACGCTAAAACTATTATTTGCAGTGCAAACAGTTTGGAGCCAGATCAGATGCCGGGTAACCCGGCGTCTGATCAGGCTCCAAACTGTTTGCCACTAAGATAAACATGAATTATCAGAATTGTCCAAATGTTGCACTTTTCTACATTTTAGTGATTTGCGTTTGCGTACGTTTGCGTTTAAACGGGAAAGAATAACGTATTCTCCACTGTATTTTTTGAGTTTTATTTCTGAATTAATTGACTAAGATTAAATCCTTTTGTGTGTCAAGCAATTTAGATCCTGATCAGATCCTGCATGACGCGGTGTCTGGTCCGGATCCAAACTGTTCGCAAAATACCATTGTTCTCGAACAAGGCAGTGGAAGGATTAACTTTTTATGTTATTGATAATTTTTCAATAACATTTTTAGAACAAAATAAGACACCAATAAATTAAGTATCAGCACTATTTACATTACTTGTTGAAATGCTAGTCTATGTGGCATAAACAGTCATAAATATAATCTCAAATATATTTTCTACCCACTTCACTGTCCACTGATATTTCAAAACATCAGGTAGCTATGTACACTGTCTTTGTCTCAGCTTGTCCTGTCGGACAAGTAGCGAAACCCATATTCATGTCCAGAAATTATTGGCACTTGCCCGGGTGTTTTAAATAATCATATGTGTGTCATGCAGTCATTCATAAAGGCAAAACATGTATCTTTAAACATAGATGACTGTAAAATGCAGACTAAAAGAAATAGTAATGGGACTGTCTGCATAAATGTCGTCCTGAATTTAACAAGTGATAATAAGGGGTAACATTATTTCTTACTTTTAGTAAAATATTTTGCTTTATATTAAGTTGTCCGGTCGGGCAACTATGTTTCATGACACAATGTTTAATTGTCACTGACAAGCGGACAGCCATTTAAGTCGAGCCCTGCACTTCTACACGTTTACGCTAAAACTATTATTTGCAGTGCAAACAGTTTGGAGCCAGACCAGACGCCGGGTAACCCGGCGTCTGATCAGGCTCCAAACTGTTTGCCACCAAGATAAACAAGAATTATCAGAATTGTCCAAAAATTGTACTTTTCTACGTTTAAGTGTTTTGCGTTTGCGTACGTTTGCGTTTAAACGGGAAAGAATAACAGATTCTCCACTGTATATGACACGTTTAGTCGAGTTCTATCCGGAGACTGTCGTCCGTGTCGTGTAAATTGTTAGAGAACTTTGCCGTGCCATTCTCCATGAGGAGGGAGAGTTTTTCACTGGGGTATATCACATTTTTGTTTTTGTTGCCAGTACTCCTCGAATGGCCAGGCGATTTGTTCTCTAACATTTTCTTAATAAATAACGGCACATCTTTCTCTGTTTTAGAGTCTGTCTGTTCCACGTTTGGCACACTTGTATCGTCCATTGGCGTGTCAGTTTGATTGCCAAGAAGTGGAACAGACTTGTTGTCGTCTTCTTTGGACGTAACTGTTGGTGTTAGATATGTGTCTTGGTTATACAGTTCATTTGAAACTGTTTTCAAGTTTATATTGTCTACAAGGTCCTCGGTGGGTTGATGCACTTCCGCGTGAGTGTCTTGTGATGTGGACGTGGGTGTGGCTGTAGTATTCCGGGTATGTTCCGAAACACCTGAGATAATATCAACAGTTCATGTGTAATAATCAGATTTACAACTTATACATACATGGAAACAACATATACATCGAGAAAGACATTATCCTTTCCCAATAAACACGTTTATGGTAAAACTATTATGTCTACGCAAACAGTTTAACGTCAGATCAAACGCCAAGTAACCCAGCGTCTGATCCTGCTCCAAATTGTTTGCCACATAGGATTAGAAAAGTAAAACTTTCTCAATAGTTTTTCACTATATTAGCACATTTCGTTTGCGTATATCGGTTTGTGTAAACGGGAAATAATTCTGGCAATACGTGAAAATACTTTTATTTAATTAATTCAAGCTTTTGTTCACTTCGTTATTTACACATGTTTTGTTTATTACTTAAAAACTAAATATTGTTTCAGAAACATATTTAAGAAAATTGATTTGTATTACAACTAATATACATGCATTTTCAATAGTAAAGTTTCTAATCATTAAAATACACCAATCAATATAATGTAAATAATAAGGTTAAAGTATTTCCCCCAGCCATTTCATAAAAGTGAGACAGTCATTTCACGAAATGACTAAGTGAGACAGTTATTTCACGAAATGACTAAGTGAGACAGTCATTTCACGAAATGACTAAATTTTTCAGTCACTTCATGAAATGAATGATTGCACAGATTGACTGTAATACATTTTCAAAGTAAAAAGAACATTTGTAATATATTCCACTATCTTAAAGAATCTATCGAAAGGTCTACATGTGACGGTTGGATCCTGCTCGGATGCCGCATTACTGATTGCAAAGTCGCATTTTGGCGACATTGACACTGAAAGACTTTAAAATGAACATTTATGCGTTTCAATATCTTAACGAACTTATCGAAATTTGTACACTTGATTACATTTTCTCCTGTTTTGGCTACAAATGTACTTACCACTGGTATCGAAGCATTTGCTGTAGAGATCCCGTACATTGGAACAGCCTTGGGAAAGGTCAAGGTAACCCTGAAATATATAACCGTAACATTTAGCACCCTATATTAAAGAAATGAACTCATTTTAGTCGGCGTTTAAGCGATGTAAATGACAGAAAATGATAGGCTAATGTATCACGAATCGCGTCACCTGTCTTTTATACAACCAATTAGCCATCGTTTTAGTTGTCGTAATAGAGAGGTTTTACTGTATGTCATCAGTTGTAAGACTTGATTTATTTGCTTTCTATTTAACCATTTCACTGCAATGGTGGCATCCGCTTGAAATAATTGTCGACAGCTTTAATTTCTCAAATATAAAATTTAGGTATTTTTGATTTAGGAAATACTGACACGAGTATCAAAAAGTTTGAATTCTGATCAGACGCATGACTATGCGGCGTCCGATTAGATTCCTACCAGTTACCAGTTTGCGAATAATCATTGTACTCAGAGTAGGGCAGTGAATTTTATCAGAAAATCAAATAGTTTGGACCAGATAGCATCCAACAGATAACACAAATTTGCCACCAGGGCGCAGCAGCTTAAACAAATCAATGTTGCCCGTTCCGGTTCTCCAACGCTATAAACATTGAACGCTGTGTTAAGCAACCACGGAAAATATACAATTTTGCAGGCGTCCCGAAAGGTCACAACTCAATAAAAGACAAACGACATTCTGCATTAAGCAGTTAACTGTTTGAAGAGATATACAATCTAATTTTCCTGCACAAAAATTTGCTGTATTTTAACCCTTTTTCTGTCGTGACGTCATCAATTTTAAACAATCGAAATGAGTGTCAAACAGTTTGGATCCTGATCAGATGCGCGTGAAAATAAAACCTTGCACTCGGGGTAACGCAGTGAAGCGGTTAAAGAATGACGTGTTCGAAACACCATAATATACATTAGTGGTTGAAATTATTTTTTGACCAATGAGAGTTGAGTATTTTTGAAAATATTTCGAGGATTACTTTTTGTAAGTACTATCAAACACTAACCAACGACTAAAAAATTTAATCCTGCGCATGCGTATTTGGTTGGATTCGCAGGTGTTTCTTTGGGTGTGGCCGTCTGAAGTACTAGTGGCGGTACATGTCCATTTCCTTTGACATCTCTTTATCGGTACTATTTAAAAAGGGTGTTTCGGGAAGAACAAACGTTTTGTTACTTCCAATTGACCGTATAGCTCTTTGTCAGTACCAAAAAAATAATTTCAACCACTAGAATTGGTTAGTGTCTATTAGTCTATTTTAACACAAGATTAAAAGTCGCTCGGGTGCCCCTCGCTTGACTTTTAATTTTTGTTAAAATCGACTTATAGACACTAACCTATACTAAATATACATTTGCAATAATCTTACCGTTTTCTCCTGCAGAATTCTATCGAAAATATTCGCCAAACATGCAAATGACGGCCTATCAGCGGCATCGATCTTCCAACATTTCTGCATCACTGCATACCTGTCAAATGAAATAAACAAAATGTCAGAGAGGACAAAGACCTGTACTTATCCCTGTCGTTGTGATACAGGAGATATGTCTATGACAATAAACGCGCTTGTTTAAAACAAGTACGTCATTTGCAAACAGTAACTCGGCGTCTGATCAGGCTCCAAATTGTCTGTCACCCAGACTTAAAGTAATCGTAAATATTTCGAATAGAACGTAATTATCTGTTTTTTATTATGGTTCACTTACATTTAGTTTTCGTTAAACACGAAATAGTAACGCATTGCGCCACTGTTGCATTGTCCGATTCATTTAGAATTAAGATACTTTGGTTAATGAGCGATCATTTGGGTGTTAAAGAGTATGAATCCTTATTAGACGTTAGGCTGCCCGACTAACGGTCTATGTGTTAACTGTTTAGACAAAAACCTGTTGTCAGAACCAACATGACACTCAATTTTGTCCGACTACTTTAATCAAAGAGCTAATATTTTTTTAGAGGGCGTAAGAATGCATATGGCATTTTATATCTGATGTTGATGGACATGTTTGTGTGCGATTGTCTCCAAATCATACATAAATTTGCATTTGACTGTTGAACACGTAATTTTTCTGATGACTTAGCATTGTCTGTTTTAAAATTTGTCATATCAACCTTCATTCATGGAAATTTATTCACCCTTTCACTGCCATGACGTTATCAATTGTCGTGTGCTTAAATTTCCCAAACTTAAATTTCATGTAAGTCGACCAAAGTAATACATGTATCGTTTTTATGAGTGTGAAACAGTTTGAATCATTATTAGACGCCGCATCACGCGACGTCTGATCTGGATCGAAACTGTTTACAAATGACCACAGGTACATTGTACTTGACACTTTTAATTTATTTTAACTATACCACAAATAAAATGAGCACCGGGACATCCACAAACACCTGCTACAGTGGAGAATCTTTTATTCTTTCCCGTTTAAACGCAAACGTAGGCAAACGCAAAACACTAAAACGTTGAAAAGTACAATTTTTTGACAATTCTGATAATTCATGTTTATCTTGGTGGCAAACAGTTTGGAGCCTGATCAGACGCCGGGTTACCCGGCGTCTGATCTGGCTCCAAACTGTTTGCACTGCAAATAATAGTTTTAGCGTAAACGCGTTTATTGGGAAAGAATAACGTTTTCTCCACTGTATCTGCTCAACTTTTCTCCAACTGTGGTCCAAATACAATCAATTAAGGGCTATTCTTTAAAGAAACATGGTGATTCCTAAAGACAAGTGATATATCTATTGAAACAACTTGAAACTTTATCCTTTAGTTAAACGCATATATTTTACAATTCATGCATTCAATGGCGTTGAACATAGGGATAAAATCAAATCAGTAAAAAATCGTGATATTGAACTGTGTGATCAGTATACTACATGTACATGTAAGTGGCCGCTTAACAGTAACTGTATTTACAATTTTAAATGCCGTTGCCCTTTCATTTGAATAAAAAGTGAAAAGGTTTTATGCTGGCTTGACTTTAAAAATGCCACAACGACTGAGTGAAATATCATCAATCCCATGGCAAAAACAGACCTACTGAATGTAACATTTCCACTGTTGATTAGTTTACCATATTTAAAATGTCAGTCATTTTGGGCCGTGAGTGAATTAGGTCACGATTTTAGATGAAGTTCCTACATTTGAGAAGATGATAATCTTTGCTAAAACACGTGTGTGTGTTAAATCTATAACAGTTTTGTCCAGTGCAAAACGGTACGACGCAAGATCAGACGCCGAGCAACTCAGCGTTTAATCAGGCTAAAACGTGTTTGACATTTCTTGTTTAACCCTCTTTCACTGCCAAATATTTCTTGAGATTTTAACCCCTTCATCGCTTTATTGTCGTCTGCTTTAGTATTGTTGTCTGCATTGCACGTTTCAAAGTAAGATTTAAGGTTGTATGACCTAATAAATATCGATAAGAGTGTCAAGCAGTTTGGGTCCTGATCAGACGCCGCGTTACGCGGCGTCTGATCAGGACCCAAACGGTTTGCAAATTCGTTTTTAAGCGTCATTGAGAATGAAAGGGTTAAAATCGTGTCTAAATATTTCATAAGATTGTATTTTGTACGTTGTATTGCTTTGCGTTTAAATATGCAACACACTGCTTCTCATTTCTCTCAATGGAGAGTTTGAACAAGGTTAAGCAAGTCGCAATTTAATCAGTACTCAAGTTGCAGAGCGCAGGGAGTGTTTGTTTTGTGATGAAGTGGGGCTGCACTTGGGTTGCACAAGGAGGTTTGTAGTCATATTTAGTTTTTAGTATCGGCTATGGAAGCACAAATACATGTGCATGGCTCTTAAAGTGGGTCTAACGTTTTAAAAGATTTTGGGTTCTATGAAATAGTGTCGTCTGTAAAAGATGTCGTCTGCAAACACTTGTCGTCTGCAATTATTCCAATACTTAATCAAATTCAGAAAATGTCACCAGTGAACTTTTTTGGTTCAGATTACTCGACCTCTAACCTGGCCCAGTACTTATAAAGCGTTTGAGCTGAGTCTGAGTTCGTTCTCAAGCATTTGATTGGTCAGATTTGAGTCTAGGCTCACATCTGACCAATCAAATGCTTGAGAATGTTTTATGACTCAACTCCAAGGCTTTATAAACATGGACACTTGATTCAAACAGTTCGCAACCTGCATCACAAATTCATCCGTAGTGTGCAATATGTTGATGAGGAAAATGTATGCATATGTATCATTTAACAGTTTTTAAAACAAGTAGGTGCTTAGCTCGTAGCATGCCAGATGCGAATCCAAAATAATTTTTGCAAACAGTTTGGATCCTGATGAGATGCCGCGTGACGCGGCATCTCAGCAGGATCCAAACTGTTCGTCACTTTGACGCTGTTTTGAAAAGATATTTAGACAATTTTACTTTAGAACAGTTGCAGACGACAAATATTGCAGACGAAAAAAAAACTCAACATGCAAAGAGAGAAGTAGCCACCTGACATGATGTAAGGAAAATGCCTATGCTTTTCTGACTTAAATGAAACGATTAAAGGCTTTTTTGAAGGAATATGTAAACAGTTACTATCAATAGAAAGGTGTAACTTTGAAGGAAGAGATATAAACATCAGCTAAATATATTTGTTATGCACACAAATATGGAAATTGCCGACATACATTTCATCCGGACAGAATTCAGGTTTGTCCATCCGGTAGCCGCCCATCAGTAGGTTGTAGAGCCGCTCTGGTGGAATACCCGGATAAGGGGGTGCCCCTGCAAAGAACTTCGGATCATGTAAGTGTGCAGAGAATAATGTTCTGTTCTGTTCAATAATGGGGACGGTGGTAGTACAGAGGGAAAGACGTTATTCGTTTTCGTTTCGATATAAACGAAACGCAAATACAATGACATAAAATGTAGAAAATATATGTTTAAACAGTTTTGAAATTTCTAACGATTTATTTTTCGTGATGGCAAATAGTTTCTGGCTTGTTCAGACGCAGCGTTTTCGGCGTCTGACTTGGATCCAAACTATTTGCAATGGAACTAATTGTTTTAGCGTCCACTGTATTACAGTGGAGAATCTGTTATTCTTTCCCGTTTAAACGCAAACGTACGCAAACGCAAAACACTAAAACGTAGAAAAGTACAACTTTTGGACAATTCTGATAGTTCATGTTTATCTTGGTGGCAAACAGTTTGGATCCTGATCAGACGCCGGGTTACCCGGCGTCTGATCTGGCTCCAAACTGTTTGCACTGCAAATAATAGTTTTAGCGTAAACGCGTTTATTGGGAAAGAATAACAGATTCTCCACTGTATCTCATAAACGCGTGTGTCCTCAACACTTTCACTCTCAATGACGTCATTAAGCGCATTTGCGTAACGCGGCGTCGGATCAGGATCATAACTGTTTGCCACTTGTTTTGAAATAACGTCTGCCTTAGATATAACATAGAAACGAAATTGCAGACAACAATATTGAAGCAGACGCCAATATGGCGGTGAAGGGGTATAAACCTCACGATAAATTTGATCATGAAAGGGTTAAACAATTAAATATTTTGTATACAATTTAATACGCAGTCAGATATATACTTCTTGTGCAGTGGAGAATACGTTATTCTTTCCCGTTTAAACGCAAACGTACGCAAACGCAAAGCACTAAAACGTAGAAAAGTACAACTTTTGGACAATTCTGATAATTCATGTTTATCTTGGTGGCAAACAGTTTGGAGCCTGATCAGACGCCGGGTTACCCGGCGTCTGATATGGCTCCAAACTGTTTGCAATGGAAATAATAGTTTTAGCGTAAACGCGTTTATTGGGAAAGAATAACAGATTCTCCACTGTACATGTACATTATTGTTCCGCTTTATCATACGCCATGTATTCGAAATGAAGTATTAAGTATTGGTGCTATTTACCATGTGCAAATCAAATTTGATCTGTATCCAGTCAAGAAGGTTCAACACCAAGCGAGATTACATAAGCTTAAATTGAATCGGCTTGTGAGGTCTGATCTGGATCCAAACTGCAAATGTTAGCTAAGTCACGCTGAACACCTTAAGCGTTTATATAACCACTTTCTGCTTGTTGTACCTCGGGACTATAGGGTAAAATCACGGAAAATGTGATTTTTCATATTCGGATCTTACCTAATGTTACAATTTCCCATAAGACGATGCCATATGACCACCTGAAACAGAAAAAAGACACACAAGTTAGTTCGTAGCCTCTCATTTTCTCGCTTTTTTGGGGTGCTAGATCACATTTTGTTACTATAAATAGCAGTGCGGCAAACCTTGTCTGGTACGGCATCCTTCCGCCCGATTGGGTAAAAGCAAGGGAAAGGGACGTAACTCTTACAGAAATTCCCTAAAACCTTAAAATGGACCACAAACTACGTGTACAGAGAGACATGAAACCGAGAATTTTACAGTAGACTCTACAGTTGTCTGTGGCTTTCGACAATTCAATGATCCGATGTTTAAACAGTAATTTATGTTGTTGTTGTTGATTGTTTCACATGATCGAGTATACGCGTAAGGTCACGTTCTTCCGTGACGTCGTTGACGTCGGTTGTTGTTATGGCTTGAATATAGAACTCATATAAAGGAACAAATGGACGTTTTGATAAATTTTACTATACAAAATCGCTTGGATTCAATAAAAACGTTTGTATTTCTGAGTTGTGATCTAAAGTGGGACATGATTTCTTCTTAAAACGTGTGTACAAATAAATGTTAAAGCCAAACTGAAATAGCGCGACTTTTAAACAGCTGTTTGTTGCTATTGGATATGGAATGTTTGATTCGGATAAAAAGTAGGTCTTTACAATTCCTTTAATCTACTCGTTTTAACGGTAATTTTAAGCGAGAAAAATAATCAAGCACGGCTTTTGGTAAAGACGGGGAATTCTATACCCTCGGTTGGTCTGTTCCTGTCGGAAACTCGCTAAAGCTCGTTTCCGACTGGGAACAGACCAACCTCGGGTATAGATGTCCCCGTCTTTACCAAAAGCCGTGCTTGATTCTATTATTGTAACCTAAATAAACAATATGGATCAAGAACAAACGTCGAATATATTGACGTCTAATCAGAATCAGACTTTTTGACACTCAAATACATGGTGGAGAAAACGTTATTCTTTCCCAAATAAACGCGTTTACGCTAAAACTATTATTTGCAGTGCAAACAGTTTGGAGCCAGATCAGACGCCGGGTAACCCAGCGTCTGATCAGGCTCCAAACTGTTTGCCACCAAGATAAACATGAATTATCAGAATTGTCCAAAAGTTGTACTTTTCTACGTTTTAGTGTTTTGCGTTTGCGTACGTTTGCGGTTAAACGGGAAAGAATAACAGATTCTCCACTGTACGTTCCCATTTCAGTAAAACGAAAAGTAAACGCATTGTTCTAAACAGTAGAAAAAGGGAATGTTTTCAAAATGCTGACAATTCTTTTTATATCCGGATGGCAACCAAGTTGAAGCGAGATGAAACGCCGGGTTACACGTCGCCTGATTTGGCTCCAAACTGTTTGGAACGGACATAAGAGTTAATATTTAATCATATTTATGATATCTACATTTAGTGATGTAAATAGATACTTTACTGTTCCTGTTATTACTTGGTGATGGTATATAATATTGGTTTTGTTCTATATTTGTATTATGACTATGTATTGCTCTTCATGTTTGGAGGTAAATAAATAAATAATAAGCATAAAGGCGCTTCTTTGGCAAATATCAATGTTTTCTCCACAACTATATAAGAGTGTCCTCGGTCAATTGCTAAAAGTGTACACTTGAAAAAATGCAGACGACGTTTATCGAGTTGACAGTTTTACATGTATGCCGTGATGGCTATTATTTCCCAATGAAACAGTCTGTGCTACATGTATAGCCAATGTACATGTATTTCCATTTCAAACAGCTTGGGACAGTGTTAGACGCCGAATAACTCAGTGTCTGATAAGGGTTTCAAACAGTGTGCCACTCTGGTTAAAATAAATGCTATATTTTTAAAAAACATCATTATCAATATAATAAGTGCCCTACTTATGAGCTTGGATGCTGATTCGGAATAAAGGAGCGTCTGACCAGCATAACAACACTCAAGAAGAGTTTACTTTTGTCAATTTGCCCTATAATAAATTGTATTAAATCTGAAAATAAAAGCAGACGACCACTGTTTAACCCTTTCTCTCTCAATGACGTCAAAAACCGCATTTGCAAACAGTTTTGATCCTGATCAGACGCCGCGTGACGCGGCGTCTGATCAGGATCAAAACTGTTTGTCACTGGTTTTGAAATTACTTTAGTTATACTGCCTTAAATCTTACTTTGAAACGATATTGCAGACAACAACATTGAAGCAGACGACAATATGGCGGGGCAATAACTTCACGAAAAAATTGGTTATGTAAGGGTTTAAGTAGATGACGTTGTGGCGATGAAGGGTTACAGTGGAGAAAACGTTATTCTTTCCCAATAAACGCGTTTACGCTAAAACTATTATTTGCAGTGCAAACAGTTTGGAGCCAGATCAGACGCCGGGTAACCCGGCGTCTGATCAGGCTCCAAACTGTTTGCCACCAAGATAAACATGATTTATCAGAATTGTCCAAAAGTTGTCATTTTCTACGTTTTAGTGTTTTGCGTTTGCGTACGTTTTTGCGTTTAAACGGGAAAGAATAACAGATTATCCACTGTAGTAATAAATCATTCATAATTACTGGTCTAGTTGTAGGCTTGTACATTTTTATGTCACCGTGACACAGTATAATTATGAAGATGAAACAAGCAGAAACATATCCAGTCAGGACCAGCGACGCCACAATTATGTAAAATCTAACAAAGCTAATAAAATCTTCACGATTTTTTAAAAAAAGTTTGTTTTAATAAACGATTGGTAATTATTGTGTACAATTCGATCATTTTTAATTACTCACTAATGATTACTATCCCGCAAAAACGCATGTAACTAAAGATAACGTTAAATCAGTTTAGCCCGACCTGATGTCCGTGTCAATATAGGAATAAACAACATATTTTTGACGTTCATGAAGGGCGTTTTCGTTAAATTTACCCCCCGAAGCTAATGTAGTCATACCGTCATGAGCGGCAAAGAGATGTTGTTTATTCCTTATATTTATATTTATATTTTCTGTCTTGTCAATTTCATGTGTTTATTGGCCAGATTTGTTTTTCTGGAGAAGAATTTATCATATACCGGTCAAAGAGGTTTGATAGATGTAATGTCGATGTAATAGCCATTCCAGTTTCTAAATATGGTGAGAGAGTAGTCCCCACTACATGTACTGTAACTGTATTAAAAATTCAGGATTTTTTCCAGTAAACTTTCTCTCTGTGAATGGAAAAGACTTACAAGGCAAACAAATAACAGTGCAACTTGAATATCTATTGCCAAAGCACATTCTAAAAATACAGGTCGCGGTTGTTTTCTTAACCCATTTACACACATAGCAACGCGATGGCAACGACCTATGGGTCTGTATCTCTCCGCTAGTGTCATATGACCGTCGACCAATGGGAGCTTAGTGTTAAGTGCCCGATGTAGTCTATTTGAAGAAGTCCACGAATAGCACGGGGTAATCCGAACTGGCTAAAACCAGTTCGGAAGTGTAGGTTCATCGGCAGATGTACAGCATATTTTTAATAGGATTACATAAAGACTTTACAGGGTGAATGTAAATATTAATGTATGAGCATCCAATGTAATACTTTGCACAATGATAAATGAAATTAATGGAGGCGCATATAATATATTTCCGTTGAATTTATGCTTAATTCTATCAGATGGACGGAGAAAATGACAGTCGAATTAACCTGACCAGTTCCATGAATGTTGCCCTAACATGACGGTTACAGTGGATTATCTGTTATTCTTTCCCGTTTAAACGCAAACGTACGCAAACGCAAAACACTAAAACGTAGAAAAGTACAACTTTTGGACAATTCTGATAATTCATGTTTATCTTGGTGACAAACAGTTTGGAGCCTGATCAGACGCCGGGTTATCCGGCGTCTGATCTGGCTCCAAACTGTTTGCAAGTTGCAAATAATAGTTTTAGCGTAAACGCGTTTATTGGGAAAGAATAACAGATTCTCCACTGTAGCAATGCGGAAGAAAAGCGTCAATACCTGTCCATTGCAAACAGTTCTTAACCAGGCTCCAAACTGTTTGTCACACAGATTTAAAAAATCGTTAGAATTTTCAAAATGTCGTACTTTTGTACATTATATTGCACTGTGTTTGTGTTCGTTTAAGATTAACCCTCTTATACCCAGTGGATTATTTCATGTTTATATATTGGATTTGTCCATTTTTTATCAAAGGGGTGCCTGGTCAAATTTTTCATTTTCATTTTGTTTTATAATGAAATTTCGAACAGCAAACAGTGTAGATTCTGATCAGACGCCGCATTATGCGGCGTCTGATCAGAGTCTACACTGTTTGCCAATGTCCCATATATTGGATCGTGGGTACAAATGGGTTAACGTGAAAGGATCTAACGTCTTCTCCAATGTAATTGCAGAAGGCAGTGCTTATGTACTTACACGTCACTTCTCGTCGTGTATATCTGGGCGAAAAGAGACTCGGGTGCCAGCCACTTCACAGGTATACGGCCCTGAAAGGTAAAAGTAAAGGTCTTCTGAAAAGTGAAAGGCATCATTTCAATCACGATAGACGACTGTCAGTAAAGAACATAAATGTCAACATTAGAGGGAATTCCCTATGACAATTTAAGCCAAATAAACGCGACAAGGTAGGAAGGTCTCTGGAACAAAAAACATTGACTAAACTCTTGTAGAAGCTTTCGACAAAAAGTAAGTACTGTTCATTTGCTATGGGTCATCAATTTTAAACAATTGTCATCCGCTTTTATCTCCCAAATATAAATTTTAGGTATTTTGACTTAAGAAATATCGATATCAGTGTTACGCGCCGTCTGATCAAGAACCAAACTGTTTGCAATAACCATTTTACTCGGAGAAGATTTAATGACATATTCATTTTAATCCTTTCACTGCCATGACGTCATCAATTTTAAACAATTGTCGTCTACTTTAATTTCTCAAATACAATGTTTAGGTTGTTTAATTTAAGAAATACTGAAATGAGTGTCAAACAGTTTGAATCCTGATTAGACGCCGCGGTACGCGGCGTCTAATCAGGATTTAAACTGTTTGCAAATAACCTTTGTACTCGGAGTAAGGCAGTGAAGGGGGTTAAAAGTCGCTATAAACTGTCAGTGCAAGATAAGGACGTTTCTGTCTTCTGCTAAAACATCCTATTGCACTTAGCCACACGTGCAACATGCGGAAATAGGGTCACATGATAAAATTAATGATGACGCTGTATAATGAAAATTAGTTGTCGCTTCTTGCTTGGCTTGCTACAGTGGAGAAAACGTTGTTCTTTCCCTATTAAACGGAAACGAAGCGAAAACGCTACGCACTAAAATGTAGAAAATGGCAAATGTTTGACAATTCTGAACATTGATTTTAACCTTGACGGCAAATAAGTTTGAAGCCTGATCAGACGCCGGGTTATCCGGCGTCTGATCTGGCTCAAAACTGTTTGCATTGGAAATGAAAGATTGAGCGTAAACTCGTTTATTGGGAAAGAATAACGTTTTCTCCACTGTACATAAACAGACGCAGTGCATACTAGTAGTCTTAACCGTTTCATGATCAAATTTACCGTAAGATTTTAACCTCTTCACCGCCATAATGGTCGTCAGCTTCAATAATGTTGTCTGCAATGTCATTTCATAGTTAAACTTAAGGCAGTATGACTGAGGAAATTTCTAAACGATTATCAAACAGTTTGGATCCTGAACAGACGCCGCGTTACGCGGCGTCTGAACAGGATCCAAACTGTTTGCAAACGGTCCTTTTGGCGCCATTGATAGTGAAAGTGGTTAATACATGTAGACCACACTCTGACAGTTGGCATAACACTTAAGACTGTTGTTATTGTCCTGTTTAGGGAACTGTGGCAAGGGTCGTTATAAACAGGTAGTCGTTGGGGTGGGCCGTTGTAGAGAGGGGGCACTGTATACAAAAAGAACAGCATACGTCTGTTTACAACTTAACTCGAGAGCGGATCTGGGATTTCAGGATTGAAGTTAAAGTCGGAGGCAGATCAGAGGAGTGAAACACAAATCTTAACGGAAACGCAGCTTTTCGTTTGATATAATTATCGTGCTGCGACCCATGTAGAATCTTATCAAAGATAAAGGGGCAGCATGCGCGCGTACGTGCATGCACGCGTGTGTGTGCATGTATATGTAGACAAGTGGGGAGTGAGACGGGACTATGGCCGAGAAAGACGGTGGCATACATCAGTTTGTTAATGTAGATCCGGAATTTGGCCTTGAAATATGATATATTTAGTTATGCGAGCTTATTTTTCACGTTGCTAATAGAGCTACATGATATTAATAAATTGATCAGTGGCCGTAACAAACATAAATACAGTCGAACTCCGATATCTCGAAGTAGGTGTTGTCGAACATACCCGTATTTCAAAGTTAAAAAGTGGCTAAGCCACATTTTAACTTTGAAATATGGGTATGTTCGACTTAACCAACTTAACCGAGCATGGAATAGTGCAGTTCATTTGTCGAATTATCGAATAGCTCGAGTTAAACGAGTTCGAGTTATCGAAGTTCGACTGTATACATGTAGACAAACGGGAAACATGCTTGAGTATAATGGACAGCGGAGAAGACGTTATTCTTCTCCGTTTAAACTAAAATGAAACGCACATCTAATGCGAGAAAATGTAGACAATTTCAATGTTTTTAAATTTCTAACGATCTGTTATAAAACTTAATGACAAACTGGTACCCGACGTCTGATCCGGCTCCAAACTGTGTGCAATGACTATTATAGTCATAGCATAAACACGTTTATTGTGAATTACTATTAGTTTCTCCTCTGTAACTCTTCTTGATTGATGAGGGTGTAGATAACAAGGATTATTGAATTGTTTACGCTGACCTAGGCTAGCACGTGTCACTGCGCCAGTGTCCGCACGGAATGATACATGTAGCGATACGAGTGAACTATGTACGCTTCAAAACTGCAATGGGGAAGACAGTATTCTTGTCCTTGTTAACACATTACTCTACAGTGGAGAATCTGTTATTCTTTCCCAATAAACGCGTTTACGCTAAAACTATTATTTGCAGTGCAAACAGTTTGGAGCCAGATCAGACGCCGGGTAACCCGGCGTCTGATCAGGATCCAAACTGTTTGCCACCAAGATAAACAAGAATTATCAGAATTGTCCAAAAGTTGTTCTTTTCTACGGTTTAGTGTTTTGCGTTTGCGTACGTTTGCGTTTAAACGGGAAAGAATAACAGATTCTACACTGTACGCATTCTGATGATTTCATTTATTGTTCAACTTAAAAAAAAAGTTCCCACTTCAAAGGTCATGGTTATGTTCCCAAATATTTTTTTTCTATACCCCAGCAGATGGTAGCTTAACGCACACTGCGCATAACATCAATATGTGCTCTAAAATGAGCATTCTGATTTAGTGTTCATAAGCGTCGTCTGGTCTGGATTCAAGCTGTTTGTCACTACTCTAGTCATTATATGACTTCTTTTAAAATGTCCACTTACAATGTACCTGTGAAATTGAGAAAAAACCCAGAAAACGACAATTATAAGCACACGATATTGCAACAGCGAAATCTTCAGACATAATTGTACTGTTTTGGGAACAGCGACAAGCGTTGATGAAAGGAGAATACGTTGTTTGGACGGCCTTTGTATGGAGGGAGCACTGTAATTGTTTGGGCACATTTTTATTAGGAAAATGATAACTGTATGAGTGAACCCTGAACTTTGTCTACTATATTTGAGTGTTTTCCGTAAACTTTTACGTATGTCATTGTTGCCAAAACCTGCTTTAGCCAGAAATAGTTAGCCCTGGATTAGCTAGCCCAGGACTGGCCGTTTCTGGACTAGTCCTATTTTAACAATGGAAATCTTTTATCTGTATATAATGATAGAAATGATTTAGTATTCAGCATATTGTGTCTTAATCAGGTGTATACAGTCTCTGTCAATCAGTTCGCAACAAATCTGATTTGATGCGATATTCGATTTCTTAAACAATTTTGTAGTACTGGGTTGGTTTGGTGTGTTTACATTTGTCCAATTTTAAGAATTTTCAAGTTTAATGATGTTTTAACAGTCATACAGTCTGTTTGCTTTTTATGGTGTAAATAATGACATAAATTGGTGTGAAAATCATACATAAATGAGTGTTGTGACAGTATATTATCTTTAGGGAAATTACTCACTTAGCCAAAGCAGAGGACTAATGGACTGGTGATATGAGCCAGTCATTTCTGCTTTCCCTAAATGAATAGTGCAATTACATATATGTGATATTTGGACTTAAGTTAATGCGGCATGAGCTGTATTGAGAAGACACATATAATTTGTTCAGTCTCTGGTCATATTGTGTACATGTATGTGTCTTTTCAGTTTAACTCCTTGTGAAATTGTTATTCAAAATCAACCCTATCTTGTGTATGATATTTGACTTGTTGTTTTAATGATGGAGAATTTGCTTAATCCAAGGGAAATAACTCATTTGGCCTAAGCATGGGACTAACTGATGTTGCTCATGTTTTATCTAAATGAGTGGTGCAATAATATATATGTGATATTTGAATTCAGTGTAGTTAATGGGTCATGAATTGTATTGAGAAGACACATATGATCTGGTTTAGTCTCGGGTCATTTTCTACATGTGTCTTTTCGGTATAGTTCTTTCAAATTGCAATTCATTTTCAACTATGTCTTATGTGTATGATAGTTGATATGGTGTTTTAATGATGGAGAATTGCTTGATCCAAGGGAAATAACTCATTTGGCCTGAGCATGGGACTAACTGATTTTCACCTGGACCAGTTGCCTAAGCTTTCCCTAAATGAGTGGTGCAATAATATATATGTGATATTTGGATTCAGTTTGGTTAATGTGTCATGAATTGTATTGAGAAGACACATATGACCTGTTTTAGTCTCAGGTCATATTCTACATGTGTCTTTTCAGTGTAGTTCTTGCAAATTGCTATTTAAATTCAACTCTTTTATCTTATCTTATGTGTATGATAGTTGATATGTTGTTTTAAAGTTGCTTGATTATAGTCTCTTATAACTCTGAATAGAGTGGTAGTGTACCAAGTGATTATTGGTATGTTATGTTATTACTGATGTATTGTACACTGAAGAGAAATAAATAAATTAAAAAAAAAATAAAAAAAAAATAAAAAATACAAAGCTTGAGTACACCTAGTTATTAGTTGCTTAGAGGACAGTTTTAGACATGCATTACATTTTGGTTGAAAATGAATCCATTTGTGAGTAGCGCCCTATAAAAAGGACCTGTGCAAACATGTAGAAGCTGATCGTGGACATTTTAATATAAAACAGAACGAAAATGAAAATTTAGACAAGACATCCGGTAGGTAAAAAATGAACTAATACAATATATAAGCATGGAAGAATCCACTGAGCATAGATGGTTAACTTATCTCAACCATTTACTACCAGAATATCATCCACTAAACTATTTTGTTTATTTGTAATTCTGGGACCCTTCTTATGAAACGTTTTACGACAAAAACGGTCTTTCCCCATCTAATCATGCCTTGTGACATCTCCTTAATTGGAATAGGCTTTTCAACACGATTGAGAGTTTTAGAATCTGACTTGTGACAGTATTTGTCGTACGATGTTTCGTAAGACGGGCCCCTTACATGTTATGATGTAGGTATAGCTTTTCGGCACTTATAGGAATATTATCTCATCCACCACTAAAACTTTTAATATAAAATTCAAACTTCAAATTACAATCGAAACCAGATACTGCGATATCGCTTAAATCGATCGTACAAGGAATTTCGATAATTCGATCTCGCCTAAGTCGAACGTACCCGTATTTCAAAGTTAAAACTGACTAAGCACAGTTCAACTTTGAAATGCGTGTTTGTTCGAACAAACGCGAGTTCGATGTATCGAGTTTCGACTGTCTAGACCTTTTTTGACAAAAAAAGATTGATTTTAACAATATATTGCAAAATGAAACATAGTGTAGACTTATCAGATGGAGCTTTTGAAATGTTATTTTATATACATTAAAAGAACCTGTTCTGAACTGATAAGATAACGAAGTTCACACAATACAGTGGAGAACCTGTTATTCTTTCCCGTTTAAACGCAAACGTACGCAAACGCAAAACACTAAAACGTAGAAAAATACAACTTTTGGACAATTTTGATAATTCATGTTTATATTGGTGGCAAACAGTTTGGAGCCTGATCAGACGCCGGGTTACCCGGCGTCTGATCTGGCTTCAAACTGTTTGCACTGCAAATAATAGTTTTAGCGTAAACGCGTTTATTGGGAAAGAATAACGTTTTCTCCACTGTATCCAAAACCTTGAATGCTCGTACCAACGACTGTGTGAATATTGTTACAGAGAACTAAGGAATTAAGGTTAAGGAATACATTGCATTCGCTTAAAGCTTACATGACTGGCAC
Organism: Gari tellinella; assembly: GCA_922989275.2. Lineage (NCBI taxonomy): Eukaryota > Metazoa > Mollusca > Bivalvia > Cardiida > Psammobiidae > Gari > Gari tellinella. The sequence goes on along the minus strand of OV277856.1, from coordinate 97,182,609 downwards.
TCAGATATTCTTTTCGTGAATGGTAATTATAAAGAGCAGTAAACTATGGAAATGGAAGGCAACATGTTGTACGGGTTGTCTACCCTAACAGTGAACTCGCGCTTTTCACCAAGGTCCAAGGTTATAAAGCGTTTGAGCTGAGTCTAAGTGTGTTCTCAAGCATTTGATTTTTCAGATTTGAGCCTATGTTCAAACCTGACCAATCAAATGCTTGAGAACGACTTTAGACTCAACTAAAAAGCTTTATAACATTTGAACTTGGAGTCGAAATGACGTTTGAAAACTGCACACACTTGATGTTTATTAGAAAGGAAAAACTCGATGTCTGATCTTGCATCAATTGTTTGCAAGAGACATCTTTGTGTTTATGTTTTATTTATGTTTTACTTTTACAATAGAGTTATCAAGAATTCGTTGATTATTGGGACTAACGTCTTCCTTCCGCACCCAACTGGAATGTAGAAGAAACACATTGGCATTCGTTATGTCTTACCCTGCTTCGTTTGAGATATGTATCAGCCTCGTACACGTCCCGCGTGAGTCCGAAGTCCGAGATCTTGAGAACCTTGCCATCAGCAACCAGAACATTCCGTGCCGCCAAATCCCGGTGTACGAGCTGAAATCAGACACGAGCAGTAACTACATGTAAACGTAACCTACTTACAGTGGAGAAGACGTTATTGTCCCCCAATAAACGCATTTATGGAGGAACCCCCCCCCCCCCCCCAAAAAAAAAAAAAAACCCAACAAAGATATTCACAGCAAACTGTTTGTGGTCAGATCAGACGCCGGGTAACCCGATGTTTGATTAGGTTCCAAACTGTTGCCCACTCAGATTGAAATAATTCGTTAATTATATCAAAATGTATGTTGCAACATTTTATTACATTGCGTTTCGTTTGTGTTTAAATGGGAAATGATAACATCGCCACTGTACTTACAGAGGAGAAAACGTTATTCTTTTCCGTTTAAACGCAAACGAAACGCAAACGCAAGACACTAAAACGTAGAAAATGTTATTTTATAGATATTTCTAACTATTCATTTTTATCTGAATGGCAAACAGTTTGGAGCCTGATCAGACGCCGGGTTGCCCGGCGTCTGATCTGGCTTCAAACTGATTGCAGTGGAAATAAACGTTTAGCATTAACGCGGTTATTGGGAAAGAATAACGTTTTCTCCACTGTACATACTTTATAGCCACTATGGCTATACATAGGGACAAATGCTATTCATTTCCGTTTAAACGCAACTAAATGCAAACAATATGCATAATTTGAAGAACTTTACAGGTTAGTGAAATTCTCACGAATTGTTTTTGTCTGGGCTACAAACGGTTTGGATCCGGATCAAAGTTTAATCTGGCTCGAAACTGTTTGCAGTTGAAATAGATATATTAGTTTCAACACGAGAGAGTTTATAGAGAAAATGATAACATATTTTCCACATTATGTATAAGTATTCTGATGCTTTGTCCACATATTTACAAACAAAATCTCATGCCCGAGACATATTAACCCATTTGTGCCTAGCGTCCTATAAAAGGGACATAGGCAAATGGACTAATATATAAGCAAGGAAGAATCAACTGGGCACAAATGGGTTAAATAGTGCACACCTAGATCAGATGGCTGCTGTATATAGGAGCTACATGTACATATGGTACAGTGGATAAAACGTAATAAATGCAAAAGTAATCATGTACAGTGGAGAATCTGTTATTCTTTCCCGTTTAAACGCAAACGTACGCAAACGCAAAACACTAAAACGTAGAAAAGAACAACTTTTGGACAATTCTGATAATTCATGTTTATCTTGGTGGCACACAGTTTGGAGCCTGATCAGACGCCGGGTTACCCGGCGTCTGATTTGGCTCCAAACTGTTTGCACTGCAAATAATAGTTTTAGCGTAAACGCGTTTATTGGGAAAGAATAACGTTTTCTCCACTGTAACATATTTTATTTGTTAAGAAAACGTCCTATACAAATGTATGATTGGAATCGGCCAAGTATGTACATGTAGAACACTTTACAGCTGTTTGGCAGTGATAGTGAACGTATTATAAAACTTTTGGCAACAATTCTCCAAGAAAGTATCACCATAGTTTCAAACAATTTGGATTCAGATGAGACGCCGCGTTACTCGGTGCCATTTATGGGTCCAAACTGTTTGCAAAAATTACCGGGAACATTCCCGTATATTTCGAATGTATCACAGAGACCCGTTTAAATAGGTTACAGTCCCACGCGTTAATGAGTTTTAACCCAGATTGCTATTTCGTAAGTGGACAATGGCCCTACATGTACTTTTACCCAATCCTCGATAATGAAATTGTTTTAGCTCTCAGTAGATTAATTCAATTATTTAGGTCGTTATCCAATCGCTCTGCCGTGCTTGAGGTACACGCCAGGCTAATACTTCCATTACGCTTATTGGAAAGGTTCTTTGCATTCGCTGATATACTTTTTTGTCAGGAGGAGGGTACGCCTGAACCAACTTCCGTTCCACTACAGAAGTCCGTAAAAAAGACAATATTTTATTATCCATAAAAGCGTAAACCTTTAAAAAGGATAACCTTAACGGCCCAGGTGATATACATGCGAAAACATCCTCGCATTCGTTTGATGAGATGTGTGGTTTTTTTTTTTGTGATTTTTATGGGGGGGGGGGGGGGGGGGTTCATCCGGAACCAACCATTCTTTCAATAATGTGTACAAAGTTATTCCATTTGTCAACTTGGCCAATATCAGAATAATACAGTGTACATGTAGTCTTAAGATGCAATAAACGATTAGAGGGATGGCTTTGTCTGTAAGATAAATGCATGGTGCCCCCGTTGGCAAAACTTTGACTAAGTTCAACTGACTGTAATGCTGTAAAACGTTTATAGCAGATCAAACTCTTGTTCACATGCATCTCTATGGTATAAGTGCAAACATGTAGCTTGAAAACTGTAGTAGAAGTTAGCCGGACAAAGTTTGTACAGCATGTGGAACGAACGGACGAACGGACGGACGGTCGAACGGACGAAAGATCAAAAGGACGAACGATCGTACGGACGGACAGACAGACGCACAGACAGAGGTAAAAAAGTATGCCCTAGACTGATCGTTGCGCGGGCATAACAACAAAAATGTAGTAAATTAAGTTTTTTTTGTAGACAGTATATTGCCGCCAAGGTTGCAAACATAATTTAGTCTAATCAGACGCCGGATTATTCGGCCTCTGATCTTGTTCGAGGCTATTTGTAAGAAGTGCATAATGTATGATGTTTTAGCACTGATACTTTCAAGGGGGATTACTTTCAGAATGGCAGATGAAATATGACAATGTAAAATATGATCAAATTAGCTTCCTTTGCCTAGCAGTTGCTACTTTACATACATTAGCAAACAGTTTTGATCCAGACCAGACGCCGCGTGTCGCGGCGTTTGATCAGGATCCAAACTGTTTGACCTTCATAACACACATTTTGTCAGCTTCAACGTCGTTCGAATTAAATTTCAAAAAAGATTGCAGACGACAACTTTGAAGCAGACGGGATTGTAGCAGACGAAGAGTTAATTCTGTGCCTAGAGACCCATTGCAGGCGTTAACTTTTGTCATGCTGAATTGTCGTCTGCTTCAAATATATCGTCTGCGAAAACAGATCAAAATTATTCTTAACGGTTTTTTTTCTCTGAAGTTGAATATACGTGAAAAACTGTTTGGATCCAGATAAGACGCCGCGTAACGCGGCGTCTAATCTGGATCCAAACTGTTTTTGCAAATGTAAGCTAAGTCGCGCTTAGTCTGATAAGGGGTAATTATTATCCTGATTTAATATCACCTGATTCTGATATGTCGTTTGCCTTTTTTTAAAAACTTGAATTTTACGAACTTTTAAATTATGAAACTTTACTAGGAATGGCAAACAGTATGGATCCTGATCAGACGCGGAGTTACTCAGCACTTGATAAGGGTCCATACTTGATCAAAATCCATACTGTTTGCTATTGCAGGCCGAGTTCCGCGTAACCGGTTAAGGGACAACAAGGGATTTGCTGTAATTATTATAATGATCACTACTTTGGCTCATACAGATATTATCTTTTGGTTTTATATTGTATTTAGTTTCTTTTGTAATTTGATTGTTAATTCTGAAGCTCAGATGTTTAGGGAGTTCTTCTTGCGCCTACTAGTAATACTGTGTGTTGTTCACACATTGTACCTATGGTGATACGTACAATGTAGTAATGCTAAATACACGTTACCAGTTGGTGATGCAATACAGGGCAGTGGATTCAGCTCGAGACGTTCTTAGCAGGGCTGCCATTTCTCCGGATTTTTCCTAAATCTTCGAATTTTTTCGGCGGAGCTGACTAGTTTCTATTTGGACACACTTTCTATTTGGCCACACATTTCAACCAATAATATTTGATCAGAAATTTAGAATTAAGAGCACCTGTTGAAACTGAATAGTCTGATTGGATAGTAGCCAGGGCTCCAGATAAGGGCATTGTTTCAAAACTTAATATCTTTATTTGTGCATTAAACCCTGTGGTGTCACTATACATATGAATTGTCTCTACGAGACAATCAAAATGAGTGGTAATATCATAGGATTTGGTGCTGAAAGGGGTGAAAAAATGTGATTTGTTTAGTTTACTCCCTCTTATCTGGAGCCCTGTAGGCTGGTTTATGTCCCATTACAGTTTTACGTGATGTGGACTGTGGGTGTAAAAATTAGAGACACAGGCTGGCTGTTTACTACACTGGGCTGATGGAATTATGCTTATATTTTAAGATAAGATCTGAAATCTATTTATAGATATACAGAGGAAGCTAGGTGTTTTGTAATTGTTTACAACCAATTTGTTTTAATTGTTTACTATTTGTACACATTTGCCATACATTAAAAGCAATATTTTATATATAAATGGCCTCAAGTGAGTTAAACACAATTGTGTTGTTTTATCATTACATGTATTTGCAAGAGTGAAGTACAGTAGATTGTTGTATCTGTACATTTTGTGTATGCTATAGTTTGTTTCAAGAAACTCTATGAATGAAGTTTGACATATAGAACAATAGATTAATGTGAGGATCTCCTACCAGTAGCTAGGATATGAGTTAAATTATTGTTTTGTTTTGCATTTCTGTACATGATAGTTTTGCATTTTAAATAAAAGTTACTGTTTCAATTGAATACTTGTATTTTTGCTTTTCAATCCAAGATATTACAATTCTTTGAAAACCTCAATTTCATTCAATTTTGCACACCCATCTATATAGCCTTAGTTCAACCACTCATTCCGCCGAATATCTTTTTTAAAGATATTTCTTGTTTCTGGTATATGGTAGCTTAAAACAGGCTGAAAGTAAAGCAGAATGCGCCTAAAGGCGCATTCTGCTTTACTTCCAGTCCGTTTTAAGTATTCGCATGTCAACAAAACCAGAAACAGACTATGTGATACATGTAAAGGTACGATTCGAAAATCGCACTTGAAAAATGCAATTTTGGAAATCTTAGGATTTTTTATGTCAACTTATGGCAGCCCTGTCTTAGCGGACCTGCCATTCTGTCAAAACTGCTATTTTATTGCTATAACTATCATACTGAACTATTTGAAGGACAAACAAGAAAGCTCACTTTTATTTCACTGAGATAACCCTTTCCTTTAGCTACTTGAAGGACAAACAAGAAAGCTCACCTTTATTTCACTGAGATAACCCGTTCCTTTAGCTAATTGAAGGACTATCAAGCAAGCTCACCTTTATTTCACTGAGATATCCCATTCCTTTAGCTATTTGCCAGGCGAATGACAAGAGGTCTCTCAAATCAAGCAAGTCACCTTCTTTTTCAGGATCTGTCTGCTCGTTAGAATTTGGCGATCTGTACCTGCAATAAAAATAATCTTTAGGACGCTATATAATTGGCATATCCAGATCTCCTAAATCTGCAATATTTCATTATCGTTAGTGCTAATTAGTTTGGATACAGATTAGACGCTGATTTACTCGGCGTCTCATTTGGATCAAAACTCTGCGCAACGGTTATCACACATTGTCATGTGGCCGTACATGTAGCACATACAGTGGAGAATCTGTTATTCTTTCCCGTTTAAACGCAAACGTACATTTGTACGCAAACGCAAAACACTAAAACGTGGAAAAGTACAACTTTTGAAAAATTCTGATAATTCATGTTTATCTTGGTAGCAAACAGTTTGGAGCCTGATCAGACGCCGGGTTACCCGGCGTCTGATCTTGCTCCAAACTGTTTGCACTGCAAATAATAGTTTTAGCGTAAAACGCGTTTATTGGGAAAGAATAACGTTAAATGAACGTTAAATGCACGCACTGATCCACAATTGAACTTTAACCCATTTAAGCCTAGTGTCTACATTCGTGCTAAAAAGGACATTTGCAAACAGTGGATACCCTGGTGAGACACTGCGTAAAGCAGCATCTCATCAGGGTCTGCACTGTTTGCTACATGTATTCCATACTAAATGTTCTGCTGTATGAACAAATACTTTTCTCAACGGTACATACCTCATTCTGGTGTTGATATACCCGTTTTCAACCAAGCGACTCCTTCTCAGATACTTCAGCAGGCAGCCATGTTCACAATACTCAACGATTACGTAAAACGGACCTGAAGTGATGAAATTTACCAATGTATGTATGGGACATTGAAACTATCCCCATGTGCTTGCTGGAAGATTACATTATAGATATACGAAGGTTAACCCTGATGAGACACCGCAAATTGCGACATCTCAGTATGCGTATACAAGTATATAATATTGTAGTTGCGCACGCTTTGCTTGATGGGCAAATCCAGAGTGAAACCCCTCTCCAGTTCCAGGACCTGCTGCATGCCGACGTTATACAGTGGAGAAAACGTTTTTCTTTCCCAATAAACGCGTTTACGCTAAAACTATCATTTGCAGTGCAAACAGTTTGGAGCAAGATCAGACGCCAGGTAACCCGGTGTCTGATCAGGCTCCAAACTGTTTGCCACCAAGATAAACATGAATTATCAGAATTGTCCAAAATTTGTACTTTTCTACGTTTTAGTGTTTTGCGTTTGCGTACGTTTGCGTTTAAACGGGAAAGAATAACAGATTATCCACTATACCTATTTATTAAATATTATTCCAATTCAGTTATGTTAAACCCTCTGCGTGCTACTTATTTTTAAAAGGTACCACCTGCATTAATTCTAAAATGCGATTTACCTGCATATCGCTTTTTTTGTTAATATCATCAGAAAACCAGATGGATTGGATCCATATGAGACGCCGAATTACTCGACCCCTCAATTTAATCCAGGCCGTTTGCTTCAGTTATCGTAAACTTACTAACAACGTGCAAACGATTTCAAACTGCTTCTTCAATGTAACTTTATTGTCAAGGAGAAGAACTTAATAAGCTTTAGCTTTCGTTTTAATCATAAAATACATGTATTGTGTATTGTGCAAATACTGTACATTTTCTGAAATAAATATGTTTAAACTAACTGTTTGCAAATGTTTTAGTCAGGTCGTGTCTATTAGCATTATAAGGACGGTTAAGGTTTGCTTTTCGGTAACTTAAGAATTCAGTTTAATATTCATTTACAGTGGAGAATCTGTTATTCTTTCCCAATAAACGCGTTTACGCTAAAACTATTATTTGCAGTGCAAACAGTTTGGAGCTAGATCAGACGCCGGGTAACCCGGCGTCTGATCAGGCTCCAAACTGTTTGCCACCAAGATAAACATGAATTATCAAAATTGTCCAAAAGTTGTACTTTTCTACGTTTTAGTGCTTTGCGTTTGCGTACGTTTGCGTTTAAACGGGAAAGAATAATGATGGCAGTTAAGCGTTACATGTAACTAAGCAGACTCTCCATTTCCATTCGAAAACTTCTGTCGTTCAGCAATGTTTATATTGTTAAGATCAGACGGCTTCTACACCATCACTGTTACAGTGGAGAATACGTTATTCTTTCCCGTTTAAACGCAAACGTACGCAAACGCAAAGCACTAAAATGTAGAAAAGAACAAATTTTGGACAATTCTGATAATTCTTGTTTATCTTGGTGGCAAACAGTTTGGAGCCTGATCAGACGCCGGGTTACCCGGCGTCTGATCTGGCTCCAAACTGTTTGCGCTCCAAATAATAGTTTTAACGCGTTTATTGGGAAAGAATAACAGATACAGTGGAGAATCTGTTATTCTTTCCCGTTTAAACGCAAACGTACGCAAACGCAAAACACTAAAACGTAGGAAAGTACAACTTTTTGACAATTCTGATAATTCATGTTTATCTTGGTGGCAAACAGTTTGAAGCCTGATCAGACGCCGGTTTACCCGGCGTCTGATCTGGCTCCAAACTATTTGCACTGCAAATAATAGATTTAGCGTAAACGCGTTTATTGGGAAAGAATAACGTTTTCTCCACTGTATGTGGTTGTATAAAAGATAGGTGTCAGTTTAAAGCAATGCAATAGTAAAACAGAAAGCTCCTTTAGGAGCTTTCTGTTTTACTTTAACATTGCTTTAAATAGCAACTAGCCTTAACTTCAAATATCCAACTTGATTTATTGGTCGTTATAGAAAGAGTTTCCTGTTATCTTAATTAGAAAACTGTTTGTAAAATGCACTTACACCCGTCACCAGGGGACAATGAGCTAAGACTATGATTGACAAGATGTCGTTTTAACCTATTGTTTTATTAAACAGAAAAGTTAACTTGACATGAGAAGGATAGGTCTTAAGCAAACAGGCTCGTCGAGACAAATTCAGGACATTACATTGTATCGTGTGTGTCGTTCAAGCGAGTTAAACAATACTAAACAGTGAAGCAGTCAGGTTATATGTAGACTGGCACCTCCATTATTCCGTCATAACTGTTCTGGTTTTACAACTTATCTTATTAAAACCCTACCACGCGCACTATAATAAACACGTGACACTATCAAAACGTCTGCCATATTTGAGAAAATCTTGATTATGATGTCATAATGCTATCGACTCTTGTTCATTGATACCTTTGATAGCTGCTGATCTGGGTTCAATCTGTTTGCAAATGTACATGTAAGTGTTTCTAATACACTAGAATTTTGTCAACCATGAGATAACTGCACACCGTTTGACTTACATTTGCAAACGTCTGATCGGGGTCCAATATGTTTGTAAATGTAAGCCATCCACGCTCAGAACAGGATAAGGGTGATCAATTATTAAATGAACTTGGTGTGACTACATTGTATGAGCAATGCTTCAAATCAACGTGCCGTGCCCTGATAGCAAATGCCTGAATCAACAATTCCAAGTAGTTATTTAGATTTCAATGTGAAAACTATTTTAAGGCGGTACGCCCCTAAAACGATCAATTCAATTCAATGTCATTTCTATAGCGCAGATATTATAAAATATATTCATCTGCGCTTTACACAGTAAGTCTATATAGATCTATACAGTTTATGTACAGTCTTTAAAAACACTTCATATTCTACTTAATATACAGTTCCAAATACGATAGATCGTAGATATGTTTTGAGTTTTCTTCTGAAATCTCTTTCATTTGAGATTGATTTTAAGTCCTTTGGAAGAGAGTTCCACCACTTTGGACCAACCACAGTGATTGACCTATCAGCAAACTTTGTTGTGTTTCTGGGGACAACAAATTTGATATCGGATGATTGTCTAAGCTTGTAGTGACCCCTTAATAGAGTGAGGAGTGAGCGTAGATATACTGGCGCTGTTCCATGAACAATGCGAAAAACTGTCACAAGTACTTTGAACATTATTCTTGCCCGTACCGGCAGCCAGTGCAAATCTTTCAGTATACCAGTACTGGGTTGATCAAAAAATGCACTGGTTACAACACGAGCTGCTTGGTTCTGTATTCTCTGCAGATATCCAATTTGGTACAATGTCGGTCAATATCGGTTTCTTACACAGAGCGATTGACAATTCAACTGATTTTGCGTACTCGACTATGCGTGAATACCACTCACTCACTCACTCACTCACTCATGTCGAATTCTGCTTCCGCCGATACATGCTAAAGTCATGGACCTCCAAATTCAGTGTTTAGCATACATTATGTTATTTCCTCTGTATTGCTCATTCTGGTGTCCTCCAAAGGACAGTCTACGTAAGTCTTTCTTTGTCCACCCTACGACGAGTGCGCTATCTTGGCTGCCAAAGGACAAGGTGGATAGTTGGAAGTTCTGGATGTCTGTAGCAGCGTCTAGCCAATTTCAATCTTGTGAGCCTTATGTTCTCTGAGAGTTTTGTGAGGTTTCCATATAGCTCATATTTTGTTACATGATCTCTGCAGCTGATCTGATGGACTAGCTCAGCATCCTGGTATATGTGCCACCTATGCTTTTTGTTAATGTCGCAGTCATGACGTTGTAAATGAGAACTAGCTCTACTGTAGCCAGGATTAGGTTCACGTGAATATCGTTCTGTACAGGATCCAAACTGTTTACAAACGTGCCTTTTGGCGCCATTGAGAGTGAAAGAATTAATGCATGAGTTTTACGGACATACGTGTATAAAATGAATATTATAACCTGAATATTATGTAAAAAATATTCTAAAAAGTACAAATACTTACAGTGGAGAAAACGTTATTCTTTCCAAATAAACGCGTTTACGCTAAAACTATTATTTGCAGTGCAAACAGTTTGGAGCTGCCACCAAGATAAACATGAATTATCAGAACTGTCCAAAAGTTGTTCTTTTCTATGTTTTAGAGCAATGCGTTTGCGTACGTTTGCGTTTAAACGGGAAAGAATAACTGTGATTCTCCACTGTAACAATGCCTAACATTAGTTCGAACTGTTTTTCAATTGTCAACGATTTTTTGTTTTTGTCAATTAATTTTTAAACTTTGATAATCTTTACAGGGACATTCGAACGTTAATTAATGCTACTCATCAAAAGCTTTTAGCTAGATAATTACTTCGAAGAAATATTCAGATAAAATTTGTATTTCTAGTAAACTAAATTTCTTCACTGAACCTTTTTGTTATAAACCATTAGCATGCTAAATTATCATCTGCTTTGAACATATTGTCTGCGAAACAATCAAAGTTTTATGGTGTTTGATCTGAAGAAAAATTGAATATGAATGGCAAACAGTTTGGATCCAGATGAGACGCAGCATTACAATGCGTTTGATCTGGGTCCATACGGCTTATAAATATTAGCCAAGTCGCGATTATTAAGAGTAAATATTCGATTTTTTTTCCAAGCGACTATTTTAACCCTTTCGCCGCCAGAATCGCCTGATGTCGAATTTGCAAACAGTTTTGATCCTGATCAGACGCCGCGTCACGCGGCGTCAGATCAGGATAAAATCTGTTTGACACCCGTTTCTATATTTCTTATGTCATACTCTCTTAATTCTAACTTTGAAATGATATTGAATACAATTATATTGAAGCAGACGACACAATAACGGTTTAGGGGTAAAACACTCAAAAACAATTTGGCGGCGAAAGTGTTAATGAATATCCCCAGCATAAGGTTTGATGAAAACTTAATCCTCTTCTCGCTATGGGTGAATGTATGGAAACTAAAAGTCTTGCAAATAGTTTGGATCCCCTGATGGAGAATCTGTTATTCTTTCCCGTTTAAACGCAAACGTACGCAAACGCAAAACACTAAAACGTTGAAAAGTACAACTTTTGGACAATTCTGATAATTCATGTTTATCTTGGTGGCAAACAGTTTGGAGCCTGATCAGACGCCGGGTTACCCGGCGTCTGATCTGGCTCCAAACTGTTTGCAATGAAAAAAATAGTTTTAGCGTAAACGCGTTTATTGGGAAAGAATAACGTTTTCTCCACTGTACGCCAGATAACCCGGCGTCTCATTTTGATAAAATCTGTCCGACACTTTGGTGATACTTTCAGAAAGAATTATTAATGATAAATCACACTTTAGAAAAATAATTCAGACGAAAGAGATGAATAATCTGTAATGCAATAAAAATTACTATTAAGTTCTAAAGATTTATTTTAATCTGAGTAAAATCAGTTTGGAATCTGATCAGACTCCGGGTTACTAGGCGTCTGATCTGGCTCCAAAATGTTTGCAATAAAAGTAGTTTGTTTAGCGTTTATAGGGAAAAAATAAAGGCACTCTTAATTGCATAGCGGCACGGCTAAAGTACATCAAGCACTAAAAACAAACTGGACATTAAAACCAGAGTCACGGAACACTTATTACAAGAATTGTGTTTTAAGACACCTTTACAAGACAATTAATGGCTCATTTGAGAGGAAATATATTATCAACATACAGTGGAGAATCTGTTATTCTTTCCCGTTTAAACGCAAACGTACGCAAACGCAAAGCGCTAAAACGTAGAAAAGAACAACTTTTGGACAATTCTGATATTTCATGTTTATCTTGGTGGCAAACAGTTTGGAGCCTGATCAGACGCCGGGTTACCCGGCGTCTGATCTGGCTCCAAACTGTTTTTAAAAGAAAAAATAGTTTTTGCGTAAACGCGTTTATCGGGAAAGAATAACAGATTCTCCACTGTAGGAGTTCTAAAAGTATCGAAGCAGAATCTACAATATTACATTCTTTACAAGTACAGTAGAGGTGATGTTATTCGTTCCCAATAAACGCGTTTATGCTAAAACTGTTATTTCCTTTGCAAACAGTTTGGAACATGATCAGACGTCGGGTAACACGGCGTCTGATCAGGCTTCAAACTGTTTGCCACTCAGATTAAAACAAATACATGTAGTCAGTAATTTATAAACGTTATGGTTTTCTTTCTATACATTTTACCAAATTGCCTTTCAACGTTTTGTTTGCGTTTAAAGTATTTTCCACTGTACCTTTTTCCTTATCAACGCATGATTACTACCTTCCAAATTTACCGATTCAAACCATTTAGAGCAAGGTCAGACACCGAGTGCACGTTTATAACTTTGAATTAACTGTTGACCTTTCTTTTTAAAAATCTGTCACATTTACCTTTTTTCAATTAGGGGCTGTCAGGTTGTTTTGAGTTTCTTTCTGGATTTTCCGTACTATATTTTGACCCCTTTAAAGTGTAATTATTATCGACTCTGATACAGTGAAGAAAACGTATTCTTTCCCAATAAACGCGTTTACGCTAAAACTATTATTTCTATTGCAAACAGTTTGGAGCAAGACCAGACGCCGGGTAACCCGGCGTCTGATCAGGCTTCAAACTTTTTGCCACCAAAATAAAAATGAACTTTCAGAATTGTCCAAAAGTTGTATTTTTCTTCGTTTTAGTGATTTGCGTTTGCGTTTCGTTGCGTTTAAACGGGAAAGAATAGCATTTTCTCCACTGTATGTACTGTTTTATATTTCCACATTGTTTATTCCATATATGCTATATATTCACTATGATTATTGTTAATACTGTTAAACATTACTTACCGTCGCCGGTACATGCTCCTAGTAGACGTATGACGTTGGGATGACTGACGTCAGTGAGAAGTGTAAACTCCGACCACAGGTCCTGTTCCTCTAGCTGGGTAGAACAATCTGTAAGATATAGAAATCATGTAATATATACTAGGCTAAAAGAGAAAACGTCTACAATGCAAATGTGTGTGCTTTTCATTAAATTTATTTCAACATCTTGGCGAGAATTGCGAGCTACATGTATCAACAAGGAAATAAAATTGTTGTTTTGGTGCAACAGTATGTCTGCGTCAGTAAAAACAACTTTAGTGAAAACTGTGAAGTATTTATTTAGATCTGGTGCTATAAAGTCAAACGCTATAATACATTGAAGAAGACGTTTCTCTTTTTGTCTGGAATAATTAAGTACAGATCCTGTCTTTGTGACTGGGTAGAACAATATTTAACCTATTACCCCATAAACACACTTTTTCCATCTTTGTTTTATTCCTCCATTGATGAAATTCAGTTCCAATAAATGTAGTTACTAGTATGAATATGTATCATAAGAAATATTTTGTATATTCTAGCAGATTGTTGCTTAAAACAGGCTGAAACAAAGTAGAATGCGCCTTGTATTCTTCTTTCAATCTGCTTTAAGTGGTCACCTGTCTTCAAATCTAGAAACAGTCTATAGGGTAATGGTTTAAGAGTTCAGATGAGAAATCATCATACATTTTCGTTTATAATAATAAAATGAAGAAATTAACAATTTTTGGACAACTTTGGCTATTTGTTTTAATCTGAGTAGCAAACGGATTGGAGCCTGATCAGACGCCAGGTTTCCCGGCGTCTCATCTGGCCCCAAACTGTTTGCAACGGAAATAGTAGTTTAGCGTAAAAACGCGCTAATATTGGAAAAAATAACGTCTTCTCCACTGTACAAAGGTATGTCATCCCTATGATAACTCACGTTTCAGCATCTTAACGGCCACGTCACGTGGTCTGTTGTCACCGCCTATACCAACAGCATTTGCCTTTACTACTAGCCCGAATTCACCTTCACCGATAGTTTTATCCAAGGTCAAATTCTCTCTAGGAACTTCCCATTTACCGTGTTCATAGTACTGCAACGATACAGAAAAGAATATTTTTTTTGATTTTCATAAACTAGTCGAGTGTCGAAAACTTGAACCAGTTAAAGCACGCGTGTTATATATAATATAATATATGATATAACTAATATGTATACCCTTCCACTGTCTCAATGACTCCATAAAGCGCGTTTGCAAACAGTTTGGGTCCTGATCAGACGCCGCCTAATGCGGCGTCTGATCAGGACCCAAACTGTTTGACACTCGTTCCGAAATTTCGTCAGCAATATGTCCTTAAATCTAACTTTGAAACGATATTGCAGACATTAATATTGAAGCAGACGACACTACGGCGGTGAAGGGGTTAAAAACTCTCGACAAATTTGATTATGAAAGGGTAAAATAAATACCAAGCTCTGTATATGAGAGGGGTTGATTGGTCCTTTGGGCGACCAGGAAGGTGACGAATATGACATCTGTCGCTCCCTATCTTCTACGTAATCAGACGGAACCGCTGACATGGACACTACACTGCCAACGTGTTTCAGGTTGTTTTTGCGGCGGTCGTTGCGACGCTTGGTGAACCAAAGCATGAAGAGGGAGAACGAGATGGCGATCACGGCTCCGATACCTAGTCCAATAGCCGTACCACATGCCTTGTCACAGGTGGGCGTGGTCTCCTCCGTTACCAGAGCTACAGTAGAGAAGATATCATTTTTGTAAGAGTACCATAGTAACATGTTTGAATAGATAAAAATCCGAACTAATATTATACAAACTGACTAGTCAAGTAACACGAAATTTGCACAGAGAACCGAGGCGCGGCTTAAACCATTTTTACAATACTAAGATATTAAGCGGCAAGTATACATGCATGCATGTTTAACCAATTAAGTGTCTACTAAACTGGACATTGGAGCACATTGTAGACCCTTATGAGACGCCGCCGAATACGGTGTCTCATCAGGGTATACAGTGCTTGCTATATGGCATGAAATATCTTTTTCTGTATGGACAAACATTGCAGTGTCTTTAGATCATTCTCGTATATATACAACGAAATATTCCAGCAAATTCACAGGGAACGTTCATTGCAGTATCAAGCTATAAAATGGTTAAATAGTGCACATTGTATGTGTATAAGTAACCAGAGCGAACGCCTTTTCAAGTATTTCCAAACTTTCAACTTTACTCGGTTTGTTCTAAACTTAGAATGATTATTGTATGTGCCAAAATCATCTATTGTCTCTTATGTATGGCCGAAGTAAACATGCTTGTCTGACGGACAGATATATATATATGTAAAGTAGTGATCCTGGCTCACCCACTAAAAAATTATTTTTTTTACTCTCTCCCACCAGACCACCAGACCACCAAAAAAAAAATTTACAAACTCGACCACCCCTAAAAAAAAAAAAAATTGGATCACTACTTTACATATATATAATTGCGAGTACTGCTCTCGACCACCTCCTAAAAAAAATTACAAACTCTCGAACACCCCTAAAAAAATTACAAACTCGGCCACCCCCCAAAAAACCATGAAGAGTTAATTCTAAAATTAACCCTCTACTCCAGTAGCCTATTTTTACTTAAGCATTACTTAAGCATTACTTAAGCATTGCTTTAACATTACTTTAACATTACTTAAGCATTGCTTTAACATTGCTATTTTTTCTAACATTACTTAAGCATTGCTAAATTTCCTAACATCAAAAAATCCCTTTAAAAATGAAACAACCAAGTGCCCCAAATTTATATCCAGATTTAGCGCAGCCTATAAGCTCTCAAGTTGAAGATGGACAAAATTCTCTTGACCGTTCAGGGAATTATAGATTACAAAAAATATCAGAGATAGAGAAAACATTAATTAATGAAAGGGATATTAGAAAATCATTAAATAAAAAATATAAACGAGGAATAAATATTACTGACGGAATTGATACCATACTAATATCGGCAAGTGTTATTTTAGCAAGTATTGGAATAGCTGTTCCCATTACTTTTCCAGTAGCTATTGTTTGTGGAGGGTTAGGTATATCTGTTAAATTAATCAGACGTAAATTAATGACAAAAACACAAAAACATTCTAATGTTCAAACAATTGCAGAAAGTAAATTAAATAGTATTCATGATATTGTTTCTAAGGCTTTACAAGATGGAAATATTAGCGAGGAAGAATTTAAAACTATTTTAAATGAAATGGAGAAATATTATGAACTAAAAAAAGAGATCAAAACAACAGCAATGAAAAATGTTGAAATAACCGATGAAGAAAAAAAAAAATTAATCGAAAAAGTGAGAATGGAAGCAATGAGTACTATAGAAAAAAGTTTAAAAACTGTATAATTTATAATATTTATGAATATGAAAAGCCTCCAACATATTCTTTACATTAAAATGGCTGAAGGATTTGATTTTGATAATCACGTTTATGAAGATGATTATGATAATAATTTGCTTGATGAGATGCCTGATGTATATGAGAGTGATTATGACGATGAATTAACAAAACGATTAGAAAATCTCAGGAATATTAATGATGTAGATGAAAGAACAAAATTACTAGTGCAACATAAACAATCAATAGTTAAAGAATATTATAAGTTACTAAAAGAAAAATATGGAATAGATCCTGTTCGTATTGATATTACAAACTTTGAACTTGGTCCTGATAATAAAACATTATTTTTAAAGGTTGGAGATAAAGATATTCAAATCACATCCAAAAAAGGAGGCGGGTTTATTAATTTAAAAACTTTAGCAAGTAAAATTGGAAGAGGTGGAACAGCAACAATAAGAGATTTACTAAATTTACCAGATTATGAGAGTACAACACAACCATTAAACCCACAAGTGTTGATAAATACAAGAAATAAAATTGATAATGCAGCAGAAAACATACCATTACAGGATATATCTTCCCAACAAGAAGCACAAGAATTATTAAATTCAACTATCGATTCAGAAACAGCAGTGAAAGAAATAGTAACAGAATTTAATAATGAAACAGGAACACAAACAGTTATGACAAAGAGAGAAATGGATGGTATCCTCAAAGCAATGACAACAGTTAAAGAAGAAACTGCAAATGAATTAGGAAAACTTAATGAAACCAATAAAGACTTAGCAAAAGAAAAGGGAAAATTAGAACAGGCTAAAGCAGACAATGATGAATTTCAAATAGAGAGAATAAATAATCGAATAAGAGATTTGGAATCTGAGAGAAGTGCAAGACTGGAAGTGATTAATATTAATAAAGATAAATTACGTAGTCAAGTGAATAGAATCAAAGATACCATACATAAAATATTGAATGAAGACACAACATTAGCTGAAAGAATTAAGACATTATTCAGAGAACAAGGAATTACAATTGTTAGTGTTTTAACTGCTTTTGGAATGATTATTGGTGTTATTGTTGAAACTATTATCCCAGGAGGAGGTGGTGGTGGAGCTGTAAATCCTCCATCAAAAGGTGGCATAGGAGATTGGATAAAGAAACAATTAGATAATATTGGTAAATTACTTATTAAATTAGCTGGAAAAGCAGCATCAGCATTACCAGGTATAATAGGTTCTGTTGTGTCATGGTTATTAACATCAACAGGAAAAGCTATTAATTGGTTTGCAAATAATCTCTGGGCTTTAATTGTTTTAGCTACTGGATTATTATACACAGTAGCAACAAAGTTAATGATAAATAAATAAAATGGTAAGACCTACTGCAATACTCCCTACTATTATTGCTTTTTTATTACCTTCATGTTCATCACTGAGCGCAAGCGAATCATCCGTGTTTCTATAAACATCAGGGTTTTTATTAACATCAGTTGGTGTTTTAACAATGTGTTGTTTCATATATGAATTAAAGAATCCGGGGATATTTGCCGCTTTAGTAACCCATTCTTTAGGCAACAAATGTTCTTTTGCATAATTTGTAATCTTACTGTAATCTATTGAACTAACTTGAACTGGTTGTGTTTGTTTAGTCTTTGTTCCATTCAATTCTACATGTTTTTTACCAGAGGCTTCGCGAGGTGGAACAGGTTTAATATTAATATCGCTATTTAACCCTAGTTCTTGTTGGTCTGTTGCAACAACAATTTCATTATTATAATCTTGAATTGTCCCTATTCTTAATTCCATATTACTAGGAGACATATATAAGTCTACCCCGTATACAAAATCAACTTTACTTTTTGCATATTTTAATGTATTTTGATATCTTGTAATTTGACCAGGTAAATCAATAGGACTATTAATAGAATCCTCAATATCTACTAGGAATTGTTTTTGTGCATCAAAGGCCGTTCCCGTTCCTAATATACTTGTTATTGTTTGAGATTGGGATTCGAGGATAGCCCAACAATATGTTCTTATAGATTCGTTTATTCTTTCAATCCCGGCTTGTGTAAAACCGTTTGATGTGTCAAGAATAAAACTAGTCCATGCATCTTTAACACCATCTTCTTGTTGAATATAATTTATATGAACTTTCTCAGGAGGATAATAATGGCATGAAAAAACGCCACAATGTCTACCTCCTGGTACTTCAGCTCCAAATGTCATCTTAGTTAAATCAAGAATATCTAATTTATTAGATGCAGTATGTTCACTAGATTTATCATGTCTAAAATCGGTTCTGTCCCATGCAACATGACCACTAGTATATACATCTCCAAGACCATCGCCATTTGGATATATCTTTTGTCTCCAGTCTGTATTAGGATCTATTTTAAATTCTCCGCATATACGTTCGTAAGCTCCACGATCATAACTATTGTTAAAAGCATTCCAACTTCCGTTTTGTGGTAGAGCAATACCTAATTCCTTAAGTATCCTTCTTGTTTGGTAATAAATATGGAATAAAAATAGAGAACCAACTAGTTTGTTATCTTCATTTACCGTAGGCTCTGCTAGGTGATTATTGTAATCTACGCCACAACCTGTAGTAGCACACCATATTGCAAAGTTAACTTGATTTTGATAGAATAAAAGCCAGGCTGTATCCCATCGGTTTACTATTTCTTCTGATGCTATATGAGGTAATTTATATTTAGAAAATAAGTCAGGGAAATCTGCATTGAAACTTTTTCCATCTGATGTAATAACAATTGATTGTTT
The DNA here is from genome assembly GCA_922989275.2 of Gari tellinella. Taxonomy (NCBI): domain Eukaryota; kingdom Metazoa; phylum Mollusca; class Bivalvia; order Cardiida; family Psammobiidae; genus Gari; species Gari tellinella. The sequence continues at coordinate 97,163,002 of OV277856.1, read as the reverse complement.
TATAATGTTAACAACCTTTTTATTGAACACACCACCAGGTATATATTTAGCTTTACTATTATACTTAAAACTTTTATTAATTGACATTTTTTTAATATTAAAAAATGCATCATACAATTTCAAATATTGATAAAACTATTAATTTACAACAATATATTGATAATAGAAAAGGTGATAAATGTGTTGGATTAAAATGTATTACATACGGCATAGGTTGGTATAATATTGTTAATGAAAATATACAAAAGAAGGGCGAGAGCCCTATTCAAATTCCAGATGGTTATTATAGTTTTCAACAAATTTCAGATTTATTTAACACTTTTGATATTACATTATCTGTAAATGAAACGAATGGTTTTACAAGTTTAAGTTCAACTAATGAATTGAAGTTAAGTAAAGGTTTAAGAGAAATATTAGGATTTGTTAATAAACATACATTTGATGCTAATGAAGAACACAATGGTAATAAATGTTTAGATTTAGCTATCTATAAATCGTTGTATGTTCATCTGGAACAAATTAACACTTCTTATAATTATCTTGATAGTATGCCGAGTACCTTATTAGCGGTTATTCCAGTTGAAAATAAAGAATTTGGAGATATAATAACAATTAGATTGGAGCATCCAGAATACAAACGTTTAATAAATGACACTATATCAGAATTAAAAATAGAAATCAGAGATGAAACTAATAAAACAATAATTAATCGCTTACCAACTAGTTGTGTTTTAGAAATCACTTCTTCAAATTTATTCTAATAAAATGAGTATATTTGGAACGAAAAAATCACAGAAACGAAGTGACAACATTGAAACTTTAATAATGCATGTTCGAGATTTACAAAAGAGAGTGAGCGAAGCCTCCGGTACCGAAGGCTCCGCTAAACCAATCACTGAGCGCAAGCGAATCTCTGATTTAGAGCAAAGAATTTCAGAATTTCAACAAAAGGTTCATGATAATAGAAACATTATGCTTGAACAAATAAATACACAAGGTGAAAGATATAACCAACTTCAAGATAAAGTTCGTGAAATGATTATCAACCATAGATTATTATATAACAAAGTAGAAAATATTCCTGATAGAAAGGTAATAATCATAATCGCAGAGAGTAAGGGTTCAATTTCTAAAAATAAAGCATTTAGTTTTGGTAACGGAGGTAGAGAAGTAGATTCCGGGTATGTTATGAATTTTCGAGGTCAAATATTAGGTATTTCATTATCAAGTACAAGAACAAACAATGATGATGTATCTGTTGCATTGGCTGTTAATGGAAAAATACTACTAAGTTATGGTATAAATTTGAACAATCTCACAAGAAAGTTTGATAATTTTGATACACCATTAATTATTAAAGCTAGTGATGTAATTAATTTTGTTGCTACAAATAATAATCCTGGATGTGAAAATACAGTAGTGTCGGCAGTAATTGAATTATTTTTTTAAAAATATTAACTGACAGGTTATCACTATTTTTATCCTTTAAAAATGTCAACTTATGGAGAAAAATTAAATCCCTACAGAAAAATAAGAGAACCTAGAGGTGTAAAAGGTATTCGTCAAAGCGTTGTAATAACTAATAATCCTTCAACTATTGATCAGAATCAACATTTATTAGTAAGATTCCCTAATTTAAGTAATAATGATGTTATTGTTCCTAGAACAGTCAGATTAGCATTTGAAATTGAAATAAACGGTAAAAGTGATGCAAATGCAACAGTTTATCAAAACATTGGAAGATCCATCATCAAGAAAACAACAATACGAATTTCAGGTAATGAAGTTTTATCAATTGATGATAGTGATATATATCATAATTATGTCGATTTATGGAAGACACCAACCGAACGTGTTAACATGGTATATCAAGGTATTGGTAAAGGCAATATGTTAAAACACAGAGTTGGAGCTAAGGATGCAAGTAATGATAAAGAAGATAAAGCAATAGCTAAAGCATATAAAAACAGATTTTGTATCCCACTTGATTTTGAACTATTAGAAACACATATGCCATTCTATCAAGCGGGACTAGGTGATAGACTTGAATATGAACTTACGTTCAACGACTATGATAAAGTTATTAAATCAAGTGATACATCAGCAAGTTATACAATTAAAAATATTTGTTTAGAATTTGATATGGTATCCGATACAGAACTTGTTAGACAAATAAGACAACAATATGATGGTAAAATGACTATATTCTATGATCGTGTTCTAAGACATAGAAAAATGTTAAAGAATAAATCTGATACACTATGGAATATAAATTTAAATGTTCCTGCAAGAAGTATGAAAGGAATTCTGATGCTGTTTGAAGACCCCGAAAGAACAGGCACAGAAATATATTACAACCCTAATATAGAGAAAGTAGAGATTACAATAGAAGGAGTTCCAAATCAACTATACAGTCAAGGAATGAGAGCATATCAGCAGTGGGATGAGATAAATAAATACTTTTGTTTAACATCAAAGAGAAACAAGGAAACAGATAAAATTGCTAAAGACTTATGTTTTGCCAACATAACAATAGAAAAGTATCTTACTAACAGTTATGCATTATGGTTAGATTTACGAACAATAGATGATAACACACTCCATGGTTCTGGAAGAAGAGTAGAGAATGCATCTGAAGGAATTACAATTCAGATAACTAAAGAAGCAGGAGATGATGAACCAATAAATATGTATTTGTTTGTCATACAAGATGCACAAATCAATTTTGAAGATGGAAGATTTAAAGAAGTATTATATTAGCGGAGCCGACTTTGACTCCTAGAAAATGGAGCGACAAGCGACTCGCTTGCGCTCGGTGGCCAAACTAGAGTTACCAAAATATCCTCATTCCGCTATAATATGTGGACAAACAGGATGTGGTAAAACGGAATTTGTACTTGACCTTTTGGAAGATGAATATTGTAAAGTGTTTAATTTTATAGTTATATTATGTCCCACTATTCAATGGAATAAAGCTTATAAAAATCGTGATTGGATTGGTGATGTTAGTAAACCTAAATCAAAAAATATAATCATTGTTAATCCTGTACATAATGGTGAAGAAAAATTACAAGACCTGTTGAGAATGTTTTTCAATAAATATGCTGGTTCTTCTACTTTATACATCATTGATGATTGTAGTGCTACAAAAGAATTAACAAAGAAAAGAGATATGCTTTCTGAACTAGCTTTTTCAGGAAGACATGCCGAACAATCAGTATGGGTTATTTCACAGAGGTACAATTCCGTTTTAAAAGATTTGAGAGAACAAACAAAATGGTTATGTATGTTCTACACAAAAGACAGAGATAGTTTTGAAAATTGTCTTAGAGAAAATGACGTTATTCCTACTTTAGAAGAAAGACAAAGAATGAAAGAGGAACTAAAAAAAAAGAAGCATCGTAAATTAATATTGAGAACGGATCAACCTACTGGCTATTGGTTGGTTGATTAATGTTTTTATAAACACTGATGTTTTCTGTTAAAAATGATATTAGATTTGTTAATAATTATAACAAATGTTACAGTCTTATCATTATCAGGGTATGTAATATTTAATTATTTTAAACTTAAAAATAAATTATCTGGACATATGATATTTCTAGAGACTCTCCAAGATGATTATTTTAATCTTAAAAATAAATTATATAAAATGAATGTCGAAGAAATATTAAACCAGGAGGGATTACACAAAGATAATACTGAAAGCAGCTACGCGAATAATGAAGATTCCCGAAGGTCCAGTGATAAACAAGAAGAAACAAAACGTGAAAGATTATCAGCTATTGTAGCTGGTGGCAATAGTAAACAATATCTTGGAAGAGAGTTACAACTTTCAGACATTGACACAATGACAATAGAGCAAATAAATAAATTATACTGTAGATATGAAGCAAGATTGGGAGCTAGTATGACTAAAACATTAGGTAATTCTTTTATTAATTTATATGTTATGAGTGTTTCAAAGTATTTTAACGTTGTTAACCCTCCCAAACTAATACAAGACTTGGGGGAAGACCCTTTTATTAATCATGCTTTGACTACTTCATGTTGTGAACTATATTATAGATATGGAATGTATCTTGCTCCTTTTACCGCAATGTTAACAACTGCAAAACATATTGATTTAACTGAACGTTCAAGTGATTTCACTGAAAATATCGAGATAAAAAAAATGAAAGACCCAGATTTTGAGAAAGAAAATATCGATATAAAAAATGGAGCGACAAGTGACCCTACCGGATACGAAGCACACAGTGGATAGCGAAGAAAAAATAAATAGCGAAGAAAAAATAAATAGCGATCTCCCTGAACGGTCGAGTGATTCTCAAAAGCTCAGTGAAGTTTCAAAACCCAAAAATCCAAAACGAGTAGCTGCGGGTAAGAAAGGTGTAGAAGCTAGAAAATTAAAAGCCGCATTAAAAAGAAAAGAAACAGAACGTTTGAAGAAAGAAAATATGGAACTAAAACAAATAACAGCGGAGCCTACGGTAAAAGATACAGATAATGATGCTGTTCAAAATTCAAAATTAGAAATAACAAAAAATTCAGATGATGCTTTTCAAAATTCACAGAAAATAAATGTATATAAAAATTACATACCGCTATGTTTATCAATTTTAGCTGTTGGAATAGGATTTTATTTTTTAAAAAAAAGTAATAAAACTGTTGTTTATAAAAACACTGTAAATCAAAGTGGGGGAAAAAAAGATACAATAAATAAAAAAGAATACGACCCCTTTGAGTTTTAGTGGATGCCCTTGAGTTTTAGCCTTAAATTTTATTGTATAAAAATGGCGTCGGATGAAAAACAAATTGTTAACACTATATATCATGTGGGGGTTGAAACTATATTAGCAGTTGGATATTCAGAAATAGGGAAAAAACTATACTTAGCAAAATTAGAAACTTTACATACTTAAGATCCGGTTTAAGCGATGTTTTAATGACGTTTCATAAAACATACGCATATATAATAATGGAGTATTTGATAAAGACCATACACAGCCACACTCTCGAAAATTTGTACCCCGCATGACGTAGCACGCTTTCCACTTCCGGTATTCAACACTGACGGCGAGTTGACCTATTCAGGGTTTATTTCTAGTTTATTCAATGCAACAGACACACGCAGGCTTTAGCCAAACACAGAAAAAACAAAATTGTAAACATTTGCGCTCCAAAACTGAGATGCCACAGCTTTCTGAAAATCACAAAAATCAGGCCATTTGACACGCTTACGTCGGGCGTGTCAGAAACTGATGTTGCGCGTCATTTTGGACGCATACGGTAGAAACATCTTATCCTGAAAACTCGTAACAGAGTTACGAGGTAAGTCCAGTATCGTCCGAGATAGTTTACGTCACGTCGAGACGACCGCACTCTTACGTTAACGTACCGTCGTAACCGTTTCATCCCGGCAACGGTTTCTGCTCGGCGGTTTGGGATCACTGCCGAGACAATAAGGACTCGTCTAGGGCAATGTCACGGTCCTATCCGTACCCGTAGACCGTATACAGGGCATATCTTAACTGAACGCACAGCGCCCAGAATAACGTTAACGTCATGCCCTGGCCGTCGGTATCACCGGATCTGAAACCAATAGGGCATGTATGGGATAAACTTGGCGTCGGGGGCGGAATAATTACCAGATTGACACGACCAACGACCTCAGACATGCTCGATTACGAAACTGGCATGTCATCTCAGATGACTTCATAAGACGGTACATCCGAGACAGAGTGTTGTTTGCATTAGGCGTGACGGTAGGCATGCACGCTATTGTAAGGACTTTATGCAAAAAGACACCTAGAATTAAACCGGAAAATGAATTAAACACATCTTGCGTACACCTTGACATCTCTGAGAATTTTGAAATCGACCCCTATGCATTTTGACGTCAAATAACGACGTGACTTTTGGAATTTTTGCATCACCATTGTCTAAAACTTGCAGACATTGATCCAAAGTTTTGAATAACAGTAAGCTTTCTGGAAAAGTGTGTTTGTAGACAGAATTATACGCATTAGAATCCCATGTAAAGTTTCTAATTTTGCTGAGTATATTTAGAAAACAAGCACCAAAAGTAGATTTTAAAATGGAAGATATTTTAATGTTATCAATTGATTTAGTTCTTGCAACAATAACAAAAGATATGTTAGTTAAACAAGGTATTATTCCGGCTGATATTATGAAGTAAATTTCTATCCCTAGAGGCGGAGCCGAATTCGTCTCCTTAAAAAATGGCGAGTGCAGTAGTAATGATGATTGGAGGGGCAGTAACAAATGCATTAGCATTTACTGGTGGTAATTATTTATTTTCGCATTTAGGAAAAGATCCTGATAAAGAAAGAGAAAGACATGATAAAGCAATGGAACAATTAGAAAAAGCAAAATCTGAATGGAATAAAAAAAGAACTGAAAGATTAGATTATCTTAATAATATAATGAAAAAAGAACATCACGCTGAACAAACATTTGATAATGCTGACCAAGCTATGAAACAATATTATTATTATTCCCGAAGGTCCAGTGATAGCGGAGCCTCCGGTTTAACTGGAAAAGAACTTCATAGTTTACCACCAAAACCTACATTAAGTGATTTTTATACTCCATCAGAAGATCAAAAGAATAGAGAGATTTCTTTTATTATTGGTGGTATGGTATTAACTGGTTTTGTTGCTTGGAAATTATTATAGACTTTATTTTTTTTATACAATAAAATAATAATAATAATTAGAAAATATACATAATTGATTTTCTATATTAATAAAATGGGTGAAGTAGAAAAAAAAGATTATGGCACAAAAAGCAAAAATAATGCACAAATGCAAATAGATATCTCAGAAGAAAAATTTGAATATATGTTAAAAAAACAAAATGAATATAATACAAAGAAATGGTCTGATTTGAAAATTAATAAAATATATACAATAACTGACTATAAAACTGTTAACACAACATATGGTGAAAGTACAATATTAACTCTCAAAGACAATGGAGAAGTGTGGTGTCCTTCACATCTTGCTACTAAAATAGAGGATAAAGAACCACCATTTTATGTCAGACCGCTTGGATTTAAAAGATGTAAGAATAACAAAAAGAATAAATACCACGCTTATGATTTAATTTTTTCCTAAGAAATGGAAAAAATATATTATAGTCCTAAAGGATTTTGAAAAGGTAATACAGCTGTTAATAAGTTAGCAAAAGAAGCTAAGGTTAGCGAGAAACAGGCTTTAGAATTTTTAAAGAAACAAGCAGTGTGGCAGATATATTTACCCGCGCCTAAGAAAATTGTTAGACCAAGGTTTGATGTGTCTGCAAAGAATGAGGTGCATCAAGCTGATTTGTTATTTCTACCTTTTGATAGAGTTAAAAATAAAACATATAAATATGCATTGACATTAGTAGATGTAGGAACAAGATATAAAGAAGCAGAACCATTGACATCAAAAGACAGTAAAGAAGTTGCCGCTGCTTTTGAGAAGATTTATAAAAGACATTTGAACTATCCTAAACTATTACAAGTTGACCCTGGTAGAGAATTTATGGGTGTTGTTTCTCAACTAATGGCTAAACATAATGTTAAAATAAGAAGAGGCAGAACAGAAATACACAGAGACCAAGGAATAGTAGAGAGATTTAATAGAACTTTAGCTGAAAGATTGTTTGGTTATCAGTATGCTAAGGAGATTGATACACATAAAAGAAACAGAGAATGGGTTAAGAGATTATCAGATGTTGTTAAGGCATTAAATGTAGAGACAAAAAAACCTTCTCCAATTATAACAAGAAAAGTTGATACTGAAATATGTTCTCAGTCAAATGTTAGATACTTGTATCAACCAGGAGAACAAGAAGGTGGAGGTAGGAAACGTGCAACTGATCCGATATGGTCGGTAGATATACACAAGATTGATTATCATATTATAACACAGGGTATAAGAGTTTATTATTTAAAATCACCAGCACCACAGAGAGGCTTTGTCAAAGAAGAACTACTTATTGTTCCGGCTGACACTGTGAGTACCCATATGCATATGTCGTAATCCCATCAGGTGCAATGTATCTTTTTGTGTCAAGTGGTGAGAGTGTGGTTTTATTTATTTTTAGTCCATAAATGTTGTGTTGCATTGAACGTAGCATATTCATTGAGTGTGTGTATTTTTGTTTGTTGAAAAGTGCGTCTTTGTAGTTGTTGAAGTTTATTTGTTTTTTGATTACATACTTTTTCACACCCTTTGCTTTCTTGATGACTTGTTCGTCTGCTGTTAACACCGAGTATAATTTTGAACGCAGACCAATATATTCTGCGATTGGAACACCGGCACATTCATCTTTGAATTTACCTATTACTTTCTTGTTTGTTTCATCATAGAGTGGATGATCTTTTGGGTAGCCAGAGAAGTCATATTCATCTTTCATTTCAGACATATCATTGTATGCATCTTTTGTTTTAATGTCTACCAACAAACTATCACAATCAGTATATAACAAGTTACAATTTTCCCCATATCTTTTTTTCAATTTATTGTAATACCAATCATACATAAACTGTTTTGATAAATCAAGAACAGAGAAACCTACATAGATTGGTTTGTTTAGTGTTAGTTTTATTCTGTTGACATGTATTGCCGATAGTTCATCTGAGAATTTGACACGTCTGTTGAAGTTTGGTTTGGCTATTATCTTTCGAAGTCTTTCATTTTCAGTTCCATCTGTTCTTACAAGTTTTATATCTACTCTTTTACGTAAGTTCTCCATTGTTTTACCAAAGACACTATTATTCATTAATTTGTAGAAGTCTTTTTCAAATGTTGATTTTGCTTTTTTTCTGAATTCAGTATTTAAACGAATGTATGGTTCCATCCAAGGCTTCTCATTGAACTCTAATACTCTGTGTATTTTTTCTACTTTCAAACCAAGTTTTTCATAGAGCTCTAGAGTCTTGTAATGAACTACATACTTTTTCTTGTCCATGAGATTGGGAACAAGTTTTTCTACATTTAAAATACTATTATTGTCAACCAATTCACTTTGATAATCAGACAACCATTCTTTTTTTACTGCAAGTTTTTCGGGGGCTAGAGGATAGTCATTATGTAGTTTATGTAATTCTTTAGGATATTTTAAGTCTACTTCATATATTCTTCCTCTACCTTTTTGCAATTTTGGAAGTTCTCCATTTATCCATTTGAAACCACCATATGGAAGAGCTTGAAGCATGGCCCATCCATATAAATTATTGGCATCTACATACATGATATAATTATCTTTTTTATTTTTATCATAGTCTTTTAAATGAGAATTATTTGCTTTAACATGTCTCTTTGAAACCATACTAATACCACCCCTCATTCCTTTTTCAATGAATAAATGCATGTCAATATCTGTTAGTAGTTCTAACTCTATTTGTGTGTATTTTAGTAATGCATCCCATGATAAACCAGGTGCAGTGTAATAATGTAGAGGGTCAAGTTTATATGCTTTCATACATGTTTTTCTAAATGTTTGGAATACGTCTGCTAATAATAATACATCAGTTTTGAGGTATAAATCATGATAATCCCCTAATGTTTTACAGTTGTATTCTTTCCATACATTTTGAGCATGATCATAATCTTCTTGTTTGATGCTTTCATCTGATAGAGAACTATAAAACTTTTCTATATGTGGTAATTCATTTTCATTAAATCTATCAAAAGAATCAATATATTCATATGGATATACACCTTTACGCAAAAGTAAATCAGCCTTATCACCAAACTCATGCTTTGTTATTTTGAAATCAGCTTTGTCTGTTGCATCAACTAACCTATCTAATGAAGAAGCCATAAACTGGAAACTATCTAAGAATTTCAGTTGTCCTATACTAAATGAAATATACTTTTCTGTATTATTTGCTATACAAGTAATATTTTTGTTTGTTTTATAAGTATGTATTTTTTGCATTATAAGATGACTATCATAACCTTTTAGATTGTGGAAGACAACGGGAATTTTAGTTGAATTTGGTGTTATCTTTAGTTTTAGATTACAGGATTTATGTGCTGCACCTCTGTATTCACCTGTAAAATGACAGTGATCTCTAACTTTTCGGAATTCTGATTTACTTCTTGGGTATATTCTATTACTACAAATCCAACATCTTATAGCTTTATTATAATCTTCAATATTTTTTTCTGTCATTGTTAATTGTTTAGGATGTTTAAATATGTTGTTAATGTTTTCTACTTCACATTCTAAATGATTTAGGAAGACTTCAGCAGAATCTTCACCTCTGTATATTACAGGCTCTTCTACTTTACCATCATATCTTACAACTTGATAACCAAATCCACATGCTTCATGTTCGCTTGTAATTTCTGATTTATCTCCTACTTGTTTTGATTTAGGTTTTATTATACTTTCAAAGTCGGCGTATATTGCAAATGGAACAGACATTTGGTTTTGATAGTTTTCAAATTTGATTGTATCACCTTTTGATGGCATTTCTATTCTTAATGGTGATTTATTAATACCTTCACAGTCTTCTTCTTTGTGTTTGGTTAGTAGGTCTTCTCTTGTGAAACCATAAAGACATCTATCACAGAAATGTGTTTGACCTCCATATTTGTTATTTTGTCCGTGAAGTAACCTATTAAGACTTTTAATCCAACAGTAATGATATTTTGTTTCTTCTTCGCTGTCATCATCTGTTTCCTCTGAAGTTGAAGAGGTTAAAAGTAGATTTATTCTTTTAACCTCTTTAGGCTGGTTTGATATATAATATGGAAATACTGTAATTTCCTTGTTCGATGATATTTTATATCTATATACATTTAATGCTAATCCATTGTACTCACCAATATTTAAATTTTTATTTTGATTTTCAAGTTTTTTTATTTGGTTTATTGGAGTGGGAGTTTCAACGCCTTTTGTATTAAGAATATCTTTATAATCAGGATAAGATGAGGGTCTATCAGAATTCTTCGTAGCCGGACAAAGAGCAGAAACTATTGCTCTGAACAAACATGTGTCGTCCTTATTTTTTACGTTGATTATTGCTTTCTTATCTTTTATAACTTTAGGTAAATCAATGTATGAAGAACCTTTTAGTGGTTCATACTTTGCAATATTTAAATATAGTATTTTACAGTGGTCAATTTCTAAACCAGATGCAGTATTTGTAAACTTCTCAATCCATAATTGTAAATAAGAAGTTTGTTCATTATAATGTTTTTCAATATTTTTATCATTCAATACAGCAGCTTGTAGACCATGATTGGAAGAATCAACAAATTTCTTTTTACCATTATATTCATCATGAAAGAATTGAAGAGAAAGACCTACTGAAAACTTAATGCCATTATATTCTTTTATATCATTCCTAACTGTGTCTAATATTTTAGATTTGTTATCATTAAACAATATGCCGGGGTCTTTATAACTATTAGCATTAATTTCATACGTTTTTAAATAATTACATTTAGGGCGGTCTACTAATTTAATATTCTCTTTTAGTTGTCTTCTGTCTTCTTCATCAATGATATCTTTAAATACTTGGGATTTTTTTTTGTCCATTTTTATAATAATACTTTTTTAATTATCCTTTTTATTTTTTAAGTAATATTCGTGTTGATAATCAGGATTTCTAAGTATAAATTCTCGATGCGCTTGTTTATATTTTTCTTTATTTTTAATATAATGTTTATGTTTCATAGGTTTTTCACAATCCTTACATTTTCTTCTATATCCATCACTGCATAACTTTACTTTTCTAAATGAATTGTATGATTTGAATGTTAAGCAATAATAACAGATTTTACCTTCCATTTTTAAAAAAACAATTTTAAAATTTTTTAGGGGTGTTCGAGAGTTTGTAATTGTTTTTAGGAGGTGGTCGAGAGCAGTACTCGCAATTATATATATGTAAAGTAGTGATCCAATTTTTTTTTTTTTAGGGGTGGTCGAGTTTGTAAATTTTTTGGTGGTCTGGTGGTCTGGTGGGAGAGAGTAAAAAAAATAATTTTTTAGTGGGTGAGCCAGGATCACTACTTTACATATATATGATATCGATAAACATATTGACAAACATATAAACTGCATTGCATGAAGGGAGTTTCTGTTTTACAGTGTTCCCTATCTACAACGACATCCAATGGGAGACACAGATTGTGTGCGTTGTACGGAGGGAATTGTTATAGGGAGGGAAATTGCCTACATTTGCAAACAGCTTGAATCCAGATCAGGCGCCGCGTAACGCGGCGTCTGATCTGGATTTAAGCTGTTTTGTCTCTTGTAATTATGTGTTTCTGTCATATTGTCATTTATTTCAGAGAAACAGCAGATATCAATTAGAAACATACGATATTGCAGCAGTACAAGCATTAGCCATATTATTCTTGTGAGCAGCGACAAATGTCGTTGTAAGGAGGGCCGTTGAATGGAGGGAATGTATTGTTATCCTACATTAATCAATTATCGCTCCATTGCATGTTGAAAGAGGCTAGATTTGAGGTGTCACGAACAGGACACCGTACTACTATTTGACTCACCAACCATCTGGCTCTGGTCAGTGATGTTGTATAGTGTAGTGGCCGTATCCTGTGAGAGAGTACGCGTCCTCATGAGGGTTGTGTCCATGTCAACAGACATTGTGGTGGGCGTGGTCAGAGGCGGGCACTCAACGGAGGAACGCTTGGCTGTCACAGAGCTCGACCGCCTTTCATGCGTTAACTGAAAGACGTTGTCCTCGGTCAATATCAATTTTAAAAGTCCATATAAACAAATTTAACCGAACCATATCTTAATAATTATTTTATTATATGCCCTTATCGGTCGCTCCCATTTGATTAATCCAACTTGTAAAATTATAAAAAGTTCATGTGAGTAGACATTTTCTTTCAAATTGTTTAAATCTTCGTTCGCAATTCTTGCAAAGTGTCGTTTGATATAGTTTGCTGCCATTTAGTTTGTTTAGACAGTGTCCGTTTTTGTTTTTACACGTTTGTGAACATTACACGACTCATTATTAATTTCGCTGGTCAATATCGCTTTTTGCGGAACCGCACGTGCACTCTTCTCGACCAATCACATGAGCTCATTTCAGTAGAGTATATTCTATGAGAAACTATTTCAAGAAAAGAAACACTGTCCTACCATTCCAAACCCAGAATAGCAACTCCAATCGTCATCCTCACACCAGAACGGATTAACGGCCTCCAAGACACCCCGACCAGGGGGCGGCGACTGTGAAATGTTTAGCTTGCCAGGCCCTACAATTCTAGCTGGAAATAGCACAACCAATTAATAAAACGGTTATTGTATACATTATATATAAATGGTAACACATCTTTCAAGGAAAAATGTCAGTTACTCACTCGCAGGTGTGCCAATAAACAGGAGGATGCCTAATAACCAGTTATCGGCCCGGTATACACGATATCTCTATAGAAACAAAACCAATGCACGTGTATTTGTTTGCTATAAACGTTGGCGGCGTCGAATTTGGAAAAAAAATACAAAGATGGTCGCTGCAAACGTTTGAAGGTACGTAACGAATTGCTCGAATTGGTCATGTCTGTTTTCTTATTAAAATGCTCTTTCTATGATTAAATGTATGTTTGAAGATGACATTTTATATAATAGTATGTAAGGCATCAGTACGTTGCTTTTAAGTATTTAAAAAGACAACAACAACACACACAATTAAAATGCGTACTAAGATGGTGTTTTCCCCAAGTCCAATGTTTATATGATGAGGGCAGTCAAGTTCTCTAAGCTGAATAAACTAGGCATAAGCGCAATTTTAATGGCGGTTGCAGACATGGCAAAAGATACTTTTGTTTAAGGCATTGCCTTTGGCAAACATTTTTGAATTTTTCAGAGACAATGTGCGTTTTTTAGGATTCTGCGACAAAAAACCCACTTAGTGTTGCCAGAGAAGTGTTTAAATTTATAATAGTAATAACAGTAATAATATGAGACCTTCGGTTACATGTAGGAAAGATTTCAGGAACAACCGTTGTGTGATCTAAAACCGCAAACAACATACATGTACGAACCAAGTTACAAGTTAAAACCACGGAAAACCCTATACGCATGCGTTTAGCCATATACAGTGGAGAATCTGTTATTCTTTCCCGTTTAAACGCAAACGTACGCAAACGCAAAGCACTAAAACGTAGAAAAGAACAACTTTTGGACAATTCTGATAATTCTTGTTTATCTTGGTGGCAAACAGTTTGGAGCCTGATCAGACGCCGGGTTACCCGGCGTCTGATCAGGCTCCAAACTGTTTGCACTGCAAATAATACATGTAATTTTAGCGTAAACGCGTTTATTGGGAAAGAATAACAGATTCTCCACTGTATGTGAGTATGTATTTATAGTATGTTTTCTACTATGTTTGCTTAATATACATATACAGTCGAACTTCGATATCTCGAACTCGCTTAACTCAAATTATCAGATAGTTCGGCACGATAAATGCATTATTTCATGCTCGGTTAAGTTGAACATACCCATATTTCAAAGTTAAAATGTTGTGCCACGCTTTAACTTTGAAATACGGGTATGTTCGATTTAACCGAGTTGGTGATATCGAAGTTCGACTGTATACAGTCGAAACTCGATAATTCGATCTCGCGTTAGTTCGAAAATATCCATAACGTGGCATAGTTATCAAAATTAAACTTATGAAATACTGGTAAGATCGATGTAAGCGAGTTCGAAATATCGAATTTCGACTGTACTGATTTCCAGCATAGGAAGGATTAATGACGTACTTGTACAGTCTTGGGGACACAGCATGGGAAACTCGTCCTCCAGCTCGTCACATTCTCCATCCGGGCACGTGACTGGGTCGTGAGTACAAGTACTGTAGTGACGACTCATACCTGTGTTAGTCGCTGAGCCGCGCATCACACACCCGCCACGTAACAAACCTACACCACAGCTTCCAACACAAGAATCTGCCGACCTGTGCCATGAACACATGTCATCTGCAATACATGTAAAATGAAGAACATGTCATCTGCAATACATGTAAAATGAAGAACATGTCATCTGCAATACATGTAAAATGAAGAACGTGTCATCTGCAATACATGTAAAATGAAGTACATGTCATTTGCAATACATGTAAAATGAAGAACATGTCATCTGCAATACATGTAAAATGAAGAACGTGTCATCTGCAATACATGTAAAATGAAGTACATATCATTTGCAATACATGTAAAATGAAGAACATGTCATCTGCTATACATGTAAAATGAAGAACATGTCATCTGCAATACATGTAAAATGGAGTGTATTGTAAACAAAGTCACTCTCTTCAAATAGACGGGGTTATGGTTACACCATTACCCCATGGCCTATTTCTAATATTGAAGATAGATAACCACTTAAAGCAGCTTGAAAGTAAAGAAAGCAGAAATCACATTGCTTTACTTTACTTTCAGTCTGCTTTAAATATTCCTATGATGCATATTCATTACTGTATAAATTAACTATTTTCTTCAGTGTGGGAATAAGTTAGAGTGGTAAAAAGTCGTATATTTGGGGTAATGGGTGAAACAATTATTGCATGTGTAAAAAGTTTGGAACTGGAACAGACGCCGGGAAACCCGGCGTCTGACCTTGCTCCAAGCTGTTTATCGCTCGGGATAAAAACTATCTTCAATGGTATCAAATAGCTGCCATTTTCTACAATTTATAGTGTATTGGCGTTTGTTTTAGTTTAAGACAGGAACTAATAATGTGATTCCAACTGTATGATTATAATGTATCATAATATGATGGTACAGTGGTTAAGACGTAATTCTTATCAAATAAATACATTTTCGCTGCAACAGTTTGTTCATTGCCAGCTGTTAAGAGGCAATTAGGCTCCAATCCGTTTGCATATATAATTAAGATAAACTATTTACATTTATAACACTGCCCAATTTTACATTTTCATGCATTATTTGCGCTTCGTTCCATCAGAATGGAAAAATAACATCGCCGCCTTCCTTTCCCTGTCATTCTCTTTTCTTGGTCTGGGTCCGAAGCCATAAAGCTCAGTTAAAGCTCAAATCTGACCAAAACATGCTTGAGAACGATCACAGACTCAACGCAAAAGCGTTACAACATTGGGGCCTGCACTGTTTGAGCTAAATAGTGGACAAGATATAATTGGAAACTGACATTGTTAATTTAAAGTTTCCTGGATCAAAGAGGTGCCATACCATAGTAATAATTAAGTCTGTTATTTATATACGATTATACCGACAGAAAAATGAATTAATGTTAGACTGTATACATTTCTGAAATCAGTGGCTACATCAGTGGTATAAAATCATGTTGAACAAGCACCTTAGAGCTGATATCCCCTACCGCAGCAATTGCCGAGAAGAAAGTGGCACATTTAATTGTGGGAGGAAGGGGAAAATGGTGATCACCTGTATTTAAAGATCAACATGCAAAAGCTTTTTACAGAGTTTTATAAACAAGAAATATCTTTAAAAAAGATATTCGGCGGAATGAGTGGTTGAACTAAGGCTATATAGATGGGTGTGCAAAATTGAATGAAATTGAGGTTTTCAAAGAATTGTAATATCTTGGATTGAAAAGCAAAAAATAAAAGTATACAATTGAAACAGTAACTTTTATCTAAAATGCAAAACTATCATGTACAGAAATGCAAAACAAAACAATAATTTAACTCATATCCTAGCTACTGGTAGGAGATCCTCACATTAATCTATTGTTCTATATATCAAACTTCATTCATTGAGTTTCTTGAAACAAACTATATAGCATACACAAATGTACAGATTCAACAGTCTGCTCTACTTCACTCTTGTAAATAATGATGAAACCACACAATTGTGTTTAACTCACTTGAGGCCATTTATATTTAATATTGCTTTTAATGTATGGTAAATGTGTACAAATAGTTAACAATTAAAACAAATTGGTAGTAAACAATTACAAAACACCTAGCTTCCTCTGTATTTCAGATGTCATCTTAAATTGCATCAGCCCCCAGTGTAGTAAACAGTCTGGTCTGTGTCTCTAAATTTTACACTCACAGCCATATCTGGGAAAACTGTAATTGGACATAGACCAGCCTACAGGGCTCCAGATAAGAGGGAGTAAACTAAACAAATCACATTTATTCACTCATTTCAGCACCAAACCCTATGGTGTTACCACTCATTTTGATTGTCTCGAAGAGACAATTCAAATGTTTAGTGACACCACAGGGTTTAATGCACAAATAAAGATTTTAAGTTTTGAAATAATTCCCTTATCTTGAGCCCTGGCTACTATCCAATCAGACTATTCAGTTTCAACAGGTGCTCTCAAGTCTAAATTTCTGATCAAATATAATTGGTTGAAATGTGTGGCCAAACAGAAAGTGTGGCTAAATAGAAACCAGACAGCTCCGCCGAAAAATCCATTCAATTTTGTACATGTTAAAGCCTAAACAATACTAAAATAAAGCCGTTTGTAGCAAATCTGAGTATGACAGGGGCAGGTAACTCTTGATTCAGTTTCAACAGTAATTAAACACTTTCAAGAACTTATAATTGTGTGCAAGTATTATCAAAATAAATTCAGACCTGTAGAATTTACTAGAGTGCAAACACTGTTAAACATGGCATTTTCAACACCACGGGCGTAACACTCTTGACAATTTTGTCTGTTTTCGACAATAAATGAACGCATTTGAAAACTAATGGCTTTGTGTTTAAACTTTATAGTAGATCTATAATAAAGTTTTTATAAAAATTTATTCACATTGTTTTTTTTTGTCCATACTAGCGTGTAAACTGTACTAAAATAAAGCCTTTTCTAGCATTTCGAAGTTCATGTGTAGCTCTTGCCACAAGTATCTTGCTTTGACAACAATTCAATCCTTTCAAGAAATTATACTAATTATATACATTCTATGCAAGTATTAATAAAACTCTGTTTAAAACTGGAGTTACTAGAGTGTAAACACTGTTAAACATTTTCAACTCATCAAGGGCAGGTTACTCTTGACTAATTTGCACATTTTGGACAATAATTGAACTCATTCAATAACTAATAGCCATATATGGTTTAAATTTTTTTTTTCAAAATCCATTCTCATTTGTACACACTAGCATGTAAACAAGAAAGCCTTGTCTAGCATTACTAAGTACATAAAGGGCAGATAACTCTTGCCACAAAGTATCCTTTTTTTGACAATAATTGCAACCCTTCAAGATCTTATACTTATATACATCGTGTGTAAGTTAAATCAAAATCCATTAAAGACTGTAGTTTTTAGATGGTAAAAACTGTTAAATATGGCTTTTTCAAATCATCAAGGGCAGATAAGTGTTGACTGGTTTCTCTGTTTTCAAAAATAATCACAATTATTTGAAAACTAATAGCCGTACATAGTTTAAGAATTTTTTTTATCAAAATCCATGCATATTTATAGATACTAGTATGTAAACAATATTAAAATAAAGCATTTTATAGCATTTATAAGTACATCAAGGGCAGATAACTCTTGCCACAAGTATCATTTTTTGACCATTATTGCACACCTTCAAGAACTTTTACCTATAGACATTGTGTGCAAGTATAATTAAAATCCATTCAAAAGTGTAGTTGCTAGATAGTAAAAACTGTTAAATATGGTGTTTTTTTACTTATCAAGGGCAGATAACTCATGACTAATTTCTCGGTTTTCAACAATAATCAAATTGATTTGTTAACTAATAGCCATACATAGTTCAAGAAAGTTTTTATCAAAATCCATGCATATTTTATAGACACTATTATGTAAACAGTATAAAAATAAAGCATTTTCTAGCATTTCTAAGTACATCAAGGGCAGATAACTCTTGTCACAAGTATCATTTTTTGACCATTATTGCACACCTTCAAGAACTTTTACCTATAGACATTGTGTGCAAGTATAATTAAAATCCATTCAAAAGTGTAGTTGCTAGATAGTAAAAACTGTTAAATATGGTGTTTTTTTTACTTATCAAGGGCAGATAACTCATGACTATTTCTCGCTTTTCATCAATAATCAAATTGATTTGTTAACTAATAGCCATACATAGTTCAAGAAAGTTTTTATCAAAATCCATGCATATTTTATAGACACTATTATGTAAACAGTATAAAAATAAAGCATTTTCTAGCATTTCTAAGTACATCAAGGGCAGATAACTCTTGTCACAAGTATCCATTTTTGACCATAATTGCACACTTTCAAGAACTTGTACTTGTTAACATTGTGTGCAAGTATAAACAAAAAATGTCGAATACTGTAGTTGCTAGAGTGTAAAAACTGTTACATATGGCATTTTTAACACAAAAAGGGCAGATAACTCATAAATTCCTATAATTTTCTGAACAAAATTTAATTTCCCACGGTGCTCCTATGATGACAAATAACTATACAAAGTTTCATCCAAATCTGTTCATCGGTTTCAGAGATACAGTTGCGGACGGACAACGTGACGGACGGAAGGACTGACGGAAGGACTGACGGACGTTCTTACGGGAGGATACTTAAATGTGGCTATTTTCTATTGTTTTCTTTTGCGTGGCTAGCCACACAAGCGACAATTTATCTTTGATCTTACTTGAAAAATAATGATCTGGAGGCTAACCCTACCCCTAACCATATGTCCCAAAACTGGCCAGGTTAATGTCACAAGAAATGGCCAGGTTAATGTCACAAGAGACGGCCAGGTTAATGTTTTTCAATTATGGGGCTAAGAATTTTAGCCACGTAAGTACCCTCTCGTAAGCACGGACAGCCGGACGGACAGACCTAAAACAGTATCCCTCTGCCTTTCGGCAGGGGATCATAATAATTAAAAAGGAAAATTTATAGAAGAGCCCTGGAAGATGAAAGCGACTGTGAATTTCAATATTACATGTACTGACCATAACAGTTTTCAGTCCGAGGTGTTCCAAACATGTTGACAATGACGTTTATTCCATCGCCTTTGGATTTTATAATGAACAGTGAAATGGAATCGTCCGCCACCGCTAGAGCTTCAACATCATCAACGTAAACGATACCCGTCCTGCTCGTGATCTTGAAAATGTCGTTCTCCAGGGAATACGTCGTCGTGACGTCACTGGTGTCATCTGTCATCTTTAATAACTAAATAATGGAATTGGTCAAAATGAAAAGAACATAGCTTATAAAATCTAATTACAGAGCTCTATCTTTACAACAACACACAATGGGAGACTAAGATTATGTGTGTAGTTCGGAGGGTTTTTTTGTAGGGAGGAAAATTAATACCCTTAGAATGCAAACAGTTTGAATCCAAATCGGTAGCCGCGTGACACTGTGCCTGGTCTTGATGCACATTGTTTGTCCTTCGTCATTATATTTCTTCAACAGGGCTGTAAGGTAATTTGAAAGCAGGCGACACTTTAAGCAAAGAAGCAGACGATATTGCAGCAGTGAAAGAGTTAGGTATATTTGATCTTGTTTGGGGAACAGTAGCAACCATTGTAGCGCGGAGGGAATCGTTTTTATGACCATTATAGAGAGATAGTACTGTACTAAAAGGCGGCGGCAAGTACAGTGGAGAATCTGTTATTCTTTCCCGTTTAAACGCAAACGTACGCGAAACGCAAAGCACTAAAACGTAAAAAAATAACAACTTTTGGACAGATCTGATAATTCTTGTTTATCTTGGTGGCAAACAGTTTGGAGCCTGATCAGACGCCGGGTTACCCGGCGTCTGATCTGGCTCCAAAGTGTTTGCACTGCAAATAATAGTTTTAGCGTAAACGCGTTTATTGGGAAAGAATAACAGATTATCCACTGTATCATAATTCTGGTCAAACAGTGAAGACATTATTCGTTCCCGTTTAAACGCATACGAAACGCAAACACATTGCAATAAAATTTATAAAATAACAACTTATATAGCAATTTATTTCTAACAATTTATTTTAATCCGAGCTCCAAATGTTTTAAGCCTTATCAGAAGCCTGGTTACATGTACATGGCGTCCGACTTGGCTCCAAACTGTTTGCATTGTATAAACTAGTTTAACCCTTTACCCCATAGAAGCGACTTTTAGCGCATCTAATTTATTCCTCCTCTGAAGAAATAGTTCCAGTTATACCCTCATGAACATGTAGCCTAGCAAATGGTTGTTTAAAGCAGGCTGAAAGTAAAGCAGAATGTGCCTTAAGGCACATTCTGCTTTACTTTCAACCTGCTTTAAGTGTTCACCTGTATTTAATGTTATATACGGGTTATTGGGTAAAGGGTTAAACATAATGAGTTTATTGGGAACGAGTAACGCATTCTCTACTGTACAAAAGTGTTAACGATTTTGTTTCATTTATAAGCACATAAAGTACAGTTACATTGGTGGTTTTACAACAAAATATAGTTATATCAACTATAACAATGATTTAAGTAATCAAATCCATTGCCGTCTGCTTTCATTTTAAATCTAAAAACTCTTTAATACAAAAGTTAGGTAACTTGACCAAAGCAATATTGCTTTTTGTGTCAACAGTTTGAATCCAGATGGGACGAGTACATGTAACTAGGATCTAAACTGTTTGCGATAGTTATTATGAATTAGCCAGTAGCTTACAGAAGGAGGCATTGTATATAACTAAAGGACGTTGTACTAAACCGTGACTTCAATGAAGCATTTTTAGACAAGAAAATAACATGTGGGTTGTTTGAAAACTCTAGAAGACTTTTACCAAAAAAACCAAACGCGATTATGGTAAAGACCGTATGGTTATTGCAATAACTATAGAGTTAGACCAGACGACAATTATCGGATAAGAGTAAAAGTAAAATGAGAATGGGTTTAAAACTATATATAAGATATAATTGAATATGTCTAGTTTGATTGAATACTCTTTGTCATAAAAGCATAAAAGTATTACCCGTGCTAGTCTTGTAGCATTTCTGTAGAAATTAAGCTTTTTTGCAGCTTTAATGCTTTGGGCTGTTGGAACTGTATTTTTTGGCGGTCGATGAAAGTTGACTGTAATGGTCACCTGGTAACATAGAGATATACATAATTATGTAAGTCAAATAGCACAAATGCAGCGGAGAAAACGTTATTCTTTCCCAATGAACAAGTTTACGCTAAAATATTATTTCCATTGCAAACAGTTTGGAGCCAGATCAGGCTCCAAACTGTTTGCCACTCAGATTTCGTTTCGTTTGCGATTAACGGGGGAATAATAACGTCTTCACCACTGTAGTAACTCAACAAAATGCTTGTAAATTGAATGACTGTGAGCTACAGTGGAGAATCTGTTATTCTTTCCCGTTTAAATGCAAACGTACGCAAACGCAAAGCACTAAAATGTAGAAAAGAACAACATTTGGATAATTCTGATAATTCTTGTTTATCTTGGTGGCAAACAGTTTGGAGCCTGATCAGACGCCGGGTTACCCGGCGTCTGATCTGGCTCCAAACTGTTTGCACTGCAAATAATAGTTTTAGCGTAAACGCGTTTATTGGGAAAGAATAACGTTTTCTCCACTGTAAATAACGCAAGATGTGACATAATAAAATACTAGAAAGATACCTGTATGAGCTAAAAATACAAATTGTTAGTTGTTACACACAACAAAACGAAAAGACAGATACATACATATAAGCAGAATTGCATAAAGTATTTCAACGAAATACCAGAAATGTGTGATGTAATACATTACTTTGCAAATGTACTTGTAAATCAATGCATAACAATTTTAACAGTTAAATAATAGTAATTGTAATATAATGCACTGTTTTGGCAATGTAGTTATAGTGTAATGCATTACATTCTCCACCCCATTGCATGGTCTACGGCAATAAACGCAAACGAACTCGTGGCACGTTTTACGAAGAAAGTGTTGAACCTGAAAACTGCTTTATAGCATGTCCGATGACCAACTTCTTGCACAACAAAATTTTACAAGAAGCGAATGCAAATGATGCAAATGTGCCTTGTGCTCGAAAAAGAGGCAGGCAAGGGGCACGCCTATCAGGCAAACGTGGTTACTGGATGAACAAGTATGAAGACAACTGTAGGTCCTAGACGTACGTCGGACGCAAGAGGAACGCAATATGCCCGCACTTGTTTAGTACAGTGGAGAAAACTTTATTCATTCCCAATAAACGCGTTTACGCTAAAACTATTATTTGCAGTGCAAACAGTTTAGTTTGGAGTATAACAGATTCTCCACTGTACGACAGACGCATGCCCGAACTGAACTGAATGGGACGGAGAAAGTGCGCCTGACTGGTGGTTTAACTCTTTCAACACTAAGAAACTGTTGTGGGTTATTAGGTTCCCTTGTGGATATTTTAAGTTATTAAACCATGAAACAGTCTACTTGGAATTATGGCAAGTGTAACAAATGCTGGTCTAGATTAGCAAACAGTGTATACCCTGATCAGAGGGTTTCTATAGGAACATATACAGCCCGCAAGTTCTCATTTCGAATTAGGTCTCACCTAAATGCCAATACATTTACTTTTGAAACTTAAAATCATCTATATTAATGCAGCAAAAGAAGAAAATGTTACCACAAGGCAAACTTTAGAAAAAGGAGAAGGAGCACGTTTGATATACAGTGGAGAAAACGTTATTCTTTCCCAATAAACGCGTTTACGCTAAAACTATTATTTGCAGTGCAAACAGTTTGGAGCCAGATCAGACGCCGGGTAACCCGGCGTCTGATCAGGCTCCAAACTGTTTGCCACCAAGATAAACAAG
Source organism: Gari tellinella (assembly GCA_922989275.2). Lineage (NCBI taxonomy): Eukaryota > Metazoa > Mollusca > Bivalvia > Cardiida > Psammobiidae > Gari > Gari tellinella. Next base: position 97,139,263 of record OV277856.1, on the reverse strand, counting down.
AATTATCAGATTTGTCCAAAAGTTGTTCTTTTTTACGTTTTAGTGTTTTGCGTTTGCGTACGTTTGCGTTTAAACCGGAAAGAATAACGTATTCTCCACGGTACGTTCTGCACAATTTGGCTCTGTTTCAATGACAAACGTCCAAAAAGTCAATGTTTTAAATAAACAGCCTCTGGTTCACCAGACTGGTGTTATCGCCCCATGCACAGAACTTCTCAGCGAGGAAAATGCCAAATATAAGCTGATTAACCCTTATCATGCTAGCCGCAATTTGATTAACATTTCCAAACAGTAAGGACCCAAACAGTTTGGCATTAATATTCAACTTTTCTTCGGTTTCAAAATCATAAAAAATTGGTTTTAAAGGTTTTTTACAGACAATAACCTTGAAGCAGACGACAATTCACCATGATATACAGCGGAGAATGTGTTATTCTTTCCCAATAAACGCGTTTACGCTAAAACTATTATTTGCAGTGCAAACAGTTTGGAGCCAGATCAGACACCGGGTAACCCGGTGTCTGATCAGGCTCCAAACTGTTTGCTACCAAAATAAACATGAATTATCAGATTTGTCCAAAAGTTGTTCTTTTCCACGTTTTAGTGCCTTGCGTTTTGCGTTTAAACGGGAAAGAATAACAGATTCTCCACTGTATAGGTTAAGCTGATGTCACAAGTGTTGAGAGTTGCCAGGAAGTTCAACAAAGCAAACAAGATGGCACTTCTTGTTAACCCCTTAACTGCCATGACGTCATCAGTTTCGGACAATTATCGTCTGCTTTTATTTCCAAAATTAAAATTTAAGGTAAATTGGCTGAAGTAAATATAAGTGTCAAACTGTTTGGTGTCTCATAAAAAACTGTGTGACCCGGCGTCTGATTTGGTTCCAAACTGCTTGCAAATAACCTTTGTACTCCGGGTAAGTTACATTTGTACTTCGGGTACGTTAGTGAATGGGTCAAACTCGTTTAGGTCAAACTGAGTTAATTCTGAGAAATGTTGATCTCAGGGCTGCCATAAGTCGATAAATTCGACGTCTTGTTTGGCTGCTGACCCGTTACATCTTATTCTGTCCTAAACAAGGTATCGAAAGAACCGATGCAATTCGTTTATGATATATATCGTTTTTTTTATGTTGCACATTGTTTGGTTCCAGATCAGATATCGCTATTATTATGTCATATTCTCGGTTACCTACATACTATCTAGACCAAGATCAGACACCGTGTGATGGTTTATTACAAAAATCTGATGTTTGGATCCAGACCAGACACCGCTATAGTCGATGTCTGGTTTGGATGCAAACTATAAATATGTCCTACTCTCATTTACTCCACATACTATATAGACCCAGATCAGACACCGTGTGATGGTTATTACAAAAATCTGATGTTTGAATCCAGACCAGACACCGCTTTAGTCCATGTCTGGTTTGGATGCAAACTATTAATATGTCCTACTCTCATTTACTCCACATACTATATAGACCCAGATCAGACACCGTGTGGTAGTTTATTACAAAAATCTGATGTTTGGATCCAGACCAGACACCGCTATAATCGATGTCTGGTTTGGATGCAAACTATTAATATGTCCTTCTCTCATTTACTCAACATACTATCTAGACTCAGATCAGACACCATGTGATGGTTTATTATAACATTCTGATGTTTGGATCCAGATCAGACACCGCTATAGACGCTTTCTTGTTTGGATGCAGTCTATTAATATGTCCTATACTCTCATTTAATCCACATACTATCTAAACCCAGATCAGACACCATGTGATGGTTATTACAAAAATCTGATTGGATCCAGACCAGACACCGCTTTAGACGATGTCTGGTTTGGATGCAAAATATTAATATGTCCTACTCTCATTTACTCTACATACTATCTAAACCCAGATCAGACACCATGTGATGGATATTACAAAAATCTGATGTTTGGATCCAGACCAGACACCGCTATAGACGATTTCTGGTTTGGATGCAAAATATTAATATGTCCTACTCTCATTTACTCCACATTTTATCTAGACCCATATCAGACACCGTGTGATGGAATATTACAAAGTTCTGATTTTACTTGTCTCCAAATTCCGTTAGTTAGAGAGAGTTTATGGGTGAAATTACTTTGATAATCCAGACAGAATATTCTTAGCTTTCGATTTTTTATTTAGTTACTGGAGCTGGATCCATACATGAAATGTTCTAGATTGATGATAATTCATATTTAATTAGTTTAGTTTACTACCTTCTGTTAAACTTCCCTTCCTCGTCTTTTCTGCATTGAGAGAGACAGGCAGCCAGTACCCACTTAATCCATTATTGATTTACTGTCCACTGGGCTCACTACACACTGGCGTCGCTTTACAAAGATTGTAAAACGTTATACACCGATAGGTAATGCACGTGCATTTTGTGCTACGGTTGTTGTTTTTTTGTATATGAATGTTGTAGTTCCCTTTATGATGAACTCTTAGTCAAAGGTGATTATTTGAAGGGGGACAATCCTTTTAAATTTATGTATTGTACAGTATGAGTTACCGTTTAGAACTCTATTTTCAGAATAGTTTTAGGTATAAATAGTAAACAATCAATTAAAAAAACAAAACTTTATCATTCCTTATAAAAGTAGTTTTCCTTCGAATTTCCAGTTTCAAAATGGTAAAATCGGAGATGTACTGTATCTCCTTTTCCCTTTTATTCCATTTCATGTTGTTTTTTTCATCAGTTCAATTGTTGCTTGTTGTGTCGCTTGCTCGTGGATGTACATATGGACATGTCGCTTCTTGTTATGGCAGCTCGGAAAACTTCATTTATGACAATGGTTAATGTCTGTATACATCATGTTATACCGAGCTGCCATAGGAACATTTCATAGTAAATGTTATTGTCGAATCATCAAGAGGTGTTTGTTTCAGTCAAGATGTTGTGAAAATAGTTTTTTGAATTTGTTTCTAGTTATTTTACAAAAATACATAACAGAAACATTAAGCCGACTAAAATTTCTTGCTGTAAAAAGCTATTTTCAGAATAGCCATTTTTATCTTCTCATCATGATTCTTATTGTTTTGTCAATGGACGTTGAAATAAACCCAGGCCCCATTTCCGAAATATCTATTTTTAACTGGAATGCACGAAGTATTAGAAATAAACTTGATTATCTTGCAGACATCGCAGACGAATATAATATACTATGCATCACTGAAACTCACTTAGACAATAATATACACACAGATGACATTTTATTAGATAATTTTTGTGCTCCTTTCAGGAAAGACAGGAACTTTGCGGGTGGGGGGATTTTAATTTACTGCTCGGACACTTTGTTTTGTAAAAGACGCACTGACTTAGAATCGCCATTAGAGGAAACAATCTGGCTTGAAGTTAGACTTAATAATATAACTCTAATGTTATGTACTGTGTACAGACCCCCTAATGCAAGGGCTATATTTTGGGAATATTTTATCTATTCTGTTGATAAAGCTTGTGAAACATCCAGTCATATTCTTATAACTGGAGACATTAATGTTGATATGCTTTCCGATTTAAGTAGACATCTATTAAATAATTTAATTGTTCAATTTGGTCTCTCTAATATTATAGATGAACCAACTCGTATTGGTGCTACTAGTAGTACACTGTTAGATCCAATTTTAATAAGCGAGTGTTGCTCATATACTAGTGCCTATGTTGTTGAAGTTAATAGAGCAGTGAGTGATCATAATGCCTCTGTTTGTCATCTTAATGTACCTGTTAAAATACGCAAATCTTACAAGAGAAGTGTATGGATATACAAAAATGGCGACTATGTTAAATTCAATAATCTGATATCAAACTTTGACTGGGTAACCTACTTTGAAAATTCTGATATAAATGAAGCGTGTGTTAAATTTACTGATAAATATATTTCAATGGCTAAACAGTGTATTCCTTTAAAAGAAGTAACCATTAGAACAAACGATAAACCCTGGATGAATAGTGACATCAGAAGAGAAATAAGAATAAGAAATAGACTGCATGATAAATATAAATCTACTAAAAACTTAACAAATTTAAATAAATTTAAAGCACAAAGAAATAAGATAAATAATATGAAAAAACACTCCAGACTTAACTTTTTTGAAAACGTTAGTGGATTAATTGACACTTTACACACTAGTGATCCAAGGTCTTATTGGAAATTAATTAACAGAATCACCCGTCAGTCAGGACACTCATCAACAATTCCCCCTCTTTTGGATCTAAATTCTGGTTCAGTGATAATGGATGACTCAAAAAAGGCGGATATCTTAAATAAATACTTCTGTTCAATTTCAACTATAGATGAATCAAACACAAATTTACCAGACTTCATAAATCGTACTAACGCTTCCTTTGACTCTTTAACTATTTTAGAAACAGACGTTCATGACATCTTAGGAAATCTTAAATTAGGAAAAGCAACAGGCTGTGATACGATTAGTCATAATATGTTGAAAGCCACTCGTGATTCTGTTAGTAAACCTCTTTCTATTTTGTTTAACTTATCTCTTAATTCTTCAACATTTCCTAATATATGGAAAAAAGCTATAGTATTACCTCTTTTTAAAAAGGGAGATAAACACGAAGTGTCGAATTATAGACCAGTCTCCCTTCTGTCATGTGTGGGGAAGGTTTTTGAACGTGTTGTTTTCAAATATATGTATAATTTTACTGTAGAACATAATCTTATCTATAAATACCAATCAGGATTCCTTCCTAATCATTCAACTGTTTATCAACTTATTGAAATGTATGATTCTATTTGTAATTCTTTAGAACGAAAGCAACATACTTGTGTGATTTTTTGTGATATTTCCAAAGCTTTTGACAGGGTTTGGCATAGAGGTCTTATACAAAAACTTAAGGGATACGGTTTCAGGGGAATATTTTTAAAATGGGTAGAAAATTACCTCAATAATCGAGAACAGCAGGTTTTGGTTAATAACCAAAAATCATGTTTCAATAAGCTAAATGCTGGTGTCCCCCAGGGATCTGTACTTGGTCCTCTCCTTTTTCTTATATACATAAATGATATTGCAGATTCCTTGGAGACACTAGCACGTCTATTCGCGGACGATACCTCATTGTCATTTTCTTCTCAAAACGTTAATGAAATAGAAGCTGTAATAAACAGAGATTTGGAAAGGGTATCTTCTTGGTCCAAAACATGGTTGATAAAGTTTAACCCAAATAAAACTAATGTGTTATTCATAACAAATTCAACACTCTTTCAATTTAAACTTAACATTTGATGACAACTTACTCGAACCCGTTTCTTCTCATAGACATTTAGGAGTAAATTTATCTTCTGATTGTAAATGGTCTTCCCATATAGATAGTATATATCAATCCTGTATGAAAAAGGTCTCTGTGTTAAGAAAACTTAAATACATTCTAAACCGACGAACTTTATTAAAAATTTTCAAATGTTTTATCCTTCCAGTATTAGAATACGCATCAGAATTATGGGATGGCTGTTCTCAGGTCGATAAGCAACGACTAGAAAGCATACAATTAGAAGCAGCAAGAATAGCATGTGGGTTACCGATATTTTGTAAAAAAGAGTTTATTTATAGAGAAGCAGAACTTGAGACTTTAGAATTTCGAAGAGAGAAAAAGAAACTTGTTTTGTTTTATAAAATGCACAACCAGTCTGTTCCACCATATCTTAGCAATATACTACCTCCTCTTGTAAGCGAAGTATCTAATTATCCACTAAGAAATAATAATGACTATAATATCCCAAATACACGCTTACGTCTAACTGAACGTGCATTTATAGTGTCAACCACACATAGCTGGAATGCCTTAAATCAGGATGTTAGAAACAAAACTACCATACAGTCTTTTAAGACCGCACTAGGGAGTAATATAGATAAATTACCAACTTTCTATCAATGTGGAACACGTAAGAATAATATCCTACATACCAGGCTAAGACATCAATGTAGTTGTTTAAACTACGATTTATTTCGTTGTAATCTAGTTGCAGATCCATCATGTAGATGCGGAAGTCCATGCGAAAATTCATTTCATTTTTTTCTTGAATGTCCCTTATACACACAAACACGAAACATTATGCTAAACAACCTATCTCATATAAATCAAGTAACCTTAGATCTCCTATTATCTGGAGATGAATCGAAACCTCTTGATTTTAATATGCATATCTTTCAGACAGTCCATAAGTACATCCACGATACCATGCGATTCTCAACAAACACGCAACAATAAGTTTATGCTATTGTTATATATAGTTATGTTGCTTTGCTTTAGTTTAACCGGTGGCACTCTAAAACCAATATTTTGCCATTAAGTTGTACCTCAAAGAGTATTTGAAACTTATCCTACGTATCCTATTAAACACTTTACTGGATACAAGGACTATATAGTCGATTACAACTTTTTTTGAAAATCGTTAAACAATTTGTATTAATGTAAATGAGTATAAACATCACCCGGTTGTGCCATCGATTGCTATTCTAACAAAGTAACTATTGTAATTTCTACTTTATTATGCTATGCTACTGTTTTGTATATATCTAGGGAAAGGGCCATTGATAATGTTGTAATAACTTGTAGCCCAATCCCTTTGCACATGTTATTATGCAAATAAATATGTTTAAACTAAGTCGATTTTGAAAAATCCGAAGATTTTCAAATTTTCTATTTTTCAAGCGCGATTACTTAAAGCTCAAATCTGCAAGGGTAAAAATCCGAAGATTTCAGAAAAATCCGGAGAAATGACAGCCCTGTAACTTGCATGTAAATGTTTATACATTGCTCCTTCCCTACAACGGCCCACTGAACATATTAGCTAAAGTACAGTCCACCAGATACAGTGGAGAAAACGTTATTCTTTCCCAATAAACGCGTTTACGCTAAAACTATTATTTGCAGTGAAAACAGTTTGGTAACCCGGCGTCTGATCAGGCTCCAAACTGTTTGCTACCAAGATAAACATGAATTATCAGAATTGTCCAAAAGTTGTACTTTTCTACGTTTTAGTGTTTTGCGTTTGCGTGCGTTTGTGTTTAAACGGGAAAGAATAACAGATTCTCCACTGTAACTGTATAGACAGATAGACAGCAATATATTGTTATTGGCAGTGCTGTTGTCTGTTGACGGTTAATGCATATATTGGCAAGCTTAACACTTTCCTCTATAGAAACACCTTTATATGGATAGTAGTCAAGGTACAGTGGAGGAGACGCTATTTCCCCCAATTCAAACGTAAACGAAACATAAACGCAATTCACTAGATTGTGGAAAAATGCAATTTGTTGAAATATCTGTCTATTTTAAACTGAGTTGCAAATAACTTGGAGCCTGATCAGACGCCGGGTAACCCGGTATAAACGCAATTATTGGGAAAGAATAGTCCTCTCCACTGTAATTCAGCTCAAGGCGAGGTTGGCAAAGGCATGAGAGACCATAATAAAACATACATTTTATACTTCAAAAAGCAAGCAGAGATCGTCGTAACCAATTCATGTTCCAGACAACTTCGAAAGGAACCATTCGTGTCCATTTATTTACACACACATTCGCTAATAGGACAATATCATGTTGAACCGAGTTGATGTATTGCTTAATATTTTATAAATGAAACGGATAACAATGTCAAAATTATGCTCATCAATTTACAGTGGAGAAAACGTTATTCTTTCCCAATAAACGCGTTTACGCTAAAACTATTATTTGCAGTGCAAACAATTTGGAGCCAGATCAGACGCCGGGTAACCCGGCGTCTGATCAGGCCCCAAAACTGTTTGCCACCAAGATAAACATGAAATATCAGAATTGTCCAAAAGTTGTACTTTTCTACGTTTTAGTGTTTTGCGTTTGCGTACGTTAAAAGAATAACAGATTCTCCACTGTATATCAGCTACTGTAGAGAAGACGATATTTTCCCCGGTTAAACGCATACGAAACGCAAGTGCATTGTGATAAAATGCAGTAAATGACCACTTTTTGACAATACTGACCATTTATTAACATCTGAGTGGCAAACAGTTTGGAGCAACTTCAGACGCCGTGTTACCCGGTGTCTGATCTGGCTCCAAACTGTTTGCATGGGCAATAATAGTTATAGCGTAAACGCGTTTATTTGGAAGGAATAACGGACTCAAATATGCGATTCTGTGGACTGCATGTACTTCCATAGATTAATGATATATGGTTGAGCACAGGCTATTCATTTCGTTAAAACGAACTACATGTAGACGTAAGCGCAAAGAAATTCAATGAAGAAATTGGCAGGTGCTTTTGATTATTTTTTTTATTCCGACTGGCAATTAGTTTGGGCTTGCTCAGCCGGATAAAACGGTGTCTGATCTGGCTCCAAACTGTTTTCAATGGAAATATTTGTTTTAGAAAAAATAACGTTTTCTCCACACTATATATACTCTGCATGTTTAAATGGCCGTTGGTAATGCTGTCACAGTGGAGAATCTGTTATTCTTTCCCGTTTAAACGCAAACGTACGCAAACGCAAAACACTAAAACGTTGAAAAAAACTTTTGGACGATTCTGATAATTCTTGTTAATCTTGGTGGCAAACAGATTGGAGCCTGATCAGACGCCGGATTACCCGGCGTCTGATCTGGCTTCAAACTGTTTGTACTGCAAATAATAGTTTTAGCGTAAACGCGTTTATTGGGAAAATATAACGTTTTCTCCACTGTACTACTGACGATTTCGATGAGGACGAAGCCACGAGGAATGATCTATTGGAATGCTTTTAGTGCATTTCAACCTAGTAGCTATCAAGGGGGCATTGGCAAACAGTGTCAACCCTGATGAGCGTTACGCGGCGTCTCATCAGGCCACTGTTTCCATTGTAAAGTAACAAACAATTAGTTAACCTGTCTAAATACTTGTATTATGCACTCGCACTCGTATTTCTATGTTAACATTAAAACCTTCTCTGTAAATGATTATCATTAAAACTTACATGTCATACCTTTTGAATGTATAACATCTGTACTGGCTATAATTATGCCATTGTGCTTTTTAATGCCACATAAAGATTATGTTATGTTATGTTATGTTATGTTTTGTTTATGAACTGTTCTTCTGTATTGGAAAAAACTATTGCACTGTCCTCAGAACATCCTTGTATATCTACAATGAAACCGTCAAGCAACCATACAGGGAGAGTTTATTACAATATACTGGGTCCAAGGTTATAAAGCTTTTGTGATGAGTCTGAGTTTGTTCTCAAGCATTTGATTGGTCAGATTTGAGCCTAGACCAATCAAATGTTTGAGAATGACTTCAATTCAGAAGTTTTAAAACCTTGGACCCAGGCTCACCAAGCTGTAAAGGTTATAACCACGTCTAGACTACAGTGGGGAAACGCATTTGAGCCATAAACAGTTACAGTGGAGAAAACGTTATTCTTTCCCAATAAACGCGTTTACGCTAAAACTATTATTTGCAGTGCAAACAGTTTGGAGCCAGATCAGACGCCGGGTAACCCGGCGTCTGATCAGGCTCCAAACTGTTTGCTACCAAGATAAACATGAATTATCAGAATTGTCCAAATACGTTTTAGTGTTTTGCGTTTGCGTACGTTTGCGTTTAAACGGGAAAGAATAACAGATTCTCCACTGTACAATGTATCTACATTTACAAACACGTTTTTATTTTATTGCTTTTCGTTCAGTTTCGGCTAACCCTTTATCCCATAGAAGCGCCTTCTCGCGCATTTGGTTTATTCCTCTACTGAAGAAAATGGTTCCAATTTACACAGTTATAAACATGTATCCAAAGAAACAGTTTCTTTATCCTAGTAGAGTGTTACTTAAAGTAGGCTGAATAAAGCAAAATGCCTGTTAAGACGCATTCTTGTTAACTTTCAACATGCTTAAAGTGCTCAACTTTCTTTAAAACTAGAATCAGGATATGGGATGATAGGTTAAACGGGAATAAATAAGATATTCGTTCCCTCTGTCTAAATTATTTGAATACTTACCTTGTTAGTATAGTTTGTTGGTGTGAAAGGTTCGAACTGCGTGTCAACGAGGGCCACCTGACATCTATACCGACTGTTCGTGATTAAATGCAGGTTTTGGAAGTCGATGGCTGCAGAATCAATATCACAAATATTTAGTGCTTAGTGTAATATAGCCCCTGAGAACCGGACTTAGAACCGGAAGTGTCTGAAAGCATTTGTTAAGCCTGATAAAATGAATACAGTAAAGATGTTTTCTTTCCCACTAAATGCGTTTACGATAAAAAATATTATTTCCAATGCAAACATTTTGGAGCAGGTTCTTCATTGTTGCTACACAGTTTAGAATTGATCAGTGGAGAATCTGTTATTCTTTCCCGTTTAAACGCAAACGTACGCAAACGCAAAGCACTAAAACGTAGAAAAGTACAACTTTTGGACAATTCTGAAAATTCATGTTTGTCTTGGTGGCAAACAGTTTGGAGCCTGATCAGACGCCGGGTTACCCGGCGTCTGATCTGGCTCCAAACTGTTTGCACTGCAAATAATAGTTTTAGCGTAAACGCGTTTATTGGGAAAGAATAACGTTTTCTCCACTGTACATGTTGTTAGACATTTCTAAGTTAAAATGTATTTTTCTATATTTTTCTGCACTGCATTTGCAATTCATTTACGTTTAAACGGGAAAGAAGATTTTCTCATCCACTGAAGCTCTACTCATTAACCGCTCTATGGAAAGTTTAATGAAAGACGACACAATGCCAGAATACGTTACTAATTTTTAAAGAGACTGGACAAGGAAAACACTTAATAAGCTTTAGCATCTGATAAGGCGCAAAACTGTTTGTACTCAGTTTAAAATAAGAAATATCTTTAAAAAAAGATTTTCAGCGGAATGAGTGGTTGAACTAAGGCTATAGATGGGTGTGCAAAATTGAATGAAAATGAGGTTTTCAAAGAATTGTAATATCTTGGATTGAGAAGCAAAAAATACAAGTATACAATTGAAACAGTTACTTTTATTTAAAATGCAAAACTATCATGTACAGAAAATGCAAAACAAAACAATAATTTAACTCATATCCTAGCTACTGGTAGGAGATCTTCACATTAATCTATTGTTCTATATATCAAACTTCATTCATAGAGTTTCTTGAAACAAACTATAACATACACAAATGTACAGATACAACAGTCTGCTGTACTTCACTTTTGTAAATAATGATGAAACAACACGATCACTTGAGGCTATTTATATATAATATTGTTTTTAATGTATAGTAATTGTGTACAAATAGTTAACAATTAAAACAAATTGGTAGTAAACAATTACAAAACACCTAGCTTCCTCTGTATATCTATAAAAAGATTTCAGATGTCATATCTTAAAATAGAAGCATAATTGCATCAACCCAGTGTAGTAAACAGTCAGTCTGTGTCTCTAAATTTTACACTCACAGTCCATATCTGGTAAAACTGTAATCGGACATAGACCAGCCTACAGGGCTCCAGATAAGAGGGAGTAAACTAAAACAAATCACGTTTTTTCACTCCTTTCAGCACCAAACCGTATGGTGTTACCACTCATTTTGAATGTCTCGAAGAGACAATTCAAATGAGTGGTGACACCACAGGGTTTAATGCACAAATAAAGATTTAAAGTTTTGAAATAATTCCCTTATCTGGAGCCCTGGCTACTATCCAATCAGACTATTCAGTTTCAACAGGTGCTCTTAATTCTAAATTTCTGATCAAATATAATTGGTTGAAATGTGTGGCAAAATAGAAACCAGTCAGCTCCGCTGAATAAATAGCCAGACTTGTCCGCAAATTGTATTTTTCTCCAGTTAAATGCATTGCGTTTTCGTTTCGTTTGCGCTTATAAATGAAACAATAACGTCTTCTCCACTGTAATAGACACTGTACTTAAGGTTGATAACTTACTGAACAGTCCTACAGACTTGCCATGTGGCCAATAGAATCTGATGGCGGGTTTGCAGATTTTTAATGGATCTGTGAAGACCTTCAACTGGTACGTGCTATTGTCCACATCCATGTCCAACACAACCTTACTAACGGTCTGAAGTAAACAAGTCAACAACATGTTACTGGGGAATATTGCCTTTTACAGTAGAGATACTAGAGAAAACGTTATTTTTTCCCAATGAACGAATTTACGCTAAAATCATTATTTCCATTTCAAACAGGTTGGAGTCAGATCAGACGCCGGGTAACCCGGCGTCTGATCAGGCCCCAAACTATTTGCCACTCATGTTAAAATGAATAGGTGGAAATATAAAAAATTTGCCATTTTCTACACTTTAGTGCAATGCGGTTGCGTTTAGTTTGCGTTTAAACGGGAAAGAATAACGTTTTCTCCACTGCAACCCTTTCAGTGTCGATATTAATCGTCGACTTTAATCCTTTCACAGACAAATATTGTCTGTTTCAACCCTTGTCGTGCCAAGCGCGACTTTTGCTAACATTTGCAAATAGTTTGGATCCAGATCAGACGCCGCGTTACGCTGTATCCAAACTGTTTGTCACTCATATTGATTTTTACTTCAGTTTAAAAAGCATAAAAATCCATTTTTGATTATTTTCGCAGACGATATATTTGAGGCAGACGACAATTCAACACGGTTGTTGTCTGCACAATCATTACCTAAAGACCATCGCGGCAGTTTCTTAGAATTTTTAAAACATTCATATTTTTTTTTAAATTTTGCAGGTTGCTAGTATAAACCCTGTTATGCAGAAACATGAAATTTCCTAATAACTTGTTTTTGTGTATACTCCTAATTATCCGGAGACAGGTGTTTTTGATAATAAAATCTCAGAATAACCTATTCAGCTTTGTAATTTACCTATTTTTTGGGGTATACATATGTTTTCATAAAATAGAAAAAAAATTAGGAGCAGGTAGCACCAAAACCATGAAAACACCACATTATCAGTCAATAAAGGGAACACATCAAATATTTATTTTTCAAAGCTTTTTCTCCTACAGTTCAAACATTCAGATCTTGACAATATCTTCACAAATATTGATGGAGCATTAATTTACTGAAATCACACATAAAAATATAGGTATCCGGGTCAGTTTTTCTGATTTTCTTTTTACAAATATCTGCATAGAGAGCAATACATATAAATCTAATTACATATAGGGATATCTACAAATGCTATATCGTAACCACTTTAAATGCTGAAACGTGTCCAATATCCAAACTGTTCAATCGTCAACAATAAATCACTTTTCAAGCACTATTAGTATATATCACAAATCGTGGTCGCAAAATACAGGTATGATCGCATATTTGAACTTATTGAGATAGAAAAAAACAATTTTTCAAATATAAACTATATCATACAGTATTGGTCAACGGCAGGCAACTCAAGCAAACAGTTTGCATGAGTTACATCCCTTTGAACGTTAGAAACATAAACTGCCGCGATTTTATTGTTATCCTACAGTGGAGAAACTGTTATTCTTTCCCACTTAATGCGTTTTAAACGCGTTTGAAAGGCGTTTGAAACGCGTTTTATCTATTAACTTACAAACGCGTTTGTAAGTGCGTTTAAACGCACTTATAAGTTAATAGTCATAATATGGTTTTACATTGCATTTTGGGTGTTTAAACAACGTTAAGAAAGATATTTTCTCATTTTTGCACTTTAAAAGTGCTTTATATATACACAAGTTGTGCGAATTGTGTTTTTTAAAGAGTTTTATCTCATTCGATCGTTAAATTAGACGATCTGTGTTTCGTTTAAAAATATGGTGGTGCTATTTGTTCCAACCGAAATATTTGTTAATTGCTTGGATTCAGATCAGTTGTTAAATTACTGGGCATCTGATTCGCATCAATGTTTGGATCCAGATCAGATGCCGAGTTACTATGATCAAATTTTGCACATTCTGATTTTTTACAAATATGTTGTTACACTCACACATTTGTACTAAATTCTATACATGGAATTGAAACAGTGTAGACCCTGTTAGGTCCATTCTTTTTGGAGTTTATATAATGATAGGTTATAACAAAACTAATCTAAAATTATCATAAAATCATCTAAACGCATACCTGATAAGTTCAGACGTTATTCCAGTGTCGAGTCAACATATTCAAAAGAATCATTAAGTCACATAACATTTAGATGAGCTGTAAATATCAGAGACTTTAAAAGTCTCTGTAAATATGAAGGATTTTATCTATCTGTAAAGTATAACTGTACATGGTCAAAAACAGCAATATAATAATTGCCCATCGTGTAACCACTGAATTCTTGTATAATATAATTCTGTGGTGTAACTACCCGACATCTCGTTGCGTCATCAACCGGATATGGGGTAATAAAACTTCGGCTTATCAAAGTAAACATAATCCTAATTAGGGGTGCGAGTCTGTTGGGGGCAATTTTACAATTCATAGTCCGCCACCAAAATTGTCATTTTTATGGTCAGGTTACTTTCACAAGAAATGGCCACACTAGTGTTAATCTATCATATAAAGTAGATCTAATTTGACTTTATCAAATCTGTCAGTTTGGATCCTGATGTATTGCCGATTTAACATTTTACTAATTTTACCCCTAAATCCCCCAAAGTAATTGAAATAGATTCAAACCGTTTGAATAGAAATCAATATGATTTTAATTAATCTAATACAATTTAACAGTTAAGATCTCGTTGGAACGCCGAGTCACTCAGCATTATGATGGAGAACAAAACTGTCTGGTTTTTTAATCAAAATATTAATTCGTTCTATAACGTACATCAGTTTAGATCTTGATTAGATCATGGAGAAATCACAGACTGCTCCGTGATTAGATGGCGAACTTATCGGCGTCTCATCTACATGTACATAGAAAAATGTTTTCAAAGGTCACATAAAAATTGAGCGATATTGAGAAAATGCGTTTGCGTAGATGAATAACAGTATTTATTTGATCTTGACAAACTGCATACGTGACGCAATTTTCAGACGGGAAGATTTTCAAACAGTATCATTGATTGGAGCCAGATCAGACGCCGAGCTACTAATCATTTGATATGAACCAATGCTTGGATCAATATCATACGCCGAGTTACTCATGTCCTGGTCTACATAAATGATTCCACCCAGTTCAGACGCCGAGTTACTAAGCATGACTAAAATGTCAATTATTGGTGACTGCATCAGCATGACCATATATGGGAGATAGTAAAGCCAGACGTGTACACAGCAGGCATTGTCCGCCCAAGGCCTCTTGCAATCTATACACCCTGTCATACTGTATACACTCACAGTTTTATCTAGGCATACATGTACATGTAGGCATAAGAAGGGTACTATAAACCTAGTATAATTATTTAAATACCTTTCGGATTTATTTTAATTCGTATAATTGATCGGTCTCGATAAAAACAAAGGTATGCCGAATGAAACGCAAAAATCCGCTTATAAACGCGTTTATAAACGCAAAACTCACTTATAAACGCAAAACGCGTTTATCGTTTCGTTTGCGTTTCGTTTGCGTTTCGTTTCCGCATGCGTAAGCATAAACGGGAAAGAATAACAGATTCTCCACTGTAGTATCAAACAATTTCAAGCCTTATTATCACACGATGTGCTACCCGAAGTCTGATCTGGCTCCCTAAATTTGGAAAGAATAACACATTGTCCACTATATGACATTTATTTGTCTGCAATTATAAACTTGTGCATGTACAATTAAGAATACGTTGTTCTTTCCCCTTTAAACGCAAAAAACCCAACTAAACCCATTGTAATAAAACGTAGAATAAGACAATTTTTTAACTATTCTGACAGTTCATGTTAATCTGAGTGGCAAACAGTTTGGAGCCTGATCAGACGCCGGGTAACCTGGCGTCTGATCAGGCTCCAAACTGTTTGCAATGGAAATAATAGTTTTAGCGTAAACGCGTATATTGGGAAAGAATAACGTATTATCCACTCTACCACGTGCAACAGCACGTGTCTTTTAATTACAAACCTTAACATCCGGGTATCAAGTGATTTTAATCAAGAAACTTAGTTGGCCTTTATTTACGAATTTAATTCGGTAATTTGAGTTTAATTACTTTCACTGGATACTGGTCATTTTATTGTCGGTCTGTGACTACTGCGGTGCCACAGATGTGTACTTATATCAGAAGAGTTGAGACATTACTAGTCCCGTACAGCCGGATATGACGTCAATAAAGTTGGATTGAGAACCATTTACCATTTCACTGACAATACCGACAACACCGACCTGTCCAAACAGTTTTGATACTGATCAGGCTCTGCGTAACGCGGCCTACGATCAGGATCAAAACCGTTTGACATTTATTTCAATGTTTCTGAAGTCACAAACGCATAAACATGTATTTCAAAATTTGACAAGTCAAAGCACACGGAAACTCAACTGACAAAAATGTGGTACCAATTGTGCTTATCGGGCTATAATGGTAGTAAAGGGCTTGAAATCGCTACCATCACCTATCGAAATGCTTATTTGATGTGTTTGCAGTTGAGATACCGGGTAAGTACAATTCTTTATTCAGTTGTTTAAAGCTTAAAACTGTTCTATATACAGTGGAGAATCTGTTAATATTTCCCAATAAACGCGTTTATGCTAAAACTATTATTTGCAGTGCAAACCGTTTGGAGCCAGATCAGACGCCGGGTAACCCGGCGTCTGATCAGGCTCTAAACTGTTTGCCACCAAGATAAACAAGAATTATCAGAATTGTCCAAAAGTTGTTCTTTTCTACGTTTTAGTGCTTTGCGTTTACGTACGTTTGCGTTTAAACGGGAAAGAATAACAGATTGTCCACTGTAAGTACAATTCTTTATTCAGTTGTTTAAAGCTTAAAACTGTTCTATATACTACATGTGTCACATTGAATGGTCGTTAAACGCAGTGTTTTACTGCATTGATAAAACTGTATACATGTACATTGTATACTCAATTTCATTGGCCGGTAAGGATGTTATGGATAGGTCTAATTTCTAAATTAAAATTTACAAAAAACAACAACCATAATATTATATAAAACCTTATCAAGTAAAAAGAGCTCCAACGAACTAGATTTTTCGCTGCAATTAGTTTGTTTTAACCTTCCACCGCTAGAATGTCACCTCAACTGTAGTCGTTGTCTGCAATAGTTTTTAGAATTAGATTTAACCCGTTTACTCTCAATGACGCCTTAAAGCGCAATTGCATACAATATTGGTCCTGATCAGACGCCGCGTAAAGCGGCGTCTGATCAGGATCCAAACTCTTTGACACTCGTTTCGAAGTTTCACCAGCCATACTTCGTTACATCTATTTTTGAAACGATATTGCTGACAACAATATTGAAGCAGACGACACTATGGCGGTGAATGGGTTAAAAACCTCACGGAAAAATTGGAAATAAAAAGGTGAAGGTACTTTGAATGAATAAAATATCGAAACAAGTGTCAAACAAGTTTGAACGTTGTGTGCAGTGTGCGATTTAAGGGCTAATACCCCGATTAATTCATGTGAATACACTACATATAGCGTTTGAGACTATTAAATTATATACATTATGTATATGTAATGTTTTGTATATGTTCGGATTTGTGTCGCTTTACACTGCATAACTTTATAACGTACCCAGTCTTTTAGTTGTTTTCAGATGTCACTTCACGGTCACCTAGTCAAATCAACTTCACACTGTATTGGCGATTACTTTGTCAATATGACCAACTATGATAGGAACATTGGTCGGGAACTTTCACACCAGGTTGATAAAGCATTTAATTACATACCTATTAGTGAGTTAGATTACGCACGTGCATGTCAAACGAGTAATGCAGGACGAGTTATTTCAATTTCCGTATCAACCAGTACAGTCGATATGCACCCATATCACCCTTGTTACCCTTTGTCTGACAAACGGTGCTAATATGCTGCTTCTCTTTTCCTGCTATTTGACAAGAAGGTTGTAAAAGAACTCTCTGATCAGGGGTTGCGTTTTTTACATGATCTGTTGAATGTGAGTCTTCGCTATATACTGGGGAAAGTTCAATTGTTTTGGATTTTATTAACCTGTGTTATTATATAGTTGAGATGGAGTTTGAATTATGAATATTCGGCGAGAAAGGGTTAAATATGCTGTATACATGATGCATTTTATTGTCATTTATAAATCATTCAGTAAAACATGAAGTAATTGTGTAGTTTTTGTCATTATGCAAAAGCTTATGTGCGCTGTCTGATTATTTGTATTATAGCAGATGCTATACTTTCCCACTCATCGCATTTGTGCGGAAGGAAATCAATTACCCTTCAAGGAGAGAAGCTCAATAAGTTTATTCTTTCGTTTCAATCCTTTTCCTTAGTATTGTATAATAACGTCAGCATGTATAAATGTAATAATATGTACTTCTGGAAATAAATATGTTTAAACTATTTACCCTATAAAGCGTAATTTACATTATTGTCTTGTTTGGGATACAGCTGCAAGCATTGTTGTACGGAGGGAATTGTTGTTGGGAGGGTCATTTAAGGGAAGAAAAACTGTAGTACTTACAGAGTTAGCTTTGTCCGTTTTCAGGTCTATATCTACTTGTTCATGCTGAGTGTTGTTCAATTGTTGGAAGATTGGAGGGTTGTCGTTAACATCCAACACCACTACCCTCAAGCGCCGCCTCTGGGCCGGAAACAGCCGACTGCCCTTGACGAGTTCACACGACACCTTCAACGGCTGTTTCCCACTCACGTCCATTTTACCTTTGTCGTCCGTTTCGCCAAGAGTCTCACGATCAAGTTCCTTTGTAACAGTTAGCTCAGACGCCGTAGTAATGGTGAACCGATCTTTAGCTGGAAAGATAGGAGACGAAATATAACTATATGAATACAATTTACTTAATACATTTACATATATACGACGTAATTATATGAATGAAATATTGTTTTAATTAAACTAAACGCACACGTATATATAGATAAAAGCAATTTCTTGAAAAAGTTGGCGGTTCTTTTTAATCTGAATGACTAACAGTTTGGAGCTTGATAAAACGCCGGGTTTCCCGACGTCTGATCTATCTTAATCTGTTTGGAATGGAAATAACCATCTGAGCTGACATAAGTTTTTTTGTGAAAAAATAACGTCTTATGTTGACTACAGTGGAGAATCTGTTGTTTTTTCCCGTTTAAACGCAAACGTACGCAAACGCAAAACACTAAAACGTTGAAAAGTACAACTTTTGGACAATTCTGATAATTCATGTTTATCTTGGTGGCAAACAGTTTGGAACCTGATCAGACGCCGGGTTACCCGACGTCTGATCTGGCTTCAAACTGTTTGCACTGCAAATAATAGTTTTAGCGTAAACGCGTTTATTGGGAAAGAATAACGTTTTCTCCACTGTATAATTAAGTAGAGTGTACCAGTAAAGAAAATGTCAGTTTGTTTTTCTTTACAACAAATCGAAACGTAAATGGAATACATTACAACGTTACATATGAACAGATCTGAGAGATTGAAACAGATTTGGGCAAATTCAGATGTTCAGTAAACCTGCGTTTAACGAGGCTATGGCAAGTTTTCAATTCAAAACTCTGCTTTAACGTACTCGTGTTTTTTAGGAAAGAGTGTTTTCTCTCTTACATTTGAAAAGAAATACAGTAAAGCCCCTCTATAACGACCACTAAAACAAAGGCTAATGGACAGGTGACAGTTTAAAGCAAGGTGACAGTGAAACAGAAAGCTCCTAAAGGAACTTTATCTTTCACTTTTATCTTGTTTAAAGCACTCACCTGCCTTAAACACCCAATAATTAACACAGTTTAGTGGTTGTTATAGAGAGGTTTTACTGTAGAGTCAGGGTCTACACTTACATGTACATATATACATGTATCAGTATTTGATTTAGTGTGGATGGAGTTATAACTTGTGGATGGAGTTATATGTTTGTATTAAACATTTTGTCCATTGTAAATAAATTAGAGCCTGAATCACCGATTAACTGATAAACTGATCAGGTTCAGTTTGGCACTCAAGTAAATATTCAAGATTTATATAAACCCTACAGTGCTACATCCCTACAACGACCCTCCCAACAACGATTCCCTTCACGTAAAACGATTTCCGCTGTTCCTAAAACAAGACAATTATGTCTAACTCTTTTACTGCTGCAATATCGTCTGCTTTAAATTGACATATGGAACATTCTGACAGAAAAAACACCCTTAATGACGAGTGGCATACAGTTTGAATCCAAATTAGACGCCGCGTTATGCGGCGTCTGATCTGGTTTCAAGCTGTTTGTAAATGTAAGCCAACTCGAGCTAAACACTTTCAGGGTATTAACTTTCCCACCCTATAACAAATCCCTCATAACAACACGCACACTCTTTGTCTCCCATTGGATGTTGCTGTAGGGTAGGAGCACTTTGTTGTTGTTTTTTTGTATCTCATTGCAATCATATGCGTTCTGTTCTGTTGTACAGTTTCAACATATTTTATTTCGATATTGTTCAGCAATGGGGTCGGGCTACAAGTGCTCACAAGTTTTATTTCTTACGGGAACGAATAACATCTTCTTCACTTTATACAACTGTGACCCAAACAGATGTAATAACTTCTAAACATTAACAGTGGATAAGACGTTATATTTTCCCATTCAAACAAGTACAGTGGAGAATCTGTTATTCTTTCCCGTTTAAACGCGTTTACGCTAAAACTATTATTTGCAGTGCAAACAGTTTGGAGCCAGATCAGACGCCGGGTAACCCGGCGTCTGATCAGGCTCCAAACTGTTTGCCACCAAGATAAACATGAATTATCAGAATTGTCCAAAAGTTGTACTTTTCTACGATTTAGTGTTTTGCGTTTGCGTACGTTTGCGTTTAAACGGGAAAAAAAACAGATGTTCCACTGTATGCCCAATACAAATAGACTAAGTTTGCAGCCAGATCAGACGCTGGGTTCATTTTTGTAACCCGGCGTCTGATCAGGCTCCAAAATGTGTGTCACTCAAATGAAAGAGAGTCGTCAACTGTTTTATAAACTGGTTATTTTTTTTACTTTTAACCACATTGAATTTCCATTAAATTTCGTTGAAGTCGGAAAGAATAACGTCTTCTCTACTGTACATGATATATTGGCCTACTCGGATGTTTATTACATACACGTGTTCTATAAAAGGTCTAATTTGCAAAACATATCCGATACAAAATCTAATCTAATACAGCTTAAAATTAGGACGTTCTCCTGGAATCTAAATCCGATTAGTTTACACAAAACAAAAAAAAGCATAAAGTAGTACTCTTATTGTATCTAGACGGATGTCCTGTACTAAAAGTCGCTTTTAGAAGTACAAAAAGTTGACTCGGTTTTGAGTTCAAAATCAAATACAGTAAAACCTTTATACTACGACTAACTATTTAAAATGATGGATACTTATTGTATAAAAGATAGGTGACAGCTGAAAGCAAGGTGACAGTAACACAGAAAGCTCCTACAGGAGCTTTCTGTTTTACTGCCATCTTACTTTAAGCTATCACCTGTCGTAAACACATGATAATTAATGCAATTAAGTTGTCTAAATAGAGGGGTTCTACAATACTCGTGCTACAGTGGAGAAAACGTTATTCTTTCCCGTTTAAACGCAAACGTACGCAAACGCAAACGTAGTAAGTTGACTCGGGTTTGAAGTCAAAATCAGCTACTGTTGGAAAGACGTTATTCCTTCCTGTTTTGAAAGCAAAACGAGACAAAAATACAATGAAGTGTGACACAATGTAGCCATTGGAAGGTGTTTTTGTTGTTGTTTTTGTTTCTTCAAAAAAGGATATTTAAATCTACATGTCCAAACGTTTAGAGATAGATTAAATGCCGAGTTATCATGTTGGTACTCAAAGCAAAATACTTTTACATCTTGGGCCCGTCTTACGAAGCGTCATACGACAAAAACAGTCGTAAGTCAAAACGTTAAAATACATTTATTTGCTGATTTCCCCAATCTAATCCTGTCTTATGACATCTCTTTGGAATCGTAATTTCAAGACGATTCAAAAGAGATGTCACAAGACAAGGTTGGATGGTGAAATAAATAATAATTGAGACTTTTAGAATCTGACTTATGACCATTTTTGTCGTACGACGTTTCGTAAGACGGGCCCCTGCTTCGTTAATCTCGTTTTCAGTTAACACTTGTCATTTTAAAAACTTCCATGAATCTTTACATACCCGTTCACCACCATAGACGATTGAAATCAACCTTGCAAACAGTTTGGATCAATATCAAAACTGTTTAAAATAAATAGAAATGTCAATTTTGTCACTATATGGCATTTCGTCTGTGTTTTTATTGTTTTAATCGGGAAACTATCACGTCTTCTTAACTTTAACAGACACATTGTTACGCATATAAATAAAGCTTTGTATTTTACAGTCGGAAGACGTCACTATTCTCAGTTAAACCAATGACTCCATAAGTTAACTGTTACTATTTCTAAACTAAAAAACGTTGTTACCACTTTGGGAGTCCTGAATATGAAATTTAAAAGGCATTTCCTGTACCTCGACTCAATCAGTTTGTAGACCGAAGATACGTCTACCTATTCAGCGTATTACAGATTCCAAACTGTTTCAACGGGAATTTAATTTCAACTTGCAGTTGTCCATTTGGCATTTCAGGAGTCAATTATATCCAACACAACTAGAATCTGTTTTAAAAACATTTGAGAAAAACGGATGTTTATTCTTGTATATTTACATTCAACCTGTAAAGTCCTTATGTAATCCTATTAAAAAATATGCAGTCATCTGCCGATGAACCTACACTTCGAATCTGGATTTAACCAGTTCGGATTTCCCCCGTGCTATCCGTGGACTTCTTCAAATAGACTACATCGGGCACTTAACACTAAGCTCCCATTGGTCGACGGTAATATGACACTAGCGGAGTGATACAGACCCATAGGTCGTTGCCATCGCGTTGCTATGTGTGTAAATGGGTTAAGAAAACAACCGCGACCTGTAATTTTAGAATGTGCTTTGGCAATAGATATTCAAGTTGCACTGTTATTTGTTTGCCTTGTAAGTCATTTCCATTCACAGAGAGAAAGTTTACTGGAAAAAATCCTGAATTTTTATTACAGTTACAGTACATGTAGTTGGGACTACTTTCTCACCATATTTAGAAACTGGAATGGCTATTACATCGACATTACATCTATCAAACCTCTTTGACCGGTATATGATAAATTCTTATACAGAAAAACAAATCTGGCCAATAAACACATTAAATTGACAAGACAGAAAATATAAATATAAATATAAGGAATAAACAACATCTCTTTGCCGCTCATGACGGTATGACTACATTAGCTAATTAGCTGCGAAGCTAATGTAGTCATACCGTCATGAACGTCAAAAATATGTTGTTTATTCCTATAATATCCCTGACCTCAAAAGCAGCCACTGCCAAAGTTTGAAACCCCATGAACAATTTTACATACAAGTAGCAAGTCTGAGAAAGTTTGGAGCAACTCGCTAAACTAATATAGGAGCAGTAAGTTAAGCACGAGTTTTCCTTATAATATGTAGGAAAATGTTCAAAGGGCCATATCTGTCAAAATTGTCAAAGCCCAAATTACAAACCGCATGAACAACTTTTCATATAAGATGTTACATGCAATCTGTTACTTTTTGAGCAAATCCTTTTGAACGTGCATAAGAAGCTATTAGCTGCACAAGAGTTTTCCTATATAGTCTATGTTGGACAAACATCATAGGGTCATATCTGTTGTCAAAAAGATTGAAGACCAAATTACAAACCACATGTACACCTTCCAATGTGAGTTGTTAATTTGTGAATGTGAGGAGTAAATCCCTCTAGTAGTGTCTAAGGAGGTAGCTACACAACATTTTAAACCCATTCCCCCATTGCCTACTGACATGATTTGAATTAGATCCTGTATTTAACAGATTTTGTTTGCTCCTGTAAATGACATGTTTAATTCTCGTTACAATAATCTCATAACTTTGTATGTATTGTAGGCTAAAGAACATTCATGTACTGTTTAATGCTGAAATAAATTGTATTGTATTGTATTGTATCGTATTTTTAGTTTTGTAGATAGGTGACCACTTAAAGCAGGTAAGTAAGGTCCCGATCAGACGCCGCATGATGCGGTGTCTGATCTTAAGCTAAACTGTTTGTAAAATTGCCCTTACTAACATGTAACGCAAAAAGGCTTAACCCGTTCGCTCTCAATGACGCTTAAAAGCGCGTGTGCAAACAGTTTGGATCTTGGACAGACACCGTTTGATCAGGATCAAAACTGTTTGCCACTCGTTTTGGAATTTCTTCAATCATACTGTCTTATTTTTTAACTATGAAATGACATTGCAGGCAGCAAAATTGAAGCAGGCGACAATGACACGGTGAAGGGGAAAATCTCACGAAAAATGTGGCAGCGATAGGGTTAAAGCCCTGGCTATAACAGTTCTAGCCTTGATAATGGCATTCGTTGACTCACAAATTAAGATGCATAAATTCATGGTCATGAAACCCGCTGAATAGTGCAGATGTACTTTTGACATTAATCTGGGACTGAGAGCTGATCGATTAAAGATGAAAATCAATAGATATTGCCTGTGGTGACATAAGCTGGTAACCCTTCGCAGGAACAGCAGGGCTGCCATAAGTTGACATGAAAAATCCTAAGATTTCCAAACTTGCATTTTTCAAGTGCGATTTTACGAATCGTACCTTTATCCCATCGCCTGTTTCTAGTTATTTTGACATGTGGCTGCTTAAAGCAGACTGGAAGTAAAGCAGAATGTGCCTAAAGGCGCATTCTGCTTCACTTTCAGTCTGCTTTAAGCTACCATGTACTAGAAAAAAATCCGAATATTTAGGAAAATTCCGGAGAAATGGCAGCCCTGGAACTGATGGATTACCAATGTTTGACTCATGCCAAAGGCTTGCATAATATATTATGGAACTATCATGCACAATCGTCGGGTTTAGTACACAAAGGTCTTTCACACGTTGACTGTAACCTTTGGTAATACAGTAAAATCTCTCTATGACGACCACTAAAACGAGCGCTAATTGTTTGTATAAAAACACCTAATAATATTTACAAAAATCGTAAACGCCTAATAATTGATACCATTTTGTGGTCGTAACAGAGAGGCTTTACTGAAAAGTCCCATTGCTAGACGACTTAACACATTTAAACCTAGCAACGACTATATTCGTCTTTAAAACAGTGAACAAGTATAGAGCTCACTTGCCCTATGCAAAAAGTGTTGACCCATATCAGATGGATCCTGCAAGAGCCCCATGAACAGGGATTATAATGTTTGCTATTTTGTAGTATATTGCGAAAAACAACCCTTATTAAAAAATAAATGGACTGGCTTAATAAGAAAATGGAATCGTTCATTAAAAGTTCTACATGATAGAATGAGTAAAGCGACCGTCAAAGGTAACTGAGGCTTCTGAAAGGCTCCAGAAACATACCAGACCAACACATCGATTATCTACGTTGCCTGTTGTACTTGAAATCGAGTTTCAATTGTTTACCAATAGTCTTTTCAGAAAGTTATGAAAAGGTATGTTTTAAATTTCTCTTGAAATACGTGCCTGATTGAGCGACGCACGATCATGAATGTCGCAAATTGCTTTAAAGAGATTAAACACCAAATGGTGTATTAGCAAACAAAAAGGAACTCGTAAAAGCAAATGTGCGGCGTTACATGTACCATGCATATGGCATCAGCAATGTGCTCAGTCAAGAAAATCAACAAATCTCAGTTTGTTTGGAAAGTCAAAGGTTTGGAAAGTCAAAGGCCTTTCCATCTGCGCCCTAGGACGTAGTAGATATTTGTTTTAAACTTCGTTACATAGAGTTCAAATAACATATACCGTTTAATAAGAATAGTATCTTAGTCGATGTGGGCTTAAACGTTGTCTTAAATTTTATATTTTGTTTTGCCTCCTTCGCATGGGTTCGAATCCTGCCCGAGCTAAGTATTTCTTTGATATACATGTATCTTTTTAAAAAGATAAATCCTTTTAAAAAAAATAATTTTAACTAGTTTATATAAGCGTCAGACATCCATTGATACACAAACAATTTTAAGTCACACTTTGGGTTTTCAGTCTCTTTAAACATCTAAATACAGAAATCTGGGTCACGTTGCTTGACATCGTTGCGGGAGGCAATATTTACACACTATCCTGTTGAGTACTGTGATTAAAATGTCTGGGAACGAGGAAAATAATTCGAGAGTACAGTACTCGATATGTTCAAACCTACTGTACAAAGATCCATAGTACGCAGGGCAGAAATTGTCTCTTCTTTAGCCGAATATTCATTATTCGCTCATATGGAATATGCATCATATGCTGTTTTTTGTCTCCAAAATTATATAATGGACATTTGTCAGGAGAAACACAAAGACGTATGACAAACAGTTTTAATCCAGATCAGACGCGCTTTACGCGGCGGCTGATCTGGATTCAAACTGTTTAAAAATGGATACCAATTTGTGCTAAGCTCTCTTAGGGTTCAAACAGGCGGCATTGCAGCATCATAAACCAGTCGACAGGATGTGCATACGTGCACAAATAGTCCACCGTACCTACCAGTTGCCCGGATCATAGCATTGAAACAACAACCGTTCTGATTGGACGATGTCATTCAAAGCTTTTAATTAATTACTTTCCATCAAATCGATCATCGATTGTTGAAAACTGACAAGTCTTTCCGCAGTACGGTTATATTGTTTACACACCTAATCCCTAAGGAATATTCCGTCTAAGGGTTGCAACTAGGCTCTCAAAGGTAAACATAGTCTTTCAAAAGAAACAAATTCTTGATGTCTATAAATCATCTACAATGAAGTTGTTAGGAAATAAGAGACATCACTTTCTTCCACAGATGTAGAGGGAAAGGCCCGTTGTTTATTACAGGTTTCAATACTTGCCATTTTTCGCCAGATGGTGTTATTGACACAGAACTCGAGTCGGTCAATGATAAGCCATCGTAGGATATTTATTGGGAACTTGTTAAGAACATTGGCTTAACCCCTTTACTGCCTTACCTCGAATACAGCGGTTATTTGCAAACAGTTTAAATCTTGATTAGACGCCGCGTAACGCGGCGTCTAATCAGGATTCAAACTGTTTGACACTCATTTCAATATTTCTTAACTCAAAAAACCTAAAAATTGAATTTGAGAAATCAAAGCAGACGACATTTGTTTATAATAGATGACGTCATTGCAGTGAAGGGGTTAAAGTCGTATAGAAGAATGGCAGATATCTAACTAATGATGCTTTGGCAAGTGTATCAGCAAACACAGTGTAAAGCTATGGCCTCTAAGAGGTGATTAAATTTGTAGGTCAAGCATAAGGAAAATACCGGAAGTGATTGTATATTTTTAACGGCATGCACTAGTATCAACATACAGTAAATACATTGTACGAGTGGTCATTAATTAAGAAGCACAGTGATCGCATATATTTGTTACAATTTAACCCATTTACCCATAGTATGTTTCTAGTTGTGAAGACGGGTGACCGTTTAAATCTGGTTGAACATAAATCACGAGGCACATTCTGCTTTACTCTAGACTGCTTTAAGCTAGCATATTCTAGTATAAAGAAAACATTTCCTATGGTGCATAATTATGCTGTACGCTCGTATATAGTGTTAATATTGTCTATATTGGGGAGTAATCGGTTAAAGCAGGGCAGGTACAGTGGAGAAGGTGTTATTCTTTCCCAATAAACGCGTTTACGCTAAATCTATTATTGCCCTTGCAAACAGTTTGGAGCCAGATCAGACGTCGGGTAACCCGGCGTCTGATCAGGCTCCAAACTGTTTGCCACCAAGATAAACAAGAACTATTAGAATTGTCCAAAAGTTGTTCTTTTCTACATTTTAGTGCTTTGCGTTTGCGTACGTTTGCGTTTAAACGGGAAAGAATAACAGATTCTCCACTGTACATTAAGAATTACGAATGTTCTGATATAAACCAAACAATTTCTATGCAAGATAATCAACTTATCTCTTTGAGTGGTAGATAAATGCAATATTAAGTGGAAACAAACAAGTTATATTTGCCAAATAAATGCACGTGTGGAAAAATAATCAAACAGTTCTAAGGCTTATCAGACATCGTGTAACAGACTGTCGGACCAAGTTCAAAAATGTTTTTTGCACTAAGGTTAAGATAAAGTATCTATATGTTTAAACAATTGTCTAGATCATTAGATACGCCTGTCAAGAGGCATGCCTCTACCAATGACAGTAGGAATTATTGCAATTTTACGAACTCGTCCAAAATATTTAGGCAGTGAAATATCTAATCAAGTACAGTGGAGAATCTGTTATTCTTTCCCGTTTAAACGCAAACGTACGCAAACACAAAACACTAAAACGTAGAAAAGTACAACTTTTGGACAATTCTGATAATTCATGTTTATCTTGGTGGCAAACAGTTTGGAGCCTGATCAGACGCCGGGTTACCCGACGTCTGATCTGGCTCCAAACTGTTTGCACTGCAAATAACAGTTTTAGCGTAAACGCGTTTATTGGGAAAGAATAACTTTTTCTCCACTGTATTACGAGAATCGGTAAATAGGTGTTCAAGTTGACAGACAAATGGACGGATAGGCGAACGGACAGCACAATGCCTTTATAATTCATCCCATATTCAACATGGCTATAAAGCGCGTCATTTTCTGCAACGTATTGCTTTGTGTTTGAAAACGTTTTCTATACAATTTGCAATAGAAATAATAGATTTAGCGTAAACGCGTTTATTGGGAAAGAATAACGTTTTCTACACTATATATCTAGCTATTTTCCCCACAACAATAAATGTCGATGCAGCAGTTTTATATAGTGGAGAAGACGTTATTCTGTCCCAATAAACGTTTAGTTTCGATTACAGGCGAGAAGACGGTGTTCTTTCCCAATAAACGCGTTTATTCTAAAACTTATTTCAATTGCAAACAGTTTTGAGCCAGATTAGACGCCGGATAACCCGGCGTCTGATCAGGCTCCTAACTGTTTGTCATTCAGATTAGATAAATAGTCACATATTTGTAAAAAAAATGTAATTTTACTGCATTGCGTTCGCGTTTCGTTTGTATTTAAACGGGAAAGAATAACGTCTTCTCCACTGTAACCACAGTAACATCTTGTTTCTTATACAGTCCATTGACTATTCGCGGGAGAAGAAGTGGAAAATCATGTCCCGGAGATCAGGTTGTCTGTCAGTGAAGGAATCGATCACGTCAATGTTCCACCTGGATAATGCTCCAGGATAAGTCTAGAGATCTTGCATTTTTATCGATTCAGCGGCTTTCCTGTGATGCAATCTATCAATACCCCAGGGCTGCCATTTCTCCGGATTTTTCCTAAATCTCCGGATTTTCCCCAGTTCATGGGGGCTTAAAGCAGGCTAAAAGTAAAGCAGAATGCGCCCTAAGGCACATTCTGCTTTACTTACAGCCTGCCTTAAGTAGTCGCATGTCAACAAAACAAGAAAAAGCTATGGAGTAAAGGTACAATTCGTAAAATCGCACTTGAAAAATGCAAATTTGGAAATCTTAGGATTTTTCATGTCAACTTATGGCAGCCCTGCAATCTATCAATACCCACGGTTTATTGTCTCTCAGTGCTCCCTGCACCATGGTGTTCAATGTTCGCTGTGGTTTTAATTAAATATATCGACTGATCTGTATCATCAACTAGGTACAGTGGAGAAAATGTTATTCTTTCCCGTTTAAACGCAAACGAATTTGATTTGATTTGATTTGGTTTGATTTCACGTCGCTTTCAACAGTATTTCAGTCATATCGCGACGTCCAGCTAATTATAGGTGGAGGAAGACCCCAGAAGTCCTTTATGCACTGTTTCAGGCACAATTCGGCAACTGGGTAGAACCACCGACCTTCCGCAAGCCAGCTGGAAGGCTTCCCCACATGAAAAATCCGAACGACCCTACTGGGATTCGAACTCACAGCGGTGAGGAGCGAGGAGCTTAGTGATGTAAGTCACAGTGACTATACCACTAGGCCACGGAGGCCCCTTAAACGCAAACGAAACGCACACACATTTCACTTAAATGTAGAAATTAACAATTTTTTTTTATACTTCTCTCTATTTATTTTAATCTTTGCAATGGAAATAATTGTTTTAGAGTAAACGCGTTTACTGGGAAAGAATAACGTTTTCTCCACTGTAATACCGGTATATAGAACACTATAAGTCTAACTAGAAATAAACCCACGAATGATGTTGACTTTCCCGAAATACTCTACAATAGATGATCAAAGTACACTGTCAGTTTATTAACTGATATTTACCTTAAGGTTATAGCCAGTTTACTTTTCTGTTTAAGCCTATGATTGAAAATTTAATACATCGGAGAATTCGTTTTTCTTATGATATTAGCAAAATCGGATTTATAAGGAATTAACAAAGTACATGCATTTTCAATTGTATGAACACTTTACATACGATTGATATTGCACTGTATAGTTTGCAAGTTTATGTGATAAGTGTGTTTATTACACACTTTTAATTAATTATCTAGAATATGAATCCTTCATGCATACTAACTACAGTCGTTTTTAAAAACCATAGGTCTGAGTAAATGATCATGCATACGTACAAGTAATATGTTTGATGCGAACAATTAATAA
This sequence comes from Gari tellinella, assembly GCA_922989275.2. Lineage (NCBI taxonomy): Eukaryota > Metazoa > Mollusca > Bivalvia > Cardiida > Psammobiidae > Gari > Gari tellinella. The sequence goes on along the minus strand of OV277856.1, from coordinate 97,108,571 downwards.
ATACATGTATTTCATCTATGAATACGTCTTGTCCAATTTATATTCAGACGTCAAATTGCAAGACTAACGTCTGACTTCACCATTATTACACATGGTACAGTAACGAAGACATGTCCCCCGTTCCAAACGCAGTGCATTAAAATGTAGGAATTTCTTGAAATGTTTAACGATCATTTATAATCTATGTGGAAAACAGTTTGATGTAACCCAGCCTGTGATCTGACTCCAAAGTGTTTGCCATGAAAATAATGTTTACAGTTGTTTTATGCATAAATGCGTCGATCCGGATATACATGTACATTGTAATAAAATCCGGATATAATAACGGCTTCTCCGCTGTACATTCAAAATCATAGTGTAGGTCTGTAGGACCAAGCTGAACAGCGTTCTTATTCTCAATGACGCTTAAAAGCGCGTTTGCAAACAGTTTGGGTCCTTACATCCTTAGAGTGTTTCTCAAGCATGACTTGGATAACATTTACAAACAGTTGAACACAGATCAGACGCTGGATCACGAGGCGTCTGATCTCGGTTCAAACTGTGTGTCACTCGTCTTTATGTTTCTTCTGTCATAATAGCCAACAAGTAACTTTTAGAAAAAATATTTGAAGCAGAAATATTGCAGCAGTGAAAGAGTAAGGCATACTTTTATTGTTTGGGGAACAGCGGCAAACATGGTTGTAAAGAGGGAATCGTTGTTCGGAGGCAGTTGTACAGTGGAGAATCTGTTATTCTTTCCCGTTTAAACGCAAACGTACGCAAACGCAAATAGATGTATGCGCCATGTGTGAATGGCTGCATTTTTCTCAGCTCTCACAGTTATCAATATTCAAAGTGGAATTACTTTATATAAACTTCTGAAACTTGACAGTGTTGTAAATGAATATAGTTTTAAAAGAATGGTGTGATTTTATAGTGATTTTATAGTGAGATTTAAAAGATATTGTGGATTTAATAAATCATATTTGTGGAGTATATAGTGTTACACTGGACATATTGGATATTTAATTCAACATGTGTTTAGCCCAAGGCAGTCCTGACCATCTACCAAAGCAGATTAGATATACGGATAAGTACATTTATTCACTTAGTCAATTATCACCTTATTCTAAACCTGATCCCCTTCTATTATCTAGATTGAAAGAGTTAGGTCTTTATGACTTTGGGCAATTTGGATTAGCAAAGTATAGGGGTACAAAAGGGGGTAAATCCAAACTGAAACGCATTTGGGATACAAATGATGGCATTCATCATGAAATTATTACAGAATTACCACAGTCAATAGAAGTTGTTTCCAGTACTTGTCAAACAAATAGTAAACTTGAAATCTCAGTTGAACCTCCTAAAGCAAATACACAAAATCTCATTCATGTAAAGTATGAACAGCCCATGTCCACCAAACCTCAAAAGCAAATTAACGTCTGCAGTTTAAACCCAAGATCAGTAAAAAATAAAGCTTTGGCTATACATGACTATATAATCTCAAATGATGTTGATGTAATGGCCGTCACTGAGACCTGGCTTGGTAGTGCTGCAGATAAACCGTGCTTAGGTGAACTGGTTCCTGACAGCTATAAGATCAAACATGTTCCTCGCTGTAGTGGAAGCCGGGTGGTGGAGTGGGGCTCATATATAAGGCATCAATTGATGTTAAAATCCTTTCCTCTACCAAAGATAATGATTTTTCAACTTTTGAGCACATTGACTGTACTTTAAGCATCAAAGATTTCACAGTGCGTCTAGCAGTCATCTACAGACCCCCTCCATCCACGGCAAACGGTCTAAAAATCTCAGACTTTCTTGACAAGGAATGGCCACTTTTCTTATCGAAATTTTCAACCATTGATAAACAAATCATCATTGTAGGGGATTTAAACCTTCATCTTGATATCTCAAACGATAGGAACACTGTCAATTTCGTCAGTACGATGGATTCATTTGGTTTTCAACAGCATGTCAAAGAAGCCACTCATGTCGGGGGACACACTCTTGACGTTGTTATAACAAGAGATAACGAAGACTGTGTGTCAAATATCGAAGTCACTGACCCTGGACTATCTGACAGTAGTGGCAAAATCTCAAGAGACCATTTCTCTGTGTCTTTCAGAGCAAAGGCAGAAAAACCTACGCCCATCAGAAAAACTGTTTCATTTCGAAAGCTTAGGGACATTAATGTCGATTTATTTAAAAGAGATATCCTTAACTCAGATTCAATTAAAGAAATTCTGAAAATGACAGATATTGACGAAATTGTCGGTGTATACACACATGAACTTAAAGCCCTGATCAATAAGCATGCACCATTGAAAACTAAGACCATAACTCTCAGGCCATCATGTCCATGGTACACCCAGGAACTTCACGATGCTAAACATTTAAAGCGTAAGCTGGAACGAAAGTGGAAATTATCCAAACTCATAATTGATCATCAACTGTATCGAGAGCAGTGTGCTAAAGTAAACAAACTATTAGCAGAGTCAAAGGTTAATTTTTACACAGAAAAAGTAGAATCCTGTCAACAGGACTCGAAGAGTCTTTTTAAAGTCACTAAGCATCTCCTGGGTGCAAACAGTGAAATTGCACTGCCAAAAAATGTGTCCTCAAAACAACTTGCGCATGATTTCAGCGACTTTTTTATTGAAAAGGTGGACAAAATACGGACAGGCATTGCCTCTGAATCAATATCATGCACCCCAGTCATCACAGAAACGTTGCATTCAATGAATTCTTTAGAAATCTTTGACTCTGCTACAGCAGCAGAAATTGGGGAGATTGTGAAGGCATCCCCATGTAAGTCCTGTGAACTCGACCCAATACCTACATGGCTTTTAAAGTTATGCCTTGACGAGCTCCTACCGTCGTTAACAAAGATTGTGAACTCTTCGCTGGAATCTGCGTATGTTCCAAAAGAATTCAAAAAGTCGCATGTAAGACCTCTTTTGAAAAAACCTGATCTCGATACAAATGATCTTAAGAACTACAGGCCTGTATCAAATTTGCCATTTCTCTCAAAAGTATTAGAAAAGGTAGTAGACAAACGCATTGAGTCCCACTTGACCACAAACAATCTGCATGAACAACATCAGTCAGCATATCGTAAGCATCACTCTACAGAAACTGCTCTTCTAAAAGTTCAAAATGACATCTTGCAATATCTTGATAAGAATGAAATCACAATTCTGGTGATGCTTGACCTATCTGCCGCATTCGACACAATTGATCATGAAACATTACTCAATCGCCTTGAAAAAGACTTCAAAATTATTGGAAACCCACTAAAGTGGATGACCTCATACCTGACCGACCGTTACCAAACAGTCGCGGTAGATGGCGAATTATCTGCCTCAGTTCAAATGAAATATAGTGTGCCACAGGGGTCAGTCCTTGGGCCGAAGAATTACATCTTGTACACAAAACCTGTCGGCTCAATTTGCAGAAATCATCAGCTGGATCATCACTTCTATGCAGATGATTCACAGTTATACTTGTCATTTAAGCCTAAAGACACATCTTGTCAACAAGAAGCCCTTTCAAAAGTCGAAGGGTGTCTAAAAGACATAGTATCATGGATGCACCAGAACATGTTGAAGCTGAACACTGACAAAACTGAGGTCATACTGTTTCATTCAAAAAAGTTTAACGTTCCTGGAGATTTTCACGTACAAGTGGGAAACTCTAAAATCAAACCATCAGTATGTGTGAAGAATCTTGGTGCTAGATTAGATTCCCAAATGGATATGACACAGCACATTAACGCTGTGTGCAGGTCTGGCTACTCACAGCTGCGGCAGATAGGTCATATTAGACAGTACCTTTCTCCAGAAGCTACAAAGACCTTGATCAATTCTCTGGTCACTTCAAAAATTGATTACTGCAACTCACTGCTGTATGGGATTCCCCAAAACTCATTATGCAAACTACAGCGTGTGCAAAATACAGCAGCCCGCATCATTACCAGGACCCCTCGGTACAATCACATCACTCCAGTCTTGAAGGATCTTCACTGGCTTCCAGTTCAACACAGAATTGAATTCAAAATTCTGACACTCACATACAAGGCCATGTGCAATGATTCTCCACGGTACATTGTCAATATGCTTGACGTGTATAAACCTCGAAGAGAGCTGCGGTCTGCAACTAAATCAGTATCGCTGGTTGTACCGAGGAGTCGTTTGGTGAGGTTTGGAGATAGAAGTTTCATGCACGCAGCCCCAAAGCTCTGGAACAGTCTAACATCAGACATTAGAGATGCAAGCTCAGTTGCAGTTTTCAAAAAGCATCTGAAAACACATTACTTTAATATTTGTTATTAGAACACTGCTACCTATGCGATATGTTTTTGCTGTAGATGTTGTGGGTCCAAATGGGAGTTTCTGGAGTATTATCTGGTTTTCGGTCTCTTATAGAAATTTTAGTTATTGTCGCATGCTATTTTTCCTAGTTATGTTACATTAGGCGGCCTGCATTGGGCGTTCTGCTATTATTTCTATCAGTCGGCATAAAGAAGCCATTTGCTTCGCTGCTCTCGATTGTTGAGGTAGTGCAATCGCCGTTTTGGGGGCTGTCTTCTGTATGTTTAGTGGCCTTCATTGGGCGCTCTACTGTTATTTCTATCAGTCCGCATAAAGAAGCCATTTGCTTCGTTGCTCTTGATTGATGGGGTAACGTGATCGCCATTTTGGGGGCTGTCTTTTGTACGTTTATTATGTTTATTTTATATCTAATTGTAGTTATTTGTCTTTTCCTGGCGGCCTGCATTTGGGCGCTCTACTATTGTTTCTATCGGTCGACAATCAGAAGCCGGTTGCTTCATTGCTGATTGATGGGAGTAATGTGATCGCCATTTTGGGGGCTGTCTTTTATATGTTTATTCATGTTTATTTTAGATCATATTGTAGTTATTTTGTCTTTTCTTGTTTGTAGGTACATTTGTGTAACTTCATGTGAAGCGCTTTTGAACGCACAACCCCTGTGTGAAAAGAGCGCTATATAAATCTGGTATAATAATAATAATAATAATAATAATAATAATAATAATAATAAAGCACTAAAACGTAGAAAAGAACAACTTTTGGACAATTCTGATAATTCTTGTTTATAATGGTGGCAAACAGTTTGGAGCTTGATCAGACGCCGGGTTACCCGGCGGCTGATCTGGCTCCAAACTGTTTGCACTGCAAATAATAGTTTTAGCGTAAACGCGTTTATTGGGAAAGAATAACAGATTCTCCACTGTAGGTAGGGAGCACTGTGCAACTAAAACCATGATTTATCAGTCTTTTTACTCTTCTATTATGATATGGTAGTATCAAACCCATAAGCGATTTTTTCAAAATATTAAATTTTTTTTCTATCATTTGTTTTGGATGAGCTATTTATGATGAATGAAAAAATGAAAAAAAGATATGGTGGTGTTCTTTCTTTTTGTGCTACATCGATTTGAAAAAGGTATGTCAAATTTGGATTTTTTTTCAAATTTTACCCATTCAGAATACAAGCTTCAGTAAAATATATTTCAAAACACAGACGGTAACTTGGATTTTCTTTATTTTCATGTCTATGGTGGTAGTTTCACATATAGTAACCAAATTTAGACAAAGCAGGCACCAGGTTTGAACAATATGGTTCCTAGAATATCAAAAATATGCTTTTTATAGGGCATAATTTTATTAGATTTTTTATTTCATGAAAAAAAGTAAAAAAGATTAAAAATGAAATAGTTCTAGTATTAAGCTTTTTCTTATATTCAACCAGATGAAAGCCCATGCTAAGGCAGTTCAAAATATGAAAAGAAATTGAAAGGTCAGTGTTGAAAATTTTGAGGTATTGAAGTAAATAGAGTTATCTCCCTGTACAAAATTTACAAAAAAGGTACCATATCGATGATATTTAGAGCTTTCTGAATTTCACATTTGGTGCCTGTTTTCTCTTAAAGTAGCTTTTGTATGAAGAAATACTTCCATGGACAGACAATAAATAACACAAAACCAATTTATCATATTTGTTTTCATTTGAAATGGATTTTATTGAAGAGGGCTGTTTGAAAAGGACAAAATAAGAAAGAGTGGTTGGGGCAAATTTTACATCGCCGTAGAGTCAAAAGTTGTCCACCAAAATGTTCATTTTTCTATTTTTTCATTCATCTTAAATAGCTCTTCAATACAAAATCATCATAGAGTGTTTTCATATACTTTGAATATTTCCCAAATTCATGAGTTTCATACACCCTTAACTGTGCCATTGTTGAAATATCAATACTTTACGGTACTACATAAAACCGGCTTTGATGAAGACCAGTGAACTGGATCGACTAGTTTTTAAGTACGAACACATCATCATTAAAGTATACTTTGTATTCTACATTTTATTGCTACTTATCGAACAATTCTATACGTGTAAAAAGGTGTGCAATAGCGGTCACATCACTAATACCGATATATCAAATAAGCAACTTAAGACCATTATAGATAGTTGTGCTAACATTATATGCAATCGACGGGCACTATGTGATATTTATTTATTTCTCTTCAGTATACAATATGACAATATATCACAGTTAAAAGTTCAACATAAGATGTACACTGCCACTCTAAGATAGAGTTATAAGAGACTATCTACACTTAAATCGTACTTAACACACTGTACAATTTCGGAAGTTTCAGATGAAGAGCCCTGAACATTATTTCACTTGCAGAGATATATTGTTCAGGCCTATTCTATTTCCTTTGTGAAAATAACAAGGTTGATTTTCAAGAGGGCTCCACCAACAGACCACCTAAGAGGCAAAAAGAAATAGTACCATATCTGCAATAAGAGACCATCTCTTCCAGATAGCCTTGAGGATCCCATCTAAGAAGAGACGCTTACCAATTACAGAATGTATTTTTTTAAACTTCTTCAAGGAAAAAGCATATTTCCTAAAACTTAATATCCAAGATAAAAAGTTATTCATTTCAATTAAAAAAGGATTATAAGAGACATGAAAATTAACAATACTGAATCAGAAATTATTGCACACATGGATTCTAATGAAACGACAAGTTCCTCGGCGTCTCATCTGGATCTAAATTGTTTGATAAACTGATGGTATTTTCTGATAAATTTACCTGATAATGCCAAGTGGATTATTCCATGCTTATTTATTGCATGCTTATATATAGGCGTGTCTGGTCTAATATTTTAATTCTATATTTTATGTTTGGTAGAAATTTCTGTAAGCAAACAGTGAATATTTGGTCTAGACACCACATTATGCGTAGTCCAATCTGCGTCTGAATTGTTTGCCATTGTCCCAATATATGGGATGCCAGACTTAAATAGGTTAAGCACCACAAACCACGTTGCGAATATTTGAGGATTACTTTTTATGCAACTTCAATAACATAACGTGTTTAACGGTTAAACATGTACGGTAAATATGAACTACATGTAAATGCAAAGCAAGTTCATATCCCAAGTCCGCTTATAACTCTATCAAATAATAAAGATCTAACTTGTTTATAGCGAAGTAACCAACATGTTCCGAACGATTCTGTTATATGTTTTTCCTTCCTCTACTACAGTGGAAAATAATTCGTTCTCAATAAACACGTTTACGCTTAAATTGTTACAGCGCCCCCTCTCTACAACGACACCCAACGGGAGACAAAAAATGTGTGCGTTATTCAAAGGGAGTCTTAAGGAAGAAAACTGGCTTAGGTTGCAAACAGTTTCAATCCAGAGTAGACGCCGCGTTACGCCGATTCAAGCTGTTTGTGACTCGTCATAAAGTTATTTTTCTGTCAACATGTCTGACAAAATTGTTGTGGTTAGAGAACTACGGCAATGGTCGTTGTTAGGAGGGAGTCGTTGTTGGGAGGACCGCTGTAAGGAGGGAGCACTGTATACAATTTGTAAACAGTTTGGGTTATTTGCGAGTTACGAGTTTGCGAGTTTACGAGTTACGATGACGAAGCCATGGTGAGATATTTGTCCTCTATAGAGATTCTACGTTTAGCTCTTATCCTACATGTACCTTTGGATAACATTATTCTTTCCCCTTTACACGAAAGTAACCCTTTCACTCTCAATGGCGATTTGAAGCGCGTTTGCAAACAGTTCGGGTCCTGATGACCTATTCCCAACTTTATATGACATGTAAAAACTTTTGTAAATATTGCAATTTGGATTAGATTTGTTTTGATAAGATTGTCTGTGTGGTTCTTTTTGACCAGATCCAGTTGACAAAACAGATTCTTGTCAAGATAATCATTTATAAATATAGATTTACAGTGTAGAAGACGTTATTCTTTCCCAATAAACGCATTTACGCTAAAACTATTGTTTCCAATGCAAACAATTTGGAGCCAGATCAGATGCCGGGTAACCCGGCGTCTGATCGGGCTCCAAACTGCTTGCCATTCATATTAAAATAAATAGTCAGAATTGTCAAATAGTTGTCTTTTTCTCAATTTTATTGCAATGTGTTTGCGTTAAAATGGGAAAGAATAATGTCTTCTCAACTGTACACTCGAAACGAAATATAGAATATATGAGAACTGTGTTGAATCGTTGAAAGTGTTCAACAATAAAGTTGTTGATTAAAGGTGATACATAATATACAGTGGAGAATCTGTTATTCTTTCCCGTTTAAACGCAAACGTACGCAAACGCAAAGCACTAAAACGTAGAAAAGAACAACTTTTGGAAAATTCTGATAATTCTTGTTTATCTTGGTGGCAAACAGTTTGGAGCCTGATCAGACGCCGGGTTACCCGGCGTCTGATCTGGCTCCAAACTGTTTGCACTGCAAATAATAGTTTTAGCGTAAACGCGTTTATTGGGAAATAATAACACATTCTCCACTGTACATAGTATAGGAGAGATCATTATTTGTTGTTTTGTTAGTGCTCAAAATTAAAGTACACACACAAGAAGTAGAAATAAAATCGTAATTGTTCCGTATCATAGGAACTGAGAATTAGTTAAGCAGCGTGATTTGAATAAAGCTGTTCCACGTCCTCATCGTTAAGCTTTTGTGGTCGAGGTAGGGGTGTTTGATTATTGGTTTGGAGGTAATAAAGACAATTCCACGTGCAATAACTACAACAAGAAGGTCAGACCACATACCTGCACAGCAGAACAGAAAGCAGGCTTTAGATTTGTTTGCACTTTTAAATTCTAAGTAAAACAAATCCAAGGACACTTTTAAAGGTGCGTGTAATTATTTCTGAAAACCTTTAAAAATTGATAATAATCGGAAATATGACCCTTCAACCCATAGCCCATTTCAAGTTTTCAAAACAAGTGGCCACAAACATTCAAAAACTAACCTGAAGGATCATTCTGCTGTACTTTCAGCCTGCTTTAACCTACCATTCCTTAGAATGTAGGCAGTATTCGTATGTTGCATATTCATGACTGTATAATGTGGAACAGTTTTCTTAAGCGAGATAATAAATTAAAAGCTTTAAAGGGTGTATGCATGCGGTACTGGGATCATTGCCTTCAGTGATATACGTTCTAGTTCCAATGACGAAATTGAGTGATGGATAATAAAACACTGGGGAAAACGACACGCATTCAGTTTAAAATAACCAAACGCATTCACAAAGTTATTAAATTGAGGAAATAACTTGTTTTAAGTTTTAGGCCGCTGCTGTAACTACATGTTTCTTAATTGATTGACCGTGTATCACAATCTGAACTGTGTATAAGTAGTGTTATAGTTTAAACATCAATTAATTGTGCCATGACATAACATTCAAAACTTATGGTCACGAAATAAACGGGCCAATATATTTGGTTAGAGTTTTTGTGGTCTACGTTTATATAACAAAATGTCTAATAATAGTATTTTCCTTTCGGCTGAACCGAAATGCACATATATAGCTTCATTAATTACAATAACAATGCATCTTTAACCTTCTCCCTCAAAGAAACACCTTAAAATGCATTTACTTATTACTCATAGAGATACTATGATACTTTAATCACAGACTGTTAAAAGGGGGCGTCAAAAGTTGGCATGCATCTTGACAGGTGAATGCTTAACACAGGCTAAAAGTAAAGCCCAGGGGCCCGTTTTATGAAACGATGTACGACAAAAAAAATGGTCGTAAGTAAGATTCTAAAATTATCAATAATTATTTATTTCTCGATATAATCCTGTTTTGTGACATCTCTTTGGAATCGTTTTGAAAAGACGATTTCAAAGAAATGTCACAAAGCATGTTTAGATGGACGGAGAAATCAGATGTATTTTAAAGTTTTGACTTACGACCGTTTTTGTCATGCGCCGTTTCAATGAGCTTTCTGCTTAATATTCAACCTGCTATATGTAGCCGTCTGTTATAACAAAAACAATTTATTGCGGAAAGAGTTAAAGGAACAATTACTGCAAGTCAATCAGAGAAGAGGATTATACCATACAGTTGTCATGTAATACCGGCTGCAATTATGGCGTTTATCTATTGAACCCTGACGATGTACATATGCGACATTTACAAACAGGAATTATGCATTTACCCGATGTTGATATTTCAGATCAGGATAAGAGAATAAATAAAGGAACCCTCTGATACAGGTCTACACTGAGTACCACTTTGCGATATATTGGAAATATTGGAATCCTAAATGGTCCAAACATGTATAGACCAAATTTTTCTAATGACAGTGTCCATTTGAAGTTTAAGCGAGGTCAATGAGTTAAACTTTAAACCTGTCTTGAAAGGTATGTTACCGATTCTATAGTCTAGCCATCGAGCCTGAGTGACAGATGAAACGCTTTCAAAGCAATACTTAAATAAACATGAACAGTAATACAGTGGAGAAGACGTTATTATTTCCCAATAAACGCGTTTACTCTAAAACTAGTCTTTCCATTGCAAACAGTATGGAGCCAGATCAGACGCCGGGTAACCCGGCGTCTGATCAGGCTCCAAACTGTTTGCCATTCACATGAAAAAATGTATTCAGAATTGCCATTTTCGACAGTTTATTGCAATGCGCGTGCGTTTTGTTTGCCTTTAAACAGGAAATAATAACGTCCTCTCCACTGTACAGTGGAGAATCTGTTATTCTTTCCCGTTTAAACGCAAACGTACGCAAACGCAAAACACTAAAACGTAGAAAAGAACAACTTTTGGACAATTCTGATCATTCTTGTTTATCTTGGTGGCAAACAGTTTGGAGCCTGATCAGACGCCGGGTTACCCGGCGTCTGATCTGGCTCCAAACTGTTTGCACTGCAAATAATAGTTTTAGCGTAAACGCGTTTATTGGGAAAGAATAACAGATTCTCCACTGTAACTACTGCAAATACTATCGAAAATCAAAGGTAGAGTAATAATCGGTAACATTTGAAACTACCTGGTGAAATACAATATTACAGGTGGATAACAAAACAATATGCGCAGTTCTATATTTTTACACTCTGTCAACTTGTGTATATATTCTAGGAAACGTAGGGAAAATGTCGGAAGTACCCAATCTACTTTCAATTATCGGTAACTCTTGTTTAAATTGGTGTTGCATGCTTACTCGGTCGTTTTGTTCCTGTATTCACTTTATTTATCAAGAAATTTTATGACTCACGTTAGGGAGAAAGGACGAGTATCTGTCCATTTCTGAGATATAATAGAGACGAGCCCCCGAAGCTGCCGAGTCGTCATTCTTTTCTCAGGAATGGATAGAATACGAGTACTTTCACCAAATTAAAATTCATAGAATATGATTTTAGTAATTGTTTAAGCAATTATTTATGAATATATCTTTTATTTTAAAATGACTGCAATGAACAATAGAAACTGAAAGCCCATTGTTGCCCGCAGCTAAAAACATGTGATATTATATTCAAAGTTATTTTGTAAAAGTTATTTCCCCACCTAAATATGAGACACATGCTACACATTGTCTACTTTCACCCTTATCCTACGGTAATATCGTCTGCTTCTAAATTGTCGTCTGAAGAACTTGTTAATAGATTTATACATTATTTAGGTAAAGAAACATATATGCGTCACTAGGGCTCAATGAGTTATTAAGACGGAATGCCAACTTCAAGTGAATTTTGGCAACAATTATTCTGTCTAGTTGCTTGTTGCTAGTGTACCCATGATATTGAGTGAATAATGAATATGCTAATAATGAAGTATGTTGGCGTTTAGTATTTATATATACATGTGTTTTCATGACAAATGTATATGTATGGTAGTAATATTAACCATTCTAACATGACAATCCTGTTGTGAAGACAATTCCAAACAATTAGGACCCTGTCAAGGCACCACTTAGTGTGGGTTTTATTCAGGGTCCAACGATTTGCCACTTTTATACTACAGTCGAACTTCGATATCTCGAACTCGCTTAACTCGATTTATCCGATATTTCGAAATTTGAAATACGGGTATGTTCGACTGAACCGAGTGCGATATATCGAATTTCGACTGTATCTCTGTAAAAATCAAAAGCAAATCAATTTTAGCCTTAACCCGTTGCCTACTAATCGCGACTTACCTGATTATTGCAAACAGTTTAGATCGAGACCAGACGCCGCGTTACGCGGCGATTGATCTCGGTCTTAACTGTTTGACACTCGTCTTTAGGTTTCTTTACCTAAATAATGTATAAATCTAAGTTCTTCAGACGACAATTTAGAAGCAGACGATATTACCGTAGATAAGGGTGAAAGTAGACAAAACTTTCAAGAAATAACTCGTACTCATCGTTGAAAAGGTTATGTGGTCCTTTTGCGTGCTTTCATACTAGACACATACCCATCGTTATATCCGACAAACGTTCTACAGTGTTCCCTCCCTACAACGACCCTCTGAACAACGATTCCCTCCCTACAACGACCCTCTGAACAACGATTCCCTCCCTACAACGACCCTCTGAACAACGATTCCCTCCCTACAACGACCCTCTGAACAACGATTCCCTCCCTACAACGACCCTCTGAACAACGGTTCCCTCCCTACAACGACCCTCTGAACAACGATTCCCTCCCTACAACGACCCTCTGAACAACGATTCCCTCCCTACAACAACCCTCTGAACAACGATTCCCTCCCTACAACGACCCTCTGTGTCTTTACTGCTGTGATATCGTCTGCTTAAAAGTGTCATTTTGACAGAACAAATGTTAATGACGACTGACAATCAGCTTGAATCCAGATTAGACGCCGCGTTACACGGCGTCTGATCTGGATTCAAGCTGTTTGCGAATGTCAACCAATTTCCCTCCCTATAACGACTCCCTCTGAACAACTCACTCAATTGTTGTCTCCCATTGTGTGTCGATGTAGAGAGGGAGAGCTGTAGTACTAAACTCAGAGCTCCAAATAAGGCGTATATACCGTTCTCTCCCTCTCTAGAACGACACCCAATGGGAGACACAGATTGTGTATGTTGTTCGCAGAGAGGTGCTATAGGGAGTAACAATTAAGTCTTGTCTTACATTTGCAAACAGTTTGAATCCAGATCAGCAGACGGTAATTTTAAGCAGATGATATTGCAGCTGTAAAAGCATTAGACATATTTGTCTTGTTTATGGAACTACGGAAAGCGTTGTTGTAAGGAGGAAGTCGTTGTTTGTATTGCCATTGTAGGGAGGGAGCACTGTAGCACTAACTTCAATGCTCCAGATAAGGTGTATATTTCAAATGCTAACTTTCTTACGTCGCCACATATGATGTCCCTACGAGACGATTCTAATGAGGATCAGGTTGAAAAATAAAGGTGAAAAATTGAAATTGTTAAGGTTACCTACTCTTATCTAGAGCCCAACAAATTTCTGTGACCCCAAGGGCTGCCATTTCTTCGGATGTTTCCTTAGTCCTCGGATTTTTATCCTAGCAGATCGTAGCTTAAAACAGGCTGAAAGTAAAGCAGAATGCACCTTAAGGCACATTCTGCTTTTCTTTCAACCTGTTTTAAGCAGTCATGTGTCTTCAAAACAAGAAAAAGACTATGGGGTAATGATACGGTTAGTAAAATTTCGTCTGAAAAATCTTAGGATTTTTATTATCAACTTATGACAGCCTTGGAACCCGTCTGGTGTTTGTTTGCTCTGTACATGTAGGCATTGAATATTTCAATTCAGAATCAGTTTATATCAAACAACATTCCTTGAATATCGACAATAGCCTAAAACAAACTATTGATTAAACCCATTCATTCATAGAAGCGCAATTCACACCATTACAAATTCCTCATCAATTGCATTTTTATTCTTCACCAAATGTCTTAATTGAGAGCTATAATAGTCCTTGAAACTGACAGACGGCTACTTAAAGCAGGCTTAAAGTAAATCAGATGCACTCTTCTTTATTTTTATCCTAATATCAGCCAAACAATGTCTAAATTCTGGAACAAGCAATTGCTAGAAAAAGTTAACAACAGGATAAAAACATGACAATTGAGTTCTGGTTATGTGAATATCACAGCACTGAACCAGTTAATAAATATTCGTAGTGAATAGAGACGGGCTGCGGCAATATTCACAGCGCAATAAACGATTTGGTCAATAAAATAGCGAACAGTCAACGGAACATTGCTGTAATTGTATTCTCTTACAATGCAGTACACAATGAAAGTTCCTGTGTACAGTGGAGAATCTGTTATTCTTTCCCGTTTAAACGCAAACGTACGCAAACGCAAAGCACTAAAACGTAGAAAAGAACAACTTTTGGACAATTCTGATAATTCATGTTTATCTTGGTGGCAAACAGTTTTGAGCCTGAGCAGACGCCGGGTTACCCGGCGTCTGATCTGGCTCCAAACTGTTTGCACTGCAAATAATAGTTTTAGCGTAAACGCGTTTATTGGGAAAACATAACGTTTTCTCCACTGTATTGAGATTGTTTTGATAAACGTTTCAGGCCCAATGTAACACTGATTTAGTGGCAAGGAGTACCCTCAGGAGGTCTTTGTAACAGCAACTTATTGCGGGTACAGTAAAACCTCTCTAAACTGGACATGTGTGGGGACAATATAAATATCTGGTTTAGAGGGGTTTCCGGTTTGGACGGTTTTTTACCCATATTTCTAGTATGGAAGATAGCTGATCACTTAAAGCAGGTTGAAAGTAAAGCAGGCGCATTCTGCTTTACTTTCAACCTGATTTAAGCTATCATCTGCTAGAATATAGAAAATAATATTTCTAATGATACATATTCATGAATGTATTTTATTCAGTGTAGATTAAATCAAAGGCGTAAAAAGGCATATTTATGGTGGAATTGGTTAAAATAAAGAAGTTGTGGAAACGGGACCAAATATTTTGTCCGGTTTAGAGAGAATTCCGGTATTTAGAGGTTCTGGTTTAGAGGGGTTTCATTGTACTTGTATAGCTTCATCAAACGTACCCGCAAATTTATGTAACTGAATAAGAAACAATCAGTTGTATTAGGAAAAAGTGACGAACAAAAATATAGGTTTATTGTGGGAATTTTAGAAAAAATCCCTATGCAACAGCAGCCGTCTGACATATTCTTGTTTGTCAATCTGCACTATTGCAATTCATTGGCTGGTTATGCGACGGTCAAGTTTTGATTTTACAGAACAAGACACCAGGTTACCCAACGTCTGCTCAGGCTCCAAACTGTTTGCCATTCAGACTAAAAGAAATCGTAAATAGTTTCAAACAGTATTCATTTTTATATTTTATTGTTTAGCGTCTGTGTTTAGTTTCGTTTAAACGGTACGGAATTACGTATTCTCTACTGTACGGTTCATCGCCATTGATTTTGATCTTAAAACGATTGGTTGACCTTTCACATGACCTGGCAGTGCAATAGTTGGCAGATACTTCTGAGTGAATGTAATGATGGGACGCAACTGTCAATGTATGCGTTTATTTACTAATAAAGACATGGTTTTAACCCTTTCCCTCATAGAAGCGCCTTTTAGCACATTTGATTTATTCCTCCACTGAAGAAAATAGTTCCAATTTATACAGTCTTGAAAATGAACCATAAGAAAAAATTTCTAAATTCTAGCAGATGATAGCTTAAAGCAGGCTGAAAGTAAAGCAGAATGTGCCTTAGGCACATTCTGCTTTACTTTCAACCTGCTTTAAGTGGTCACATGACTTCAAAACTAGAAACAGGCTATGGGGTAAAGGGTTAAACATGACGTTAAGTTTTATCTGGAGAAAACGTTTGTCAAAAAAGAGTGAGCGAACCAGACACTATTATTAGATTTTATCAAATTGTACGTATTGTGTCATGTGTAAATCACAATTGATTTTGAGTATACTCGTAAAGTTCTGACAGCTGTGTCTTAATCTTCAGTCTGTGATAGATTATAAATATTTACTTTATCTAATATTTTTAGATACACTCCACCTACGATTCTATTATACTACATAACAATATTATTTGTATTCTAATTCAGACAGATTCATATCATTTACAATGACGATCATTTTCGTACATAAGGGCTATGGACCTCATTGGCAATACGTGCATTGTTACTTTCTATTGTCATATGGAATGTTTCTGTTTATTTTCCATAGAGTATCCCCTCTGCCAAGAACTAAAAGGAAGGCAGGACGGTGGTTTTGCTCATTGCTAAGCAATGAATGAGATTACCCAAAATTATTTTCCTGGAATCATTCTCATCTTCATCTCATATCATCTTCCTTCATCATTCATCGGCGCAACATGGCCTATTTTGTATCGCAGTGCCGTAAAATCCAACTCATATTGGATAACGTAGACATCACAATATACATGTAGTAAATTTTATGTTTTTCGTGACCTTATGCTTGAATATCATTAAATGGAATCAAATTAACTGAGGTTTAGTACAGTAGTTTCACAATAAACACATTTGCGCCATAACTATTATTTTTATTGCGAATAGTTTAGTGCCGTATCAGACGCCGGGCAATCCGGCGTCTGACCAGGCTCCAAGCTGTTCGCAACTCAGATTCAATTATACTGTATGAAACTTCAACAACTTATAATTATTGTTTGCGCTCGTTCGCGTTCACCCTTATATCCACTCAAAATGAAGCAGGACAACACTGCTTTTTGTTAAGTTGCAAGAAAGCTAACAAACGCCAACACAATATATCACAGCTGGGGATATTATTGATTTGTAAAATCATTCACAAGTGTCACAAGTTAAAAGGCTCAATGTGTCAGTGGTTATTACAATAATTCAGATGCCACATTCGTAAACCAGACGAGAATATACACACTGTAGGTCTCTGGTTCGGCAGTTTTATTGCTTTGTCAAGTAATTTCTTAATGTTATACCACATTCTGTCATAGTGCATAAATGATGATGTTCTCCAAACGCTATAGACGTAGATACGTCGTAATATGTTCTCCTTACGGATATCGCATGAGTTATGAATTGAAAATCTCCTAAAACATAACTATTAATTTTAACTACATATTATTAGTTAAATGCCATCATGTTTTAGGTTCTCAAAACTGGATTTTAATATATATCAACCAGTTACTTATTAGATATGCAGTTTTACGCATTTAGTATATTCCTCCAGTGAAGAGAACAGTTTCACTTTATTTAGTCATGAACATGGATCGTACGAAACATTTTCAATATCTTAGCAGATTATAGCTAAATATATGCTGAGAGTAAAGCAGAAAACGCCATAACCCTTTCCCTCATAGAAGCGACTTTTAGCGTATTTGATTTATTCCTCCGCTGAAGAAAATAGTTCCAGTTTATATCCTCATGAATAATTGCCATAACAATTATTCATATATAGCCTAGCAGATGGTAGTTTAAAGCAGGCTGAAAGTAAAGCAGAATGTGCCTTAAGGCACATTCTGCTTTACTTTCAACCTGCTTTAATTGATCACCTGCCTTTAGTGTTATAAACAGGTTATTGGGTAAAGTGTTAAGTCGCATTCTGCCTTACTTTCAACATGGTTTTAGTGGTTACCTGTCTTCAAAACTAGAAATCAGCTATGGAGAAAAGGTTTAAATGTACAAGAAATAATGTCACATTTCCCTTTAGATCAAATTTCATGGAATTTAAATAATAGATTTACATGGTTTTATTATAAAACCATTCAAATGTTTTCATTAACAACAAAGTATGATATTGTGTAACTGTATTTTCCTGGAAGATTTTTTAAATCTACTGAAAAAGTTGTACTCCTCATAACTGACACAAACGTATAGCGATATAAGTTCCTGCGTTTGAGTATCAAATTATGTTTCAAACATGGGTCAAATGCAGCAGCATGGAAGGAAATAATACCGGTACTACGGAGGGAAATTTCTCAATCCAGTTAGAGTTTGTCCATGCGACACTAATACATCAAAATCTCTATTATAGCGTATACTCACTTATAACATTATTGCATTTGCAATGATTCCCATCTAACACGAGAAGCAATTATCGTCTTACGTATTTGACATGCACATTAAGCTATATAAGGAGACGTATTTGAACTCCCAGAGGCCACTGACCCCCCCCCCCCCCCCCCCCCCGCTGATGTGGGAAAGTATTAGTGTGCTACTAATGGAATTCTAACAAAAGAGGTTAAGATACATAAAGCTGTATCATATGAAAGGAATTAGAAAAGCAAAGAATGTTAAACAACCAAGGCCGTTACCAGAACTTTGGAACTTTGTCATTGGAACGATAAACATGAGGTTATATTTAGTTTGAGTCTCGTGCTTCTATAGGACAATGGTCGGTCGATGACACAGTGTTTTTACCAGGTGTTGCTCCCATGATGAAATATGTAATATAGAGCTGTCAATACTATTTGAAGTGAGTACATATGAGGTACAAACCTATCATATATGTAGATTGAAAATAACCATGAAGGCTTGACGATTCAATTGTTTATCAGCAGTAAAGTGAATAGTACAACTTTGTATAAACTATTTTTAAACGTACACACATTCCTTTATTTAAAGTTAATACGAGCAATTGCGACGTCCAAAAAGTGAAGAAAACAGCATGAGTCTATGAAATGAAATGTTGAATATGAAATGCATTAGAAGAGAGTAATGATTCATTACAGTCTAAATGGCAAATAGTGTGGAGCCTCATCAGTTTCACTAGTTACTGGGCGTATCATTGGACTATTAACCCTTTGAAATGAACATAGTTGTATCAGCAAAACCCCTTTTATTGGGAAATAATAACTTGTATTACCTAAAGCTCTATATAACTTGTAATTCGTTATTTTTGGCTGTTTTGCTGTGTTGTTCTGACGTTGCCTAATCGGGGGAACAGTTTTAACTCTTGCCCTCTAGGACGAACTGTTCTATGCGCAAAAAAAGATTCGTAGAAGGTTTTAACCCTTTGCCTGCTGATCGCGACTTTATTGATTTTTGCAAACAGTTTAGATCCAGATCAGACGCCGCGTAACGCGGCGTCTGATCAGGATCCAAACTGTTTGACACTCGTCTTTAGGTTTCTTTACTTAAAAAAGGTATCTATCTACATTTAACAAACTTTGCAGACGACAATTTCGAAGCAGACGACATCACCGCAGGATAAGGGTTAAATCAGGGTCATTGAGAAGTTTTCCGGTACCCGGGATTGTAGTGAAACAGTATTGAATAATTGTCATTGGTGTCTGTGAAGGTTTCATACTTTATTTCATGCTTTATTATTATTTATAAAAAATACTACATAATCAATGAGACGAGTTCGTAACACACACCAAGTTTCACCGCTATCCTTTATACCGAAAAGCAAAACGGACCCAAACATTACA
Organism: Gari tellinella; assembly: GCA_922989275.2. Lineage (NCBI taxonomy): Eukaryota > Metazoa > Mollusca > Bivalvia > Cardiida > Psammobiidae > Gari > Gari tellinella. Next base: position 97,088,871 of record OV277856.1, on the reverse strand, counting down.
ATAATGTGTGGCTGTAGTAATCATGCAAGCGCTTACAACAAGACGCTGATCATTCATTAGACGTCTGTTAAAAACTCAAAAAGACTAATAAACTTGTAGATGGCTCAGATTAGTTCTTTTTGAAAAGCTAGTTACATGTACATAGAGTATTAAGTAATAAAACAGTTATTTCATGTGTGTTAGGGGAACAGTCAAAACTATTGTCCCTCGTTATCAGGGAACATATTTAGAATAGTTTTAAATGTTCCCCAAACACACATGAAATAACTGTATTCTTCCATACTTTGTACGGACATCATCGACGCACATCATATAAGTCATTCCCGCCTAAAACTTTTTAAGTGATAACTAACTATCGGGTGACTTATCTTTTCAGTAGACGTTGATAAAGATCTTTATTTTACCTACTTTTATTATACTTGATTAAAACAATCACAGAAATAAACTTCAAAACCAACATAAACTTCAAAACCAATATACTGCTCAGTGTGTCTGTTACTTTATATATTTATGTCACGATGGCACCAGCTCTTCACCACTGGCTTACGTCTGAATCTGTCGAATTCAAATCAAACTGTACGAATTTAAGAGCTTTACCCTTTTAACCCTAGTCATGCATATACATGTCTTTTGCATCAGTGTACGAGCGAAGTGTACTAGCCTTGTGCAAACAACGAAGACCTAAATAAAATAGGTAAAGGTAGAGCTATCAAGTTTGAAAATTGTTGCAGATGACAAATGAATGGTGCTTATGTCCTAAGAATAAATCAAAGCCTCATGGATAAAAAGAGTTTGAGACGAGGCTGAGATCACTTTTAACTCTTTCGTTCTATATGCGCTGTGCATGCTACATTTAATCTGACATTGAAACGATATTGCAAACACATTTTTTGAAGCGTACAACAACGAAATGGTGTAGGGGTAAAATTACCATGATTAATTTGACAGCGAAAGAGGTAAGCTTATATCTGGTCAGATTTGAACTTTTGCTTAAATCTGACTAATTGAGAACGATCTCTGACGTATCTCAAACGCATCGTAACCTTTGGCCCAGATTCATGTAGTGAATTAAAAGCACAGCCAATTAACCATACAGTATGTCCGCGTTTAGCGTAACTTGATAAACTACTATAAATATCTACTTAAAGACATGACTGTTCAGCGCACGTTAAATGTAGTACAATTTCCTCAAATTGTCTGAATCATTCAGCGTAGTTCTGTCACCTGCCTTAAATGATATCGGCATATCGGCAATGAAATAAACGCATGCTCAAAACAGAGTTCACCGTGGTTGCAATGTTGTCATAAAAGGTTCCTATTGTAAATCTAGTCAAATATTGATATAATTGTGTGTCCTTGTATGTCCTTAACAATAGAAACCACAATGAAAGTTCCTGTTCATTGAGTCTGATTGGATAAATGTTTCACTTCGTTAGCAATAATGATTTATAGAAATGGAAATACTCAAACATAGCTTTAATCAACATGATTGACTCCTTGATATACGGAATAACCCTATATCATTTACTTTTAATGATGCCAGTGAGTGTATTCATTATTACATAACGGACTGTCTGTGTTAACCTTCTGCACGCTATTTGCAACTGCCGATAGCACAAATTTCGTTTGCAAAATTTCTCAGATTTTATTTATATATGTGAGCTGTGCCATGACTTGTTTGACATTCGATGATATCACAGCAGAATAAGGGTTAAAAAGCATTGTCATCTATAGATTTACCATCTCTATATAGTAAAAATCGTAATAATATGTTATACAATGTTTATTGTAAAATAACCTGAATATTTCTAAGAAACTATAAACTACGTTGAAGGTTTAGAATGAATGTAAAATACTATCGGAATATTTATCAGCATTTTAATTGACAAATCTTTTCCAACGCAATAATTTTACGAAATGCAGTCTAGTAAATTAAATCAATATCATAAACTTTAAAGATTCAATTCACGGTATCATTGTACTGGCTTATTCATTAATGAAATCAAGGACCTTTTAAGTTCGCTCCTGGTAGCTTTCATCGATACGAATATCAAATAAAGCAATATAAACTCAAACGCAAAAGAAACTGTGCATGTTTCAAGTTATGATAACTATGGTAATATCGGTCGTAGGCATGTGATTTTTGTATCATGTAAAGCACGCATGTCACTTAATAGAAAAATGTGCACATTCGGTCAGTTTCAGCTTAAACGTCACGTAACACCCTTAAACTGGATATTTGCATGGAGTGTCCGTGCAGAAGCTTGTCAAATGTGAAATCGGTCAAATTACCTCTCATTCCTTTCTTGGAACTCCAAGGAGTAAGAAAAACACACACAGCAACTACTGTAAAATCAGAATTTGCTATGCCAAGACTATCGCACCGTCAGCCAATTGAGACGTGTGATGCTCAATATAGGTACTCTATTTATGATATTGCTCGGGCCTTTAATTGCCACAGAAACACTATCAATAGTCTTCGTGAAAGATTCCAGCAAATAGGGAAAGTTGCAGGTCGGTCTCGAAGCGGCATTCCTCGCGTTACTAACGCCAGATGAGACGTCACTTGGAACTTACTTACACACGACGTCGGTTTCAAACGGCTACATAATTATACAGGCAGAAAGTGCGGTATTAGCATGTTGAGACATGTAGCAGTTCCATTCACCCACTTTGATGCATGACAATACGCGTCCGTATGTGCTCTAGTCACGCGGCAACATCGGAATGCAAGCGGCGGAGTTAACGTGTCATTTCCCCAGACCTAAATCCAATGGAGCAAATCTGGGATCTGTTCGGTAGTAGGGTACGGTCACGGAATGGAATCAACATATTGCAGGAGCTACAGACTGCCCTCCAGGTCGAATAGAATGCAGTTCTTCCGCACGTCGTACAACGTTACGGCAAATCTGAGAGACGTCTTATTGTACAGGTAATACGCCGAAAAGGACGTAATTCCCGATATAAATGAATTTATCAGAATAAAACCATTAAAAGAATCTTAAACTTCAATTTTACTCACAATAACACCGATTTCACAATTTGTGAATTTTTTATTTTGACCCCCTACCGCACTTAAACGTTTAACACTTTTTTTCCCCAAACGCTATTTTCAAAACATCTCCTCTGAATTATAGGCATTTGAATAAGCTAAAATTTAATATCAAACATGACACACTTTCATTTATGAATATTTGCAAAAATACGTTAAAACCCCATGCACAGTTTCTTTTGCGTTTGAGTATTTTTCTACATAGGAACCTGTGGCTAAGATTTTAAAAACCCAAGTATCATGTTATTACAGTGGAGAATCTGTTATTCTTTCCCAATAAACGCGTTTACGCTAAAACTATTATTTGCAGTGCAAACAGTTTGGAGCTAGATCAAACGCCGGGTAACCCGGCGTCTGATCAGGCTCCAAACTGTTTGCCATCAAGATAAACAATAATTATCAGAATTGTCCAAAAGTTGTTCTTTTCTACGTTTTAGCGCTTTGCGTTTGCGTACGTTTGCGTTTAAACGGGAAATAATAACAGATTCTGCACTGTAAGCTCATAGGAAAAACTAGCAGTGTCGATGAAGGAGTCAAATTATTTCTATTTCTGGTGACAAAATAGCTTTTCCAATACCTGAAAAAGTGTCTGAAACACACAATAGGACAGGTATTGGAAAATATTTTCAAGCAGTCCCATGAATCAAACATCTAATTCGAGTCAACGATATTTCTTTTAGTAAAGCCAAATCTGAAATCAGAACTTATTTTGAATTCTAAATATATTAAGGATATACAGTTTCACACCCTTCATTTGGTACAACCTTTTGAAAACCATTGGAATCAATCCAAATTTTTATTTAGGGACACAACCTATAGCAAGCAGTGTAGATATAAGTTCGATTGAAAGTCGATCTGACAAGCGTATGCCTTGTGAACTGTATTAATTAGTACCCGAGCGTACGCACGGAAGTATTAAAATAGTTAATAAGAATCCCTTCAAAGATGTGTATACATTGTATTCCAATATCATGAAAGGGCCACTTCTATTTGTAAACATAATGGTGAGGGGAAATACTTGAAATACAATAGTCCAACCTCATTTAAACAATTACATGTACCCCATTGCCTTTCCTTCTTTTGCACACATATATACAGCGGAGAAAACGTTATCCTTTCCCAATAAACGCGTTTATGCTAATACTATTATTTACAGTGCAAACAGTTTGGAGCCAGATCAGACGCCGGGTAACCCGGCGTCTGATCAGGCTCCAAACTGTTTGCCACCAAGATAAACATGAATTATCAGAATTGTCCAAAAGTTGTACTTTTCTACGTTTTAGTGTTTTGCGTTTGCGTACGTTTGCGTTTAAACGGGAAAGAATAACAGATTCTCCACTGTACTACTTAAAGCAGGTTGAATATAAAGCAGAATGCTCTACAGTACGTTCAGCCAGCTTTAAGCTCACATTTACTAAACATACTGGAACTGTCTTCTATAGTTTATGATTAGGACTCGCTAGTCGATGACAACTTTTCTTAGTAAAGGAATAATTGGGTGTGTGAAAATGCAATCAATATAAAAGAAAACGAAATATTCTCGAAAGTGAAATTTAAGTGGCAGCACATTGGAGTATGGTCAGATGCTCGATTACCAGGCGTCTGACCAGGCCATAATTGTTTCAATAAATATCGATACAGTGGAGAAAACGTTATTCATTCCCAATAAACGCGTTTACGCTAAAACTATTATTTGCAGTGCAAACAGCTTGGAGCCAGATCAGACGCCGGGTAACCCGGCGTCTGATCAGGCTCCAAACTGTTTGCCACCAAGATAAACATGAATTATCAGAATTATCCAAAAGTTGTACTTTTCTACGTTTTAGTGTTTTGCGTTTGCGTACGTTTGCGTTTAAACGGGAAAGAATAAAAGATTCTCCATTGTACGACTCGCTAGTCGATGACAACTTTTCTTAGTAAAGGAATAATTGGGTGTGTGAAAATGCAATCAATATAAAAGAAAACGAAATATTCTCGAAAGTGAAATTTAAGTGGCAGCACATTGGAGTATGGTCAGATGCCCGATTACCAGGCGTCTGACCAGGCCATATTTGTTTCAATAAATATCGATACAGTGGAGAAAACGTTATTCATTCCCAATAAACGCGTTTACGCTAAAACTATTATTTGCAGTGCAAACAGCTTGGAGCCAGATCAGACGCCGGGTAACCCGGCGTCTGATCAGGCTCCAAACTGTTTGCCACCAAGATAAACATGAATTATCAGAATTGTCCAAATGTTGTACTTTTCTACGTTTTAGTGTTTTGCGTTTGCGTACGTTTGCGTTTAAACGGGAAAGAATAACATATTCTCCACTTTAGCACTATGCGTTCATTGTCGTATCCGAAAAGTGTAAATCCTGATTAAAGGGCTTCTTAAGGAGGCGTCTCACCAGGGACTGCACTTTTGTTTGTAATTTTGCAATATACATGTACTGTAAATATAAATCCTTAGTCGTTAAAACTGGACTAAAACATTTACATTTGAAGTTTCATGTGTGAATGAGGTAATTTCGATTGCTTGTTTGAGTTCACATTGATTACTTACGTTTCAAAATAGTATATATCCTTCTGTAGCCGTCTTTTTTTGCACAGTTATTTAAATTTCCAAGAGAAATGTCTTTTTGGTTTTCCTCAACATATAGTGCTACAGGGAATCCTTCAAAGCACATCTGTTGCAGTCTGTCTTCAGTAAGGTTTGAACTTTGTGTGTCATCTCCATGGTCATGAATGTCGATGGTAACGGTGGTTATATTGCGGATTTCGGTGCATTCCAAGGTAAAACAACTGGCTGATATATTTAACTCGATAACATCTGCAAGAATAAAAAACACAGTTAACCCTCTCACTCTCATTGACTCTTAAAAGCGCGTTTGCAAACAGATTGGGTCCTGATCAGACGCCGCGTAATGCGGCGTCTGATCAGGATCCAATCTGTTTGACACTCGTTTTGGAATGTCTTCAGTCATATTGCCTTATTTTTTTAAATTTAAAATGATATTGCAGACAACAAAATTGAAGTAGACGTCAATGAAACGGTGAAGGGGTAAAATAATCACGAAAATGTTGGCACTGAAAGGGTTAATATTGTTCACGCTTTAGTATCATTTGCATTATAGAGTGGAGGAGACGCAAACGCAATGCAAAGAAATGTAGAAAAAGTAAGAAAGTTTTCTTAAACTTATTTTGATATATTATAATCTGGGACCCGTTTCATAAAATTTCGTACGTAAAAAAGGTCCTAAGTCAAAACAACACATTTAATTTCTGATTTCTCCATATAATCCTGTCTTGTGACATCTCTTTGGAATTATCTTTTCAAGACAATTCCAAAAAGATGTTACAAGACAGGATTAGATGGAGAAATTTATTTTGACTCAGACTTTTATAATCTGACTTACAACAAAATGTGCCGTACGGAAGTTTTATGACACGGGCCCCTGAGTGTTAAACAGTTTGAAGCCTGATCAGGCGCCTTGATATCGTACGTGATCTGACTTCAAACATCTTACAATGGCAATGATTGTTTCAGTGTAAACGCGTTTATTGGGAAAGAAAACCCCGTCATCACTAGGAACCCAGGGATATGTGTTGAACAGTTTTCATTAAGATCAGGATCGAATTTTGTTGCAAATATTTATGATATGGTAAATGGTGTTATAACATTTAAAACAATATTCCATTGTATCAGAATGTTGGAATTTAAATTGGGTTATAATGAAATCATGTTCATCCATCATCTGCCTAAATAGTGTAATAGTTTCATTTACACTGTGTACATGTAATAGTTTCATTTACACTGTGTACATGTAATAGTTTCATTTACACTGTGTACATGTAATAGTTTCATTTACACTGTGTAAAAACCTAAACAGTATATTCTTATAATTGTTCAACTGCTAGTATTTTCGAAGTAAGTTTATGAATTTTTCTATTGAAGAAATCTATAGACGATTGCCAAACAGTTTTTATCCTGATCAAACGTTTAATTACTTGGCGTTTGATCAAGATCAAAAGCATTTACAAATGTCAGTCAGAATGAGATCACGAGAAAGACAAATGGTTGAACAATTTTCTTACTATTCAAACAACATTCCGTTGGAAAATTAAAATAAAAAATACTTTTAATGATCTTGACAAAAAACTTGACTTTGAAGAATTGAACAGTTTAACATACTAATTCGCTAAATTATATAATGTTAACATATATGTCATATTCTATAAAGCATGGTATATAGCTACATCGTTAACAATCAACATCATTTGCTGTGGCATAGTCCCTCTGGTTTGATTATCTTTCCCTCAAGGAACTGGTGTCCGTCGTCTGTTTGCTGGCTTCATTTAAATCGATTTACCAATCACCCTATACCCAGTTTCTACTTTTGAAGACATTGACCACTTTCAGCAGGTTGAAAGTTAAAAAGCGACTAAGGCGCATTCTAATTTATTTTCAGTCTGTTTTAAGCTACCCCCTGTTATACTACATAACAAACTTTTTTATGATACATGTTCTTTGACTGTATAAAGTGGAACTATGTTCTTCAGTGGAGAAATAGATTTAAGGTGAAAAAGATGTATTTATGGAGAGATGGATTACAGAAGTTTGGTTCTGATTGGATGTAAACCAAGTTAGTTCCGGAGATAGTTTCGGTCTCTTTGCCAACACTAGAAATGGCTATGTGTGTCTACATATATTTGTGTACGTACCTGATGTCAGAATATCGACTTTCAGAACTATCCAGCCGGAAGCATTTACAGTAAAATGGCGACTGTCCTCAATGACATCATACCGTATAGCCTCGCCCATGCATCGGTCTCGGCCATTTTGGTAGGCAAACACACGTCCGACTAATGCCCCCGCTTTCGAGTCTGACGGTAAACAAAACGTTGGTCGCTCCTGGGGAAAGTAAATAGCACTTGTACCTGAAAGAGAAGTGTACACACAATTAAAGGCAAACCAATAAGAGCAATTTACGATTATTGTCTTTTATACTTTGTAATTTTTCCTACAGAGGCCTGAAACTATTTGAAATATGGACTAAGGCATTACACTATGGGGCAAACATAATAAATTGACGTATGAAATTACCGAGTTCAAACAATAAAATCGACCGCGCCTTATATCATATTTATTTAACATTTATTGCAAACAGCCACGCCATATACATATTTAATTGACATGTATCCACTATTTTGTAATGCGATAATTAGGATTAACATATGAACGTAGTGTCTGAGAAATACAACCTTATCCTAATATCCCTGCATAATGAAATGAATGATTCAACATTAACATGTAACATACTGTATATATTTCATTGAATGATTATATAGCGCGCTGTTCGGAGGTGGTCGTTATGGGGTGGGGAATTCGCAAACAGCTTGATTCCAGATCAGACGCCGCGTAACGTGGCGCCTGATCTGGATTCAAACTGTTTGTTACTTTTTTCTGTCAAAATGTCTTTTATGTAACTTTGAGAAAAACAGCAGAGAACAATGTTAAGCAGACGACATTGAAGCTGTGAATTGGTTGTACATAATTGTCATATTAAGGGAACTGCGACAAGGGTCGTTGTAGGGTGGGAGTCGTTGTTTGGAGGACCGTTGTAGGGAGGGAGCACTGTGTTATTGTTCCTTGGGTCATAGAAGTAATTTTGCTGGTTGGAGTATCCTAATTGAAAGCGTGTTATCTGTCAGTATGTTTTGCGACATCATCGTAAAAAGTGTGAAGCTATAGCTGTCGATACGCTATGTGTAAGCAGGTTCACTTTGGTTAGTTCTGTATCAATACGTCGTAGAATCCTAGTGAACAATATTCCTTGCAGTGCAATCAGTGTAGACCCTGCTCAAATGGTGTGTTTGTAAAGGCAGTAACTCGGTTATAAATAAACAAAGACATAGAAAAAATGTCCTGCACGAACAGTGCAGACCCAATATAGCACCCATTTGATCGATGCATGCAGTGTATGTCATTTTGCAGTATAAATACACGCCATATAGTTAAAACAATAAATGTATATTGACTAGACTACATTTGAAAATGTAATTCTCAATTCGATGTTACAGGGGTGAAAGTGTTAATCAACAACTCCATTGTTTGGCCCGAATGATTTTGGTGTTTTGCAAACAGTTTCCATTCAGGCCAAACGTCGAGTAGCTCAGAGCCTGATCAGGATCCACAATAATTGATACTGGTTACAATGTTTTCCATAATATACTTGTCATTGCAGAGTGGACGAAAGTTTATGAGACAATTTATCCTATCGACACAATATAGAATTATCTGAATAATACTTAACAGCAGCAATTGAAATCAAATATGATATACAGATTAAGCTTGAATGTAGTATGCCATGAATAACATGATATCGTTTCAAAGTAAGATTTAAGGCAGTATAACATACATGTACGTTATTTCAAAACAAATAGCAATCAGTTTTGATCCTGATCAGACGCCGCGTTACGCGGCGTCTGAACAGAACAAAATTGTTTGCAATTAGGCTTTATGACGTCATTAAAAGTGAAAGGGTAAAGGCAGTATGCATGAAGAAATTTCAAAACGATTATCAAATAGTCTGGATCCCGTGATCACACGTCGAGTTACGCGGCATCTGATCTAGATTCATTTTTCTTTTTCTTCCGAATAATCAGCTGTAAACTGATTAGACCGTGTTTAGATCAGTGAAAAGTTATGTACATACGGGCAGGGAATAAAATGTTCTGTTATATACAGATAAAACCTAAAGTTAAAAAAACACTCTAAACGGAACCGTAATGGTTGTTAAATATGCCCCTGGGGAATAGATTGATAAATAGATTTAGTTCGGTAAAAAGTGTACATAACATGGCAAAGCATAATAAATGCAAACATATAAAAGCCATATAATGCGCACTGATCAATGCATTAACCATTTACCCCATAGCTTTCCAAGAAATGTCCATGTTTCCATGTAACCCCATACTATAATATATCATGTTTATTGTGAATGTAGTATTTGTCTTTTTTCGCTTTGTAGGTACAGCTCCATTATATTTGAGGGAATTGTTTGTACCCACTCAAGGTCGGTACAGACTTCGATCTCAAAGTGACACTTGTTTCAACATCCCAAGACGGCGTACAAAATTAGCAGACAGATCTTTGGCCGTCATTGGGCCCAAATGGTGGAATGAACTACCTCTACCTGAAAGACATTCAGTCTGAAGCCAGCTTTAGAAAACAACTGAAAACATATCTCCATAGTCAAGTCTATGAACAATAAGTGTGCTCCTGTCAACTACAAAATATTGACAAAAACAGTAGTAATATCTATAGACAAGTCTAAATCTTAAGTTCTAGATTCCTATATTTTGAATATATATTCTCTATGTGTGTATATAAGCATGCAGTATCATATTCTAATTATGTGCTATGTGATTGTGCAGCGCAATAGAATATTTTATAATTTTTGTGCTATATAAATGCCATGTAATTGTAAAACATATATATAATTTCATGTGCAGCGCTTTTGAACGCACAACTCCCGTGGGAAAAGAGCGCTATATAAATCGGGTATATTATTATTAATAATAATAATACTTGCTGGTTTCTAGTTTTGAAGACAGCTTGCCACTTAAAGCTGGTTGAAAGTTAAGCAGAATGCGTAGTCTAATTGACCTTTAGCCTGCATTAAGCTACCATCTGCTAGAATATAGAAAATATTTTATCGAAAACATATCCATTACTGTATAAAGTGGACATATTTACTTTGGTGAATGAATACTTTAAATGCGTAAAAAGGCGTTTTTATATGGCAATGTGTTAAGAGAGGCCACGTATGTGACACTGGTTGGATTTGAGTTCCAGTTTCTGACCGTTCTTGGAAAGAACGTGTTGAGGTTGGTCTTCTCAGTGTGGCGCTGCTGGTACATGTAGAATCTGTTGGCCCCTCTTGCGCCCCTTTTAACCGACCTTCACATAGTTGGCCAAATAATTCCACTAGTCCATTGCGAGCCTTGGACAGGTACTGCAGGCTGGCTTGCTTGCTGGCGTGTTCCAATGAAGATCCTCAAGCATTTCCGTGACACATCCATGAGTATTGCTTGTGTAATCATTACAAACAAAACATACAATACTGCGCTGTACCCATTTAAAGTCTTTGGCGCTGGACTGATTGAAAGGGTCAAATACAGTAGGTCTTAAAATGGGCTTTGTTGCCGCATTCCTTGCTGTAATGGTACAGTCTCTCAGCTTGCGGTACAGATACAGTGGATAAAACGTTATTCTTTCCCAATAAACGCGTTTACGCTAAAACTATTATTTGCAGTGCAAACAGTTTGGAGCCAGATCAGACGCAGGGTAACCCGGCGTCTGATCAGGCTCCAAACTGTTTGCCACCATGATAAACATGAATTATCAGAATTGTCCTAAAGTTGTTCTTTTCTAGGTGTTAGTGCTTTGCGTTTGCGTACGTTTGCGTTTAAACGGGAAAGAATAACGTATTCTCCACTGTACAGATGAATGTGAGTGTCCAACTTGAACCCGTTTGTGATAGTTACTCGAAAGTATTTGCTGGCGTCAACTACCCCAAGTGAATGCCCATAAACTATATAGCTCGTTGGTTAGATCTTGGTCCTCTTTTGGGCTAATCGGGTAAATACACACTTTGTTGGGTTGAAACAGTTTGGAATCTTTGCACCCAGTTAATGAGTGTGATGTTAAAAACAGCAGTAGCGAGCATGTTGTAGACGCTGGCGAGTTACAAACAGTGTAAACATAGATGATACCAGGAAGGTAGTGTGGAGACTATGTTGTCAACAAGGTTTATCGCTCTACGGTGACGCAGCACAGTTCAATCAACAATGGCATTGATTGATGAACATATTTGTGAAACCCTTTACTGCCAGTGTGACGTCAAACCTTATCAAACACATTCACTGTCATGATGTCGACTACTTGTAAAATATAAAGTCTGCTTTTAGATACAGTGGAGAATCTGTTATTCTTTCCCGTTTAAACGCAAACGTACGCAAACGCAAAACACTAAAACGTAGAAAAGTACAACTTTTGGAAAATTCTGATAATTCATGTTTATCTTGGTGGCAAACAGTTTGGAGCCTGATCAGACGCCGGGTTACCCGGCGTCTGATATGGCTCCAAACTGTTTGCATTGCAAATAATAGTTTTAGCGTAAACGCGTTTATTGGGAAAGAATAACAGATTCTCCACTGTATTTTAGGCCCTTTAATTCGAAACATTTATGATTGCCAAACCGTTCGGAGTTTAGTATAGATGGGTTTGATATTGAAAGGGTTACAGTGGAGAAGACGTTATTCTTTCCAGTTTAATCGCAAACGAAACACAAATGCATTGCAATGAAACGTAAGAAAAGACAATGTTTTGATAATGCTAACCATTCATGTTAACCCAGCGTATGATCATACTCCAAACTGTTTGCAGTGGAAATAATAGTTTTAGCATGAACGCGTTTATAGGAAAAGAATAAAGTATTCTCCACTTTAAGAACCGCCCACTATTTAGACAGTTAAAGGTTTATTTTTGGTACGATTATCCGTCTTTTTTAACGAAGTGCCAATTAAATGGTGCTGTTCAACCTCCAACACGCTTGTCAGTTTTCGTCTGCAACGGTTGTCGTCTGCATCTCTTAACGTTGATTTATTCTCTACGTTCTTTTATAATTAATCAGCAAAGGGTAAAAACATTTGGATCCAGATAAGGCTCTGCATCTTCTTTGGATCATAACTACGTATTTGTATCAATTATCAGAGCTACGCCCTTGATGTGCAGAAGGTTACGCTGACAGAAGAGATCTGTTATTGACAGTACAGCCAAAGGCATGGCCTACTTATGGGATCCATTTCAACTCAATAGCATAAAAAACAATCATTTAGTATAAACAGCATTGATAGCGATCTTAGCCTTATGCTCTCTGGTTATTGTCGTTTGCCAAAATTGTCGTCTGAAACATTTCCCAGAATTTATATTATTCATAAACTTTAAGACAATATTTTTATTGTGTCAAACAGATTGGATCCAGATGAAACGCCGAGTTACTCGGCGTTTCATCTTGATCCAAACTGTTTTCAATTTGTTTCATAAATTCGCTTAAAGCTTGCAGAAGGTAAGTGCCATTCTTCTTGCAATGTTTCTACGTCAACGGAAATCAGGTTTGGATTGTTTTTCAGTAATGTAATTATCAAATGGTGTACGGCCGAAGTCCCTGTCAGTCGTGGACGAATCATTCCATCCCGGCTTTTGTCACTAGGTCGTAAAAACGATGATTACGCTAGAAAGAAATGTCGATTTGATCTTGACATTTCAGAATTAAACAAAGAATGACGTCATACATTACACTAACTCAAAATATCATTTCAAATGATTTATCTTTAGAAACACTCTAGATGAAATATATACAATAAACGCATCGTTAACAAATTCAAGATATGATTATCCAAAAATTGGAATGCGCAATTATTAACCTTTAGCGGAATGTTTATTTACTGAGAAATCAATATCGATTTGGTCGAAATTCCATAATCTTAACTCACTGACATTGGCCATGTTCGTACTTATAGTTAAATCACAAATAATTGAACCTACTGCGAAATTGAAATTAACTCTTATTTATAAACACTTCTGTAATTATTTGCAAACAGTTTGGACCCTGATTAGACGCCGAAACGCGGTGTCATGCCAGTATCTCAACTGTTTTATACTCATTTCAAGTCAAAATTAATAAAGTTTAAGTTTGAGAAAAAAAGCAGACGGCAATTGTTTATGATTGATGACGTCGTGTCATTGATGGTGTTAAAAAGCAAATTGATGATGTACGGTGATAGTGACATTTTGATGAATTATGCAGTGATCCCTCCATACAAGGGCCTCGGAACAACGACCCCCTAACAACAACGATCGTCGATTTTCCTCAAAACAAGACAATTATGTATAACCCTTTCAAGACTGCAATATCGTCTGCTTAGAATTGTCGTCTGCTGTTTTTCTCAAAGTCACATAATGGACATTTTGACAGTACAAGACATAATGACAGGTGACAAACAGCTTGAATCCAGATCAGACATTATGCGGCGTCTGGTCTGGATTCAAGCTGTTTGCAAATGTAAGCCAATTTCCCTCCCTATAACCACTCCTTCCGAACAACGAGCAAAATCCTTGTGTCCCATTGTTAGTTACAGTGGAGAATCTGTTATTCTTGCCCGTTTAAACGCGAACGTACGCAAACGCAAAACACTAAAACGTAGAAAAGTACAACTTTTGGACAATTATGATAATTCATGTTTATCTTGGTGGCAAACAGTTTGGAGCCTGATCAGACGCCGGGTTACCCGGCGTCTGATCTGGCTCCAAACTGTTTGCATTGCAAATAATAGTTTTAGCGTTAACGCGTTTATTGGGAAAGAATAACGTTTTCTCCACTGTATTGTAGAGAGGGAGCACTGTACTATTGTGACTCCTGTTGTTTATAGTGAGCCCATTGCTCTCTAGCGACGTTATCGAAAATGTTACCGAAAAAACGCGATTTCTATGTATTGCCTGTTACTCAGTGTCTGAACATGCTCGAAAATGTTTGAAGTGGTCATAATTCCTTTAACCCATTGGTTTGCTTGGAAAAGAATAACGTATTCCCCGATATAATAAGCTACTATAAAGTCGAGAGGACGTTATTATATTCCAATGAACGCGTTTAAACTATAACGTCCATTATACAATTTGGGGCCAAATCAGACACCGGGTACAGTGGAGAAAACGTTTTTCTTTCCCGTTTAAACGCAAACGAAACGCAAACGAAGTGCATTAAAATGTAGAAAATAGCAACTTTTGGATATTTCCATTAATAAATTTTAATATGATAGGCAAACAGTTTGGACCCTGATCAGACGCCGGGTTACCGGCGTCTGATCTGGCTCCAAACTGTTTGCAATAGAAATAATAGGTTTAGCGAAACGCGTTTATTGGGAAAGAATAACGTTTTCTCCACTGTAACACAGCGTATGATCAACCTCCAAAATGTTCGTCACTCATATCAAAACTAATCCTCAACCCTTTTCTAAAATACAGTGGAGAATCTGTTATTCTTTCCCGTTTAAACGCAAACGTACGCAAACGCAAAGCACTAAAACGTAGAAAAGAACAACTTTTGGACAATTCTGATATTTCATATTTATCTTGGTGGCAAACAGTTTGGAGCCTGATCAGACGCCGGGTTACCCGGCGTCTGATCTGGCTCCAAACTGTTTGCACTGCAAATAATAGTTTTAGCGTAAACGCGTTTATTGAGAAAGAATAACGTTTTCTCCACTGTATACATGTATATATCATTCTCTACATTTTATTGCATCGAGTTTGCATTAGTTTCCTTTAAACAAAAAAAGAATAACGTCTTCTCCACTGTAGTTTAAGTCTTAATTATCTTCTTAAATGCCTGCAATAAAGTTTCATTACAATTCTATGCTGTGAAGCAATCAGGATTTAGGCCAATATCACAATTCAAAACTGCTTTGATTGTGAGATATATGCCATTTCGCTTGATTGATAACCTAATTCATTCCCTTTGAACACGCGTGTGTTAAATCAATTACAGTAAAACCCCTCTATTACGACAGCTTAATTGTGTTAATTATCAGATGTTTGAGGTACGTGGTTTCTTAAAGCAAGGGGAATATCAAGCAGAAAGCTCGGTTAAAAGCTTTCTGTTTTACGTTCACCTTGCTTTAAGCTATATAACATGTCTTTTATTCAGTCAATTAGCATTCATATCAATGGTCGTAATAGAGAGGTTTAACTGTACGTTGATTGCAAACACTTTGGAACCAGATCAGACGGCGAGTAACTATGTGTCTGATAAGCCTCGATATTGTTTGCAAGTCTCGTTCAGGTAAGCTGTACACAGTTTATTTTAAAATGTCGTTGTCTTCATTTTATTGCATTTCAGCTGAGTTCAGTTTTGTTTAATCGGGAAAGATTAACGTCTTCCAAACAGTACTACATGTATTCCATTGAGATTGATGTGTGCTTTAGGCAAAGGTATTTACAGTGAAGAAAGTGTTATTCTGTCCCATTCAAACGCAAACGAAACGCAAAAACCAATGTTCTAAAATGTAGAAAATTGCAACTTTTTGATATTCCGCACGATTGCAGAAATAACAGTTATATACAGTAGAACCTCTCTATTACGACCACTAAAAAGAAGGCTAATTGTCTGTATAAAAGACAGGTGACAGCTTAAAGCAATGTGAAAGTGAAACAGAAAGCTCCTGTAGGAGCTTTCTGTTTCACGTTCACATTGCTTTAAGCAGTCACCTGTCTTAAACGACTAACATTTGACACAACTTAGTGGTCGTAATAGAGAGGTTCTACTGTATTTGGAAAGAATAACGTCTTCTTCACTGTCTGTAATAACTGTCAGTTAAAAACTTGCTGTCTGCTTGAAAACTTCAACATTAGATGTTACAGTGGAGTAAACGTTATTCTTTCCAAATATATAACTGTTATTTCTGCAATCGTGCGGAATGTCAAAAATGTGCAATTTTCTACGCTAAAATTATTATTTGCAGTGCAAACAGTTTGGAGCCAGATCATACGCCGGGTAACCCGGCGTCTGATCAGGCTCCAAACTGTTTGCTACCAAGATAAACATGAATTATCAGAATTGTCCAAAAGTTGTACTTTTCTACGTTTTAGTGTTTTGCGTTTGCGTACGTTTACGTTTAAACGGGAAAGAATAACAGATTCTCCACTGTAGTAAGTTTAGCCGAAGAAAACGACAGTAGTTGAGTCAAGCAGTTCATACCAAGACTAGGGAATCATTATCATACCCAGAAAGGGAATATTGTATCTTAATGTTGTAAATACTGATTTGTCACATAGCCCATGTATCTGTCATTTTTGTGTTAATTATAATGTTACACATATCTCCTGTATGAAGAAAATAAACAATTGAATTGAATTGACGTCTGACAAGGATGCAAACTTCAGTGGAGGAGATATACAGTGGAGAAAACGTTATTCTTTCCCAATAAACGCGTTTACGCTAAACCTATTATTTGCAGTGCAAACAGTTTGGAGCCAGATCAGACGCCGGGTTACCCGGCGTCTGATCAGGCTTCAAACTGTTTGCCACCAAGATAAACATGAATTATCAGAATTGTCCAAAAGTTGTTCTTTTCTACGTTTTAGTGTTTTGCGTTTGCGTACGTTTGCGTTTAAACGGGAAAGAATAACAGATTCTCCACTGTAAATATTTCCCGTTTAACATGCAATTCATTCACGTTTTCCAAGTGAAGAAATAAGAAATAAAACCACTTGTGGTTACTGATTATTGTTTCGAATTAAAATACATAGGAATGGAGTGAAAGGAAAACAAGAACATTAATAGTGGAAATTCTAAAACAATATTTGTTTGTAAATGTATTTGATGGTAGGATTTGAAACTGTTTATTATATACAGAGAACTTTTAGTATTGAATAATACTGTAAACGGCCTGAAAACGGACTTGCCCAAAACTCCTATTTTTAAATGAGTTCATGAGCCCGTGAATATAATTTCAGGTATAGTTGGAGACTATCTATACACATGGTCATACATTTTTAACTAAACAATATCAAGGAAGCTTTTTCAACAACCACAGAATCGACATTTCTCGTTGCCACATTTCAAAGTAGCATGCCACTTTCGTGGTACTTACGACGTAAAAACAAAGTGAAAGTATATTGTAATAAGTTCAATCTCAGAATGCAATGATCACTTGCTAGATGTTTATTATTTTAAATCGGTTCACTATTACATCTAATACAGTTTTCAAAGTTAATCAATCTTTCGTTCATAACTGATAATATTCAACAATATTATTTAGTGTTGCTTTCTTGAGCGGATGGGGACTGAGTAAAAGGTTTGTATTCGATGCTGACTGTAGATGGTTCCAAAGATTAGAAACCATACAAAACAGTAACACAGTGGATAATACGTTATTCATCCCCTTTAAACGCAAACAAAACGCAAATCACTAAAATGGAGAAAAAAACAACTTTTTGACATTGTTCATCATCTTTGTTTACCTGAGAAGCAAACAGTTTGAAGCTTGATCAGACGCCGGGTTACCCGGCGTCTGATCTGGCTCCAAACTGTTTGCAATGGAAATAAAAGTTGTAGTGTAAACGCGTTTATTGGGAAAGAATAACGTTTTCTCCTCTGTAAAACAATAAAGTACAAGTAAAACCTCTTAATAACGACAACTGAATTGTTCTGATTGGTTTGTGTGTAAAGCTGCTTAGTTAAAGCAAGGTGACAGTAAAACAGAAAACTCCTGAATGGGCGTTTTTCATTTTGCTGTCAACTGCCACCTGTCTTTTCAAAAGTCAATAAGGGTTGACATGAGTGAGTGAGTGAAGGGTTGTTTTCATTGGTTGTACAGTCGAACTTCGATATCTCGAACTTGGTTAAGTCGAACATACCAGTATTTCAAAGTTAAAACGCGGCCGATTGCTCGACAGGATTGAGTGCATTCAATCGTGCATCCTCCGTTTTAAGTCCATTTAGGCTAAGAACCAATCGGTGTTTGGATCTTTCCACAGTCGCATTATTTCTGGGAAAGTTTGACGTCGAAATCTACGTGTATGCCCATTTTTCTTATGAATAACAACGTCAGAAACATGACGTCATTACGCTCAACGTTATCTGCTTTGGCGCGATTTTGTTATAATTTACTACAAGCGCTGTAAACGACAAATTCCGAAATATTTCGCTTCAACAGTGAAAACTTAACAGTATAATAAATTCGTTATACAGTTTCTTCACAGTGTACATGAGGATTTCTTCCCGGCTGGTAAAATCATGTAACCCTCGCCTAACGGCTCGGGCAACATGATTTGCCTCAGTCGGGAAGAAATCCTCATGTACACTGTGAAGAAACTGTATAACTAATATGGTACAAAAATGACAGGGTAGTCGAACCCCCTTGGTGAAAATTGCAGGGTAGTCAAAACCCTCAAGATGAAAATTGCAAGGTAGATCTAGTCAAAATCAAAGATATATTAAAATTAATCTTATAGTTTAAAATATATATATATGGTCAAAATTCCCTTTATGGGAATTACGCGACGTCTGATCAGGATCCAAACTGTTTGCAAGTAATACTGTCTAGTCTTACTTGGCTTTGAATGGGGTTGATATCAGTAGGTATTACCTTTAACATTTATCACATGCTAAAATGCGCCACTGTGACAGACAATTCTTTCCTGTGTCAAACTATTTCTTATCAGGGTTGAGGTTCATAGTTCAAACCAGAGTAGACATACATGTTGTGTGCTTCATTGAATAACGTTCATAAAAATAATATGCATACCGTTGTAACACTAGTGGTTATATTAATCTGTTTCTCCATTGAGGGATCTTTTGCCTGGGTTAAGAAAGGCTACGCATTCTCATACAGATATGATAACTGCAAGGACTTGTTAGCTTTCACGAACATTTCATGGTGGTAAGACATATTTCAATGACCTACTTTAGCCCTCAGTACGCTATGTAAGCCTAATAATTATAGGGGGATAACACTGTTGAGTAATCTTGCTAAAATGTTCTCTAGTATCCTCACAAAGAGAATTTAAAAATGGTTTGAAGATAATAACTTTATATCAGAAGCACAATTCGGATTTCGTAGTAATTGCAGTACTATTGATGCAGTGTTTGTCTTACATACTCTTATAGAAAACTTGTTACACAATCGATTACGTATACCGTGTGCTTTTGTTGACCTGAAAAAGGCGTTTGATTCTGTGTATAGAAACGCATTATGGTTTAAGCGCTTTAACATGGGGTTAGATGGAAAGGTTCTTTATATGTTTAAAGCTATGTATGCAAATGTTAAATCTTGTGTAAGACATTGCAATACCTTTTCAGAGTTTTTCGAAATCTCAGTCGGTTTACGTCAGGGGCAGACAACTTCGCCGGCACTTTTTGCTATGTTCCTTGAAGACCTGGAGCTATTTATACAGGATAGGGTTAACTGTGGAATTTCACTATACGATTTGTGTGTAATACTACTGCTTTTTGCGGATGACATGGTTTTAATTGGTAATTCTACTGAAGATCTACAACACAGTTTAAATCTTCTTTTACAGTACTGTAACACTTGGAGCTTAGAGGTTAATGTTGAAAAAACTAAAATTATCGTCTTTAAAAAAAGAGGAAAGGTAAAGGATAGAGAAGTTTGGTTTTATGATGATAATAAACTGGAAATTGTAGATGATTTCAATTATTTAGGTATTATACGGGTTCCTTTACTCTGAATAACCAATATATAAAAGGTAAAGCTATGAAAGCTATGTATGTATTACAGAGCAACATACGTAAAAATTGTATAAGTCCGAAATTAGCACTTCAACTCTTTGATTGTTTTGTAGCACCTATTTTGAATTATGGCAGCGCCATCTGGGGATTTAACAAATCGAAAGACTTAGAATTAGTTCACCTTAAATTCTGTAAAACAGTTTTGGGAGTGAAACAGAGTACCTGCACAGCAGCCGTATATGGTGAATTGGGCAGATACCCTCTATATGTTAATAGGCTTGTATCTGTTATTAAATACTGGTTTAAAGTAGTACAAAGCAATACTTGTCTTATAAAGAAGGTTTACCAGTTTGCTCTTGAGGAGTGTGGAAAAGGCAAAACAAACTGGGTATCAAAAGTAAAGCAGTTATTGTATAATTATGGTTTCATGTTCGTATGGAATGACCACTGTTTACAGACGACTAACAAAAATCATTTTATTGTTACTTTCAAACAAAGAGTTATTGAACGATATGGAAACAATTAAAGTTTTAAATACATTATATAAATACACTAAGCCCCATTTTGGATTTGAAGAATACTTAAGTAAAATTTTGTCCAGTAATCTTAGGAGATGTTTAACAAAGATTAGAGTGTCTGCTCATAATCTTCGTATAGAGTTCGATAGATATTCGCGGAATAGAGTTCCACGAAATGAAAGAATTTGTAAACTATGCAATACTGATATTGAGGACGAATTTCATTTCATTCTCTGCTGTACAGCATATAAAGACTTACGCAGGGTTCATATCAAGAGATATTACCATGTCAGACCAAATATGTTGAAGTTTGTGGAGCTTTTAAGCAATACAAACAAAACAGTCTTAATCAACCTATGCAAATTTATATCTAAAGCGTTAAAGCTTAGACTTGAGCTACTGTCGTAAACAATTAACGTACAATGAAATGTTCCTACATTGTCATTGTCATATGTGAATTGTTTTATATACAGTTTCATTCTTTGAATAATTGTTATTAAAAGCTACCTGAAAGAAGAAACGTAAAAAATGTATTAGCCATAAAAGTATTATATTTTCATTTTGCAACGTCATGACTAACACCATTCTCTGTAATTTATGTCATTGATGCATGTTTGTATGTGTGTGTGTGTGTGTGTGTGTGTGTGTTTACCTTACCATATCATTTACCTGATTGTACTTGATTATGTATGAATGTTGAATGTGACGAGATACTTGTATTTAGTATAAGTCAATAAACTATATCTATCTATCTATCTATCTATCTATCTATCTATCTATCTATGTAAGTTTGTCCTCTGAAACTATTCTCAGAACTGGTTTAGTTTTATTTTCAAGCGCAACATCATCAGAACGTCAAACAGTTTGAATCCAGATGAAACGCCGAGTTACGCGGCGGCTCAACTGCATCCATACTGTTTACAACAGTTAACAAATTTCAAACAAAGTGTGCAGAAGCAGCAGAACGTTGAATCTATGAAAAAACTAGATCTAAGTAAATGCAAGTCATTCGACAAAAATGCATTTTGTTTGTATTTAAAGAGACTGAAAACCAAATTTGGCCTGAACACGTTTCTTTTGTAAATGAATGCCAGGCGCCTATATAAACACGTGAATATTAATTAAGGAAAAATATTTATGTTAAAAAATAGGTTTTAAAGAAAATATAAACCCATTACCCCATAGCATGTTTCTAGTATTATCGGACGTTACATTATTTCATCCTACTTGAGTTATATGTAGAGAGGTTCAAAAAAAGATCTACTCAACCTTAGGTCGGAGTAGAAAACACGACGTGGAAAATCTAAACTAAGATTCAGTGATTCTTCTTGAGGATGTTTTTATACCTATCATAATTGTTAATGCAATATGCACAAAAGTGTCACAAATTTGCTTTTATTTGATTATTTTCTCTTCATTTTTGTTTAAGAAGTGGTCTTATAATTTCATGCATCAAAAGGACAGCAAACACATGGAATGCGACCCGATTGACATTACCTTTCATATGTGCCAAACATGTGGCAAGTGACCAAAATTGCAAAATTAACGACTGCGTCCAGTGTGAATTTCATAACTGTAGATATACGACCCGAATCGCACACAATTTGCCCCCTATTCAGATATTACTTACTATGCGACTAATCTAGACCCTAAAGGCAGTGTCTGTTCATACAGTGGATAATATGTTATTCTTTCCCGTTTAAACGCAAACGTACGCAAACGCAAAGCACCAAAACCTAGAAAAGAACAACTTTTGGACAATTCTGATATTTCATGTTTATCATGGTGGCAAACAGCTTGGAGTCTGATCTGGCTCCAAACTGTTTGCACTGGAAATAATAGTTTTAGCGTAAACGCGTTTATTGGGAAAGAATAACGTTTTCTCCACTGTACATGTATGTCTTCCTAAACCGAGCTTGAAATAAGGCAATTCATGGTTCGAAATATCGGATTGTCGAGTTATGTGAGTTCGATTAGAGAGATTTTGTGTTGCAGTCCTCAGATAAACCACACTGGGAAAATTAAAATAAAACAGGCGCCGAACTGACATAGTAAAAATGCTGGTCATTTTCGTAGTTTAACGAGGAGTGTCCCAGTTCGGTTGTGTTTTATCTCGCCCGTCATGGTGACACTTCTGTTGATGCACGACTTCCGGTTTACAGGAAGAGTCGTGCGCGAGGAAGCACATCAGCTGAGAGATAGTACGAGATTGAAGTGTGCAAATATGGACATAGATTGTCTTTGTATCTGGTGTAATGTCAAGAAATACGATAAAACACTATCGTGCTTAAGTGCCGTCCTGTCATGACGTCATCTGCTTTAAACAATTGTCGTCTGCTTTTATTTCTCAAATCTAACTTTAAGATATTTTGATTTCAAAAATATTGGAATAAGTGTAAAGCAGTTAGGATCATGATTAGACGCCGCGTTACGCGGCGTCTGATCAGGATCCAAACTGTTTGCAAACCATTGCACTCTTGGTAAGGCAGTACAATGGTTAAGTGCCCTTCACAAGCGTTATCACACAATACAATTGACTTCTGTAAACAAGTGTTGTCTGCAACCATTCTCAGAGTTGGATTATGTGCACTTTCTATAAGAATCTATCATTAGCTGAGAGTATTACATCGTTTGGAGATACTCAGCGTCTCATCTAGAACTGAACTATTCAACAGTCATCCCAAATTCACCTGTAGCGTGCAGAGGGTTAATATCAAAGCTAGTGTAATTTTAAGTGAAAATAATGATAGCAAATTTCTCGTTGAAAATGCGTGCAATTTGAGAAAACGCCTGCGATTATCCTTTAGCTTGCTAAGAAGTTTTCTTCTGCAATTTTTGTCATATTCAGAAATTGTCTGTGTATATTTATGAATTGTTTCTTTCGGAAAAAATCATCAGAATGTCAGACAGTTTAATTCACATGAAACACATCTACTCGGTCGCATATAATTCGGATTTCTGTCTATTTTTAAACAGTTATCACAATTTTGCCAAATGTTGTTTTTCAGAATTTTTTCCCATTTTCCCATTTGCCAGATAATGTTCTCACAAAGCGCAGCAATTCGTCAAATACAATAATTTATTAGTCATTACCCTGCTAAAATTCGTCTTTTCAACGTTAAACTTTGGCACGCGATATCACTGTGGTACATGTACAGTGGAGAAAACGTTATCATTTCCCGTTTAAACGCAAACAAAACGCAAACGCAGTGCACTAAAATGTAGAAAACGGCAACTTTTGGATATTTCCGCCAATTCATTTTAAAATGAGTGACAAACAGTGTGGAGCATGATCAGACGCCGGGTTACGCAGCGTCTGAGAATAACGTTTTCTCTACTGTACGCAACACGTCTCTATTGCAACTTTTCTGCTTTTACCCCCTGATTTACCAGTAGAGTGTCAAACATTTTTGGATCTAGATGAGACTTTGAGTTTCTCCGCTTCACATTTGGGTCCAAGCTGTTTGCAAAGGTTAATATTGTCGTTTTGCAACATTTCATTTCGTTTTTTAACGGAACAATAGGAGTTTTGAATATAAACATTCTAGCTCATAACAATACGCCGATGTTTCGGGCTTAAATGGTTTGCAAATATCATTTAATTTGGATATGACATGGTATAGGACTAAAGGCCACACACATCTGAATATGACTCTCCTATGGCAACTGATTCTGTTAATCATGACCCTATTGGCTGTTTCTAGTTTTAAAGACACGTGAATAAGGCGCATTCTGTTTACTTTCATCCTGCTTTAAGAATATATTAAATATTTCTTATGATACATTTTTATGACTGTATAAAGTGAAACTATTTTTTGTTCAGTGGAGGAATACATCAAAGGCGTAAAAAACGTATTTATTAGATATGGGATAATGGGTTAAAACATTGTTTTAGATTGTCGTGTTGCATTATACATGGAAACGACATCATTCATACAAAAAATAGCCTATCACGACTGTTTATTGGCAATTGCAAATAGTTTTGATTTAGGTAAGAAACAAGATATGACCAGGATACAAAATGTCTAATGTTATCAAAAGTCCAACAAACCAAATAAAAGTAGACGACGTACATGTAATAAACAGACGATAACACGGCACTGAAATACAGTGGAGAAAACGTTATTCTTTCCCGTTTTAACGCAAACGAAACGCAAACGCAGTGCACTAAAATGTAGAAAATGGCAACTTTTTTTCTTCATATTTTCACCTTTTCATTTTAATATGAGTGGCAAACGGTTTGGAGCCTGATCAGACGCCGGGTTATCCGGCGTCTGATCTTGCTTCAAACTGTTTGCAATGGAAATAAACGTTTTAGCATAAAGGCGTTTATTGGGAAAGAAACGTTTTCTCTACTGTATATAGCCGTAATACCCCTTTATACAAACCATAAACTAATAAATAGCATTTAGAGCTGTCAGTCACTCTACTCCGCGGTCTAACTAATCTGCAGATCGCTCATAACTCTCTTAACCCTTTCATGATCAAATTATTCGGGAGATTTTTATCCCTTCACCATTTTATTGTCGTCGGCTTCGGTATTGTTGTCTGCAAGACACGTTTCAAAGTTAGAATTAAGTTTGTATGACTTAATAAATATCGATAAGAGTGTCAAACAGTTTGGGTCCTGATCAGACGCCGCGTTACGCGGCGTCTGATCAGGACCCAAACTGTTTGCGAATGCGCTTTAAAGCGTCATTGAGAGTGAAAGGGTTAATGACTGCTATGTTTTATAGTTTTCTTTGTTTTAAGCTTAAACTGGTACACGGGTTAGCTTGGATGACAATAATGTTTTCTAGACAGCTGCTCTAAAGTGGAGGACACCGTGTCGTGTCCCTTTTAACGAAACATAATGCAAACGCAATGTAAACAATGTAGACATTGACATCTTATTTGAGAGATGCATTCAGCTCTTAAAATAAAAATTGAATGTATTTCGGAAAAAATAATGTTTGGAACATGTATCAATATTTTACAGAAAATGCCAAAACTCCTCTAAATTGGCAAACCAGCAGAGTACAGAGAATACAACTTTGAAGGTTGTGATATCTTTTTCTGGATTTGACATTTTGTCTAGTTTAACTTAGCTGATAAATACTGTGCGATACAGTTAGAGTGAAATACTTGTTCTGAGTCAATGGATAAAACTAAACAAAAAACAGAGAATACGTTTTAAGCAGACAATAAGATGGTCATGAAATATATAGCCGTTAAACTCCTTTATACAATTGAGAAGACGTTTCTCTGTACATCCCCGTTTATGCTGCAGTGGAGAAAACGTTATTCTTTCCCAATAAACGCATTTACGCTAAAACTATTATTTGCAGTGCAAACAGTTTGGAGCCAGATCAGACGCCGGGTAACCCGGCGTCTGATCAGGCTCCAAAATGTTTGCCACCGAGATAAACAAGAATTATCAGAAGTGTCCAAAAGTTGTTCTTTTCTACGTTTTAGTGCTTTGCGTTTGCGTACGTTTGCGTTTAAACGGGAAAGAATAACAGATTCTCCACTGTAAAACTAAACAAAAAGCAGAGAATACGTTTTAAGCAGACAATAAGATGGTCATGAAAGATATAGCCGTTAAACTCCTTTATACAATTGAGAAGACGTTTCTCTGTACATCCCCGTTTATGCTACATGTAAAACCAGATCAGACGCCGGGTAACATGGCGTCTGATAATGTTCTAAACTGTTTGCCACTAAGATAAGAAAAAACTGTAAATATTTGCAATAAATTGCCGTTTTCTAGTACACTGCGTAACGTAAATAGAATGACACCGTCTCCACTGTACTATCATGCCATAAATTAATAAACAACAATAAGAACTCTCAGTCACTCTATTCCGCGGTCTAGTTAATCTATCGATCTCTCATAAATCTTAATATCTTGTTTTCAGCTTAAAATGGTAACCAGGTTATTTCACATGAGATTAGATGATATCGTTTTTATTCCAAACAGCTGCCGTACAGCGGTGAAGATGTCATTCTTTCCCACTCAACCCTTTCATCATCAGCTTTATCGTGATAATTTTACCCCTTCACCGTCATATGGTCGTCTGCTTCAATATTGTTGTCTACAATATCGTTCCAAATTTAGATTTCAGGCGGTATGACTGATGAAATTTCGAAATCAGTGGAAAACAGTTTTGATCTTGATCAGACGCCGCATGACGCGGCGTCTGATCAGGATCAAAACTGTTTGCAAATGCGCTTTATGACGTCATTGAGAGTGAAAAGGTTCAACGAAACGAAATGCACATGCATTTAAATGTAGAAAATGGCACTCTCTGTAAAGATATTAACGTCTCTTATTAACCTGAGTCGCAAACAGTTTGTAACCTGATCAGACACCGGTTACCCGGCGTTTGATCTGGCTCCAAACTGTTTGCAATGAACATAATGACGCGTTTATTGGGGAATAATAACGCTTTTTCCACTGTGTAATTGAGTTTTTGAGCAGCGACCTGTAATTTTGCCGTTATAGAGCGTCAATTGACCATTGAAAATCAATAACTGACAGAAAATGAAATAATGATGCATATTAACACTATAAAATCTTCATTAGTTCTTCGTCTGCAACGATTGTCGTCTGCTACTGTTCTAAAATTAGATTTTTCTAAAAACTTCTTTTCTTAGTAAGGTCAGATTTTCAAACATTTTGGATTCAGAAGAGACGCCGAGTTACTCGGCGTCTCTTCAGGACCGAAACTGTTTGCAAAGGTTAACACAGATTCGTGATAAGCGTGCAAAGGGGTTAAGGCTGGCGTGGGAGAAGTAATTTTCCATAATCAGGAAATTGACACAAACTCATCGGAACTGAAGCGTGCTCGGCGGAACGTAAAACACCGTATCAGAGATTATTTCTCAACTGTAAAATCATAACTGATCGATATATAGCATGACCGATTGCTCATGGTTTTTTCAAAGTACATCAGTAGACCTAAACAACCTCTTTTCCGACAGGTAAATTACATAATTATGTATGTTAATCGTTAGGTGTTTAATTGGGGTAGTTGCTTTACTTTGCTTTAAGCTGCCTCATGTACAGTCAATTAATCCCCCCCCCCCCTTGTAAAGATGTCGTACAAGTAGTGTTTGACATTGTACTTATAAATAGTAAAAGGCCTATACAAAAATCTGTAACAATTTAAGACATTTGGTTGCTGAAAGTAGAGTGACAAAAACAGAAAGCTCATAAAGGAATTTTCTGCTTTATTTCCACACTGCCATACGCTACAATCTGTCTTAAATATCTACATGACACATATATTGATGATATTATATTCGTTTTATACATGTACCATCAAGTAGCCTTCGTTTTAGAGGTCATAACAGAGTTTTCACTGTATGCTATTTTCTACTTTATAATGCTATGCCACTGTCACAAAAGTGTTTGTATATATCTAGAAAAAGGGCCAATGATAACGTTGTAATACAGTGGAGAAAACGTTATTCTTTCCCAATAAACGCGTTTACGCTAAAACTATTATTTGCAGTGCAAACAGTTTGGAGCAAGATCAGACGCCGGGTAACCCGGCGTCTGATCAGGCTCCAAACTGTTTGCCACCAAGATAAACATGAATTATCAGAATTGTCAAAAAGTTGTACTTTTCAACGTTTTAGTGTTTTGCGTTTGCGTACGTTTGCGTTTAAACGGGAAAAAATAACCGATTCTCCACTGTACCTTGTAGCTCAATCCCAATCCCGTTGCACATCTTATTATGCAAATAAATATGTTCAAACTAAGAACTAAACCAAATCATATAGCAATAAACATTACAGGACAATACCTATTACAAACTGTCCGAATCTTATAACAAACAGTCCAAACATTTTGCCCACTCACTGATAATGTTATCTTCAAAAAATTGTAGATAAGTTAAACTCCGAAAAGTGTTTCAAACAACAAATTGTAAAATTGTATTATGCAAATCAGAATTTTATGGAATACTAAATATTAAGGGGTATCACTATAAAGTTAAGTTGAGGTATTTTCCCCAATAAACGCGTCTACGCTTAGAACTATATTTCCATTGCAAACAGTATTGAGACTGAGCAGGGACCGGATTACTCGATGTTTGATCAGGTACCAAACTGTTTGCTACTCAAATAAAACTGGATCATTTTCATTTAAATAAAACTGTCAGTTTCTCAATGTCATTGCTTTGCGTAATGCGTTCTGTGTTTAGTTTCGTTTAAACGGGAAATAATAACATTTTTCCTCTGTAATTACAGTGGAGAATCTGTTATTCTTTCCCAATAAACGCGTTTACGCTAAAACTATTATTTGCAGTACAAACAGTTTGGAGCCAGATCAGACGCCGGGTAACCCGGCGTCTGATCTGGCTCCAAACTGTTTGCCACCAAGATAAACAAGAATTAACAGAATTGTCCAAAAGTTGTTCTTTTCTACGTTTTAGTGCTTTGCGTTTGCGTACGTTTGCGTTTCAACGGGAAAGAATAACAGATTCTCCACTGTATACAATAGTGAACAACGTCATTAACCCATTTGTGCCCACGATCACATATATTGGACTTGGGCAAACAGTGTAGACTCTGATCAGACGCCGCATTATGCGGCGTCTGGTCAGAATCTACACTGTTTGCTGATAGGAATCTCAATATAAAAGAAAATGAAAATGAAGATTTTGACCAGGCATCCCTTTGATAAAAATGGACTTATCCAATATATAAACATGGAAGAATCCACTGGGTATAAATGGGTTAAATTAAGCAGGTCGATTTCTTGGTTGTATGGCATTGTCTGCTTTCTAAAAGCAGTTCTTTTTATCTTGTCTAGAAGGAAACATTATTGAACAATAATCGTTCAACTGAACATAATGCGCCGACCTTGATACTGAAATAGAATAACTTTACAAATTTGCACTGGTAACTACCCACGCATACAGTGGAGAAAACGTTATTTTCACGTTTCTGTTGAAACACAATTCAATTGTAAACAGTTTGGAAGCAGATCAGATGCCGGTAAACACGGTATCTGATCAGGTTCCAAACAATTTGCAACTCAGATTTACATGTACATTGTACAGAGAGTCATAATTATTCAAAACCTGTTACATGTAATGTTCTACATTTAATTGAATTACGTAAATATCTCCACCCGAACTAGTACAATCTAATTCCGTTATACATTTAACGGCCACTCAAAAATAGTTCGACGTCGGTATTAAGGCAGCGGCTAATACTCGAAAGGCGATAATAAAGTAGAAAGCGGTTGTACATGTACAGTGGAGAATCTGTTATTCTTTCCCGTTTAAACGCAAACGTACGCAAACGCAAAACACTAAAACGTAGAAAAGTACAACTTTTGGACAATACTGATAATTCATGTTTATCTTGGTAGCAAACAGTTTGGAGCCTGATCAGACGCCGGGTTACCCGGCGTCTGATCTGGCTCCAAACTGTTTGCACTGCAAATAATAGTTTTAGCGTAAACGCGTTTATTGGGAAAGAATAACAGATTCTCCACTGTACATGTATGAGCTTTCTGGTTTATCCATCCTGCAGCTTGTCTTAACCAATCTCACTGAGTCCGTTGGTGGTACATTGTAGACAACGTTATTATTTCCCGATTAAACGAAACTAAACGCAAACGCAGTGTTATTACATGGAGAAAAATGACATACATGTATTAGAGCCTGATCAGACTCCTCCAAACTGTTTGCAATGGACATTATTACAAATTACAAATGCGGGAAAGAATAAGGTCTTCTCCACTGTGATACATGTACAACGTTTTTCGTGCGATTCGTTATACAGTGGAGAAAACGTTACTCCTTCCCAATAAACGCGTTTACGCTAAAACTATTATTTGCAGTGCAAACAGTTTGGAGCCAGACCAGACGCCGGGTAACCCGGCGTCTGATCAGTCTCCAAACTGTTTGCCACCAAGATAAACATGAATTATCAGAATTGTCAAAAAGTTGTACTTTTCAACGTTTTAGTGTTTTGCGTTTGCGTACGTTTGCGTTTAAACGGGAAAGAATAACAGATTCTCCACTGTAGCAGCACAGTGCAGAAGACGTTATTCTTTCTCGCGTAGACGCAAACGAAATGCACACGCAGTACACTAAACTTTAGACAATTGCAGCTTTTTGACATTGCTCTCGATTTTTGTTTAAATCTGAGTAACAAACAGTTCGGAGTCTGATCAGAGACCGGGTTTGCATTGAAATTAATAGTTTTAGCCTAAACACGTTTATTGGGAAATATTAACGCCTTCTCCGCTGTTTTTTTACCATAACCATCTGGTAATAGATATTATTGATATGCAACTCATGAGAGTTGACAAGTAGGCTTTAATGAACACAAGAATAAACGTTCACTTTCCACAGGAAACTGTATCCGAAACACGAGATTTATTTGGAAGACGTAGGCTGCAAATATAGCTCCTCGGTGACCATGTGGTTAAAGAACCGATGCGGCAATTCAGACATGGATACAATGTATGACATCCAGCAAGAAAGCTTAATGCAGGGCTACATAAAAACTAAAATCTTCATTTCTCCATTGAACCCTATGGTGTCATAACTCATTAAAATTGTCTCTTTGAGACGATTCTAATGAGTAGTAACACCATGGAATTTGGTGCTAAAATGAGTGAGAACAAGTAAGATTTGTTCAGTTTCCCCCTCTTATCTGGAGCCCTGTGGAGAATCTGTTATTCTTTCCCGTTTAAACGCAAACGTACGCAAACGCAAAACACTAAAACGTAGAAAAGTACAACTTTTGGACAATTCTGATAAATCATGTTTATCTTGGTGGCAAACAGTTTGGAGCCTGATCAGACGCCGGGTTACCCGGTGTCTGATCTGGCTCCAAACTGTTTGCACTGCAAATAATAGTTTTAGCGTAAACGCGTTTATTGGGAAAGAATAACGTTTTCTCCACTGTAATTTACTCAAAATGGGAAATGTTAAATCATGTGTGTGTGTTAAGAATATTGCAACACTCAATACAAACGATTTTGACTTGCTTCTAAATAGCAATCACTCTGAAGAGACTTAGTGGCATCTAAATTAAATGGGCAAACAGTGCGTGTGTCACATATCTTGACAACTAATTGCGATTCCAGGGATGGTATTTTATAAACGTGACTTACCTGAGAAGCAGCAAACGGCTGTCGCCACCCACACGTAGAGCGGGACGACCATCGTCGTGTTTCACCACAGCGACACCAAGGAAGCAGTGCTATCTGAAAATAGAATTTATATCAATTTCAAAATTATTCTTATGCTGAAAACAATATCCTTTGTTTAAAAAATATGTTTCATTTTCACCCGTTGAACCCTAATGACTGAAACTGAAAACAAGCTACAGAACAAGGCATTACAGCGTTCCCTCCCAACAACGGCCTCCCAACAACTATTCCCTCCCAACAACGACTCTTATCGCAGTTCCCTAAACAGGACAATTACATCTGCGCTTTAACTGCTGTAATATCGTCTGCTGCTTTTCTCAAAGTTACATATTGAAAATTTTGACAGAAATAAAACTTAATGACGAGTGACAAACAGCTTGAATCCAGATCAGACGCCGCGTTTGCAAATATGAACCAATTTCCCTCTCTATAACGACTCTCTCCGAACAACGCGCATATCTTTTGTCTCCCGTTGGGTGTCGTTGTAGAGAGGGAGCGCTGTATTATTGCTCAGTATAAAACATGGTAAATAAAATCAGCATGTTTATTTACAGTTTGTTTAAAAGATTGAACGTAGATTTATAAAATGTTACAGTTGGAGAAGGGTGTTCTTTCACGTTAACTTAAAGCCAAATGTAAAGGAAACGCATTGCAATAAAATGTAGAAAGGGACAACTGATCTGGCTCCAAACTGTTTGCAATAGAAACAATAGTTTTAGCATAGAGTCCTTCATTTGGGAAAGAACAATGTCTTCTCCACTGTACATTGTAATTAACACAATTTAGTGGTCGAAATTAAGAGGTTCTACTGTATGTACAAAAGTGGGTTGCTGGTGGACACAGTTATACAGAAATGGGCTGTTATGTTACTTTCAGATTAAACGTTTCTAACGAATGTTATTTATTGTGGATTGACCAACTCCGGTGCACTTAACGTTCGAACTGATTGCGATGATCACAAATCATAAAAGTCTAATGTGGTCGAAACAAGTACATTATTTTGTAAACCTAGAAGAGAAACAAATATATTTTACTTAAATGTGTATGCAACATCCTTTAGATTTTGATTAATGAACTCGATACCAAAGTACATAGAGTAAAACCTCTCTATTAGGATCATTAAAAAAGGCTAAATAATTGCATTAAAACCAGTTACAGTCTAAAAGACGTAAACGAAACACAAACGCGTCTCAATATTTAAACGTAAAAAATAACCTGACGACAATTCTGACAATTCATGTTAATCTACATGTAAATGGCACAAATGTTGGAGCCTTATCAGACGTCGGGTAACCCTACATCTGAACAGGTTCCAAACTGTTTGCAATTGAAACAATAGTTTGTTTAGAAAGAATAATGTCGACAGTTTTTGAAGCACTGGTAACTGTTAAAACGTTCAAGACTTTTAGTTACTGTGGTTAGTTTTAAATGCATTGAAATCTGTTTAAAAGTTTACACATATTTAATTTTAATGTATACAGAAAACTGGGGTATGACCACAAGTTCTCACAACGTAAGATTCGGTCCTTCTCCTTGTGTGTAAACATTCAAAATAGTTGTAGAATGGCTCTAAACTTCTAAACATAATATCTAAGTATTTAATTATAACAGTTACAATAAGTGGATATAGAATAGAGGAAAATAAATGAAAGGAAGAAGAACGAAGAAATAAAAGAGAGAGTTTGCATTTTACTATTTTTTTGTGGTGTGGCAATATTGGATCTATCTAATGAATGCAGCAGAAAAGTACACTCAGTCATGTATTATGCGACCATCCGAAAGACGTCAATGGAGTTAGATACATGTACAGTGGAGAATCTGTTATTCTTTCCCGTTTAAACGCAAACGTACGCAAACGCATTGCACTAAAACATAGAAAAGGACAACTTTTGGACAGTTCTGATAATTCATGTTTATCTTGGTGGCAAACAGTTTGGAGCCTGATCAGACGCCGGGTTACCCGGCGTCTGATCAGGCTCCAAACTGTTTGCACTGCAAATAATAGTTTTAGCGTAAACGCGTTTATTGGGAAAGAATAACAGATTCTCAACTGTAGAAGGATCAAATTTGATGCAGATAAAAACAATGCAGAATTCATCTATATGACCTGTCTGTACTATTTGATGTCAGACATCAATCAACCACTTTATTTTGATGGTTCTTCACTAGACGGACGCAAAACCCAAGACCGATTGCGCAATGCCAATTCAAGACATTCATCAACACTTTGTTTGTCAAGAGATCTCACAAATAAAAAGACAGTGGAAAATATTAATGACATTCAACTATTGACCATAATTATAGTAGACCATATCATTAACAAGTGAAGAGTATGACACATATAACTTTGAACACATAATTACTTGAACAACAAAGAAAACATTTAGTAAGCTCATTAATTACATGTACATATAACTGAGACACGTTTTGTGTCTGATATATTTATGTATACGTAGTACATCAGCAATATTTTCATCATGAGTTAAGTTGTCACCCACACAGTAATAAGTTCGGATTAAGAGGATGAAAATACCTAATAGTAATGAAAATGTGTTATTCTCTCGGCATTATTTTTAGTGCAGACAAAAAGATAATGTTCTGCATTTTCTACGTATTTTGTTACAATAGGTACAGTTCGGACTGTCTAATACAGTGGAGAATCTGTTATTCTTTCCCGTTTAAACGCAAACGTACGCAAACGCAAAACACTAAAACGTTGAAAAGTACAACTTTTGGACAATTCTGATAATTCATGTTTATATTGGTGACAAACAGTTTGGAGCCTGATCAGACGCCGGGTTACCCGGCGTCTGATCTGGCTCCAAACTGTTTGTAACGGAAAAAATAGTTTTAGCGTAAACGCGTTTATTAGGAAAGAATAATGTTTTCTCCACTGTAGAACGATCGGCTACATGTATATAGTACAGTGCTCCCTCCCTACAACGGCCCTCTTAACAACGACTCTCTCCTTACAACGGCCCTTGTCGCAGTTCCCTAAACAGGACAATTATGTCTAACGCTTTTTCTGCTTCAATATCGTCTGCTAAAAATGGTCGTCTGCGTACATATACGTACATGTAGAGTACCGATATTGACAGATATTGACCAGGTAAAATGTGATAGAAAATTTGAGCTGAGTCGGAGATCGTTCTCAAGCATTTCATTGGTCAACTTTGATTTTTTGCGAGCAAAAGCTCAAAGCTGACCAATGAAATGCTTCTCAACATCAAACTTAAATTCTTTATAACATTGGGACCCATTCTCATTAGGGTCAAACTACTTTAATTGCTACATGTAGCAAAAGCTCAACGCTGACTAATCAAATGCTTGAGAACGATCCCAAGATTCAACCCAAACTCTTTATAACCTTTGGACCCATTCCCATTAGGGTCGAACTACTTTACTTGTGAAAGTTCAATCATGACACAAGTAAAGGTAGCAAGCTCTAATAGAGGAAATGAACAAGTTGGCTATTGAATTCTCATTTTCCTGAAATAGAATTCTGTAATGTACTGTATTGAATTGAAAGACGCTATTTTTTCAAGTTTTAACGAAACGGAACACATATATGCAATAAAAGGTAGAAAAAGGTTTTACCCTAAAAGTCTTGACTGACATTTACCAAAAGTTTGGATTCAGATCGGATGCCTCCTTACCGTCATTGGTTTTTAAACGTTACCATTATTTAAAGTAAGATACCTTTGAAATTCTATTTAAGACATTGCGTAGTTTGGCATATGATCTGGTTCTAAACAGTAATGAAAGTCAGTGTTACCATTAACTGGTAAATTGGTGAGCACAACCGTTTACTCCATAGCCGGCTTCTAGTTTGAAGTCAGATGACCACTTAAAGCAGATCGAAAGTAAAGAAGATTGCGCTTTAATGCACTTTATGTTTTACTTTCAGCCTGCTTTAAGCTACTCCAGTGGAGAAACTGTTATTCATTCCCGTTTAGACGCATACGTACGCAAACGCAAAGCATTAAAACGTACAAAAGAACAACTTTTGGACAATTCTGATAATTCTTGTTTATCTTGGTGGAAAACAGTTTGGAGCCTGATCAGACGCCGGGTTACCCGGCGTCTGATCTGGCTCCAAACTGTTTGCAATAGAAATAATAGTTTTAGCATAAATGCGTTTATTGGGAAAGAATAACGTTTTCTCCACTGTACATATTCATGACTGTACACAATGGAATCATTTTCTTCCTCCTGTGGGTAATTTAATTAAATTCGTAAAGATGCGTATTTATGGAGTAAAGGGTTAATTGTCACGTGCCATTGATCTATTTTATAATATCTGATCCCATTTCGGACCCAAGAGTTCATTACGTACAATGTACTACAGTTAAACTTCTATTAAAACCACTAAATTGTGTAAATTATTAGGTGTTTATGACAGTTGCATGGTTGCTCTAACGAGCTTTCTGTTTTACTTTCACTTTGCTTTAAGTAAGTTGTTTTCTGTTTTTAAAACAAACAATTAGCCTTACTTTTAATGTTCATTATAGAGGGGTTAACTGTATTCCATTCATTATCTTGTTCATTTACGGTACACGGTGTGGGTAGCTAACATCTGTCCATCTATTGGGACCTGCATAGTGTTATAGGGGAAATCAATGACAGCAGGGTTGAGAACAGATCAAGTCTACCCCCTCAACTGCTCTACCCCGTAAGCAGTACTATTTGCAAACAGGTTGGATCCTGATCAGAAGCCGAGTTACTCGGCATCTGATCAGGATCCGATCTGTTTGACACTGATATCGTTGTTACTGCTAACATTACTAAACGTGAATATGAGAATAAAAAGTGGTCGATGTCTTGGAAGTGAAAAGGTTAAGGGAACACAAAAAGAAGAAGGACCAACATTGTACGATTCTAAGGACTGGCTTACAGTGAAGAAAACGTTGTTCTTTCCCAATAAACACGTTTACGCTAAAACTATTTTTACCGTTACAAACAGTTTGGAGCCAGATCAGACGCCGGGTAACCCGGCGTCTGATCAGGCTCCAAACTGTTTGCCACCAATATAAACAAGAATTATCAGAATTTTCCAAAAGTTGTATTTTTCTACATTTTAGTGTTTTGCGTTTGCGTACGTTTGCGTTTAAACGGGAAAGAATAACAGGTTCTCCACTGTAAGGGAACAGAAAAAGAAGAAGGACCAACATTGTTCGATTCTACATGTAAGGACTGGCTTACATGTATTGAATTTTAGTTTAAATATATTCTATCTCCAAAGAAATATATAAAACTATTTATCAGTCATCACTATACATGAACATAAAGGGGAATGGACGACACCATTAAATAAGACCTGATCCAGCAAAGGAAACTTTCATAAGCTGGTTGGTACTGTACATGTACATGTAGTAGACAATTTGTTATTTGTAAGAAATGGAAATTGTCGTAGATTAATAAGTAAACAGCAGATGGTTATAATATTTGTATTTAACCCATTTAAGAATGAGTTTGTGATCTGGTTCCTTTGATAATTTCATGTATGGATGCTACATTAATCCAACAAAACGCAACAGTGAAGCCATTTTAGAATCCTCCCTGAAGTGTGTAATGGGTCAATTGAACAAACGCTGAATATTTAATGACACACTGACAGACCGACGAATTTCAAATGGATTGTGTCGATTTGTTCAGCAAGTTTTTGCTTTTATTCGAAAAAAAACCAAACCCATCAGAATCAGTCACTGACTGACTGTCTTTCTGAATGAGTGCCTTCCTGGTTACATTGTAACAAATTAAGCCATTACTCCATCTATTCCTCTTTATACAGGCATGTAGATACTTCTTTATTTAGTAACTTGAACTTACAAATTCCTCGTTACTCACAACAATTAGAAGACGTATTTTCCATATTCTAGCAGATGTTGTAGCCTGAAACTGACTGAAAGTAAAGTTGAATACGCATTGTCGTGCATTCTGCTTTGCTTTCAACCTGCTTTTAGTAGTCACCAATCGTCAATACTAGAAACAGGGTATAAAGTAAAGGGTTGAATGAAACTACAGTGGAGAAAACGTTATTCTTTCCCAATAAACGCGTTTACGCTAAAACTATTATTTGCAGTGCAAACAATTTGGAGCCAGATCAGACGCCGGGTAACCCGGCGTCTGATCAGGCTCCAAACTGTTTGCCACCAAGATAAACATGAATTATCAGAATTGTCCAAAAGTTGTACTTTTCTACGTTATAGTGTTTTGCGTTTGCGTACGTTTGCGTTTAAACGGGAAAGAATAACAGATTCTCCACTGTACAGTACTGAACCTTATTAAATTAATTTGATAATCGCAAGCGAATTGCCATCGAATTGCCATCGAATCGCCATCGAATCGGGCGCTTCAAAAAACAAATCCTACACTTGAATATTTTTACGCGAATTTTCCGAAGCGGTTGTGACAATAATGGAATCGAAAAAATTAACGAAGACATATTTGCGAACATTTGTTAGATACACCATTCAAGAAAACCTACCCGAGGGTAAAGTTAGTATTTTGAATCGCAAGCGAATTGCCATCGAATTGCAAGCGAATTGCCATCGAATTGCAAGCGAATCGCAAAAATTGTTAATTTAATAAGGTTCAGTACTGTACATGTATTGTCTACGCAACTAGACAACATCAAGCAGTCTATAGACTGATGAGACGCAGAAATTTGCGGCGTCGCATCAGGTTTTGCACGGTTTCTATTTTGTAAATATGAAATGGTCTGCTGTATGGACATTTAGATCACCCTTGTACAAATGTATATCTATTAAATATTCCCGTAAGCGTAAAGGGAGGGTTCTTTGTAATATTCAGGCATACAATGGGCGAAGCAGTGACATAATTCTAAGTCTGATGACATTGTATTGTAAAAAAAAGAGGCAATACTCGTGTCAAGCTCTAGAGGAAAACAATAATCCAATATGTATGAACAGATTGCTTCTGATAACTGCTTCCCTCACTGAGTAAATTAACTTTTAAACTGCTACAATACCGTCTGTTTCATAAGTGTCGGCTGCAATGAATTTTTGAATTTTGATTTTAAAATAATTAAACTTAAGCAATCTCAACATGGTGAACAAACAGTTTGAATTATGATCAGACGCCGCGTTTCGCGGCGTCTGATCTGGATCCAAACTGTTTACAAATTCTGGTAAAAGTTCAACTTTACAGCGGAAATGTTAATTTACGGAACAGCGCCGCGAGTGCACTAGACCCGTGGTTTCATCGACTGAACAGCCGTTCAGTGCTGATTGTGTGATATAAAACACGAGCTGATTTCAGGACGTCTACCTGGTACTTTTAACACGGGAATAATTTATTTTCTCATATTGATCCAGAGAAAAAAAGGCATCACTTCCATTATACAGTCGAAACTCGATACTTCGAACTCGCGTTAGTTCGAACATACCTATATTCCAAAGTTAGCCACGTTTTAACTTTGAAATACGCGTATGATCGACTTTTAAAAGCGAGATCGACTTATCAAATCCAACTAATGACATACTGGCATGATCGTATTAAGCGAGTTCGAAGTATCGAGTTTCGAATGTACATTAAACTCACTCTGACAACTGACATTTCCCGGACTACAGTGGAGAATACGTTATTCTTTCCCGTTTAAACGCAAACGTACGCAAACGCAAAAGACTAAAACGTAGAAAAGTACAACTTTTGGACAATTCTGATAATTCATGTTTATCTTGGTGGCAAACAGTTTGGAGCCTGATCAGACGCCGGGTTACCCGGCGTCTGATCTGGCTCCAAACTGTTTGCACTGCAAATAATAGTTTTAGCGTAAACGCGTTTATTGGGAAAGAATAACGTTTTCTCCACTGTAATACAATGGGGTAGAGGCTACCTTTTCTGAATTAACGCGTTTATTCTATAACGGTTCTGTCGACAGCAAACACAGGGCTACCATAAGTTGCTCATCAAAATCCTTAGTTTTCCAAATTATCAAGCTGGATTTTAGGAAGTGTAACTTGAACCAGTTCGCTGCCATGCTCTATTTAACACTTACATAATTATGCAAACAGTTTGGATCCAGATCAGACGCCGCGATCTGGATCTAAACTGCTTGACACCCATATCAATGTTTTCTCAGTAACAAGAGGCCCATAGGGCCACATTTCGCTCACCTGAGACATTGTACCATAGAAGCTGACTGGGCAAGACAACATTTTGATATAGCTGATATAACTGATAAGCCCAGGGGTGGGGCCAAATTTGATCCAGGTGTCATAATTTGAACAATCTTGGTAGAGGACCATATAGGGGCAAAGCTACATGTAAAATATAAATGATTTGGGCCTTACGGTTTCACAGAAGAAGATTTTTAAAGGTTTTCCTATGAAAAACTAATAAGCCTAAGGGCGGTGCCATGTTTGGCCCCAGGGTCATTATTTGAACAACCTTGGTAGAGGACCACAAGGCAGAGCTATATGTCAAATATTAAAGATCTGGGCCCTACAGTTTAAGAGAAGAAGATTTGTAAAGGTTTTCCTATATCAGTCTATGTAAAACTGATAAGCCCCGGGGCGGGGCCAATTTTGACCCGGGGGTTATAATTTGAACAACTTTGGTAGAGGACTATAAGGCAAAACCACATGTCAAATATAAATGATCTGGGCCTTACGGTTTCAGAGAAGTAGATTTTTAAAGGTTTTCCTATGAAAAACTGATAAGCCCGAGGGCGGGGCCTTTTTTCGCCCGGGGATCATAATTTGAACAATCTTGGTAGAGGACCACAAGGCAAAGCTATATGTCAAATATTAAAGACCTGGGCCTCACAGTTTCAGAGAAGAAGATTTTTAAGGGTTTTCCTATATAATTCTATGTAACACTGATAAGCCCCGGGGCGAGGCCATTTTTGACCCGGGGTCATAATTTGAACAATCTTGGTAGAGGACCATAAGGCAAAGCCACATGTCAAATATTAATGATCTAGGCCATACGGTTTCTGAGAAGAAGATTTTTAAAGGGTTTCCTATGAAAAACTGATAAGCCCAAGGGCGGGGCCATTTTTGGCCCCAGGGTCAAAATTTGAACAATAT
This sequence comes from Gari tellinella, assembly GCA_922989275.2. Lineage (NCBI taxonomy): Eukaryota > Metazoa > Mollusca > Bivalvia > Cardiida > Psammobiidae > Gari > Gari tellinella. The sequence continues at coordinate 97,047,788 of OV277856.1, read as the reverse complement.
TGGCAGAGGACCACAAGGAAAAGCTCATATATGTCAAATATTAAAGATCTGGGCCCTATAGTTTCAGAGAAGAAGATTTTTAAAAGTTTTCCTATATAATTCTATGTAAAACTGATAAGCCCCGGGGCGGGGCCAATTTTGACCCGGGGGTCATAATTTGAACAATCTTGGTAGAGGACCATAAGGCAAAGCTACATGTCAAATATTAATGATCTAGGCCATACAGTTTCTGAGGAGAAGATTTTTAAAGGTTTTCCTATGAAAAACTGATAAGCCCCAGGGCGGGGCCATTTTTGGCCCCAGGGTCAAAATTTGAACAATTTTGCTAGAAAATTATTAGGTAATGATACATACCAAATATCAAAGGTCTGGGCTTTAGGGTTTCTGAGAAGAAGATTTTTTAAGATTTTCTTATGCATTAAAAGTTGTCTATACGGTCATGTTAGAAAACCTGGTCCCACAGCAAGGGGAATAACTCTAGCCAAAATCTTTGAACAAGATTTCGTTCCCCCTTGTCACTGATGCTTCTGACAAAGTTTGGTTGAAATTGGGTCAGTGGTTTCTGAGGAGATGTTGTTTGAAAATGTGAACGGACGACGTACGACGTACTACGGACGACGTACGACGTACTACGGACGACGTACGACGGACGATGTACGACGGACGACGTACGACGGACGCCGGACGACGGACGGAATGGGATCACAATAGCTCATCCTGAGCCTTCGGCTCAGGTGAGCTAAAAACGCAGAAAATTGCAGTAATCCGAAAATTTCGGAAAAATCCAGAGAAATTAAGAAAAAGTCGAAGATTCTGGAAAAATCAAGATCAGGCACCGGGTACATGTAAGAGGTTTCCAGATTACATATAGGTAAAATAATACGGTGAACTTATCCTTTTCTTATGCGAAACGAAACGAAGCTATACACATACTAAATGTCATCTCTTTTACATGTAACTACTGTATGTGCAAAACAGTTCAGACGTCGAGTAACTTGACTGATCTGGTTTCAAACGGTTTGCAAATGACATAAGGGTTTTAGTAACGACGCATTTATTGGGAAATACCTGTAGTGACGCACATGTACATGTACAAAGGCAACAACTGTTACATGTTATAACAAACGAAGTGCAGTACTTGTAATGCGAATTCCGCATTTTGAGACTATTGATAGAAGATACTGTCCTGGTATCAGGATAACGAAACAAATAAATCGTCAAGAAGAATATATTATTTCCCAATCAGCGCGTATGTGCAATTGTTCATTGCAATCAGCTTGAAGCTTTATCAGACGCCGAGATAATCGGTGTCTGATCAGGCTCTAAACTTAACTGGTTGACACTGTGAATTAGTTGACATTTCCAACACATTGCACATTTCTAAGCTTTATTGTATACATGTACCTTACTATAGTAACAGATTTTGTTCTGATGACAATGCAATACACCCTTTATGAGCGGGCCAATAACTGGATGCAGTCAAATAACCGCTTATTTGGACTGCATCCGGTTATTGGCCCGGGGGCAGCAGAATTTATGAACGTGAAATTGTTAGCAACGTACCGTTCAAAATGGCATACGTTTGATGAAGATAACGTCAGTTGGTTTCTATAACGGCCGCGCGTAAGTATAAACATTCAAACAATCTACATATTCGTTGATTTTGTACTATAGGTATACAATAAACAAGTCATTAAACGGCCAGGGCGGGGCGACACGGTTGCTTATTGGCACTCGTTAGCCACATTGGCACTCGAACCAAGGCCCTCGTGCCATTTTGTCTAACCTGTGCCAATAAGCAACGACGGCCCGCACTGACCGTTTAATAAATGTACTTATCACATAAAACCGACTCTGGGAGTGTTATAAAGCCATTCAATAAACTATAGTGAAATATTTGCCATGGGGTACTGTAAACAACGTCAAGTTTTGGCGGAAAATATATATGGCGGAGAGACAAACAAGAAATATCTTTAAAAAAGATATTCCGTCGCAGGTTAAAGTTTTTTGTGGGATACAGTATTCAGAGACACTGATTCTGACTTAACGTCTTTCGTAAACAGACTTTCCCACATGCTAAATTTAGAGCTTATCCACGCTTAATTTAGAAATAATGACATAGTAACGCAGCAATAATTTAGACTGCATCTCATTGTTTTGCCAGGTTTACACTGGCAAGATAGATGTGGAAAATTAACAGAACGCCAGTCTAGGCCATTTTGGCACATTGACCGATAAGAGTACTGCATTTCAAGCACGTGGTCATTGACCAGGTTTTCTGATCATTCCTGATTGGTTAAATTGTTTCATACAGTTGCGGTCAAATTGGGTCAATAGACAAAACAGACCCCTCTGCGACGGGAAAAACTACGGATTCAGTTGACTTAAAAGGGTTTTAAAATGTTTATGTGATAAATAGGATCTAACATTCGTGCTCATTATTTATCATTCTTAATAAACTCGTTGACTAAAACAAATATAACGCTCGCCAAGGCTCGCGTCATATTGTTTTAGTCAACTCGTTTATTAAAAATGATAATTAATGAGCACTCGTGTTAGATCCTCTATATGTATAGTACCGGTATTGAATTGCTCTCGTTTAATTAAACGGGTGAACATACATTGGAGACGACGTTATTCGTTCCCGTTTAAACGCATACGAAACGCAAACGCATTGTAATACAGTGGAGAAAACGTTATTCTTTCCCAATAAACGCGTTTACGCTAAAACTATTATTTGCAGTGCAAATAGTTTGGAGCCAGATCAGACGCCGGGTAACTCTGGCTCCAAACTGTTTGCAGTGGAAATAATAGTTATAGAGTGAACGCGTTTATTGGACAAGAATAACGTCTTCTCCACTGTCCATTCCACTGTACTTGCATCACGCATTGCAGGGCACACACAGTCTAGCTAGGTGCATGTTGACAATACAATGGTCCACTGACACTGTATTTAATCATTTCACTCATTCATCCCCGAAATCTTTAATGGGCAATACCAATTTCCAACAGATCCATATTTTACTATTTATGGTTGATTTTAATCATAGGCTATATTGCAAAACGACAAACAGTGCAAACCCTGATCAGTGTGGTTATGCAGGATCAGGATCTACACTGTTTGCATAGAACAACACTCCCCACTTTTCACATGTACACTGTTGTTAAATGACGAGTATACTCGTCGATGGGAATGAATAAGTTAAGCGGCATCAACAGCATCTGCCTTCTTCAGGATCAGTCGAGCGAACAGATGAGATTAGATGTGGTTTAACCCTTTCCTCGTCCAACTTCACCGTCTGATTTACGCTTTTCACTGTCAAAATAGTATCCTCACATTCAGTACAATGTTAGATTTAAAGCTGACTAAAGAAATATCGATACATGTACATGTACGTGTGTCAAACAGTTTGGATCTAGATCAGACGTCGCGGAACGCGACGTCTGATCTGGATGCAAACTGTTTGCAACGGCGACTTAGTCCAGCTTTGGATTCAAACTAGCTAAAGTATAGATGTATATCAGTCCCCTTGATTGCGACGACGAATGAAAAATCGTACAATGATACCGTCATACAAAATTATCGTATCCCATATATGTTTAAGGATTCAGTGCACACGCTTTCATGCAAAAAGTCTTAAAACGAGTTCCAAAATTTGGGTCTAGATCATGTCTTGTTACGCTGCGTCTGGTTCTGGTCCAAACTGTTGGCAGATGCCGTTTAACCCTTTCGCTCTCAGTGACGATTAAACAGTTTGGATTCTGATCAGAAACCGCGTAACGCGGCGTCTGATCAGGACCTAAATTGTTTGACACTCTTATCGATATTTATAGTCATACGACCTTACATTTAAGTTTGAAACGTGTCTTGCAGACAACAATACTGAAGCAGACGACAATAAAGCGGTGAAGGGATAAATATATCCCGAATAATTTGGCAGTGAAAGGGTTTAGTCGCGCTTAGATTAATGTCTTACAGTGGAGAATCTGTTATTCTTTCCCGTTTAAACGCAAACGTACGCAAACGCAAAGCACTAAAACGTAGAAAAGGGCAACATTTGGACAATTCTGATAATTCATGTTTATCTTTGTGGCAAACAGTTTGGAGCCTGATCAGACGCCGGGTTACCCGGCGTCTGATCTGGCTCCAAACTGTTTGCACTGCAAATAATTGGTTTAGCGTAAACGCTTTGATTGGGAAAGAATAACACATTCTCCACTGTAGCTGACAGGTTTAAGCCGACCAAGGCGACATCAACAAAATATTGGTATTAAATTTCACCGTCATACAATAATTGAAAAGAATGCCTTTTTGTAAATTATAAGGAAAGTCGAGGTGTCACACATCAAGTAACAATACTGTTTAGTTATTTTTTGTGGCTGAAAACTTGTACAGAATGACACATCTTGGCCCGACTGTTGTACATGTAGCATTTGAAAACAGTTTTGATCTAGATCAGACGCCGAGTATCTAGGAATCTGAACACGATCCCAAGTGTCAACTCTTATTGGCGTTTCTTCATTCAAAACCGCATGCTATCTAAATTTAACGAAAATTTAAGCAGACTTAATCCTGGCAACAATGCTTTAAATTGCATGTACAAATGTACAGAACTTAGTTTCAATAATTTGTAAACACGTGACGTTATCTTCTTTTAATAATTTTCGTCTGCTCTTGATGCTCAAATTTCAATTTAAGGTAATAGATTCAAGTAATATCATCATGAGTGTCAAACAGTTTAGATCCTGACCAGACGCCGCGTTACGAGGCGTCTGGCCAGGATCCAAACTGTTTGCAAATAAGGGTAAGGCAGAGAAGCTAAGAAAGGGAACCATGCGCATGCCAAACTGTGCAAATGGTGTCAAGTCGCATGCAGCATGAACATGACTAACCCTCTGCACGCTATGTACATGTAATTGACGTTTACAAGCTTTGCGTCTTAAACACTTCTCAAGGTTGATTAAAATGCATTTTCTTTCAGAAAATACAACCAGAGTGTCAAAAAGTTTGGACACCGGGATCCAAATTGTTCATTGCAAATACAACAGCAAATGTAATCATTGTAAAAGAATTTGTTGTGTATCCTCTTGCGTTTTAGTAGAGAATTGCATTATTCTTTCCCAATATACGCGTTTATGCAAAAGTCCTTACATCAAATACAAACATCTTTGAGCCAGTTTGGAGACTTATCAGACGCCGGGTAGCCCGGCGTCTGATCAGGCTCCGAAATATTTGCCTTCTGATAAAAAATAAATGGTCAGACTTGCCAATATATTGTCATTGTCTACGTTTCAGTGCATTGCCGTTGCGTTGCGTTTTCAAAAAACGGGAACGAACATCAATCGAACTTAATCGAACGTCTGCTTCTATTTCTCAAAAAACAATTTTAGGTATTTTGACTTAAGTAATATTGTTGTTGTTGTTGGCGTACCTGTGCTTAACACTCACAGGACAGCTTGGTACAGACATTATTGTCTGTCAAGCTGGAGGATTACGTGCATAGCTGTTTTCAATTACCTCGCCATATAGGCAGCCATGCTCCGTCTTCAGAGGATTTTAAATACCTAATAGAAGGTATAGAGTTGCTATTGAATGAGATGAACCATATTGGCGCACTCCACTAAACCAGGCCAGTAACAGAGCTGAACATAGAGCAACTCCATTCTGACAAAGAAAAACTTTAAGGGTGCTTGATCTCGCATAATCCCTAAAGATGATTTGAGTTCAGTTCTCTCTGCTCAAAAGGATAACAACTTTTTTCTATTGGCCCCATTGGTTTCATTTCTTACCTATTGTGTTAGTGTGAAGCAACTGAACACTGTACAATGCCCAGTGAAACACACAACTAAGGTAAGAACTTCAGCCAAGGGCCGACTTAAGAAATATTGAAACGAGTGTCAAACAGTTTGGACCTCGATCAGACGCCGCGTTATGCGGTGTCTGATCAGGGTCCAAACTGTTTGCTAATAACTCATGTACTCGGGGTAAGGCAGTGAAGGGGTTAACAATTAATAAAGGCAAATAAGGGGTCAAAAGTTGAGTTTGTGTTTACTAATCAATTCAACCTACGTTATTCGCAAATTTGAGGAAACTGCTGCTATTAGTTTAGATCCAGTTGAGATAGCGAGTAACTCGGCATCACATCTGGATACAAACTGTTTGACACTTTGCTGATGTATTTTGACCCATTTGTGCCCACGATCCCATATATGGGACATGGGCAAACAGTGTAGACTCTGATCAGACGCCACACTATGCGGCGTCTGATCAGAGTCTACATTGTTTGCTGATAGGAATTTCATTACAAAACAAAATGAAAATGAAAATTTTGACCAGGCATCCCTTTTATAAAAATGGACTAATCCAATATATAAACATGGGAGAATCCACTAGGTGTAAATGGATTAATAGAAATAAATACGCTCTGACATGTGTCGCAGACGACACATTGTGCAGAAGGCAATAAAATCGGATTTCATGGCAATCATGGTGCAAAGCAATTTCAGTACATCTTCATATTTCATGAGCTCGTAGATATTAAAGCATGTTACATGTATGGTGGATGTCACATGCTTTATTTTAATAGATCTTCATGGACTCAGCTAGCATGTTGCGGAAATCTGTGATTCAGAAATCATAAGTGTACCGGGTCTCTGCATTTAAGCAGTTGACATGACGATATTATTTCTCAATTAAAGCATTTGTGTTGAAATTATACCCGGTGTCTGATATGGCACCGACATGTTTGCAATGATACATGTACATGTAATACAAAACTGTTTAAGCATAAACGCGTCTTTTGGGAAAAAAGGTACAGTGGAGAATACGTTATTCTTTCCCGTTTAAACGCAAACGTACGCAAACGCAAAGCACTAAAATGTAGAAAAATGCAACATTTGGACAATTCTGATAATTCATGTTTATCTTTGTGGCAAACAGTTTGGAGCCTGATCAGACGCCGGGTTACCCGGCGTCTGATCTAGCTCCAAACTGTTTGCACTGCAAATAATAGTTTTAGCATAAACGCGTTTATTGGGAAAGAATAACAGATTATCCACTGTAGTGTCTTCTGCACAATAGCAAAAGATAAGTCAATATCGTCTCTAATCACCCTATAAATAGATCTATACATGTACATGTTCAGTGGAGAATGGGAATCGAACTCGCGACCCATTGCTTCACAGGTACTGTACTTGACACATACATCAAGATCTATTACTCCCCCCCCCCCCCCCAAAAAAAAATTGTTTTTACTATCTACTTCTATTATAGATACTGTACAAGGTAAACAGCGCAATTCGACACCTAGTCTTAACTATCGACTTAAACTGACGCTATATTAGACTAGATCGCCGATACACACATGTATTCTCTTGTGGTACCCTCGGGAAAGGATTAATTTATCAATATCTCTTTTTATTTCATCAAATTCCGTCAAATAACGCCACAGTACGTGAATTATAACGAAAATGTGCAGAATTTTTTTTTTTTTTTTGGGTGGGGTGTGTGTGTGTGTGGGGGGGGGGGGAGTAATAGATCTTGATGTATGTGTCAAGTACCTGTGCATTGCTTCATAATCTATCGCTCAAAAAGAAACACGGCATAATTGTACTTGACATTGTACATGTAAGCCTGCATGATGTAAATTGATCTTGAACACTGTTCGTTTCAGTAAAAAATGCAGAAGACGTTATTCTCTCCCGTTTAAATGTAAGCGAAACGCAAACGCATTGCAATGTAAAGGGGAAAAAATACACACATTTTTGACAATGATGACTACATGTATTTATTTCATTCTGAGTGGCAACCAGTTTGAAGCCTGATCAGACGCCAGGTTACCTGACGTCTGATCTGGCTCCAAACTGTTTGCCATTGAAATTATTGTTTTAGCGTAAATGCCTTTATTTGGGAGAGAATAACGTCTTCTCCGCTGTGACGTCGTACAATATAGTCTGCAACAGTACTCAAGTTTGGTAAATCGCCATTTTCTTTCTGAACATCTCATCAGAGTGTCAAAAAGTTTGAAGTCATTTGAGACGCCGAGTTGCTTGACGTGTATCGTGTTCAGTTACATGTACCACTGTCTGTGCCCCGTGTGCAGAGACCAGTAGAGAAAACACTGTCTTTCCAACTAACCGCGTTACGCTTAAACTATTATTTCCTTTGCAAACTGTTTGAAGCCAGATCAGACGCCGGATAACCCAGCGTCTGATCAGGCTCCAAACTGTTTGCCACTCAAATTAAAACTGGTAGTCTGGATTATCAAAATGTTGTCATTTCTTTTTTTCATTGCGATGCGCTTGCGTTTGAATGAACTAATTACGTTTTCTCCACTGTATTTCAGACCGGTAGCCAACTCGCAATCGATGGCCATCGGTGACCATCAATTTCTTTACTGAACACGCTACTGGTCATTTGGATCGAAACTGTTTACAACAGTTATCACATGTTGCGTGCAAATATTTAAGAGTGTATTTTGTTTTATTGATTTTAGCATAACTATTTGCATATTAAACTCTCAAGACAAACTACTGAAGCATCTTATAAGAAGGCATTTGCCAACTTGAATTTATTTTCTTAAAAAAAGAAACGAACTCACTTTGAACCCCTCCACTGCCTTACCCCGAGTACAATATTCATTTGCAAACAGTTTGGTTCCTGATCAGCCGCCACACAGTAACGCGACATCTGATCTGAACCCAATTTGTTTGACACTCATATCAATATTTATTTCAAAATACATAAAAATTAGATTTAAGAAATAGAAGCAGACGACAGTCGTTTAAAACTGATGACGTCATGGCAATGAAAGGGTTAGAATTTCAACAGACTATTAGTGCCATTCGGTACAAAGCTACACAGGGATGTCATGTGATTTCTGCATTGATATGGCAGGATGAGTACTTCCTTTGTTTACATGTAACCCCATCATTACCTTACCCCGAGTACACTAGTAATTTGAAAACAGTTTGGATCCTGATCAGACGCCGCGTAACGCGGCGTCTGATCAGGATACAAACTGTTTTACACTCATTTCAATATTTCATAAGTCAAAATAACCAAATATTTAATTTTGAAATAAAAGCAGACGACAATTGCAATTGTTTAAAATTGATGACGTCATGGCAATGAAAGGATTAAAACTATTGATTGTGCATCGTGATATCGATCAGACGGTAACTAACAACACCCATCTGTCCCTAACACTCACTATCAGATAGAGTGCACAAACTTGGAATAACAACAACCACGAACGTGCCATTCCATTTCCACAAGAACACGAGATGCACGTGTCCATTATGAACATACAGTAAACCAACTTTATAACGACCACCGAGAAGACAACTTAATCGATAGTAATAAAGGACATGTTATAGCTTTAAGTAAAATAACTGTAAAGCAGAAAGCTCCTACTTCAGGTTTCTGCTTTACTTTCATCTTGCTCAATGCAGCCATCTGCCATTAACATAGAAAAGATAACCATATTAAGTGGTCATAAGACAAGGATGTACTGTACTTAGCTTTGTCTGCGACTCTCAGAGAAAGTATGAGGTTCTTTTTTTCTTTCTTTAAAAATCAGATAGCAATCAACAAACATCGCTCGAAAATGGAAAATTACAGTGAAGAAAATATTATTTTTCTTAATAAACGCATTTACGCTAAAATTATTATTTCCAATGCAAACCACACATTGTAAGGATCGAAGATGTCTTTGTTGGGAAGGTCGTTGTAGGGAGGGCACACTGTATATGAATACCGCCAATTGATCTCAGTCTCACTGAACCGACCTCTAAAAAGAAGAAACGATGGCACTTTAGACTGTTTGTACATGTAGCCTAACCCACTACCCAGTTTCATCTGGATCAAAAGTGCTTGCAACAGTTTAAAGAATGCTCATCCATATGGTGCAGAAGGTGGGTTACGCGCACGTGTGGCTGCAGATGTAGTGATTGTAACGTTCAAGCACATCCTTGTTTGTTTCAATAAAGTAAATACAGTGGAGAATCTGTTATTCTTTCCCAATAAACGCGTTTACGCTTAAATTATTATTTGCAGTGCAAACAGTTTGGAGCCAGATCAGACGCCAGATCAGGCTCCAAACTGTTTGCCACCAAGATAAACAAGAATTATCAGAATTGTCCAAAAGTTGTTTTTTTCTACGTTTTAGTGCTTTGCGTTTGCGTACGTTTGCGTTTAAACGGGAAAGAATAACAGATTCTCCACTGTATTTCCTGTTAACCGAAACTTGCACGCAAATCATTTGAATGTACATAACAATATAATATTGAAAAATCTGATGCCATTTATTTAATTCGCATGGCAACCAGTTTAGAGCCAAATCAGACGCCGTCTGAGCTGACAATAAACTGTTAATAATGTTTTAGCACAAATCCGTTTATTTGGAAAGAATACAAAATGTAACGTCTTCTCCACTGTACCACAGACACCGAACAAACACGATTCAGCTTACATCAACATCAAGAAAAAAGTGCTTAAAACAATTTTCAGTTGGGTGTTTATTTAATATCCGTTAGATCTCAACGGTGTAATTTTCAAAATTTCCTGTCGGGAAGAAACTGTTTCTAAAGCAATAACACACGTCAGTGGCGACGTGGCAATATGGTTTCAAGAGAGCGAGAGTGTACAGTGGAGAAAACGTCATACTTTCCCATTTAAACGCAAACTAAACGCAAACGCAATACACTAAAATGTAGAAAATAACAACGTATTGACAATTCTGACTATTGATTGTAAGTTGAGTGGCAAACAGTTTGGAGCCAGATCAGACGCCGCGTTACCCGGCGTCTGATCTGGCTCCAAACTGTTTGTACTAAAAATAATACATGTAGTTTTAGCTGAACCGCGTTTACTGTGAAAGAATAACGCTATCTCCACTGTAACTTCTCAGTGAACAGTCGACGAAAAGTCGATGCTTTTTTAAATGTTTATTCACACGATACTTTCTAATTCAAACAAAATGACTAAAATTCGTATTAACTCAGTTTTAATCAATTTAAATTAAAAAAATATTTCATTCTAAAACGTTAACGTGTATATTTGATTAAACTCCTCCTATTTCTATACAATATATTCATTCGAGGGGCAATCAAGTTGGAGCCTGGTCAGACGCCGGGTTACCCGGCGTCTGATCTGGCCCAAACTGTTTTCAATGAATATAACAGTTTAAGTAAAATAACGTCTATTTGGATAATATAACGCATTCTCCACTGTAAAATAAAAATATTTTCTAAGTAAAGTTGCTGAAAGCAAAATAGGATGCAATACATTTATGTCAATCTAGCGAAACACACCTAAAAATACCATAAAATGTTCAATTCTTGTGATGTTAATATAATTTCTTATCGTGTCAACTCGCTTTTCAGTAGCTGCAGGCATATTAAAGACCTACAAAAGACTAATCTAATTGGCACAATGTGACCAAAAGGCCACCGTGCTTTTATCAGGTTCCAAGTTGCGGAAATGGTTTTTGTCCTCTATCGACTATATCTACAGTGGAGAAAACGTTATTCTTTCCCAATAAACGCGTTTACGCTACATGTAAAACTATTATTTGCAGTGCAAACAATTTGGAGCCAGATCAGACGCCGGGTAATCCGGCGTCTGATCAGGCTCCTAACTGTTTGCCACTAAGATAAACATGAATTATCAGAATTGTCCAAAAGTTGTACTTTTCTACGTTTTAGTGTTTTGCGTTTGCGTACGTTTGCGTTTAAACGGGAAAGAATAACAGGTTCTCCACAGTATATATGTATAGACATGTACTACAGTAGAGAATGCGGTACATTTTACAAATTAACGAAACTAAATGCACTTATCGCAATATAACAAAATATAGAAAATCGTATCAGTGTTAATATATAAACGATTATTATAAATGAATATATAGATACTGTAACACATTTTGAAGCCTGGCCAGAGGCCACGTTACCCGGGGTGTGATCTGGCTCCAAACTGTTTGCAATTGAATAAATGGTTTAGCATAAAACGCGTTTATTGAGAAAGGATAACGTCTTCCCAATAGTAGTCACCGAAATGGTCATTCCCTCTGTCGACTCTGATCTACATGTATATGAACCAAAATCGCAACGCAGTTGAAAATACGTTACATGTATTATTTCCGATTCAAATGTACATGTAACCAAACGCACGAAAATGGAATTTATTTTGAAAATGTTGACGATTTTTTTAATATGAGTGGATAACAGTTTGGAATCTGATCAGACGCCGGGTTACTCGGTATCTGATCTGGCTCCAAATTATTTGCATTGTAAATAGTTGTTTTAGCGTGAACTCATTTATTGGGAAAGAATAACGTCCTCTCTACTGTAATGGCGATTTAAATGAACGTTGATTCTTTGACAAAAGTTCAAGCTGACTGACATTAATAGTGATGTTTCATCAATTAGACTATATAAAACTAACCTTGGAAAAACGACAGACGAAAATTTGTAATCAGACATTATTGACGTGCACTAGTTGTTTCTTGTACAGTGGAGAATCTGTTATTCTTTCCCGTTTAAACGCAAACGTACGCAAACGCAAAACACTAAAACATAGAAAAGTACAACTTTTGGACAATTCTGATAATTCATGTTTGTCTTAGTGGCAAACAGTTTGGAGCCTGATCAGACGCCGGGTTACCCGGCGTCTGATCTGGCTCCAAACTGTTTGCACTGCAAATAATAGTTTTAGCGTAAACGCGTTTATTGGGAAAGAATAACGTTTTCTTCACTATAAAGTCGAGAAGACATCATTCTTTCCAAAATCCTATTTTTCCCTAACAAATCATTTCCATTGAAAACAGCTTGGAGCCTTGTAAAACGCCAAGGAATACGTTAGCCATAGAAATAGATATAATTTGTCAGAATTTTCAAAAACCAAACTGAGGATTTTTCTTTTCAATTTATTGTACGATAACCCCTATGCTGCCTTGCCCCAGATTCCATAGGGCCCCTTTACTGCCTTGATCCGGGTTCAATGCTTATTTGCAAACAGTTTGGACTCTGATCGGACGCCGCATAACGCGGCGTCTGATCGCGATCCAAAATGTTTCCCACCCATTTTAATATTAGATTTCTAATTCCTAAAATCTTAAATCGAGAAATAAAAGTAGACGACAATTGTTTAAAATTGATGACGTCATGATAATGTAGGGGTTGATTGTACGTTTAGTTTTGCTTCTCTTTCGTCGCAAAAAGGCGACTACATGTAAAGTCGACTTTTCAAACAGTTTGGATCAGGAACAGACGCAGAGTAATCTGATCTAGATCTAAACTGTTTGACATTCGTTTCCATATTTAATTTTTTCAAACTGTCTTAAATTTAATTATGAAACGATCTTGCAGACTTTATTATTAAAGCAGACGAAAATATGGCGGTGAAGGGCAAGGAATTCCAATGATATTGGTATAAATAGTTCCCCTAATATTGTTGGTGTAATAGTTAACTCTTTCAACACCATGTGACCTGTTTAAGTTAACCCTTTGAACCCTAGTCCCGCATATAGGCGTCCTTTTCAAACAGTGTACATGTGAATAGTACAGTTTTCCTCTGATCAGGGTCATCACTGTTTGTCATAATGCCAAACATTGTCAAAAACAAACCTTAAAAGTCAGAGATGGACTAGACAAAAATGGAAACTAGAATTGTCCATATAAATCTTCAGGGAGGAAAGAGTTAAAACATACTCATTACATTTGCAAACAGTGTATACATGTACCCCGGTCAGAGAGCTCCTATAGGACCCTCCTGATCAGGGTCTACACTGTTTGTAAATATAGAGCAGAATTCCAAGTAGACTGTCCATGTTATTGTAAATATTGTAAATAAGAATATCCACAAGGGAACAAAATAACGAAAAAGAGTTACTTAATGCTGAAAGACTTAAACGGGAACGAATCTTCTACACTGTGCTAGAGGTTACTAAGTATAGCTTTGTAAAGATTAACCCTTTCAACCCTAAATTTTATATCTCTTGTTGGTATTTATCATCCTTTTGGACTCTTCTAAAACAAGCATTTTTAACCAGTCTACTGTTGCATTCTTGATATGACAACAAAAACCAATGAAAATATCAAACGGTGCAGACCCTGATCAGAGGGCTCCTATAGAAGCCCTCTGATCAGGATCTACACTGTTTGCATATGTAATCAGTAATCTTTTCAGAGGGATGTAGGGTTGAAAGGGCTAAAGCTTCTTACAAAACTTGCAAAGTCATTCACAAAAATGACAGATCTACTGGTCTGGACTTCAACAACCGATTCAGACATGCCATTCAAGAGAAATGTCTAACACTTTGGTTTGGTTCCTACCGTTTTCTAATTTAACAGACGCCGGGAATCAAACCAATGTGTTTAAAATTATTCCAAAGTCTCCATCAGATGTTAAAATTTAAAGAACTGTAGACATATTTCTCATTGTTTAGTATTATACAAGTTTACTAGCGCACTGAAGATCTTTTTGAAATGTCATAATATAAGCAGAAACATATCTCCAGGGAGTTAAGAAATGTTTGCTGCTGTAGCATCGTACAGTGGAGAATCTGTTATTCTTTCCCGTTTAAACGCAAACGTACGCAAACGCAAAGCACTAAAACGTAGAAAAGAACAACTTTTGGACAATTCTTATAATTCTTGTTTATCTTGGTGGCAAACAGTTTGGAGCCTGATCAGACGCCGGGTTACCCGGCGTCTGATCTGGCTCCAAACTGTTTGCACTGCAAATAATAGTTTTAGCGTAAACGCGTTTATTGGGAAAGAATAACACATTCTCCACTGTATTTAAAACAAATTAATATCTATATGACTAAAGAAATATCTGAACGAGTGCTAAACAGTTTAGATCCTAGCTATAGGTCGCGAATGTATATGACTGTAAATGCCTTTTGGAATAGCAACTGCACAGTGGAGAAAACGTTATTATTTCCCAATAAATGTGTTTGTGCAAAAACTGTAATTTCTATTGCAAACAATTTGGAGCATGATCAGACGCCGAGTAACCTAGCGTCTATCAGGCTCAACACTGTCTACTACTCAGATAAAGAAGAAATGCCTACATTTTGAATCAATTTATTGTCGTTTTTTGCATTTTAGTGCATAGCTTTTAGTTTCGTTCAAATAGGAACCACTGTAACATATACCAGTAAGCATGCAGACCTTTTATTCAACATTAAATTACCTTTGAAAGAAGCCATTTGGAAAAATATTCTCCAAGAAAAGCAAAGACAGCTATTTTGTATTTTGAAATTGTTACAGGTAATGAAGAAAACAATGAATTAACCGTCTGCACGATACGCACGAATATGTAATAAATGTGGCAAAAAGTTGGGATCGAGATGAGACGCCGGGTAATTCACTGTCACAATTGATCAAAGAGTCTATGGTGTTTGAGGCTCTGATTACATGTATGTATATGTTATAATCACGGGGGCCAACTAGGTATTACGATGAAATGTTTCTCTACGACAACCTATATGGATATTATAACAAATTTGTATTGCTACGAAGGCAACTTTGTTTTCGTAGACAAACATTTCTCACTATATACACTGACTTCGTAGCAATACAAATCTGTTATAATACGTATATAGGTTGTCGTAGAGAAACATTTCTCACTATATACACTGACTTCGTAGCAATACAAATCTGTTATAATACCGAGTATTAAACAGTTGTTGTCTGCTTTCATTGTCGAACTACTGGTGTAATTAAAGCGGTCAAACGGTTGCAGCAGACTGTAGGAAATTCTGGTGAATGAGAATTGAATTAAATGGATCGAGGGATTGACATCAACTTGTGGGAGTGTTCTTTGACGTCTTCGGCCAACCGCACTCTTACTTAATACATATTAATACATCCTAGAGTGGAGAAATCGTAACTCTTTCCCAATCACGCTAAAACTATTACATGTATTTGCAGTGCAAACATTGTGGAGCCAGATAAGACGCCGGGTAATCCAGCATCTGATCAGGCTCCAAACTGTTTGCTTCTCATTTTAAAATAAATGGTCAGAAATGCCACAAGTTGTAATTTTCCACGTTTTAGTGTACTGCGTTTGCGTTTTGGCTGCGTTTAAACGGGGAAGAATAACGTCTTCTCCACTGTATTAATATATATATTCGGTCATGACTTGCGACAAATACCTCTGTCCAGGTCAATAAATCAATGAACCATTTGTATGCTGAATTTGTCATGTTCCACTTTTGAAACCGTGATGACTTTATTACAGTGGAGAAAACGTTATTCTTTCCCAATAAACGCGTTTACGCTAAAACTATTATTTGCAGTGCAAACAGTTTGGAGCCAGATCAGACGCCGGGTAACCCGGCGTCTGATCAGGCTCCAATCTGTTTGCCACTAAGATAAACATGAATTATCAGAATTGTTCAAAAGTTGTTCTTTTCTACGTTTTAGTGTTTTGCGTTTGCGTACGTTTGCGTTTAAACGGGAAAGAATAACAGATTCTCCACTGTACATGTATGTCAATTTTTATGATAGAGAAGAGAACGATGTTAACTTATTATCCCCTTTTAAACGCAAATAATTGGCAAATACAAAGAAATAAAATGTAGAAAATAACATGTTTTGAGATCATCTTAATCTTAGTGGCAAGCAGTTTGGAGCCTGATATGAAAGGTTACAGTGGAGAATCTGTTATTCTTTCCCGTTTAAACGCAAACGTACGCAAACGCAAAACACTAAAACGTAGAAAAAGTACAACTTTTGGACAATTCTGATAATTCATGTTTGTCTTGGTGGCAAACAGTTTGGAGCCTGATCAGACGCCGGAATACCCGGCGTCTGATCTGGCTCCAAACTATTTGCACTGCAAATAATAGTTTTAGCGTAAACGCGTTTATTGGGAAAGAATAACGTTTTCTCCACTGTAACACGAACTCGTTAATTGTGCATTGTATAATTTAAAGAGTAAAGTTAAGGATACTTACATTAACTATTTCTTAATAATCCAAAAACACACTATCTCTGATAAACATGCCACTAACACACAAACATACACTTTTTAACTGTTGATACTCCAAAACTGATATCCAAATCTGTTTATTTCAATACCTTTTATATCGAAATAAAAAATCACTTTGACGATCATAGGAAACCCTACATGTTAATATGTCGCTGAAACAGGACCAAGCTTTACTTATAGACTGGCATTTTGTGACATACATGAACTACAGTCTAACTTATATTGCTATACATGTACCAATATACAAAGAAGCAATGCTCTCTATAAATACATAGTATTACTTAATGCAGGACAAAAGTAAAACAGAAAGCTCCTTTAGGAGCTTTCTGTTTTACTTATGCCCTGTATTAAGCTATTAACTGTATCAAAGACTAATAATTCATATTTTCATCGGCCGCTAAATACAAGACAGACCGTACTAACATAAGTAGAAAGTGGCTATTTCTTTCACAGGCCGTAATTGTTTGGTTGACATTTGAATCAACATGTTTAATCACCAGTCATACGATACGGCTGATCGGCAGTTTCATCAACCAGTTGCGACATACTAAATACAGCGGTTTGTGTCGCCCGGGTATAGATTACAAGAGATTGTAGTGTTGGTTGGAGACCCCCATACTCGCGTCGAGATTTCAGGACCTGTTGTATCGGTTCAACTGACTGAAGTATGAAAGTACAGTCGAACTTTGATATCTCGAAGTCGGTTTTGTCGAACATACCCGTATTGCAAGGTTAAAACGTGGCTAAGTCACGTTTTAACTTTGAAATATGGGTATGTTCGACTTTACCGAGCATGAAATAATGCAGTTCATATGTCGAACTTTCGGATAGTTCGAGTTAAACGATTTCGAGATATCGAAGTTCGACTTTAGGCTATATTGTTCCCCTATACACATTTAGTGCGTGATCTAAATGTATCATGTGAAAGTTTTCTCATTTCTAACAATTCTCAGATATGATTTATTTGCATTTTTCTTTAGAACATTTCGTTAAATAAAGTGTCAAACTGTTTGGATCCAGATGAGACGCCGAGTTACTCGGCGTCTCATCTGGATTCAAACTATTTGCAACATTTGTCACAGGTTCGCTCGTGACGTGCAAACGTTTAATAGCCGTTCTGACCTGTACCCTATAGGTGTTTTTACTGGAAAACTATTTTTGAATTCGTTCGAAAAGCTTGATTTCAGTTAAAAACGACTATTTTCGTACTTTTGTTCAAATAAGTAAATTTATATTTCATAACATCGATCATTGAATCCAATAAATATAACAATATTCAAAGAAGGGAATTTAAATAATATTAAATCTATAAATTAGAATAGATCATTGAATAGTTAACAGTTGCTGCAAACTTTTTTCTCTATTCAAGGGCCGTAAGCGACAAGAGTCAGTAAGCGACAAGAGTCGGATTTGCAAAACAGTTTTTATCCAGATCAGACGACGCGTACAGTGGAGAAAACGTTATTCTTTCCCAATGAACGCGTTTACGCTAAAACTATTATTTGCAGTGCAAACAGTTTGAAGCCAGATCAGACGCCGGGTAACCCGGCGTCTGATCAGGCTCCAAACTGTTTGCCACCAAGATAAACATGAATTATCAGAATTGTCCAAAAATTGTACTTTTCTACGTTTTAGTGTTTTGCGTTTGCGTACGTTTGCGTTTAAACGGGAAAGAATAACAGATTCTCCACTGTAACACTACACGATGAAATAGGCGGGGAAAAGGGTTAATGCGAGTTTAATCGCACACGGACTGTTCAACCTTAAACAAGCTAGTGCCGAATTAGGTATAACTGTAGCAAACAGTTTAGACACAGACGAGACGCCGAGTAACTCGGCGTTTCATCTGGATCTACACTGTTTGATACGCTGATATTTGCCTAAAATAAAAAACAAATGATTCTAAACCGAATTCTTCAGCCACGTTTTGGAATTAATGCTTAGGGTTTTAAAGATAAGTGGAGATAACGTTATTCTTTCCCAATAAACGCATTTACGCTAAGGCTATAATTTGCAGTGCAAACATTTGGAGCTAGATAAGACGCCGGGTAACTAGGCGTCTCATCAGGCTCCAAACTGTTTGCCACTCAGATAAAAATAAAACGTCAGAATTGTCCAAAAAAATGTCATTTTCTACGTTTTAGTAGTTTGCGTTTCGTTTGCGTTTAAACGGGAAAGAATAACGTTTTTCTCCACTCGCTGTAAAAAAATGAAAAGCGCCAAATTGCATAGGGGCAATGCCGATGGAGCAAGAGTTATTATCACACTCTCGTGCGTAATTAGTCAGTGGTTATAATTACTTAATAACTGCGTTCATAAAAGAAATTAAATTGTACGCAAAAAATAAAAGTGCAATTAAATTTCAATTTACAATGGAGAATCTGTTATTCTTTCCCGTTTAAACGCAAACGTACGCAAACGCAAAGCGCTAAAACGTAGAAAATAACAACTTTTGGACAATTTTATCTTGGTGGCAAACAGTTTGGAGCCTGATCGGACGCCGGGTTACCCGGCGTCTGATCTGG
Source organism: Gari tellinella (assembly GCA_922989275.2). Lineage (NCBI taxonomy): Eukaryota > Metazoa > Mollusca > Bivalvia > Cardiida > Psammobiidae > Gari > Gari tellinella. Next base: position 97,028,261 of record OV277856.1, on the reverse strand, counting down.
CTCCAAACTGTTTGCACTGCAAATAATAGTTTTAGCGTAAACGCGTTTATTGGGAAAGAATAACGTTTTCTCCACTGTAACAGCCGGTATGACAAAGTCATACAAATATGAATACACCTAGATCAGAAATATGGAGAAGTATAATTTTATTTAGGTGTAATTTACCATAAGATTTTCTCTTCAGTCCGTAACAAGTTGAAAGCCGTTATATGTGTATGCATTTCCAATAAACTCATCTGTGCTTAAACAAGCATGTCAATTTGGAGTCAGATTAGAGGTATCCGATGGTACTAATTTAGAAGAAAACTTTGACCCTTGCCATCGGATTCTTCAACGTGCACTATTATTTCATTTGCAAACAGTTTGAAACCTGACCAGACGCCGGGAAACACGGCGTTTGATCAGGCTCCAAATTGCTTGCCACTTAGATTAAAATGAATCATCAGAATTGTCAAATGGTTGCTTTTCCCCCCATTGTACTGTTTTACGTTTGTGTTTGGTTTGCGTTTAAACGGGAAAGAGTAACGTGATCTCCGCTGTATCTCAATTGTACATCACCATTTATAGATTTCAGATCAAGATCAAAATTGTCTGACACTAATGTTTCTAGAGTCAAATGTTTCTAAAATTCGAGAAACTGAAACCGAAGTATCGGTACAGTGGAGAATCTGTTATTCTTTCCCAATAAATGCGTTTACGCTAAAACTATTATTTGCAGTGCAAACAGTTTGGAGCCAGATCAGACGCCGGGTTACCCGGCGTCTGATCAGGCTCCAGACTGTTTGCATCCAAGATAAACAAGAATTATCAGAATTGTCCAAAAGTTGTTCTTTTCTACGTTTTAGTGCTTTGCATTTGCGTACGTACATGTATTCGTTTAAACCACAGGTGCTTGACACATACTTTATTATCTATTAACCCCCCCCCTTTTTAATTTTTTTTTTTTTTTTTTTTTTTTTATTATACTTCTATTATAGATACAAGGTAAACAGCGCAATTCAACACCTAGTCTTTACTATCGACTTAAGCTGATGCTAAAATAGACTCGATCGCCGATATTCTCTTGTGGTACCCTCGGGAAATGATTAATTTATCAATATCTACTTTTTATTTCATCAAATTCCGTCAAATAACGCCACAGTATGTGAATTATAACGAAAATAAGCATAAAAAAGTTTTCTGTCGTTCTCTTGGTACATAGCAACAAATGTACATGTAGGGGTGATCTGTTATTTGTCCACAATAAACGGCCTATGCCACTGGAACTTTCACCAAATATTATAAATCATCTTTAAATGAAATATTATCAGTTTTATATAATTTACATAGAATGCAAAATTAAAAGAAACTTTACCTGTTTAATTTTGACCAATGAGATCGCTCCGTTCATTCAATTCATTCCGGTATTCAAAATGGCATTCACAATGAAATGAGTCTTTCACTTGTCAATTTCATGCCAAATTACATGTATATTTCATATAGCTGATAGTGAAGAGGGTCATGTTCCGACACAAACGCGTTTGCTCTAATGAAATTAGGTGAAAGTTCCAGCCGTAAAGGCCGTTAAATGTGCAAACCGACTAGATTACCCCTTATTTTGGGCAATAAATTCTGTACCAAGAGAACGACAGAAAACTTTTTTATGCTTATTTTCGTTATAATTCACGTACTGTGGCGTTATTTGACGGAATTTGATGAAATAAAAAGTAGATATTGATAAATTAATCCTTTCCCGAGGATACCACAAGAGAATATCGGCGATCGAGTCTATTTTAGCATCAGTTTAAGTGGATAGTAAAGACTAGGTGTCGAATTGCGCTGTTTACCTTGTATCTATAATAGAAGTATAGTAAAAAAAAAAAAAAAAAAAAAATTTTTTAAGGGGGGGGTGTTAATAGATAATAAAGTATGTGTCAAGTACCTGTGGTTTAAACGGGAAAGAATAACAGATTATCCACTGTATCATGGCAATGAATTTGGTTAAATATGCAAACATTTCTAAAACAGCCAGAAAATGTGTGGTATTTGCAGTAGTTGTCCATTGTTTTAGAACATACAATACATCATTTGTTTAGAATGATTAAAATCACTACATACTTTGTACAGTTAAGATGTTAATCTTTTCAAATAAACGCACTTGTACAACAAGTAATCAATTATTTTCATCACACACTGTTTTCCACTCTGATATAAAATGAATTGTCAAAACAATTATCATGTTCGACAATATCTGGAAGGCTTAAATAGTTCGTGTTTTAAGACGCACTGTAATAAAATATAGAAAATGACGTGGTTTCGAAAATTAGTCTCAATCCCCCAAACATCGGGAAGTCGAAAATCACACGCCCATAGCATGTTTTAACATACACATACATGTATGAGTTCAACCCGATGTTTTGTTGGTACCATTCACGTTATACAAAATGTACCTAGATGTTGATACAATCTCCCAATGTACTTAATCCTAAGGCCTGATATGTGATCTTTCATTTGTACACAGCTATGTCGATTATTTATTAATGTGTGCTAAATAATTACCAACACCTGTAACGAAATTCCGAGTGTCTTACCTAACGCGACTTATGTTTCTAACATTAAGCAGATCATATTGCCAGTTTCCTACCGGCGGATAAACGTGTTCATACACAGACAAGTATTTACCCAGCCGTGCGTTCTTCAATGATAGACATTCGAGTAAACATTTCACTTAGCTTGTTACAAGTATCTGGCCCAACGCTTATAAAGCGCTTGAGTTGAGTCTGAATGCGTTCTCAAGCATGTGATTGGTCAGATTTGAGCCTAGGTTCACATCTGACCAATCAAACGCTTGAGAACGATTTCTGACTCAACTCAAGCGCTTTATACAGTGGAGAATGTGTTATTCTTTCCCAATAAACGCGTTTTACGCTAAAACTATTATTTGCAGTGCAAACAGTTTGGAGCCAGATCAGACGCCGGGTAACCCGGCGTCTGATCAGGCTCCAAACTGTTTGCCACCAAGATAAACAAGAATTATCAGAATTGTCCAAAAGTTGTTCTTTTCTACGTTTAAGCGCTTTGCGTTTGCGTACGTTTGCGTTTAAACGGGAAAGAATAACAGATTCTCCACTGTACATGTAGCATGTACATGTACCCTGTTTGTCCTCCTCTGTAATATGTTGGTATAATGAAGAAGACGTTATTCTTCAAACGAAGCACAAACGCGCAAAAGCACAATTTCGCTTGACTTTTCAAATAGTTTAAACTGCATCGGCATCTTATCAGGATCAAAACTGTTTGGCTTTTGTAATGATCTCTGTACTATAAAAACTTACGTTATGTTAAGGTTTTTTGCGGACGGCAGATTTTAAAGCTAGCGATTAATTAAAGAGATGGAGATTACACATGTAATTATATTAATATCATTATTATATCAGTTAATATATTACTACTATTTTAATTTCCTATCTGGAATATTTTTGTAATTATTGTGATATTAATATCGACGCTTTGACTCCCATTCCGTTGGTAGCAGGAAGCAACACTATTAACGAATTAATTGACAAGCATTTGTTTTTGAAAATTGCCGAGAGAAAACCTTTTGTTGTGTGGTTAACAAAAAACTAAACTATACTATAAGTTGTCCATGGATATCAAAATAAAGGTTCAAGAACAAGTAGAGGGTAGCCAGAAATTATAAAGGTACCCTGGAGACTACATACATGTAACTATTTGCAGGCTGAACGAAACGAAACGCAAATACAATGCAATAAGATGTAGAAAAAGGCAGATTTTTGTAAATATTGACGAGTCGTCAATCAGATTGGAGCCTGATCAGATGACGATTTTCTCTGACGAGTTTCTTTGAGTCTGACCAGACTCCAGATTGTTTTCAATTCTTACATTAACTCATTATCCCTGAAACTTCAATGGACCATTCCAGTTTACAATAGAGGCTAGTCCATTTTAGACTATTTAGGGTTGTTTTATACTATATTGCAAAATGATAAACAGTGAAGTCCCTGATTAGAGGGCTCCTGCAGGAGCCCTCTAATCAGGGACTTCACTTTTTGCATTGGACTAGTGTACTCTTAACAGGTACAGTGGTAAATACGCTATTCCTGCCCATTTACGCGTTAATCTATGCGTAAGAAACGCATAGTGAACGGTTAACGAATGCTTTACGAACGGTTAACGCCTAACGATCTTAACCCGTTTAAACGCGTTAATAAACGATTATAACAGAGATGTTGCGATTGGTGCTTCAGTTATCCGTTTCACGCGGAGAATTCGGATCTTATCGACAGGCACTGACCACCCGCCTGTAACCAGTCAATTAGAACAAGCATTGACCACCCGCCTATATATGCCACTCAGATATCGGGGAATTAACAGTGTATTGCCAATTAAAGATAGCAATGTTATCGGCGATACCAACTAATGTTCTGTAATACACATGTCATAAAGTGGATGTGTAAACCGCTGAAGCTAAGGGGTCCGTCGGCTAAGTGATGACCCTTTCATCCGGGCTCTTTTAAACGCGTAAATAAACGCGTAAAGAAACGGCTAGGAAAGGCGTTTAACGAAACGGATAATAAACGCGTAAGAAACGCTTAAGAAACGCGTAGATTGGGTAGGAATAGCGTATTTACCACTGTACTCTTTTGACAAGTAACGCATATATGCGTCACTAGGGCTCAATGAGTTAAATTAAGAGCGTTTATTGGGAAAGGTTAACGTCATCCTAACTGTATTTAAGTCCAATTAAACTAAAACATTTCTATTACGACCACTAAAAGAATGCAAATCGATTGCATAAAAGACAGGTGGCAGCATAAAGCATGGTGAAAATAAAACAGAAAGCTCCTTCTATTTTACGTTCACTTTGCTTTAAGCAGCAATCAAGCACACAAACTAGTTAAAATGATTTAGTGGTCGCTAGAGAGTTGTTTTACTGTGTTCTCATTATTATTTTATAAGTACATTTTGAACGACAATAAAAAACGATTTGCTAAAAAGGAGATGCTGTTTGATTTATTGAGCTGACCGATCTTTTTTTCTGAAAATGTATTTATGATGTTGCGAAACGGACTGAAACAATGTGTTATTTCTACTTTGTACTTAGTTTTGCGAAAGGTCAGTGGTTCTGCCCCGTTGACAATTTGTGCCTAAAACAGTGCATACACACACATGTAAAAGGCTATTGGAGTATCTTCCTCCAAATGTAATTAGCTGGACATCGCGATGTGACTGAAATACTGTTACTGTAACCCATTATCCTATGGCCTGTTTCTAGTTGTGAAGATAGGTGACCACTAATTAAGCTACACTCTGCAAGGACAAAGGATATATTTCTTATGGTGCATATCCATAGCTGTACAAATTGCAACTTTTGCCTTTAGTTGAGGAATAATCAAACGCGTAAAAAGATATGTTTATTTTATAAAATTATATCGATTAATAATAATAATAATAATAATAATAATAACTAGAACTGCTATCACTAAAGTTGATAAATACCCCAACTCCAACTGACCTGTCACAAACAGGTCAATGACATGTAGAAAGAATAATACATGCATATTAAGGAACTAAATTTCAAGTTGAAAAGGGGCATAATTCTGTCAAATGAAATGCAAGAGTTGTCACATTTGAACAAAAGTCTCACAATACAACACTTCTAATGTGTACCACCTTTGAAAACAATATCACGAATAGTTTTCAAGAAAATGGCATGTTCCAAGAAATTAGAACAAAATTTCTAGATATAAAGGGGCATAATTCTGTCAAATTTTGTGCTAGAGTTGTCAAACTTCATGAAAAGTCTTACAATACAACACTTATAATGTGTACTAAGTTTGAAGACAATATCATGAATAGTTTTCAAGAAAATGGCATGGGTTAGGGTTAGGGATACAGTGGAGAAAACGTTATTCTTTCCCAATAAACGCGTTTACGCTAAAACTATTATTTGCAGTGCAAACAGTTTGTAGCCAGATCAGACGCCGGGTAACCCGGCGTCTGATCAGGCTTCAAACTGTTTGCCACCAAGATAAACATGAAATATCAGAATTGTCCAAAAGTTGTTATTTTCTACGTTTTAGTGCTTTGCGTTTGCGTACGTTTGCGTTTAAACGGGAAAGAATAACAGATTCTCCAATGTACCTAAACCCTAAACCCTAAACCCTAAACCCTAAACCCTAAACCCTAACCCTAAAATCAAGTTAAAATAGGAGCATAATTCTGTCAAATTTGGTGCAAGAGTTATGAAACCTGTTATAATGAGTATCCCCAAATAACATTGATAATGTATACCAAGTTTGAAGATTGTATCATAAACAGTTTTCAAGAAAAAGGCAAATGTCCCGAAAAAATGCTACGGACCGACATACGGATCGACCGACCGACATACGGAAGGACGGACGGACGGACAAGGCGTTTCCTATATAGCCCCCACCACTAGTGGTGGGGGTATAATAATAACAGTTTTTATCATAATGAGTACTCTTCTATCTCACACTCGTATTTCTATGTTAACAGTAAAACCTTCTCTGTAAATGATTGTCATTAAAGCTTACATGTCCTACCTTTTGAATGTATAACATCTGTATTGGCTATAATTACATGTATGTCATTGTGCTTTTAAATGCCAAATAAAGATTATGTTAAATGTATGATATACATGTACAGTGGAGAAAACGTTATTTTTTCCCAATAAACGCGTTTACGCTAAAACTATTATTTGCAGTGCAAACAGTTTGCAGCCAGATCAGACGCCGGGTAACCCGGCGTCTGATCAGGCTCCAAACTGTTTGCCACCAAGACAAACATGAATTATCAGAATTGTCCAAAAGTTGTACTTTTCTACGTTTTAGTGTTTTGCGTTTGCGTACGTTTGCGTTTAAACGGGAAAGAATAACAGATTCCCCACTGTAATGGGTTAAAGTTTCAATACAGTAAAATCTCTCTATTACGACCACAAGTGTGTCTTAATAATTACCTGTTTACGACAGGTAACTGCTTAAAGCAAGGCTTTTTACTGTCACCTTGCTTAATCTGTCACCTGTCTTTTATACGATCAATAAGACTTTTTAGAGGTCGAAATAGAGAGATGTTTACTGTATGTAATATGTACTTAAAGTTTTAAAAATTGCCTTTTCAGACAATCGGGTCAAAGGGATTACTTTTTTATTTGCATAAACAAGTATTCATTCCTTATGCTGGTACGGTTTGGAAGCTGCTATTCATTCCTATTAAACGCGTTTTGTGCTTAAAACGTGTATGTCCCTTGCAAATGTGGAGCTCGATCAGAAGTCAGGTAATGAACACTGTTACATCTAGTTGGCATTGTACTGCATTTGGCTTTGTGTTTACAGTGTACATGTAGATACCGTTATTCTTTCCCGTTCAAACGCAAACGAAACGTAAACGCATTGCACTAAAATGTAGAAAATGGCAACTTTTGGATATTACCACCTATTCATTTTAACATGAGTGGCAAACAGTTTGGAGCATGATCAGACGCCGGGTTACGTCTGATCTGACGTCAAACTGTTTGCAATGGAAACGCGTTTATTGGGAAAGAATAGCGTTTCTCTACTGTAGCTATATCCGGTATCTGATCAGGCTCATTACTGTTTGTTGATTAGCTAACATTGATCATTAAAAAGCGGAAGTTCTGTCAGTTTCTACATTTTGCTGAATTGCATTTACAATTAGTTTTGTTTGAACGGGATGGCTCTAACACCTGGGTTGTAACTGGGGTAGAATTGGTTAATATATAGTTTACTGGCATCCATATGGAGTCTTATTGAACTAATCAGTGTCGAGTCTTATCATCATACATGTACCTGATACATGTAGTTTGTTGACATCTCTAATACTCATCATGCTGAATAATCGTATACTACGCTCGTAGTATTATCCATAATGTTTGACCTGTCAGTCATCACTTTCCGTCAACTTTCGTTGGTACACATGTACCATCGGAAGTTTCCGTATACTTTAGTTATAGATCAATGAAAACTTCAGGTAGTATACTTCAGTCGATGATCTAACGCCACTGTCGCAATAGCTTAGTGGATAGTGTCATTGACTCGTAGTGCTGGGGTCGTTGGTTCGATTCTAGGCACTGTTTTGCAAACGTCGGCTACAGGTATTTTTTTCCGATAATTATATATTTTACTAAAAATAAAACAGTAAACATTTGGGTAAAGAAAAACTTGCTGCTTAACGAAATACAGAAGTAACAAAGAGTGCTTTTTGCCAGAGACTGCTTTGCATACAGTGGAGAATCTGTTATTCTTTCCCAATAAACGCGTTTACGCTAAAACTATTATTTGCAGTGCAAACAGTTTGGAGCCAGATCAGACGCCGGGTAACCCGGCGTCTGATCAGGCTCCAAACTGTTTGCCACCAAGATAAACAAGAATTATCAGAATTATCCAAAAGTTGTTCTTTTCTACGTTTTAGTGTTTTGCGTTTGCGTACGTTTGCGTTTAAACGGGAAAGAATAACAGATTCTCCACTGTAACGTAATGTTGCTATAGTGGAGAAAATGTTTTTCTTTTCCAATAAATGCGTTTACGCTAAAACTATTACATGTATTTCCATAGCAAACAGTTTGGAGCCAGATCAGACGCCTGGTAACCCGGCGTCTGATCAGGCTCCAAACTGTTTGCCACTCAGATCAACATGAATAGCAAAAAATGTCGTAAATTTGTCCTGCTCTATGATTTATTGCTATGCGTTTGCGTTTCGTTTGCGTTTAAACGGGAGAGAATAACATTTTCTCCACTGTATACGCACTTTTCTATCCAAGTTTCCTTAGGCAAGTTCACTGTACTTTATTTTATACAATTGCATGAATATTATGGTTTGTATGTGTCTACCCTAAAAAAAACTGTAGTTTATATGTAACCCAATGAACCCTGAAACTTCAAATACATAATTCTAGTCACAACTTTTGTAACATGTTAAGTTCATATAGTCTTTTTGCAGTATATTGCAAAATAACAAATAGTGAGTGCGCTCATGAGAGTGCCCTCTGATCTTGGTATTCACTTTTTGTTTAGGACAAATGTACTGTTCACAGGTTTGCTGTTTGTAAATGAAATGGACTTGTATACTATAATACAGTGGAGAAAACGTTATTCTTTCCCAATAAACGCGTTTACGCTAAAATTATTATTTGCAGTGCAAACAGTTTGGAGCCAGATCAGACGCCGGGTAACCCAGCGTCTGATCAGGCTTCAAACTGTTTGCCACCAAGATAAACAAGAATTATCAGAATTGTCCAAAAGTTGTTCTTTTCTACGTTTTAGTGCTTTGCGTTTGCGTACGTTTGCGTTTAAACGGGAAAGAATAACAGATTCTCCACTGTATAATACGTGACAATGACCTAAACGTTTAATTCGTTCACTGCTACATGTAATAGTGTTCGATGCTATACCAGCGCCTTGAAGTGCTTGAAGTAACCGCCGTCTGATTCGGCTACAAAATGTTTGCCACTCATATTAACATGACTAGGTGGAAATATCCAAAATTGGCAATTTCCTACATTTTAGTGCACTGCGTTTGCGTTTCGGTTGCGTTCAAACGGGAAAGAATAACGTTTTCTCCACTGTACTTAATGCAGGTTGAAAGTAAAGTAGAATGCGCCTTTCAGTCTACTTTAAGCTAAGTGTTCCATCTGGAACCATCCCCTTAAATCCGGAGAAATGGTAGCCGTGCTGATGACCATAGCAGAAAATCGGCTATGGCGTGTATGTGAAGAATAAATAACACTTCGACCTGGCCTGCTTGTTATTCGGTAGTCTTTCATAATGTTGTGAGTCTGTGGTCTGAAAATTTATAGATCTTTTTTAACACGTGAACGCAGCGTTTGCGAGCAGACATTATTATATACTCATTATACTGTATATATTAAGTCAGAAATAATGCCGAATGACACGCAAACTTTCAAACTTAAAAAAGGAGGATATTATAACGAGCTGCGTGGTTACATCCGTCATGTACGAACTGGTTCTAAATGTTTAATTGTATTAAGGACATACACGACCAAATGAAATCTCCGATGGATCTCTATGAAAATTTCAGCATAGGTTCTTCAAACATATCTTAGTACAATGGCAAAAAGAAAAACATAGGTTATAATGGTATTTTTTTGTCTATGGGTATTTGAAATGTATGATGTAGCCATTCTCGGCAAAGAGTCGGCATGCGTTATTTTGCCTTTCTAAAATGATGTAAAGTAACAATTGGCACAAACAAACATTAAAACAGTTAAAAAGTGATGCTCACTATAAGTATGATGCAAAGAGTATGGTTTGTTGCCTGATATATATGCATTTTCCTTAATTGTTTTCGGCTCCAATTCAATGAAAACACTCCCTCAATCAAAATCTGCCCAAAATAAATTGATGAAACTTCTCACAATCAAAGCTATAGGTGTGAAATATAAGACAATGGTAAAAAAAGCATAAGTTATAATGCTTCTTTTGAAACTATAGGCACTTTCATACATATACCAATGGCCTAAATAAGCCGACGGCTTTTTCTTTGTGATCTCGGGTTCACGCTCATATTAAAAAAGTTTTGGGTTATTAAATTAGCCTTATTAGATAGAGTATTTACCAAGATTCACGTACTTTCATTTATCAAGTACACTTTCATGCATTTAACGTCTTTATTACGCGATTAATGGAGATTGTTTGAACCGAAAGTATCTACGGGAGGTAACCGATATGCACGATTTCGTTGAGTAACGATGCTTGATTTATCGTACTTCGTTAAAAGCCACTAGGTGTCTCACGAATTGCTGGTGTATGCCGTTAAATTTTGCGCAGCAGTCTCGGGATTAAAGTACAGCCGGGTCGCAGTACAGTTGAGAAACGTTATTCTTTCCCAATAGAAGCGTTTACGCTAAAACAATGACTGCCATTGCAAACAATTTGGAGCAAGATCAGACGCCGGGTAACCCGGCGTCTGATCAGGCTTCAAATTGTTTGCCATTCTGATTAAAATTAATTAATGGTTTGAATTGCCAACATGTTAAGTGCATTACGTTTGCATTTCGTTTGTGTTTAAACGGGAAAGAATAACGTATTCTCCAGAAGCTCGAACACTGGTTTAAGACTAAATATGTCTGTATCCAGATGATACGAAGAGTACAGTGGAGAATATGTTATTCTTTCCCGTTTAAACGCAAACGTACGCAAACGCAAAACACTAAAACGTAGAAAAGTACAAGTTTTGGACAATTTTGATAATTCATGTTTATCTTGGTGGCAAACAGTTTGGAGTCTGATCTGGCTCCAAACTGTTTGCACTGCAAATAATAGTTTTAGCGTAAACGCGTTTATTGGGAAAGAATAACGTTTTCTCCACTGTAACTATGCGTCTTAGCTAAATCCAATCTGTTTGACAATTTAATGATATTTTCTATTCTTCAAAGGACACAATTACGTGAGGCACGTTACAGTTTAACATATTTTCAAGCAGCTTGATGAGGAGTACTTGCCCTATACAAACAGTGTAAACCCAATTCGCTCGAGTCTGTAATGTTTGTCTTTTTTCAATTTATTTCTAAAACCCCAACTTAAAATAGTACAACAATTGACTCGACGAAATTGGAAACTGCGTATTATCAATTTGAACGCTAATGGGTCAATGAGGATAAATTGAATTAGTCATCAGCGTTTTGCACTAAAGCAACGTACAATGGATAACCCGTTATTTTCCCCAATAAACGCGCGTCTGCTAAAAACTATGATTTCCCTTTTAAACAGCTTGGAGCTAAACCAGATTCCGGATACATGTAACACAGGGTTTGATCAAGATCCAATATGTTTGCCATTCAGATTAAAAAAAAAATCGTCAAATCTTTTATAAACCTGTCATTTTCTACATTGAATAGAATTGCATTTAGTTTTGTTAAAACGGGAAAGACTAATGTCTACTGTACAAGTTCTAGGCAATGTATATTCCGTGATCTACTCCTGCGTAGCACAAGTTATTTCTTCAAGCGAATCAAGGTTAATTAATTATGTATAACAACGCGTATCTTTGAGCGCTTTCAATTCAAGGTTACCTAGTAAGCTTGCACTTAGCTTCTCGCTTGACTGTACACCATAGCCTATGTCTTGCTTTGAAGACAGGTGATTACTTAAAGCAGGTTGAAAGTAAAGCAGAATGCGCCTTAAGGTGCATTCTGCATTACTTTGATCTAGCTTTAAGCATCCACTTGTCAGGATGCAGAAAATAGATATGCCTCTTTAAACAGAGTATGGGTAAAGCACGACGATATCTCTATAAGGAAAAAGTAATGGAGCTAACAGGCGCTTCTACATGTATGAGGGTAATGGGATAATATTTCGACATCAAACGGCAGTGTGATAGTGGGGGAAAGCTATTTAGATTGTCGCCTTAAAGGATATCAACAATATTATGTTTGCATATTTGAATCCACAGTGAACAGAGTTAAATAGATTGGAACTAGCAGACAATCTTTATGGTCTGAAGGGCAATCATGGTAGGCTAAAGGTGTGTGAAAAAACATATCAAGCCTGTTGTTGCTCATTTCTGTGTCCCGGGGACTTAATGGGGTTATTTAATTCTTTCATGCCATTTTAAGCGTCTTCTTTAAGTATTCCGTAGACGAAATTGTCTCAAATTTATTGCGAACGCTATTAATCTATTTGAAGTTTTTACTGAAGTGACACAAATTGAGGGTCAGACAATTTGAATCCAGATAAGGTGCCTCGCCTGATCTTAATTCAAACTGTTTGCAATGTCATTGTTGCCTATAAGTTATGCAGTGGAGAATACGTTATTATTTCCCGTTTAAACGCAAACGAAACGCATACACATTGTAATAAAACGTAGAAAAGACAATATTTCGACAGTTCTGACTATTCATGTTAATCTGCGTTGCAAACGGTTTGAAGCCTGGTCAGACGTCTGGTTACCTGGCGTCTGATCAGGCTCCAAACTGTTTGCATTTGAAATAATAGTTTTAGAGTTACAGTAAAACAGGAAATCTAATACAGTATCTTTCTGCTCTACTTCGAGTCTGTCACTTTCAAACCAGAATTAAAATAAATCGTCATTTAACATATACAGTGGAGAATCTGTTATTCTTTCCCGTTTAAACGCAAACGTACGCAAACGCAAAACACTAAAACGTTGAAAAGTACAACTTTTGGACAATTATGATAATTCTTGTTTATCTTGGTGGCAAACAGTTTGAAGCCTGATCAGACGCCGGGTCACCCGGCGTCTGATCTGGCTTCAAACTGTTTGCACTGCAAATAATAGTTTTAGCGTAAACGCGTTTATTGGGAAAGAATAACTTTTTCTCCACTGTACAATACAGTGTTCCCTCTCTACAACGGGTACATGTAACCCGGTGTCTAATCTGGATTAAAACTGTTTGCTACTCAGATTAAAATAAATAGTAAGACATTTCTAAAAAATATAATTTTCTACCTTTAACTGCATTGCACTTGCGTTTTGTTCGCATTTACAGTGGAGAAAACGTTATTCTTTCCCCAAAAACGCGTTTACGCTAAAACTATTATTTGCAGTGCAAACAGTTTGGAGCCAGATCAGACGCCGGGTAACCCGGCGTCTGATCAGGCTCCAAACTGTTTGCCACCAAGATATACATGAATTATCAGAATTGTCCAAAAGTTGTACTTTTCAACGTTTTAGTGTTTTGCGTTTGCGTACGTTTGCGTTTAAATGGGAAAGAATAACAGAGTCTCCACTATAAGCGTGAAAGAAAAACGTATTTCCCACTGTATATTGCAAATACACAATTCAATTTGTTCAATGACATCTAGAACATACTGCATTGACGTCTAGACAGGATCAGAAGATTCAGTACAGTGGACAAGCCGTTATTATTTCCCCGTAAACACAATTGAAACGCAAACGCAATAAGAAAATGTACAATATCACAATGTTTTAAATTTATAACTACATGTAGTTAATAATTTGAGTGGCATGTACAATTAGGAGTCTGATCTGGCTCCAAACATTTTGCAATACAAATACTTGTCTTAGCCTAGACTAGTTTATTGAGAAAGAATAATGTCCTCCCCACTGTATGATTACAGTGGAGAAGCTGTTATTCTTTCCCGTTTAAACGCAAACGTACGCAAACGCAAAACACTAAAACGTAGAAAAGTACAACTTTTGGACAGTTCTGATAATTCATGTTTATCTTGGTGGCAAACAGTTTGGAGCCTGATCAGACGCCGGGTTACCCGGCGTCTGATCTGGCTCCAAACTGTTTGCACTGCAAATAATAGTTTTAGCGTCAACGCGTTTATTGGGAAAGAATAACACATTCTCCACTGTATGATTATACACAAGCCAATCAAATTAAGAATTGTTAACGCAGACATGCCTGACAAAGATGTCACGAATAAACGCTCTCTGGCACACATAGTCTATTGTCGCTAATACATTCAATATTCCAAGTCAATTTAACTGGAAAAATGATATAGCTGGCATAAATTTCAGCGTTCCAGGTACGGCGAATATTGCTAATACTAAATTCCTTATATTTTACACAAACATCATGTTGTACAGTGTAATCCAGCATCTGACCAGCCTCAAAACTGTTTGCCACGCAGATACTGTGGAGAAAACGTTATTCTTTCCCAATAAACGCGTTTACGCTAAAACTATTATTTGCAGTGCAAACAGTTTGGAGCCAGATCAGACGCCGGGTAACCCGGCGTCTGATCAGGCTCCAAACTGTTTGCCACCAAGATAGACATGAATTATCAGAATTGTCCAAAAGTTGTACTTTTCTACGTTTAAGTGTTTTGCGTTTGCGTACGTTTGCGTTTAAACGGGAAAGAATAACAGATTCTCCACTGTAAGACCAAACGTCAGAATTTCTAGATAGCTGCATATGTTTACGTTTTATTGCTATGGGGTTGTGTTTAGTTTCGTTTAAACGGGTAAGATTAACTTCTGTATTTTAGAAGAGACAGAAGGGGTCATAGTAAAGCAATCGATGGCATGGTCTTACTTGGATTCAAGCTGAGATATTCGGAAACCATTGCGCACATGGACTGGCATAGATGATATTGACCATTTTACTCCTGAGTGTGTACATATAAAAATGTGCATAACACTTCAGCTACATCGATAAGATGAGATGTTTTCCTAGAAATATTTGCAGACTAATGCCAGACATATCCTAATTAGAAAACAGTGTAGATCCTGGTCAGACAGCACTCTTGCTGGTTTCCAAAATGGTCGACATGCGCTAAACGCAGGAGAAGGGCGAACTGTATTTAAACGCTTTGTCGGCAATAAGGACCGGAGAAGAGATGAACTGAAAGAAATCCGATTATGAGATCAGAGTCTGATCGTTCGTTAGGTTGTTGACAGGGAATTATATTTCCGACATGGAAGTGACTGCTTAAAATGTATACTGCACCTAATTTGTCAAATTCTATTGTTAGTGATATCTTTAAAGACGAACAATATCAGCAACAAGTGATATCTTTAAAGACGAACAAAATCAGCAACAAGTAGACGACTGTCTTACATACAGTTTGAATCCTGCGCATATAAATTAGGATAAATATGTACAAACCATGACGCAACCAGCACTGTCCAGCAGCCATATGATTCAACTTATAACCTTTAAAGCTACAACTAACAAGACATCTTTCTTTCTTAATAAACGCGTTTGTTTTGAAAATAGTATAGCTATTTCAAACAGTTTGGGTAACCCGGCGTCTGATCAGGCTCCAAAACTTTTGACATTCATATTGCAATCAGCTGTCCATATTTTTTTACAAGATAGTATTTTGTATCAATTTATTAACGTTGCGTTTCTCTTTGTTTCATATTAACGGGAAACAATAACGTGTCTCGACTGCACAAGCATCGTCTGTCACATGTTAACGTTATTCTTTCCCAATAAACGCGTTTACGCTAAAACTATTATTTGCAGTGCAAACAGTTTGGAGCCAGATCAGACGCCGGGTAACCCGGCGTCTGATCAGGCTTCAAACTGTTTGCCACCAAGACAAACATGAATTATCCGAATTGTCCAAAAGTTGTACTTTTCTACGTTTTAGTGTTTTGCGTTTGGCAATCTGTTATTCTTTCCCGTTTAAACGCAAACGTACGCAATTTGCGTACGTTTGCGTTTAAACGGGAAAGAATAACATATTCTCCACTGTAACTAAAAGATGACCCAGGCTTACTTGTGATTGCCACTGATATGATAATAAATGGTCAGAATTATAAAAAAAATGGTCCTTTTCTACATTTCATTACAATGCGTTTGAGTTTAAACTGGAAAGAATGACGTTTTCTCCATTGTATCCACTACATTGGAGAAGATATTTAGTCACTCTTTCCCGTGGTCAAACGAAGATGAACGCAAAAGTAGAGAGATAAAATCACTGTTCATGTATAAGTATTTTGTGATAAAATACAGGAAATTACAGGTACTCAATTATGTTAGTTTCTTCTATTTGATTGGAAACAGTTTAGATAGTGTAACTTCGACTCTTTTTATGAATCGCCACTTGTTTATTAGGAGTCTTATTCTTACGATATAGAAATATTTACGGTGTGAGTCTTATTCTTACGACATAGTAAATTTTACGCTGTTTCCCGCGGAAAAGCACATGCGATGTTGCTGATGTAAGAGCTAGACGGGGCTTACGTAGATTGCCATTACGAAGAATTGATAATTTCTGCGATTTGCGATCAATGTATGCGACAATTTATAGACGTAAAGAGGTATTTGGTTTTCTCTTTATATGCGCTTATTCTATATTTTGCGTCAGATGTCTATTTATTGCAGGGCTGCCATAAGTTGATATCAAAAATCCTAAGATTTCCAAATATGCATTTTTCAAGTGCGATTTTACGAATCGTACCTTTACCCCATCGCCTGTGTCTAGTTTTATTGACACGTGGCTGCTTAAAGCAGGCTGGAAGTAAAGCAGAATGCGCCTTAGGGCGCATTCTGCTTTACTTTCAGCCTACTTTAAGCTACCATGTACTAGAAAAAAAATCCGGAGATTTAGGAAAAATCCGGAGAAATGGCAGCCCTGTTATTGCTAGGACGTGCGTTTTTGTATTGCGTACGGTGTGCACTTACATTGCTCCATATAAGATTAGATCACGGTTTGTCTGTACTCTGTATTTATTAGGTTTATTGTTTGTCTTTTCAGTTTCTACGTCATTGTCATTGTCATAGAGCTGGATCCGTACTGTCTCAATAAATGTCAGTCAAGAAACTTTGCGTCTGTTCTTCCGGTTTCCGTAACAGATAGAGATCAGACTTCGGATGATCCGGTGTCTGATCTTGGGTTCAAAACTGTTTGCAATGTATACTAGATAGTTTTAGCAAGTATTTGTTGGGAAATAATAACGCTTTCTCCAATGTAGATCTAACTGTCGTTCTAGTACAAGTGTAAATTGTGGGAAAGAGCAACGTCTTCTCCATTGTAATACAGTGGAGAATCTGTTATTCTTTCCCGTTTAAACGCAAACGTACGCAAACGCAAACGCAAAGCACTAAAACGTAGAAAAGTACAATTTTTGGACAATTCTGATAATTCTTGTTTATCGTGGTGGCAAACAGTTCGGAGCCTGATCAGACGCCGGGTTACCCGGCGTCTGATCTGGCTCCAAACTGTTTACACTGCAAAAAATAGTTTTAGCGTAAACGCGTTTATTGGGAAAGAATAATGTTTTCTCCACTGTAGACGTTTCAAAGCATTGCCCCACAAACATTGTCGTCAGTTTATTTCTGAGAGTTGAGTTACCTTCAATCGCTTTTATAAAGTATCACCAAAGTATCAAACAGTTTGGATGCGTATGTTAGGTCGAATGACTCAGCGTCTCATCTGGCTCCAGTCTAACTTAAATATGTCCTAATTTATTACATTATACTGTTCAAGATACAAATCTGTTTTAATGCAGCGAAGAATACAATACATTTTTTGCAGACAGTTTAAAATTGTATAAGACACCATGCAATTTTTATGGAAATTTAATTAAGATTATGTTAAGTTCAACTTTTCGAAAAGTCGAGCTATTATGGCCTCCCTATCGCCTGCGTCGTTTTTGTTGGCTTTTTCTCAATACTTTTCTTAGGATTCAAAGATTCAAAAGTTTTATTGTAACTTAAACATATAATGTTTCTCGTTACATACATAATATATACACAAATATTACAACATGACAAGATATTGTTAGAATATAAACATGTTATAAACATATTTGTTATTTCATGATTTAACCTGATTGAACGTGTTTGACACATTCATGAGGTTGAGCTCTCATATAAATGTACTATACCCATATAATCTGGATAATATACTTAATACAACACCTATAAAAGTTCATCAGTTTTCATGAACACATTTATCAAGATATATTTATAGTTAACTCACTATATCATTAAACCCTTTGAAGATAACAACAATGCAATCCGCTATTAGAACAAAGACAAAGAGTTTGGATTCTGATCAGACCCACGTATGTGTAGACTGATCTGGGTCCAAACTGTTTATATATGTTTCCGATACAGTTTTCTCACATTTAAAATGCTAAGTACCATTTTAAACTTCGTTTACATTTACTTTAGACTGACGTAAAATAAATGCATTGTATATATACATACTTAATGCTCGTAATTCACCACTATTGCATGTTTGCATTAATGATACAAATTTAAACACACTTGGCCTATTATAGAAATGTTTACGTATAAAACGTTTTCTTAAATCATTATATATAGGGCAAATTAAAACGAAATGGTATTCATCTTCTATGTCGCGTGTGTTACATAAGTTGCAGAACCGTTGATTACGTTCAATTCTGTTTCGATCGTAACGTCCTGATTCTATTCTGAGCTGGTGAGAGGACAGTCTCAGTTTCGATAAGGCTATTCGATATTTACGTGGCAAATCATTTAGATATTCCTCAAAAACAAACAATGTTTTAAAATTCTTATACAAATATAGACTATTCGATATAGAAATGGAATATGTCCACTGTTGTACAAAAACATCAATCACCCTTTGTTTAAATATCAAGTGAAAGGAGTCGAGATCTACTGAGTGGGGGGATTCCCAAACATACGTGAACCCGTGATTATTTAAAAGCCCCTTAACATTATATAACCAATTCTTAACCCCATTGGTACAGCCCTCGAGCAGCGATCTATACAAAGAAGTCACAATTAAATTATCAAACGTTTGTAGTTTACACCAATATTTTATTATGCGTACATATCTATTAACATATAATGGATACCTCCCTAGCTCACCGTAGACTGCCATATTACAAGTTGATGTTTTAACACCTAATAAATATTTGCAAAATTTTAAATGGATTCGTTCTATTTCTTTTGATTTAGTAAACCCCCATATCTCTCCAGCATAATTTAAAGTTGATCCTACAAATGCATCGAACAATTGACATAACGTTTTTGACTTAAAATCAAACTTTCGTGTATTTGACCGTAATGTATTCAAAGCTTTCAGACCTTTACCTGCCAGAGTTTCTTGGTTTAAAACAAAACTCCCTGTATAATTGAATACTGTACCAAGATAGTTAAAATTATCAACTACTTCCAAAATATCTTCCCCGTACGTCCAAGTTTCATTTTCTTTTACCCGACCCCTGTTCCTAAACACTACTATCTTACTTTTATCCGTATTCACCTCAAGGCCCCAGTTTTCACAAAAACATTTCAATCTATCAAGACTTCTTTGTAACTCTTCGTGGTCAGTGGCTAATATCACCATATCATCAGCAAATAACATTAAAATAAAAACAATATCATCTAGTGTTAATACATTTGTGACGTCATCCTGTAGAAATAACTCAAGATCCTCAAGGAAAAAAGAAAACATTATCGGTGAGATTATGTCCCCTTGTTTTAACCCCACTGCGCTTTCGAAGAAATCTGAATAGGATCTACACCCTCTTATACAGGACTTCACCTTTGTATACATGTCACGAATGATGCGCAAAGTTTTACCTCTAACCCCCAAATTGTATAATTTATACCACAGGCCATTCCTATACACGCTGTCAAATGCCTTTCTAAAATCGATAAACGCACATGCCAATCTTTTCTTTTCACCCAATATCTTTTGTATAATAGCATTTAATACAAAAATTGCATCTATGGTGGAGCGACCCTTCCTAAAGCCAAATTGTGCATCGCTCGTGACGCTATTGTTCTCTGCCCAGGTAGACATTCTTTTATTCAATACACCTGTAAAAATCTTTGAAAGACAGCTTACTAATGTTATACCCCTATAATTGTTAACATCACTAGGGTCGTTTTTCTTGAAAAGTGGTATAATTACACCCTCTGTCCACGTTTCAGGAAAAAAACCCGAATTCAATATACCGTTAAAAATATCAACCATATGTGAGGCTAAAATATCACATGATTCTATAAAGTATTCATTTAAAAGTTTATCAGCAGAAAATGCTTTATTCCGTTTTAGTTTATGTATTACCTGAGTAATTTCCGATACAGTTATCGGCATATCAAGTTCCTCGAACGTACAAGAGTCTACGTTAAAATCAAAGTTAGAGCAAAATTCTTCCGCGTCATCATTAGAGACTGACGGAAAATTAGACTCTAAATTAGAAAAGTGTTCATAGAAATCTTCTGTGCTAATGCCGTTATTTTGTTTCGAAGCTTTGTTTGAAAAATGTTTCCAAAAATTCCTCGGCTGAGAATGCCGTAATCGTTCAATTTCCTTCATCTTATTTAAATCAAAACGGCGTTTTTTCTTACGTGCTAACTGCTTGTATGTACTTTTACTTGTGACCGATAGAAACTCGGGGCTCCAGATAAGGGGGTATTTCAAAGAATAAAATCTTTATTTCTGCTTTAAACCCTATGATGTCACTACTCGTTAGAATCGTCTCGAAGTAATGAGTAGTAACATCATGGGATTTGATAAAATAAATGAGAAAATGTTTTCTCTTATCTGGAGCCGTCGAAACTTATGAGATATATATCGGGTGTAAAAAGATAAAATGACGGACGGTGACGGACGTACGTCGACGGACACAAGCGATCCCTAAAGCTGTGATTGGCACTTCTTGCCAGATGACCTAAAAAAACTCATTGTCAGCAGGGCTTTGATTTAAATAATTTATCGCTTTGTGTTTGTATGTCATGTTTCTTGTCATGTATATTTGCGGAGTATGGATGAATGTATCTAGTGTTTGTCTTGTGTGCTTGTAGCTGTATGTTTTATGTTCCTGTTCTATTGCATACATGTACATTTTGAATGTTCTCTTTATCTGGAGGTAAAATAGACTTCTATTATTATCGTACGTCAATTAATAAATTGTTGTCTATTTTGAAATACGTTCTTTAAAACAAGAGGTTATTGGGCCATATTTCGCTCACCTGAGAATAGCTGACAAAAGAGGGAGAATGATTTATGTTCCGGGACAGGGGCATTTTTGACCCCAGGGAAAAAATTGAACAATCTGTAGATGATGCTATGTACCAAATATCTAAGCTCTGTGTACTAGGAATAATTTTTAATTTTAAGTTTTCAATGAACAAATATTTTTAAGCTGGTGTGACCTAGATATGCAACGGGTCGGTACCATTTAAAAACTATTGATAAAGGACATCTAGACGTGCCACCATGCCAACTATCAAAGCTCTGGCTCTATTGGTTTCAGAGAAGAAGACGCTTGAAAAAATCACTATATAACTATATGTTAAACTGCGACCCTTGGGCGAGGCCAATTTTGACCACAGGGACATAATTTGAGCAATTTTGATAGAGGACCTGTAGATGAATCAGAGTATTTGTGCAAAATATCTAAGCTCTGTGTACTAGGGTTTCAGACAAGACGATTTTCGAAGTTTTCATTGAAAAAAATCTATTCTAGCTCTTTTGACCTAGATATGCATCGGATCTGTAACATTTCAAAAATGTTGGTAAGACATCTAGAAGTGTCACCTTGCCAACTATCAAAGCTCTGGCTCTATTGGTTTCAGAGAAGAAGACGCTTGAAAAATTCACTAAATAACTCTATGTTAAACTGCGACCCTTGGGCGAGGCCAATTTTGACCACAGGGACATAATTTGAGCACTCTTGATAGAGGACCTGTAGATGAATCAGATGATTTGTGCAAAATTTCTAAGCTCTGTGTTCTAGGGTTTCAGACAAGACGACTTTCGAAGTTTTCATTGAAAAAAATCTATTCTAGCTCTTGTGACCAAGATATGCATCGGACCTGTACCATTTCAAAAATGTTGATAAGACATCTAGAAATGTAACCTTGCAAAATCATCAAACCTCTGGCCATATTAGTTTCAGAGAAGTAGACATTTAAAAAGTTCACTATATAACTCTATGTAAAACTGTGACCCTCGGGACGGGACCAATTGTGACACCAGGAGCATTATTTGAACAATCTTGATAGATAACCTGTAGAAGATGATATGTACCAAATAAGTAAGCTCTGACCCTTGTAATTTTTGACAAAGATTTGTTAAGATTTCCTTTTTTCACTTCGATTGCCGTGGCATCCTGAGTTCTGCATTGTTTTTAATTCGTTGAACAAATTTTAAAAAAATTAGACACAAGGAACATTCCTGTAAAGTTTGGTTGAAATCTGTCAAGCTATGGCTCAGGTAAGCTAAAAGACATACGCATGCTTTTCACAAAACTATACATCACTTTTGTATTTGCTTTAGGCCTAAAATAAAATATGTGTGTTTCTGGTTTCACCCTCTCAAAATTTTAGGGTAGGTCGGTAGGAAAAAGTTTTTATTTTTTAAAAAGTTTTTATATAGGGCATATATGCAGATTTTTTTATTACAATCAAAGGATGGGTTTATATGACAACTAATGACCTTGCTCTTGTTGTATTCAACATTGAAAGTGTCTGAAATGATTAATCTTGATTTGCACGTTTAAATTGTAAAGGTATTTCATAATATAATTATGTGAAATAGTTCTTCTTTCAATCTGAAAACCATTGCATCAAATAAATATTATATTTAAAAAAAAATGTGGTTTGCTTTTAATACAAGGCTTTTTTCCTTCTGTAACGGGCGCCGAATAACGGCCCCTCCCATATATTTTTCCCCTCACCAAAAAAACTTTTCCCTAAAAAAAACCAAAACTTTAGGGTCGGGGGTAAAAAATAGGGTCGGTCGGGAAACCGGAAACACACATCTTTTTTTTTTAGGCCTTATGATCGGAAATGCATTCCATATTAGCTCCTTCATTGCTTTGATGAAATTCCAAACTGTTTAACACTGCATGTAATTCCTATATTACTATATACACTTATGTTTAAGAATAATAGCAGACAAGAATTGTTTTAAAAACAGATGACCTCAATGCATGCAGTGGTCGAATTAAGAAGACAAAAGTAGAACATGCAAACTTGACCAACAGTAGACATTATACTTACACTTTGACTACTAATATTTCCTTATAATCAAACACTGGTAACACATAACTGACATGTTTACAGTGGTTTAGACATATCCCATCCCGAGTAAACGAATGGTACGCAGATACAGTCTATATACTAAGAATATATAGAAAATTTCGTAGAATGGTTGAAAATGTATTTAAATAAAAGTGGCAAACAGTTTTGTGCCTGATCAGACGCCAGGGTTAACCGGTGTCTGATCAGGCTCCAAACGGTTGGTTAAGGGAATAAGTATATTGTAGAAGTGCATTTATTGGAAAATGATGACGTCTGAGCCATTTTTGCTTTACATATTCAAATATGGTTTCGATGCAAAATGCGGTCATTCTGAGACAGAGAACAATTGCATGGTCACGGTGTGTATTGGTTAATGACTAGCACTTTCACAGTATTATAGAGATGACTAACTATTAGCCAGACTTAGTACATTAATCAGATTAGGTTCTAATGAAGTTTCATATCAGCTTAATGACGGGGTCTGCTCCATGAAATATTTATGCAGCCATGTGTTTGGTGTGATTGTTTATCTACCATAATAACTGTTGGATAATGGATACTCTTACTGTATTTCTCTAGGAAATCATTGATATATATAACAAGCTTAGACTATATAGCATGGTATGAAATAGCTATATATAATATAACTGTGGAGCAGTGTAGATTGCGAATTCGCGATTACAATGGGACGCCAAGCACAGTATGGCACCTACAGTGCCGGGTCATATTATTATAAACAAATTGACGTCATTGACGTAACGGCGCTTTATCAACATTTCTAAACAAATAACTTCAAAACAAGGATTCAAAAAGCATTTTGAATATTAATATTCAGTGATCTGTCATTTGGCTCTTAAACTTTCACCATTCGCTACGAGAGAGAGTTGTACAAGGTGTTTATGTATTGAAGTCGAATGTTAGTCGAGATTGATCTGATTTTGCTCTCAAGGTCCTGTTTACTTTGGATGTGAGCTTCTTATTTCCTCGGTTGAGATTTTAGCAACAACCAATAGTTTTCAATAATTTTGACATTAGGGGATTGAGCTAGCCACAAAAATCCCCTTTTGTTGTGTCTTTGTTTAAACTGTATTACACTCCGTGTCCTACGTACCAGCACAGTCATTTTTAAATTATATGACCTGTTTTGGAAAATGTCTACCAACACCAGGCTCCGAGGTTATAAAGCTTTTGACTTGAGTCTCAACTCGTTCCTAAGCATTTGATTGGTCAGATTTGAGCCTAGGCTCAAATCTGACCAATCAAATGCTTGGGAACACACTCAGACTCAACTAAAACGCTTTATAAAAGATTGGTATGTTTAATATCTATGATGATTTGTGCATGTACTTGAATATACAGTAAAGCACAAGTGTATTAGTAATGTAGTTTATATCAGAAAAACAATGTAATAAAATGTTGAAAATCACAGCTTCTTGAAAGTTCTGACTTATCAGAGTGAGTTGCAAGCTGTTTGGATCCAGATGTCTGAATTACCTGCAAACTTTTCGCAATGTACATACTATTGGGAAAGATTAACGTCTTCGCCGCCTTGTCTGATTCTTATACATGTACACAATGTTTACTTGTCATATTAATAACATGGATTGTTCGCGATAAAATCGAACGTCAATCCCTGCGTATCAGAGTTACAATGTAGTGATGGATTAATAGATGGCAGTAGTAAGCTCTGTCCAATCTATTGACTGATTGAACGCTTCATTTGTGGACAATTAGAAGTAATTATTCCAAGGATAACGAACGTTCACTGGTGTTGCAATTTGAACTGGAATAGTGGAAGAGAAAATATAACACATTGAGCCCTAGCGACGAGTATACTCGTCCTTTTCAAACAGCATAACAAGTGACAATTTTCCCATGCAAACAGTGTATACCAATATCAGAGCGCTCCTGCATATTTCTCTAATAATTTTGTCTTCAATCTAACTTTAAAACAAGACGACACTATTTAAGCAGATGATGTTATGGCGAGAAAAGAGTCAAATCAGACGACAATATGGAAGGCTTCAAGTATATGTACAGTGGAGAAAACGTTATTCTTTCCCAATAAACGCGTTTACGCTAAAACTATTATTTGCAGTGCAAACAGTTTGGAGCCAGATCAGACGCCGGGTAACCCGGCGTCTGATCAGGCTCCAAACTGTTTGCCACCAAGATAAACATGAATTATCAGATTTGTCCAAAAGTTGTACTTTTCTAGTGTTTTGCGTTTGCGTACGTTTGCTTTTAAACGGGAAAGAATAACAGATTCTCCATTGTATGTACATGTATCATTAACCTAATAAATGTAATTTGGATTATCCACTGTCTTGTTAATAACCATAATTAATCATATCCACCACACTAGTAAGCCTTCAGTGTATCGTATAAGTGGTTAAGGGCAGGACTTGTTTGCTTTCTTTCATCATGATTTAACGGGTCAATTGTCTTTTCCTCTATTTTATAGCAATGCGTTTGCGTTTCGGTTTGCGTTTAAATGGGAAATAATAACGTCTTCTCCACTGTAAGAATAACTAGACTTTAGGCTCGAATTCTGTATAGTCATGATAATAAGACATAATCAATTTCAAGTACCCTGTTTCAAAAATACAGTTAACAGTTAAACGTTATATGATACCAGAATGTTCCTCAATTTGAGCATCATTGACGTCTTTGGTTTTGTGTGCCCTTCTGTGGATTCCAACCATGGCAGTACATTGTCCACAACAAACTTCCGAGTTGACCCCGCCACTGCCATATGCCAATTACAATGGTTAATTACAAACACGTTCGATCTTGTTTAGAATAAAATTACTGTTTGACACTCATAACGGTATAATTTTAGTCAACTTACTTGAATATTAACTTTAAGAAAAAATAAAAAGCAGACGACAATCATTTAAAAAACGTGACGTCACGGAAATGGATGGGGTCAAAAACTACCGAAATGAACTCTTAACATTCGCACGCGCCTTATTGATTAAGAGTCTTTTTTTAAACGAGAAGGTACCTTATAGGCTCATAATTTATTGTTCTAAAGGTGCGATCGATTTAATGATCTGCGAGAACGAAGGCTATACAATCACAATTATCACTGCTGTTGGGAACATTCGATGGAACTAGGATGAAAGAGCCGATACCATTGAGACGACAAAGAACAATTAACGAACCACGCATAGAAATGATTAAACTACCCAGACCCGGGATAACAGTGCTACCGACACTCAATTAACTGAGGTACATACGTAGCAAGAGATGCTCTCCATACCTCATCAAGACACTATGCGGGACAATTGTTAGTATTAACCCTTTCAACGCCAAATTAATCGTGAGATTGTTAAAATGGAGAATCTGTTATTTTCTTTCCCGTTTAAACCTAAACGTGCGCAAACTCAAAACACTAAAACGTAGAAAAGTACAACTTTTGGACAATTCTGATAATTCATGTTTATCTTGGTGGCAAACAGTTTGGAGCCTGATCAGACGCCGGGTTACCCGGCGTCTGATCTGGCTCCAAACTGTTTGCACTGCAAATAATAGTTTTAGCGTAAACGCGTTTATTGGGAAAGAATAACGTTTTCTCCAATGTACCCCCTTCACCGTCGTATTGTCGTATGTTTCAATATTGTTTATACTTTCGATTAAAAGTAAGATTTAAGGCAGTGTGGCTGAAGAAATTTCGATACGAGTTTCAAACAGTTTGGATCCTGATCAGATGCCGCGTTACGCGGCGTCTGATCTGGATCCTAAATGTTTGCGAAGTCGATTTCAGTCGCCCACGGCGGTAAAATAGTTAATTGGTTGTGATTCTGCAGCAATTTAACAGACCCAACGCTCGCGCAAATCCGCAATACGAGAGGCTTCCTTTGGGTCCGTATGTAATCACGATGCTCGGTGCTCTGTACCACACTACCAAGCTAATTGCCATATTGCATTTATTCCTAGTGTGTTCAGAAAATAATTAAAAAAGCGAAGTGACAATTTCCTCTTTTTCAGAAAAGTCTGTTAAATGAGAGCAGTCAGATATGTGCCATTTGAACCTTTTACCTGTTCACTAGTTTCCATAAAATCTCATCGTGACCAGCAATCATGTCATAAGCAAGTACCCCCCTAAAACAAACAAGCAAACAAACAAAAAACCATATTAAAAAACCCGCACACAAAACAAACCAAAAAATCCCAAAACAACAGCGTTTAATATACGTGTAAAAGTAATATAAATAAATACGGTAAGCTAATATTTTAGTAAGCAGCCACTAACTGGAATACCTACTGGTAGTCTTAAATACAGGTGGTTTGGTTAATGAAGGTTAAAATAATGCAGAAAGCCCCCGTAAAAACAAATAGCAGAGAAAGCAAATAAACCAATTCAAGTCGTTACGTCAGTTTGGAAGACGTTCTGCAATGCAATCAGATGTTGAAAAACAATAACCTTTTTAACGTTTGACTAGATTTATATACATATATGTGTTTTTACGAGTAGCAAATAATTTGGGACCTAATCAGACGCTGAACTACCAGCACCAGACTTCAATGTTATATCACGTTTGAGTTCAGTCTGGGTTTGTTATCAAGCATATGATTGGTCAGATTTGCGCTTTCGCTCATATTTGACAAATCATATGATTGAGAAAGAACTCAGGGTTAAATGAAACACTTTAATATAACCTTGGACCCTGGCGTCTAAGCTTGCCCCAAACTATTATCATTTTAGTACATACGTTTTTATAGGGAAAATACGGGTAATGTTTTTTCATTGCCGTGGTGTATGGAAACAGGAAATTTGATATACATTGCAAAAGCAGTGCTAATAAACAGAAATGAGCATTGTAACATGTAACATAGCAATCAAACTGTCAAATGTAACTGAAGTTAAACTGTGCCGGGCTGCATAGTCTGTTAATTTGTGTTAATTATGTCATCAAACTGGTTCCTTAATAATAAATGATTCTACAGTGGAAAAGACGTTGATCATTCCGAATAAATGCCTATAATTTCCTTTGCATACAGCTTGAAGCCAGATCAGACGCCGGGTAGACCGGCGTCTGATCAAGTTCTAAACTGTTTGCCACTCAGATTTAATTTAATACATGTAGTTTGTAAAAATTGTCTTTTTTCTACATTTTAATGCATTTTGCTTGCGCATCGCTTGAGTTTTGAGGGGGAAAGAATTACGTCTTCTCTGCTGCAATATTAGCATATATAAATTCACACGGGATACAAATTGAACACTAAGGAATCAGACAGGCTACATTAGCTCTGTTTTAAGTCTTATTCTGGTGAATATTCCTATGTAAAACTACGCCCACTATAAGCCTCTATCATCTGCCTATTTACACGTTCATCCATAATTATATAGAGATTTCACCAGTATGCTCGTCATTAAAATCTGTGTGCATGTGAAGAATACATATGTCCTACATGTATGTATACAGTGTAGAAATTGACCAGCGTGTTCTTGCAGGAACCCTCTGACCAGGGTATGCACTGTTTGTTATTTTGCAATAAATAAAAAAAACCTTAATAGTTAAAATATGTACTAGACTTTATTGGGGATTGGATATGTCTATTAAGTTATGTTCAGTTTAAAAGTATTTTATTTCAATAATATTTACAAACCAATAATATTATGGTAAAACATACATACAAACCATGTAAGGATTAGATCGAAAGCTTATATATTATTTGGATCTTCTCCATACACACCATAATTCATACTAAAATTGCGGTGAAAATGCAACAATTGATAATAGATATGACAATAACATAACATAAAAATAATTAATAGATACATGTATGAAATAAGAGACAAAACTAACATGTTTAGTAGTACAATATTATCTGTTTATAATAAGAATTATCTATTATTAGTGATTAATAAAACATTATAAAATGTTTCTTACCATTAAATGTGGAGATACAGTGGAGAATCTGTTATTCTTTCCCGTTTAAACGCAAACGTACGCAAACGCAAAACACTAAAACGTAGAAAAGTACAACTTTTGGACAATTCTGATAATTCATGTTTATCTTGTTTGCAAACAGTTTGGAGCCTGATCAGACGCCGGGTTACCCGGCGTCTGATCTGGCTCCAAACTGTTTGCACTGCAAATAATAGTTTTAGCGTAAACGCGTTTATTGGGAAAGAATAACAGATTCTCCACTGTACCATTAAATGTGGAGATACAAAAAAAGTGATATGAATTCTAGTGTGTGTGAACCCAACTTGCACAGATTCTACTCGGAGTAGTGTCAAACAATCGACACTTGTTGAAAATTTTAAGTTACAGAGGTGAATGTGGTAAATTGGCCGAGATAAGAAATTCACCAGGAAAGAATGCAGGGGCCCATTTTTATAAAACTTCGTACGGCAAATACTGTCGTAAGTCAGATTATAAAAGTCTCAATTAATATATATTACTCCATCTAATCCTGTCTTATGACATATTTTTTTAATCATCTTGAAAAGACACTTCCAAAGAGATGTCAAAAGACAGGATTAGATAGAGAAATCAGAAATTAAATACATTTTACAGTTTTGACTTACGATCGTTTATGTCGTACGAAGTTTTATGAAACGGGCTCCAGATTCGTATTGGACTAATCCTGTTAGAAACTAGAATCATATCAGACAGTTCTTCAAGGAGTGTATGATCTTGGTCAACACTGTCTTATCTTGAAAGCGTCAATATACAGTGAAACCTCTCTATTGCGACAACTGAAGTGTATCATTTATTAGGTATTTACAACAGGTGTCTGTTTAAAGCAAGGTGACAATAAATCAGAAAACTCCTTTAAAAGTTTTCTGTTTTATTGCCACCTTGATTTAAGCTATCATTTGTTCTTAACACAATCAGTCTTCCTTCGTTTTAGCGGTTGTACATGTAACCTTAAAATGAGAGAGTTCCGCAGTAATTCCAGACAACATTGAAATTAGCTGAAACGACTCGTATTTCGACAATACTAATAAAAATAATGACTAAAAATAAATGAGCCATGCCACGAGAGAACCATTATTTCATTTCAAACAGAATAGATAAAGGCCAGCCGCCGCGTCAAAGACGCGGATGCTAGCTTTATCTTCATTGTTTGACACCCAAATGCAGCGACTGTGATGACAACGTTGCTTGATATGTACAATATTGCAATACAATAAGACTGGTTTGGTCATGGCATGGCTCATATGTACGTAGGGAGATTGGCATTAGCTTTCATGGACGTAGGTATATAGTTTGCTCGTAACACTGGTTGAAATGGACTGTTGTTTGAATTGCATTTACGAAAACCGCATTGTACATCAGGATAGATGCAATGGTCACTTGGTCAGTTCAAATGGCTTATTTCTTTGCGAACCCATGCTGCATAGTCAGTATTGCTGGACCGATTATCGCTAGGTCGCCGAGAATTAGCTGTTACAGTGCAGAATCTGTTATTCTTTCCCGTTTAAACCAGAGACAGTGTATGGCTATACACTGTCTCTGGTTTAAACGCAAACGTACGCAAACGCAAAGCACTAAAACGTAGAAAAGAACAACTTTTGGATAATTCTGATAATTCTTGTTTATCTTGAAGGCAAACAGTTTGGAGCCTGATCAGACGCCGGGTTACCCGGCGTCTGATCTGGCTCCAAACTGTTTGCACTGCAAATAATAGTTTAAGCGCAAACGCGTTTATTGGGAAAGAATAACGTTTTCTCCACTGTAGCTGTTACTTCCTAAAACTACTTCTATGTGTGACCTTACCTTTGTAACATAATATTTGAGCTGTAAAGCTGTCTCCGATAGAACCGATAATCGGTTGGTCATTTTGGTGACCGATTACCACCAAAAGTAGTCAGGTCTTCAGATAAAGAAACTATTTCAAAAGCTAAAATACTTTTGTCCTCACAAAACCCTATGATGTCAACTCATTAGAATCGTCGCTTCACAACGATTCTAATGAGCAGATATAAAATAGGGTTTTTGTGTAGGCATAAAAAAGAAAAGGGTGGACATTTGTTGTTCAAGCAGACTTATATGGAATTTTGGGACCCGTCTTACGAAACGTCGTACGGCATTAATAGTTATTTATTAAGTCAATACTTTAAAATTCAATTCATTTCTTCATTTAATCCTGTCTTGTGACATCTCTTTAGAATCTTCTTTTTAAGATAATTCCAACGAGATGTCACAAGACAAGATTAGATGGAGGAATAAATAAGAATTGAGAATTTTAGAATCTGACTTACATGTACGACACTATTTGTCGTACTACGTTTCGTAAGGCGGGTCCCAGGTAGTGAAACAAACCGACTCACCTATTGTGTTTGAAATATCCAATTGAAACATCCTTATGTGCTGTTTTATAAATCTGCTTCCAATATTTCTAGTACGATAACCTAGCGTCATGGAACAAAGCGTCTTGTATATTAGATGGTTAACACTTAACCGTCCGGTACAATGGTAAATGTAATAGCTTATATTGTTACAACAATCCTCTACTTATTTCTGGGTCATCCTCACTATCTGAAACGTGCAATGGTCAATTCCTAATTTCAATAAAATCTAGTCCGTTTTTGACTATTTAGGATTGATGTTTGCAATACATTGCACAATGACAAACACTGCATATTCTGATCAGAGGACTCCTTTCGGAGCCCTCTGTTCAGGGTCTACATTGTTTACATACAGTGGAGAAAACGTTATTCTTTCCCAATAAACGCGTTTACGCTAAAACTATAATTTGCAGTGCAAACAGTTTGGAGCCAGATCAGACGCCGGGTAACCCGGGGTCTGATCAGGCTCCAAACTGTTTGCCACCAAGATAAACATGAATTATCAGAACTGTCCAAAGGTTGTTCTTTTCTATGTTTTAGTGTTTTGCGTTTGCGTACATTTGCATTTAAACGGGAAAGAATAACATATTCTCCACTGTACACTCATTGTTATTAAAAAGCATGTACGTCGTCGCTAAGGTTGAACATACTTTATTGGTATGGTCGAGACAACATTATTCTTTCAAAATGAACCAGTTATATTAATTATTAACCCATTTGTGCCCACGATCCCATATATGGGACATAGGTAAACAATGTAGACTCTGATCAGACGCCGCATAATGCGGCGTCTGATCAGATTCTACACTGTTTGCTGATAGGAATTTCAATATAAAACAAAATGAAAATGAAAACTTTGACCAGGCATCCCTTAGATAAAAAATGGACTAATCCAATATAAAACATGGAAGAATCCTATGGGCACAGTTGGGTTAAAAGCAATCATTTCAATTGCAAACATATTGGAGCCAGGTCAAATAGCGGGTAACCTGACATCTGACCAGATTTCAATTTGTTTGCCAGATGATTGTCAAAACATTCAAGAATTTATCAATTTCTACATTTTACTGCATTTCGTTTGCGTTTAGTTTCGTTTAAGTGAGAAATAATAGCGTCTTTCCTCCTGCATTAATCCACGTGTCCCTAGCGTCCTATAAAATGGATATAAGCAAATAGTATAAACTCTGATGAGACGCCGCATAATGCGGCGTCTGATCAGAGTTTGTACTATTTACTTGTATACGCTGCTTGCAGAAAGGAATTTTAATATGAAAAACCAAATTGAAACGAAAATTTAGACCAGGCACCTATTAATGAACTAAACCAATATATGAACATAGAAGAATCTGCTGGGTGCAAATATGTTAAGCGTATATATAATGCAGTACAGTAACATCCGAATAAAGAATTCAGTTCAACGAAAGAAGAACGATTCATGTATTAGTAAATAAAACCTTCGAAGACGCATGAAAAAGAATCACTTGTGAAATCCATATTCTCAAACATCTCGGCAAACGCCTAACCGTTACTACAGTCTATGCTTATTGTATTAAGTCCTTTGCACATCCACCCGACAGTGCTGAGAGAGTTTTCCCGATTTACCTTGTAAACGAGCACACCTTTTATTAACAAATTCGATTTAATCTAGACGCTAGAATTTCTAGTCAGAGAACCATGCTTTAAGTCCTCCCTCAAAAGCCAATAACATCCGATAGCAGACGAGCATCGAAGCGACGAATGGTTTGCAGACACATGACCAGTTTTGCGGGCTTTTATTCCTGTTTGAGGTTGATCAATCATTGGTGTGCCCGAGAGGAACTGACAGTGGCCTGATGTATGGTATTACAGTCAATCCTTATTATATCCCGTTTAAACTCAAATAAAACGCAATCGCAATGCAAATCAATACAATCTACAATGTACAATGGAGAAAATGTTATTCTTTCTCGTTTAAACGCAAACGAAACGCAAACGCAGTGCTCTAAAATGTAGAAAATATCAACTTTTGGATATTTTACCCGTCATTTTAATATGATTGGTGTCAGATCTGGTCCCAAACTGTTTGCAATGGAAATAATAGATTCAGCGTAAACGCGTTTATTGGGAAAGAATAACGTTTACTCTACTTTAGAAAACTGAAAAGAAGTATTTCCTTTTTTAGAAAATCTATCCTACAAACATCATTGGACCAGGCCAGACGTCTGATGACCAGGCGTCTAATCTGGACCCAAACTGTTTGAAATGGACATTGGGCTTTTCGCATAAGCCCGTTTATTGGGAAGAATGGGGGCTTCTCCACAGTACGTACAATGTACAGTGGAGAAAACTTTATTATTTCCCAATAAACGCGTTTACGCTAAAACTGTAATTTCCAATGCAAACAGTTTGGAGCCAAATCAGACGCCGGGTAATCTGGCGTCTGATCAGGCTCCAAACGGTTTGCCACTCAGAGTAAAACGAATACTCAGAATTATTAAAAAGTTGTCATTTTATACGTTTTTATGCTTTGCGTTTGCGTTTCGTTTGTGTTTAAACGGGAAAGAATAACGTTTTATCCACTGTACGTACGTGCTGCTATCAGAGGGAGATGTTGACATGTAATATTGATGATCGGCAAAGTTTTAGCTTGATTCCACAGCTATTAGAAAAAACACGCTTGTCCTGTTCGAACGACATTCTTAATACAGTTCAGTTTGAGGTCTGCGGCACTTTCCCTAACACATTGACTCCTTAACTCTTTCGCTGCCAAATTAATCCAGATGTGTTTACTCCTTCACCGTTTCATTGTCGTCGGCTTCAATATTGTTGTCTACAATGTCGCTTCAAAGTTAAATTTATGGCAGTATGACTGAAGAAATTTAAAAAATAATGTCAAACAGTTTGGATCCTGATCAGACGTACTATTACGCCGCGTCTGATCAGGATCCAAACTGTTTGCAAACGGCCATAAATACGGACTTTCGTAGTCTATTCTAGTCATCATATAATGGACTATTAGCTACATTTAGCACCATTGCCTAATTGAATACCGAACCACAATAAAAACTGAAACGATCCTTAAAGGCAGTATGTAAGCCAAAATAGCGCATTTTTTAAACCTGAAAATTCAGGCACATACATGTACGTAATCTAAACATATAAAAAGAAGTAATTCGCGATGATTATGGAGGCAATAAATCTGACAAACACATGAATTTGGTGGAAAAATGTCGACTTTTAAATCGGTTTGCTGACATCCGATTAACGACGGAGATTTTCCTAGTTCGTTCGGCTTGCGCCCGGTTAAGATGTTTTCATAGCTCATTATTAGTGTTTTCTTCTGACTTGACAGGGTTATTTTTCGATTTGAACATTCTAAAACTTTAAAAGGGATGAGTATTCCCTACATCCAGCAAGAAAAATTGATAGCTGTATTTATTGTGCGCAGTATACAGTAGAGAATACATTTTTCTTTCCCGTTTAAACGCAAACGCAATGCACTAAACTGTGGAAATTTACTTTTAGAAGTTTTAACTATTATTTTTTAATCTGAGTAGCAAATAGGTTGGAGCCTGATCAAACGCCGGGTTACCCGGCGTCTGACCTGGCTCCAATCTGTTTGCAATGGAAATAATAGGTTTGTATACAAATGCGTTTATTGGGACAGAATAAAATATCAGTAAAGTTAGCGCAGCGGTCTCGTGCTGCACGGGAACCATACTTATCTCAATTAGGAAAGTGTACGATGATGTACATGTAGTCGATGTTACCTTGCTCACAGTGGATAATTTTTTTTCTTTCCCAATAAACGCGTTAACGCTAAAACCATGATTTCAATTGCAAACAGTTTGGAGCAGATCAGACGCCGGGTAACCCGGCGTCTGATCAGGCACCAAACTGTTTGCCGCTCAGACTAACATGAATGATAAGAATTGTCTAAAAGTTGTCCATTTATGCGTATTATTGCGATGCGTTTGCGTTTCGTTTGCGTTTAAACGGGAAAGAATAACGTTTTCTCCACTGTTACCTTAATGGTTATGAACTATTCTGTTCTTAAAATAACCCAGACACGTCAGGAAAATCGGATCTATCTCATGACTCTTATTCGGCCTTGCGGAAATTCTCGGAAGCCGACACGAAGATTTGTAATGTAAACAAATAGCTTATTTTCCAACCATCTCGATAAGAAATCGGCACATTTATTTAGGCGGTATTCTGGCTTTAAACATTGTAAATATTTCTATTAACACTATTTTTGCAACATACATGTATATAAAGCATCATATGCTGCTGCTTTGAAAGTGTTTATTGTGTATTATTAATAATCTAGAACTGGCACAGTCACCGTGACAAATGTCTTCAAAGGAAATCATCGACATTAAAACATGATGGGGTTAGAGCCCTTACACGACAAAATGTTCCCCTTTTGTACCTTTGACCACGAATTTTGACCTTGACATTTGAGCTACAGATCTTGAAATTGCGAATTACACATATTACTCTCTTAAAGAATTCGTGTTAATTTATTTAAAAAATCGATCCACGCATGTACAGTGGAGAAAACGTTATTCTTTCCCAATAAACACGTTTACGCTAAAACTATTATTTGCAGTGCAAACAGTTTGGAGCCAGATAAGACGCCGGGTAACCCGGCGTCTGATCAGGCTCCAAACTGTTTGCCACCAAGATAAACATGAATTTTCAGAATTGTACAAAAGTTGTACTTTTCTACGTTTTAGTGTTTTGCGTTTGCGTACGTTTGCTCCATTGTAATAATCCCTTCACTGCCTTATCTCGATTACCATGGTGATTTTCAGTTTGGATTCTGATCAGATGCCGCGTCACGCAGTATCTGATCAACATCCGAACTGTTTGACACTCACTTCAATATTTCCTAAATCAAATAACCTAAACTTTAAATTTAAGAAGTGAAAGCAGACGAAAACTGTTTAAATCTGACGAAATCATGGCAGTGAAAGGGTGAATATGACTCTTTTGCACTAGTACAGTAGAGAAGACTTTATGACAGTATCTTAATTTAATAGATACAGTGGAGAAAACGTTATTCTTTCCCAATAAACGCGTTGACGCTTAAACTATTATTTGCAGTGCAAACAGTTTGGAGCCAGATCAGACGCCGGGTAACCCGTCGTCTGATCAGGCTCCAAACTGTTTGCCACCAAGATAAACATGAATTATCAGAATTGTCCAAAAGTTGTACTTTTCTACGTTTTAGTGTTTTTCGTTTGCGTACGTTTGCGTTTAAATGGGAAAGAATAACAGATCCTCCACTATATACAGTAAGCTTATGCATGCAACATCTGCATATAAACATTATACAATGCTCCCTCTCTACAACAACACCAACATGTAACGAGAGACAAAGAGTGTATGTAAAACAGTGTAAACCTGGATACGACGTAAGCGGCGTTTGTTCTGGGTTCAAACGGTTTGTCACTTGTCTTCAAGTTTCTTCTGTCAAAATGTTTAATACATAATTTTGAATATTTAAAAAAAATAAACAGCAAACGACCGTTTTAAGCAGACGATATTGCAGTGGTGAAACGTGAGACAAAACTGTGTTGTCTTGTTTTGGAATAGCGGCAAACATTGTTGTGAGGAGGGAATCGTTGTTCGGAGCGTCGTTGTAGGGAGCGAGCACTGTATTATATTGCACGCTTGAAGAGATAAAATGCAACTGTAAGAAAAATTAAAAGTCAAAATATTGCATGAAAAACTTGTTTTTTTACATTTATGAAAATGATAGATTTGTCATGATATACTTTAAAAATAAAATGATATTACATTATCTGTTTTGAGTTTCAACATATTGTACATGTAACTGTTGCGATCAACGACGATCTGATGATTTTGAAATATAGGCCTATCTTTGTGGCGAATATTGTCACGCTGATTTAGACTGAAGTTGTTAAATGATTTGAAAACAAGAACTTCAGTGGAGAAATATTCTTTCCCGTTGCTAGAATTATAAAAACTTGCTTTTTAAAAGTGGTTTTGGGAGGTTTGGGTAAGTTTGGGGAGGTTTGGGGTCTTTAGACGGACCGATCATAACTTCAATCTAAAAGGTCATAGAAAAAACAGGACAGGCAAGAGAAGTCAGCACATGATTTAATTGCACATGCGCTGAAAGAATCTGAAGAAGCATCTAAGTTACACAAACAAATGGCTGATGGCGAAATGAAAAAAGTTGATAACATTTTGAAAGATAAAAATCTAAAATTGGAAATCATCAAACCCATTGAAAATTGCTTTTTTTAAGCAAGGGCAAATTAGTAACAACATTTCATCAAATATTTTACGAAGTCAATTGTGTAGTGCTTTGGAAGATAATTTAGAAGTCTATATCTCATTAGCATTAAACAGCCATCAAGCAGACAATGAAGATGACCTTGTTACAGAATATCTGAAAGTTAAAAAAGTATTCTTTTTCTCGAAAGTTCGAGTGTCGAATGTGATCATACGTAGGTTGCCGTAAAGACCCTTGGCCTTAGAACTGTTAATAAAATTACTGCTTGTAATTATGCCTATGTGATAAAGTATAGGAATAAATATATCCATTGACAGCTAAAAATCAGATCTATGAACTGTTATGGGCTAAAAGAAAGATCCTGATCAGATATTTCCTATAGGAGCTGTCTGATTTTGGTCTTTTTGTTTGCAAATGAGCAAACAGCTACTCGAGTTAGGTAAAGCGTTCAATACACATTTAGTTTTCTACTGGCGAACTACTGAATTACCGCTATATGTGCTAATATGACTGTTGTAACTGCTAAACAATGCTACCATTAAACATTAGTTTGTGTGTGCAAGAAACAGACATTAACATTTAGGACCATTTTTGAAGTTATTTAGACAGTTTATTTTCTGTGTTGATTGTACCAGAAAAGGACATCGCATGTTCTAGCTCACATAATATTTCATGATTTTATCAAAATTCATTTTGCCAGAATGTGCTATCGAAATATAGAATGTTCTGGCTGAATTAAAATATTGATGTTTTAAAAAATATTGCCTGCTAGCTTTTTATGGCACATTTTGGCACAAATATATTTCAACAGAATATGTAAAATGTTATAAACCAAAACCTGCTATATTGTCATAGAATGTTTTGGCAGAACATACTCCATGCTATAAAGGGCAAATTTTGAGAGCAAAAACAATTTTGTCAAATTGTTGCCTTATTATTTCATTGTATGCTTAAATACACACTCAACATTATAAACAATACATAAATGACTATATATACTGTGATTTTTGTCAAATACATATATCATATAACATTTGAGAAAGAAAAATGTCTCTCCTGAAACGTTTCAAAATAAGGAGATAGCAGATTATGGCACTAACCCCTCGATCTATAGCCAGTGTTTTTGTTTACTATTATCTTAGTGTGTTTAACATATGGCATCTTGAATTTTACATAGGGATGTCCTACCAGCTCAACGATGTGTAAACTACTACAGTGGAGAATCTGCTATTCTTTCCCGTTTAAACGCAAACGTACGCAAACGCAAAGCACTAAAACGTAGAAAAGAACAACTTTTGGACAATTCTGATAATTCTTGTTTATCTTGGTGGCAAACAGTTTGGAACTTGGTCAGACGCGGGCTCCAAACTGTTTGCACTGCAAATAATAGTTTTAGCGTAAACGCGTTTATTGGGAAAGAATAACAGATTCTCCACTGTACATACAGTTGGGAAGACGTTGTTCTTTCCAGTTTAGACGAAACACAAAAAGCAATGAAGAAAAATTGTATTAAAAAAAACCAATTTACTTGACAATATCGAGTGTTCTATTTCACATAATTGGAAAATAATTCGGAACTAGACCAGACGCCGGGTAACTGTACTCAGTTGGAATAGAAGTATGTCGAGTTTCCGACAGGAACGCTTCAATCAATTACATGTATTGGTATAGCCCAATATAAGCCGTTGACAACCGACTCATAACTGTAACTCTAATACTATCCCAGAAATAGGGTTACACGGAGCTATTTTCTTCTGTGCATTAAGAACAATGTCGATTTGTCTCCCGTGGGACGTACATTGTATGCATGGAATAAAAGAGCCTCTATACATAATGGTCTAGACAATGTGATCTAGGCCCAACTGTGATAAACCTTTTGAGTTGAGTCTGAGATCGTTTCTAAAACATTTGTCTTGTTAGATATGAGCTCTTAATTAGCAAAAGCTAAAATCTCACAAATCAAAAGAGAACGGTCTCAGATTCAGCTCAAAAACTTTACCAGCCTTTACCGAGATAAGACATTTCAGTATCCCTAATTTTGGTACGTGTACACACAGGTACTTGGCACATACTTTATTATCTATTAACACCCCCCCTTTTTAAAAAAAAAAAAAAAATTCAACACCTAGTCTTTACTATCGACTTAAACTGATGCTAAAATAGACTCGATCGCCGATATTCTCTTGTGGTACCCTCGTGAAATGATTAATTTATCAATAGCTACTTTTTATTTCATCAAATTCCGTCAAATAACGCCACAGTACGTGAATTATAACGAATATATGCATAAAAAAGTATCTGTCAAGTACCTGTGCGTGTACACATGTAGGATACAGTGGTAAATACGCTATTCCTACCCATTTACGCGTTTATCTATGCGTAAGAAACGCATAGTGAACGGTTAACGAACGCTTAATGAACGCTTAACGAACGGTTAAGGCCTAACGATTTGAACGCGTTTAAACGCGTTAATAAACGGTTATACCCGAGATGCTGCGATTGGGGCGTCCGTTTTCCGTTTCACGCGGATATTTCGGATCTTATCGATGATTGCCGTTTTAGAAAAATCCGAATGAAACGGGTTTATCAAAAACAAGAATCGATTTGTCACTGGAGCATTTTCGCGATAAAACTCATATTGTAATGCGATTTTTGAAAACATTTTCTATAAATGAGACGCCTCTTATCAGGATCTAAACTGGTTTCTCTTATAGAATTTATATAAATATAGACAGTTTGGATCTCGATCATAATGCTGAGTGACTCGGCGTTTCATCGAGATTATTTCTGTTTGATATGTATTAGAATAATTCCTTCCATGTTGATTTCTATTCAAACGGTTTGAATCCAGATCAAACGCCTGGCTGTATAGATCGGCATAGCATCAGGATCCAAACTGACAGCTTTGAATAAACCCAATTACTTTCATAATAGTTAACACTATCGATTTAGATGTAGATGGGACGCCGAGTAGTTCGATTCTTATGTTTTACAGCTAAGAATGAAGCATACGGTCTTGATTTCATTTTTACAGTTTGGCTCTAGATGAAATGCCGAGTTACGGGAGTCTCATCCATATTAAAACTATACAGATATCTTTTACTTTGATGAGAGAGTATAATAACTGACACATACTCGCATATAAGGTTTGGTTTATTTGGTTGATATTCCAATCAACCCCAATTGGGCATTAGGATACTTACTTTGATAAGCCGCAGTTTTATTACCCCCCTGTCCGGCTTGTGACGCAACAGTGTTAGCGGCTAGCCCTGCATGCCACATGTGGCATTTGGGAATTCCGCATGTTCATAGTAATAGTAATATACACAATTTACATAATCCTTTTTAAACTGTTTCCTTTATATGGGAAAATAAATGTATATTCATAAAACTCTCACAGGATAACCTTTCTTCTTAAAGAAAATGATTTCATAAAATTTTATAAGATTATATTTACTCCACAGTAACGATATTTACTAAATTTTAAGTAGGATAAGAGCAGCCCGCAAGTCATACATGGATTACCTCCCTTTCTCCATGATTACCCCCCTTTCATCCGGGCTCTTTTAAACGCGTTTAAACGCGTTAAGAAACTCGTTAAGAAACGGGTAGTAAACGCGTTAAACGAAACGGGTAACGAACGCTTAACGAACGCTTAACGAACGCGTAAGAAACGCGTAAGAAACGCGTAAAGTGGGTAGGAATAGCGTATTTACCACTGTAGGTAGACGTTTCCGTCTGTCTGTCTGTGAAGAAAAGTATTTTCTGAAAGAATTTCGACACATATAGAACGTGCGGCATCCTGATGAGTTAAGTAACCCTTAATTTCTATCGGCGATGTACTTTTTTCAAATTGATTACTAAAATAAAATAATTTAAATAAATGAAGAATTGTGGGAAATATGCTCCGAGACAAATGTGCCCCTACAACGCACTATGGTTTAACCACTTCACTGCTTAACCTCGAGTGCACTGGTTATTTGCAAACAGTTTGGATTCTGATCAAATGCTGCATTACGCGATGTCTAACCAAGAACAAAACTGTATGTCACTCACTTTTTAATATGTCTTATGTTAACATCTCTAAAATTCAAATTTAAGAAATGAAACCAGGCGAAAATCATATTTAAACAGCAGATGGCGTAATGACAGTGAATAGGGTAACGTATTAAACAAGAACAAAGTTAATTTAATAAGAGAAAAGGTATTGCCCACTGGCAAAGTGGCCTTCCAATTCAAAGGACAAATCGTTTTCTCACGTACAGTGGAGAATACGTTATTCTTTCCCGTTTAAACGCAAACGTACGCAAACGCAAAGCACTAAAATGTAGAAAAGTGCAACATTTGGACAATTCTGATAATTCATGTTTATCTTTGTGGCAAACAGTTTGGAGCCTAATCAAACGCCGGGTTACCCGGCGTTTGATCTTGCTCCAAACTGTTCGCACTGCAAATAATAGTTTTAGCGTAAACGCGTTTATTGGGAAAGAATAACACTGTGCGTATATTAAAAGAAATAGTATAACCTATATGTAATCATTTTAGCACGTGTACATATTATTACACATTTCTTAAGATTTGGGAAGACGCATATCCCAACGGACGTGCATGGCATTAACCAAGTGGCTTCTCCCATGGTTATATATTAGATTATTCCATTTATTTATCTTAGGGGTGCCTGATCTAAATTTTCATTTTTGTTTTTTTACATTTAAAATTCCTATCAGCAGTGTAAACACTCAAATCTGACCTATTAAATGCTTGAGAACAATCTCAGACTCAACGCGTAAGCTTTATAACCTTGGACCCAGGTAGGATTCGATGCATATCGTCCTAGTTGTGCTCGTATTGCTGACTTTTCCAAATACGTACATACATGTCATTGACCTACTGAAGTTAACACAGTCAACCTTAGCGACGAGTATACTCGTCATTTACAAACAGATTACCTGTGAGGATTACAAGTGTTCCATGCAAGCAGTGTAGGAGCCCTCTGATAAGGACCTTCACCGTTTGCCATTTTGAAATATATTGTAAAAAGTCAACTCTAAATAGTCAAACATGGACTAGAATTATTTTGATATTGGAATATTCCATTCAAAGTTTCAGGGGTGAATGAGTTAATTGTACTCAGGTTTACTTTTATGAAGGTAATTACTGGGAACTGAAGGACATTGGTAAGATATTATGCTTGATGTACAATGTATGTATAATGTGTGACAAATGTTGCTGGATCTAAATGAGACGACGAGTTACTCGGCGTCTCATTTGGATCCGAATAGTATGACACTCTGATGAAATGTCATGAAACAAAATGCAGATAAACTATCAAAAATTCTGAAATATTGTTACTGACAAAAATATTTGCAGACGAAAATAGACCCGTATTCAAAGTTACCTCCAATGATGACAATTTTAATGAGTATACGTATCAGGTAATTGTTTTAAATAGCCTTATCGAAAGAACGTCAAGGATTTCTGTCACAACCCGATACAGGACATTGATTTCACCGACATAGGCGACCAATATTGACCATGAAACAGTTTGGATTATGAACGCATAGTCTAGTCAATATCAAAACTGTTTGAAATTCGTTTAAATATGTATTCAGTAATTTAAGCTACAAGAATGAGTTTGGCATTACATTTGCGACAAACGACAACTCTTAGCAAAGGACAATTTGTCTGCGAAAGGGTTCAATCTGAAGGTTAAATTTTCCGGTGAGAAGGTTAACCATTTTTCCGATACAGTGGAGAATGTGTTATTTATTCCCAATAAACGCGTTTACGCTAAAACTATTATTTGCAGTGCAAACAGTTTGGACCCAGATCAGACGCCGGGTAACCCGGCGTCTGATAAGGCTCCAAACTGTTTGCCACCAAGATAAACAAGAATTATCAGAATTGACCAAAATTTGTACTTTTCTACGTTTTAGTGTTTTGCGTTTGCGTACGTTTTGCGTTTAAACGGGAAAGAATAACAGATTCTCCACTGTAACTCGTTTTAGTGTCTTCGTTGTTTAACCCCTTCACTGTCATGACGCCATCAGTTGTAAACAATTAAATATTTGTCGTCTGCTCTTATTTATCATATTTAAATTTAATATATTTTGACTTAAGAAATATTGAAAATGCACGTATGACAAACGGTTTCAAACATTGAAATTATTGTATTGGCACTTTTCAATAGAGGAAACTTAAATACGGATGGCAAACAAATTGATCGAGCTCAGAACTGTTTGCAAATACTAGTCTAATCGCGATTGACAGGATAAGGGTTGAATAGTAAAATGTTGCTTCCATTCCTCTGTGGTATTGTCTGATAATGGATGATGCACCTTCAACAGTCCAAAAGTGAACATAAGATAAATGAGGACTTTAATCAAATTCTCAGAATTTGTTCATTTTTATGACAATTGGAGTTTTAACAATTAGCT
This sequence comes from Gari tellinella, assembly GCA_922989275.2. NCBI lineage: Eukaryota > Metazoa > Mollusca > Bivalvia > Cardiida > Psammobiidae > Gari > Gari tellinella. The sequence goes on along the minus strand of OV277856.1, from coordinate 96,983,793 downwards.
TTGGTTATAGTGGAGAATCTGTTATTCTTTCCCGTTTAAACGCAAACGTACGCAAACGCAAAACACTAAAACGTAGAAAAGTACAACTTTTGGACAATTCTGATAATTCATGTTTATCTTGGTGGCAAACCGTTTGGAGCCTGATCAGACGCCGGGTTACCCGGCGTCTGATCTGGCTCCAAACTGTTTGCACTGCAAATAATAGTTTTAGCGTAAACGCGTTTATTGGGAAAGAATAACGTTTTCTCCACTGTATGTATGTAACGTTGCAACCCTTTGTGGCATGGCACGGCTCATATTTAAAGAAATTGTCTGGATCGGAACCTGGTGCCAGTTGGGTAGACGTCTTATCAGAATCTATACTAATATAATTAGTCATTTGTTTAAAGTCACTTTTTGATTTAAATAGATCTATTTGAAATAGTGAGCAGAAAAAAACAAATATAATCAGGTGCTATAAAACAATATCATATAATATCTTTATCACATTCTTTAATTGTCTTCTGCAATTGTTGATGTCTGCAAAACTTCTCGCTTGAGTACAATTTGACCGTTGCCATAGTGGGTTATATTTAACACGGGCTTGAATGTTTAATTCTTTCCCGTGTTACTAATAATCCTGTCAGAGAATTTTGTTAGATGTTTTACATGTATTTACTTACTGTGCTGGCGGTCTTTTTGATTGTAAGGTTGTGGAACAGGGTTTATATTTTATGTACACTGTTCGTCTTTATAGGTGAATATAGGAGATAAGTGTGAGGTTGGGCGCCCCTAAACCCAGGTTTAACCCCCCAGTGGTTGTTAATGGTTAATTTATAATAAATTATTGATTGCTGCTGACCGTACCAAGGCGGGCTCCTATGTTCACTTTGCTTTATGTTTGTTTTGCGTATTGTTTTCGGTTTGGATTGTGGGATTGCGTGTGTGTGTGTGTGTGTGTATGTGTGTGTGTGTGTGTGTTATGGTATGGCTGTGTGTGTGTTCTGCTTTAGAGATGGGTGTATTGTTTGTGTTGCGTTTCCTGCTTGAGTCTTCTTTCGTATGTATTAGTAATTTTGCATTTTCTTTCAAAGTCGCAGTGTCAAACAGTTTTGAAACAGATAAGGCGCTGAGTTACTCGGCTTCTCATATAAATCTATTTTTTTAAACAGTTATCGCTAATCTGTCGTAGCGAATAAAATATTATAGTGGAAACGACGTTATTCTTTCCCAGTAAACGCATTACTATTTGTTCATTGGAAATAGTTTGGAGCAATATTAGGACACCCGGCATCTGACCAGGGTCCAAACTGTTTGCCATTTAGATTACAACGAATCGTCAAGTTTTCAAGAAATGGCTATTTTCTAAATTCTAGTGCATCGCGTCTGGTTCCAAGGTTATAAAGCTTTTCAGTTGAGTCTAAAGTCGTTCTCAATCATCGGATTGGTCAGATTTGAGCCTCGGCTCAATTCTGACCAATCAAATGCTTGAGAACACACTCAGACTCAGCTCAAACGCTTTGTAACCTTGGACCAAGGTTTCGATTAAACGGAAAAGAGTAACTTCCTCTCAAGGGTAAGGGAACCAGTGGGATGTTTCAGCAAATTACACTGAAGATTAATTTAACAAAACATGTTCCTCATCTGAGACATTTCTGTCTTTCACTTTTTTTACAAATCAAAACGGGCCAATTAATCATGTATAGCTAGTGAATATTGTCATATTTTCACTTAAGACATTTGGGGAAATGTTAAAAGAATATTCAGTGAACCCCTACAGCGACATCTTGCTTCTCTAAATACATTAGTTTGTGATTGTACTGCTGATGGTGTTGTTCCAGTAAAGAAAGAATATGTTATTCTTATCCAGTGAATTGTTTATGCTAAATCAATTACCCGGCGTCTGTTCAGGTTGCAAACTGTTTGCCATTCATTACATTTAGTTAATATTTACAAACTCCTATTATTATTTCAATAAATTTTGTTATAAAAAGCTAAAATGGTGCCTACTGAGATAAAAATAATGTACATGTATATGTATATTATCGTTAAAAATAGCTGTCGTGTTCTAGGATGCAGAAATTGTGAATGGAAGTTTATTTAAGGTCATACTTTGATGCTGTGATGCTGAGAAGTTTAATAGTAAAATAAATATATATATTTTTTAATTATCTAAATGTTTTGAACGGGTTGTTTTTGGCCACAAACAGGTTAAAGCTTTACCTGATAATCTCTTTCTAGAATTGAAGATAGGTGACTTTTTAAAGCAGGTTGAAAGAAAAGCAGAATGCGCCTCAGGGCGCATTCTGCTTTACTTTCAGCCTGCTTTAAGCTACCACCTGCTAGAATATAGAAACTATTCCCTATAATATATATTCATGACTGATAAAATTGGAGCTATTTTCTTCAGCGGAGGAATAAATAATTTTCGCTAAAAGGCGCTTCTTTAAGGTTTTTGTACGGGTTTTGTTCAAGCTAAATATTTGGATGCTGAAATGTTGAGGTATATTTGAAATCAAACATTCATGCTGTGACGCTAAATCTTGGACTTTGTTTTAACATTTTTAATTTTTGACATGTGTTGGACTAAGATTTCTTTTGCCCCCAAATCACCAGGTTTAAGTTCTTTTGACGTTTTTTCTTTAAAATCTTTGTGTTACATGTATAGAGAGTTCATATTTGTCATGCATAGTAAACTAAACAAGCTATTTCGCCCCGTACAACTTTGGTCATGTAAATCAAAGGTCACGGTCATTTAGTAGTCAAATAGAGTGATCATAAGTTTGGCAGTTCATGTGATATATTCATAACTATATATTTACATTCGCCCCGCATTGTCCTTATATAACACTATTCTAAAAAGAGACTTGCATATTTCAATGAATGCTCACTTAAAATCCAGTTCTAGCCGTCTGGTTTAGGGGCGGAGCTATACTGATCACTTTCAAATCGATACAGAGAAGTCCGTATTGTAGGCGCGGTTAACGCGGAGTAATCAAGTATGGCGTTTGAGTAAATCGGTTTTAAAAAACGCGACCTAAATTTAAGATGCTTATCATACAAGTATTTCGTAAATTCGTGTGTTTTTAAATATCTCAAAAGGGATTTTAAACATAACGAGAAAGTTTACCGGTTAAAAGTCTAAATTTATCCAGTAAATATAATATGTGATTGGGACTAGTTTCAGTCCATATATAGAGATCGTTACTACGATAGCAACGCATAGCAACGGGCAAAGCGTCTATTAGAACGGTTATGTACATTTCTGGTTCATTTCTCAGCTCACGATGGAATATAAATATAAGAAATAAATTGCGTACTTCCGTTATTCATGAGCTGATGGCACTTGCATGCTTTTACTAGCAAAGTTAAGCGAGAAGCCCTTCGGGCTTCACGCACTTTGCTAGTAAAAGCATGGAAGTGCCATCAGCTCATGAATGCCGGAAGTACGCAATTCATTTCTTAACACATGACATAAATAAAATGTAACCATGTCATTTACTATAAACTTTTATACTATTCACGTCATCATACCTTTTGCTTTATAAAATTTTGCCAAATTACTCAATTTTATATTTTAGATTTCTTCAATATAAGTATTCTAAGGAAAGGGTCAAACAGATTGGCTCCAGACAAGACACTGCGTTAAGCGTTCTTCAATTTAAGCATCCTAAAGCAAAGTGTCAAATAGTCTGGCTCAATGATCAAACGTCGCGTTACGCGGTGCAATGAAATTGTTTGCGCAATTCAGTCGAGTTACAGTAGAGAATACGTTATTTTTTCCGTTTAAACGCACACGAAACGCAAACGCAAAGCACTAAAACGTAGAAAAGTACATCTTTTGAACAATTCTGATAATTCATATTTATCTTGGAGGCAAACAGTTTGGACCCTGATCAGACGCCGGGTTATCCGGCGTCTGATCTGGCTCTAAACTGTTTGCAATATAGATAATATTTTTAGCCTAAACGCGTTTATTGGGAAAGAATAACGTTTTCTCCATTGTATGCATAACGGTTCTAAAACAGTGTATGATTTCATAGTTTGCGGTTCACGTGTGGTTTGTCAGGTGCATTGAAATTAGTATCGATCATTGTCTTTGTTGCGTTCTGTAGGGTTTAATCATAAAGTACATTCAATGCAATTTACCTTAAGCATGCTACTTCAGTGTTCCCTCCCTTCAACGACTCTCCCAACAACGACTCTCTCCTTACAGCGACACTTATCGCCGTTCCCTTACCAGGACAATTATGTACAACCTATTAACAGCTGCAATGTAGTCTGCTTAAAGTTGTCGTCTCCTGTTTTTCCCAAAGTTACATAACGGACATTTTGACAGAAAAAACTTAATGTCGGGTGACAAACAGCTTGAATTCAGATCAGACGCCGCGTTACGCGGCGTCTGATCTGGATTCAAGTTGTTTGCAAATGTATACTAATTTCCCTCTCTATAACGACTCCTTCCGAACAACGTACAAATGTTTGTCTCCCATAGGGTGTCGCTATAGAGATGGAGCGCTGTAGTATGCTTTTGTCGTTTGCAATGATTTTAAGAGTTGACGTACAGTGGAGAAAACGTTATTCTTTCCCAATAAACGCGTTTACACTAAAACTATTATTTGCAGTGCAAACAGTTTGGAGCCAGATCAGACGCCGGGTAACCTGGCGTCTGATCATGCTCCAAACTGTTTGCCACCAAGATAAACATGAATTATCAGAATTGTCCAAAAGTTGTTCTTTTCTACGTTTTAGTGTTTTGCGTTTGCGTACGTTTGCGTTTAAACGGGAAAGAATAACGTTTTCTCCACTGTACAGGTACAGTGGGGAAGACGTTAGTTTTTTCCGTTTACAACGCAAACAAAATGCAAACGCATTGCATTATGATGGAGAAAGAAACGACGTTTTGCCAATTCTGATTATTCATTTTAATCTGAGTGGCAAACAGTTTCAAGCCTAATCAGACGCCAGGTAACCCGGCGTCTTAGCTGGCTCCAAACGTTTTGCTTTGGAGACAATAGATTTAGCGTAAACGCGTGTATTTAGAAAGAATTACGTCTTCTCCACTGTACATATATTTGCATTTTCTTTCAGAAATATAGTTTGGATCAAGATAAGAATTTGTCTTGATCCAAACTATTTTCAACAACTATACTCAACAAAATAATAAACGCGTTTACGCTAAAACTATTATTTGCAGTGCAAACAGTTTGGAGCCAGATCAGACGCCGGGTAACCCGGCGTCTGATCAGGCTCCCAACTGTTTGTCACCAAGATAAACATGAATTATCAGAATTGTCCAAAAGTTGTACTTTTCTACGTTTTAGTGTTTTGCGTTTGCGTACGTTTGCGTTTAAACGGGAAAGAATAACAGATTATCCACTGTAGTAATAGGGGTTCAATTATTACTTCACTTATTTAGATTCCAGTTACCAATTACATGTAAGTCTAGTTATCGCTATATAGGAATTTTTTCGACAATTACTTGCAAACTTAAAAGTAGTGCAGAGCAAGATCAGAGCGGATTGATAAATGACCAGTCTGAACAGGGTACATGTAATCACTGTTGCACAGGACAAATATGCTTCTTTCAGGCACATGATTTGTTAATGATGAGCAAACTCGTCGCTAGAACGAATGTGTTTTAACACCTGTCAGATCATGTCTACAAAAAGTCTACTGAATGAACTTCGGCGAAGAACTACTGTCGTCATATAGTTGAATTAGAATGATTATACAGCAGAAACTCGACGCGCGATGTTAAAACGAAACAAAACACCAATACATGTATATAGCTATTTTGAAAAGCATCATCTTCTGATTGCTAATAAAGTTTTACGTGTACGTAACTGTCAAGTATATATAATCATATATCGTAACCAGTTGGTGCATAACATAATATTGTTGTTGCTTACTTATTCTGAATACAGGTTTTATATTTTATTCTGATTGTTAATTTATACTAAAGTGTCTGTATTTAGTGCAAGTTTCAAAAGATGAAGAAAAAAGAAACTCTGATAAAACGTTTTTGGGTTGCACATAAGTTACGAGGGCTTATAGATAATTAGTGAGCATTGTATTGAAAGAATTTTGCAAGGTTCCCCATTTTCAGCCCTATTGCTGTTTGACTAAGATATGTTTTCCTTTAGCCAGAAGTGATAACACTCTAAAGGAAACAGGACACATGGCTTTTTGCGAAATGGGCAAAATGGCTGAAATCAACAGTGATTCGATACGTATTTAAGAAAGGTTTTCACCCAAGATTGTTCATGCTGCTACCGTATAAAGGTAGGTGGCAGCATTTAAGCTACTGGGTACACTGGAAGGCTTGTCACTATGGCAACTTCAGAAATGGTCACTTAGGTTTATGATATTGTGTATGTATTCCATATTGTGCACAACTCCTGATGCAGATAAGAAAATACAGTCACAACTCGATACTTCGAACTCATTTAAATTGATTGTACCAGTATTTCATAAGTTGAATTTCAACAAGTTGGTCTCGCTTAAGTCGAACATACTCCTATTTCAAAATTAAAACGTGGCTAAGCCACGTTTTAACTTTGAAATATGGGTATGTTCGCACTAACGCGAGTTCGAAGAGTGGAGTTCCAACTATGTTACAACCAAACGTTATGGAAAACTCAACAAAGGTAAGTTTTTTCGCCATGACACTGTCCCTTCTCAAATGGCTGTCTAACTATGACTGCCTATAATTACTGACACTTAAAATGGATTCAATCCCACATTTCTTGCCTGATGCCACTCAATCACGCTTGCATCTATTTCAAAAATTGAAAAAGACTATTTTCGGCACCAACCTTTAGTCATATGGTCACATCATACATGCAGTGGGTGGTTTTCCTGGACAGTGTAAGAGAACTATTTCTTCTGGCACCAATGTCATAAAATATCACTGTTCATAGCGTATAACCATATAAGGTGATTAATTTGAAAAATAATGAAATATTTCCCCCCCAAAACAAAGCCTTACATATATGATTAATGCTCATAATTTATCGAGCAGCCCTAGTATGTGATTAAAGCGCCATTTTTAGAGTAAAGAATGCATTTTTCTGGTCTGCAATGTGTACATGTATGTGTTTGAAAAATGAAACGGTAAACAACGATGTACTTTTCCGTGTCTGGTAAAATTTCTCTTTTCACTTTTTGACCTAAAAGTCACAATTGATTTTTTGAACGGCACGATTGTAACAAAACGAATAGCAATTAAATAAACAATAACAGAAAACATAAAACCAATAATTATATATGACAGTATGATTACATGGAAATTTAATATATTTGATGCAAACTCGAAAACTGTATATGTTTGAAATACGTAGGTGAAACATAGAACAATACTACAGTGGAGAATGTGTTATTCTTTCCCAATAAACGCGTTTACGCTAAAACTATTATTTCCAGTTCAAACAGTTTGGAGCCAGATCAGACGCCGGGTAACCCGGCGTCTGATCAGGCTCCAAACTGTTTGCCACCAAGATAAAAACGAATTATCAGAATTGTCCACTGTACATCATGTGTATGTGTTTCTATAATTATATGTTGGTGCATATGCAATGAAAACTATGATTTCAGTGTACATGTATATTGAAGTTTAAACAATAAAGTATTTTCTGGATTTGGTTGTGTAGTTTTGTTTGCAAATACACCATCTGGTTTTAGGCTTTTAAAGATATCGGAAAAATAATTTAGGTCGTGACTATGTTCTTTTGCAGTATACAGTGGAGAAAACGTTATTCTTTCCCAATAAATGCGTTTACGCTTAAACTATTTTTTCCGTTACAAACAGTTTGGAGCCAGATCAGACGCCGGGTAACCCGGCGTCTGATCAGGCTTCAAATTGTTTGCCACCAATACAAACATGAATTATCAGAATTGTCCAAAAGTTGTTCTTTTCTACGTTTTAGTGCTTTGCGTTTGCGTACGTTTGCGTTTAAACGGGAAAGAATAACAGATTCTCCACTGTATCTGTACATCATGTTTATGCGTTTCTATAATTATATGTTGGTGCATATGCAATGAAAACTATGATTTCAGTGTACATGTATATTGAAGTTTAAACAAAGTTGCATAATAGCGTTTCTTGCATTTCATGCGCGTGTTTTCTGCTCTTCAAACCTTTTTCTGATAAAGTATTTTCTGGATTTGGTTGTGTAGTTTTGTTTGCAAATACACCATCTGGTTTTAGGCTTTTAAAGATATCGGAAAAATAATTTAGGTCGTGACTATGTTCTTTTGCAGTATACAGTGGAGAAAACGTTATTCTTTCCCAATAAATGCGTTTACGCTTAAACTATTTTTTCCGTTACAAACAGTTTGGAGCCAGATCAGACGCCGGGTAACCCGGCGTCTGATCAGGCTTCAAATTGTTTGCCACCAATACAAACATGAATTATCAGAATTGTCCAAAAGTTGTATTTTTCTACGTTTTAGTGTTTTGCGTTTGCGTACGTTTGCGTACGTTTGCGTTTAAACGGGAAAGAATAACAGATTCTCCACTGTATATTACAGTGGAGAAGACGCTATCCTTATTTTAAAATAGATGACACCGTGGCAGTAAAGGCGTTAACATCTCTAGATATTAGACATGGGTGTGGCTATGTGTACTTTTTTCGTCTAGAAAGCTTGATTGTCGTCTGTTTAAAAGTTCCTATTCCATTCTACATTTACGAGTCGGTCATTAATGACTGATAATATCACTGAAACAGGTTGGAAATTACAAGGCACTACCTCATTTGAATATTGTTATTAGTCTGCTTACACTGTGGCAAAGACGTAATTCTTTCCCTAACTCGTTTATGCTAAAACAATATGTTCATTGGAAACTATTTAGAGCTGTTTCAGACGGTTGGTACACGGCGTCTGATCTGGCTCCAAACTGTTTACAGTGGCAATTATTGTTTTAGCGTAAACGCCTTTATTTGGAAGATATAACGTCTTTTCCATTAAACATCTTGACAAACGTAAACGTTATCATTGGGAATATAGAATTAGAGACCAAATGACGTATATTTAATAATATATTTCAAGGACATGGTATATATAATATAACGATGTTGGGAACAGGTGATAAAATATGTCCTTGAAAACGATTGCATTGTTTCAATTCAATAGGCAAAATTATATATGTCATATACGTAATGTTAACTGTCTGTAACATATTTCATCCAATATACGATGGTTTTGTCTGCAACTACTACGGATATAAATTAACATACCAAAATCATTTCTAGTGTTCAATCCCAACTCAAACTCTCGACGCCTGGTATCGTAGTCGACCGTGTTAAAACTTCGCCGATTCTAAGGAGACTGGCGTTTACAGATAGTTTATACCAAGGTTCAATAAATTAGGGAGTATTCAATCAGGGTTAAAACTATTTGACATTACAAGTATTTTGTTTCCTTCACATTATAGCCGAGTCTTAGTACAGTGAAGAATGTGTTATTCTTTCCCAATAAACGCGTTTACGCTAAAAATATTATTTCCATTACAAACAGTTTTGAGCCAGATCAGACGCCGGGTAACCCGGCGTCTGATCAGGCTCCAAACTGTTTGCCACCAAGATAAACATGAAATATCAGAATTGTCCAAAAGTTGTTCTTTTCTACGTTTTCGTGCTTTGCGTTTGCGTACGTTTGCGTTTAAACGGGAAAGAATAACAGATTCTCCACTGTAACTGGATCTCCTCTAAGTCAAACATATTAAAACGGAGCATAATGAGATTGATTGCTTTCAAGTTTTTGAACTTTCATTGATAAAAATAAGAGTACGCTCGACATAGATAAGCGTTTTCGAGATATCGAATATCAACATCATGTATACGTAAACAGAATAAATATACAATAAATAAAATGCCAAAATTAAAACGGATTTATCATTGAAGGGATTTGTGCTAAAGTGGATGTTTACATCTGTGAAAAATATTTTTTTTTACCGTATTCAATTAGAATTTATACTGATACATGTAAGTTTGATATTTATACCAAAATTTCCTAATTTCAAAACACTCAATACAAAAATAAACGAGACTTTCATTTAGATGCAAATTGAGTTGAGTTGAGTTTTTTTTTCTGTAGTATATGATACAGTGGAGAATCTGTTATTCTTTCTCGTTTAAACGCAAACGTACGCAAACGCATAACACTAAAACGTAAAAAAGAACAACTTTTGGAAAATTCTGATAATTCTGGTTTATCTTGGGGGCAATCAGTTTGGAGCTTGTTCAGACGCCGGGTCACCCGGCGTCTGATCTGGCTCCAAACTGTTTGCAATGGAAAAAATAGTTTTAGTGTAAACGCGTTTATTGGGAAAGAATAACGTTTTCTCCACTGTAATGAAACACATTCATTTTAAATGCCGTCCCTATTCGTTGTATTGTTACATGTACATGTATGGGTTTTGTGGGATTTACTCACAATGAATTGTACTTAATATTTGTAATGTGTTTTGTTACAATATACTACATTAAGTGAAACAAGAGTCCCATGGGGCATAATTCGCTCACCTGAGAATAGCTGAAAAAATGGAGATATTGATTTTTGTCCAGGACTGACCTAGATATGCAACAGACCGGAACAATTTGAACAAAATATGTAAAGTATATTTAAAAGTGTCACCATACAGAATATAAAAGCTCTGGCCATATTAGAGTCAGAGAAGAAGACGTTTGAAACTTTCTCTATATAACTCTATGTAAAACTGTGACCCCCGGAGCGGGGCCAATTTGAACCCAGGGGCATAATTTGAACAAACTTGATAGAGGACCTGTAGGCGATTCTATGTGCCAAATATCTAAGCTCTGGCCCTTGTAGTTTCAGACAAGAAGATCTTTTAAGTTTTCATTGAAAAAATCATTTTTAGCTCCTGTGACCTAGTTATGCAACCGACCAAAACCATTTGAACAATTTTGGTAAAGGACATCTAGAAGTGTCACCATGTCAAATATCAAAGCTCTGGCCACATTGGTTTCAGAGAAGAAGACGTTTGAAACGTTCACTATATAACTATTTGTAAAACTGTGACCCCCGGGGTGGGGCCAATTTTGACCCCAGGGGCATAATTTGAACAAACTTGATAGAGGACCTGTAGATGATGCTATGTGCCAAATATCTAAGCTCTGGCCCTTGCAGTTTTTGACAATAATTTTTTTTTAAGATTTCCTTATTTTCTCACTTTGGTTGCCATGGCAACCAGAGTTCTGCATTGTTTTTAATTCTTTGAACAAATTTGAAAGAGCTTGACCCAAGGAACATTTCTGTAAAGTTTGGTTGAATTCTGTCAAGCGGTATAGGAGGAGATGTCATTTGAAGCAATTGTTAAGCACGACGGACGACGCACGACGACGGACGCCGGACACAGGGCCATCCCAATAGCTCACCTTGAGCCTTTGGCTCAGGTGAGCTAATAAAATGTGTATACATGTAAGTGTCGTTTCTTTTTGTACTGTGTGTATGTAATCAAACATAAAATCCTACCATGGGCCTTACATTTTCTCCTAAATTTGGTTCTTTCCAATGTTGTTTTTCTTTTAAAACGAAAGTACACGTGCTCTAGAATAGCTCTTCTTCATTGCTATAGCATATGCATTGACACATTCAGTCGTAGCAACGAGTATATTCCAGGGCTGCCATAAGCTGATCTTGACAAATCCTAAGATTTCCAAACTTTCTATTTTTCAAGCGAGATTACTTAAAGCAGGTTGAAAGTAAAGCAGAATGCGCCTTAAAAAAAAATAATAAGAAATATTTCGGAAAATTCCGGAGAAATGGAAGCCCTACTATTCGTCTTTGAAAACATTGCACCTGTACGGAGTAGGCTTGCGCTATGCAAACCCCTAAAGAAGTCCTCAGATCAAGGTCTGCACTGTTTGTCATTTTGTAATAAACTGTTCAAACAAGCCTAAATAGTCCAAAATGAACTAAACCTTATTGAAAAGTAGAATAATCCTTTCAAAAGTCCTTCCAATTTACGTCTTGGCTAAAACATTAAGAATAGGAACGTGATTGCTTATTGTTAAGACAAGTCGCGATGGTAGCCATATACTGTACCTTGATTCATTTAACTCCTTCTATGCCATGATGTCATCTGATTTAAACAATATTGTCATCTGCTTTTATTTCTAAAAATTAAATTTTAGTCAATTTGATTAAAGAAATAACTATATTGATGAGTGTCAAATAGTTTGGATCCTGATCAGACGCGGTATAACGTGGCGTCTGATGTGGATCCAGACTATTTTCAAATAACCACTACACTAGGGATAAGGTCGCAAAGGGGTTAATAAGTTGAAATGGCAACTATTTAAGTCTGTCAATCGAAAGATCGTGCCACTGTGTGTTCAGTTTTTAACAGTAAAACGGTAGTATCCTTGACAATATATTCTGAATCATTCTAGATGTAAGTCCAAATTAGGTCAAGGTCAAATTGAGGTCGGGTAATACTGGTGAATTGATATGGTCCAAGGCAATAACTGTATAAGAATGAAATCGTTGTAGTCAGTAGTGCTAATGCTAGACGAAATGGCAACATCTAGTTAATCAAAAAATAGCTCATTTACAATGATTGTAAGTCCAAATAAATTTAAGTTCCAAATCAAGGTTTGATAGAATGAGTATATTGGTAGTGGTCCATGGCAACAACTATAAGTATTAAACCATTGAAGTCAGTTATTTTAACGCTAGACGCACGAACAGATACATGTATGACAGTCACTAAATGCATCTTTACTTACCGGGGTAAAAATCAATTAAAAATGAAAACATATGAGCCGTGCCAAAACAAACCCTGCCTTATTGCATTGAAAAACATTGCACAGAGCAAGCACCGGTGTCACCACAGGCTCTGCATCTAAGTTTGCATACACTGACAAATAACGTAGCTAATACTGCTAAATAAAGTGCTTTAGATTTGTGTGCGTGTCATACAGTGTAGATCAAGTCCAGCCGCTGCGTCTTAGACGCCATGGCTGACATTGATCTACACTGTTTGTAATGCAAGAGGGCGGGGTTTGTTACAGTGGAGAAAACGTTGTTCTTTCCCAATAAACGCGTTTACGCTAAAACTATTATTTGCAGTGCAAACAGTTTGGAGCCAGATCAGACGCCGGGTAATCCGGCGTCTGATCAGGCTCCAAACTGTTTGCCACCAAGATAAACATGAATTATCAGAATTGTCAAAAAGTTGTACTTTTCTACGTTTTAGTGTTTCGCGTTTGCATACGTTTGCGTTTATACGGGAAAGAATAACAGATTCTCCACTGTAGGTCTGGTAGTCAGGTGATAAATGATGATTTTACATGGCGGCATATTAGATAGCCCTATATCGGTGCATAGAGGTTTTACAATGGCGTGTGGATCAGATAGTGTTATAATGTATTGGGTATGTTGAACAATAATTGGATATATGCCATCAGAATTTATTTTATGTCTTCTTTTAATCAGTGGAAAAGAACGTACATTGCCTCTAATGCACTTGCTGAAAGTCCTACATGTATGTGTATACGCTGAAAGTCAACACGTACAGTGGAGAATCTGTTATTCTTTCCCGTTTAAACGCAAACGCACGCAAACGCAAAACACTGAAACGTTGAAAAGTACAACTTTTGGACAATTATAATTCATGTTTATCTTGGTGGCAAACAGTTTGGAGCCTGATCAGACGCCGGGTTACCCGGCGTCTGATCTGACTCCAAACTGTTTGCACTGCAAATGATAGTTTTAGTGTAAACGCGTTTATTGGGAAAGAATAACGTTTTCTCCACTGTATAGACCGGTTCATGTTTATCTTCATTGACCCCTAAATTGTGGAATGTTTCATGTGGACTGTCCTACTTTTGATAAATAACCCACATTTGGTTGAACTTTAGGAATTATTAATTATCAATTTCATAAAAGATAAAAGTAAAAAATAAACTCTATTTTAGGAGCAGCTTGACCTGGGTCGACACAGTAAACATATATAATACGTAAAACCTTATTATTAAGACCATTTCAAAGAAGGTTAATTGACTGCACGAAAAACAGGTGACAGCTTAAAGCAGTGTTACAGTAAAACAGAAAGCTTCTAAGGAAGCGTTCTGTTTTACAGTCACATCGCTTTGTGTAGTCACATATCGTAAACACATAATAATCAATGCAGTTTAATGGTCGTAATATAGAAGGTTTACTGTAATTGTTTCCAGCGTATGGTGAAGTTTATGACTTAGTGCCTTCAAAGTCTTCATGTAGGTGATTCAATTCATTTGTGCAATTGTCGATTATGTTATCTACTTTATATAATGTGGGTTGTGCGGTTGATATGCTCTTTGTATAGTGGAGAATCTGTTATTCTTTCCCAATAAACGCGTTTACGCTTAAACTATTTTTTCCGTTACAAACAGTTTGGAGCCAGATCAGACGCCGGGTAACCCGGCGTCTGATCAGGCTCCAAACTGTTTGCCACCAGTATAAACATGAATTATCAGAATTGTCCAAAAAGTTGTACTTTTCTACGTTTTAGTGTTTTGCGTTTGTGTACGTTTGCGTTTAAACGGGAAAGAATAATAGATTCTCCACTGTAATTTATCATACACTTGTTTTATCCAATTATAAAATATTCACAAACCATGTTTTCTGTGTTTATAAATACCTTCACTGGCTTACCCCGAGTGCCATAGTTATTTACAAATAGTTTTGACCCTGACCAGACGCCGCGTGATACGGTGTCTGATCAGGATCCACACTGTTAGACACTCAGTTTAATATTGTTAAAGTAAAAATACCTACCATTTAAATTTGAGCTATTGAAGCAGACGACAATCGTTTAAATCAGACGTCTTCATGGCAATGAAGGGATCAGGCTAACGACTTCTACAGTGGAGAATCTGTTATTCTTTTCCGTTTAAACGCAAACGTACGCAAACGCAAAGCACTAAAACGTAGAAAAGAACAACATTTGGACAATTCTTATAATTCTTGTTTATCTTGGTGGCAAACAGTTTGGAGCCTGATCAGACGCCGGGTTACCCGTCGTCTGATCTGGCTCCAAACTGTTTGCACTGCAAATAATAGTTTTAGCGTAAACGCGTTTATTGGGAAAGAATAACAGATTCTCCACTGTACCTCTCATACTGTCATAGGTGCCTAAAAGTGACTTTGCAAACAATATGGATCCTGATCAGTCGACAATAGCGTAGATTTCTAAAATATTACAAGTAACAGTAGTAGTAATCTTTATTTACATCTCATCATTATACATACATTTTAAAATATCATACATTTTGTAAAACTTGTACATGTATAATGCCACTCCTTTTTGGAGTTATAAGAGATGATTAAACAATATCACATGCATAATCTAAGAGTCACTGTACATACATGTACATAATAAATCAGTTATGACTGTAAAAACCATGCTGACCAAATCTTATACCCATTGAGCTAAAATACTTTCAAAGGCTGACAGACAAAACACATATATTGTTGTACAACATTTAAAGAATGCTCTTAAAAACGCACACATTTATTTTTTAATATAAAGGCAAAGGGGGAAGGTATAGCATTGCTATTACAGACATAAAAAAATAGAAAGTAAAACAATAAGAAATAGCTAGTAATGTTTACATTGTAAATCGTTATTTACACTGTAAAAACTGACGCTGCTGTAAAATAGAGAAACAGGTTTTGGCACAAGTACGAATCATATCTGGGATTGAAAACAGAAAACAAAACTTATCATAATCAGACAAAGTATGGAACGTTGGATTAAGATTATGCGCCCTTGTAAGCAACACTTGTCTTATATCTCCATAAATGGGACAGTTCAATATAACATGTACCTCATTTTCAATGGAACCATCATTACAAAAGGAACAAATCCTAGATCTCTCTGGCAAACCCTCATAACGACCAGTTTCAATTCTAATAGGAGCGACGCCTAGTCGAAATTTACAAAAAGCCGAACGATGGCGGGGTGGCAATAACATTCTACAATACTGTTCTGTATGATAATCAGTTTTGAATAATTTATATACTCTTAATTTGTTACGACCATTGCCAGAGGGACCCACAGCTTTGTTTATCCTGTTGGACCAGTTGTTAACATATGTATTAGATATCTTATCCTCAACATCATTTGCAAACGAACGAGATATGGCGTTAGTCAAACTAGAAAACATTTGAAAATCATTAGTGTCGTAGTACCTTTTGACATTAAAAAACCAGTTCCTACATGAGTTACCAGCCTTTCTATATGCCCAAAGTGACACTCGTTTATTTAACCTTGTATTATCCATACACGATAGTTTGGACCAATATAACGAAATGCATTTCCATTGTCGGACAATAGGTGGTTTCCATGCCATATCTCCTTCTATTCCATCACATGGTGAATATTTTCCAACTCCAAGAAAAAAACCGTATTGCTCTACGATGGACGGCTTCGATACATGAATATGATTTATACCCCCATATTGCAGCACTATAATTAATTACTGGCCACACAACTGAGTCATAAAGCTTAGTAAAAACGTTATACGGAACACCGCCAATGGATTTGCATTTAGCAATAAGCAAGCCTAATGCACGACTAGCACTCTGAGCAACTGTTTTAACAGTTATATTGTAATCCAAATTTTCGTGTAATACAACGCCTAAATAAGTATATCTATCAACAATGGTAATAGGGTTAGTACCATACACAGAGTTAAACTGAACACATGCTACAGATTTCGGTCTAAAATGCACTACGTTACTCTTAGCAGAATTAACCTTCATGTCATTCCGGTCACACCAGTCGTTTAAAGAATT
Source organism: Gari tellinella (assembly GCA_922989275.2). Taxonomy (NCBI): domain Eukaryota; kingdom Metazoa; phylum Mollusca; class Bivalvia; order Cardiida; family Psammobiidae; genus Gari; species Gari tellinella. The sequence continues at coordinate 96,967,008 of OV277856.1, read as the reverse complement.
AAGGAGTAACTGTAGATCAGGGGCAGATTCTGCAAGCAATACAATATCATCTGCATATAACATAATGCATATCTTCTCTTCTCCAATAGTAATACCAACGTCTAGCGATTTAAGGTAAAGTGTCAAGTCATTTATAAATAGATTAAACAAAAGAGGTGAAAGAATGCAGCCCTGTCTCAATCCACATTTTACGTCGAACCATTCGGTATAAAAACTGTTCACTCGTATACATGACTTCACCGAAACATATAAAGATTGCACTGCATTCAACATTTTGCCCGCTATCCCTAATTCATTTAAACGTTTCCATAAGATGTTTCTATTAATTGTATCATACGCCTTTTTAAAATCAATAAAAGAACAAAAAGTAGATTTACGTAGCTTTTTTCTTGTATCAATTATGCTAGTGAGATTGAGTATCTGGTCAGTTGTGCTGCGGCCTTTTCTGAACCCATTTTGTTCATCTGAAACTTTATCGTTTGCCTCTGACCAAATACCCAATCTACAGTTTAAAATCGAACAATAAATTTTATACATAGCTGGGGAAAGTAAGATACCTCTGTATGATAATGGATCCCTACGATCTAATGTAGAGGATTTTGGTATAGGATTGATAATGCACCTATTCCATAAGGAAGGAAGAATACCATTATCAAAACATATATTAAATAGGATATGAAGAAATGCGAGTGATGCATCATTATTCAACACTTCAACGGGAATATCATCAATGCCGCATGCCTTACCTCTATTTACTGAATTAATGGCGTTTTTCAATTCCAAAACAGATATATAAGCATTAAAACATGCATTGTCCTCAGACACATTGTTAAAATCATTATCTGGAATGTTATTTTCCGTTTGGAACAGAGAGCTAAAGTCCTTTTTCCATCTTGATAAGACAATATCGATGTCTGTAGATACTGATCCATCGACTAAAACAACTTCTAATGGAATTTTAGTTTCTCTTTTACTGTTAACTCCAATTTTACCAATAGATTTCCAAAACTTAGATGTATCAACTTCGCATTCTTTTAAAATTTCAGCCTGTAGTGAGTACCAGTGTAGACGTTTAGCTCTCTGTACCTCACGATCAAATAGTTTGCGGGCATGTATATAATCTTGCTTTAAAATAGTTGCATTACGTTTATCTTTACATGATAACCAAGCTTTTTCAAACTTACAAAAACATTAACTGTCATAGAATAATAATTGCTTTTTAACCTGTAGGTTGCTGAAAACGAGAAATACAGTTTGTTTGTCTGGAAGTAAAATTATGATTTAACACTTTCATGAACAAAAGTTAGCGTGAGTGTTTTACCCCTTCACCGCCATATTGTCGTCTGCTTCAATATTATTGTCTGCAGTGTAACTTAATTGTAACGTAATTTTAAAACAAGTGTCAAACAGTTTTGATTCTGATCAGACACCGCGTTACACGGCAACTTATCAGAGTCAGAACTGTTTGCAATGCGCTTTATGACGTCATTGAGAGCGAAAAGGTTACAACTATGTAACATTTTAATCAGTGTCTGTACAACTAGCTATTTTGTACAGTGCCAATTATTCTTATCAGTATAAACAATACGAAAGGCACAAACAATACAACAAAAAATTAGAAAATGTTCCTATAGATATTGATGAGTTATTACAATCTCATTGACACACTTATTAGAGCAAGATCAAACTGTTAAATGGGTTTACAACCCATTTTTTGATACGTTGTTTCCTTTTATTTACCCAAAAGAACTACGCCTTAATAAAACAAACGAGTCAAATTTGTCGGCACCATTTTTAGATTTGGATCTTTTTATAAATAACGGAATTGTTTCTTCTAAGATTTACGATAAACGAGATGATTTTGATTTTAGTATTGTAAATTATCCTCATCTAGATGGCGATGTTCCCCGTTCCACATCTTACGGGGTTTACATTTCACAAGTTATTCGCTTTGCTAGGGCCTGTACCTCTGTTGAGGACTTCCACATTCGTAATAAAACTATTACTGAAAAGCTTCTTAAACAGGGGTACAGATTTCATAAACTTCGTAAAACATTTTCTAAATTCTTTTATAGAAATCTTCCTCTCATTAACAAGTATAAATGTAACTTAAAGTCTTTTCTGCGGCAAGGTATTTCACATCCGGAGTTTTATGGTGATGTGATTTACAGACTTCGTAAGATTCTTGGACATATACATTTTCAAAACCTATTTGTGAAACGTATTAGATTTTTCCTCAAAAAAGATTATGATCCAACTATATTGCTGCACACTTCACGTTTGGTTATCGATCAATCTACAATTGATAACTATGCTTTCCTCTTTGGTTGTGCGACGACAGACAGGGCTTAGCACTACATGATGATGTATCTTTAAAGCCGTCGTTAACCGGGAGAGTTATGTCGGATTTTCGTGCTTTGTTTTTTCTCTCCCTCTCTGTCGTACCCTAGACCCTTCCATGTCTTACAGTTACTCGTAACTACAGACTAGTCGCTTGAGTACAATTTGACCGTTGCCATAGTGGGTTATTTTTAACACGGGCTTGAATGTTTAATTCTTTCCCATGTTACTAATGATCTTGTCATAGAATTTTTGCTAAATGTTTTACATGTATTTACTTACTGTGCTGGCGGTCTTTTTGATTGTGAGGTTGTGGAACAGGGTTTATATTTTATGTACACTGTTTGTCTTTATAGGTGAATATAGGAGATAAGTGTGAGGTTGGGCGCCCCTAAACCCAGGTTTAACCCCCCAGTGGTTGTTAATAATTAATTAATTTATAGTTGGTTATTGATTGCTACTGACCGTACCAAGGCGGGCTCCTATGTTCACTTTGCTTTATGTTTGTATTGCGTGTTGTTTTCTATTTAGTGTGTAGATGAAGGAATGGTATTGCGTGTGTGTGTGTGTGTGTTTGTTGTGGTATGACTGTGTATGTGTGTTCTGCTTGAGAGGTGGGTGTATTGTTTGTGTTACGTTTCCTGCTTGAGTCTTTCGTATTTATTTCCCTGTTGGATTCCCGGCCCTGTCGTCCCAGACTTTGATATGGTTCTAGGGTCCCCTAGCTGCATACAGTAGCTACATACATGTATAAGTGGGGATTAGGGAAGTGGGTACTCTTTCCCGATAGGCGCATTTAACTTAAATCATTATTTTCATTGCAAACAGTTTAATTTTCATTTCTAACGTTTATGACATATTTTGTATCGAAGCTTACTGAACGTCATCAAGACGCTTATAAAACTTGTTCCAAGTACAGTGGAGAAAACGTTATTCTTTCCCAATAAACGCGTTTACGCTAAAACTATTATTTGCAGTGCAAACAGTTTGGAGCCAGATCAGACGCCGGGTAACCCGGCGTCTGATCAGGCTCCAAACTGTTTGCCACCAAGATAAACATATATTATCAGAATTGTCCAAACGTTGTACTTTTCTACGTTTTAGTGTTTTGCGTTTGCGTACGTTTTTGCGTTTAAACGGGAAAGAAAAAACAGATTCTCCACTGTAATAAAATGAAGTACTGTCCATTTGTTCACCGATTTTGTTCCGTTTTAAAAAGAGGCACACTTAAACATTGAACAGTTTTCACATGTTTATTTCATGATGACTACATTTGAACAACACTTGAACATTAATACAGAAAACAGCTTTATCAAGTGACACCAACGCTATCGAAGAGAATACTTTCATCAACTAATTTAAGTGTGACCATAAGTGGCAGAAATTTAAAGAGTTAATGAAAGAACGAATAGATAATGTAACTGACACCGAATGCTGCTTCGTTAAATAACGCTTACCGGCGATCACTTGCTATGTGGTCTCAATTCCCTGAAAAATGCAGTGCTCTCTATCTGCAACGGCACCCAATGACAGACAAAAAGTGTGTGTGTTGTTCGGAGGCAGTCGTTATAGGGAGGGCAATTGGCTTACATTTGCAAACAGCTTGAATCCAGATTTATCATTTATTTAATAAAAAGGAAAGACTAAATTGCCTGCATTATCTTTTGGAGAAGTAGATCTGTATGGTTGGCAAATCAATCGACCGTAGCTTTGCTGAAACATTTGTTTGTACATTTATAAAGATACATTAATGATTATTCCTCGTGACACAAAACCATTATACATGTATTGGAATTTAAGAAATGAGCACCTACTTAACAATTGCAGCGAAATGATAACCCTTTAAAACGTAGCTTCATTCTTATTTGAAAACAGTTTAGAGCCATATCTTGTACCAATTTCTTGATGTATGATCCGGATCCAAATTGTTTAACACTCGTGTTGGCTGTGCTTCAGCCGAAATGCACAAAAGTTAAATTGGAAGATAAATATTGAAGGCAATGCTTAAGCAGACAGTATATTTTAAATATATTAGTGTAAAGGTGTCAAGTTTAGCATACTTGCTGATTAATAAGGTAGAGTATCGTGCAGATATATAAAGCAGTCTATAAATTGCAATTCAACAATCGATTAAGAGATATCAGGATGCCTATATCAGGTTAATAGTCAGTCGACAACGACAACTTCTTATCTAGTAACGTGATATTAAGCAATGACAGAAACAATTCTTCAACCTGTATCAGGCGATGGACGAGTGTCTGGTAGCATACTGTTCGTACCTTTTTGAGAAATAGGCGTCTCATCTGGAACCAACGTTCATGCATTAAGATGTTTTAACCAATTCCCCCATAGAAGCGCCTTTCAGTGCATTTATTTTATTCCTTCACTGAAGAAAATAGTTTCCAATTGATACAGTCATGACAACGTAATATAAGAAATATTATCTAAATCCTAGCAAATGATAGCTTACAGATATAAAGTTTGCTAAAGAGAAGCAGAATGCGCCTAAAGGCGAGTTCTGTTTTACGTTCAACTTACTTGAAGTGGTCACCTGTCATGAAAACTAGAAGCAAGCTACATGTATAGTGTTAAGCACAGGGGGCCAGAACGTAGGGGGTGTTTGTATGATATATACTCATATAATGGGTTTTATATTTCTTTGGTCATTTAAGGCCACAAACACCCCCTACGTTCTGGCCCCCTGTGGTGTTAAGTGTGAATGACAGAATACTGTATCGTGGCTACTGATGACGACATACCATTTTGCTTAACACGTAAACCCATTCACCCATGAATCTGTAAAAGGACATTTCGAGTTTCTAATAAAGTAAAGGCGATTTTTGACGTTTATGCTATATCTATTATTTCCCATGCAAACAGTTTGGAGCCAGATCAGACGCCGGGTTACCCAGCGTCTGATCAGGCTCCAAACTGGTTGCCACTTAGATTAAAATAAATAGTTAGAAATGTCTACAATTTGTCATTTCTTACGTTTAAGTGATTTGCGTTTGCGTTTTGTGTGCGTTTAAACGGGAAAGAATAACGTATTCTCTACTGTATATTGTTTGTTAATATAGTCGATGCTAATGCTATCTGTGTTAAAGTTCACGGTCACAAGCGGTGAGAACTTAAATGTATTCATAGGCATGTGTGATGGTTTTATCTGGTCAGGATCCAAACAGTTTGGCACTCGTGTAGATCCGCCTTCGACCATAGATCCTGAAATAAAACTTTTAAACAAAACTGCATCTTACACTATTTAAACCAATTCTCTCATAGACTGTTTCTAGTTTTGATGATAGGTGACTACGTAAAGCAGGTTGAAAGTAAAGCAGAATGCACCTTAAGGCGCAGTTTGCTATTTCTTCAGTCTGCTTTAAGATACAATCTGCTAGAATATAGAAAGTATTTCTAATAATACATATCCATGTCTGTATAAAAGGAGGAATGATTAAAAGGCGCAGAAAAGCGTATATATTGGGTAATAGTTTAAAGCAAACAGTAGTACATGTATATTTTAGGCGATAAAAGACGGTTATATTTAATTGATTTAAGATTCATTCTACATCACAATTAAATATTATATGCAAAAATTGGTTAAAAGATTCACAATTGATATATAGATAAAACGAGCAACCGGTTTAACAGACATGTTGAGTTAATGTTGTCCTTATCCAAGGTTATTTGAAAATGGATGTATTAAAATGATTTATTATCTGAAAATGCATCATCAGCGATTGAGGGTTACATCTGCGTTGTATGGTACAGTGGAGAAAACGTTATTCTTTCCCAATAAACGCGTTTACGCTAAAACTATTATTTCGTTACAAACAGTTTGGAGCCAGATCAGACGCCGGGTAACCCGGCGTCTGATCAGGCTCCAAACTGTTTGCCACCAAGATAAACATGAATTATCAGAATTGTCCAAAAGTTGTACTTTTCTACGTTTCAGTGTTTTGCGTTTGCGCACGTTTGCGTTTAAACGGGAAAGAATAACAGATTCTCCGCTGTACATCTGCGTTGTATGGTAACCCTTCACTCTAAACGGCGCACAAAAAGCTCGTTTGCAAACAGTTTGGATCCTAATCAGACGCGCGTGACGCGGCGTCTGATCAGGATCCAAAGTGTTTGACATTCTTTTTGAAATTTCTTTAGTCATACTGCCTTAAATTTAACTTTGAAACGATATTGCAGACACCAATATTGAAGCAGACGACAATGAAACGATGAAGGGGTACAAATCTAACGATTAGTTTGACAGCGAAGAAGCTCCATTTTGTACATGTACCCTTCACAGTTTCACTGTCGTCTGCTTCAACTTTGTTGTCTGCAATATCGTTTCAAAGTCAAAGGCAGTATGACTGAAGAAATTTGAAAAGAAATGTCAAACAGTTTGGACCCTGATCAGACGCCGCATTACGCGACATCTGATCAGGATCGAAACTATTTGCAATCGCGCTTTTAAGCGTCATCGAAAGCGAAATGGTCAAATAAATGTCATCAGCTTTTTTTTAATTTGAACTTTACGTAAATTGACAATTGAATGTTATATCATAATGACTTCAAACAGTTTGAATCCTGATCAGAGGCTTAATTATGATGCGTCTGATCAGGATCCAAACCGTTTGCAAATAACCATTGTATTCGGGGAAAACAGTGATTGGGTTAATATCATCAGAGTGTCAAATAGATCAAATTCAAATAAGACTTGGAGTCTCCACGGTATCCAAACATTTTATGAACCATTACAGAGCTCCCTCTCTACAACGACACCAAATAGGAGAGAACCATTATGTGTGTTGTAAGACGGGAGACGTTATTGGGAGGGAACTTGGCTTACATTTGTAAACAGCTTGAATTCAGATCAGACGCCGGGACACGCGGCGTCTGATCTTGATTCAAGATGTTTGTCATTTGTCATAATGTTCATTTTCTGTCTAAATGTCCATTATGCAATTTTGAGAAAACAACAATTTTTAGTAGACGATATTGCGGCAGCGAGAGCGTTAGACAGAACTGTTTTGTTTGGGGATCCGCGACAAGCGTTGTTGTAAGCAGTCAACAAATGTTTCAAGTTGATGACGACGCGGACAGTGAAGGGATTCAGCAATATACACTGGATATTACTTATTATTTTCCAATAAACACGTTTACGCTAAGACTATTATTTCAAATGCAAACTATTTGGAGCCAGATCAGACGCCGTTTAACCCGGCGTCTGAACAGGTTCAAAACTATTTGCCGCTAAGCTATAATTAAAGGGTCAGAAATGCCGACAAATTGTTATTTTCTATGTTTTATTGCATTTGCGTTTCGTTGTGTTTAAATGGGAAAGAATAACGTTTTCTCAACTTAAGATGTATTTGGCGCCTTTATCGACTTATATACAGCGCTCCCTCTCTACAATGGCCCTCCCAACAACGACTCCCTCCTTACAACGACGCTTGCCGCTGTTCCAAAACAAGACAATTATATGCCTAACACTTTCACTTGTGCACTATCGTCTGCCTAAAACTGTCGTCTGCTGTTTTTCTTAAAGTTACATAATATACAGTTTGACAGAGAAAAACTTAATGACGAGTGACAAACAGTTTGAATCAAGATCAGACGCCGCGTCTGATCTGGATTCAAGCTGTTTGCAAATGTAAGCCAATTTCCCTCCTTGTAACGACTCCCTCCGAATACGCACATATTTTTGTCTCCCGTTGGGAGTCGTTGAAGAGAGGGAGCGCTGAAATTTATATTTGAGAATTAAAAGCAGACGACAAATGTTTAAAGTTGATGACAACGCGGCAGTGAAAGGATTAACTCATTATCCCCTGAAACTTCCAAAGGACATTTCCAGTTAGCAATAAAAGCTGGTCCATTTTAGACTATTTAGGGTTTTTTTTTGTAATAAATTGCAAAATGACAAACAGTGAAGTTCCTGATCAGAGGGCTCCTGCAGGAGCCCTCTGATCAGGGACTTCACTGTTTGCATAGGACAAATGTACTCTTCACAGGTACACATTTGGTAAAGGACGCATATATGCGTCACTAGGGCTCAATGACAGACTATTAGCTGTCCCGCAAGGGTCATCATGGTAATATCTGGGAATAAATTCGAAGAGGGTCAATCAATCTTACTGCTAGAAAACTGATATATTTGATAGATGAGATGTTTGACTCATCTTAAGAACTTTTAATAGCTTAGAGCAAATATTTTATCGTACACATCATTTTTCGTAACATTATGGAAAGACGCTAAATATGATTTATGGTTTCTAAAATTCGTATTCCTGACATTCTGTTAGGATATTTAGATGGCTTCGGTTAATCTTTGCATTTTCATCAGTAGAAATCTAAAATCAAGATAAAGTTTGTATCCAGCTACTCAGTATCTGCTGAAGAATTGAATTGTAGGTGGAAATGTTGTTTGTTTTAATGAAGCACATTCCCACATTTGACGCTGAAAAAAGTATCTGAATATTTGTACAAATAAATACCTCCACGCTTGTCAGCATTTGTCGTTGTTTAATAAATCATATTACAAACACTACAATTTACAGACTTTTGTTACCTCGATAACAAGAATTCTTTAGTACGCATAAAATCAACTATTCTTTTGTCGAAATGTTATACATGTATATACAACTACTCCTATAATGGACATCTATCGTCTGAATTATTACATTGGCTAATAGTAGCAAACTCATAGCAGATATATCTGTAAGAAAATAGTAAAAACGCTTACCTAACGGTTTCTGTCCAGTCTTAGTCTACTTTTTTACCAATTACCCCATACATGCACCTTTGATTTTTTTCTCGACTTAGGAAAATAGTTCCAATATATACAGTTATGAATATATTTACATGTAATTTATGAACTATTTTTTATATTCTCACAGATAGAATCTTAAAACAGGCTGAAAAAAACTAGAATCAGGCTATGGGTTAATAAAGTATCTTATTATATACATATCGATGATTTATAGAGATTACTCAGTTAGATAAATTTGGTATCGTCACTGTTGATATCATCACTACATGTAGTGACAATATCACTTTTTGTGACGTCACGTCATAATTTGTTTATTGACGTCGCGGTCATCAATTTTGTGTGTTTAATTAACAAATTAGAGTAGTGCAGCAAACTACAGGCTTTTGTCAGTATTAGGCATTGCAATATCTTAGCACACTAACCGAACGTTTTCCGATGTCGTATTTGTTGAGCTATGGCATTATGCCATGTACATGTATGTGATGTGCTTTAGTTTCTGATCAAATTCAACTGAGAGTTACAACACTCTTAGTAAGTGTCGTATGAACGGAATAATATGTATTGTTATTCATTAATCATCATAGGGATATCTATTTTTGAGGTCGTCACGTTGATTTGTTTGCAAAAGAATTCACCAAGAAAAAGTTGCCAAGTGTTGTACGTATATTAAAAGATCAAACATGTTGAATTTAGATCGCGCTTAACAAAATCAACATTACCGACAATTTGGATATCATGGCGTTTGTATAAATCAAATCAGATCTTGAACTAGATGTTTTGTCACTTCAAATTCAATCTTCTTCCAAATATGGACAATAAAAGCTAAATTTTGATAATTTTAGGTGTTTACGACAGACGACCGCTCAAAGCATGGTGCCAGTAAAACAGAAAGCTCTTTTAAGAACTTTCTGGTTTAGTGGCACCTTGCTTTTAGCTTTCACATGTCTTTTATACAACCAACGAGCTTTCATTTTAGTGGTCGTTTACTGTAAATGATAAACTGCTACACGTTAAGACAATGGTGAAGTTATGCATCTGGGGCTTGTTTCATACATGTAAGACAAATGTTGCCTAAAGTCAGATTATAAAGGTCTAAAGTATTAGTTATTTCTCCATCTAATCCTGTCTTGTGACATCTCTTTGAAATTGTCTTGAAAAGACGATTCTAAAGAAATGCCACAATACAAGATTAAATAGAGAAAGCAGAAAAAATATTATAAAGTTTTGACTTACGACCGTTTTGGAAAAATAAATGTGCACGCTTGTCAGCATTGTTCGTTGTTTAATTAATCATATTACAAGCACTACATTTTACTGACTTTTTGTACCTCGAAATCAAGAATTCTTAAGTACACATATAATATTACTCTTCCTTTGTCCAAATTTCATCTATACAACTCCTGCATTGTATTTTAAAGTTCGACTTACGACCGTCCTTGTCTCATGCAAACCGTGTAGACCCAGATCAAAGAGCTCATAAAGTAGTTCTCTATTCTGGTTTTTTAAATATTTAGTGTGTAGATGAAGGAATGGTATTGCGCGTGTGTGTGTATGTGTGTGTGTTTGTTATGGTATGACTGTGTGTGTGTGTTTTGCTTCTGAGGTGGGTGTATTGTTTGTGTTGCGTTTCCTGCTTGAGTCTTTCGTATTTATTTGCAATGTTTGTAATTTTGCAATAAGATGTCAAACAAAAACAAGAATAAAAACCTTAAATGGTAAAAAGATGGATTAGACTTAGTTCTTAGCATGACCAGACTTCTAAATAGATGCCATTTAGATTAATATATATTGGTTACATACCTAAAAGAACTGTCATTGAATACTTTACCTTATGGTGCATTGGTGTTTCATTTCACCGGTGACATATAACGTCTTCACAACTGTTTCACGGCAGAAACTCTGGTATCGTGAAATGTCTATTTGTTTAAAATCTGCTTTCTGTAAAAAGTAATCCATTCAATATTTTCTGTAGTTTGGTTTATAACTCGGTGATTGGCATTTCGTACAGTGGAGAAGACGTTATTCTTTCCCGTTTAAACGCAACCGAAACGCAAACGCAAAGCAGTAAAATGTAGAAAATTACCATTTTAAGAAATTTCTAAATATTTATATTTATCTGGTAAACAATTTGGAGCCTGATCAGACGCCGGGTTACCCGACGTCTGATCAGGCCCCAAACTGTTTGCACAGGAAAATATATCATTTTAGCGTAAACGCGTTTATTGGGAATGAAAAACTTCTTCTCCACTGTACAAACTGTTAGCAAATGACGATTTGATAATATCTGATAAGGTAAGGAAACATTGCTCCATTCATATCAGACTCCAAACTGTTCGCAAAGAAAATTGATATTAGCGTAAACGCGTTTATTGGGAATGAATAACGTCTTCTCCACTGTACAAACTATTAGCTAACGACGTTTTGATACTATCTTATAAAGCAAAGCAAAATCGCGCCATCTATACCTAAAACAGATGATAGAAGACTGCCCTTGACAGACACGTGTCTTGATTATTCCAAACCCAAACAGTCTCTATCATTTCAGTAAGTTTTTAAAACGTATTATACCAGATCAATATATTTTCATTATGAAATGCATTCTCTAAATTATTCCACTGCGTTAACTTGTCTATTCCGGCACAAGCGTACTTGCAGCGAATATGCATTCAAAACAATTCATAGCTTTCATGAAGACATTCCATTTCGAAATCCAATTCCGTTAATCCTGTTCGAGCAGTATTACAAAAGAATATGCATGTCTTGTTCTAAAGATATTTGTCAGTCTTAGAGTGGAGAATGTGTTATTCTTTCCCAATAAACGCGTTTTTTTACGCTAAAACAATTATTTGCAGTGCAAACAGTTTGGAGCCAGATCAGACGCCGGGTAACCCGGCGTCTGATCAGGCTCTAAACTGTTTGCCACCAAGATAAACATGAAATATCAGAATTGTCGAAAAGTTGTTATTTTCTACGTTTTAGTGCTTTGCGTTTGCGTACGTTTGCGTTTAAACGGGAAAGAATAACAGATTATCCACTGTATGAAGAACGAACGTAATTATAAAGCTCCTTTAAAAATTATCTTTTTTATTTTCCTTGTCATACGAAACGTCATTCCGCATTTCTTTTTTGACCTGTTGCTGAACACAGGTTTCATCGCATATTTATATATTAATTATAAAAGCAAGATTGGCTATAATATAACTGAAGTTGCAAAAATTATGACGCTATTCACTTGGGAGATACATTCTAACTTTGCTTCATTAACATTGGAATACTTGTAAATTGATTGAGTATATAGCTCCATCGATCATAGCGAGCACTATAAAAGCACAATATATTATACGGATCCATGTTCTTACAGTGGAGAAAACGTTATTCTTTCCCGTTTAAACGCAAACGAACGCAAACGCAAAACACTAAAACGTAGAAAAGTACAACTTTTTGACAATTCTGATAATTCATGTTTATCTTGGTGGCAAACAGTTTGGAGCCTGATCAGACACCGGGTTACTCGGCGTCTGATCTGGCTCCAAACTGTTTGCACTGCAAATAATAGTTTTAGCGTAAACGCGTTTATTGGGAAAGAATAACGTTTTCTCCACTGTATAAAAAATATAGCAACCAAAAGAAACAATGTTAAAACTATAGCAGTAGAGATAAATAGCACAACAGCCGTTGTCTGCAAGGAACATCAACTTTTGCTGAAAACACACCAAACACTTATTAACAAACAGCCACGTACATATTTTCAGGAATAGACCTTCGATCTTTATCAATATCAGAGCGGGTAAATAGTGTTTTTCATAAATGTGATATACATATGGGATAGTACTACATGTACATAGTAACACCATCATGACGACGATGGTTATTACTATAATATTATCTGGTTCATTGGTTCTAATCCAATGGTTACGTTTAAAGCGTTTGAGTTGAGTCTAGAAGCATTAAAATGAAGCAAACGTTTTGAAAGTGTAGATAATTGTGAAGCTAAGTACTTGGATATTCAGATAAAGCTGTCAACAACTAGTATACAGTGGAGAAAACGTTATTCTTTCCCAATAAACGCGTTTACGCTAAAACTATTATTTGCAGTGCAAACAGTTTGGAGCCAGATCACACGCCGGGTAATCCGGCGTCTGATCAGGCTCAAAACTGTTTGCCACCAAGATAAACATGAATTATCAGAATTGTCCAAAAGTTGTACTTTTCTACGTTTTAGTGCTTTGCGTTTGCGTACGTTTGCGTTTAAACGGGAAAGAATAACAGATTCTCCACTGTACATTTAAACATTTATATTACTTATGCCACATGCTTCGTAAGTAAAGTTAATGATTATTATTGGTGGACTGAAAAATACGTTAGTATTTTGCATAATTATTTTATAGTTAAAACTCGATACTTCGAATCGCTTAAATCGATCGCACCAGTATTTCATAAGTTGAATTTGATCCGCTGACCTCGCTTAAGTCGTACCTACCCGTATTTCAAAGTTAAAACGTGACTAAGCTTCGAAATATGGGTATGTTCGAGTAACGCGAGTTCAAACTATCGAGTTTCGACTGTAATCGATGGTTATTCTGTAAAATATCCTTTTTTTTTAGTTTGATAGGTACAGTGGAGAATCTGTTATTCTTTCCAAATAAACGCGTTTACGCTAAAACTATTATTTGCAGACAGATCACACGCCGGGTAACCCGGCGTCTGATCAGGCCACTGTTTGCCACCAAGATAAACAAGAATTATCAGAATTGTCCAAAAGTTGTACTTTTCTACGTTTTAGTGCTTTGCGTTTGCGTACGTTTGCGTTTAAACGGGAAAGAATAACAGATTCTCCACTGTAAAAGCAAACGTCAATTTTTAGGCAGACGATATCCTGACATTGAAGCCATTTACAATGTTAATACTTTGGGCGTCAAATTAATCGTGAGGGTTTTACTCCCCTTAGCCGCTCTATTGTCGCGTTCTTCAATATTGCTTTCCTCAAGCACGTTTCAAGATAAGATTTAAGTTAGTATGACGCGACGTCAGATATGGATCAAACTGTTTGCAAAGTCAACTCTATTATGCGACTTTGGTGGTGAAAGGGTTCAACAGAAATTTCATATGACACTGTCCATCGTCAGCAATCTCTAAATGCTCGTTGTAATGGGGTTTAAAACGCTGTTCATTTTATGTTACCATACTAATTTCCTATCACTCTGTTACATGGAAATATCATTCGTTTCTCAGTAGGGGATGTTAACTCCAAAATCAATGAGAGATACAATTTCGTTGCAGCTTTTATGAAGCGTTTATTTATCAAGTGGGGGAAATAAAATTGTTTTTTCAAAATAGATGGTAACCATGTTGATCAGGTGAACGCCGTATTTATAAACGAGGATTTTCACCACTGCGATCAACAGGTTTATTTCCTTTGATCTATTACATGCTTAATAATATTCCTATTGAATCTGAAGAGGAAAACGAGGTATGAAAAGCTTTCAAATGACGGTGTCAAACCAAACATAAAGTGATGCCCCGAACAGACATGTCGTCAACAGGGTTAAGTTTCTGCACGCTAAGGACGGTACGTGTTGTTACAGTGGAGAATCTGTTATTCTTTCCCAATAAACGCGTTTACGCTAAAACTATTATTTGCAGTGCAAACAGTTTGGAGCCAGATCAGACGCCGGGTAACCCGGCGTCTGATCAGGCTCCAAACTGTTTGCCACCAAGATAAACAAGAATTATCAGAATTATCCAAAAGTTGTTCTTTTCTACGTTTTAGTGTTTTGCGTTTGCGTACGTTTGCGTTTAAACGGGAAAGAATAACAGATTCTCCACTGTATAACTGTTTGAAAACATTATGGATCTAGATGAGACGCTGGCTAAATCGTTTTCTCGTCAGTAGCCATGCTGTTTGGCATCCTAGTGATAGTTTCTGAAAGACACTGCTACCAAATCTCACTTACAACTAAATATGTTGTTTCCAAGCTCAGAATTGGACATGGTGATGAGTTTTCATGACTCTGAGCTGTTATTTATCTTGTGTAATATTCGGGGATATCTCAATTCCTTCTTGGACTAGTAGAGTTGTTTTGCGGGTCACGCGACGTAGGCAGGTCATACATGTATCACTTGCAGAGAGGAAGTGCGTAAACTTGTGTGTTGTTTGCTTTAAACCGATCACTTCCTTGATTTTCCTTTTGATTAGTCCAATTTCTGAAGTCAAAACTGTAGCGTTCTCTGGTGTGATGGAATGCCCAGCATTAGTACAGTCAAAACATAATACACCTTATCTTTATGTCCATCATATTTGGTGAGCAAATACAAAGAAAGAACAATATAGAAACAAAACATCTATAGAGGGGCACGTGATAAGGAAATAAACAAAAATGGAAAATAGGGAAGAAGACAGCACATGATTGTTATACTGCAAAATACAACGTTTTAGATACATGGGAGTGTCACACAGTGTCAGCGCGTCTTTGAAGCAACGTCTGGCTTTGATCTGCACTGTTTGTAATGCAATAAGCCAGGTTTTCTCATTACAAGGCTTAAATGAAGTCAACATTGACAGCAAAATAGGTTAATCCTTTGAACATAATAACGCATAAATGCGTCCTTTGCAATCAGTGTGTCTCGGAAGAGTACATTTGTCATGTGCAAACAGTGAATATCAAGATCAAAAGGGATCCCTCTGACCAGGGTCTGAATTGTTTCTCATATTGCAATACATAGAGACAGCCGTGTATAGTCAAGATTTGCTTGACTAAATTGGAAAGTGGAATTGTCCATTTGGCGTTTCAGGGGATAAATGTTACCACATTAATGATCATTCTTTGTTATAAGAACAAGCAATGCTCAGCAGATTATATAGTCTATCCATTTGGTAAAATTTCAAAAACTAATTATCGCTGATCAATACACTTTAATTATCCGGACATTGCCTTTTTTAAACTGTTTTAATTGCGGTAATATCGGTTCCTTGAAAATATTGTATGCTTTCATTTTTTACAGTTGAGAAAACGTTATTCTCTCCCGTTTAAACGAAAGCAAAACACAAACACAATGTAATGAAATGGAGAAAATAACAACTTTTTGTAAGGTCTGGCTATTTATTGTACTCCATGTGGCAAACAGTTTAGAGCCTGATCAGACACCGGGTTACCCGGCGTCTGATCGGTCTCCAAACTGTTTGCAATGGAAAAAATAGATTTGGCGTAAACGCGTTAGTTTGGAAATAATAACATTTTCTCCACTGTAATAGTAAAAGTGTTTGTTAAATGAGCGACGAAGTCTAGAAACGAGCGTCGAGCAATTTGAGTCTTGACTAGACGCCACGTTACGTGGCATCTGATTTTATTCCAAAATGTTACAAATCTTTGTCAAATGATCCACACAGTCTAAGGGTAAAAAACTTCCTATGGTGCTAACTTTTCTGTATCAACACAAGCGTAATTTCTTTTAATACACTGATAACAATTAGTAAAACCATTTTGAGCGGTATGATTCTAAGCCTTTAGAACGTTATTTACAGCGGAAAAGACAATTATATCCGATGTAAGCAGTTAACCGGCGTCTGATCAGGCTTCAAATTGTTTGCTATCCAGATGAAAAAAGATAGTCAGAATTGTCAAAATGTTGTCTCTTTCTCGACTATATTGCATCGGGTTTGCGTTTAAACGGGAAAAATATCGACTTCCGTCTGCAGTCTTATGTCGTCTGCAACAATTTTGACAGTTTATTTATCAGTACTTTCGTTTAAAATTTTCATTAGAGTGTCAAACAATTTGGATCTAGACGCCTCGTCATCTGGATAAGTGTTCTTTTCCACGGTTGTCACGGTTCTCCCCTAGCATGCAGAAGGCTCATAGGATCTTACTACTGTATTACCTTTCATGACCAAATTATTCGGGAGATTTTTACCCCCTCACCGCTTTATTGTCTTCTAATTTAGTATTTGTGCCTGCAAGACACGTTTCAAAGGTAGATTTAATGTTGTATGACTTAATAAAGAGTGTCAAACGGCGTCTGATCAGGTCCCAAACTGTTTTAAGGCGTCATTGAGAGTGAAAGGGTTAAGACAGACGAGTGGCAGATCTCACTTTTACGGTAGATTAAAATCTTAGAATATCTGCATGTTTCTAAGTGGAATTGCTGGAGTGGTCTGATTGATTACAAATTATTTGCGTAACTATACTTTTGTCATTAAGCTATTCTAAATTGCCACGTTTGCAATTTCTAATAATGAGATACTGATTTTCAACAAGCTTTCCTATCCAGGGCTTTTGTTCATATAAATGCGTCAGACAGTGTTATAGCTTTAGTGTTTAAACGTCGTTTTCAGGACTTATTATGCATGCTACGAACAAATCTGTGAACTATGTTGCAAACATGAAGGATGTTCCCTTATACATGTAACTGGAAATACAGTGGAGAAAACGTTATTCTTTCCCAATAAACGCGTTTACGCTAAAACTATTATTTGCAGTGCAAACAGTTTGGAGCCAGATCAGACGCCGGGTAACCTGGCGTCTGATCAGGCTCCAAACTGTTTGCCACCAAGACAAACATGAATTATCAGAATTGTCCAAAAGTTGTACTTTTCTACGTTTTAGTGTTTTGCGTTTGCGTACGTTTGCGTTTAAACGGGAAAGAATAACAGATTCTCCACTGTATCTGGAATCGAACTATTTGATGCTCAGTGTTCAGAAAATTCAAAGTAAGGCCATGGTGTCAAACAGTTTATATCCTGATGAGACGCCGCGTAACGCGGCGTCTCATTGGGATCTAAACTGTTTGTAGAGATAATCATGGTTTCATCGCGTGGGTACTAAGAGTTACATGTAATTCGCATAGAACATGCACATGTTTTCATCATAAACCAACGATTCTGTATATGCAGGTTTTAGAAATAGATTCAGCGTGCAAAGGCTACAAATGCTGATGATACACCATATAACTCCACATCTCATATGGATAACAAATGTTAACAAACAGTATTACATGTACAAAACTCTCCGACAGAGTATTGACGATTAATGTGTCTAGGGTGGCACAGATATATACACATGTAGTAGTATCACATTCAAAACTAGTCATTGCTGCATCCATAAAGTTTCAATGAGAACCTGAACCTGAGAAAAGTGCAGTCTGCATGGATTGCGTTTAAATCCTTGCCTACCGATTACAACTGATATTTACAAAATATCTGGATCCAGAACATGCATACGTCTCGTATCGCAGCGCCTGATCTTGATTCAAATTGTTTGACACGTGTCTCTAGGTTTCTACAATTTAAAAATTGCATAATCATGTATTTGACAAAACTTGCAGAAGACAATTTAAAAACAGACGATAATCATTGCAACAGGATGAAAGTTACAGTGGAGAAAACGTTATTCTTTCCCAATAAACGCGTTTACGCTAAAACTATTATTTGTAACCCGGCGTCTGATCAGGCTCCAAACTGTTTGCCACCAAGATAAATATGAATTATCAGAATTGTCCAAAAGTTGTACTTTTCTACGTTTTAGTGTTTTGCGTTTGCGTACGTTTGCGTTTAAACGGGAAAGAATAACAGATTCTCCACTGTATAACTTCCAAGAGACACAGTTGTGTAAATCAGGAAACCACAAACAGTAAACCATCTCTATAATGGCCACTTAAAATAAGGCAAACTGAATGTATGAAAGGCAGGTGGCAGTTTAAAGCAAAGTGAAAGTAAGACAGAAAACTCCTAAAGGAGCATTCCGTCTTACTTTCACATTGCCTTAAATAGCCAAATGCCTCAAGCATGAAACGATTGCATTGATTTACTGATCATTACAGAGAGGGTTTACTGTATACTTGACATGCATTCACGATATATACTACTACATCTTTAATACAGTGGAGAATCTGTTATTCTTTCCCGTTTTAACGCAAACGTACGCAAACGCAAAACACTAAAACGTAGAAAAGTACAACTTTTGGACAATTGTGATAATTCTTGTTTATCTTGGTGGCAAACAGTTTGGAGCCTGATCAGACGCCGGGTTACCCGGCGTCTGATCTGGCTCCAAACTGTTTGCACTGCAAATACATGTAATAGTTTTAGCGTAAACGCGTTTATTGGGAAAGAATAACGTTTTCTCCACTGTACCAAACAAAACTTGCCTAATGTCTTTTTTTCTCTCTCAATGCAGCATGCAAACTTATGAAGAGTGTTGATTCATAATTACATGTATTATTATTTTTATTATACAGTGCTCCCTCCCTACAACGGCCCTCCCAACAACGACTCCCTCCTTACAACGACTATTGTCGCTGTTCCCCAAACAAGACAAGTATATCTAAAGCTTTCACGGCTACAATATCGTCTGATTAAAATTGTCGTCTGCTGGTTTTCTCAAATTTTCATATTGGACATTTTGATAGAAAAAACATAATGACGCGTGACAAGCAGCTTGCAGCCAGATCAGACGCCGCGTAACGCGGCGTCTGATCTGGATTTAAGCTGTTTGCAAATGAAAATCAGTTTCCCTCCTTATAACGACTCCCTCCGAACAACGCACACATTTGTTGTGTCCCAGTGGGTGTCGTTGTAGAGAGGGAACGCTGTAGATCTACCAGATTTATATAGCGCTCTTTTCACACATGGGTTTGTCCGTTCAAAAGCGCTTTTATTTATTTTACGATTCATGTTTACTTAGTGGTTCTTTGTCGGTAGACATAATAAATTATCTTGTTTTAATGATGTTGAAAGTTGGTTAATTGTCTTTACAACAGAAAACAAACCATCACTTTCATTTTTAAATAGCAAACATTCGGGGAGTCTCGATTACTCGAGCATGATTATGTCGAGCGGTCACTTTCTGCAGCAGCTACAAATTGACAACTCATATGACTTAACGCTTAGAAGCGTCTTTTAGCGCATTCAATTTATTCCTGCATCGAAGAAAATAGTTCAATAATCAATTTAACTCCAACTGAGAGCTACCATGAAAAAATACTGAGGTAAACAAGCTTTCTTACTGAAAATAACACTTAAAATAACCACGCAACTCAACATTTGAACCAAGTACCAGTAATCTAAAGTAACCCCATGCTGTGAATACAGCGCCGTGTTTTCCTCTTACATTTGGACTGTGACGCTAACATCCGGGTAACAATGGCGCGTGTACGAAATTTGGTCGAATCTTTACCGCACTTGAAATGTCAAGTCCTATACACTCGATACACGTAATAAACATTTAGTGTTACATGTATATTGAAAAATGTGTTAATCGAACTAATTGTATCAAGAAATATTAGAAAATAAGGTTGGACTATTTTCTTCAGTGGAAGGAGACATTAAATTCATAAAAGGCGTATTTATGGGGAAATAGGTTAATAAGTTTGTTATGTAGCAATACTCACTTTTATTATAATACTTTGCCTTCTTATGATATCGAGCGTTTCCGCGTGTATCTGCACAGTAAATTACAAGAGTCTGTATCAGCCACTTTGTATCGTCCATCTTGTATTTTACTCCAACCTCGTTTTCGATTTTTTTTAGCGTGTCGCCATTTACCTACACGTACTAAGTTCCGCGCTATTCTTTGTGGCATAAACGAATTCTTGTTCTGCTTCAAATAACTAATGTTTCTGAAATTAAAAAGATTTAAAAAACTATTTAGTTGTTTTGGTGTGTATTAAAGGCATATAAAACACATCACCAGTTGGCAGTACGCTACAGGGTGTTGCATTCAGCTCTCGACGCTTTTGACGGAAACAACCGATCAGACTCGCGCCAAGGCGCTCGTCAGATCGACTTTTTCCGTCTCGAGCTGACTACATCACCCTGTATTGCACTGTCAACTGGTTATTTGTATTTACTTTACCTCTTGCTATAAGCAGTCAGTCGGTCATGTCATAAAAAATAAATGATAACACTTTTTAAACCAAAGCAACAATACAATTATAGCAAAACAATTACGTCTTTTGCCTATATATTTAGGATCTGGTCAGATGTCGAGAGACCCGTGTCTCTTATTTACCACTGTGGTTAAAACAAACCATGTCCACAGTGTCTACGAATTTTCAGTTTATTAGTAGATGTTTTGACGCATATAAAAATAAAGCTATTTCATTACTTTTCAATTGTATACTGTTGCTCACAACTTTGGAAGATAACAGGTTAAGGAACATATTACAGTGCTGCTCCCTCACTACAACACACACAATGGGAGACACAGATTGTATGTGTTGTTCGGAGGGCGTCGTTATAGGGAGGGGAAAACAGACTTGGCTTACATTTGCGTCGTTATAGGGAGGGGAAAACAGACTTGGTTTACATTTGCCAATAGTTTGAATCCAGAGCAGACGCCGCGTAACGCGGCGTCTGATCTGGATTCAAGCTGTTTGTTACTCGTCATTATATCTATTCTATCAAAATGTCCACTTTCATGTAATTTTGAGAAAAACAGCAGACAAAAAGTTTAAGCAGACGATTTTGAAGCCGTAAAAGCTTTGAACATTGTCAATTTCTTCATTGCATATATATTTATTTATTTGAGTTCGCTTTGTACAGTGTTGACTGTATTTAGATGGTCGCGTGTTAGTGACCAGTATAAATACTGGTTGTACACGTGGTCAAGGCATTCGAGGCTATACCGGACAGTATAAAGTCGTACTTGTGTAATGGACCCACCCGCCCAGCCCTAAAGAGTTTTGGAATACATGTAAATTGATAAATGAAAACTGTTGTTTTCATTTAAGTTTACACAATAAGATTTGTTTATTTGCATATTCTGATATTTTCATTTATTTTCAGATAGACGATTTTTTGTCGTCAAGTTAAAGAGAGTTTGTTTTGTCAGCATGGATGTTTGAGTGATTGTTGTGGTTCCATGGACTTTCTACTCTAGTTTTGGAGTAGAGTTTAAAGTCTGTTGGCATATAGTTTATGTATAAGTGCTTGGACACACATACCATTTACTAAATGGTATTTTTCAGTGGAACTACAGAGTGTGGAAGAGTGAATTTTTGTTAAATTCTAAAATAAATATTGACCGGTATAGGCCACTCCTATTATGTGTTTATTATTTATTACTTGTTCAAAGGGTTATTAAATAAATAATTTATGTTTGGCTGAAGGTACTGATAGAAAACATAAGTTGTATTAATATTATTCCAATCATGTCTTATCTATAGAGAC
Organism: Gari tellinella; assembly: GCA_922989275.2. Taxonomy (NCBI): domain Eukaryota; kingdom Metazoa; phylum Mollusca; class Bivalvia; order Cardiida; family Psammobiidae; genus Gari; species Gari tellinella. The sequence goes on along the minus strand of OV277856.1, from coordinate 96,944,743 downwards.
TCGTTTCAAATTCTTAGCACAAACTTATTTCACACTTGGTCTAAGTCTGTAATTGCAAATGCATTGTCAGATATCGGGAACACAGCCTTAATCCCTTCACTGTCTTACAAAAATTACTAGCAAACAGTTTGTATTCTGAAATTACGCGGCGTAACGCGGCGCCAGTTCATGGCCAAAACTGTTTGAAATTCTGTTAAATAGTATCTTAAGTCAAAATACTTAACATTTAAATTTGAGAAATTAAAGCAGAGAGCAATGATTAAAAACTGTTGACGTACTAGCGGTAAATACAGTGCTCCCTCTCTACAACGGTCCTCCCAACAACGACGCCCTCCTTACAACGACACTTGCCGCAGTTCCCTAAATAGGACATTTATGTATAACGTGTTTACGGCTGCAATGTCTTCTGCTTAAAGTTGTCGTCTGCTGTTTTAAATAATGGACATTTTGACGGAAAAAACTTAATGAGGAGTGACAAACGTAACGCGGCGTCTGATCTGGATTCAAGCTGTTTGCAAATGTACGCCAATTTCCCTCCCTAAAACGACACCCTCCGAACAACGCACTTAATTGTTGTCTCCAATTGGATGCCGTTGAAGAGAGCGAACGCTGTACCTTAATTCTGTCACTGTCATATAAATTGTCTGTTTCGAACTGCTTATACAATACATGTACATTGTTACCTCTCTACAACAACACCCAATGGGAGACAAAGAGTGTGCTCGTTGTTCGGAGGGAGTCGTTCTAGGGACCCTTGGTACATGTTAATGAAGTAAACATTTTCAATCCTTAAGTTTCCTGAAGAAACTTAAAAGTAACAGCTCAAAATGTTAAGCAGTGTGTTTATAACGCCCTTGTTCGTCCCAAATTGGAGTTCTCTTCAACGGTCTGGTACCTCCATCATAGAAACAAAATAGACCAAATAGAAAAAGTTCAACGTAGAGCCGCTAGATTTGTCTGTAACAGTAACAATAACATTAGTTCAGTGTCTAATACATGTATGCTAGACAATTTAGGCTGGCCAACACTTGAAACTCGCAGGACAAGAGCCCGTCTGATAATGTTCTATAAGATAGTTCACCAAATTGTCGTCATCCATCCAGGAACAAATTTCTTTACATCAATTGACCTCAGAACAAGATTTTACACACAATACAGCTTCCGACCAATCAGATCATCTAAAGATGCTTATAAATTTTCTTTTTATCCTAGAAGTACCCCACAATGGAGCTTACTACCAGTCACAGCCCAAATGGCACCAACAGTTACATGTATTGACTTCAAGACATTTGTCAACATACCTGTTATAGTAGATCTGATTTAAATCACTATACTGCTTTTATTTTGTTATCAATTCACTGTATATTTATCACTGTCACATTTGTAAATAATTATTTATGATACAGCGCCTTCTCATAATCATCATTCTTGATGGAGAGAAGTATCAAGAAGAAGAAGAAGAAGGTAGGGAAACGCGGCGTCTGATCTGGATGCAAGCCGTTTGCCACTCGTCGGTGTGTCTTTTTCTATCAAAATGTCCAATATATGACTTTGAGAAAACAGCAGACGATCATTTTTAGCGGATGCTATTTAAGCCGTGAAAAGTTAAGACATAATTGTCTTGTTTGGGGAACAGCGGCGAGAGTTGTTGTCAGGAGAGAATCGTTGTTCAGGAGGCCGTTGAAGATAATTCATGTTTATCTTGGTGGCAAACAGTTTGGAGCCTGATCAGACGCCGGGTTACCCGGTATCTGATCTGGCTCCAAACTGTTTGCACTGCAAATAATAGTTTTAGCGTAAACGCGTTTGTTGGGAAAGAATAACGTTTTCTCCACTGTACATGTATCTTGATCAGACGTCTAGATCTTGTGACATTAAAAAAAATGTAAATAGTTTTTTTCTAAGATCTTACATTTGTGCATTAAATTGTTTGGATATTTACTTAACAGAACTTTATATCCCGGATTCGAGGTACATGTAACTACAAATTGCCAATTAATGAGACATATACAGACAAATATTACGATTTTCCTAAACGACGACCAAATTGGAGCCAAGTTTCAATATACAATACAGTGTAGAAGCCGTTATTCTTTCCCAATAACCGTGTTTACGCTTAAACATTAATTTCCATTGCAAACAGTCAGGCTCAAAATTGTGTCACTCAGATTAGAAAAGATAGTAAGAAACATAAAACAGAAAAATTAAAAGTTTTATTTTTACAGTTTACTGCATTAAAAATTGCTTTTGCTTTTCTTTTGCATTTAAAAGAGAGAATACAGGTCTTCCATTCCTCCGGATTTTTCCTAATTTTCCGGATTTTTTTTGTACATGGTAGCTTAAAGTAGGCTGAAAATTAAGCAGAATGCGCCTTCAGGCGCATTCTGCTTTACTTCCAGCCTGCCTTAAGCAGCCACGTGTCAATAAAACTAGACACAGGCGATGGGGTAAAGGTTCGATTCGTAAAGTCGCAATTGAAAAATGCAAATTTGGAAATCTTAGGATTTTTCATGTCACTTTATGGCAGCCCTGAGAATAAAGTCTTCTCCATTGTATGAGCTATTGTAATCTTCTGCTCACTATGTAATTGTCGTCTGCAAAATGTATCGTCTGTCACCATTCTCAAAGTCGATTTTGAAGGTATTGTTTTCAGAAATAACAATCGGAATGTCATATAGTTTAGATCCAGATAAGATGCCGAGTTACTCAGGGTCTCATCTGAATCTAAACTGTATACAAAAGTTACCATAAATTCGTCCGCAGCGTGCAGAATGTTAAATATACAGTAAAACTCTCTATTTAAACCACTTAACCGAGGGCTTATCGATGTACAGTGGAGAATCTGTTATTCTTTCCCAATAAACGCGTTTACGTTTAAACTATTATTTGCAGTGCAAACAGTTTGGAGCCAGATCAGACGCCGGGTAACCCGGCGTCTGATCAGGCTCCAAACTGTTTGCCACCAAGATAAACAAGAATTATCAGAATTGCCCAAAAGTTGTTCTTTTCTACGTTTTAGTGCTTTGCGTTTGCGTACGTTTGCGTTTAAACGGGAAAGAATAACAGATTCTCCACTGTATTATAGACAGGTGACAGCTTAAAGCAAGGTGACAGTAAAACAGAAAGCTCATTAAGAAGCTTTCTGTTTTCTTGTCCCATTACTTTAAGCAGTAACCTGCTGTAAACACATATTAATTAACACTATTTAGTGGTCGTAATAGAGAGGTCTTATTGTATATTCGGTTCGTGACTTCGTGTTGATTAGGTATATCTTAATGCTAGTTTAAGAGTCTTCCTCAATAACTTAAGAACTGAATGGTGTTGGCTTCCCTCATCTTAATCAGTAAATATTTAGATAATTAGAATAACAAGTTTTGATCAATCAATAAGCCATAACAGTTAATGTTGCTGTTTAACCCCTTCACTGCCCTTCCTCGAGTACAGTAGTTATTTGAAAACAGTTTGGCTCCTGATCGGACGCCGCGTAACGCGGCGCCTGAACAGGATCCAAACTGTTTGACACTCGTTTCAATATTTCTTAACTAAAAAAACCTTAACATTGAATTTGAGAAATCAAAGCAGACGACAATTGTTTAAAATTGATGACGTCATGGTAGTGACGGGGTTAATGTTTAGCATCTGAAGATAGATGTTGGAAACGGAAAGTCAAGGGACAATAGAGATCAAGCAGCATAGATCATCACAAGACATAACATGACATAACATATAACATAACTTTTATTTGGCATAAAGTTGCACAAAGCACATATATAGCAAACTACACACGTACAGTTAAATTATGATTTATAGCACATTAACACCTTTATAGTCAGATTATGTAAATATAGTGTGCTGACCATCTACAACAAGTTCAAGGGATGATAAATTATATTTTCTTCAAGAAAATATTGCCAGAGTATAAAACTGATTACATCTAGATGAAACGCTGATTAACTTAGCATTTCATATCCGGATACAAACTGATTTTATCAAATTTCACACACTAATAAGCAAGGGCGTAAAGCAGCAAGGATTTGAACAATTAAACGAACATGCTTTGAACAATTAAAATATAGGATATTTCGAACACCGACGTGTAGAAATGTTTACCCGCAATTTCCCAGCAAAACGGTTGATATATGTTTGTTTATATAGCCATTCAGGAAACTAATACTTCTACAACAAAAAACTAATTATAAACTTGCTATTTTAGTGCTGCAAACATGATACTATATCTCACTGATTTAGGGGGGCAACTGGTCCACGCCTGTAAATATAGGTTTCTATATACAGTGCATGTGATTGCTACACAAATGGTGCAATTCAAGGCCATCACCAGCTCCCATTTCATATAGCGAATTGACCAATGGGAATAGACCAACGACTAAAAGAGTGTGCCTGTAACCTCAATGATTATAAGCTCCTGGTTATTTTTAGTGGTAGTGATGCTGTGGCACAAGAGCTGAAGTATCACAAGTCATTTTTGACAACACTGTACAATAAGGAATTGGCTTATTTATCATCGATTGAAGCACAGGAAAGTTCTGATCCACATGAAAAACAAGTGTTTCCCCTTGTGTTTTCAGAGATCGAAGCATTCATAATGGAGACAAAATTGAGCGCAACAGGTCCTCTTGTATATCATTTTAATGCTCTTGTGACAATGTTTATGCAATGACTGGAGCAGTTTAAGATGAGTGACACCCAATCAAGATCAGATGTTTACTCGAAAAGACTGAAAGAAAGGTTGTTAGCTGCAATTGCTGACTTGGTAGCCCACAGTAGCGGAAAATGCGTTACTCTTGCATTTAAGAATGATATTGACCAAGTTCTATCTAAAGCGTCTATTTATTCTGAAGCAGCAACAATTCTTCTCAAGTCAATGCTAAAACACAAGTGCTCCGTTGATGGCAGGTTCCATGATTTGTATACATGCTAGAAGATGGTGTTGACGTGAAGTAGCGATCGGAACCTGGAGCTGGTAAAACATATTCCGTGATGGCACATCTTCTGCAATACAACTGCCACAGAGAAGGAGCTTCCACGTTTCAGACATTATAAAGAACATGAGACACCATTTTCATTTTTTATTGGAACGTCTGTTTTTTCGAAGACTCTAAGGAGAACGCTTGTAGAATTGCTACATGAGAATTGGCTATCTATTCCGTACAACAGAGTCCTCGAAATCTCAGCCCTATTAGGCGATACTGCAATCAGAAGATATGCAAATGAAGTAATCATCTGTCCATCTGCTCTCAGAAAGGGTATATTCAACATGCAGTATTAGATTATATAGACCATATTTCAACAACTACTACAGCAAGCTCGTTTCATCGGACAAGTATATCACTTTTCCCGTACTCAACTGGTTACAATGAAGGGGGAAAACAAGAACCGCTTACAGTAAGAGACAACAAAGTCATGCCAATACCTGAGCTTCCAGATTTCTTCACAAATGTAACCCATTCAGTTATCAAAGGCAAAATTGAACCATCCAAGGTATACGTTCCTATCAACCTTGATAGTGAGCGTGCACAATTACAGCTAAACAACGAGCTCGAATGGCTAAAAATTGTATGCCTTACTCAAATGCTGTCTGGAAGATATGAATCTCACATAGTCAGCAAACCACGCTGCGTCGAAATGGGTATTGCATTTGAAATAAATATAACATGTACCTTACAGAATGCAGCTCACTCAGTGGCGACCGTACGTCATGTTGTGGATACGGTCAGGGATACGGTCGCATACCCCTGCTCAAACACCTATCCTCACCGCAGATCGGCCAATATATGTTGTAGCAAAACAAATGCAACGGAACTGGGCCAAAGAGTATGGAGAAGACAAGTGTGTCAACGTGTTTGGCGGCCTTTATAATTATAGAGATGGCTGTGCTGAAATACATTGGATCATTTCTCCACTCAAGCAGAAGGACAGAAGCCCTTGCAGAGGAAGAGGTACCATCCTCATTTTTTACTGCATCTAGTGTGACAAAAACACGCAAAGCTCACCAAGTTACAGCATTTGCCCTGTTCAAGCTTCTGAAGGATTCATACAATTCATATTGTATCGGATGTGGCGGGGAAAAACATCCGTCTCTTGACTTTGTACCTTGGTGCAACAAACGGGTAAAAGAAAGTCCACAGTTCAACTACTGGTTCATTGTGTTGTCAATGGAACTGACTTTTCTGTCAGTAATAAGGTCGTTTTGGGCTAATTTCAAGCACTTATGCCAAGCATTAGCAGCATTGATACCTTTCTTCTTCTCAAACAACATCGTCAACTATGCATGCTGGCTACCGGTGCACCTGAAAGACATGCTTACCTTAGATGTTAAACGACGGGAAATTTGTTGTATTCAATACGAAGTGACCTTTCTCTGCAATGGCAATCGACCAGGCCAATGAGCAGTTTAATGCTACAATCAAAGGAGGAGGGGTTGTAGGTATGAAAGAAGACCCTTCTGCATTAAGAAGATGGATGGTAGCTGGACATGAAGTTTCACGCAGCACTTCATGAATATATCAGTCGGGCTGCTTACTAAACAGGATGCATATGGTGACAATGTTTTGAACCGTTAATGGAAGCTGCAAGCCCTGCTGATTGGGGATGGATAACGCAAAGTAACATGTGGAGGGTTCACTGGACCTCAATGGCACCAATAGCAGAGAGCTGCAAACAGCTGACATAGTGCGGGTGCAAGAAGAAATGCATTTGACACTGCAAATACTTACAAAAATGGAATTGCCTGTACCGAACTATGCTTCAAGATGGGAAACATAGCATTTGAACTTCAGTTTAAGGGAATTGCTTCGGAAACAGAATTTTTGTGACAGAAAATGTACACAAAACTCATTTTTTACGGTGTTGGAACAGGTTTTTCTACACAAGTAGTTGTTTATCAGGAATATCATATGACATGGTTTGTTTGAAATAATTGCCATTATTCTGAGGTGACAATGATTTATTAATGATGGTTAACTTGAAATATCCGTCGGTGGCGACCATCCTGGAAAATGGCCGCCATATTGAACTTTTCGGATGGCTAACGACTGATACGATGTTAGCACATCTTTGTGAACGTTTATGCCAAGTTTCATGCTTGCTCCGCAAATTGCACATTTTTGCATTAAAACGATCAGTTATCAAAAAAAATTGTAGCATTTCATTAGTAAGATAATATATAATTAAGTGACTCCCCCCCCCCCCCCCCCCCCCCCCCCCCCCCCCCCCGCGCAAAATACGCCTCTTTTGCGGCAATTTTGAATAATTCCTTGATATTCATATTTTATGTGTTTCGAATACATTTGAGGCAAATTTAGTTTATTTTATGGCAAATTGTACCAACAACTGAGTCCTAAGTGATATTTTGTATTTTCGGCGGCCATCTTGGACGCCATCTTGAATTGCGATGTTGTCCCACGGCTTTGCTAACTGCATCAACCGGATTCATAATCTGCAGACTCAGACAAACGGTTTGGTATATAGAAACCTATGTTTACAGGCGAATACCAGTTGACTGTCTTAAATGGTCTGATATTTGCAGTACTATTTATCGTCCTAAAGATATGGGATGCATTTAAACAACACAGTACAGTTGAGCGTCACTGGAGACAAAATAACACGTGTCTGCAATATCGTTTCAAAGTTAAATTTTAACAGTATGACTGAATAAATTTCATAAAAGTGTCAAATTGTTTGGATCCTGATCAGACGCCACGTGACGTGGAGTCTGATCAGGATCCAAAATGTTTATAAACGCGCCTTTTGGCGTTATTGATAGTGAAAGGGTTAAATTTAAAAATAAAACATAGAGAAAGGCAGAAGTTGTTATTTCAATCTTGAACTAAACTACAGGCAGCCGCTGTTCAACAAAATAGAAAATGAAAATGTTTTTTGAAAATGTAGATAAATTAGGGTAATCATAGTGAAATATAATTTGACATATTTTTTTTTTTATCACGAATATGAATTGCTTAAGAATAACGTATTTATTCAACTAAAATCCCAATTTGGGAATGTCGTAGTGGTCCGTATCTAACGTTTCCGGTAAAGTCAGCTGAAGTGCGTTCAAGTTATCGAAACATATTTTGATAGTTTTGTTTTGAATGTTTTAGCGTCTCGCCCTTAACTGGTCTGTATAACAGACTTGAAACGTCTGTGATGGGGGACGTTCATTTACTGATAGTGAACAGGCTACATGCTGATAACGTATTCGAGTTGAATCTGAGATCGTTCTAACGCTTCTGATTGGTCAGATTGATATAAAAGCATACTGCTCAAACCTAACTAATAAACCCAGACTCGTCTAAAATGCTCGTAGTATGGGCACTGTTTTCTTTTGGGGTCAGTTACGTACACTCAGGATGAATTATTAATTCCCGTTTAAACGCAAAAATAAACGTAAATGACCTTTTATTGAACTTTCTTACTATCAAGATACAAACGGTTTTGCAGTAATAACAACAAAGACTTGTCCATAGCGATTTTAATTTCTCGTTAAATTGATGTTGGAAACTGCGGAATGATAGTGTGACATAAATTAAAAATATGAATGACAAACACTCAATGGCTAGAGCATATAACCAACCTTCTGATTTGTTAGTAAGCTCTTGTTACACAGTTATACGTAAATCTATTTACCCAGACAGTTTCGCGAACTGGACTGTTCGCTTGATCACTGGCAACTGATCCGCGAGAACTGGAATTTACTTCCGCATTGAAAGCTAGTCAAGTCCCTTACAAAGCTTAAGGAAAAAGGGAAGACCACCTTCCAACAATATGACTACCTCTATCAAACATCAGAAACATACACCGTATGCACTGTACCACCAAGATTCACAAAAAAGACACGCCCAAAAGACCCATAGTGGACTATACAGGCTCTATAGGGTACAACACATCTTGATCGCTGGCCGATCTCTTGGGACATAATTGCCACCATGTCAATAATTCAAAAGATCTCTGTGAGTAATTGAATTCATATGGTGGCACGGTTCTGACACCAGTCACCACTTAGCTTTTCTGAGAAAAAAATCCAGTTAATATCTGACATAATTATCTAGTAAGTGGAAAGTGGATTCTTTTCGTGAAAACCTGATAATTATCTTAACGCATCAAATGACCTGTTAGTGCCATATACTGTCACCACAAATTAAAATTACACCAAAAACTTTCATGAAAAAAGTCTTGTTAACTTAATTAAAGTTGGTGATGTTCGGTGATATTCATTGCAGAAAACATCCTCCTTCACAGAAGAGTCACATGCGTACTAATAAATGTTCTACACAACTAAAATGCACACCTATAATAATCATTAAGTATATACATTGGAGAAAATGTTATTCTTTCCCAATAAACGCGTTTACGCTAAATCTATTATTTCCCATGCAAACAGTTTGGAGCCAGATCAGTCGTACGTTTCGTTTGTGTTTATAGGGGAAAGAATAACGTTTTCCTTCACTGTATCTGTCCTATGCAAATAGTGTAGATGCAGATCGAAAGGCTCATAGACTCCGTTAATAGTTTGTTTGTGTAATCAGGTGGCTGCTTGGGGCGGATGAAAGTATAGCAGTAACCAATGGGCTCTCTGATTTACTTTTATCGTGTTTAAAGCTGTCACCTGTCTGTTTTACAATCATCTATCTTTTTTTGGTAATAGAAAGGTTTATTGTATCTACTTTTATGATATCTAACTCATTCAACCATTGCGACGAGTAGACTCGTCCTTCACAACAGTGTGCTCTAGTGGAGTAAATATGCTTTAGGTAAACGGTGTAGACCCAAATCAGAGAGCTCCTAACGGAAACATTTGACCAAGGTCTATGCTGTTTGTCATTTTGTAAATATACGTGTAGTGTTTAAAGAATCCGAAATAGTCAAAGTCCGAATACAACGATATTCTATTTTTAGATAACTGGTAACACGAAAGTTCTAGTTAAGTAACTAGATAAATTCGTTAAGTGGTGGCAGTTTAAAGCAGTATCATGACAAAATTCGTGTTCAGATATATATTTATCTGGTTATCGTGAACAGTTTTCACATTCCACTTTACAAATAATTATCTGAAAACTAACGTGAACGTTTTGCGAAAACTAACTAGTAGAGTATCTATGTGAGATATTAACAGGAATTTATCTTGATAAATATGTGGTTAACTGGTGTCAGAAATATGCCACCATAAATTCAGTTATGTTAGAGGAAGATGAAATGCTTGTGTCAAATGCTGTGGTTTCCCTCTCCACTAACACACCTATTGACAAGTCGCTATCAATTATTAGAGACAGATTATAGGAAGAAAGTACGTTATGAGATAGAACCAAATTAAACGTAGAAGACGTTATGATAATGTTGGAGTTCATACTTACCACAACATACTTTATGTTCCGTAGGGATATCTACAAACAAAAGTTCGGCACCGCCATGGGCAGCTCCGTATCCCCTGTTGTAGCCAACCTCTTTTTGGAATACCTGGAACAACAGGCAATAGCTACAGTCACCATTAATTGCGCGCCCCGACTGTGAAAACTCTATGTTGATGACATCCTGGAGGTGATTAAGAGAAGTAGGACACAGAAACTCACATACCACCTCAATACAACAGATGCAACTGGGAGCATCAAGTTTACCCATGAAGAAGAGTCGGAAAACAGTATCCCTTTCCCTGGACATATTAATCGTGAAGAAACAGGATGGCAGCCTGAAAGTTCTTGTTTACCGGAAAAGGACATACACAGATCAGTACGTACACTTTAATTTACACCACCCTCTGCAACATAAGCTAGGAGTGATCCAGACTTTGATGGACAGGTGTAATATCGTGGTGACGGAACAGAGGGACAAGAAGAAAGAACGTGAAACAAGCATTTATGAAGTGTGGTTACCCATCTTGTACTTTTAAGAAAGTGGTTAATAGAAAGAAAAGATCAGGGGAAAAGAAAGTGAGTGAAAACAAGGACAAGTCAGTTGTTGTCGCGGTTCTCCCTTTTATCAGTGGTGTGTCAGAAACCCTGAAGCGTGTGCTCAAGCGACATAACATCTTTGTATCTATGAAGCCCCACCAAACTTTACGTAACATGCTAATACACCCAAAGGACAAACAGGAAAAATTAGACACTTGCAAAACCGTGTACCAAATAGACTGTCAAAACTGTGAGCATAGTTACGTGGGGGAGACAGGCAGAAAACTAAAGACAAGTCTGTGGGGGCACTAGAAGGATGTCGAGACGCACACTAACAGGTCATTCACGCGGTCAGAAAGAAAAGTGTCACTAACCGAGATGTACAAAAGCGCAATCACGGACCATGTGGGACGCAACACCCATGTGATCGATTGCGACACACCAAAGCTACTTGACAAGGAGAGTGACCAAAGAACGAGACACATAAAGGAGGAGGCCATACGTATCCGAACCAACCAGAATGTGATAAACCGGGACAGGGGCGTTCCGGCTAAGTCAGGTCTACAATCCTATGTTTGCTACCACTTCCGGTAGCAACAAGGAGAAGCGAATCCCAGTTCCCGCGAATCAGTTGCCAGTGATCAAGCGAAAAGTCAAGTTCGCGAAACTGTCTGGGTAAATAAATTTACTTATAGCAGAATAACAAGAACTTACTAACAAAGCTTTCTACCTGCTAAATGTACCTTTTCGCAAATATTCCGATTTGTTTTCATTCTGTATAACTGTTCCCTATTCTGTTCTGCTTAAAACCGGCGTCTACATCGTCAATCAGAATAATCGTTTAAAGAATCCACCTAAAATATATACATGCAGAACGAGTATCAAACAGTTTGGATTCTGATAAGATGATGTACATGTATTACTCTGATTTTGATCAGACTGTTTGTAAATTTGTCAATGAAAGTTTCATTTCTGTGATTGTTGTATAGTTCAGTGCTTAGACACGTTTTAAGTCGTTATGCGAGGTTACTCGTATTAAAAGATTTTATGAAAGAAATTGGGAGAGATGTTTTTTCATCCAGTTTCATTTTAATAAACAATAATCTGTCTAAATTGTTCAAACAGTGTAATATTCTGCATTCTGTTACACTGCATATGTGTTTACTTTAGTTTAAATTAATAAGAATAACGTCTTTCCCACTCCACTGTAACATAGTTACAATTGACGTGTTAGAGTATCATTTATTTCTTTAAACTTACAGAAGCAATATATGAGACATTAATGGATCATACGTTTGAATACTCAAGTTTTCAGACCAGTTTATCATCCGTGTATTAATACTGATTAAATATGTTTTTTATGTTGCAACTGCTGATTGTCATTAATTTCTGAAGTGCATGATACCCTAAGGACGTCTGTATTAGTGCAGTTGCCCGGGAACCACCAATAAATCACACACGAATGTACAGTACAGTTATTGCAGCCAATCTAGTACCTTCGCTGCAATGACGTCATATGCTTTAAACAATTGTCGTCTGTTTCCATTTCTCAAATTAACTTTTTAGGACAACTGACTTAAGTACTATCTCTATGAAGGGAAAACAGTTTGGATTCTGATTTGACGTCGCGTAACGCAGCGTCTGATTAGGATCAAAACTGAGTATAAATTGTTCTTGTACTCGGGGTAAGACTGTTGTCCAATCCATTTCATTATTTGAATAAAATATTGTTTAAACCAAGACCGTGAATGGGTTAAGCAAACATTCAATAAACGATATGAGTTGACTTCTTAAAACAAGTGGTTCATTAAAGCGGGATGGAAATAATGCAAAATTAGTCTACAGGAGCATTTTGCATCATTTATTTCTTGCACTAAGCAGCCACTTGTCTAAACCCTTTCACTCTCAATGACGCTTAAAAGCGCGTTTACAAACAGTTTGGATCATGATCAGACGCCGCGTTACGCGGCGTCTGATCAGGATCCAAACTGTATAAAACTAGTTTTGAAATTTCTTCAGTCAAACTGCCTTAAATCTTAATTTGAAATGATATAGAAGACAACAATATTGAAGCAGACGACAATATGACGGAGAAGGGGTAACAACCTCACGATCAATTAGACCATGAAAGAGAATATTCTGACACTGGATGATCGCACAACAAAAGCTTGATTGTAGTTGCATTACAGGTACAGAAAAGTTTCGTTAGTACGATCGAATAACCGAATATTGTTGAAGGCATCTGAAGCGTAAAGCAAATCTAGATTAAAGCAGACACCTCTTACAGGAGCTTTCGGTCTTACTTTCATCTTACTCTAAGCGACAACCCGTCGTAAGCACTAAAACGAGTATTCTGCATGAACGGTTATTATATACAGTGGAGAATCTGTTATTCTTTCCCGTTTAAACGCAAACGCAAAACACTAAAACGTAGAAAATACAACTTTTGGACAATTCTGATAGTTCATGTTTATCTTGGTGGCAAACAGTTTGGAGTCTGATCTGGCTCCAAACTGTTTGCACTGCAAATAATAGTTTTAGCGTAAACGCGTTTATTGGGAAAGAATAACGTTTTCTCCACTGTAGCGGGATTCTACTGTTTGGCAATTAAAAGGAACACGCACATTGCAAGATAAAGTTATGAAAACATGTGCAAAAATATATTTATACTAAGTCTACTAAACTAACGTGTGCTTGGACTTTGCAATGAACTCTCCCTTATTGCTTGCTGAAAGTGTTCATTATAGCTAAACATGTACAAAGATGATCGAAAGACACTGCGGCTTTTGACAATTCATCATATAAAATAACACACAGTACAGAGTCTACACGTTTTGCAAATGGTAAGTTTTTAGACGACGTATACCAATAAGTTACCACTACATTTGTACAAAGCCGCTCACATGACAATTTCCCCCTTCAGTCCCAAGCTTGACACCATTTAAATATGCCATTTGGATTCAGATCAGACGCCGCGTCAACCTTCCTAAAAGTGTAAGTTTCAAAACAATAAAGCAGACGATTTTTCTGCAAGCAGTCGGAATTATGGCAGTGACTGTGTTAGACGGGAACCGCTCAAAATCCCCTTGGTAAAAATCCCCTTGGTAAAAACCCTGTAAATTTCACCAAGGGGATTTTGACTACCCTGTCAGTTTTGGACCAAGAGGATTCTGACCAAGGGGATTTTGACATACACTCTTGTTAGACGGGTTATGACGTCATGATGTCAGTGAAAGGATTCAATATTTTAATTCTAGATCAACTGCGAAGAAACTGGGAAACCGTGTAGAGAGGAGACGACGCTATGTTTGGCCATTACACGCGATAGTGCTAAAACAATTACATGTACGTTCTTTGCAAATAGTTTGGAATCTACTCATACGTCGAGTAACTCAGACTTTTGCCAGGTTTCCAAAATATCTGCCATCCACTGCATGAAATGTAATAATTCGCCAACAGTTTGAAAACCCTGTCATTTCATTTCCTACATTGTAATGCGTTTCATTGTGTCTAATCGGGATATTATAATGTATTTCTCACTGTTATAGACGATGTAAAACACGTTAAAGATTTCAATTTTCCTTGATACATTTGGGGGAATCTAAGTGTAAACGCAGTGCAGTGAAATGTAGAAAATGACAGGTTCCTAAAGATATTGACAATTTATTTAAATCTGAGTCCCAAAAGTATATATGTAGGCTAATCAAACACAAGGTAACCTGGCATTGGATCTGGCTTACACTGTTAGCAATACATATAGAGTTTCAGCATAATTGTTGCTATTTAACCACAATGCCATCTGTCAGCTTTTTTGTAAGTTTAGATGCGGGGTTGCGCTAATACGCATTGAGACAGGAAGATATGAGAAAATGGCTGAGCAAGATCGTAAATGCCCATTTTGTAAAACAATTGTCGAGGATGAGGCATATGTAATTTTAGACTACGGAATTTAGAACAAATTTACCTTTAAAAGCTTCTGATGCCTGTCTTGGCTTTAAGGATTCTAGTAAACTTGAGCAACTAAAGATTTTATTTACCCATCCAATTCTGAAACGTATATATGTGCCTTAACCTGTTTTAACATTCTAAAAAGAAGAACTGAACTTTGATGTAAGTAATACATCTTTTTTATTCCTGTTAGACTAAGGTCTTACCCATCACATGTGCATGCTGCTAATAAGATCATTTTTTATCTGATCAAAGATGACAACGGCTTCTTTAAATCATTTCTTAATAATACGCATTAGTGTACTTTTTTGATTTTCAGATTTGTTTCCCACTTTTGTCTTTTATTACATCGATTAACAGTACCCACGTGGTCTTAATTGTGTATATACATGTGTTGATTTATACTCATAAATGAAACGAATAATTTAAATGATATTTGAAAAGTGGTAGTCTCTTATAATTCCTAGAAAGAATAGCTGCGTACGCTATAGTTACTGTATATATGATACCAGTATGGCGAGCTTACTCGTAGATTTGTTTTTATCATTTTGTAGTTGCCGATCTAACATGTGAGTGTCTCTGTAGCAATGATTAACAGCATGCATTTACGAATTATGTCATTTAAGCAAAATGAGAGGATACAGCATCGAGGCACGTTGGGTCATGACCTTGCTTCATTTTACTGACATGAGCTCCGACGAACCATATTAGTCGAGCAATCATGTTTTCATGACCTGTGCATTCTCACGGAAATCCTTTTCACAATTTGCTCTTGTCCTGACATAGAGGTACATAAATATTCCCCTGCATCCTGACAAGTGTAACCGGCTCTCCCTTCGGGGTTCTCTTGATAACAGAGTTGCCTGAAAATAGGCGAAGAGTGGCGTAAGTAAACACTCTTGGGTTTAACTCAGAACAGAAACGTGGCTCTCGCCATGAGACATTTATTACAGTGCCATGCCGTCCTAAGACGAAGCATGAAAAACAATACAAATATATGAAATGAAAGGTTGTCATACAAAGTCGTAACATAAACATCACCTAATATCGTAAGAACAATCAATTACAACAAACTAACCTGAAAATAGGCGAAGGGTGGCGTAAGTAAACACTCTTGGGTTTAACTCAGAACAGAAAACGTGGCTCTCGCCATGAGACATTTATTACAGTGCACCGCGCATGCCTAAGCATGATGGGAATAAGCCTAAGGTTAAAGGTTGGTTAGTGACAGTTAAAGTGAAAGTAGGAATGATATTAGGAGCTGTGCATGACGGATATGGATGACCAATGATGATGAAAAATGAATTGTATGGGGTTTGATATGACAAATGAATGAAGCTGGATGAACTATGATTGACTGTGAACATAAAGGTTACTACATAAATCTACCCTGTAACACAAGTATTTTATTTAAAGCAGTTTGAAAATAAAGCAGAAAGCTCCAAATGAACTATCTACTTTACTTTCAACTACCTGTCTTAAACACTTAAAAAGTCACGGAAATAGGCATGATCCTGATATGACTGATATACCGTAGTAGGGAAGACTTCATTCTTTTCCGAAACAATTATTTCCATTGCAAACAGTTTTGGGCCAGACCAGGGGCCCGTTTTACTAAACTACTTACGCACAACTTTTGCGTAAGTCAAAATTTTAAATTTTAATTATTTTTTTTTATTATCAGTTGCTACAAACAGCAAATAGCCAGATCAGAGGACGCGCTTTTAGCGCGTCCTCTGAGCTGGCTATTTGCTGTTTGCAAACGTTTATGATCGAAAAATAAGAGTAACACGATTTTGACTTACGCAAAAATTTTGCGTAAGTAGTTTAGTAAAACGGGCCCCAGACGCCGGGTAAGCCGCTGTCTGACCTGACTCCAAACTGTTTACCTCTGAAATAAAATAAAATCGTTACAAATTTAAAAGAAAATGATGCTATATTCTATATTTCATTGCATTAGTTTGTGTTTCTTTTGTGTTTAAATGGGGAAAATACCGCATTTTCCACTATAAGAAACTTTATTTATAGTCAGTTGTTTACAAACACAGATTTAATATTAACTAGAATATAATTACCACTAATATTACTGAAATTACTGCGTGTATCATGTACATGTATACATATTGTGAAAAATGAACAACGGAAGCAAAAGCTAGAAAGTTTCGGTTTTTGTAAGATACAGTCTGTATATGATTATTGTGTTTCCAGCGGTTATTTCTGGAAAGACCACCATATGTTATTATTACGATGTTCCATGAAATAACTAAATTATATATCGTCTAATAAGAAACCATGTTGTTGCACTACATACAGCGGTGTTCCTGATAATAGCCTTTGTTCTAAGCTCTTTACCCCATAACCTGTTTCTAGTTTTGAAGACAGGTAATCACTTAAAGCAGGTTGAAAGTAAAGTCGAATGCGCATTAAAGTGCATTCTGCTTACTTTCAGCTTGCTTCAATCGTATGCTAAGATATAGAATATATTTCATACGGTGTACAATTACATGTATAACTGTACTTACTGGAACCAATACCTTCAGTTGGTAAATTAATTAAAGGCGTAAAAAGGCATATTTTCCATACGGGGGCATGGGTTAAAACGAGTATTTCAACTGACACAGACTGAAGCCAAATCAAACATTGAGTACAGTGGAGAAAACGTTATTCTTTCCCAATAAACGCGTTTACGCTAAAACTTTTATTTACAGTGCAAACAGTTTGGAGCCAGATCAGACGCCGGGTAACCCGGCGTCTGATCAGGCTCCAAACTGTTTGCCACCAAGATAAACAAGAAATATCAGAATTGTCCAAAAGTTGTTCTTTTCTACGTTTTAGTGCTTTGCGTTTGCGTACGTTTGCGTTTAAACGGGAAAGAATAACAGATTCTCCACTGTAACACGGTGCATGATCGTCAACTAGACTACATCGTCACAGTATTCAAGCACCTGTATTGCGTTCGCGTTTCGGTTTGTTGACTGTTAAATCTTTGGAGTTTTTTTCTCTGTTATAAATATATTTTTAAACAGTAAGAAATTCGTGTGACGTTTAAGTCTGATATGGTATGTAAATAATGGGGAACATCGATTACTCGAGCTAGCTTTAGTCGCACTCGTATGTCCATAGTCGAAAATTGATAACGCGAGATCGCTTTAGTCAAACATATTAGTATTTCAAAGTTAAAGCGCGACTAAACCAGGTTTTAACATTAAAACACGCTGGTTCTACTTAACAAATTCAGACTGTTGGGGTTTGACTGAACATTAAACTAAGATGGCAATTTAGATATGGTGAACAAAGATTAAAAACTCTGAACTTATTAATACTTTGCTAATATAGAATTTGATGAAGAGTTTTCTCCCTTCTATGTTGAGAGTGGGTGTTCTGTCGATTTGACTTTTTATTTCATTTCGAATTCATTCATCGAAGTATCTATACTACTCAAAAAATGGACTCGAGTGTGTGTCAGGCTGACGTACTTTGAAAAATAAGCCACGCTGTTCAAATGCCTTTGTTGGGAAAGAACAACGCCTTCAGCATTAATATCTACGTATATTCACAAACATTTAATTGTGATAAGACACACACACACACGCACGCACGCACGCACACACGCACTGAATGTACGTACGCTTCTGCTTAAAGCAGGATGAAAGTAAAGCAGAGAGCTCATATGAGCTATCTGCTTTACTTTCATTTTGCTTTAACTGTCAATATATTAATACCATTAATTTGTCTGCTTCTTTGTTGTTGCTACATGTATATAGAAAGGTTTTTCTGTACAAAAACACAGTGACATTTTCGTTATACGTGTACATGTATGGGATGGTTTCAATAAGCCGTTATCTTGCTTGTAACGACATAATTTGCATTTGAAAACAGCCTAGATTCATTTCAGACAACGAGTAACTCGTCGTCTGGTTATGGTTAAGACTATATGCTTTTGAAATTTTTATCAATGCTTCATGCGTTAACAAATTCATAAAGCTACTGTTTAGATTGCTTCTAAAAACGATAATATTTCAAAAGAAGTTGATTTAGTATGAAAAGAATTGTTATACATGTATTACGCCGCTCTTTTATGTTTATATTGAATCCACCGTGATATTGTTACAAACCTAAGATCTACAACATTATAAATATAGTGGAGAAGACGTTTTTCTTTCCCCAAAACGCGTTTACACTAAAAATAACCAATTTCATTAAATACCGTATTGAGCCAGATTAGACGCCGATTGACCCTGTCTGTTTTTATTTCGTTTCGTATTAAAGGGAAACATAAACTTCTGATCCCTTGTTCATGTGGTTATATTGCAAAGTGAAAGTTAGAATTTTAATGTTTATTACTATCAGATATTCTTTACTATGGTTACATTGGAGAAGACTCCAAACCGTTTGCCACTCAGATTAACATAATTTCTTTTTCACGCAGTTGTTATTTTGTTCTTTACATGCGCTATATGCGTTTCGTAATGTGTGAACAGGAAAGAATAAAGTATTCTCCGCTGTTCAAAGTGGATAAAAATGAAATTATACATAATATGTTTTGCTTGCATAACAGACATCTATTATTACAATAAGAGAACGTGCGTATATAAAAGGAGATAATACATAGTACTGATAGAGATAGTTATATGTCTTACTATAATAAGACGATACATAAAAGAGAATCGGTAATTTAAAAAAGGTAGGCACAAAGGGTAATTTTAGATAGGATGATACATACAGTAAGACAGACGTGATCACGTTAAAATTGTTGTTGTTGCAGTCTTCGTAAGTCTCTGTCTGTAAGTCTGAATGTATTCTCTTTCTGTCTTTCTATGTTTGTGTGTGTGTGGGTGTCTCTCTCTCTCTTTCACTCTCACTCACTCACTAGCTCTCTATCTCTCTTTTATTTCTTACATAGTCTAAACTTTTCAATTTCACACACAAATGTAGAAAGCAATACCTGGTAGCTTTCGTCCGAGTACTTCGGACTTCGTCAGCCAACTGTTCTGACATCTCATTGGGGATTAACACCGCTCGAGGCCTTCGTGAGCGATGTTAATGTTGAGTCCCAGATGTGCGGAAGATTGTACCGGCCCCCGTCCCTGTTTAGGGCTGGTTTGTGCGCTCTTATGTAGATAGATTATTTCACCCCCCGCTCAAACCATGAGGGTTCTCTGTTTAGAATAGTCACTGATTCAAGAGAAACATAATGTCCTGGCGAGTCCTTGTGAATATGGCGTGATACCTCACTTGTACTGGAGCTAGGCCGCCTATGCTCCATCAACCTCTCTGTTTCCCCGATGTAATCCTGGTCACACTGATCTTGTTCATGTCCTTCACATTTGATATGGTAGATTGGGCCACATATGTCCTGTTTCTTAGATTTGTCCTTGGGGTGCACTAGGGTTTGTCTAAGTGTCCTATGGGGCTTAAAACATACATTTATGCTGTGTTTGCCAAACACCCTTCTCAAGGTTTCAGATTTTCCCTTGATGTATGGTAGGACAATGTTGCCTTTAGAGTCTTTCTTTCTAGAGTTTGTTGTTTTAGTTTTATTTCTTGTCTTTGAGAGTTTGGCTGTCACTTTCTTTATCGCCCACTTGGGGTAGTTACACTTTTGAAGGGCATTGTTGACGTGGCGTATCTCGGTTCCCAGATCCTTTTGGTCGGATGTCACTGTTTCTGCCCTCTGATGCAGGGTACGCACAACACCTAGTTTGTGTTCCTCGGGATGCGCCGACTCAAAATTTAAATATTGGTCTGTATGGGTGGATTTACGAAAGACAGTAGTTTTGATTGTGCCATCAGGTTGTCTTATGGTGTTCGTGTCCAAAAATGCCAATGTGTTATTTTCTTCTGTCTCTATAGTGAATTTGATATCCGGGTCAATACTGTTAATATGATCTGTGAACTCACTCACATATTCCTTCCTTTGCTTGGTGTGTGTGTCATCCACGTATCTGTACCACCATCCAGGTGGGTGTGGAGCTGTGGAAAGTGCTATGGCTTCAAAGTGTTCCATGTACAGATTACAGACAATCGGAGACACAGGAGAGCCCATTGCCGCACCATGGATCTGAAGGTAATATGTCCCATCGTAAACAAAATATGTGCAATTTAGGCACAACTCTAATAGTCTAGTCACACGTTCTGGGGATAGAGATGTTCTCTTTGAGAGAGAGCTGTCACTGCATAATCTGTCTTTTATGACGTTGAGTGCTCTGTCAACCGGTACACTGGTAAACAAAGCACTGACGTCTCTTTTATTGTCTATCTCTGTCTCTCTATCGTCTGTCTGTCTAGCTGTATGTCTCTGTCTGTCTTTGTTTCTCGCTCTATGTCTGTTATCTTAGTCATACATGTACTATCCGTTAAAGCCAAATGCCATGTTCCTAGATGGACATTTTAAATCAAGAATTGTATAGCTGCTGATTGATATAGATGTCACAAGCTATGTTTACGTTGGCAACAAGATTAATAGATAGCCGTGCCCAGTTAATGATTGTTGGTGCATTAATGATACTGATTAACTTATAGTTACTCCAGATTAATAGGGATAGTTTCTAAATGAGAATGATATTGATGCTATCTATGGAAGTGGTCATCATTATTGGCGTATGTTATCTTGGTACATCGTATAGCAATGTAACCCTCTTCACTGCGTTATCACTAGTACAATCATTATTTGAAAATAGTTTGACTCCTGATCAGACACCGAGTAAAGCGGCGTCTGATCAGATTCAAACTGTCCGGCACTCGTATTGAGTGTAATTCACTTATGCTCGCTTTGTAATAGTCGTCGGTAAAATATGTCGTCTGCATTAATTCTCTTTGTTGATAATATAGTTCTGTTCATTTTCTTTCAGAAAATAAAATCAGAGAGTCAAACAATCAGGACCCATATGACACGACGAGCTACTCAGTGTCCCATCTGGATATAAAGTGTTGCAGTAGTTATAATAAATAAACGTTCACCGGCATCGTTTAGAGGGTCAAACAAATACAGTTGCATTAATGTTTAATTTTTGTAATATAAATAAACCATTGAAATGCATTTGATGTCTGATCAGGATCCAATCTCTGAACCCTCGTTTCAGTATTCTTTTTCAGACAAAGTGGCTTAAATCTGATTTTGGAAGAATATTGCAGACGATGTAATTGTAGAAGTAGAGTTTATAAAGTAGACGATAAGATTTGATCGTGCTAATAATAATGGACCATTCTAAAACAGAAGTATATATACATGTACTACGGTAGCAGTTTTAATATAGTTATCTAATGAAACCACATAATATAAAAAGCTCTGCCTGCAAGGTTAAAGTCCATCGTGGGGAAGACATAATTCTTTCCTGGTTAAACGAATAGCAATGAGGTAAAATGCAGAAAATGTCAAATGCCTGAAAGTGTTGACGATTCTTTTCAATCTTAGAGACAAAACGACGAAAAGTAGTACGGTAAGCACTAGTCATGGAAATACGTGTTTTAGCGTAAAAGCATTTATTGGGAGGTAATCACATATTCGCCACTACACTAGCAGTTTTGATACAGCTGTTTAATGATGTATACCTAAAGCTCTGACTGCTAGTATGTGTCCATCATTTTGCAATTGCAGTGGAGAAGACGTTATCAATTTATTACCGTTTAAACGAAACGCACAGTAGTAAAAGAAAATGACAATTTCTTGAATTGGTGACGATACTTTTAAATCTGAGTGGCAAACAGGTTGGAGTCATACAGTGGAGAATCTGTTATTCTTTCCCAATAAACGCGTTTACGCTAAAACTATTTTTTACAGTGCAAACAGTTTGGAGCCAGATCAGACGCCGGATAACCCGGCGTCTGATCAGGCTCCAAACTGTTTGCCATCAAGATAAACAAGAATTATCAGAATTGTCCAAAAGTTGTTCTTTTCTACGTTTTGGGGCGTTGCGTTTGCGTACGTTTGCGTTTAAACGGGAAAGAATAACAGGTTCTCCACTGTACATTGTGTATCTGACTCCAAACTGTTTGCAATGAAAATATCTGTTTTTTTTTTTTTTATTATGTAATGTTTTATTTCTCAATATACATATACAGACAAATATAAGACACACAATGAAATATTACCATAATACAGCATATATTAGTTTCTTAACAAGTATATTGTATGTCTATTTATGTATAGCAAGGAATAATTTATGTAAAGTGAGAAAAGAAAAAGTTGCGGAAAAGAGTAGGGAAAAAAAAGTTTGAAGAAGAAGAGTGTTTTACTCCATGTGTTTGCAAACTTTTATTACATGTTATAGGTTCAACTGTATTTTGTCCCACTTGCCGTTATGCTGTTCAACTTTATTTTTTGCCGTTGCTATCGTTCGCTCTATGTTTTCAACCTGTTTCAGATATTTTATAAAATTAACAAATAAGGGAATTGCATTTTCATATTTATTTTTGTAAATGAAATATTTCGCATAAATCAGTATGGTATTTATCAAAGATGAGAAACTACTCCACTCCGTATATCCAAGTGATATTAAAATATAATTTAGATTTAAATTAACTTGTTTTTCGTTTAAATATATTTCTAAACTTGTCCACAGTGCTCTGGAATATTGACATTCCCAGAATAGGTGTTTGTTTGATTCTATGTGCATGGCACAAAAGTCACACAAGCTCGAATTTTCTAGTTTGCATTTATACAAAAATTGTTTGTTTGGTATAATTCGCATTATGTATTTGTATTGGAAAGCTCGCATTTTGGTATCGATTAAGGATTTGAAGGGTACTATGTGTACATCCTTCCAGTTGATATCTGTGTTTTCCTTTTCCCATTTAATATGAGGTTTTATTATGGTGTTGTTATGTAATTCTTTCAGTTGTTTATTGTACAGTAATTTATTGGTACTATTAGATTGTTGGACTTGTTGCAATAAGTCTTCTCGTATATTCTTATCAGCTATGTTGCCTGTTTTCATTTTTTGCTTCCATAGTTTTGGTATGCTTTCCAGTAAAATATAGTATTTAAGGAAGTCTGAGTTTTGAAGGAGGTACTTGGTTTTTACAAATTGAAATGTATAGAACGTTTTGAGTCTGTTGTCGAAAACGTGTTCAATGTATTTGATACCTTTTGAATACCATTCATTATAAAATAGCGTTTTATTTTTGTTTTTTATAAATGAGTTGTTCCATAATATTTGTTTATTTATTTCTTCAGGCTTGCTTTCGAAATTTATGTTTGACCATGCCTGTATTATGTCTTTTAGAAATATTGGCAGAGAGTTGTATTGATTTTTTGTAGAGTCTTTGTTGTTTATATTGCATTCAAAAATTAATTTCCCTCCTATTTTGGCTAATTTATTAATATATATGTGTTTCCAATCGCCATCATTTTCATTATTTGTCAATCTCTTCACCCATCCTGCTTTAATTGCTTTTATGAATATATTTAAATCAATCAATTTCAGTCCTCCATTTTCGTAATCTTGTATGATTGTTTTTCGACTTATTTTGTCTGGTTTTCCATCCCATAGATAATCGTAGATAGTTGAATTTATTACATTTATTAGTTCTGGTGTTGGACTTTCTAGAACTGTTAATGGATATATAAGTTTTGGGAGAGCAAATGTTTTTATTACTGTTATTTTGCCTATAATTGACAAATTATGTTTCTTCCAATTTTTTAAGCAATTTGAAAATTCTTGTATTTTTGGTTTTAAATTCAATTCCTGATATTGGTTTCTGTTGTTTGAAAAAACAATTCCTAATGTATTAGATTTTTCTGATGTCCATGTAAATTCATCTTTTGTGTTATACATTTCAGCTGAGTTTTTTAATGAGCCACATCTTAAAATGACAGATTTTTTATTATTCAATTTAAGCCCAGATATTTTGCTAAAAATATTTAGTTGCTTTTTTAAGGCTGCAAAAGTTTTAAAAGACCCATCCATCATAAAGGTTGCATCATCCGCAAAAGCTGTATATTTCATTTCTCTATTATACATATTTATGCCTTGTATATCCTTATCTGCTTTAACAGACATATATAAAATTTCTATTGCTAATATAAACAAATACGGTGATAGTGGGCATCCCTGTCGTACTCCTCTTTGTATGTCAAAGAACTCGGACATATATCCATTATTAACCACACAACTTTGTGCATCATGGTAGAACAGTCTTATCCAGTTAATAAAAGAAACACCAAAGTTAAAACGTGCAAGAGTTTTAAAGATAAAGTTATGATCTATACTATCAAATGCCTTTTCAAAATCTGCAAAGAATATAAGCCCTGGTTTATCTTCATCATTTAAATACTCTATTACTTCAAAAATTGTTCGTATGTTTTCACCAATATACCTTCCTTTTAAAAACCCTGTTTGATTATTGTTGATAACATTATGTAAAACCTTTTTCATTCTATTCGCTGTTTTAGCGTTATGGCTTTTCTTGAGAGATCATCGTCTTCGCCATTGTGCCAGTATGTAGAAATATTCTATGTGTGTTCATCTTACATCGAATGATCGCTTAAATCAATTGCCTTACTGATTCAAATATCTCTCGGAAACCTATCCCAAAGGATTGGACCTGTCGTAGGTCACGTGCTCGGTAGATTGACTTTTACCAGCTGGAGGGGGATGGAAGATGGATCAACGCTTACAGTGGAGAAAACGTTATTCTTTCCCAATAAACGCGTTTACGCTAAAACTATTATTTGCAGTGCAAACAGTTTGGAGCCAGATCAGACGCCGGGTAACCCGGCGTCTGATCAGGCTCCAAACTGTTTGCCACCAAGATAAACATGAATTATCCGAATTGTCAAAAAATTGTACTTTTCTACGTTTTAGTGTTTTGCGTTTGCGTACGCTTGCGTTTAAACGGGAAATTCTGATAATTCTTGTTTATCTTGGTGGCAAACAGTTTGGAGCCTGATCAGACGCCGGGTTACCCGGCGTCTGATCTGGCTCCAAACTGTTTGCACTGCAAATAATAGTTTTAGCGTAAACGCGTTTATTGGGAAAGAATAACAGATTCTCCACTGTATCGTGCTACATGTAATTATCGCCTGCTTCCAAACTTGTCGTCTGCAAAGTACAGTGGAGAAGAAGTTATTCTTTCCCGTTTAAACGCAAAGGCAATGCAGTAAAACGTATAAAATTACATATTTCAGAAGTATCTATATATCTTTAAATATGAGTAACAAACAGTTTGGAGCCTTGTTAGACGTCAGGTTACCTGACGTCTGATCTGGCTCTAAAGTGTTTGCAATGGAATAATAGTTTAAGCGTAAACAAGTTTACATGCATTAGGAAAGAATAACGTGTCAGTCTTTTGTACATGAGTTTGAAAATCGGCGTTGCGTCTTTTGTAAATTAAAAAAAAACCAATATGAATAATAAATAGTTAAGAGTTTAATCAGTCGCCGAGTTACTCTTGGATGTATCCAAGATATTAACAAATATTACTTTTTGCGGACTGTCCAGTAGAACAACTACCAAATAAGATGAATGGAGTTGGGTTTAAGCGTGTCCGTGCAAGCAGCGCGCCCCATACATAAACCATAGTCAAGTAAGGGTTAAAAAGGTTTACCCATGTATCGTCTGTTTAACCCTTTACCTGATAGCCTATTTCTAGAATTGAAAATAGGTTACTACTTAAAGCAGGTTGAAAGTAAAGCAGAATGCGCTTAAAGCGCATTCTGCTTTACTTTCAGCCTGCTTTAAGCTATCCTGTGCTAGAATATATTGAAACTTTTCCCTATAATATATATTAAATTATTAAATTGGAACTATTTTCTTCAGCGGATGAATAAATCAGATTCGCTAAAAGTCGCTTCTATGGGGGAAAGGGTTAAATGTTTGTCTGCTGTAGTTTTTGTTTGTTTTTGTCTTTTCGTTAGAAAAATATCAATCCCAAATGTCAAAAGAGTTTTATCTTTGCCGGATTCCGAGTTACACGGCGTCTGATTTGGATTAAAAAATGTTTGCAAAAATCCCCATGTTTTACGTATTTGATAGTGGAACGGTTACAGCATCATGTTGTATACTGCGATTATCCTATGATTTGGAACAGACAATCCGTAGCAAACGGTGTAGACCCTGATCAGACTGCTCCTGAAAGAATACACTGTTCGCACATGGGGCAAATTATTGTGTGATAAAAACAATTTGTTCCTATTATATGATAATTACAGCATTTACATATTGCGCCCCAAGTTTAAGGATACTTTACGGTAATCCAATATAAAACATTTCTATAAAACATATTAGGACCCTCGCGTGTTCATCCATTAATCTTAATTACCAAAAGGTAATTGCTAATTAACTCAATGACCGCGAAGCTTGAAATTGAATTCCAGTTTCCTTTACGTAGATCAATGTTGTACTATTTAGAATTCTTTTTATAATAAATTGCAAAATGACAAACAATGCAGTTCCTGATCAGAGGGCTCATGAAGAAGCTATGTGAAATAGATCTACTCTGTTTGCATATAGGATACGTGTGTTCTTCACAGATACTCTGCTGTAAAGGGTACGTATGTATTTCTTCAACTACAGGAACGCGTTTAATAAAAAACAAATAAAGCTATGAGATATGGAAGCAGTCTGTGTTAAAAAGTGTTTTACCAGACATCAAATGAATGATTTTCAATTGATTTAAGCATTGTATTTGTTGTTCATTTAGTTCTACACTATTTGTCTATATCACGTTTGGGGACGGGGTGCTATAATGTTATTATTTCTCATAAAAAATTTACGCTAATCTATTACTTACATTGCAAACAGTTTGGAACCAGATCAGACGACCCGGCGTCTGATAAGGCTCCAAACTGTTTGCCACTCAGATTAAAAGTATTGTTCAGAATTGCAAACATATTGTAATTATCTACGTTTTAATGCACTGCGTTTGTGTTTCGTTTGCGTTTAAACGGGAAAGAATATAACATCTCTACTGTATGTCGATCTAGAAGATAAAACACTGTAACTTTGATCGATAGTCGTTCAAGTGGTTTCTAGCATTCTTTACTCAGAGGTTAAATCCTATTAAAACTGTGTTTAATAATAAATGTACAAACTGTGAGCTTTGACGTCCTTTTGAAATCGTTGCTTTTAGAATGACGTACTAAACACATGTACAATATAAGAGAGAAAATACAATTATTTTCCAATAATTCAACCCTTCTTCTGTAACTTTGTCTTTGCTACTATTTTACAGATTCGTTTTTACAAATGTTTCCTTTTATCTGCAAATGACAACACTTCTGACTTACTCCGTTCCTTGTAAATGCATTTTATCTTTCCTATTACCAGCAGAATCTCTCTTTTACGACCACTGAATTGTGTTGATTATTAGATGGTTGCAACAGGTGACTGCTTAAAGTAAGGTTGAAGTAAAACATAAAGCTTTCTGTTTTACTGTCACCTTGCTTTAAGGGTGCATCAAACTCATGCATTTGGGAATTTTTCAAAGTATATGAAAACACTCTATGATGCTTTTGTATTGAAGAGCTATTTAAGATGAAGGAAAAAATAGAAAAAGTGTACATTTTTGTGTACAACTGTTGGCTCTACGGCCATTTTAAAAGGTGTAAAATTTACTCCACCCACTTTTTCTTATTTTGTCCTTTTCAAACAGTCCGCTTCAATAAAATCCATTTCAAATGAAAACAAACATGATAATTTGGTTTTGTGTTATTTATTTTATGTCTATGGTAGTATTTCTTCATACAAAATCTAATTTAAGACAAAACAGGCACCAAATGAGAAATTTTAAAAGCCATAAATAGCATCATGTGGTACTTTTTTGTAAATTTTGTAATTGGAGATTACTCCATTTTCTTCAATAACTCTAAATATTCAACACTAACCTATCAATTTCTTTTCATATTTTAAATTGTCCTTGTATGGATTTTCATCTGGTATAATATAAGAAAAAGATTAATACTTGAAATATTTATGTTTTCACTATTTCTCATTATGTCAAAATACTTCCACAGACATGAAATACATAATGAAAAACAAAATTACCACGTTTGTTTATATTTAAAATAGATTTTATTGAAGCTTATACTTTAAATTTGAAAAAATTTGAATTAAAGTCTGAATTTGACACATCTATTCCAAATTGCCGTAGTGCAAAAATAATGCACACCAACATATGTTTTTTTCTCTGATTTTCATTTATCATAAACAGTCAGTCTTTCAAAGTAAACATGAAAGAAAAAAGTTAAATACTTTGAAAAATTCGCTTATGTGGTTGATACACCCTTAAGATGTCACCTTTTTTTTATATAATCAATAAACCGTCGTTTTAGTGGTCATAATAGAGAGGTTTACATGTTAAAGCAATTGTGGTTAAACAATGGTCTTCATTGCAAACCATTTGGAACCAGATCACACATATAAACATAAATCGTCATTATATTCAAAAATGTGTCATTTTCAACATTTTATCGTAATGCGTTTGGTCTCAATTAAGCTGGAGAGAATACCGTATTCCCCACGGTAACGACTGACAGACATGTTTCTATAACAACTTGTACTTGTGCATGATTATTCACTGATCATATGACTTGGAAACCAGATTTAAAAAGTGGGTTTCGGGTTCGGTTGTTTCTTTTTGCCAAAGTCATAACTTCATCATGCGTTTTCTTTTACAAATTTTAATGATAGATTATGAACTCGTGTCGCCTACAGGCGATTTACGACCGCCTTTGGGCTCGCTATAAGTTTATGATTCCATCAGTTTTACAACTTTTACAAAACGAATATCTCTTAATACTTGAAGAAACCATTTGCAGATTTAATAAGGTTTTTTAAGCCCTCAACTGTTATTACCTCAAGCACAATCATTATTTGCAAACAGTTTGTATCCTGACCAGACGCCGCTTATGCGGCGTTTGATCAGGATCCAAACTGTTAGACGCTCATTTCAACATTTCTTAAGTCAAGGTACCTAACTTCTAAATTTGAGAAATAAAAAACAGCAGCCAAACGTTTTAAAATAGATGACGTCACGACAATGAAGGGGTTTAGAACAACTCTTGAATCATGTCAAATAAACGTCATACAAAGAACAATAGATATTGATTAATATACAACAATAGCACAGATAAGAGAATTCCATTTTTCTTGACACAAAAGAGCTGAAGCTCTTGGCCGATGCATGATGATGAGTTTGTTTTTTTAGCATATTTATAACTCCACAGACATAATTTTGCGTGGAATTTTCAGTTTCATTGTTTCATTTTGCACAAGAAAGGAGATTAATGCTGATGATAAGCATTATATCATCACCATTGATGGACATCGAGGACTGGATTAATGAGCCATCAATTTTCAATCTGCACCACAGGCGATTTAGCTGATTCTCGGTTTGCCGAAATTTAGGTGATGAATAAACATACATGTAATACACAGTGGGAAAGACATTATTATTTCCCAATTAACGCGTTTACGCTAAAGCTGTTATTTTTCCCATGCAAACAGTTTGGAGCCAGATCAGATGTCGGATAACCCGGTGTTATAACAGGCTACAAACTGTTTGCCACTTAGATTGAAATAATCTTTCTAAAAATCTAATTTTCTACCTTTTTCTGCATTGCGTTTAAACGGGAATAAAAACGTATTCTCCAAACTTTTTGTTTCAACTTTTCTTCAGTTTAAAAAAGCATACAAATAAGTTTCATCTTTTTCTCAGACGATATATTTGAAGCAGACGATAATTCAATATGACAAAGGTTAACTGATTACAAGCCAAACACCTGAAGGATAGGTCGGGGATGGGGTTAGCCATCATTATTTCCCAGCGAACACATTTGTACTTTAATAACTGGTGTTCTTGCAGCAAACATGTTAGATCCGGATCAGATACCGATTAGTTCAAACTGTTGACATTCAAATTAGCCTTTTATCATATAGCCTGTTTCTAGTTTCAAGGACAGATGACCGCTTAAAGAAGGTTGGAAATAAAACAGAATGCGCCTTCAGGCGCCTACTTTCAATATGTTTTATGCTACCTGTACCATCTACTAGAATATAGAAAATAGTTCGTATTATACTGTACATATTCCTGACAGTAAAAGTTGGAACTATTTTCTACAGTGGCGGAATGAATTCAAGGAGTCAAAATGGACTAAAAGGATTGAAATAGGTCGTCAACAGTTACAAAACAGTCATATTTTGCATTACGTTTGGGGTTTATTTCTTTTATAGAACATATACTTAACAAAATTTCTAATCGGTCACTTTTTAAATCAACATATGTCTTTAATTACTACGTTCACATTTAAGATATTTTACACACAACATTGTGGGTTTTAAGTGTTTCTTATTTTTTAAATTATACACGTTGCCCTACTTCGTGAACGTCAAAACAGCCACGTGGCTTGTTTGGCCTAATTTGCACGTGAAAAGTGTGAAAGAAAGGCTCTGCCCGCAAGATTACACGACACGAGTGTAATCTCCAATGACTGCCTAGCCTGAAAAACACCTAAAATGGCGAGAAAAACTCACGTAGAAAGCGGCAGAGCCGTCGGAATATTGCACGTTAGTGTATCCTTACGGCAAATAAGATTCAACCAT
This sequence comes from Gari tellinella, assembly GCA_922989275.2. Lineage (NCBI taxonomy): Eukaryota > Metazoa > Mollusca > Bivalvia > Cardiida > Psammobiidae > Gari > Gari tellinella. The sequence goes on along the minus strand of OV277856.1, from coordinate 96,913,353 downwards.
AGAAGAATTCCGGAATTTGAGGCAAAAAAAGACTAATTTCCGTGTATTCCATATTAGTAAATGTTTCCGTCCATTTGAATGTGGCTAGACATTTTAACCGGATACTTTCGATCACTTTTAGGCTATAACGCGGAAATTTGACGTCACCGGAAGTAGAGCGGACCTCCCGAGGAAACCAAAACGACGGGTAAAAACACTCCTTTGATCCATACATTGAAGTGACTCACTCGAGAGACAGATTTCTTCCCGTTGCAAAGACGGCAAGACAACTTAAGGGTCAACACGGCCGTAACGTCACACCCAAGACGGTACATAATCGGTTGCGGGAGGCGGGTTGTCGCTGCTGACGGCAATTTAAAGATGAAATCATCATCATACTGCTTTGGCCCGATGATACAGATGAGTTTAACCCTACAGAGCACGTTTGCGACATTCTCAAGAATCGGTTCGTTCCTTACTACAGCCTCCAAACGTTGACGTGTTAGAGCGTGACGTCGTCAATGTGTGAGTAAGTTAGGTCATCAATACTTCTGCTGAATCCTTCTCGTCTATGAGAAATCGATACAAAACTGTTATTGCATCTGACGGGGACAATACGCGTTACTAACACAGGGCCTAAGAACTATGGTAACACTCATGTGAATTTCAAAATCAGGGGTGCCTCCATAGAAGTTGTTTTTTAAGCTTAGAAAGAAAGGTGAAAGCCGGGAAATTGTAATAATCTGTTTCACAACTGATTACATTTGCATTGTAACACAATTGAATGGTTTATGAGTTCTTCACTTTTCTTTTTCTGAATGAAATATAAGGTGACCGATTAGAAATTTTGTTGAGTATATAAACGGATAACCCACTGCAAATTCTTATAAATGTTAATGGCAGGTTGCCATTTCTCCTGATTTTCCGACATTTCTTCGGACCTATACGAACTTTTTCGAAATCTTCGGATTTCTGCTCTTACTTTTAAAATTAGGAATCATATGCGTTTTTGCTTATGAACATTGATATGGGTGTCAACAGGAAAAATTGATATGGGTGTCAAACGGTTTAGACTCAAATAAGAGATCAGACGCCGTATAACGCACTGGGAAGAACTATGGTTTCGTAGAGACGTTTAGCTGCAATACCGCCCTCGTATATCCCACAGTCAACTACACTAAAAAAATGTTTTCCTTAACTTATTCGAAAACTGTTTGTGAGAACTCGTTCACTTGGTTGAATAGTACACCTAAGTGAGTACATGTATATGACTCGTGTTCATTTACTGTAATCATTACCCAGATACATGTACCATTGTCGGTCATTATTTGGCCTTTTTGAAGGTTTCTCATTTGCAACAATTACTGCTGATCTCTGATCTGAATCCAAACTGTTTGCATAAAGTATGTTAAGTGTTATAGAGCCTTTTAGGATTTTTATGAGCAACTTATGGTAGCCCTGAAATGTCTACATTTTCTTGATGTGGCAGCCAAGACTGGCATGCGACAATACTGCCACACGACCCGCGATTTACAATGATAGAGTGTTATCCACTTATAACTGACATCGCCCACAACTACCGATACAATCCTAGTGGAATAACACAAGCCATACATGATTGGTCGACATTTCAGGTCTGGTCTGACATGAAGCCAATTAAGCACGCTATGTACTGTCTGCAAAGTGTGTCGTCTACAAGTACTAGTTTCTGCATTTTCTCAAGTTAACCATTTCACTGCCAAATCTTTCGTGAGGTGTTAACCCCTTCACCGTTTCATTGTCGTCTGCTTCAATTTTGGCGTCTGCAAAGTCGTTTCAAAATTAAAATAAGGCAGTTTGACTGAAAAAAAAATCAAAACGAGTGTCAAACAGTTTGGTTCCTGATCAGACGCCGCATGACGAGCGTCTGATCAGGATCGAAACGGTTTGCAAGCGCGCTTTTAAGAGTCGTTGAGAGTGAAAGGGTTAATGATTTACGTTATAGTCTGTTTATAGTTTTGAAGAAAGGTGACCGCTAACAATATGGTCCCTAGTGTGTTTAGAACCTTTTCCATGTTTTGACATTCTGGCCTACTTTTTAAGTGTACATAACCCATATTCACACACTGCCTAGCTTTTGTCAAGATATTATGCTAAGCAAGTTTCAAGAAGATTGAGCTAACAATATGCCCCCTAGAGTGGCCAAAAGCTTTTTCTGCAATTAAAACTACTGACCTACATTATGATATGACCTATATTCATACATGACCTTGATTTTATCAAGGCCATGACACTGAACATATCTAATAAAGATGCAAGCCAAAAATACAACTTCTACAAGGTTTGTAACTTTTAATTTTCAATATTACCGAAAACATTCTTTGAATAGCATTAAAAATCTATTGAAAAACATTTTGGTGAAAACCAAATTGAAATTGGACCAGTGTTTTGGAGGAGATGTTTTAGATTTGTCTATGGTTGCTATGGAAACATGAAAAAATACCCCCATCCACAAAGTTTTCGTTCCCCCATCCTACTGAAGCTTCTGATCAAGTTTGATTGAAATTAGATCAATGGTTTCAGAGGAGATGCTGTTTAAAGAATGATGACGGACGCCAGTAGCTTGTTTCACGAAAAGGCTCAAGCTTACCCAACTTTCAGTCCATTTCGACTGGCTTACTCAAGTAGGTTGTCCCCCTTGCAAAACGTCGATAAGATCGATATCGATTATTTTCTTGCCTGACAGTCCTATATAGAATATATAGGGGAATGATTTTCATAGTCATAATTTAAGGTGTTGCATAATTATGTTTGTCAATATTTGAGCAGTTATAGCAATAAACTTTATTTTCTTCTGTTTCACATGGTGTAAATTTTAATTTTCCATTTTAAAATGACATTTTGCTTCCATTTTGATTTGAAAATGGTACGTGTGGGACTCATTAAACATATAGTAAAAAAACGTGAAATTGTGTAGTTTGCCTATCATATCTGCGGATTTTTTAGCAGTTATGGGGAGAAAGAATGTTTCCTAAACAATTCAAAAATCATGTTTACTTTGAATTTGAATTGAGTATTTTTGCTTCCAAATCGAGTTGAATATTGACAAATGTCGTATTAATAAAAATCGGACTCACGATTGGCTATTTCCTCAAATTACCGTACACCCAATCGTTATCGTTGCATGACTGTGACCTGATTTCCGCTGTATGTTTATTGGGACTGATGTCCATGTGTGATACATACAATGTTGTCGTGAGGGAGTAAGGCCCTAATAACGTATGTCTTTTGTATATACCGGGTATTTTAATTCAAGGAATTCGAACCTCCCTCCAGCAGACAGTTAAAACGTGTCAAAACGTTTGTTGACTAGACCGGACTCAGAAATAGAGAGCAAGAGAGACAGAGCGAGAGAGACAGACAGAGAGAGATAGAGAGAGGGAGGGAGAGAGGAAAGAAGGGAGAGAGGAAAGGAGAGAGAGAGGGTGGGAGGGAGGGAGGGAGAGTGAGGGAGGGAGAGGAGGGAAGGGGGATAGAGAGACAGAGCCAGAGAGAGTCAGAGACAGACAGACAGACAAACAGACATGCAGACAGACAGACAAACAGACATGGATGGAAAAAGTAGTATCTAACATGGAGAATTGTTGTAAAACGCGAATGTTTTGTGACAACTTAATCAGCATTAAACGCAAATGGCTTATCAAAGGCCTCGGCAATGTTCCGGAAACAGCCGAATTAACACGAAACATTCGTGATTTCTTATCAAAGATTTAGATGACCAAGCGTGTCGATTATTAACCACGAGGTCCAGGGGAGATAATTGAAAAACGTGAGATGAGTACAGAAATCAAGTAGGATAACTCTTAAAATATGGCTTCCATTCTTGCTCAACTCTTACAACGGGCTCAAATTATTTATCTGGATCATTTGAGCCGATTACGTTGAGTCTGTTCCACAAACGCGATCAACTAATCAGACGGCGGACGGTGGGCGATCCCAATAGCTCACCTTGAGCATTCGGATCAGGTGAGCAAAAATGTAGGAGATAATCGTGTTATTCTTTCCCAACAAACAAATTTGTGCTAGAAATATTATCTGTTGAAAACTGTTACTCGGCCTCTGAAAAGACTCCAAATGTTTTGTCATTTTTCACATTTCATGGCATTACGTTTAATTTCGTTTAATCGGAAAGAACAGCCTCTTCCTCATTGTACAAGCAGGTCTCCCCCACAATCCCTATATCCTACTCTGTCAATGACTCCTGCCAACTAATTAAATAAACCAGATTCGCCAATTTAACCCAGAACATCCTGTAGTTCATGACAATCCTCTTTATCTATTTCCAAAACGTCACCATATAACATCCCCGTGACACCCCAAGATTGGCGTCCTTACTGTGTCTCTGTCGCAGTAGAGTCGCCATGGAAGCAATGCCTTCAGCGGGGAAAACGTTGTTCTTTCCCAATAAACGCGTTTACGCTAAATATATCATAGCCCATGCAAACAGTTTGGATCCAGATCAGACGCCGGGTAATCCGGTGTCTGTTCTGGCTCCAGACTGCTTGCCACTAAGATGATAATAAATGATAATAAATGGTAAGAATTGTGAAAAAATGATCCTTTCTTACATCGTTTGCATTTGAACGGGAAAGAATAACGTATTCCCCACTGTATAAAGGGTCGTGCTGAGAACGCTCAAATACGCTATATGGTAACCCAAAGTACATGTACAGTGGAGAATCTGTTATTCTTTCCCGTTTAAACGCAAACGCAAAACACTAAAACGTAGAAAAGTACAACTTTTGGACAATTCTGATAATGTATGTTAGTCTTGGTGGCAAACAGTTTGGAGCCTGATCAGACGCCGGGTTACCCGGCGTCTGATCTGGCTCCAAACTGTTTGCACTGCAAATAATAGTTTTAGCGTAAACGCGTTTATTGGGAAAGAATAACGTTTTCTCCACTGTACATGTGCGTATAGTGGAGAAGACGTTTTTTCTCGTTTAAACACAAACAAAATACAAATGCAATGCTGTAAAATGTAGAAAATAACACATTTAGGTTACTAGACGTCTGCTCAGGCCCCAATGAAACTGTTTTTCAAAGGAAATAATAACGCGTTTAAAATATGGAACGAATACATGCAAGGTATTCTCTTCTGTATACGGTCGCAGCTTTAAAGAATTGTCGTCTGTTTTTATTTTTCAAGTTTAGATATTAGGTAATTTGTTTATGTAATTTAGTGTCGTCTGATCAGGATCCAAACTGTTTGCAAATAGCCATGGTCAGAAGTGCAAAACGTTTGGCATAGATGTAAAGGTCTTGACAAAAGGAAAACGCGTGCAAAGTATAAAAAAATGCGCATGTGTAATGCTGCAAGGCATATAGCCAAGGTTACGGTTTTGAGTTAAAGTTTGCTTAAATAGGTCAAAGTTCAATGCCAATGTAACATTGTAAAACATTGGTATGGTTGGAAGGATCTTAACACAAACAAGGTACATACTCAATATGGAAGCCCTAGACTTACTGGTTCAAATGCTATAGAAAGAATCTTTCAAAAGTGTGTCAAAGGTCAAGGTTAATGTCACAAGGGCAAATATGTTTATGGTTGGAAAGGTATCGACAAAAGAAAGGCACATGCCAAGTATGAAAGGCAGATGTGTAATAGTGCAAGAATAATAACCAATGGTATGTTTTTTGTTTAAAGGTGAAATATCATGATCACATGGTCAAAAGCATTAGTATTGTTATAAAAGTATAATCACAAGAAATGTACATGCTAAATATGAAAGCCCTACATCGACTGGTTCAAATGTTATAGGTATTTAAAGAATTTTTACAAAAGTAGGTCAGAGGTGAAGGTCAATGTCACTAGGGCAAAACGATTGGCATGGTCGGAGAGGTCTTAACACATGCAATGCACAGATCAACCTTGAAAGTCATATGTCCAGTAGTGCAAAAGTTATAGACAATGTTAATGTTTTGTGACACAGACAGAAAAACAAGCAAACAAACAGACGGAAAAACAGACAGACAGAGTCAGGGCAAAAACTATATGCCCCTAAATCACAGATTATGTGGGCATAACCATGATTTACATTTCAATGCTCAACTGCACCCAATACTGAAACACAATTGAAAATATTTGTAACTTGTGCAGTGTTCTGTAACAAAGCACCTGCATGGGACATTTACATGTGTAAGCTACATTAGAACCTTAGAATGGACTTCTAGCTACAAACTGGAAAGTCATGAAGTGAGAAATTGATAGGGTTGGTGCATTTTCCTATATGACGATGTGTACGTTTAGTACTCAGCAAATCTTTAGTAGTAACATTGGTAAGGGCATTTAAATACTTTCAAACGATCTATCAAACCATATTTCGAAAAAGCTGTCATTTTTACATTTTATTGCATTGTTCTAAATTCGTTTAAATAGGGAATCATATTGTCGTCATTGAACTGCAACTGGAAACTTAACCCTTTAATGATCAAATATACCGTGAGGTTTTACCCCTTCACTGCCATATTGTCGTCTGCTTCAATAGTGTTGTCTGCAATATCGTTTCAAGGTAAGATTTAAGGCAGTATAACTGTCGTAGTTTCAAAACAAGTGGCAAACAGTTTGATCCTGACCAAACGTCGCGTTACGCGGCGTTTGATCAGGATCCCATTTGTTTGTAAAATGCGTTTTATGACGTCATTGAGAGTGAAAGGGTTAACTGACATTTGAAAACAGTTTAGATCTAGATCAGACGCCGCTCCTTCAGGCATCTGATCAACACCCTAGCAGCTTGATAATCGTAGTTATAAGTGTTGTTCCCAGTCAAATGTCTAATCTCTAAAAGGTTGAAACACAACTGCAGACGTTTTTTAGCAGACAATATTTACATATAACATGCAAAACATAGATTTAACCCGGAAGCGTAGAAATTAACCATATATGCTGACATTTAGTTTAAACCTTTTTATTTTCATAATATGTTTGTAATATGAGCCGTGCCATGACCAAAACAAGCCTCATTGCATTGCAACATTGTACAGATCAAGCACCGTTGTTATCCCAGGCTCTGTATCTGAGTTTGGACCACAGTTCTTAATACCATACAGCTACATAAATGCTTTAGATTCATGTGGGTATCAAACAGTTTAGATCAAGATCAAACGCCGCGTCTTTTACGTGGCGGCTGGCCTTGATCTACAATGTTTGAAATGCAAAAAGTCAGGGTTTCTCATGGCACGGCTCATATATGATATAGATGTACATGTTTCCAGCATAGTTAGGATTGACATATACAAACGTTGATTCGATTAACCTTTTCATTGCCAAGCTTTTCGTGAGATCTTTACCCCTTCACCGTTTCATTGTCGTCTGCTTCAATTTTGTTGTCTGCAATGTCGATTCAAAGTTAAAAATCAAGGCAATGTGGCTGAAGAAATTTCAAAACGAGTGTCAAACAGTTTGGACCCTGATAACGCGGCGTCTGATCAGGATCCAAAATGTTTGCCAACGCGCTTTTAAGCGTCAATGAGAGTGAAAGGGTATTAAACTCTATTGAAAAATTGCGTGAAAACACGTACTGGAAACCATGTTTTCTGGACTGTTTCCGCTGCAGACTCTATAGGTATCAATAATGGATTTCACACATCCATGTTTCAGCTCTTTACTGCCTATTCCCGGGTACAATGGTTATTTGCAAACAGTTTGGATCCTGAACAGACGCCGAGTAAAGCGACGTCTGATCATGATTCAAACTGTCTGACACTAATAGCAATAGTATTATCATTTACTAGTGAAAAATGAATAAAAACAATTGCTTAACCCTTTCACTCTGAATGACGCTTTAAAGCGTGTTTGCAAACAGTCTGGGTCCTGATCAGACGCCGCGTTACGCGGCGTCTAATCAGGAACCAAACTGTTTGACACTCCTATCGATATTTATAAAGTCATACATCCTTAAATCTAATTTTGAAACGTGTCATGCAGACGCATTACGCGGCGTCTGATCAGGAACCAAACTGTTTGACACTCCTATCGATATTTATAAAGTCATACATCCTTAAATATAACTTTGAAACGTGTCTTGCAGACCACAATACTGAAGCAGACGACAATAAAGCAGTGAAAAAGTAAAGCTCTCCAGAATGATTTGATCGTGAAAGGGGGTTAAACCACAGGTACTTGACACATACTTTATTATCTATTAAATCCCCCCCCCCTTTTAAAAAAAAAGGGGGGAGGGGAGGGGCAAACGTACACAAACGCAAAACACTAAAACGTAGAAAAGTACAACTTTTGGACAATATTCTGATAATTCATGTTTATCTTGGTAGCAAACAGTTTGGAGCCTGATCAGACGCCGGGTTACCCGGCGTCTGATATGGCTCCAAACTGTTTGCACTGCAAATAATAGTTTTAACGTAAACGCGTTTATTGGGAAAGAATAACGTTTTCTCCACTGTAACAGTAAATTGGCAAAATCAAAACAGACAAAATGGGAATTCATCTTTATGTAAATATAACCGTTCTATTACCTATATGTACAGTGGAAATCCTCTCCAAACCGAATCCTCTAAATACCGGAATTCTCTCTAAATCGGACAAAAACGTGTGTCCCGTTTCTAATCCTTCTTTATTTTAACCTGTTACACCATAAGTATGCATTTTTACGTCTTTGGTTTATTCCTACACTAAAGAAATGCTTTACTTTCCATCTGCTTTAAGTGGTCAGCTAGCTTCCAGAAGAAGAAGAAGAAGAAAAATCTTTTATTTCCATGCCCGGTTACACTTGGTAACAACAGGGCTCTATATAGCCCAGTATTTACATTTCATGGGTATGAACATAATAAATATATAAATATCAATGTCATGCACAGTGTTTTTAAAGGTGATCAGTAATAATGGTCTATACATAGGTATACCGTTTTGAGTAGTGTACGATTGTGGGAAAGCTTGACAGTCTACCTACTAAACGTAGGACTGTCCGTTAAAGGGGACATATTTTTATGTCGCAAATAAGCAGTGTTATAATCTCTCAGCCAATCAGCTGTAACTTTCCAAAATGTCCAGCTGATCGGAGATAAAGGCATATTACACATCGACACAATTAGAGGTGTGTATTCTTATCTTGTATGTATGTAAATGATAAACTAGAGCTCCATTTTTGCTGAAAAAACAAAGCTGATGTTTGCAATTTAATACTTTTTATTTAATTACGGTGTCCACAGCTCAAAAGGACATACTTAGTTCACTTCGATACTTTGACTGAGAACCGACGCTACCCATTTCATAAATGGGTTAGTCCGCTGCGAAATTCACGTGGAAATCGCCGACTACATATTTGTGAATGAGGACTGGAATGTAGGTTGTTGACAATTCTCGAATGTGAGTAACCTTGTTTCCATTCATAGTTTTTTGTTGTTGGTTTTTTTACCAATGGTTTGTTGAAGCAAACAGTAATAGATATGGATTATGGAGGAGATAAATGTCTAATGGACGTAATTTCTTGTGTTTTGTAAGCCGCGCACGGCGTGAAGCTTACTGAGTATCGTTCTAACAATGGCCACCGCCATGTGCCATCAGAGAAATCTCTGTGAGTTTACTTTGATGGCACACAAGAGTGGACATTATGTTTTATAGATTTAGCAAGCTAATTTGTTTTTCTTATGAACTAAAGTGTCGTTTGCTTTGCTTCAACAGGTGTCCGTTTCAAAGCTTGCATTTTTAAAAGAATCAAAATCCTCATATCGCATTTAAAGAAGCATCTACAGCAAGGATCCGACAGAATCTCCAATATTAAAAAAAAAAGAAAAAGAAGAAATACTGTACATTACGTAATGTGGTTGCATGCATTAGGACATCTAAATCCCTATCATATGTCTCCCCTAGCTCCATGCCATGACTCCTCAATAGAATCGTATCTATGAGACGATTCCAATGACAAGTCACTGCATAGTTTCTGTTGGAGACCAAAAGAAAAAAAATAAGAGAAATGCATTTGGTTATGTGTTTACATTCAAACATCAATATCGTTATGTCTCCCCTAGCCAATGCCTTGACTCCTCAATAGAATCGTATCTATGAAACGATTCCAGTGACAAGCTACTGCATAGTTTCTGTTGGAGACCAAAAGATAAAAAATAACAGAAATACATCTGGTTACATTTAAACATCAATATCATTATGTCTCACCCAGCCCAATGCCCTGACTCCTCAATAGAATTGACGATTCCAATGACAAGTCACTGCGTAGTTTCGGTTGGAGACCAAAAGATAAAAATAACATCTGGTAAAGTGGTTACGTTAATGCATCAGTAGCCTTATGTCTCCCCCAGCCCAATGTCCTGACTTCTCAATAGAATCGTATCCATGAGACGATTCCAATGACAAGTCAACACAGAGGTCCTATTGGAGAATAAAAGATAAAAATAACAGAAATACATCACGTTATGTGGTTACATTTAAACATCAATAGCATTTTGTCTCCCCCAGCCCAATGCCCTGACTCCTCAATAGAATCGTATCTATGAGACGATTCCAACGACAAGTCACTGCATAGTTTCTGTTGGAGACCAAAAGATAAAAATAACAGAAATTCTTTTTGTTATGTGTTTACATTTAAACATCAATATCTTTATGTCTCCCCCAGCCCAATGCCCTGACTCCTCAATAGAATCGTATCTATGAGACGATTCCAATGACAAGTCACTGCATAGTTTCAGTTGGAGACCAAAAGATAAAAATAGCATCTGGTTATGTGGTTACATTAAAGCATCAGTAGCCTTATGTCTCCCCCAGCCCAATGCCCCGACTTCTCAATAGAATCGTCTCTATGAGACGATTCCAATGACAAGTCATTGCATAGTTTCTGTTGGAGACCAAAAGATAGAAATCACAGAAATACATCTGATTATGTGGTTACATATAAACACCAATAGCCTTATGTCACCCCCATCCCAATGCACTGGCTTTTCAATAGAATCGTCTCTATGAGACAATTCCAATAACAAGTCACTGCATAATTTCTGTTGTTACAATTTGTAATAGCCTATTTATTTTGCTGCTGTTTTGTATTACAGTATGTTTTACTTTTTGTTTATATCATTTATTATTTTTATTACAGTTCTTGAAGCGACTAGTACTTATAAACAGGAGGTTGTTGGTTAGATGTCAGCTAGTAGAATTGTATTGATGTGGTGAGTTTGTATCATTTTATTAACTTTAATTTATTAACTTTAATTGAGTCCTACTTATGCAATTTCAGTTGAAAGACAGGTGGTCTGAAGGTAAAGTTTTATTGTTCAAGTATACCATGTGACCTGAGTAGAACTCCAGATAAAGGGGTATTTTAAAACTACTGTCGTCATGTACCGGAATCGTCATATGGGACGACTCTAATGAATATTAGAGTTACACCATAGTACTTGGTGTCGAGCTAAAATTAGAAAATAGTGGGTTTGGTCAAGGTTCTCTCTCTAGTTTGGAGCCCCGATACTTACAAAAAGTGGGGCTAATATCATATTATAAATGTAGGATCTGCTGAATTATTTGTAATGGAGAACAATTTCTCTTACAAACAGGGCTAAGTTTCTTAATTGCTTATTTGATTGTGTGTTCATGAGTGTATTGTATTTCAATATGTTTGGATGTCTGTAAAAATAAGGTTTGATGAATTTTATTCTAGAATCAGAGAAGATGGGGCATCTTAGGAGAAGATGGAATTCATCACCAATATCGTTAAGGTCACAAGAGCACTTCCGGTCATGCAGCGGTCGATAGGATTGCCTCCAGCGGCCGACCTCTACAGGTATTCTACAATTGCCTGTTCTAAATCTGTACAGAGGCTCATGTAAGGATGCTGGTAGTAATGTCAAGTATTTTTCAAGGTTCATATTTGTTTTGAATAGGCTATAGTTTATGCTTTTTGAGGATTTGTCTAGTGAACTTTGCCATTCTTGGGTAAATTGGTCTATCAGTAATTTCTTAACCTTCTTATAAGCATGTTTTAGGTCTAGATTATGTTGTTGGTTCCATATATAGGAAAGGCCTGTTTTGTCTAGAATACTTTTGACAAACCTTAACCATTTAAAGTTTCCTCTTGAATTATACATATGTCTGTAGCATTCATATGAGATCTTAGAATGGTTTCCAGATACTAGTTTACTCCAGAATTTTATCGCTCTGGTTTTAATTATGATGTTGAGTGGGTGTCTTCCTAACTCTGCATATAGCATATATAGTGGGGTAGATTTTTTGCTATTGGTTATTTTTCTTAGAAAGTCAGTATGAATTTTTTCAATTATAGATAAATTTTCAAAACACCAAATTTCTGAGCCATAGGTTAATATAGGGACAATTGTTTGATCGAAAAGTTTTAGTTTTAGATCTATGGGTATATCAAGATTGTTTATCCGTTGGTACAGTACATGCATGGCTCGGTTTGCCTGGTTTACTATATTTTGCCTAGCTTTTAGGAATCCTCCAGAGTTTGCAAATACAATTCCTAAATACTTGTATTCTTTAACGATTTCTAATGTTTTTCCATCGATGAGAAACTTGTATTTATCAGGTTTGCTTGTACCAAATATCATAACCTTTGATTTACTCATGTTTATGGTAAGTTTCCACTTTTTGCAGTAAATATTAAAGTCATCAAGCAGTTTTTGAAAGTTGTCTGCTTTATCACTAACAATAATTGCATCATCGGCATAAAGCAAAAGGAAAATTTTCAGAAAGGTTTCTATACCATTTTCAGAGGTTCTGATACTAAGTCCATTATTGTCTGTCATTAAATGCTCTTCAACATCATTGAGATATAGTGAAAATAATATAGGTGATAGGTTTTGACCTTGGCGCAGGCCACAGTTGCTGCCAAAAAAAGGTGAACAACTGTTATTTAGGCAAACACATGATTTAATGTCTGAGTACATGTTCTTTATTATAGTCAGAATTTTTCCACTTATACCATGTTTCATAAGTTTGGACCATAACGCAGTTCTCCACACCTTATCAAAGGCAGAAGAAAAGTCAATATATGAACAGAATAAAAGTTTTTTCTGGGATCTTAGTTTATCTAGAAACATAATTTGGGGTAATGGGTTAAACCCCTCTGAACTGGAAACCCCAATAAACCGAAAATTTATGTTTTCCCCACACATGTCCGGTTTAGAGGGGTTTTATTGTACATACATTGGAGAAAACACAATTATTTCCCGTTTTAACGCAATATCACTGCAATAAAATGGAGAAATAGACAATAGCTTGACAATTCTGACTATTTATTTTCATCTGTGTCATACAAAAGTGTGAAGCCTGTCAAACAGTTTGGGTCCTGATCATAGGTCGCGTTATCAGGAACCAAACTGTTTGGAAACGCGCTTAAAAATATGGCGTCATTGAGAGTAAAGGGTTAAAGCGTTCAGTTGAAGTTTAAAGTAAATGTTTGAACTTTCCTTGTTTAGTTTCAGAGAGAGATTGTTTACGTTGTTACAGTACATGTCGTAATCTATGTTAAATAGATAAATATATTTACAGTGGAGAATGTGTTATTCTTTCCCAATAAACGCGTTTACGCTAAAACTATTATTTGCAGTGCAAACAGTTTGGAGCCAGATCAGACGCCGGGTAACCCGGCGTCTGATCAGGCTCCAAACTGTTTGCCACCAAGATAAACATGAATAATCAGAATTGTCCAAAAGTTGTACTTTTCTACGTTTTAGTGCTTTGCGTTTGCGTACGTGTGCGTTTAAACGGGAAAGGATAACATATTCTCCACTGTACAATGTACATGTATCTATTTTTATCAACATGTAAATTAGGTTTATCAAAATATTAATAACCTCAATCACACACTTTCCTACATTTTATTTAATTGCATATTCGTTTAGTTCGTAAACAGTAACAGAAAAAGGGTCTTCCTTGCTGTAGAGTGGGGCTGATAAAATGTTGAGTTATAGCGGAGAGGACGTTATTCTTTCCCGTTAAAAAGCAAACGAAACGCAAAAGCAATGCTCTAAAACTGGCGTAGAATATTACTATACATGTTGGCAATTCTAACCATCTATCCTAATCTTAGTGGTGGACAGTTTGGAGCCTCATCTGGTTCAAAACTGCTTGCAAGTGCAAACAAGAAATATCTTTAAAAAAGATATTCGGCGGAATGAGTGGTTGAACTAAGGCTATATAGATGGGTGTGCAAAATTGAATGAAATTGAGGTTTTTAAAGAATTGTAATATCTTGGATTGAAAAGCAAAAATTAAAGTATACAATTGAAACAGTAACTTTTATCTAAAATGCAAAACTATCATGTACAGAAATGCAAAACAAAACAATAATTTAACTCATATCCTAGCTACTGGTAGGAGATCCTCACATTAATCTATTGTTCTATATATCAAACTTCATTCATTGAGTTTCTTGAAACAAACTATATAGCATACACAAATGTACAGATTCAACAGTCTGCTCTACTTCACTCTTGTAAATAATGATGAAACCACACAATTGTGTTTAACTCACTTGAGGCCATTTATATTTAATATTGCTTTTAATGTATGGTAAATGTGTACAAATAGTTAACAATTAAAACAAATTGGTAGTAAACAATTACAAAACACCTAGCTTCCTCTGTATTTCAGATGTCATCTTAAATTGCATCAGCCCCCAGTGTAGTAAACAGTCTGGTCTGTGTCTCTAAATTTTACACTCACAGCCATATCTGGGAAAACTGTAATTGGACATAGACCAGCCTACAGGGCTCCAGATAAGAGGGAGTAAACTAAACAAATCACATTTATTCACTCATTTCAGCACCAAACCCTATGGTGTTACCACTCATTTTGATTGTCTCGAAGAGACAATTCAAATGTTTAGTGACACCACAGGGTTTAATGCACAAATAAAGATTTTAAGTTTTGAAATAATTCCCTTATCTGGAGCCCTGGCTACTATCCAATCAGACTATTCAGTTTCAACAGGTGCTCTCAAGTCTAAATTTCTGATCAAATATAATTGGTTGAAATGTGTGGCCAAACAGAAAGTGTGGCTAAATAGAAACCAGACAGCTCCGCCGAAAAATAGTTTAAGCGTAAACGCGTTCATTGAGAAAGAATAGCGTTTTCTCGACAGTAGCAGTACTGAGATGTACAGTGTGTAAGCTGTTTGTTATTACTAAACGAAAAATGTCATTCAACAAAATTTAAAAATATTTAAAAACGCTTCAGCCTCAATTATTTATTTTAGCCTAAGTGGTATACTGTTTGGACCCTAGTCAAACCTAGGCGTACAGTGGAGAATCTGTTATTCTTTCCCAATAAACGCGTTTACGCTAAAACTATTATTTGCAGTGCAAACAGTTTGGAGCCAGATCAGACGTCGGGTAACCGCAACGCAAACGTACGCAAACGCACGCAAACGCAAAGCACTAAAACGTAGAAAAGAACAACTTTTGGACAATTCTGATAATTCTTGTTTATCTTGGTGGCAAACAGTTTGGAGCCTGATCAGACGCCGGGTTACCCGGCGTCTGATCTGGCTCCATATTGTTTGCATTGCAAATAATAGTTTTAGCGTAAACGCGTTTATTGGGAAAGAATAACGTTTTCTCCACTGTAAGTATGCGTTGTAAAAAAAGCGTTGTAAAAAAACCACACACATGTCGTCTATTACAATGTACATGTATATACAATAATCGAGACCCTTTCATGTGTGCAACATGATGTTGGTTTAAGTACCGTTGATAACTCAAGCTTTCGTAAGTCGAAACCAGTATATCAAATCTGAATCGCTAAATTAGCTTTAATGTTTCTGGAACCCTAGTGTCATAACACTAAATTATTACGTTTGATAACTCAAACTCCCGTAAGTAGAAACTTATAGCATTTGAAGTTAAAACCTTGCTTACATGGAGAAGACAATCTTTCCCATTTTTTTCGTTTACGCTAAAATCTTTTATTTCCATTGCAAACAGTTTGGAGCCATATTAGACAACGGGTTTCCCGGCGTCTGATTACGCTCCAAACTGTTTGCCACTCAGATTATAATAAATAGTAGCACATAGCGAAAACTTGTCTTTTGTTACATTTTAGTGTTTTGCTTTTCGTTTAAACGGAAGAATAATGTCTTTACCACTGAATCGAGTACAGTGGCGAATCTGTTATTCTTTCCCGTTTTAATGCAAACGAACGCAAACGCAAAACACTAAAACGTAGAAAAGTACAACTTTTTGACAATTCTGATAATTCATGTTACCTTGGTGGCAAACAGTTTGGAGCCTGATCTTACCCGGCGTCTGATCTGGCTCCAAACTGTTTGCACTGCAAATAATAGTTTTAGCGTAAACGCGTTTATTGGGAAAGAATAACGTTTTCTCCATTGTAACTTTTGAAATACGGATAGGTTAATTCAACCTGACCAATAGAACCCATGCGACACGTATACACTTCCTTTAGAAACAGTGTACCTTTGCAGAGCCTAATGTAAACAGTGTAGGTCTAGATCAGAGAACACCTGGTGGACCCCTTTAAACTGTGTACAGTGGAGAATCTGTTATTCTTTCCCGTTTAAACGCAAACGTACGCAAACGCAAAACACTAAAACGTAGAAAAGTACAACTTTTTGACAGTTTTGATAATTCTTGTTTATCTTGGCGGCAAACAGTTTGGAGCCTGATCAGACGCCGGATTCTCCACTGTATGCGTGACTAGGGTTTAACCCTTTCGGCGCCGAAGTCGCATAAAGTCGACTTTGCAAACAGTTTGGAGCCTGATCAGGATCCAAACAGTTTGACACTAGTATAAAAACTTCTTTAGTCATACTACCTTAAATCTAACTTTGAAACGATATTGCAGACAACAATATTGAAACAGACGACAATATATAGCGATGAAGGGGGTAAAGATACTTAAGTCAGTGCGAGTTACTGTGACTCAACTACATTTAACTGTAATCGTTTGACGGATTCCAATTTTGCAACAGCACTTCGCAGTCTATTTCTAGGAGACTTTGGCTTTTGTTTAGAAATGCCCGTAGTGTCCCGTGCAATGGCCAACTTTGGATATCTTGGTGGTCCATTAAGATGGTGTACAGCTTTGACACCCAGTAGGCCGTGCCTGTTACTCTCGTCGAAACTCAGACTTCTCGAATTCATCGTATGTGAAGGGTTCTCAAAGTCGGCCTGCAACGTGCTAACATGCACTGGCACTGGCACCTGAAGATGGTTGGGAGATACCATCGAATGTCGTCTTGTAGTTGACGAAAGTTTAATAACTGTGGTTACTTTATTTCCAATCCGTTTAAAACTCTTTTTCGGTGTAAATCCTAAATGCGTTTTGCCCCTTTCAAAAGCTCCCGGTGCATTCTTTGTTGGTTCTGTATTTCGACAATCGAAACTTAAGAGTTTTTTAATCTTGAAATCATTGTCGGTTTCCGTCCCGGACTGTCCAATCTGTGCTATGAGTTTACCCGGTGGCTTAGGTCGCTCGAAGCTACGTTTGACATCGCCTTTGACTATACTGTTTTCTCTAGCCCGTAGTTTAAGATCCTCAACGTCCAAGTTGATACCATCTAAGCTCAGTTTTCTCACCCTACAGCTAATCAAACTGTCATGTCTTTCTCTTAAGCTTGCCATTCGCTGTTCAAAATCACTGTGGCGCCATTCTCGCTCTTGTTTGAAACGTTCTTGCTCCTGTCGAATGTTCTCAAGTAGAATTTCAAACTTGACATTTGCCATATTCCAAGTTTACAGATCACTAAACTATATAAATATTCGGCATGGTTGCCATGAATCTTTTATAACAATGTATACAACACGACCTTCTGTTGGTGCTTCTCAACGGCAAATCAGTATCCCATCACACTGTGTATTATGTTAATATTCCTACGATATATTTGTTCATAAATATCCGTGCCTTTAGACAAATACCATCAGTACAAATATTAGCTACAGCCAATCTTGTATCAAACGATCACTAACTGAAGTAGCATGGAACTTTCTAAATACAGCAGAACCTCTCTATTACGACCACTAAACGGTGTCAAATATTAGTCGTTTAAGACAGGTGACTGCTTAAAGCAATGTGAAAGTGAAACAGAAAGCTCCTACAGGAGCTTTCTGTTTCACTTTCACATTGCTTTAAGCTGTCACCTGTTTTCATACAGACAATTAGCCTTCTTTTTTAGTGTTCGTAATAGAGAGGTTCTACTGTACTGGTGACCGTGTAATGCTGGATAAAAATAAGACAGACATTAGCTTTTCGCATTAGTTTTATCATGCATTAAGCAGCCATGTAAACTGAGAACTACCAATGGGTATTCAATTGAGTGATCGTGTAATATTCGATTGAATAAATATCCATTTTAAAATACCGTGCGCCTACATGTAAAGTTTTGTTGTTGACTGTACGTATTGTTAGAGTTATAGCGTTCCTAAGATGTCGCTTCGCTTCTCACTTCATGACAATGCGCAGTCAATTTTGTATTAAACGACAACTTATCGAAGTGGCTTTGACGTATCGGAAGACAAGTGATTGCTTGATGCACGAAAGCAAATAGTACAGAAAACTCCTCTAGGATATTCCTGCATTATTCAAGTCGTTTCAATAAGTTGAAAATGTATTTTATTTTATGACCCCAAACGGTCGTATTGCGACTAGTCGCTCAATACAGGATTAACTGTATTGAAATGGCAGCGTTTGCAATCCATTTTGAGCATAAAGGATTATGGATGTACATTAAAACGACATTAGAATAGGGTCGAAATGCCGAAAGGCGAATCATAATATCTCAATCGGTCTTTGGCGCCGGTTACCTACCGGAAACACTTAACCACCGATCAATTCCATGTCCTTTATATCCCTACCCCCACAATAGTTAACGATTTTCATGTTCTGGAAATAAAACGACGGTTTGAACTATTGAATTTGTTGGCAAATAATGCAAATGCCTTCTATCACATTTGCAAATGACAAAAAAATGTTTATCGATTTCCCCAACCTTTAGTAGCTTACGTAAACGATGTCTGCAAACAATTATATTCTGCAACAATTTCCAAACTCAATATATCTTCTTTCTCTCAGAAAGCATAATCTAATTTTTAAACAATTTTAACCCAGAAGAGACAGCGAGACTCGGGGTTTCATCTGGATAAAAACTGTTTGCAACAGTTACCGCTAATTTTGTGCATAAGGTACAGAGGGTTAAGTAACAAGGAAAGCCACACGTTTGAACAAAAGGTGTTTACGCTGTGAAGTTCTTTGAATATACAATCACATCAATCCTGGCCATTCAACGAACAATGTCAGCTTTCATAATGTCACCTACAGTGCTATTGGGTATGTACACGACCCACCGACCGATTTTACCCATTGAGCCCTAACGACGAGTATACAGTGGAGAATCTGTTATTCTTTCCCGTTTAAACGCAAACGTACGCAAACGCAAAGCACTAAAACGTAGAAAAGAACAACTTTTGGACAATTCTGATAATTCTTGTTTATCTTGAAGGCAAACAGTTTGGAGCCTGATCAGACGCCGGGTAACCCGGCGTCTGATCTGGCTCCAAACTGTTTGCACTGCAAATAATAGTTTTAGCGTAAACGCGTTTATTGGGAAATAATAACACATTCTCCACTGTACTCGTCCTTTAAAAAACAATAGTTCTCCCGTGAAGAATGCACGTTTCTTATGCAAATTGTGTAGACCCTAATCAGATGGATCCTTTAGGATTCCTCTGATAGGGTCTACACTGCTTGCCACTTTGCAATATTTTATTTAAACCAACCCTAAAAAGATAAAAATGGACCAGAATTAATTGGAATACTGGAACCGTCCTTTTAAAGTTTCAGGGGTGAATGGGTTAAAACTTCTGCACAGCTATTGGGATACGTGTTGCAAGCATTGTGACCAAGACGAGACGCCGAGTTAGTCGGCATTTAATTTAATTCCAAACTACAATTTACTTGATACCTTTTATGATATTTTCTAACGAAAATGGAGATAAATAATTTCTTACAATTTTGCAAACAGAACATTTGCAGATAACAATTGTGTCACGTGATGATCCCTTATCGTACAGAGCGCGATTTGACTTACTTTTGCAAACAGTAACGCGGCGTCTGATCTGGATCCAAACCGTTTGCTACTCATGCTTTAAAACGTATTTTCGCAGACGATATATTAGAAACAGGCGACAATTTAGCATCATATGGTTAAAGGTAAAAAGTGTAAATGCCTTGTCTAGAAATGTTGACAAGTAATGATGAATGTAACTCACTGGAGTAGGAGGGAAGATTGATTCTCCGGAAAAGTAGGGGCGGCGGTCACGATAAAGTTCGAATCACGATCACTTTAATTTGCTTCTGTCGAACATGTTTGTATTTTAAAATCAAAAGGTAAGCTACGTTCTAACTTTGAGATGACAAACTTTGACTTCAGCCATTTCGAGTTATCGAAAAACAGAAGAAAGAAGGGTTACAAGGTACAGTTGAGAAAGCGTTATTCTTTCCCATTAAACGCGTTTACGCTAAAACTATTATTTGCAGTGCAAACAGTTTGAAGCCAGATCAGACGCCGGGTAACCCGGCGTCTGATCAGGCTCCAAACTGTTTGCCACCAAGAAAAACATGAATTATCAGAATTGTCCAAAAGTTGTATTTTTCTACGTTTTAGTGTTTTGCGTTTGCGTACGTTTGCGTTTAAACGGGAAAGAATAACAGATTCTCCACTGTACATGTATAGACATATACCAAACCGTTCAAGGTTCCTGATCGGATGCTGTCGGCTTCCGGTCTGGCTCCAAAAAGGTTGGATTTTAAATACTTATCAACATTGTCAAGAAAATATAACTTTCTGTATTCAGTTGCAGAGCGTTTTATATCGTTTGACAGTAAAAACTATCCTCTCCCCCACTGTAACATCAGATACACAGTGTCAGAGACCTCTGAACACTGTGCATTAACCGGTGTAACTTCCGGCACGCGGTAAGTGGCTGTCTGTTGGAAATAGGCGGGATTTCCCGGTCGTCTGACAACGATATTGTTGTGCACGTTTAACGTATTTATTTAAATCGGGAAAAGATCCAGACAGTAATGGCTTCTCAATGCTTAATCAGGACAAAGATGCATACTGAAAGTAGGTCAGTAGGGGAATATTATACATAATATTGGAGACATAACTCTTACAAGTTGCCAAATTACCGTCTGTTTAAAAATGGCCGCTCTGTAGTTTTGTCAACTTCAATTGTTTTTTAAAATTTGACCTAAGAAATAAATTTTGTTTTGGCACGAGTTTCAAACAGTTCAGAATCTGTTCAGCCCCCGAATTTGGATCTGAGTTGCTTGCAAATGTCACAAGTAGCGACAGAGGCTAACTAATTGACCCAATACATTTCAAATGGACAATTCCAGTTGCCAATTTAGTCTAGTCCATTTGAATTTTGAGGGTTGCTTTTATACGCCCGTGAAAAACGGGACGTATTATGGTACACTCTGTGCTGTCTGTTCGTCCATTAACTTTTTCCTTGTAAGCGATTTATAAGCGTCATTTATTGACCAAGTTTAATTTAACTGACCACAAATATTCCTTACCGCAATAGCTCAGACGAGTTTGCGACTATTTTTGGCAGAGTTATGTCCCCTTTGTTGTCAAATATGGGCCTTTTTATAAAAGACCAGAACCTGTTGTTCTACATTGTATGTTCAATTCCTTTTCAAAGCTTGATATGGCAATACAGGGGAATAAAGCGACTTTACATATAGATCTAGTACGAGTTTTTTTAGTCTCAGTATTTTCAGAGTTGTCCCCCTTTACACATTTAAAAAAAAAATCTGTAAATAGTTTAAGTTTCATTTTGCCTATTGTAATAAAATTTTATATTTAGCTTTTCTCATTTTACATGGAAAATAATTATATCCAATTTTGGTTTTTGTCGGATGATTTTATCTGGAGTTATGTCCGAAATTTCCTGGAGTTATGTCCCTTTACATACTTAGTAATTTATGGCTCAAACTGTTTTTCAGAAGACAGCTTTTCTCTGTTTGCCGTATTGGAACTCCAAACCAACTTTCATACTAAGATTTCTTATACAGGTAAGACACCTATTGATTTTGGTTCTGGTCTGATGATGTTTATTGGAGTACGAGTTTTTTTAAGTCTCAGTATTTTCAGAGTTGTCCCCCTTTACACATTTAAAAAAAAATCTGTAAATAGTTTAAGTTTCATTTTGCCTATTGTAATAAAATTTTATATTTAGCTTTTCTCATTTTACATGGAAAATAATTATATCCAATTTTGGTTTTTGTCGGATGATTTTATCTGGAGTTATGTCCGAAATTTCCTGGAGTTATGCCCCTTTACATACTTAGTAATTTATGGCTCAAACTGTTTTTCAGAAGACAGCTTTTCTCTGTTTGCCGTATTGGAACTCCAAACCAACTTTCATACTAAGATTTCTTATACAGGTAAGACACCTATTGATTTTGGTTCCGGTCTGATGATGTTTATTGGAGTTATTATGCCCCTTTGTAAGCAAAGAATTTAAAGCTTTCTCATCATACAGGTAAGACACCTACTGATTTTATTATCTATCTATCTCGATATTTCTGCTGCACACCCTCACGGGTAATTTCGAGCTGTTTGCGCGCCAAGTGCCTATTAGTAGAAATAGGAACAGATAAAAGTTAAGGAAATAAGGGTGTAAAGGTGATAGGGGTTAAAATACTAGGGTGAAAAGATAAAAATCAGGATAAAAACACAACTGCAGGACTCATGGTTTAAAATGACAGACGTTGCTGACTGATGACTTGAACTGGTTCCAGTCACCAGTCAGCACAACATCTGATGGCAGAGCATTCCACTGAACAATGGTAAGGGGGAAGAAAGAGAACTTATAGTAGTCTGCACCAGTGTGGATCTGTGTATAGCCCGCAGAGTGGCAGTGACGGGACACCCTTGTATTACTCTGCATGTACGCTGGCACTGGTACAGCCACCAAGCCATGAATTATCTTATAGAAAAGACACAGTCGTGCATCTGCCCGCCGCTGCTCCAGAGTACGCCATCCTAGTGTCTCCAGCATGGTAGAGACACTCGAGTATCTGGAGTACTCACCCAAAGTCCAGCGAGCGGCTCGACGTTGCACCATCTCAATTTTGTCAATGTTGGACTTTGTGTGAGGATCCCAGACACTACTTGCGTACTCAAGTTGCGGGCGGACAAGGGTTTTGAAGGAACATTCTCGGATCTTTTTAGATTTACATTTTATGTTCCTCTTGAGAAATCCCATTGTGCGATTTGCTGTTGTTGTCATGCGGTTGACACGAGTGTTCCACGACAAGTTGCTCGAGATGTCCACACCTAGATAGCGAGCACTACTGACGGCCTCCAAAGTTTGTCCATGTAGTGTATAAGTTGTGGGAATTGGTACCCTAGCCTTAGTGGCATGAATAACTTGGCACTTGGAGGGGTTGAAGCTCATGTCCCACTGTTGTGACTGTTATATATTGGGAAGAAACTCAAGCAGAGAACGTTTCACAGTTTACTATTTATTATTGTAAAATACACGTGGTCTAAATATAACGAACAGAACCGAAGCAAGATCAAATGAATGGTACAGTATAAAACACTGACTTAACATGGTACCGCATACGCTAAGAGTGCCGACAATGTGTACTATAAATATACTACATTTTCTCCCCTCTTAAAGTATTAATACTCAATAATGACTAGAATTGAAATGACTAGATTATACATGAAACTTAAATCAAATAAACAATAGTTAATATGATTCAATGTGACTATACAATGTTGTTAACAAGAACCTTTGAATAAAACTAATCTTTCAAATAGAACCAGAGTTCTATTGTGTCACACAGGGATTATTATGCCCAATTAACACAGTGTGAACACCTTTTTAATAACTTAAAATAGTTTTCATCTTAAATTATATTGATTGTTCTAACGGCTTTAAATGTCTCTTTAAACTCTTTTCAGTTTCTTGAATTTAACAGTTCAGTTTGTTTTTGTTTCTAAATGTCACCGATTAAGTTTCTCTTTAAATGTCACAAATAAGTCTTTTAGTTAACTTTCTCTCTCTCTTTGGGTAGCGTGGTTCCCCTGGATCTGTAACCTTCGTAGATTCTGCACTTACATTGGATTTCTGATCCGCATTGGATTTCTGATCCGCGTTTGTTGCTGCATCCGGTACGTCCTTCATTTGCTTTTCCCCCCTTTGATTTGACCGATTCTCCTTAAAACTTGTTTCCGCGTTTGTTTGCCGTGTAATGTTTGTTCTGATGTCAATAGGTATGTTGATGTGGCGATCATGTTCCCTTATACTTGCTGTCCTTTTAATGAGATGGTCCATATGACAGAATCTTATTTTGTTTGACACCTTGATTAAGAATGTTCGTGGTCCTAGCTTTTTGTGAACCACCCCTGGAACCCATTCCCATTTTCCAGTGTTCAAGTGACTTTTGACCGACACTGGATCTCCTACTTCGAAGACGCGTTCACGAACCCCATGGCTATCATGATTTTCGACCATTTTCTCTTGTTTCGCGATCACTTGTTTTTCTAAGTCCGGTTTCACTAGAGTAAGTCTATTTCTCAATTGTCGTTTTAAAAACAATTCACTTGGCGTCTTCCCTGTTGTTGTGTGTGGAGTTACTCTGTACTTTAACAGAAAATCTGCTAATTTGTGTTGTAATGTTCTTTTGTTTAATGATCCTTTTTCTTCGATCACTTGCGATTTTAGAGCGCGCTTCACAACTTGTACGCCGCGTTCAGCTAACCCATTTGACTGAGGATGGTATGGTGGACTGAATGTATGTTTGATACCATTCCTTTTTGTGAATGTTCTGAATTCATGTGATGTGAACTGTGGTCCATTGTCACTTACTATTTCTTCCGGAATACCAGTAGACGCGAACAACAGTCTCAATTTTTCTATGGTTATAGCACTTGTAGTACTCTTCATTGGTATCGCTTCTATCCATTTTGAATAACTGTCCACCATTATCAAAAATGAATGAGCTTTGAAATCTGCAAAGTCTATATGGACGCGTTCCATCGGTCGGGTAGCCCATTTCCATGGATGTAGTGGTGCTTCCATGGGAGCACTCCTCATGGCTTGACAAATCTCACATGCCTTCACTACTGCTTCAATTTCCGCATCAAGATTTGGCCACCATATGTAGCCCCTGGCTAACGCTTTCATTCGAGACATTCCCAAATGCTCACTGTGTATTTCTTTAAGCATCGTTCCCTGAAGTTTTGGTGGTATAATCACCCTTAACCCCCACAGCAGAACGTCTTGATCCACAGACAGTTCCATTCTTCTTGCAAAAAATGGTTTAAAGTTAATGTCCTCCACATGATTCGGCCAACCATGCATAGTCCAGTCGTACACTTTGCTTAACACTGAGTCTAGTCTTGTTGCTTCACCTATCACTTTGCTGTCAATAGGCAGGTCTTGGAGATATGAAGTATTGACTTCAACACTATGTACCCTATCCATACTTTTTAATGGAAGTCTTGAGAGCCCGTCACAGTTGCCATGATCTTCAGACTTTCGGTAGACTATTACATAATCGTATGCTGATAAGGTGATTGCCCACCTTTGAATTCTAGCCGCTGCTAGCGTAGGAACTCCTTTCTTGGGCCCTAGTATGGTTGTTAGAGCCTGATGGTCTGTTATCAGAGTAAATTTTCGTCCATACAGATATTTATGAAATTTCTCTACCCCGAAAATGATACCTAGAGCTTCCTTTTCAATTTGCGAGTAGTTTTTCTCGGCGCTGGTCAATGTCCTGGAGGCATATGCTATTGGCTTTTCTGAGCCATCTTCCATAACGTGCGATATTACTGCTCCCAGTCCATACGATGAAGCGTCGCAGGCCAACTTCAGCTCTTTCTGCATGTCGTAGTGTACCAAGAGCTGACTACTCGACAATAGTTGTTTACTTGCCTGAAAAGCCTCCTCACATTCTGTCGACCATTCCCACTTGACCTCTTTACGTAGCAACTGATGTAGTGGGTGCAAAATAGATGACAAATTTGGGAGGAATTGTCCATAATAATTTATCAAGCCCAAATAAGACCTCAAGGTGCTTACGTTTGTTGGAGCCGGTGCGTCCCTGACTGCCCTGGTCTTCTCCTCTGTTGTGTGGATGCCCTCTGCATCAACTGTGTGTCCCATGTAAACCACTTGGTCCTCCATGAACTTGCATTTTTCCCTATTCAGCTTTATATGGTGCTTTCGCAGTCTTTCCAGTACTGTTTTCAAGGTACCCAGATGACTTTCATCATTACTTGCCGTTATGAGGATATCGTCTATCCTGCACACCACTCCTGTCAAACCCGCGAGCACCGTGTCCATTACCGACTGAAAAATGGCAGGAGCGGAGCTTACCCCGTAAGCTAACCGTTTACATCTGAACAACCCCTTGTGTGTATTCAGCGTCAGAAACTGTTTTGAATCCTCTTCTAGTTCCAACTGGGTATAAGCCTGCGAAAGGTCCAGCTTGGTGAATTTCTGCCCACCAGCCAGTGTGGCAAACATGTCATCTGTATTTGGCAAAGGATATTGTTCCTCACTTATTTCTCGGTTTACCGTAACCTTGTAGTCCCCACAAAGACGAAGTTTATTGTTCGGTTTTGGAACTACCACCAGTGGCGCGGCCCATTGGCTATTTTCAACATGTTCGATAATTCCCTCAGCCTCCAGCCTTTCAAGCTCTTCTGTCACCTGACTTTTTAACGCGTAGGGCACTGGTCTGGCCTTACAGAAAATTGGACTTGCCTGTTCTTTCACCTTTATTCTTGCCTTAAATCCCTGAATTGGCTTATTGTCTTTCTCAAATAGATCTCGGTATTCTGCTTTCAAACTTTCTAAAGTTTCAGACTTTTCCATGTTCACCCGGTGAACTTCAAAGATCTCTTTCCAGTCCAGTTTTATTACTTTCAACCAGTCTCTTCCTAGCAAGTTTGGTTTCCTACCATTAACTACCAACAACTTAAGTTCCTTTATTACTTGTTTCTTGTATTTCACTGGCACTGTGATTTCCCCAAGCACATTGATATTGTCTCCTGAGTATGATTTTAGTGTCACTGAAGCTTTCTTCAGCCTATACTTGGACAACAACTTCTGGTATGTCTCTTGATTCACAATTGTACAAGCACTCCCTGTGTCTAATTGCATAGAAACCTCTCGGTTACCCACTGTCAGTGATATCTCATATTTACCCGAGCTTCCGTCAACCGTTTCATTCATGTACACTGAGTAGATCCCTAATTCATCAACTTCTTCACTCAATTCTTCCTCTTCAACCAGGTGTGTACGTGCTGAGCCTCTACATTTCCGTGCTAAATGACCTTTACGTTCACATTTAAAACATTTTGTGTCCTTGTGTTTACACTTGTCCGGGTGATGTGCTTCCCCACAGCGATAACATGTAGACTGTCGAACAGGTTGTTTCCATTGTTTTTGTTGTTTTGGCCTTTGATTCTGATTGTGTCCCTTCATTCTGTCTTTAACAAATGACACATTTTTAATACAGCTAAATGAAGTTGAGTCTTTGTCAGCCGTTTCCATAGCTACTGCAATTTTGACTGCTTCATCAAATGTCAAGGGATCTGTTGACAAAAGTTTCTTTTGAATGTTTTCAGAACGAAGTCCACAAACTAACCTGTCTCTTATTGCCTCATTGAGAAACGCTCCAAACTCACAATGAGCCGACATCTTCTTCAACTCAACCACATACGCTGACACTGTCTCCCCTTCTTGTTGATTCCTTTTATTGAACTTAAATCTCTCCGAGATTACCAACGGTTTTGGCATATAGTGATTTTCTAATGTTAGCACTAGATTGTCAAACTCTTTGTCCTTAGGCAGCGCAGGCGAGATGAGGTTTTTCAAAACTCCATAAGCTACCGGTCCAATTACCGACAGAAACACGGCTAACTTCTTTTCGTCCTTGACATCGTTAGCATCGAAAAACTGTTCCATGCGTTCTTTGTAGTTGGAAAAATTCTCTTTTCCTTCAATAAACTCCCCGAGTTTACCAATTTGTGGCATTTTGACTGAGCCAAATAAGTCCCTGACTTATCTCACGATCGAAACAATCCACAATCCTCGTCGCCAATGTTATATATTGGGAAGAAACTCAAGCAGAGAACGTTTCACAGTTTACTATTTATTATTGTAAAATACACGTGGTCTAAATATAACGAACAGAACCGAAGCAAGATCAAATGAATGGTACAGTATAAAACACTGACTTAACATGGTACCGCATACGCTAAGAGTGCCGACAATGTGTACTATAAATATACTACAGTGACCATACTTGTAGTTTGTCGAGGTCTTTTTGTAGAGTCGAACCGTCTTTCTGTTCGTCGTTGATTGTCAAGTAAACTGCCGTGTCATCTGCAAATAGCCTTACTTGCGAGTCAATGCTTTCAGGCAGGTCGTTAATGTAAACCAGGAACAGTATCGGCCCTAGGACAGACCCTTGGGGGACTCCGGACGTCACTGGTATACTATCGGAGCTTTCACCTTCCAGCACCACTGTCTGTGTCCTACCGCCTAGGAATGCTCGTATCCAGGATAGGCACTTACCACGGACTCCGTATGAATGCAGCTTGTAGAGCAACTTCTCGTGGGACACCATGTCAAAGGCTTTACTAAAGTCAAGTAAGACGAGGTCGGTCTGTTTACCTTTGCTGGCGTTTCGGACCAGGTCCTCCACGAGCATGACTAGCTGTGTCTCAGTCGAACGTTTTTCTCTGAATCCGTGTTGTAGGTCGTAAAGCAGGCTGTTTGCATCAAGAAATTTCACAAGATTAGAGGCCACTATGTGCTCAAGAAGCTTGCATGCTATGCAAGTAAGGGATATTGGGCGGTAATTTTCCGCAGCAGACTTGTCTCCCCTCTTGTACAGCGGTGCTACGTTCGCAGTAGTCCAGTCTGCAGGTACTTCGCCTGTGTGTAGGGAAGTTGTGTAAATTACCTGCAAGACTGGTGCTATCTGCTCACGAAGCTCCTTGAGGACGAGTGGCTTAATCTTGTCCGGGCCGGCTGCTTTGTCAGGTTTTAGGTTTTTCAGTATTTTAAGTATCCCTGCAGTTGAAATCTCTAGATCAGATAATGCGTCTGTATTTTCTGCGTCCGGAGTGGGTATGGAAGGATCATCACTGGTGTGTTCTTTAGATTTCATTTCACATAGTTTGGATAGGCTGAGAGGAGATTTGGGAGTGAAAACTGACTGAAACTGTTTATTTAGGACATTTGCTTTATCTTTTGTTTCTGTTACCAAGTTTCCATCTGAATTTAGGGGGGATATTCCTTGGTTGTCTTGCCTAGAATGTTTCAGTAATGAAAAGAGTTTCTTTGAGTTTACAGGAGGGTCGCAATCATCTCGGTCCACACCAATGATGCCTTCCAGGTATTGCTCGTAAGACTGTTTAATTTTCTTACGAGCAAGATGTCTTTGGTCAAGGTATTTCTGTCTGTCCTTTGGGTTTCCTGTCCGTCTGTGTTTGCCATATAACCTGTTTCTCCGTCTGGATGTCCGTCTGATATCCTGTGTTATCCATGGTAGTGATGATTTGCCTGTTATGGTCTTTGATGGAATACACTCATTCATATGTAGCTCTAGCCCAGATTTAAATTCAGTCCACAGAGTATGTACTGACTTACCTGAAAAATTGGCCAAAAAGACATTTTTAAATATTTCCATTTTTTCTCTGAGCAGATGCCAGTTAGCTTTTTTGAAAATGAATACTGATCTGGGTTTCTTCCTCTGCAGTCTTGGCTTTAAATTAGCCTCTACACATACTCCGGAATGATCACTTACACCAGGGATAGTATAAACATTGTCAACAAGAGTTTCATTGGTGGTAAGAAAAAGATCAAGAACATTTTTTAACCTGGTGGGTTCTTGAACCATCTGGACAAAATTAAAATCCTCAATAATGTTAATAAATTTTTCATACACCTGACGGTGCTGGCAGTCATCATGGATTTGGGGTATGTGGTCATTCCAGCTCATTTTGGGGAAATTTAGGTCCCCAACTAACCAGATGTTGCCCTTGCCTTCTTTAATCATTTCTAATGACCGTCTCAGCTCGTCAAGGCTGTCTTCATCATGCTCATGCGGTCTGTAGTATGCCGCTATGAAGAGAGGTTTGGATCCAGCAACCTCCAGTTTAACCCAGGTGATTTCGCACCTGGTAGTAAACTGGGGTTGATGAGAGCAAACAAGTTTGTCACTTAGCATGATGAAGACACCCCCGCTTCGCTTGCCTTTGTGGCATCTGTCTTCACGGTATAGTGTGTAACCCTCAGGCAAGAACTCACTGGTGTGAATATCTGGAGATAACCAAGTTTCTGTGCCAATCATTACGTCAGGTTTCTGATTTTCCACAAGAGCCTGGAATTCTCCGACTTTGTTTACAATAGAACGAAAATTTATGTTTAGAAGTTTAACTTTAGATTTGTGATTTTTCTTGTTACCTTGAGAATGTTTGTGTTTGACTGGAGTGGAAGTGCACACCGGATCAGTATTATCTAAAGAGTTGAAACTGTTTGTTGTAGAAAAGGAGGACGTATTAAAGAAGTCGGAAGAGAAGTTTGGCAAACCACATTTTAAGCAGGACCAGGAGTAGTTTTCATGAGTGACATGTAGATTGTGGTCTGATGTTTTTTATTGCAGTTATTCCACTTTTCAAACATGTAGATTATGGTCTGATGTTTTTTATTGCAGTTATTCCACTTTTCAAACTTAGAAATTTACAGATCAGACGCTGCGTAACGAAGCGTCTGGTCATGATTCAAGCTGTTTGTCACTCGTCATTATGTTTATTTTTTGTCAAACTGCCCATTGTAGAACCTTATATGTCACAAAACGTATATGTCACAATTGTCACTTATACGTGCGAATTCATCACAATGAGGGTTGCGACAGCCACGTATATGTTACAACGTGACTTTTTGATAGGGTTGATATTAGAACCGTATATATATGTCACAACATTTCGAATTTTTCACAACGTGACTTTTTGAAAGGGTTGACATTAGAAACGTATAAATGTTTGTTTATTATAGTGTCATTGTTTATTATAGTGTCACCCCTAGCGAAGTAGGCCCAGTCACATTTGTGATGTATACATTTTGTGACATATAAGGCTCTAACAAAAAGGTATATGTCACAACGTGACTTTTTGATAGGGTTGACAGTAGAAACGTATAAAAGTCTGCTTATTATAGTGTCTTTAGGGATACTCCGGCAGGAACCTATGAGAGATCCTTTTTTCAGTATATAATTATCTGGAAAACTTCCATACTATATCTGAAAACTGTATCTCGTTTCAGTCAAATAACTTCTCTTTCAGACCTAATTTTTATACGCCCACCTCCAGACGGGACGTATTATGTCGTGGCGCTGTCCGTCCGTCTGTCCGTGCTCACAAAATGATAGATACGTGGCTAAAATTGGTGTCCATAACGAGACACATAATTGGAAAACATTAACCTGACAGTTTCTTTTAACATTAACCTGGCCATTTCTTGTGACATAAATCTGGCCAGTTGTGGGACATAGGGTTAGGGGTAGGGTTAGCCTCCAGATTATTCTAGAACAAAGTTAGATTTCATTTATGTGGCTAACCACATTCATTTTAACCACATAAAAGAGATACAAAAAAGAAGAAGATGGCCACTTAAATGAAGATTGTGGGAACGTCCGTCCGTCCGCGCCACTAAAGTGGGTGAGAGGGCCAGATAACGGTAAACATAACAACATGTGTATGACCAAAATATATCTGTTCAGTTCGACAACCAGCAAGATTGCCTTAAACATTCAAAAGTTATGCCCCTTTTTGAATGTATGACCATAATATCTCGGTCAACTTCAATAACCAGCAAGATTGCAGTAGACATTCAAGAGTTATGCCCACTTTTTCGTAAAAAGGGGCATTTTTTAGTTTGTCCGCTCTCTAACTCGAAACAAATTTAGTCCAATCCTTTTGAAACTTGGTCAACAGGTGTATGACCATAATGTCTCGGTCAAGTTTGATAACCAGCAAGATTGCCGTAGACATTCAAGAGTTGTTCATTTTGGTTGTTGTATCTATGGAGGAATTGGATAATCACCGTCATTTTGGTAGCCACTTATTGCATTTTTATATCTACAGTGGAATTGACTTGTTCTTTCAAATAAGTGTTTCCATTGCAAACAGCTTAGTCAGGCTCCAAACTGTTTGCCACTCTGATTAAAACAAATCCTCAATTTGTTTTAACTCATTATCCCCTGAAACTTCCAATGGACAATTCCAGTTTGTAATAAAGGCTGGTCCATTTTAGACTATTTAGGGTTGTTTTTTTGTAATAAATTGCAAAATGACAAACAGTGAAGTCCCTGATCAGAGGGCTCCTGCAGGAGCCCTCTGATCAGGGACTTCACTGTTGGCATAGGACAAGTATACTCTTCACTGGTATATATTTGGTAAAGGACGCATATATGCGTCGCTAGGGCTCAATGAATTAGAAATAGCTATTTTCTCCATTTTACTGCATTGTGGTTGCATTTCCCTTCATTTAAAGGAGGAAAATAACATATTTTGACCTGTAACACGTTATGACCAAAACTTGCTCACAAAAGATGCTGCCCTGTATTTTAAAGGGAAATAAATGTACAACTGACAAACTATACAAATATTTATCAAAGATATTGGTTTATTGTAAAATAATTCATTAACATGCAAAACCAATAAGCTATCCAAATGTTTGAAAAACATCTAAAGTATAATCAAATTATATAAAAATCATACAACAAAGCTGATAAAAAACCTACATTTCTCACATACAACCTTTCAACAAGCAAAACCATTTAAATGTTTGACCCCTGAAACTTCAAATGGACAAATCCAATCTTCAATTAAATATAGTTCTTAGTTTACTTTTTTTAACTGTTTTGGCAATAGTTTGCAAAATAACCAACAGTTTACCCTGCTCAGTGGACTACTAGTAGTTAACCCATCCCCCAATAAAAACACCTTACTACGTCTTAAATCTATTCCTCCACTGAAGAAAAAAGTTCAAATTTATACAGCCATGAATATAATATCATAAGAAATGTTTTCTATATTCTAGCAGATGGTAGCTTAAAGCTGGCTGAAAATAAAGCAGAATGTGCCTTAAGGCACATTTTGCTTTACTTTCAACCTGCTTTTAGCTACCATCTGTCTTCAAAACTAAAAATGAGCTATGGGGCAATTGGTTAAGGAGCCTTCTTATCTATGTCTACACTAATTGCATACAACAAATGTATTCTTCACAAGTACACTGTTTGTAAATGAAGCATATTATAAACCTTACGAGAAGTGCATGGGTTAAAACGTGAATGAAAACAACATTCAGGCATTAAATGACCAATTTACCAACACAAGTACTATGAAATAAAACTCCTAATAGAGCCTGGATAAAATAGAAAAATAAAAAGGCGTGCAAATCCATTACCCCATAAATTTACCTTTAATTTATTCCTCAACTGAAAAAAGTTTTTCAATCTGATAAGTCATGAGTATGTATTCAAGAAATAATTTCTATATCTTAGTGGGTGATAGCTTAAAGCAGGCTGAAAGTAAAGCAGAGTGCACCTGGATAGACAGACTAAAACAAAAGTATGCCCTTCAATCTTCAATCTTGGAGGACATAAAACTAACTTTAGATAACAATTTTTAAGCAGATGATGATATAGTACTGAGATATTTAAATCATTCACCCCTGAAACATTTAATGGAAAGTTCCATTTTCAAATTGTCTAACAATATATTGCAAAATGATAGTGCATACACTAATTAGAGGGCCCCTGCAATAGCCTCCCTCTGATCAGGGTTTACACTGTTTGCATAGGACAGGTATACTCTTCACAGTTGCTCTGTTTGTTAACCCTTTACTCCACAACCCTTTTCTAGTATTGAAGATAGGTGACCACTCAAAGCAGGTTGAAAGTAAAGCAGAATGGGCCTTAAGGCGCATTCTGCTTTACTATCAACCTGCCTTAAGCTTCTTTCTGTCAGGATATAGACAATATTTCTTTTAGTACATGTTCATGAATGACTAAAACTGGACTTATTTTCTGCAGTGGAGGACTAAATTAAATGTACTAAAAGGCGCTTCTATGGAGTGAAGGGTAAATGGCTAGTATACTCATTGCTAGTGTTGAATGTGTTAATGAGACAAACGTCCAGTCAGAAACGTATACAGTAAAACCCCTCTAAACCGGAACCTCTAAATACCGGAATTCTCTCTAAACCGGACAAAAACTTTGGTCCCGTTTCCCACCCATTTTTACGCCTTTGATTTATTCCTTCCCTGAAGAAAATACATTCGTGAACATATATCATCAGAAATATTTTCTACATTCTATCAGATGATAGCTTAAAGCAGGTTGAATGTAATGTACTTTCAACCTGCTTTAAGTGGTCAGCTACCTTCCATACTTGAAACAAGTTATGGGTTAAAACCCCTCTAAACCGGAAACCCCTCTAAACCGGATGTTTTTGTTGTCCCCACACATGTCCGGTTTAGAGGGGTTTCACTGTATATATTCCTGGGGCCCCGTTTCATAAAACTTCGTACAACAAATGTTGTTGTAAGTCAGGTTAAGTCTCAATTATTATTTATTTCTCCATCTAATTCTGTCTTGTGACATCTCTTTGGAATTGTCTTGAAAAGACAATTCCAAAGAGATGTCACAAGACAGGATTAGATAGAGAAATCAGAAATTAAATGTACTTTAAAGTTTTGACTTACATGTACGACAGCATTTGTCGTACATAGTTTTATGAAACGGGCCCCTGGTCCATATCCAGTTGAGTATGTTAAACCAGCCATGTAAGCTAAATCCTAAGTAAAAGTATTATTGAAGATTCTCGAGGCAGTTCTGGAAACAATGTGTAGACAGAGAAAGGAATGATATCAAAAGAAAATGCAGATATGTCTTGCTAAACAAATCTTGTTTAAATTGTATTATACCAGTATTTCAATGCCTATCTGTGGCTGAGAACTTTAAAATATGAATTATTAAAGTTCCATTGTGGAAAATGGAGGCAAGTTTGACACCAGCATTTTAATTTATTCTGCCCTCAAACATGAAACGCTTACCGGTAATTCCAATTAAGTCTACTCCATTTTGGTTTTTGTCAACTACAGTTGTTTCTAGAAAGTTTAAGCTGTTTTCAAATTATTTGCCACTCAGATTAAAAAGAATAATCAATATTTACAAAAGATAGAATTAAAGTTACATTTTCAACATGTTAATTCAATGTGTTAGTTGCTTTTAAATGGGAAAGAAAAATGTCTTCCCCACTGTATCTAGGTCTGACTGTAATGTAAAATGCAGTTATCACAAACTGGTACACTGGAGAATCTGTTATTCTTTCCCAATAAACGCGTTTACGCTAAAACTACTATTTGCAGTGCAAACAGTTTGGAGCCAGATCAGACGCCGGGTAACCCGGCGTCTGATCAAGCTCCAAACTGTTTGCCACCAAGATAAACAAGAATTATCAGAATTGTCCAAAAGTTGTTCTTTTCTACGTTTTAGTGTTTTGCGTTTGCGTATGTTTGCGTTTAAACGGGAAAGAATAACAGATTCTCCACTGTAAACTTGTACAGTGGAGAAGACGTTATTTTTTCTGTTTAAACACACGCAAACACATTGCACTGAAATGTAGAATGTGATCAACTCTTTGACAATTCTGACCATTTATTATAATCTGATTGGCCAACAGTTTGGAGCATGATCAGACGCCGGGTTACCAGGCGTCTGATCTGGCTCTAAACTATTTCCAATGGAAATAATAGTTTAACTGTAAATGTGTTTATTGCTGAAAAAATAATGGCTTCTCCACTGTAGCAACTGCAACAATAATGGTTTAAAGATAACCATTCTCCATTGTTTTCAATAAGCATCAATAGATGTCAACAGCTGGAGATGGGATATGTGATACATAAAGTTACCAAGATATAAGTTCATCAGTTGATATACTTTATTTTTTCTTCTATATGTTTATTTTAGTATCAAAACTCTATTTATCCAAAGTCCAATTAAACCAAACGACATGGTCTACAAACCTCAATTCACCATCCATGTATATTTAACCCTTTGAACCCTAGTCCCGCATTTAGGCGTCCTTTTCAAACAATATACATGTGAAAAGTGCACTTGTCCTATGCAAACAGTGAATACCCAGATCAAAGGGCTCCGTAAGGAGCCCTCTGATCTGGGTATTCACTGTTTGTCATAATGTAAAGCATTGACAAAAACAACCCTTAAAAGTCAGAAATGGACTATACTTAAATGGAAACTGGGATTGTCCATTTGAACTTTCAGGGAGGAAAGAGTTAAGGCATATACAGGGGAGTACACATTATAGTGCTTCCGTTTCTAATTGTCAATACAGCAGGGTTGTTTAAAGCGACTCACAACCAGATGGTGCATTAAAAATAGTAATTTGTAAATATGTGTCAAACGCTTATATAAATGGTAAAGAATTAGTTTAGGATAAGAAATTCTGTTTAAAAAAAATGTATTTCAATAAAAAAAATATTGGTCTCTGGTGGGATTCGAACCCGGGGCCCGGCATTGACGGACAGAAGGCAAAATAGGGGAAACCACTTAGACCAATGGACC
This sequence comes from Gari tellinella, assembly GCA_922989275.2. Taxonomy (NCBI): domain Eukaryota; kingdom Metazoa; phylum Mollusca; class Bivalvia; order Cardiida; family Psammobiidae; genus Gari; species Gari tellinella. Next base: position 96,876,701 of record OV277856.1, on the reverse strand, counting down.
ACGGAACTATCCGTTTATCTCGGATCGATTTAACGTATTTCAATTTGTAGCGATCGAAAGTGCATACAACTTCTTAATTCGGCTCGTGTTTATGTCTGAGCCCGTGTAGAGAAGCAACAACAACAACTATACCGTCTACTAGTCGGTATAGAAAAATGATGGAAAATATCTAAAAATCTAAGATTCGGTGACGATTCTTGAGACTTTTTTTGGACTGATCATATTTTTTTAATGTCAGAAGCCAAATAATGCCACAAATTTGCTTTTATTTGAGTATTTTATTTTATTTTGAGAAGTACACCATCCGGTTGCGAGTCCCTTTAACCTCAACCACTGAACCTTAAAAGTACAATTCCAGTTTCTAATTAAGTCTCTTATATTTTTTACTAATTAGGGTTGCTTTTTACAATTTATTTCAAATTGACAAACAGTGCAAAGGCTGATCATTTACTAGCCCTCTGATCTGGGTTGATACTGTTTGCATAGAACCAGTGTACTAGTCACAGGTACACCGTTTGTGGAGCGTATACTTGTTGTAAGGACTGTGTGTTAAATCAATATGCAATTATTAGCCTTAATAGATAAAATAAACAAAAGATATTCTGAAAGCAAATTATCTTTTTATATTTTGTTTTAGGTAAGTACATGTAATTGACCAAAACGAGTATATCTTTTTTTCAATAAATAATAAGTTGGCATACTACATTTGTATTTCTAAATCTACGTTCACTGCAACTATATACATATCCATACTTTTATACAACATTCCTTCTATTTACAAATTTATAAACCTCCACTTTCAGTTCAACTGATTGTCATGTGTGGTATTTTTATAAAGCGTATATGCTGCATGCAACAAATGTACAATTCATCAAATAATTTATGGCATTAACAAAATGGGATGTGACATCAAATATTAAAATACATTTAACAATCCATTACAAATTAATATGAAGTAAAACCACTCTATTAGGGCCACTATACAGAAGTATATCTAATGGTTTTAAAGAGAGCAGAGAGCTTAAAGCAGGATGTAAGTAAAGCAGAAAGCAGCCACCTGACTTTACCCAATAAATATGCCTTTCTACGCCTCTAATTTATTCCTCCACTGAAGAAAACAGTTCCAATTTATACTGTTACAATCAAAATAATAAGAAATATTTTTTATATTCTAGCAGATAAAAGCTTCAAGCAGGCTGGAAGTAAAGCAGAATGCGCTTTAAGGCGCATTCTGCTTTACTTTCAATCTGCTTTAAGTGGTCACATATCTTCAAATTTAGAAACAGGTTATAGGGTATTGGGTTAAAACACAAAAAATAACGTCACATTGTGATTGTAATAGACAGGTTCTACTGTAGTTTATCTTGTGTTAAGTGACCATTCATTGAAGTTTGAAGTAACCATCTGCATGCTAAGTGATGTTCCTGTATCTCTTTGTCAGCTTTGACATCTTAGCAAATGTATTGTTTTCAACCTCATATTTTAAGAAATTGAAATGAGTGTCAAACAGTTTTGACCTAAATCTGGTCCCACATTTGTGTTTGTAAAATTATCAACAATTTTAAAAGTTTCCACCCGCAAGCAAAGAGTTACAACAAAGTGACAGCCTAATGCAGGATAAATCTAATGCAGAAAGCTCCTTCAGAAGCTTTATCCTGCATTAAGCATGCACCTATGTTAACCCTTTACCTTATAGAAGCGCCTTTTAGCGCATTCCGTTTAATCCTCCGCGGAAGAAAATAATTCCAATCTATACAGTCATGAATATGTATCAGAAGGAATATTTTCTTAATTCTAGCAGGTGGTAACTTAAAGCAGGTTGAAAGTAAAGCAGAATGCGCCTTAGGGCGCATTCTGCTTTACTTTCAACCTGCTTTAAGTAACCACCTATTTTCAAAACTAGAAACAGGATATGGGGTAATGGGTTAAAGAGCTCTAATTGGTCTTCTCTTGAATGGTGACTTAATACAAACCTAACTCTATAACTCTACAAATCATAAACTCATTGTTCCATGTGTAATGTAACATAAATATTCACTGAACACACTGGTAAATTAAAGTAGAACTTTTACCAAAAAGATTGACTAAACATGACCCTTTACAATACCATATTGACCCCAAGTATTGGGTCAGGCAGACCTAAGCAAACAGTGTAGACCCAGTGTTGACTGCTCCCTGATTGCCATTCAGTTTGCATCTTTTCGATAACTTATTTTTGTGATAAAAGCAATAAGTTATTTTAGGATAAATAAATCACTTATACCTGGTGAACCAACTTTTACGGATTTTACGGTAAAAGTTATAAATACAAACAAGAAACAATAACAACATTATCACCTGCAGTGAGTTCAGTAGAGAAATCAATGGCCATTGATGGCCATCGATAGCGAGTTGGCTACCTGTTCTGGAATACAGTGGAGAAAACGTTATTCTTTGACAGTTTAAAATGCAAACGCATTGCAAAGAAACATAGAGAATGACAATTCTGACAACCAGTTTTAATCTGAGTGGCAAACAGTTTGGAGCCCGATCAGACGCCGGGTTACCCGGTGTCTGATCTGGCTCCAAACTGTTTGTAATAAAAGTATTTTAGTTTAAGCGTAAATGTGGTTATTTGGAAATAAAACGTTTTCTCTACTGTACACTGCACGCTGAACATGAGGCACAAACTGCTAACCTAAACAGCAAACATTGGTAACTGAACATGCTACTGTCTACAGGGGCTACTCAATCAAGAAACATGATGATACAGTGGAGAAGACATTATTCTTTCCTGTTTCAACGCAACGGATATGCGACGCACTAACATGTAGAAAATTATATCTAGTTGGCAATTATGACCATTTGTTTGAATCTGAGTGGCAAACAGTTTGGAGCCTGATCAGACGCCAGTTTACCTGGTGTCTGATCTGGCACCAAACCATATGCACTGCATTAAGTGGTTGCATGTCTTTTACACTAAAAACAAGCCATGGCATAAAGGGTTTACAAAAACATTTTTTTTGTTCATGAAACACTTTCAAGCAAAATGGATTATAAACTCATGATAAGTTACAAGACTGGGTCCAAAGTTATAAAGCTTTTGAGTTAAGGCTCAGTTCATTCTCAAGCATTTGATCGGTCAGATTTGAGCCTAGGCTCAAATCTGACCAATCAAATACTGGAGAACAACTTCAGACTCAACTCAAAAGCTTTATAGCCTTGGAGCCTGTCCTAAGGTCTACAACATGTATTCTGAGGTACTTGTTGTAGCTAGAACCCTGGCTACCTGAGACAGTTGGTGATATGGAAAATAAACCTGTGTCCTCGACCATTCAAACTAGAAATATTTCTATGGACAGGTTGCAGTTAAATGCAGAAATGAAGTAATGCAGAAAACTCCATTAACTCTTTACTCCATAGTCTGTTTCTAATTTTGAAGAAAGGTAATCACTTAAAGAAGGTTGTAAGTAAGGCAAAATGCGCCTTGAGGCGCATTCTTCTTTACTTTCAGCCTGTTTTAAGCTACCATCTGCTAGGATATGGAAACTATTTCTTTAGGTACATGTTTATGACTGTATAAATTGGAACTATTTTCTTCATTGGAGGAATAAATTATATACACTAAAAGGCATTCTATAGGGTAAAGAGTTAAGCATTAATTTGTAACATGTCTTAACCCACTACACCATAGCCTGTTTCTAGTTTGGAAATTAGGTGATCACTTAAAGCAGGTTGAAAGTAAAGCTGAATATGCTTTAAGGCACATTCTGTTTTATTTTCAGCCTGCTTTAAGCTACCATCAGCTAAAATATACAAAATATTTCTTCTGATACATATTCATAACTGTATAAAGCTGAACTTTTCTATTCAAGACAGGAATATATTAAAGATGTAAAAAGGCGTATTTATGGGGTTACGGGTTAAAATTGTGTTTGAATGCTGACTGTACACAGAAATGACATGGCATAGGAACAATGGTTAACAATAATGATGAGAGCTGAGTAAGACAATAATTAACATGCCCAGCTGAACTAGTCATTTTAAAACATTTGCATAACAAAATCATTCACTGTAGTAAAATCTGTATAGTTTTGACATAGACATTCCAGAGTATCTCTCATATATTGCATATTACAGAGAAACTTGTGTTACATGTACTGTAAAAAAATAATTAAAATTGGGATAAAATTTCCTGTATAACTACTCTAAATCTGTAATTATCCGGAAAAAATAATTAATTGCTTTTATCGAACAGTAATTTGCCCATAAGGTGAAAAATGAATGGCAAACATTGTAGACTCTGATCAGACTGCTCCTGAGGGAGTCTGATCAGGGTCTACACTGTTTGCTCAGATCTGTCTGTCCTTAGGATTATTATAATAAGTAGTCATTCATTGTAGTTAAAAGATCTCTCTCTCTCTCTGAAAAGAGATTGCTGCTTAACCCTTTCGGCGCTGTAGTCGACTTTGCAAACAGTTTGATCCAGATCAGACGCTGCTTAATGCAGCGTCTGATCAGGATCCAAACTGTTTGACACTCTTTTCGACATTTCTTAAATCTAACTTTCAAATGTTCTTGCAGAGAACAATACTGAAGCAGACGACAATAAAGCGGTGAAGGGGTAAACTTCTCCCGAATAATTTGGCGCAGAAAGGGTTAACCCTTTACCACACCTTTCAGGGCATTTAACTTATTCCTCCACTGAAGAAAAGTTACATCCTATACACTCATAACAGTACATGTAATAATAATAATAATAATGACTTTATTTTACGTGGATAACATATTTGGCATGTAAACCAATTTTCAATATGGTGAACATTACAATAAGAAATGGTAACTTAAAGCAGACTGAAAGAAAAGCAAGGCACATTCTGCTTTACTTTCAACCTGCTTTAAAAAGTCACATGTTTTCAAAACCAGAAACAGGCTATTGGGTAAAGGGTTAACTCATTCAACGCTGAAATTTGTAATGAGCGTTTCCAATTTCCAATCAAGTCTAGTCCATTTTGAATATTTAGGGTTGATTTTAACAATGTATCACAAAATGACAAACAGTGCAGACCCTGATCAGAGGGCTCCTTCAATATCCCTCTGATCTGGGGCTTACACTGTTTGCATCAGACAAGTATACTATTCACAGAAAGATTGTTTGTTAATAAAAAAGTATACTTGTGTTACTGCAGGACAGAAGTAAAGCAGAAAACTCCTTTCTGCTGTACATTTGTTTTGCATTAAACTTAATTTTATTATACAGTGGAGAAAACGTTATTCTTTCCCAATAAACGTGTTTACACTAAAACTGTAATTTCCCATGCAAACAGTTTGGAGCCAGATCAGACGCCGGGTAACCCGGCGTCTGATCAGGCTCCAAACTGTTTGCCACTCAGAGTAAAATGAATACTCAATAGTTATTAAAAAGGTTGTCATTTTATATGTTTTAGTGCTTGGCCTTTGCGTTTCGTTTACACGGGAAAGAATAACGTTTTTTCCACTGTATGCCATCTTATGATAACAAGGGTTTCCGCATGTATCTGCACAGTAAAATACAAGAGTCTGTATCATCCACCTTGTATTTTACTGTTTGTATTTTACTCCAACCTTGTTTTTGAAAAGAGCGTGTTGGTGAACTACTTTTTTCAAACTGAAGAATCTATTTATATCTTCCACTGCAAATAAAAAAAATTCTTGATATAAAGTGATTGAAAAATTTCGTTTAGTTGTTGTTGGTGTATATCAAAGGCATATAATAAACACATCACCAGTTGGTAGTGCGCTACATGGCGTTGTATTCAGCTCTCGACCTTTTTGCCGAAAACAACCTATCAGACTTGCGCCAAGGCGCTCATCAGATAGGCTATTTTTCCGCCACAAATGTCTTGAGTTGAATACATCACCCTGTATCACACAGTCGACTGGTAATGTCAATGTATTAACTTGTCCATTTGTTTTGTGTGGCTTATATACTGATTATACTGTGTGAAAAAATCAATAATACTGAAGAAAGTCAATATTTAATTATTAGCAATACAAATAGATATGCATATATATGCATGTGTCAAATACAGTAATAAAATCAGTTAATCAATAGTTAGTTTTCAGCTATACAATCAACACATACCAAATCGAGTAATCTAAATGATTAACCTGAATATTCTTTACAAAAGTGTTTTCACAATTCTACAGGTACATATACAATAATACATGCTAAAATATAATATCAGTTTTGGCACCTTCGTGAAATCTTCATGTCATGAACAACAACATAAATACTGAAAACCGTAACCCATACCATGAAAACGAAACAATCTGTGCTTGTGAAACACTTTAACCCATTACCCCATAAACAAGCCTTTTTACGCCTTTAATTTATTCCTCCACTGAAGGAAATAGTTTCAGTCCATACAGTCAGGAATATGTAGCAAAATAAATATTTTCTATCAGATGATAGCTTAAAGCAGGCTGAAAGTAAAACAGAATGCGCCTGAAGGCGCATTCTGCTTTACTTTCAACCTGCTTTAAATGGTCACCTATTTTCAAAAGTAGAAACAGTCTGGGTAATGGGTTAAGCAAATGACTATTGGAGCATTCTGGTTTTTTTTTCTGCTGTACCTTTAAGAATACACCTTCACAGTAAAACTAAAATTGAATGATTATTCATAGACACTGACAGTCCAGAATACAGATGACAGATTAAAGAAACTGAAAACCAAATGGTATATGTTTGCGAGAAAAATGAAAAAACACTCAAATAAAAGCAAATGTGTGGCATAATCATGCATCTGGCATTAAAATAACATGAGTCTAAAAATGTGCTCAGAAAAGTCTCCTATCTTAGATTTTTATATATTATCAGTCTCTGTTTCTTTTCTGTTAACTAGACTGAGTAAATTCATTTCTCATTGTTTGCGCATGCACAGGCATAAACTGTGTTAAAACATGAAATAACAAGCACCTTAGAGCTGATATCCCCTGCCGCAGTGATTGTCCAGAAGAAAGTGGCAAACTTTATTGTGGGAGGAAGGGGCAAATGGTGATCACCTGTCTTTAAAGATCAACATTCAAAAGCTTTTTACAAAGTTTTATAAAATCCATTCAATTTTGTACATTTTAAAGCCTGAACAATACAAAAAATAAAGCCGTTTGTAGCATTATAAATCTAAGTATGACAGGGGCAGGTAACTCTTGATTCAAATTCAACAGTAATTAAACACTTTCAAGAACTTATAATTGTGTGCAAGTATTATTAAAAAAATTCAGAACTGTAGAATTTACTAGAGTGTAAACACATTTTCAACTCATCAAGGGCAGAGTATTCTTGACTAATTTGCACATTTTCGATAATAATTGAACTCATTCTATAAATAATAGCCATATATGATTTAATTTTTTTCTTCAAAATCCATTCACATTTGTACACAATAGCATGTAAACAATAAAGCCATGTTGAGCATTACTAAGTACATAAAGGGCAGATAACTCTTGCCACAAAGTATCCTATTTTGACAATAATTGCTACCCTTATGTTTATATACATCATGTGTAAGTTAAATCAAAATCCATTAAAGACTGTAGTTTCTAGATGGTAAAAACTGTTAAATATGTTTTTTTTTACTCATCAAGGGCAGATAACTGTTGACTAGCTTCTCCGTTTTCAAAAATGATAACAATTATTTGAAAACTAATAGCCATACATAGTTTAAGAATTTGTTTTATCAAAATTCATGCATATTTATAGATACTAGGATGTAAACAATTTTAAAATAAAGCATTTTCTATCATATCAAAGTACATCAAGGGCAGATAACTATTGCCACAAGTATCCTTTTTTGACAATAATTGCACACCTTCAAGAACTTTTACTTATAGACATCGTGTGCAAGTATCATTTAAATCCATTCATAATTGTAGTTGCCAGAGAGTAAAAACAGTTAAATATGGTTTTTTTTACTTATCAAGGGCAGATAACTCATGACTAATTTCTCCGTTTTCAACAATAATCAAATTCATTTGAAAACTAATAGCCATACATAATTCAAGAAAGTTTTTTCAAAAATCCATGCATATTTATAGGCTCTAGTATGTAAACAATACCAAAATAAAGCATTTTCTAAGTACATCAAGGGCAGATAACTCTTGTCACAAGTATCCTTTTTTTACAATAATTGCACACCTGCAAGAACTTGTACTTATAGACAAAGTGTGCAAGTATAAACAAAATATGTTGAATACTGTAGTTGCTAGAGTGTAAAAACTGTTAAATATGGCATTTTTAACACAAAAAAGGCAGATAACTCATAAATTCCTAAAATTTTCTGAAATTTTTTTGATTTCACACGGTGCTCCTATGATGACAAATAAGTATACCAAGTTTAATCCAAATCTGTTTATAGGTTTCGGAGATACAGTTGCGGACGGAAAACGTGACGGATGCACGGACGGCATTTTTAACACAAAAAGGGCAGATAACTCATAAATTCCTAAAATTTTCTGAAAAAAATTTGATTTCCCACGGTGCTCTTATGATGACAAATAAGTATACCAAGTTTAATCCAAATCTGTTAATAGGTTTCGGAGATACAGTTGCGGACGGAAAACGCACGCACGCACACACGCACGCACGCACGGACAGCCGGACGGACAGACCTAAAACAGTATCCCTCTGCCTTTCGGCAGGGGATAATAATATCTTCTCCCTCACTGTACACTAAAGTAGATTAAATTGACAATCAATAAATGAATGGCTTGTAAGTGGTTAAGATGTCTGATTTTCTTATTTTCCGTACCCACATTCCCAGTTCAAATCCCTCCTGACCAAGATATTTTTTTCTTTTACATGTATTTTTTACAGAATTTCTTATCCTAAACTAATTTTTATGTGTTTATATAAGCATTTGACATACATTTACAATTATTTTTTTGACACCATTTGGTTTTCAGTCTCCTTAAACCAAGATGAAAAATAAAACAGAAAGCTCTAAAGGAGCTTTGTACTTTACCTACACCTTGCTTTCGAGATATTTAACATTTTTGGTTCAAACTCAAAGGTAAAGCTGTCATCTATTTTTTAACCAGAACTCCAAAATAAGGCCTTAAACTTAATCCTCCACTGAAGAAAAACTGTTCCACTTTATAATAAGCACCAAATAAATGTTTTCTATCATCTTGCAGATGTTAGCTTTAAGCAGGCTAAAAGTAATCAAAATGCCCCTGAAGGGGCATTATGTTTTATTTTCAAACTGCTTTATGTGGTTAGCTGCCATCAATTCTACAACAGGCTATAGGGTAATGGGTTAATTGATTGCAATAGCTGATGTTCAATGGAGGTTACGTAGGTCTGCACAAGGGCAGTCATAATTTGGTTTATCAGATCTGTTCTTCTACCCAGAGTTCCAGAATGACTTTTCCAAAATTTAATCTCTTAAGCCTCTGTAAAAAAGAAACCTATGTTGTCCAATGTTGTGACTACTCATTAAAATAATCTCTTCCAGACGATTTTCAAGGCTAGTCACAACAAAGGGTTCGGTGGACACATTAACTTTCAACACCATGGACCTTTTTAAAATATACTACATTGCAAACGGTGTAGACCCAGATCAGAGGGCTCCTGTAGGAGCCCTCTGATCTGGGTCTACATTGTTTTATTTATGTAAAACAGTATTAGTTAAACTACCAAGAAATCGCAGTAGGATTGTTCATGTTATTTTAACTAAAAGGATCCACAAGGGAACAATATAACTCACAAGAGTTACTATGTGTTGAAAGTGCTGTATCAGTTAACATACTTTTATCTGGAGCCCAAGGGATAGACCAACCATTCCCAAGCAACAGTCAAACAATTGACCTGGGGCCAAGATCATAAAGCTTTTGAGTTGAGTTTGAGATCGTTCTCAAGCATTTTATTGGTCAGATTTGAGCTTTTGCTCAACAAAAGCTCAAATCTGACCAATCAAATGCTTGAGAACGATCATAGACTCACCCTAAAGTTTTATAATCTTAGAGTCTGATCTTAAGTTTAAATTAGAAATACTAATCACAATGTCTTGAGCCTTAGCAAAATACTTAATTATCTCCCTTTGCTGCCTGGCTGTCACATATAAAAGTTGTCTCCTTTCACTGTCTGCTGTAACTATCAGGAAGGCTTTTTCTTTGTTCTTTTGTCTATCTCCTGCTGAAGTCTTTGTTCTAGAGCTTTTATCATACCTGGATTAAGTCTTCGGTCATATCCCATTCTCTGTGCTAAAATCTCTGCTCGAACTCCCTGTAAAAAAAGTTTAAAACATGTAACATGCTTGTGTGAAGGCCGACATTAATGTATGCAACCTTGGTGATGTTAACCCACTAGACAGAGCTGCTTGGAGATCAAGTATCAGACATACTAGTCACCTGCTGCCTACCCCAGATGCTGGGATACCCGCAGCAGATGACAAATGAAATCAGGATTAAGTTTAAGTAGTAAGTAAGTAATGTATACCGGTAAGAAGCAAATAAAATTGATTCAAAATGTATGATTGGACATCCATTACACATAAGTCATGAGTGGACAAACATTTACTTCAAGGGTCTGCAAAAATCATTGGAAATATTGTGTAAAATTTATCATGCAGTCATTTGTCAAAAAATAAGCAAACTCAATGGCAAACAGTGTAGACCTTGATCAGACTGCTCCTTAGGGAGCTTAGTACTGTTTGGACAATACTGTCTATCCCACTACTTACGGCAATTAGGGTAATGTAGGATTAAGCCTATATTGTAAGGTAGTACAGCAGGGCTGCCATTTCTACGGAATTTTCAGAAATGTTCAGATTTTTATTCTAGCAGATGGTAGCTTAAACTAGACTTAAGGCGCATTCTGCTTTACTTTCAACCTGTTCAAAGTAAACCGCACTTGAAAAATATAAAATTTGGAAATCATAGGATTTTTCAAGATCAACTTATGGCAGCCCTGGTACAGTATGGTAGTGAATCGAAAGGTTACTAGCCACTTACCTCTTTCACATACTGTTTGTATATCTTGCCATCCTTGTCTTCAAACTCAAAACAGAACAGAGTTTTAGGCAGGTTATCTTGTTCTTCTGTAATAGAACAACACATGTCTCATTCATTAACCCAATAACCCTTAACCCATTCCCCTATAAATACACCTTTTTACACCTCTAATTTATTTCTCCACTTAACAAAATAGTTCCACTTGATACAATAATTAATATGTACCATGAGAAATATTTTCTGTATTCTACAGTACTGAACCTTATTAAATTAACAATGTGTGCGATTCGCTTGCAATTCCATGGCAACTAGATTGCAATTCGCTTGCGATTCAGAATAGTAACTTTACCCTCGGGTAAGCTTGTCTGAATAGTGTATCTCACAAATATTCGCAAATATGCCATCGTTAATTTTTTCCATTCCATTTTTGTCACAACCACTTCAGAAAAAATCGCGTTTAAATATTCAAACGTAAGATTCGCCTTTTCAAGCGCCTGATTCGATGGCAATTTGATGGCAATTCGCTTGCGATTATCAATTTAATTTATTAAAGTTCAGTACTGTAGTAGATAGTAGCTTAAAGCAGGCTGAAAGTAAAGCAGAATGCGTCTTTAAAGACGCATTCTGCTTTACTTTCAACCTGCTTTAAGTGGTCACCTGTCTTCAAAAACTTAATATAAGCTATGGGGTAATGGGCCCATAGCCTATTTCTAGTTTTGAAAAAATGTGACAACTTAAACAGGTTGAAAGTAAAACAGAATGCGCCCTAAGGCACATTCTGCTTTACTTGCAGTCTGCTTTAAGCAACCATCTGCTAGAGTGTAGAAAATATCTCTTATGATACATATTCATTACTTTAATAATTTGATCTATTTTCTTCATTAAGGGAATAAATTAGCGGCGTAAAAAACCATATTTATGGGGTAATGGGTTAACTCCATAGTCTTTTAGTCACAGTTTGTTTTTCTTAACCCTTACCATGATGAATTTTGAAATGGACTCATCCGTTTTATTATAAATCAACAGTTAATATTGACTCTTTAAGGGCTTGAATTAAGGGCAGTGAAAACTGTCCAACTTGTACTAAGCGGAAAAATTTAAGTTGCCATCTAGGGGCAGAATGTAAAACAGATGGTACAGTGGAGAATCTGTTATTCTTTCCCGTTTAAACGCAAACGCAAAACTGTTAAACGTAGAAAAGTACAACTTTTGGACAATTCTGATAATTCATGTTTATCTTGGTGGCAAACAGTTTGGAGCTTGATCAGACGCCGGGTTACCCGGCGTCTGATCTGGCTCCAAACTGTTTGCACTGCAAATAATAGTTTTAGCGTAAACGCGTTTATTGGGAAAGAATAACGTTTTCTCCACTGTAGCTAAATACATGTATGACAAAAAGTTATGCAAAGAGCTCATATAAGAGCTTTCTGAATTACTTTTGTCCTGCATTATGCAGTAACTTGTCTTTAGTTATTTTCTTGCTTTTTCCGTGAATTGCCACTGGAATTATGGAGCTCCTTAAGGAGCTTTTTGTTTTACTGTCACCTTGCTTTAAGCAGTCACTTGTTGTAAAGACCTAATAATATAATTTAGTGACTGTAATATAGAGGTTTTACTGTATACATAATAAACACCAAGGATAAGTTTAAAACATTAGTCAGCTGTGAAAGCATGCAAACCCTATTCCTTTATGTCTGCATTATAGCGACATCAGATCCCTTAACTCTTTCCTCCCTAAAACTTCAAATGGACAATCCCAATTTCTGTTTTAGTCCAGTCCATTTCTGACTTTTAAGGGTTGTTTTTATCAATGTTTTGCATTATGACAAACAGTGAAGACCCCGGATATTCACTGTTTGCATAGGACAATGCACTTTTCACATGTATACTGTTTGAAAAGGACGCCTATATGCGGGACTAGGGTTCAAAGGGTTAAACCCCTTCCTTCGCATAAATGCCATATGATACCTCTATTTTGTTCTGATTAATGATAAAAAAATGACATGTTGATAATTGTTTTTGTTGTTATTAAGTTAATGACCTTTAATTCAAATTGTCCCAATTACTGTACTTTACTGACTTTCTTTCCATTCAAATTTGAAAAATCGTGATCAACAATTTGATTTCATTAAATTGTGTGTAGATAACATTTTAAAAACACTTTACACACAAAAACTATGATCCTGTTCAATTGAACTTTTTGAGTAGATCAAAAAATTTTGCTGTTTAAACAAAAACACTACCATTTCAACTTTTAAATGCCAAAATGGTCATATATAAGATGAAACAGACATTACTGTAATAGAATATAATTCAGATGTGGTTATGATTTTAAATATTATAAGCACAACAAAATTACAACTTGGATAGAAAAAAAAAGCTCTGTGTCTTGTAAGTGTCTACTTACTTAACTCTTCACCCATAGCCTGTTTACACACTCATTACCCCATAAATACACCTTTTTATGCATTTAATTCATTACTCCACTGAAGAAAACAGTTCCACATTATACAGTCATGAATATGAAGCATAAGAAGTATTTTCTATATTGTAGCAGATGGTAGCTTAAAGCAGGCTGAAAGTAAAACAGAATGTGCCTAAAGGCACATTCTGCTTTACTTTCAACCTGCTTTAAGTGGTCACTTCTCTTCAAAACTCGAAACAGGCTATGGGGTAAAAGGGTTAAGGCCCAACAAAGCATTTATATGAAGGAAAGTGTCAACATCCATCAAGATTTGTATGCTTATTCTTACCTTCAGATGATGATGACAATTCTTCTTTCTCCAGTTCTGTGGTGTTGGTCTCCTCTTGTGTTTCTTTTCTACAAGGAGGTATATACGTGGCCAGGTCAGGCTTTTTTGGACTTCTGGGATGAGGATTAAAATGTCCACGTTTGTGATTGACCTTTGATGCCTTGACCTCTTTGTCATAATTATCTCTGAAATAGCAAATAAAGAAATAACTTCTGGCCCTTGCAGAGCTTCAAATAACAAGAGTCGTATACGGCCCTAAAACGCTCACCTGGAACCGTTGATGTAAATGTAACATATCTTAGAAAGCTCAGAAATTATGACAATATGACTGTGTCATTTGCATAGTAGATGATGCTGTGTGCCAAATATCTAAGCTCAGGGTACTGTGGTGTATGACAAGATTTGTTTAAGGTTTCATTGAAAAAAATCATTTTTAGCCCCAGTTACCTATACATGCAACAAACCAAAACCACTTTAACAATATTGGTAAAATCAACACCATGGACCTGTTTAAAATATATACTCATTACATTTGCAAACAGTGTAAACCCAGATCAGAGGGCTTCTTTAGAACATTGTTTGCCAATTTAGACAAGTATTTATTATACTAACTTGAAAACCAAGTAGACTGGTCCATGTTTTGGTGACTAAAATATTCCAAAAGGAAACCTAATATCCTACAAGAGTCACGAAGTGTTGAAAGAATTAAGGATCTTACAATTTGAGCAGTTACTTGACTTTAAAGATCTATATATATGACTCCTCATTGAATATCACACATTTAGGTGTCTTTCATATATACAAAGTTAATTGGTAATAAATAAAAAGTATCTTTCTCCATACAATGACTAAACATGTAATTATACTTCGATCATCACCAGTTCATGCTAAAACACTTAATACTTGCAAACATACTTTTTTTTTCATTGTCATCTCTATATAAAATATTATATTCTAATAAACATGAAAATTCTTATCATATTGAAACTGTTTGAAATATTGAGATTTACCTGCTGTGAAACCAAGGTCTTATCATCCGGGTATACATGACTCAGATATGATTTACTTCAGAACAGCTAGTGCATCTATGTGATGTCTTTTGATTTGATTTCAATATCCTCTTTCATATTATAGGTAATGGTCTTGACATAAAAGGTATTTAACAGCTTAGCTTAGCAAACTGTGTGGAGTATTCTGAGTAGTAATGTTCTATTCTAGAGTAAGCTGGCCCTACTTGTGAAAAACATTGATACACTTGAATTATGTTACTCAAATTCTCACATCAGTGTCATTTAATTACAAACAGTGAACATCTCATATCTCCCTGGTTGTCACTTTCAGAAATTCACTATGTACAGCATTTACAATTCCATGAGGTTTCAAATACTTCATTTACCTCTGTTTTCACTTCTTTCAACACTTCATCACAACACATACGGTGAGACCTCTTTCTTTCTTATTATAACTTCTCTCTATCAAGAATGATGATAATGAGTATTACCGTAAGGGAGCACTACACTCCCCATGCATGTTCATACTATTATAATAGGTATATCTTGGTGGGACAGGAATATTACTAGAACAGTAGAACTCAACAAGAGGGCCTGAAGGCCCTGATATTGCTCACCTGGTGTACTGAAGCCTGATAGCTTTAACTTTCTGTTTCACCCATTTTAATCTAAATCCATTCAAATTTGTATTATACTAGCATGCAAACAATTTGGGAATACAACCTCATAATTCTAGTATAGTAGAGTACATCAAGGGCAGATAACTAGAGCCTAAACAATACAGGGAGTTCGAGCAGAGATTTTAGGGCAGAGAATCACTGGTGGCTACTTACAGCTGGGGCCCTACTTTTAAGTTAGAAGGAAAGGGATCCCAGGCCCCGCTTGAAAGATACCAAGTCGGGGGCCTCTGCTAGCTCTGCTGGCAGCTGGTTCCATGCTGTAACAGTCCGTGGGAAGAATGAGTTCCTGTGGTACGAAGTAGATGGCTGGCGATAGGTCTTGACATGGGATGATCAAGTGGCAATGGAATGTCCTGGGGTCAGATGCTTGTCCGCTGGGATGTCTACAAGTCCATATGTCATTATGGATTTCTCTATACACGACACAGTTATCAGCAAAGAGCCTTGTTTTAGATGAGACATGGAGTGGTAAGTCATTAATAAAGACTAAAAAGAGTATCGGCCCGAGTACACTTCCCTGAGGGACACCGCTGATGACGGGTGCAGATTCGGATGTAGCTCCCTCAAAGGCCTCAACGATAACTCTTTGGGTCCTGTTTGTCAGAAAGGCTTCAATCCACTATAGGCTGCTGCCCCTAACACCATAATGGTTCAGTTTAGTGAGTAGTCTTTGATGTGGCACTCACTTTCAATATGATAAATGATGTATTCTACGTTTGCATCACCCCATTTCAACCAGGTTGTCAAATCAGGGTGTAGTGATTAGGGGCTACACTGATCTTTCGTTTTGTTAAAAAAAATCTGGATAAATCAACAAGATATTAAGTTGATCCTATACAAGTATTAGTTATAGTTCATTTTTTGAAAATTATGCAATATAACCTTGAGCGACCGTAGGGAGCGAACAGGTTATGTTGTATAATTTTCAAACAAATGAACTATAACTGATTTACCGTTTGCCTCAAATATGGCACGTAGGCTAGTGTATGGCAGTTACCGTTCATCTTACTTTACCTATACTAAGTTATCGCTCAACCCAAATTACCGCTCGACCTAGTTTGTCAGCCAATAAAAGGGCTTTATTTCGGAGGACGGTGCTTTGTATTTTCGGAAGCCGGCGAGTTCACTTTTACACATGACGTCACACGAACAATAAGAAAATCGACCGGGAACCCTGTACGCGTGTTCGGCTCGCTGTAGGCATTTCCATTTAGAAACAAAACCAAGAATGAGCTAGCGAGTCACCCAAATGGAATTTAAAAATAGATTCAATTGAGGACGATTTTTATTTGTGTTCCGACAGTTAAGTGTTGAAAACTGGCGTGAACGAGCTGCTGTGGACTGGTGTGACATGAACATGCTTGATCAGTTGATCTGCTAAAAATACAAAGCATTTAGAAGCCCCTGATCAACCAAGATTCGAGTCCTTTAACCCACTAATGGAGTCAAGCAATAATTGTTTTAAAGTCAGTTTAGAAAAAAACCCACAAATTATACGGTTAAAACATCCTAAGTCGAGAGCATTCTTTGTTTTTAAATGGCATTCGTTTGGACTGTGTTGTTTAGTGTATTATACTATAAATGACAAAAATGCCCATGGCACCGAAGGGGTTGAAGACGGATGCCTGTTTAACGCAATAATTAAACGCTTATAGGAGCCTCTGTACTGCTTGCCTTATGCATTGATAAAAAGCAACCGTATTTTAGTACAATATTGAAAATAAACAAATTTCTTTCGAGAAGTTTTACAGTCAAATATTTGTAAAACGATTACACAAAAGACGACAATACCCACAAGTCGGCTGCTTAACCCTTTCAACCCAACTCTTATACAATGAACAATTCGAGTCTGGGCCATTTTTGTAATAGGAGATCTACGATGTGGTTCTACAATGTTTGCTGTTGACAAGTGTAACGGGTACATTATTTATTGACGAGTGTACTCGTCACCTAGGGCTCAATGAGTTAATGCAGGACATGATTAATGCAGAAAGGTAAATTCAGAGCGTTTCATATTAATTTCATTATGCACTAACTATAGTCTCCTGTCTACAGAAATATTTAATTTATTCGGGCTTCTTCATTGAAAGGCCGCAGTACATAGGTTATACTGTAATTCCCAGCTGAGCGGTTGCTGTATGACGTAATGATGCACTACGCTCCTCCTTAGCACGCGGTGTCCTTGGCCGGTTCATTACTTGTTTATTTCTCTGCCATACCCAAGTACAAAATTGAACGAATATGCGATATATTTTTTCATTTCTCGCTGAAATGGAGCCGTTTCATTGGCTGGCAATCTAGGGCAAACGGTAACTATTTTTATTTTATCTACTTGTAAACGGTAGATTCTTATACTGTTCTATAAGGTGTGAAATACAATCATTATATAAATGCTTTCTAGGCGAATTCACCATTTAGGTTACTATATATCTAATTGTAGGCGAGTTCCTCTCTAGGCGAATTCACCAGCACCCACTTGATTAGTGTACCGACTCTCCTAAAGCGCAATCCTAATCCGACATCCGCACCATATTAACAAAATACATGAGAAAATTACCAGTGAGATATAGTCCACATGAGAGCCTCTACAGCAGAGTCAATTGTGACGACGAGTCTGCGGATTAAGGAGCTCCCTTGAAAAGTATATTTTTTTTAAACACTCCGTAAAGTACGATAAATCGGAAGTAATTGCTGAAAGACATCCAAACAGTGATAAAATGTCAGAAAATGACACTTAAAGAGGCCTTAGGGTGTGATAAAAGATGGATTTGGTGGTGTTTAAAAGTGAATTTGGGTGAATTGATAGGTTTATGGTGAATTCGCCTAGAGACGAACTTGCCTACAATTAAATATATAGTAAACTAAATAGTGAATTCGCCTAGAAAGCAATTATATAGTGATTGAATTTCGCACCTATCTTAAGGTATTGATAACATAACAAAACTTGTTTTCAGGTTGTGTTTACTAAGATGGGGTGATAAGTGTAGCCCCTGATCATCATATGCAGGTGTTAATAATTTTTTATGCAGACCTGTGCAAGCGGCATTTTTGCTTTCAATATGTAAAATGATGTATTCTACGTTGGCATCACCCCCTTTCAAACAGGTTGTCAACTCTGGGTGAAGTGTATAGGTGCTACACTGATCTTTCATTTTGTTAAAAAAATATCTGGATAAGATAAGAAAACAACAAGATAAGTGGATCCTCTACAATTTTTTTTATTTTATCTACTTGTAAACGGTAGATACACCTGTACTACAAGGTGTGAAATACAATAACTATCATAATTGCTTTATAGGCGAATTCACCATTTCAGTTACTATATATCTAATTGTAGGCGAGTTCGTCTCTAGGCGAATTCACCAGCACCCAATTGATACACCCGTCAAAACCGCTACATTGCTTTACTTTCTTACTTACGAGTCCGCAGGCCATCGGTTCTCCCTCGGAGAGTTTCGGGCCATATTGGCGACGGTTCTTGACTTTGCATGTAGTGCTTTGTGCTGCGCAGCCGCGTCACTAACAAATTTATGTGGATGAAATTTCCAACACTCGTTCAGGTTGCTTTTAAAATGGTTCAGGTCACTGAGCACTCTCAACACAGTCTACAGAAAGGCTATTCCATGGGTTGACCACTCTTTGTGAGAAGGATTTAAGGCGGATATTTAATCTGTTATGGGTTTTCACTAGCTTATGGCTATGTCCTCTGGTCAATGATTGACTGTTTTCAGCCTGCTTTACGTGGTCCCCTAGGTTCAGAACTAGAAACAGATTATAAGGTAATGGGTTAAGACACCAAATAAGGAGTGAAGGATATACGTGGCGAGTTTCACCACTTAAAGTGATACAAATGGAACAAAGAAATGAAATAAACAAAATACCCAAATTTTTCATCACTTGCTTACCTGGCCACTTGGTTTTTAATTATGCTTTTCATAAAGCCATGTTTCATATCTATCCTCCCTGAGGCTGAGCTTGAATTTTGTGCAGTAGCCATGGCATTTGAAGCACAAAGTGCTGAAATTCTCTACGATTGTTTCATTTTTAACCGTCACAGCCTTGTAAGATTAGTTTCGATTCTTAAACGCTTGAACTGACTAGGAAAGCGTTTACTCGAGATTGATTATTAACTGAAAAAACAACAACGAACGGTTGGAATTATCGGTACAACACGCGGGTAAATGCACGGGCATAGTGTTTTTATGTTTGTTTTGATGGTTTATTTTGTTTATTTTTTGTTTTTGGGTAGGGGGAGAGGGGGTGGTTTGTTTTGTTTTTTTGCAATCAATATTGTAGTTTAAATTGTAGTTTGTACTTGATGGATTTTTATAGATCAAGAAGTTTTTTACACACAGAGAAGAAACGCCCATTTCCACAAAACCGTGTCGTCCAATACCAGTATAGATCTACGCGATAACGCTCAATCGATAGGTAATTCAACTTCCATGGTACGCAGAAATCGTAGGCTATCGTGTTTGAACAGTGGTTCTAGATCTACCTACTGTTCGTTCAAGCACGGAATAATACTGTGGTTCAATTAAGTGACATAAAATATGGGGGATTGGGAAAATAGTTTTGTTTTTTATGAGTTATGACCAATACTATGGGAACCTCTCAAACTCTCCTTAATCAAAACAGGGATAATATATAGACTAGTTATATATTATCCATGATCAAAATCACCATTATTATGCTGCAAAGTAAATTCCTTACTTTTCATTGGTCACCGAGCCTTAGACGTGATCCCAAGTACCCTGTGAGCTGACAGGGTACATGTACTTGGAAATGCAGCTGTTTTCATTAGCTGACATGTCCCTGAGTTTTGCTTTGCAGAAAATAAGATGGCCGATTGCTCGACAGGATTGAGTGCATTCAATCGTGCATCCTCCGTTTTAAGTCCATTTAGGCTAAGAACCAATCGGTGTTTGGATCTTTCCACAGTCGCATTATTTCTGGGAAAGTTTGACGTCGAAATCTACGTGCATGCCCATTTTTCTTATGAATAACAACGTCAGAAACATGACGTCATTACGCTCAACGTTATCTGCTTTGGCGCGATTTTGTTATAATTTACCACAAGCGCTGTAAACGACAAATTCCGAAATATTTCGCTTCAACAGTGAAAACTTTGCAGTATCATAAATTCGTTATACAGTTTCTTCACAGTGTACATGAGGATTTCTTCCCGGCTGGTAAAATCATGTAACCCTCGCCTAACGGCTCGGGCAACATGATTTGCCTCAGTCGGGAAGAAATCCTCATGTACACTGTGAAGAAACTGTATAACTAATATGGTACAAAAATGACAGGGTAGTCGAACCCCCTTGGTGAAAATTGCAGGGTAGTCAAAACCCTCAAGATGAAAATTGCAAGGTAGATCTAGTCAAAATCATAGATATATTAAAATTAATCTTATAGTTTAAAATATATATATATGGTCAAAATTCCCTTTATGGGAATTACGCGACGTCTGATCAGGATCCAAACTGTTTGCAAGTAATACTGTCTAGTCTTACTTGGCTTTGAATGGGGTTGATATCAGTAGGTATTACCTTTAACATTTATCACATGCTAAAATGCGCCACAGACAATTCTTTCCTGTGTCAAACTATTTCTTATCAGGGTTGAGGTTCATAGTTCAAACCAGAGTAGACATACATGTTGTGTGCTTCATTGAATAACGTTCATAAAAATAATATGCATACCGTTGTAACACTAGTGGTTATATTAATCTGTTTCTCCATTGAGGGATCTTTTGCCTGGGTTAAGAAAGGCTACGCATTCTCATACAGATATGATAACTGCAAGGACTTGTTAGCTTTCACGAACATTTCATGGTGGTAAGACATATTTCAATGACCTACTTTAGCCCTCAGTACGCTATGTAAGCCTAATAATTATAGGGGGATAACACTGTTGAGTAATCTTGGTAAAATGTTCTCTAGTATCCTCACAAAGACAATTGAAAAATGGTTTGAAGATAATAACTTTATATCAGAAGCACAATTCGGATTTCGTAGTAATTGCAGTACTATTGATGCAGTGTTTGTCTTACATACTCTTATAGAAAACTTGTTACACACTCGATTACGTATACCGTGTGTTTTTGTTGACCTGAAAAAGGCGTTTGATTCTGTGTATAGAAACGCATTATGGTTTAAGCGCTTTAACATGGGGTTAAAACATGGAAAGGTTCTTTATATGTTTAAAGCTATGTATGCAAATGTTAAATCTTATGTAAGACATTGCAATACCTTTTCAGAGTTTTTCGAAATCTCAGTCGGTTTACGTCAGGGGCAGACAACTTCGCCGGCACTTTTTGCTATGTTCCTTGAAGACCTGGAGCTATTTATACAGGATAGGGTTAACTGTGGAATTTCACTATACGATTTGTGTGTAATACTACTGCTTTTTGCGGATGACATGGTTTTAATTGGTAATTCTACTGAAGATCTACAACACAGTTTAAATCTTCTTTTACAGTACTGTAACACTTGGAGCTTAGAGGTTAATGTTGAAAAAACTAAAATTATCGTCTTTAGGAAAAGAGGAAAGGTAAAGGATAGAGAAGTTTGGTTTTATGATGATAATAAACTGGAAATTGTAGATAATTTCAATTATTTAGGTATTATACGGGTTCCTTTACTCTGAATAACCAATATATAAAAGGTAAAGCTATGAAAGCTATGTATGTATTACAGAACAACATACGTAAAAATTGTATCAGTCCGAAATTAGCACTTCAACTCTTTGATTGTTTTGTAGCACCTATTTTGAATTATGGCAGCGCCATCTGGGGATTTAACAAATCGAAAGACTTAGAATTAGTTCACCTTAAATTCTGTAAAACAGTTTTGGGAGTGAAACAGAGTACCTGCATAGCAGCCGTATATGGTGAATTGGGCAGATACCCTCTATATGTTAATAGACTTGTATCTGTTATTAAATACTGGTTTAAAGTAGTACAAAGCAATAATTGTCTTATAAAGAAGGTTTACCAGTTTGCTCTTGAGGAGTGTGGAAAAGGCAAAACAAACTGGGTATCAAAAGTAAAGCAGTTACTGTATAATTATGGTTTCATGTTCGTATGGAATGACCACTGTTTACAGACGACTAACAAAAATCATTTTATTGTTACTTTCAAACAAAGAGTTATTGATAATTTTATGCAAACGTGGTGGAACGATATGGAAACAAGTAAAGTTTTAAATACATTATGTAAATACATTAAGCCCCATTTTGGATTTGAAGAATACTTAAGTAAAATTTTGTCCAGTAATCTTAGGAGATGTTTAACAAAGATTAGAGTGTCTGCTCATAATCTTCGTATAGAGTTCGATAGATATTCGCGGAATAGAGTTCCACGAAATGAAAGAATTTGTAAACTATGCAATACTGATATCGAGGACGAATTTCATTTCATTCTCTGCTGTACAGCATATAAAGACTTACGCAGGGTTCATATCAAGAGATATTACCATGTCAGACCAAATATGTTGAAGTTTGTGGAGCTTTTAAGCAATACAAACAAAACAGTCTTAATCAACCTATGCACATTTATATCTAAAGCGTTAAAGCTTGGACGTGAGCTACTGTCGTAAACAATTAACGTACAATGAAATGTTCCTACATTGTCATTGTCATATGTGAATTGTTTTATATACAGTTTCATTCTTTGGATAATTGTTATTGAAAACTACCTGAAAGAAGAAACGTCAAAATGTATTAGCCATAAAAGTATTATATTTTCATTTTGCAACGTCATGACTAACACCATTCTCTGTAATTTATGTCATTGATGCATGTTTGTATGTGTGTGTGTGTGTGTTTACCTTACCATATCATTTACCTGATTGTACTTGATTATGTATGAATGTTGAATGTGACGAGATACTTGTATTTAGTATAAGTCAATAAACTATATCTATCTATCTATCTATGTAAGTTTCGTCAACAAATTTTGTCCTCTGAAACTATTCTCAGAACTGGTTTAGTTTTATTTTCAAGCGCAGCATCACCAGAACGTCTAACAGTTTGGATCCAGATGAAACGTCGAGTTACGCGGCGGCTCAACTGCATCCATACTGTTTACAACAGTTAAAAAAGTTCAAACAAAGTGTGCAGAAGCAACAGAACGTTGAATATATGAAAAAACTAGATCTAAGTAAATGCAAGTCATTCGACAAAAATGCATTTTGTTTGTATTTAAAGAGACTGAAAACCAAATTTGGTCTGAACACGTTTCTTTTGTAAATGAATGCCAGGCGCCTATATAAACACGTGAGTATTAATTAAGGAAAAATATTTATGTTAAAAAATAGGTTTTAAAGAAAATATAAACCCATTACCCCATAGCATGTTTTTAGTATTGAAAATAGTTGACCACTTAAAGCTGGCTGAAAGTAAAGCAGAATGCGCCTTCAGGCGCATTCTGCTTTACTTTCAACCTACTTTAAGCTACAATCTGCTAGAATATGAAAAATATTTCTTATGGTGTATATTCATGACTGTATAAAGGTAAAGTATTTTCTTCAGTGGAGGAATAAATTAAAGGCTTATTTATGGGTTAATAGGTTAAGCTCGGTCTGGATCGATCGCGCGTGGAGAAGGCAAAACTACATACTAGTATGCACTAAAATAGTGTCAGTACCTTATCCCCAGTTGACTATCTAGGACTCTTATCGGACGTTACATTATTTCATCCTACTTGAGTTATATGTAGAGAAGTTCAAAACAAAGTTCTACTCAACCTTAGGTCGGAGTAGAAAACATGACGAGGAAAATTTAAACTAAGATTCAGTGATTCTTCTTGAGGATGTTTTTATACCTATCATACAGTGGAGAATCTGTTATTCTTTCCCGTTTAAACGCAAACGTACGCAAACGTACGCAAACGCAAAGCACTAAAACGTGGGAAAAGAACAACTTTTGGACAATTCTGATAATTCTTGTTTATCTTCGTGGAAAAACAGTTTGCACTGCAAATAATAGTTTTAGCGTAAACGCGTTTATTGGGAAAGAATAACGTTTTCTCCACTGTAATTGGAATTTGGTTTAGGTCAATTAATTATGACAAGCTAACTGTTTAAAGAATATGCAAAAACAAAATAATGGAATGTCCCTATGAAACTTGGTTTCTTTAAATAGTGCCCGTACTTTTCAAGTATTAAAATAAATATAAATTCAAGAAACACGCATCTTCAGGAATTTCAGAAAATCGGGGTATGGACTACATAAAGCGAAAAAAGAGTTATTCTTTCCCGTTTACACGAAATCAAGCACAAACTCAAGTCAGTACGTTTGTGATTTAAAAATTGAAAAGTTCTTGAAATTATTGAAAATTCATTTTTATCCGTTTTGACAAACAGTTTGAAGTCTGATCAAACGCCGGGGTACCCGATGATTGACAAGGTATCAAAATGCTTGCCAATGGAAATATTTATTTTAGTTCAATTTGGATTGGGAAAGATTAACGCCTTCTCGAATGTAGGTCCACGTGCAGAGTTAAGCATGAAACACATTCGGGGTTCAGGTTTTTGCGCTTTGCTCGATATAGTTCATACTACGATGAACCCTGGAATGCACATGGTCAATTTCTTAAATGTCTGTCTACTCGTGGTCGACAGGTATGACTGGGGAACTCAACCACTTTACCATGGCAAGACCAATTGCGGCAACATGGATACCGTAACTCGCCATTTCATCCCGATGATCTGGGGTTGGAACTCTCATCATACGTTAAGTTTACCCTTAACCAGTCACACGCAAGCTGTACTTGGCTTTAATGAACCCAATAACGTCCACCAATCACACATTAGCCCCGAAGCCGCAGCTCTACACTGGAAGGAGATAGAAAAGCACGCCCATGGTGTCCCCCTGGTTAGCCCAGCACCGTCGGGATATATCCCGGCAAAGGCCTGGTTTGATGCGTTTTTCAAGGCCTGTAACACTTGTCGTGTGGATTACTTAGCGGCTCACATGTACAGTTGTAGCCCTTCACACACAATGTCCGCCCTCCAGGACCTGTACCACCGCTACCACAGGAAAATCTGGCTCACAGAGTTTGCCTGTCCACACCACTCAGATCCACACAAACAGCTACAGTACATGAAGGCAGTACTCCCTATGTTAGAAGCCGCTCATTACGTACACGCGTGAGTGGCAATCTTACAGTGGAGAAAACGTTATTCTTTCCCAATAAACGCGTTTACGCTAAAACTATTATTTGCAGTGCAAACAGTTTGGAGCCAGATCAGACGCCGGGTAACCCGGCGTCTGATCAGGCTCCAAACTGTTTGCCACGAAGATAAACAAGAAGTATCAGTATTGTCCAAAAGTTGTTCTTTTCTACGTTTTAGTGATTTGCGTTTGCGTACATTTGCGTTTAAACGGGAAAGAATAACATATTCTCCACTGTATCATTGAATGTTGATTATATTGTCTTTTAGCACTTTAAGTATATTTCGTCTTGGTAATGTGTCGTCTACAGTAAACACTTCACTGAAGAAAATATTTCCAATTTATACAGTCATGAATATGCACCATAATAACTATTTCAATATTATTACCTGACTCTCTATTTAAGTGATTATTAAGCATTTTTGACTGTTTTTCCGTAAAAAGTTACCAGACTAATGCCAGGATGCAACAGTTGACTGTTGCACAGCACTGTTACATGTGCGAAAATGGTGCGCACACATTTTCTGCATCGCGGGACCGAATAAGGCATCTTTATGATACAGATGCGGGGTTGTTTTGTTCATTTCTTCTCTCCCGGACAATCTCCTTAAAAGGCTATATAGATCTAGATCTAGTAGTGATTCCGAATAAGATTGATAAAACCGCTTGCAGACCTAGCATCTTCATTTTTTAAAACAAATTATGAAGTTACAACATAAATGATGTCATGCCATCATGCATGGCGCAATTTTGAAAACCAAACTAAGCGTCAATCAATTTCAGTTAATAAGAATAATTCTTTCAATCGTAATTGGAAAAATAAATATAGTAGATAAATCTTTTTTACAACACAGTGATGTTTACATTCAGTTGTTGTATTGAATTTAACCCTTTACCTGATAGCATTGTTTCTAGTATTGAAGATATGTGACTACTTAAAGCAGGTTGAAAGTAAAGCAGAATGCGCCCTAAGGCGCATTCTGCTTTACTTTCAGCCTGCTTTAAGCTATTAACTGCTAGAATAAGGAAATAATTTAATATGACACATATTCATTACGGTATAATTTGGAACTATTTTCTGCAGCGGATGAATAAAATGAATGTGCTAAAAGTCGCTTCTATAAGGGAAAGGGTTAATAAAGATGAAATATAAAATCATCTCTAGAATCTAAATACGTTTTGTTCAAACCATGTACATGTATATCTAGATACATAATGTAGATCTAGATCTAGCCATTCAATCAACCTTGCTTTAAACGAGAGTCAGGTAATAAATCATTTGTTTGATAGTTACTTCAGGAACAGTCAAATTATTGTCCCTCGGGCAACAGTTCTCAAGGTCTTCCCTGCTACCTCGGGTCAATGCTTTGACTGTTCCCTCAGTACCTATGAAACAAATGTATATTATCAGATGGTAGCATTCTGCGTTACTTTCAACCTGCTTTAAGTGGCCACCTGTCTCCACAACTAGAAACATGCTATGGGGTAAAGGGTTAAAGAGTCATACAGTTTGACAAGGATGAGGCACAGGTTTCCGTGTGTCTCATCTGCATCCATATTGTTTGTAACAGTTACAACACATTTGACAATATGCTGTTTTAAAAAATTGATTAAAGTTATCTAATGTTTATCCCTGTCGAAGGTTGATAGATACTGGTTTGGATTTGGCCATCCTTTCACCCGCTTTCCGTCCGAATCTGTATCTAATAGACGTATTGACAGATGTAGAGGAGACTCAGTGGAATATGTTTTTCTCCCCCTCGGGTCAGAAAATTCACACAGGGACTCGGCAAGCATCGTCCCTGCATGAATTTTCTGACCCTCGGGGGGAGACATTCCTATCCTACATCAACACTCATGGTGGATTCTTATATTCTTCATGACACCGTGTCCGCGTATTACCTTTTCAGATAGATTGAAAACACACACACTAGGTAACTGTTGCTGTAAATAAAACAACAGCTACTTTAGTTTTATATTCTATTGTCACGAAACTTCACACACGTGGTCACAAACATAACCTTTTATGGTAAGGTAATGGGTAACTAACACCATTAATAAAACTTGATAGTCTAAATGTTGACGTCGACGCTCTACAGACTCCGCGTCAACGCTCTAGTTTCTCATCCGATTGGAACGAAACTGCATACACGTGTTTGAAACACCATGTCTCGTAAGAATGTATATTTCGACCTGCTGTCAAAAACTTAAGTCACTGTGACTAAATTTAATATATCTTGGCAGATTGTCACATAATTACATGTATTTAAAAAAAACACCTCAGCTCGTGTAGTGTTTGCATTTACACTTTAAATGGTTTCAAAAACTAGGTCACTTTAACCATAAATATAATTAAACAGTGTTAAATGTATATAACTAATTTACATACTTCATTTCTTCAAGTCCGGGGTTCCACTAGCTGCGGTCAAAACCTACGTCATCGTTACTCTAAATGAAATTTGACAGATGTTTCCGTCCAATTGTCACGAAATTTCTCACAGTTGTCACACACATAATATCTTGTATACGCCAGGTCAATACGTTTGATAATTCTTGCCTTGTCCGTAGACGAGGACATGGCATATACCGATTTAACCCATTGTATGCTAGGTAATATTTGGCGGCCATTTTAAAATGTCGTCTGCAGCGGATACAACTCAAATATTTGCAGAAGATTTTAGCATTTTCTGATAGAGTATTGACTTAGCTGCAAATAGTTTTGATCTCAGATCAGGCCCCACAATGTGGGGCCTGATCTGAGAACAAAACTACACCTAAAAGTGTATCACGCATAAAATGGGTTAATTCCATTTTTTTCTTTGCAAAAAATTAAGTAACAATACCGATTTGCAACTTTTACTTTTAACCTCTACTTCATTCAAGCGTTAACAGTGCATTTATAATAACAGAATTTGATTAAAAATAAAGCATCGTATTAAAGAAATATTTACAATCATTTTGATACCACATATGCTTATATTTCTTTAAAAAATGATGGCAATTTTAGTTCCTAAACAAGTACACAGTTTCTTTTTGGTGTCAGTATACTTACTTCCCAATAAAAGTGTTCGTGCTAAAACAACTATCGCCATTGCAGACAGTCTGTAGCCAGACCAGACGCCATGTAACCGGACGTTTTGGTCATGTTATTGTTGGCAACTTAGATAAAAAATAAATCGTCAGAACTTTTAAAATGTTGTCATTTTCTACATTTATCGCATAACTTGCGGTTTTGGAATGGAATAAAGCTATTTATAAATATCGTAATCCACCAGTGAAGTATCGGTTTTAAAAGATGTTTAAATTTGTTATGTGATAAAAAGAATCTCACATTCTTGCAAATTACTTTTCATTTTTAATAAACTCGTTGACTAAAATTAATATGACTATCGCCAAGGCCCGTATCATATTATTTCAGTCAACTCGTTTATTAAAAATGATAAATAATGAGCACTCATTTTCATAAGCTTAATGCATTGTGATTGCGGTTAAGTTTCGTTGAAATGGACAAGAATAACGTCTTCTCTGCTTTTATCGTGCAGCATAAGATATTCAACTTTTTTTGGTGTTGCAGATACTCTTGGTTCGTTGGAAGGCATAAAAGTACCACATTTGTCCCCGAGGCAGTCGACCTTCTTCAACCCAATTCTTCTCAACTGACTGCATTGGGTCGATTCTACAACGACTTCCACAGTGGCAACAACGGACCAGATGTCATAATAGGATAGGATGTACATACACGTGCAGAACATATGGTCTGTTTATATGGAAGGTGGCTGGTGAAATATTCACTCAATAAAAGGTTTCGAGATGAAATGAGATACTGTTTATATTAATCATTGCCTATACTCTGTACATCGTGTATACAGTAAAACCTCTCTTGCTCGACCCTTTTTAATGATACTGCCACACTTTTACTTTAATTAAGTATTTTCCTTTGATGCAAGTACACTGTCTGGTCTACAGTCTCTTTAATTGTATAATTATACTCCTGTAAAACAAGGACGGAGTATGTGCCAAAATTCTCACACCAGAGGTTCGCTCATCTGAGGATAGCTGACAAAATGGAGAGAATGATTTATGTCCCCGGGCAGAGTCAATTTTGACCACAGGGACATCATTTGCAAATCTTGATAGATGGCCTATAGATGATATTATTTGCCAAATATCTAAGATGTGTGTATTAGGGTTTCAGACAAGAAGATGTTTTTTAAGTTTCCATTCAAAAAATCTATTTTTAGCTCATGTGACTTAGATATGTAACGGAACCAAACCATTTAAACAGTATTATTAAAGTGCATATAGAAGTGTCACCATGTAAAATATCAAAGCTCTGGCCAAATTGGTTTCAGAGGAGATGTTTGAAAATATCACTATATAACTCTATGTTAAACTGTGATTCCCGGGGCGGGGCTGGGCGGGGCAGGGCGGGGCCAATTCAGATTCCAGGGGTATGATTTGAACAATCTGGATAGATGACATGTACTCGATGCCATATGCTAAATATCTAAGCTCTGGCCCGTGTAGTTGCAGGTTGAGATTTTGCAAATGCTTGATCTAAATGGATACCATACAGCTCCGCTGAAAAAAGAAATTGAATATTTCTTGATCCAAGTTGTTTAATAGTACTAAACGTCATGTATTCTGCATTAATAGAGGATCTTGTATGAGTGCTCATTATTTATCATTTTTAATAAACGAGTTGACTAAAATAATATGACGCGAGCCTTGGCGAGCGTCATATTCATTTTAGCCAACGAGTTTAATAAAAATGATAAATAATGAGCACGAATGTGAGATTCTATTTATCACATAACACGTTTAAGCACCTATTAAATTGATTGAAGCCGTAGTTTGTAGACCCTCCGCTATATATAGAATTTCCGCCAAAACGTTACGTTGTTTACGTTCACGTCATATTATATGACGTCATCTGGCGTCCCGCTACATGCAGCGCTGGTGTACTTTTCCTGAAAGCCTATGTATTTGGTACCGAAATTTAGATCAGTTCACGAACAATATGGCAGTTAGTTAAGATTTTGAGATGCGATCGTTTAAAGTGGGTGTTTTTAAACGAGAAAAGACGAAGTTTTAAAACCAAAGTTGCAAAGATACTCTTCGAGACAGACTGTGTTCAGTTCGGAATTTTATGTCGGTTTAGTTGTAATCTTATGATAATTTGTGTCAGTATCGTATGCGTCCATCTTTTCTCATGATGCAAGCGGCAATAAGACACCGCGTAGACCTTACGTGGCGTCTAATAACGACGTCGGGAACGAAAGGTTGTTATACCCCTGAGTTAGAGCATTTGCAAGGTCCATAAGGTATTTTCTCCTAGAGCCCCGCGTGCGAGCATCATGGTGACTAAGAATATTGTTAGACCTATCAGAGAAAAGACACGAATCCACTTCTGTCGCCCCAAACGGAAATGACGACAGCTCGCTGCAAACGAGCAGCCCAATGACGTGCTGTTAAGATTTGTTCAACAAAGGATCCCCTAGCCCGAATGGGTGTCCGATCTTGTCTGGGGCAACACAATACGGTTTGCCTGCTGATACCCTACTGTCTTGCAGAACTAGACGCTGTTTGAAACCGACGTCGAGGTAACGTCAACGTAACACATTCGTTTGTTGAACTGCTGTTCTATGTATCTGTGCACTGTCCACGGCGATCTGCCACGCAACATTTATGGTGAAAAAATTGTGTTTCTATGGTTTCCTAACGCCCTACTCACGTAAGTGACGTTGTAGCAATGAACAAGCATTGCAAAGACTCTAGTTTGCCTATTTTCAATCAATCTCAGCAAGTTCGTCGTGTACCGATGTGAAGTAAAATGTGTTTTTTTTTCTTTGTATAAGGCATACACATTACACTCATGCACGTTTTCGGTGGTATGTGCATTTCCTTTGAGCTGCACGTGCAAAACATGCAAAATAACGTATTTCCCGATATACAAAAATAGTCTTCATACTAAGTAATAGAGTTGTTATCGGTGGTTGGCAAATATACATGAGATATTGTGTGCGAAATGTTAAATCGATACATTTTTCTAGATATTAAAATATTTGAAAATAAAAAGTGCACAGTTTCTTTTGGAATTGAGTACATATTGGATTAGTCCATTTTTTATCAAAGGAATGCCTGGTCAAAATTTTCATTTTCAATTTGTTTTATATTGAAATTCCTATCAGCAAACATTGTAGACTCTGATCAGACGCCGCATAATGCGGCGTCTGATCAGAGTCTACACTGTTTGCCTATGTCCCATATATGGGATCGTGGGCACAAATGGGTTAACAAGCTGTTACCTTTATGTACAGTGGATAATCTGTTATTCTTTCCCGTTTAAACGCAAACGCAAAACACTAAAACGTAGAAAAGTACAATTTTTGGACAAGTCATGTTTGTCTTGGTGGCAAACAGTTTGGAGCCTGATCAGACGCCGGGTTACCCGGCGTCTGATCTGGCTCCAAACTGTTTGCACTGCAAATAATAGTTTTAGCGTAAACGCGTTTATTGGGAAAGAATAACGTTTTCTCCACTGTATGTCCGTTCATATTAATTCTTTGTATGACCGCCTTACACAGATAATACTGTTCTAAAGTAAAGCTTTAAGATATTTTTTTATTGATTTAAACTATACACAGTTTCTCATCAATACAAATATAAATTCACAATACATAATAATAGGTTTTCAAAGTGTCAGTTCGGTGATGGGAAGGTATGGGATGTAGCTTTGGGTCTGAAGTAGGTGGTGACCGGATACGAGTGGTTGGAGCCACAGTACCGCCACCAGTCATTGGCGCGGTTAAAACAGGAGTCTTCCGAATTATCTGTTAAATAAGAAATTATTGTCAGAGCTCCGAAACGAGTGAGTCAAATGTACTTTTCTAATATGTTTGTTTTTATTAAACCCCTACCATGATGTCACTTCTCATCAGAATTGTCTCTTCAAGAAAAGTCTTCCGATTTTACTGTTAAGTAAAACATCACCAGGGCTCCAAAACGACATTCAAATGAAATTTCTTACATTTACGTTTTTGATTTCTATGTTGTGACTTCTTCGAAACAACAGGGCTGCCATAAGTTGACATAAAGAATCCTAAGAATTGCAAATTTGCTTTTTTCAATTGCGTTTTTACGAATTGTACCTTTACCCCACCGCCTTTGTCTAGTTTTGTTGACACGTGGCTGCTTAAAGCAGGCTGGAAGTAAAGCAGAATGCGCCTTGAGGCGCATTATGTTTTATTTTCAGCCTTCTTTAAGCTATCATGTACTAGAAAAAAATCCGGAGGTTTAGGAAATATCCGGAGAAATGGCAGCCCTGAAACAGCTCTAACGAAACGTCACATAATAAGACTTGGTTGAAAAGAAGGACGTCAATATTTAGAAATAGGCCTACTCAGTAAGCCTGAATACCTGATAAAGCATTATAACAAATAATATCTCAAACCTTTGTAATCATTTGGACCAATGCACTCCATGAACCATTAACACTTTTTTTTATATGTTAAGACTATATAGGTCTTGAATTCTTTTTGAATTTATTTTCGTTAAACGGGAAAGAATAACGTATTTCCCGCTGTAATTGCAAAGTGAAATCAGCCATTTAAACGCTAAAACAGCCAAAGCATTATGGGTAAGGCAGTGTTCGTCCCCGTTACAAAACAATAACACACAAACATTATGTAGCTCAATGAAGAAATTGATTGTGTTCTGAAAATGTATTTCATTTATTCTAAATTGTGTTAGCAAACTGTCTGGAGCCTAATCAGATTCCGGATACTCCTGTGTCAGATCTGGCTCCAAAGTGTTTGCTATGGACATACCGTTTTTAGCATTAACTCATTCACACCCAGTTGATTCTTCCATATTATATATATTGGATTAATCGATTTTTTTATCAAAGGGATGCCTGGTCAAAACTATTTTCATTTTGTTTTATAATGAAATTCCTATCAGCAAACAGTGTAGACTCTGATCAGACGCCGCATAATGCGGTGTCTGATCAGAGTCTACACTGTTTGTCTATGTCCCATATATGGGATCGGTGGCACAAATTGTTTAACGCGTTAATTGAGAAAGAAAAAGAGCCTTCCCAACTGTACCATTTTAAGAATCTACTACACTACTGTAATACATATGATTCTATAGTTAACATTTTAACAGGGTGCTATGCCGTTTGCTCGTCTACTACCTGTATTAAGGTTTGTTGATCCCCAGGAATCGTAAAACATAGACTTGGTTGTCGGGTGGCTTGGACATCTGGGTACGTGTATCCAGCACCCAGCCCCAGCTGTACGAGTAGCACCTATGAAATAACACGTTATACATGTATGGTTAAACCACTTCACTGTCATGATGTCATCTACTTTAAAAATGACTTTTGCTTTAATGTTTCATATTTAAATTTTAAGGTAAAAGGACTAAAGTTAAATCGTAATGACTATCAAACAGATTGGATCGTATCTTTATGTACAATGTTTGCAATAATTATCACAAATACCCCGTAGCGTGCAGGGGTCCGTTTCATAAAACTTCGTACGACAAAAACGGTCGTAAGACAGATTATAAAAGTCTCAATTATTATCTATTTCTCCATCTGTTCCTGTCTTGTGACATCTCTTTGGAATCGTATTGAAAAGACTATTCCAAAGATATTCACAAGACAAGATTAGATGGAGAAATCAGAAATTAAATGTATTTTAAAGTTTTGACATCCGATCGTTTTTGATGTACGAAGTTTTATGAAACTGACCCCTGAAGATTAATATACAAAACGAAATGCAGTGTACAAGAAAGTTGAAATGATAGTTTCTTGAACGTGTTGTCGACTTTTATCTCGGAGCTTGAGCAGACGCCGAGTGACACGACGTCCGATATAATTCCAGTTGCTCGCAACGGTCATCAATTAATTTGGTGGAGCTAGACCTTTGATCCGGATTCAAACAAAACACACTTTTTAATGACAACATTATTGCAGCAGTGGTGGACTAGTTATGGCGACCAAATGGTTAACGTTACGATACGTTTATATATTAAAGGGTTAACCCTTTGCCCAATAACATGTGACCGGGTAGAGCAGACTGAAAATAAAACAGAACCGCCTTATGGCACATTCTGCTTTACTTTCTGTCTGCGTTTAGCTACCATCTGCCTGATGTTTGGATATAGAAGCTACTTGTTATGGTGCATGTTCGTAACTGTATAAAGTGTGACAATGTGTGAAAAGAGCGGTATATAAATCGAGTATAATAATGTTCTAAGCTTAGGAATAAGTTCATGGCGTAAAAAGTCGTCTTCATATGGTAATTGGTTAATACATGGTGCGTACCTGTAGGTCTATATAAGGAGGTGACGGGGTGATTAGGATGGGATCCACACCATATCCATTCTGTAAGTGCACGTGATAAACACGCTTCTTGGTTGTGAGATGCGTTCTTTTGTTTTTCTGCATAGGTATCGCGAAACATTTTACCCGGGACCACGTGACCATCAGCTGGTCCAGACTGCTTTGGACATCCATACATAATCATATAGCAGCCAACACCGGCAACCGTCATGGCACCTACAGGAACAACAAGCGAACACTCTCTAATTCAATAAAACCTCTCTATTACGACTACTTAATTGCACTCATTACAGTGGAGAAAACGTTATTCTTTCCCAATAAACGCGTTTACGCTAAAACTATTATTTGCAGTGCAAACAGTTTGGAGCCAGATCAGACGCCGGGTAACCCGGCGTCTGATCAGGCTCCACACTGTTTGCCACCAAGATAAACATGAATTATCAAAATTGTCCAAAAGATGTACTTTTCTACGTTTTAGTGTTTTGCGTTTGCGTACGTTTGTGTTTAAACGGGAAAGAATAACAGATTCTCCACTGTATCATGCAGGTGTGTTACACAGGTGTCTGCTTAAAGCAAGGTGAACGTAAAACAGACAGCTCCTTCAGGAGCTTTCTGTTTTACGTTCAACCTTGCTTTAAGCTGTCATGTGTCTTTTATGCAGTCAATTGGTCTTCTTTTTAGTGGTTGTGCATGTAGTAGAGATATTAAATTACACTTGTCCCATCAAATGATATGTTGATACTGTCAACAACGAATACATTATGTTGAGTTTTCAGTTGAATAAAGAAGGGAATCATAACTTAACCCCATGTTCACACTGTTCAAACAATAAATGATTAGCTATAGCAATTACATATTTGAATGTGCACCAGTCATATTTGCTGATCGCAGGAAAACAAACCTATTTTTGTAAATCATACAACCGAAAATAGTTTTGGAGAAATTACTCTTTGATTGAAGCAAATATGTTGATATCGAAATTTCATGTGTTACTTCAAAAGCAATTCTTGCAAGACCTTGTTTACCATGAAGACATTATTGTTTTCCGTCTAAACGAACATACATGCAAATACAAATAGAAAATAGTTTGTTGAGATTTACGACGATTATATTCTACTTAGTTTTCTAAATAGCAAACAGTTTGGAGTCTATTACGGTAATCTGGCTCCAAACTGTTTGTAATGGACATAATAGTTTTAGCACAGACGCGTATAATGGGGAAATACAGTCGACATTCGATACATCAAACTCGCTTAAATCGGTCTAACCAGTATTTCATTACATCTATTATTCCTATAAGTCGATCTCGCTTAAGTCGAACATACCCGTACTTCAAAGTTAAAACGTGGCTAAGCCACGTTTTTACTTTGAAATATTGGTATGTTCGAACTAACGCGAGTTGTTCGAGTTATCGAATTTCGACAGTAATATTAAAGACATCTCCTTACAACCTTTCGATCATAACGCCTTGCCAGACAATGTCCTTGCAAAAAGCATGGATCTTTAGGACATGTGGGTAGCAAAGAACCATTGAAGCTTCTCGTGTGAGACCCAACCTTTATATTTGATAGTTTGGTTAGAAATAACCATTGCAAATCACTAGAGCATGAGTATAATCTAGTCCATCAATGGACTGAGGAAAAGTCTTTAACTTCCACACTGTACCTGTTGGTCCGTACACGGCTCTGACCTCGTCGCTGCTGTTGGATCCACAGTCTTTCCAGACCTGTGCAGCTCTTGCCAGACACGCTGTCTGGTTGGTACCCGTGTGTTGGTGCGCCTCTCCATAACTGTCCTCGTATAATCCGTGCCCCGGATGAGCCGTACACCTCGTCACAGACAGGAAACAACCTACAGAAACACAATGCCATATTCGGACCGGGGACGTTACATGTACTGGGCTGCCATTTCTCCGGATTTTTCCCAAGTCTTCGGATTTTTATCCTATAGATGGTAGCTTAAAACAGACTGAAAGTAAAGCAGAATGCGCCTTAAGGCGCATTCTGCTTTACTTTCAGCCTGTTTTAAGCAGTCATGTATCTTCAAAACAAGAAACAGACTATGGGGTAAAGGTACGATTAGAAAAATTGCATCTGAAAATTTGAAAATTTGAAATCTTAGGATTTTTATTATCAACTTATGGCAGCTCTGAATGTAGCTGGGATAATTAAAGATAACACATTTTCAACTTTATTTTCATGTTAGCGATTATTAATGACCTATCCCATTCCTCATTGGAATCTGTTTGCATTTCGTAGATATGTCCTGGTCAGTGGCCATGGGGATTGTGTTAAGTATTCTGACAAGTTGATTCTTAAAGAATACTGAAAATAAAACAAAACTCCTTACGGAACTTTCTGGGATTTTTCAGTCAGCCTTTAGCAAGCACATGCATTAAATGCTGAAACAATGTTTGGGGACGTAAGGGAATATCGAACTTAGTATTGCAACATAATCAAATGAAGCATTTTATACCGGTTTATACATTTAATTGCATATTAATTTGTTGACGTGAATGTCTGTATCAATTATCTGTTGATGCTTAGTTTTGTTGCGTTTAAAAGAAAGAATAAAGTATTTCTTACTATACCATGTTTGGAGACATTTAACAGGTCGTTTGTTCTTGATCCATCGGGTAAGTAGGCTGGCATTGGTGATGTTGTCGCCGGGGCTTTTGTCGGACAAACATGGGATGACTTGGCAAGTGTCACCGTTGTTCGCGCTGAACAATATAAACACACATTATAAACTAGAATTCCCTGAAATAGGATGTCTCGCCGCATTGAAATTCAAAGTTTGAGTTCAACCCCATCACTACCACGACGTCATCATTTTTCTCACATTTAAATTTTAGGTATTTTGACTTAAGGGTGTATCAATGTCATGACTTTGGGAAATTTTCAAAGTATATGAAAACACTCTATGATGGTTTTGTATTGAAGAGCTATTTAATATGAATGAAAAAATAGAAAAACATTTTGGTGAACAACAGTTGGCTCTACGGCCATGTAAAATTTACCCCACTCACTTCCTCTTATTTTGTCCTTTTCAAACAGCCCGCTTCAATAAAATCCATTTTAAATGAAAACAAATATGATAATTTGGTTTTGTGTTATGTATTTCCTATCTATGGCAGTATTTCTTCATACAAAAACTAAATTAAGAAAAAAAGGCACCAAATGTGAAATTTATAAAGCTCTAAATATCATCGATATGGTACTTTTTTGTAAATTTTGTAAGGGGAGATAACTCTTTTTATTTTCAACACTGACCTTTCAATTTCTTTTCATATTTTGAACTGCCTTAGCATGGGCTTTCATCTGGTAGAATATAAAAAAAAGTTTAATACTAGAACTATTTCATTTTCAAACTTTTTTAATTTTTTTTCATAAAATAAAAAATCTAATAAAATCATGCCCTATACAAAGCATATTTTTGATATTCAAGGATCCATATTGTTCAAACCTGGTGCCTGCTTTGTATAAATTTGATTCTATATGTGAAAATACCACCATAGACATGAAATTAATAATGAAAACCCAAATTATCATGTTTGTTTTGCTTTGAAATAAATTTTACTGAAGCTTGTACTTTGAATGGGTAAAATTTGAAAAAAACGTCCAAATTTGACATACCTTTTTCAAATCGCTGTAGCTCAAAAAAAAAAGGACACCACCATGTATTTTTTCAGTCATATCATAAACAGCTCTTCCAAAAAAACAATGTTAGAAAAAAAGTTTGATACTTTGAAAAATTGGCTTATGACATTGAAACACCCTTAAATACATTACTCTCTGTCCTTTGTATGACTACCCCACCCCCTTGTACATAATAGGCGTGAAAGTAACAGTAACAAATCCTTTTTGGCCCTGACGTACGCAAACTCAATGGGTTTTTCCAAACCAAATCATCAACAATAAGTAACGGGCCTCACATTAGACGCTTCACTGAAATTTTGAATTCAGATTTAGCTGGTTTTGCATGTTTTGCATGCTTACTTCCTGAATAGCTGTAATCACGGAAACTAGGTCAGGAGATGTCTTTAAGAAATATTGAAATGAGCATCAAACTGTTTGGAGCCTGATCAGATGCCGTGTGACGCGGTGATTGACAAGGATCGAAATGTTTGCAATGACCATTGTTCTAGGGGTAAGGCATTGAAGGGGTAATATCTATAGATCTGCTTGCGTGGACAAAAAATACTACTACTCACCCACTGTACAGTGGAGAAAGCGTTAGTCTTACCCAATAAACGCGTTTACGCTAAAACTATTATTTCCATTGCAAACTGTTTGCTTCTCAGATTAAAAAATAATAATTTGAAATGTCTAAAAATGGTTCCAACATTTTAACGATTTGCGTTTGCGTTTCGTTTGCGTTTAAACGGGAAATAATAACGTTTTCTTCACTGTACATGTATAAGAAAACTTACCTTTGCGTTTATACTGCGGTCCTATACCATATCTTGGTCCAACATCATTTAGTGTAGGTACTGAAGGAAATTTCACAAGGTTTGCCCATTCTGCTGCGTGACACTGAGGCCGGAAGTCACTGTGACCAGGATCTATAAAGTCCGTCGATGCAATGGCCTAAAGAGAAATGTTAATATATCACCGACTGTAGATGTGGATGTTCAAGTTCTACACAAAATCGAAACGTTACCTGATTCTGGATTGTTGATATTGTGGTCAAAAGTCAATTTGACATTTTGGTTTTTAATGCGAAAAACAAGTCGTTGTAGGCGAAACGTATCTTACAAAATCGGACTTTAACCATTTCACTGTCAATTGCGCCTGTGAAAATATTAAGGATCCTGATCAGAAGTCGCGTAACACGGCGTCTGATCCGGTTCCAAACTATTTGACACCCGTTTCAAAATTTGTCAGTCACACTGTTTAATCTAACTTAGAAATGATATTGCAGACAACAATACTGAAGCAGACGACACTGTAAATTGACTGATTAAAAATCAAAGTACTTGAGAGCACTGAGGCAGAGCTTCCATTTCTCCGGATTTTTCCTAAATCTTCGGATATTTTTCCAGTACATGGTAGCTTAAAAAAGGTTGAAAGTAAAGCAGAATTTTAAGTAGTCGCATGTCAACAAAACTAGAAACAGGCTATGGGGTAAAGGTACGATTTTGTAAAATCGCATTTGAAAAATGCAAATTTGGAAATCTTAGGATTGTTCACGTCAACTAATGGCAGCCCTGCTGAGGATGGTTTCAAACTGAAATACAGAGGTATGGAGTGAAAATAAGGACGTTATCTAAAAGTGAACATTCTAAGAGAACAATATTTATTTTGAAATGTATTTAATCGAAGGATTTGAAGGATTTGACACTATTTAAAATAAATTACATGTATCTGTATGTGTACTACATGTATATATACATATCATTTGAAAGATTGAATACTACTGTAAAGAGTAGGTGAAACGGGATTTGGCATAAACGCTATTTTGTAAATAATTTCATGGAACACGTATTTGTTTTCAAGCATATTAGGAGAGTATCTCTACATATAGCGTTTTAATGTGATTGAACACTATCAAGGAACTTTTTTTAACAGCCGCGGAATACATCGCGGCGACACCCTCGGTACCGTCAAATTTCAAAGCAACGTGTCACTTTCCTGGCCCCTAAATTATTCGTACACAAAAGAAAGTGGAAGAAGATACATGTACTACTATTGATATGATCATCATAGTTAATTACTTTAGAGTGTAATGCTTTTACTCTGGAAGTTTATTATTTCAAATCGTTTCACTGTTTCTTAAAATACAGTATTCAAGTTTAACCGATTGTTCGGTTTTAAGGAACTGAAAAACATCTACGATAATATTGAATGTTGGTTTCTTGTGCGGATGAAGACAGAGATAAAGTTTTGAAAACTCGACGCGGACTATATCGGTAGATGATATCAAACATTTGGTTATTTTAAGGATCTTCCATTTTTTGACCGGATTAAGCTATTAGCATTATACATGTATTAAAAAGTAAAGAACCAGTTAAAGTTTACTTTCAGTCCGAATGACCGCTCAGCTGACTGTACATTTACCCCCTGATCATTGAGCCATCTTGCCTACATTGCTAACATATGGCGCTATACATGTAGCAGCCGCAGTACCCTTCACAGGTACCTATTTTAACCCCTGGGTGGAGAGGAGCAATTCGCGGTTCATGTCTTGCTCAAGAACATTCCTGTACATCATTGGGGATTCGGAAAAAAATCCCCTAGACAGACCGTTGGTCCGGCGGGGGATCGAACTCACGACCCCTGATACCGTAGTCCAACAGTGTTACCACTGGACTACTACCGCCGGTATTAGCCTTTGTGACAACAGTGGATGCCAAAATACGGCAGTTCCTGGGTGAACTGTCTAACCAGTATGTGTACTGTTTGAATACAGGGTCTGTCTCACGTGAGTGCACACTATTTTCTGAGGAACTGTTTCGTTATTTTACTACCCTATGTAATAGATCCGATGGTATAATGATCATAGCGGGATGACATAGTTATATACTAGATATATAAATGTTCAGCAGGAGTAGATTTAAAGAACTATTGTAGAAAACAATCATACATAGCCGTTATCAGTGATGTTGAAGAAAATGTCCTTGTCTATCCACCCAGTCAGGTGACCATCAAATATTATTCCAGGTCTATTATAAATCAGGTTTCGGTGGAGCTGGTTACCTAGTGAAAATAAAATACTGTCAAACCTCTCGATTACGACCACATAATTGTGTTAAAGGCAGGTGACTGCTTAAAGCAAGGCAAACGTGAAACAAAAAGCTTTCTGTTTTACGTTCACGTTGCTACAGTGGAGAAAACATTATTCTTTCCAAATAAACGCGTTTACGCTAAAACTATTATTTGCAGTGCAAACAGTTTGGAGCCAGATCAGACGCCGGGTAACCCGGCGTCTGATCTGGCTCCAAACTGTTTGCCACCAAGATAAACATGAATTATCAGAATTGTCCAAAAGTTTTGCGTTTGCGTACGTTTGCGTTTAACGGGAAAGAATAACAGATTCTCCACTGTATAATCTGTCACCTGTCTTTTATGCAGTCAATTAGCCTTCTCTTTAGTGATCGTAACATAGATGTTTTACTAGTGGAAAAGACGTTATCATTTCCCATGTAAATGAAGCTTAATCCGCCTTTTCAAAATTTGGTGAAATTCCAGCGGCGTAGCCAGGCTTGAACGAATGTTACGCACATCAGGGGGAGGGAATGGGAGGGGGTACTCCCTCCTGCTGGTGGGGGTCCGGGGGCCTCCCCCGGGAGAAAAAAGTAAATTAGAAGTAAAATGGTGAGCTCTGAAGTGTGTTTAGAGGGATTTGGAGCACTGAATACGATCTATGAGAACTATACAGATGTGTCCAACATATAATTAAATTTTGTGATTAGCGTTTTTTACTGCTAAAATAAGTTGACTTTTAGCCGCACGAGTGGTATATCGTCGGTCTCGTAGAAGCAGTGTAGTCTTTTATGATGTCGACTTAAATTTGTAGTTATTGAGATCCTGAGTTTTCGAAACTCGAACTTGAAAAATTCAAGTGTGGGTTCGGGGGTCCTCCCCCGGGAGAAAAATGGAAATAAGAACTGAAATGGTGAGCTCTGAAGTGTGTTTAGAGGGATCTGGAGCACTGAATACGATCAACGTGAACCATACAATTGTGTTCAAAGCTCCGTTATAACATAACAATACATTTAGTGATTAACATTTTTTCCGCTATAATAATTTGACTTTGCCGCACGAGAGGTGCATGAAGCACCTTTTTTGTTTTTCATGATGCTGATTTAAATTTGTAGTTGTTAAGATCCTGAGTTTCGAAACCTCGAACTTGAAAAATGCAAGTGGGGGTCCGGGGGTCCTCCCCCGGGGAGAAAAATGGAAACAAGAACTGAAATGGTGAGTTCTGAAGTGTGTTTGTAGGGATTTTGGACACTGAATACGATCAATGTGACTAACCTATATATTTCCAAGAACTTTCGACTTTTAGACGAGTTAGGTATACACTGTACGTACGATCCACATGTATATGAACTATGAAAAATTGTTGATGGGGGATTTTGGGCACTAAATACGAACTATGTGATCCATACAATTTTCTTCAAAGGTTCGTTATATAAGACATAACATTATATAACTATTTGACTCAATGTTTAGACGCA
This sequence comes from Gari tellinella, assembly GCA_922989275.2. Taxonomy (NCBI): domain Eukaryota; kingdom Metazoa; phylum Mollusca; class Bivalvia; order Cardiida; family Psammobiidae; genus Gari; species Gari tellinella. The sequence continues at coordinate 96,833,574 of OV277856.1, read as the reverse complement.
CGAGAGGTACATGTAGCAGATTACATGTAGCACCGTAGGTTTGAGCTGCCATCTTTGTAGTTACTAAGTTATTGGTTTTCTAAAACTTGAAATTGATCAATGCTGGAGGGGGGTCCGGGGGTTCTCCCCCGGGGAGAAAAATGGAAATTAGAACTGAAATGGTGAGCTCTGAAGTGTGTTTGAAATCTTCATTTTAGACTTTAAGGTCTAACCCCCCTTAGCCTTCGGTTTTTATGCCATTTTTGGCCATGTTTGATTTTTCATTTTTCAAACTGATGTTACGCACGTGCGTACGTGCGTATCGCTGGCTACGCCCCTGAATTCTGTGCCGTTGGCAAATCAGATTCTTCCTTTTTCGTGAACACTGGATTATTCCCGCCAAAATGAAACTGTTTTGATGACAATTTGATTGGCAGATTATTGTTGCTGACATCTTAAAATACCTGACTCAGGCGCGTGTATAGAATAGCAACCACCAATCGCACGCACGTCACATAGTGACGTAGCGTTGTAAACAATATCACTTATTTGGATTTATGGGCGGTTTAAATCGGTTAGACACAAAGGACAAGTCTCCGCCCCGTCTATTTTCACGAAGACTTGTCCTCTACAGTCCAACCTTTATTGAAACGCACATGCAATGTAGTAAAATTCAGAAATTGGCTATTTCTTGAAAATATTGAGGCAAACAGCAGTTTGAAGCCTTATCAAACACCGGGTTGTAAAAATAAACCCTAAATAGTACAAACTTGACTAGACTTAATTTAGAACTTGAATTGTTCATTAAACGTTCAGGGGGCGAATAAGTTCAAAATGGTTTCCGGATAAGAGAGTTTTTGCAGTCCAGATAAACAAAGTGACATTTTGTTGGCTCCAAGGTTAAAACGCTTTTGAGTTGAGTCCGGAGTAGTTTTCAAGCATTTGATTGGTCAGATCTGAGTCTAGGCTAACATCTGACCAATCAAATGCTTTAGAACGATTTTAGACTCAATTCAGACGCTTTATAACCTTGGACCAAGGAGTCGGAATTCGGACCGTCACAATGTACATACGCACCTCTCGGTTGTTCTGGATGGTTGGACAGGAAGTTCAGTAGTGGTGGGTAATGTGAAGTGTAGAGTGAAGAATTAAACGGCACTTCCTTTAGAAAGAGACATAACTATTAGTAAACTACACATTCGTTAACCATTATACTGCCATTATGACACCATAAACCGTCTTATACGTTTCTTCAATGATATCGTCTGCGCGTAAAATACATTGTATTCTATTTTCTCAAGTTTAGAATTGTCATCAGTTTGACTTCAAAAACTTTTATAAGACAGATTTGATCATGATAAGAAACCCCGGTATGCAGCATTCTGATCTGGATACAAATTGTCTGCGTGTGTAAATGCTTTTCGAGATTAGCATTGAAGGAGTAGATCTATATTAATAGGAAATGATAGTTTAATATGTAAACTTCAAAGCGATGCTTTTAAATAAATAGTTAAATAGGATTGACTGTGTGGACTGCATTTGTAGCAAGATGCTAGTTGTAACATTAAATAAAATGCAAACCAGTTTACTTTGAATAGTAATTTCTTGCAACAAATCGGTAATAACAGGTTTCGTAAAAATCCTAAAAATCCCCTGAATATTACCCTAAAATCAATTAACTAATTGTTTTTCATAAACTTTTTTTTTCAAAAGGTGCAAACTATAGAGCTTCATCAGACTGTTCCTGATGGAACAGTGATATAAGGGTCCCCAATGATTTCTCAGGTGTGTCTGTTCCAAAATGTAGGGTCAATAAGTAGCTGTTCGAACCTCGGCCCTGTATGAATCCGACAACAATGGCAGAAGTAGTGAGATCTACCTTTAGTCTCCGGTAGAGGTCGTAGTCGTGGTCGTGTGAAGTGCCCCTGCCATCAAACTGCATACTGTAACTGTCGGCGTCGTACATTACGTTGTCATTGACAACGTTGTCTCGTCCGCCCCCGATATTCACGTGCACGTCATTCTATCAATACGGGCAAAATAGTTTTTTAACTTGTTTTGTATTTGCAGCAGCTTGGATGTCAGATCAGACACCGAGTTGCCAGATGTCATATCAGGGTTCAAACTGTTTGCGTCTCGTATTAAGGTTTCTTAAGTAAAACAAACAAAACAAGAACTACATGTACGTCAGATAACAAATGCCCAAAATATTTTTACTGACATTAGAATGCATTTTGTTGCTGCATGCCTAAATATACTCATGATACTCAACTTTTCAAAATTGTTCGCGACATTCCGTCATCCAAAAATATAAACAAAATTATGTTTCTTTTACTCATTACGTATTCCTTGGGAAGCTTTCATTTATGACGTACAACCCCTGTGTGAAAAGAGCGCTATATAAATCTGGTATAATGATTATAATATTAATAATAATAATAATCAAAGGCAAAGGTCAAAGTTAAGGTCACAGTAACTTGATAATTGTAAGATACACTGCGATATGCCAAGATGTACTTACACACCAACTTTGATGTCAGCTGCTTAAAGTGCTGGAAGAAATATATTCCCGACAAGCTTCTTCCATAATTGAGGTCAAGGGCCAAAATCAAGATCACGGTGTATTTTAGAAGGTACGAGACCATACCCCAAGATTTACGCACACACTAAGTTTGGTATCCCAAGTTGATATGGTAAAGGACATAACGACACAGACGAGTTTTGCTGTAATTCAGTTCAAAGGTCAATGTCAATGTAACTGTGGCATTAACGCATTCAAACTTAGCGACGAGTATACTCGTAATTTACAAACAGTGTACCTGTGAGGATTACACTTGTCCTATGCAAACAGTGTAGACCCTGATCAGAGAACTCCCTGAAAAGTTTAGTCATTTCATGAAATGACTGAGTGGAACAGTCATTTCACGCAAATTTACTGAATTTTTCAGTCATATCATGAAATAATTGATTACACAGATTAACTGTTATATATATATGTCCGTCACAAGTTGTAAGTCATAACTCGGAAGTCAAAAGTTACAAGTCGTCAACTGTTTTTGAGTGATCGTAAATGTTGCGCGTTACCTGATAGAAGACGTTGTTTGTGATTATGGATCCCGAGGCCTGATCGTCCAGCATAACTCCTCGAACATCTGCACCGGGTACCAGTCGCCGGATATCATGAACAATATTGTTCCGGATGAGGTTACCTCTCTAGGAGAAACGTAAACATATATTATATGCACTGCTGAAATGCGTTCATTTGATTGGGCGAGAGGGTGCACGCGCTGGACATTGACCCGCAAAAGTGATAATTACTCTTGCCATTTTTATTAACGCGTAAATAAACGGACACTGTCCAAACAAACACAATGGCAGCAGAATCTGCCAAACGAAACTTTTCAAGAATTTCGAAGGAAGGTTTCAATAATTTTAAAGAAAATGTCTGCTAACTTGTATATTTATTTATGCATATTTTATAGTGTTGGATTATTAATATGATAGCGTTTGATAAAGGCATATAATATAATAATTATTTACATAATTATATTTAGGCCAACGTGTTTTTACGGACCTTAAAATGATAATAACACAAGAAAATAATTGTATAATATTAATCAGTATAGACGATAGTTTCTTGTAGTGTTCGGGCTAGTTTATTAAATTCACATTAAAGAAAAAGTTACGATTCGAGCCGCGCATATCTGCAAATACCTATATCATTATTATCTCTTATAGGAGTAAACGTACACTGTAACTTTCCCCGTCAACTGTTTTCAACTGATTTAACCCTTCCATCACCATAATGTCGTTTGTTTATATAACGGTGCATTCAGGATCATCTCAAATACAGATTTTTGACAGCATAACTTAAGAAATAAGGATTAGTACGAGTGTCAATCAGTTTGGATCCTGATCAGAAGCCGGGTTACTAAGCCTATTGTCAGGATTCAAACTGGTCGTAAAAGTCGATTACGTAACCGACCTTGGCAATGAAAGGGTTAAGTCCATAAATATACGACTCAGTATTGGCTTGCAAATAATCGACCTGTCGTCGAGTCTAGAAGAGACTCTCGAAACGGGAAGTTGCATATAATAGAAATAAAATGAGACAAAAAACAAGGCAACAGGCGTTCCAGGACGTCTTGGTTACTTACCTCTGTCCACGCCCTGCCAGTTTGGAAAGAACCACAATCACTGGCGTTCATGCAGACATGGTGGACATGGTTGTGTTCCATTATATTGTCGTTTCCCTAAAACACACATATATATGTAAAAATCATAGACAAGATAAACAAACGAAATTGTTGTGTACAAATCAAAAATTTAAGTAAATCAAATCCGTGCGTACAGGTCTGTACATTGCAAGAATGAATGGACCCACCCCGAAAACAAGAAAAAACAAATCCAATAATAAAGCAAGTATGTATCTTTAAAATTATTACTGATTTTCTTCTTTTGAGAGAGATCATTAGAGTCGTGCCTGTATTTTCTCTGAAACAATGTCATTTTTTTGTCATAACATGTAATGCACATTTATAACTCCGAATATTAATATGGGGATGTGTGTTCAATTAGTAACCAATCTCCTGCTATTGGCGTATTTGGGTGTTTTTTCTAAACAATGTTGACCCATCACTGTAAAGAGGTACATTATACGTGTAGTATGTATATTGAAACTTACATCAACATAACACAATGGACCCCTTTGAAACCAGTCTTAACTAATTTACAAGCAGTTTATGCACTGTTTGTCATTTTGCAGTAGTATACGAAAACCAACGCTAAATAGTTAAAAAGGACTAGACTTAATGGGAAAATGGAATTTTGAATTAATTTATTGAGGGATGAAATAGTTAATGGACGTAATTCTATATGATATGTTACTTTTTGACTTACACGGTAGTTTATAGCGTTATATTGTCCCCCGTGAATGTGATTGTATCTAACGGTGGTACCAACTCCATGCACTGAAACACCATGGTAACCGATAGCGCCCTCTCTTGAATATTCGTAGATTTCATTGTCCTCGATGATATTTCCTGAAGGCTTTAGGGTCTTCAAATCACCTCCTTAGCATGAAAAGATGACATAAAGGAGCAATTCAAATAAAAAGTTGAAACCAAGCGTTGAAAAATCATTAACTTGGAACAAAACATTTCCATTTTAAGCACGAATAACCCACAACAATCAATTATAACGTTTTCCTCCGAAGGGTAAAGCTTAAAACAGTTCAATTTATACCTACCCTTAAACGCTTAAATGAACGTTATTCGCAACAAGCTACTTCTCAATCGAACCGATAAAAATAACGGATTATATCAAGAACAAATCAATACGTCATCAATATAACTTCCGGTTTCGGCTTTGCCAGCAATGGACGGGCTTTTTTGAGGAGAGAGAAAATTGGAGAAGAAATCTGGATGCATCCAAGTTATTGACCATCAACTAGTGTTTAAAATTATTGGAAAAGGAGCCTTATATGCTGCCTTAATTAATTACAGTTGTCTATTTGGAAACTTTTGGAGAAATTAGTTGGAAATTAACTTTTTGGGGAAAGCATACGGCATGGTTATTGGCGCAATTTAGAACAGCCATTCCAAATTCGAAATTTCTAGTACATATCATATTGATTTAAGTATTTAATTGTAATATTCTGCCAATACCATATTCTACTATAACGGTTTATTGTCATAATTATTGGTTTGGGTTAATAATTTAATTTAATTAGCTTCGCTAGTGTGGGTGCCTAACCTCTTGTGAATCGTGTCAGGTTCCATTTTTCGACGAGCAGACTTGTCCGGCTTTTTTATCCTTGAAATTCTCACGATATAGCCTTTTTTGTTTGGTTGTATTAATTATCATTTTTTTCTGTTGGGGGCATTTCAGGGACCAGAAGATAGGAGAGTTTAGTTTCGGTATATTTCCATGCAAATATATGTCGCCAGACTATTTCTTTTAACAGATAATCCTTTTAGTAAGAGCTACAACTCTTTTTTACCATACCAACAGGAACTTTTATATTTATTATTTTAAATTGTTGAACGTACCAAAAAAAAGTATCATGTAAACACAATAAATTTAAAGCCCTAGAAGGCTACGTATGTAGGAGTGACGATCTGACGTACCCTACAGACAGTGCCTTCTCCATGCCCGTGGGATCTTGATACTAAATTGTTTATCATATATCTTTCCTTAACAAATTCATCTCTTTTTTCTATTTTGTGTAAAAATTTAATTATTTGGGTACATCTCAGGAATTGCTCAGGCCTAAAACATATGAATAACTGGCTAAAATTGTAATGGTCTCAGATAATAGTTAAAATTGTTTAACTTTCACATTAATAACGTTCGGTAATTTGCTCTTTTTTTCTCATTGAATAACGTCTGTATTCGATCTGGTGTGTCCCTCCAGCATTGCATGGATTGTCTGCAAATCAAAGAGTTTGACGGGTTCTTGAGTAGGCTGAACAGAGAGTTAATATCAGATTACGAACGTGTTGTAATCCTGAGCGACAGCAAGGGAAGATACATAGAGGCCGAGTATGGCAACCTACTCCACAAACCTACTGAAGTACTTTGGCGGACCTGCAGTGGCAGGGACACCAAAGCAGGAGTTAAATATTTGGTTGAAATATCCATAAAATCAGGGACGGAAAAAAAACTAAAATTTTGTTCTGGCATTTTACATGTAACGTTTCCAAAAAAAATCGACAGACTTATTTTTCCAAGATATACCAACAGTGACGACTTGACCAACTTCATTCAACCACATTTAGATACATTAGTAACAATTCATCAGACTGAAAGGACATTGACATTGGGATTTTAGAAACGCCGCCAGTATTTACAAGGGAATGGAATAGGGGGAAGGACGCACCAGACTGGGAAATCACCGACGATACGGACCTACACAACCAAATTTCGGACCTTAATGACATATTAGTTCAGACCAACATCAAATTGCAATTTAGATCGCCGAGATTCACCATTGACTTTGTCCATAGAAGGAAAAACAAACGAAAATCGCAAACAAAAATTAAACTTAAACCAATACTCTTAAAGGACGGGGTGTTGTGGCAAAAAAATGGTTAGTTAAAATCCTTCAATCAATTTCTAAGTAGATCAATTAATAAATATCTAAGTTCTCAGTGTGTGACAAACTGATGTACCACTGAGCTAAAAGTAATTATATTAGTTTTCTGTTGGGTGGCGGAGCGTGTCTTGTGGTATGCAGTGATTGGATATTGGTAACATTAATAACTTGATAGGGTATGTTGTCAGGGTGTGTGACAATCAGATGTACCACCTACTCAGTATTGAAGTAGGAATAATAACCCTAACATCTTAAGTTTATGGAAAGTAGGTCTAGGGTTAATTTCAGTGTGTGACAATCAGATGTACCACTGTTTTTCCAGTAAAATAGTCCTCATATCTAGTGTGTGACAAACAGATGTACCACTTCTTTTATAATTAATTTAAAGCTCATTCAGCGTGTGACAAACCGATGTACCACTGTGATCATTAGGAAACCGATATAAATATGGCCACAGGGGGGCGACTTTGCGCACAGACCCCTATATCTAAAAGGGAGTCGCTAATCATTCAGGCAGGAAGAGAGAGAAGACTGTCATTCTTGAATGCTGAGTATGAAGCCTTAAGAAAAATACTTTTTAGCCCAGAATGTAGCAATACGTGTGCAAAATGTGAGCAGGATTTGAACGAAAATATAGTTGAGTGTAGGAACTGCAACATGAAATTTTGTCTTAAATGCACAGGGATGTCTCTGGAAGCTTTAAAAATAATACAAAATGGAGATATTCCGGATTACCATTACCATTGCAAGTGGTGTAAAACAACTATGCCAACCTTAGAAAAAATAGACAAGAAGCTATCACTGATGAACAATCAAAACGAAGCAAGACTAAGGGAAATGGATGAAAGAATAAGAGGAATTAATATGAAATCAGATGAAAGGATTGATGAGAAGATGAAAGATACCAAATCTGAAATCTTGAGTGGTATCGATGACAGAATTAGGCAGGTAGTAGACGAAAGAACTAAAGAAATGGATAACAGAAGAAGAAGAGAACTGAATATAATGGTCTTCAACCTGCCAGAAGGTAGGAACTTAGAAGTAATTCACAATAAACAAGAAGACGAGGAAGCACTGGAATCCATTTCAGGAAGTCTAGGATTGGATGACCTAAATATTGTAACTCACTTTAGGCTTGGTAAGAAATTACCCAATAAAATTAGACCATTAAAAGTAATCCTTCATGAACATAAGCAAAGGAAATTCCTCATTGAAAAATCAAAAGATATAAAAAACAAAGCTTCAGGTAAGTATAACAGAGTTGTTTTCTTCAAGGACCTGACGGATGAACAAAGAAAGGAAAGGCGAGATAAAAGAGCAATGAAGGCTAATCCGGTAATGGATATGGACCAGGATGCCAACCACAGAGGATAGAGGCTTATCCCAACAGTTAGATAAAACAATGATTCAAAGTGATTTATCACATGAAGTTTTTGATCCCTTTGAAGAGGATACTATGATAGAGCATAGCTCCTTACAGGATCAAACTGTTCTAGGGGGTATCCCCATGAATATGGCCAGAAATGTGACCGCAACAAGTTTGGTTAAACTTGGGACATTGCTTTCAGAGAAGAAAGTATTTGAAACCAATTGTGAACAGACGACACCGACACGGACACCAACACCGACACCGACGTAATAGCTCACCCTGAGCACTAAAACGTCAAATCGTTAATATCAAAGTTGCAAAGTAACTCTGAGAATCAGACTGTGATCAGTAAGGAGTTTTATGTCGGTTAAGTTGTAATCTTATGTTAATTTTGTCAATATTGTGTGTTTCCATCTTTGCGCATGATGTAAGCGGCAATGAGACATCGCGTAGATCTTACGTGACGTCTTAAACCGGTGTCGGGAACGAAACATTGTTCTATCCCTAAGTTACGGCATTTGCAAGGTCCATAAGATATTTTCTTCTAAAACCCTGCGTGCGAGCATCATTGTGACTAAGAAAAGTATTATACCTATCAGAGAAAAGATACGAGCCCCCTTCTGGCGTTCCAAACGGAATTACGTCAGCGCGCTGCAAACGAGAAACCCGATGACGTGCTGTCAAGAGCTTTCCCACAAAGGGTCCTCTAACCCGGATGGGTGTCCGAGCTTTCTTGGGGCAACACGATACGGTATGTCTGTATACCGTACTGTCTTACAGTACTAGACGCTGTTTGAAAGCGACGTCGAAGTAACGTCAACGTAACACATTCGTTTGTTTACCTGCTGTCCTAGATATCTGTGCAATGTCTGCAGCGTTTTGCCACTCCACTTTTATGTTAAAACAATTATTGTGTTTCTTTGGTATCCTACCGTCCTACTCACGTACGTGACGTTGTAGTTATGAACAAGCATCACAAAGACTCAAAGTTTCCTACTTTCATTCAGTCTCAGCACGTTCGTTTTAAACCGATGTTAAGTAAAATGTGTTGTTTCCTTTGTATAATGCATACGAATTACACTAATGTACATTTTCGATGGCATGTGTACTTTCCTTGAGCTCCACGTACAAATCATGCAAGATAATGTCTTTCCCAATAAACTAAACATTTCCTCGTACTTGTACTAAGTATCAATGGGAAGCAAATATAGAGAAGATATTGTGTGCGAAAATTTATATTGATTCGTCTTTAAAAGATTTGAAAAAAAAGTGCACAGTTTTTTTTGGAATTGAGTATAACTAGATATATGCCTCCTCTCCCGAAACTAATCGGAAGGCAGGTCGGTGGTACATGTATGGATCCCATACGCTGCCGTGCAATGAGTGGAATTAGCCGAAATCATCTTCTGGAAACCAGCCCTCATCGTAATCTTATCTCATCAGTCATCGTTGCTATAACTATGTCATATTCAGAGTTGCAGTGCCGTAAACCCAAAATAACACACATAGCTTTCTAAATGAATAGGTATACAAACACTCATGACAGTCGTTGTGACCAATATTGTAGTAATCCATCCGATTTACCAACATGTCAAATATCGCTTATTGCAATACTCTAGACTTCACTGAAACTCACTGAAACTTACATTCTAAATATCACGAAAACCATCGCTTTAAGTAATACCAATCATCAACATGGTAGACAATTATACACACCGATATTCTGGATAACCACGTACACTATTTTTGTGAGTAAAAACCCAAACAATCGCTTCAATTGCAAACTGTTTGGAACTTTGGAGCCAGGTCAGACGCCTGCTTACCCGGCATCTGATCAGGATCTAAACGGTTTGTCACTCAGCTTAAAACGAATCGTGAATAGTAGTTTCAAGAAATTACAAATTTCTACATCTTATTCAATTGCGTTTCATTTAAATGGATAAAGAATACCGCTGTATAGCAATATATTCAAAATATATGCTATGACAATATTGACAATCATTCTTACCAGCTATTTGGATACCCCCGTCGCCATGATGCAGCATTGAGCGAGCAAGCAAACAATTACTGTTTAAGCCAGTCATGGCAATGCTATAGCCGCCTAAAGTAAAACACATAACACATATTACACATTGTATAAACTAACGTACAAAGTGATCTACGATTCTGAAATTTCATGCAAAGTTGAAACCTACGTTAGTTTCTGTCTGTTTATTACAATTAACCCTTTCACCACTTTAGGCGTCTTAAGTCGACTTTGCAAACAGTTTTGGTCCATATCCGACGCCGCATATTAACGTTAACAAGTATCTGGAACTGGTACAGTGGAGAATCTGTTATTCTTACCCGTTTAAACGCAAACGTACGCAAACGACTAAAACGTAGAAAAGTACAACTTTTGGACAATTCTGATAATTCATGTTTTTCTTGGTGGCAAACAGTTTGGAGCCTGATCAGACGCCGGGTTACCCGGCGTCTGATCTGGCTCCAAACTTTTTGTAATTGAAATAATAGTTTTAGCGTAAACGCGTTTAATGGGAAAGAATAACGTTTTCTCCACTGTATCACGTTTAATGGTTAATCTGTACAGGATAAATTAAGTATAAACTTACACTGTTAGCTGATATGAAATTCAATACACCCCCCCCCCCCCGAAAAAGACAATTTAGACAAAGCACCCCTTAGTTAAAACATGGACTAATCCAATATGTACATGTGAAGAATCCACTGGGCGCAAATGGGTTAAAACAGTCTAAAGTTAAACCACAGTTTCAAGTCAAGCGTTGGTGATAGGCCAGGTCTTACCCGTGTTTCTAATTTCCATATCAAGGATCTGCACGTTAATAGAGTTAGTTGTTACAACTCCACGACCACGACAGGCCTCTAGGGTGAAATCTCGAAGAACAACATTTTTTGTCCCTGTTTGAATTCTGTTGAAAAAATGCAGGTGTCAAGACTAACAACGTTCGGCATAGTACAAGTGAAAATACATGTATACAATTTCCAGTATGGAAAACTTACATTCAAATCTTTTACCCAATAGCCTTTTTCGGTTTTTGGAGGCAGGTGACCACTTAAAACAGGTTGAAAGTAGAGAAGAATGCGCCTATAGACACATACGGCTTTACTTCCAGCCTGTTTTAAGCTATTTTTGCTAGGATAGAGAAATTATCTAGTTCAGTAAATGTTCATTACTGTATAAAGTGGACGAATAATTTAAATATGCCAAAAAGGCATTTATGTGAATGGGGGGGGGGGGGAGGATTAAGTCGAACTTACTTGTATTTCAAAGCTAGACCATGGCATAGACGGGTAGTTTTTTTATTAACCTGAGCTTGAAATAATCAAACTTGTTTTTAAAAATACGGGTTATTTCGAGTTAAGTGAGGTCGAGATATCGAAGTTCAATTGCAAAATTACATTGATAGATAAAGGACAAGAAGAAATAAGGCAAAAAAAGGAAATGATAATTGGGAGATGGAAGGTCTGGGTCCAAGGTTCTAAAGCGTTTGAGCTGAGTCTGTGTGTGTTCTCAAGCATTTGATTGGTCAGATTTGAGCCTAGGCTCAAATCTGACCAATCAGATGCTGGAGAACGACTATAAGTGAACGAGGAGGAGGTGCCGGAACGGGAGCACTCGAAAAAAAAGCTTAATTTTATCTGAGTTTCAAACAGTTCGGAATCTGATCATGACGCAGACTTACCTAATGCAGTCATCGAGTAGTGACACATAGATGATATCCGTGGGATCCACATTTCCATTTCCCCTTGGCATCCAGACGTACATATTTCCTGATGACCTGTCCAAGTAATACTCACCCTGAAATGATAATACATAAGAGAAAATGTAACTTCAGTAAAACCTCTCTGTAACCACCACTAAATTGTACTAATTATTAAGTGTGTACGACAGGTGACTGCTTAAACAAGATGACAGTAAAACAGAAAGCTCCTATGGAGCTTTCTGTTTAACTGTCACATTGCTTTAAGCTGTCACCTGTCTTTTATGCAATCAATTAGCTTTCGTTTTAGAGGTCTTGATAGAGAGGGGTTACTGTACATGCACTTCTCATACATACTCGAAGAATGACAAACATGATAACTTCGGAAGTCATTCTCCCATCATTTGATATACTAAAATGTGTTTTAGCAATGTATATTATATATGCTTTCTGATTTTCAAATTGGTATTTCAGTACAGTATATTATATTAAGATAATTTAAGAATCGACCTTATACATCTTTAAATATATGTATGTAATATTATGTATGTTCCTGACGTTGTAAGGCCGGACATTAGGTAAGAAGTAGACGAGGAGGAGGTGTCGAATTTTCTATATTTTACCGGCTGGTCTAATTCTGACAGAACGTTGAGGAAGCGGAAGTAGCCTCCTTGAAGTGCCCAACCCGACTCCCGGTTACGACCTGTCCAGTGACCTGGATAAACAAAACAACAGAGTGAACATGTAACATTTATTCCCCAAGTTTAACCCTTTTTCAAACAGAATATCGTCTACTAAAGTGTGTTGTCTGCATATTGATGAACGTTTTCAAGTTTAAATTGAAATTCATATTGATACGATTGTCAAGCAGTTTGGATACTTACTCAGCGAACGGACGGACGTACCCACAATCTTCATTTAAGTGACCATTTCCTTCTTTATTGTATCTCTTTTATGTTGTTAAATGCGTGTGGTTAGCCATATAAATGAAATCTAACTTTGTTATAGAATGATCTGGAGGCTAACCCTACCCCTAGCCATATGTCCCACAACTGGCCAGGTTAATGCACATGAAATGGCCAGGTTAATGTAACAAGAAACTGCCGGGTTAATGTTTTTCAATTATGTGTCTGGTTATGGAAGCCCATTTTAGCCACGTAACTATCATTTTGTGAGCACGGACGGACAGAAGACGACGACGGACGACGACGGACACAGGGCGATCACAATAGCTCCCCTTGGCACTTCGTGCCAGGTGAGCTAAAAGGTAATGACAAATCGACCTATTTCATCCTAAAATGTAATGTTTAGATTAAGATGACATTACTAATTTACAATCGCACCTGAGGCACATTTACATAATGCAGATTTCAGTCTACATTGTTTTGTTTACCAATAGATATTATCACATTTGTAGTGTATGTGTACAAAGGACATTAACAAAACTATTCCAAGTTCAATTAATGTATTTGAGAGAACTGATGATGGTTTAAAAATGAAAAGATTACAAGGAGATCAATAGCGAAAATTCTTAAAACAATATTTCTTTTTTAAATATATTTGGTAGGAGAAACTGTTTATATATGTTTTATACATAGAGAGAACTTAAAACATTGAATATTACTGTAAAGACCCTGATAAAATTTAGCCTAAACAATATTTTGTAAATGATTTAGACACTTGAATATTAAATTCAGGCTAATTGGAGATGTCTATGTATATAGACTTCCTAAAGGCACACTCCCGCTCAAATTGGTGTTTAAAACGCGCAATTTCTTATATGTGTGTATTTTCTATGTATTAAAACTAAGTGAAATCGAGTGTAAGAAGCCTGACATATGCACCCACTTCGTAAATAATCCTACCTAAATGTGTCGAATTCTTATCGTGGTGGTTTACATTATAATCGGGTTTGTTTTCAAATAAGATTACGGGCTGGTTCCGAGAACTTTCGAACGATTGCATAAAAGTCACGTGATTGATCGGCCGCAACAATGTGTATTACATTACATCAGTTTAGCGGCCAAACTTAAAGGAGTTGTCTCTCTTTGATTGTAAAGCACTCGATTTGTTGTATAGATTTATGCAAATGTGCTTTACCGAGTATGTCCGTAAATTTTCGTCGCTATTCAAAAATAAACAAACTTGATTACTTGTTTCCACAAATTTCACTGTTCGTTAGCAATATTGCTTCAAATATCACCACGTATTATTTCTTTTTATATGGAACGCTTACGATAGTGACATAAATTTCATGTTAGAAAAATGTTCGATTCTGATTATGTGGGAGAAATATAGTGGCTTTAAGGAAGCTTGTTTGAACAGCCACGGAATCGGCAACGCTCAGTACCGCCGAATTTTAAAGCAGAATGCAACTTTCCATGTCCGATAATCATGTATACACTAACGACAATGAGAGTAAATTCTACTAACCGTACGATCGTCATATTCGTTTAATAGTGGAATGGAATAGTTATTGCACATACTTTTATTATTTCAAATCGTTTCACCCTTTCATCTTAAACAGCTCTAAAAATAATCGAGTTTTCGCCTTTTATGAACTGATACGTACATGAAACAGCCAGCTATATCAATGAGTATTGCTTTTCTTGAGCGGATAAAGACTGAGTAAACGTTTTCAACTCGTTTTTGACTATAGATGGTCACGTCTAAAGATTAAAATCAATTAGGAATAGAATATGTAAACGTACTGGTCTTGGAAAGCATTTGATGAAACATGGCGTCTGATCAGGCTCCAAACATTTAGCAACAGATAAAAATGGTAAAACATATGTCTACAAATTGCCATTTTCTACATGTCGGCACAGTGCGTTTGTGTTTAGTTGACTTCAATCCTTCCGCTCTCAATGACGCCTTAAAGAGCATATGCAAACATTGTTGATCATGACCAGACGCGTCTGATCAGGTTCAAAACTGTGTGTGTCTGGTTTTGAAATAAAATCAGTTATACTGCCTTAAATCTAACTTTGAACGATATTGCAGACAAAGATATTGAACCAGACGACAATATGTCTGCGAAGGGGTAAAAACCTCACGGTAAATTTTATCATGAAAGGGTTAAGCGAGACAGAACAATTTCCTCGCCACTATAAAGTTACCTGGTCTCATTCCAAATGGAGGTGTGCGGTCAAGTGTCACAGTGTGTGCCTTTGCGTCTAGATTTACAACTTTGACGGATCTGTCTGACCAACTTTCATGCCTTCAAATAGAGACAAGGTGAAGTGGTCATTGTTGGTCAAGTTCTATGAGAAACACAATATCACAGATACAAATGTACAAGATATACAGTGGAGAATCTGTTATTCTTTCCCGTTTAAACGCAAACGTACGCAAACGCAAAACACTAAAACGTAGAAAAGAACAACTTTTGGACAATTCTGATAATTCATGTTTATCTTGGTGGCAAACAGTTTGGAGCCTGATCAGACGCCGGGTTACCCGGCGTCTGATCTGGCTCCAAACTGTTTGCACTGCAAATAATAGTTTTAGCGTAAACGCGTTTATTGGGAAAGAATAACACATTCTCCACTGTACATGTCTCTTTAGTGTCCTTTCAATCCCGAGAACGCAGTGTAACTTAAATTGCCATCTGTCAAATTTGTATTCTGCAACTATTTCAGAGTCAGTGGATCTAATTTCCATTTCTATCAAAAAAAAATCACCAAAGTTTTAAACAACTTGGATCAAGATTTTACGTCGAGTCACTCGGCCTTTTAATCATCTGCACAAACACTGACATGTTTTAATCCAAATTAAATGCCGAACAACGCGGATCTAAACTATTAGGAAACTCGGGAGAAACTATGAAAATGATTTAAACCGTTATGGAGTGACCATTTGCTAGTATACAGTGGTGAAAACGTTATTCTTTCCCAATAAACGCGTTTACGCTAAAACTATTATCTCCATTGCAAACAGTTTGGAGCCTGATCAGACGCCGGGTAACCCGGCGTCTGATCAGGCTCCAAACTGTTTGCCACCAAGATAAACATGAATTATCAGAATTGTCCAAAAGTTGTAGTTTCCACGTTTTAGTGTTTTGCGTTTGCGTACGTTTGCGTTTAAGGCCTTTCACTAACGGAAGTCGGTCTTGTGGGCGAGCGGATATGCGTCTTGACGACATAGACCTTTTCCGTACGTGCTTATACTAGAAAATTTATATAAAGGAAATGTTGATCCGATTTAGTATAATCCTTCATAGCGCAGTTAGTAGTGTGATATACTAGCATTTCAAAGGTCATAGGTTCGAGACCCATCCGATCCAAATATGTTTTTAAGTGTCCGATATATTGACTTGTAAATCCATAACGCAGTGATCAAGGGACATGTTATGTTTTGTCTTCGTTGATTAGAATTAGTGATGTTATATACGGTCCAATTATATGTCCATTTACATGTACGTTTTAGTTTAAACACTTACAAGTCAATAAAATCGGTATACATGTATACGATTTGATCGAACTATAAAGCCACACATTGAAGCTTATCAATACGTCAACCTTTTCAAGATCGATATTGCCCATTATTATTATGTTTAAACAATATAATTAACCTTGTATGCAAGTCCATGAATAAATAATAATGCATCTTAATGACAGAAATTTAGTTTTAAGGTAGGTTACTATCTCAACTTCAAATATCTCACATTTTAATAAGAAAATCTGTTATTACAACAAATCCTGACTGTAATATTTTCTAATCTTTTCAGACTAACTATTTCATCAACCATATATTTGAATAAAATGAAAAAATATACATTGAATGAGTCAGTTTTTGTAATTCAATTTTTTAGCATTTTGCAAAATTTAAATAGCTGATAACATCTTTCTGAACACCTTTATTCAAAATGTGTTTAGCTTTTCTTGTAATGAATGTTGTGGACTACTTATTGGGCGAGACTTATAGTCATTAGCTTTATCTATTTTTGAGAAAAATAAAATCATCAAAATTCCAGGTTTTTGTCAGAAAAAGAGACCTTAAAGACAAACCACACGATAAATTTTGCCTATAGTTTCACACATTGTTTCTTAGGCTATTATCATTCTTCATGAAAAGTTTCATAACACCTTGTATGGAAAATAAGCGCACCTGCGAAGTACCTTAAACGGGACAGAATAACAAATTCTCCACTGTATTATACTCAAGGTCTTGTTAAAACGATGGGAATCACAATGCGAGATCAAAAGTGATACATGTACAGAAATAGTATTTGCGAACATTAGGCATCAATCCTCTTTTAAAGTCTTAATGTTACTCATTAAAACTTAACGAATTGTAAAAGAGAATTGGTAAATTTTATTAACCTATTATCCAATTAATACGCCTTTTTACACCTCTTATTTATTCCTTCTCTGAAGAAAATAGTTCCACTTTATAGACATGAATATGTTACGTAGAATTTCTTTTATATCCAAGCAGTTGGTAGCTTTTAAAGCAGACTGGAAGTAAAGTAGAATGTGCCTCAATGCGAATTCTGTTTTACCTTTAACCTGCTTTAAATGGTTACATGTCTCTAAAACTAGAAACAGGCTATGGGGTAATGTGTTAAACACTCAACCTTAAAAACAATTTAAACACACAAACAGAAATCATACAGGGTACTTCCAGTCATATTTACCAATATCCGTAGGTCCACAGATCGGATTCATGTTGCCATGACGATGGTTTATTTACCGAAGCATTGTACTGAAACTTTTTACCGTTCTTCCCATCAGGAAGGTGGACTATGTTTATATATTCCTGTAGAGGATAATCATTTTACATAAAACCAAAACATAACAAAGTGTATTTACAGAATCAGTGTACTCGTTCAATGCAAATTGTTATATCGCGTTTGTAAACAGTTTTATCTAGTTCAGACTCCGAGTAACTAAGCTGATAAACATACTTATCTTTTTAGTATGATTCAATACGTGAAGTTTATGAATAATGCATTTTTAACACGTTTTTATGCCTTATATTGAATTCAAAATCCTTTTTAGACTATTCATATTAGGCTAATGCACTTTATCAGTGTTCCATGTAAGAATAGGTAAAGTACAGTGGAGAAAACGTTATTCTTTCCCAATAAACGCGTTTACGCTAAAACTATTATTTGCAGTGCAAACAGTTTGGAGCCAGATCAGACGCCGGGTAACCCGGCGTCTGATCAGGCTCCAAACTGTTTGCCACCAAGATAAACCTGAATTATCAGAATTGTCCAAAAGTTGTACTTTTCTACGTTTTAGTGTTTTGCGTTTGCGTACGTTTGCGTTTAAACGGGAAAGAATAACAGATTCTCCACTGAACTTATGTATAAGTAATTAAGTATCCTGCTAAAGTTGTATAGACCTTTACTTTATTAGCCTCGTCTGCAAAAGGTGTTATGCATGTATTTACCTCGTTTGGCCATCTTGCCAAGCGGAGCGGTACACCATTTTGAAACACCTCAATAGGGGCAATGTGGCGGGAGATATAGCCACCATACGGCGTCAGTTCTGGATATGATGTAATACCTACATCCGGAAGATGTAGAACCTTCACCTGTTGCGGATAATTCAGACTGATCTTTTAAAGAGATTCGAAATACAAGAACGACATTGTGAAATAGAATTTCCTTGTCCGGTTTGAAATTGACAGGTCTAACCAAATCATCTGTTGCGTAACCACAAAACTAATTTTGTTCAAACTTTAGTTTTGACCACATTTCCCACCCATGCGTATTTCTCCATAGCTTGCTTTCAGCGATTTTAAACATCATTTACATTTGTTTGTCACATTTAAACAAATGCAATTTCAAATAAGTTCTTCCATGTTTTCAAGTAAACGATCCAATAAAAATGGAAGGCACAATTAGACACATGGCAGGTCTAGTAAAAAAAATGTTGGTTGTTTTTCAAGATTCAAGATTTCATTATTCAGTTTTGTAAACACATAGTGTTTCTTATTACATCAACATAATCATAATAATAAATTCATAGTCACATGTCAAGAACTTCCTAACATCTTTATTTGCATTAACATATGTACATGTACAATTAATAAGTTAACAGTTAATCACTCACTCAAAAACTCAATACACAGTAACAAATAGAGTCGATCAAAACGCTTAATTGGATCTTCTTAACAACAAAAACTGAGCATAAACCATCTTAAGATAGATTTCTAATTTAGAAAGAACTGAACCATCAAAATATCAAGTGCATGCTACTTAAATATAAACATTCCTGTGTTCATATTTGGATGCAGTTGTTATGTTGGAGCTGTATTAAATTATATTTGGTCAGTTTTGAAATTACTGTCGACAAATATCGCAATATAAATATTTGACGAATCTTTAATTTTAAGGAACATGAAGATACGATTCTAATCAGACAACCATATATTCGGCATCTGATGTGGATCAAAATCGTTTGCAAATACAGTTTTCCCTCCCTACAACGACCCTCCGAACAACGACCCCATCCTTACAACAACGCTCGCTACTGTTCCCTAGACCATTATGTCTAAAGCTTTTGCTGCTGAAATATTGTCTGTTTAAAAGTGCTGTCTGCTGTATTTCTTACATAATGGATATTTTGTCAGAAAATAAAAACATAATGACGCATGGCAAACATCTTGAAACCGGATCAGACGCCGCGTAATATGGCATCTGATCTGGATTCAAACTGTTTGCAAATGTAGGTCAATTTCCCTCCCTATAACAACTCCCTCCAAACAGCACACACACTCTTTGTCTTCCATTTGGTGTTGTAGAGAGGGAGCACTGAATGTTTTGTTTGATTCTTTCATGTATTGTCATTATTGTCATTAATAATTGGTACTTTATATGGCTAGAAGCAAAGTACTTTGCTTAAAGCTGAAATAAAAAAAATTGAATTTGAATTTGATTTTAATTAGCCTATTTTTGTCCGATAAAGACAACATTGTCGTAAATTAATGATTGATTCATTAACTCTTTACCCCATAACATGTTTCTATAGTTTTGTAAATAGCCTACTTAAGGCAGGTTGAAAGTAAAGCAGAATGCGCCCTTGGGCGCATCCTGCTTTACTTTCAGCCTGCTTTAAAGTACCACCTGCTTGAATTAAGAAAATATTCCGTCGGATACAAATTCATGACTGTATAGATTGGAATTAATCTCTTTCGCGGAGGATTAAACGGAATGCGCTAAAAGGCGCTTCTATTAGGTAAATGGTTAAGAGTTTCATCTGAACTACCTATCATTTTCAAGTTTACTCACGTGATGTCTAGCTGCTACCGGAAGTCTTGACAGTATCGCATGATCAGTTACAGGTTTGAAGTGACTGCTAGAAATACGTTTGCCACCAGTCTACAAATATGTTAATTGGTCGTTACATCAAAGAAATCAAAAAGCATTTTTGTTTGTTTCGTTTTTTATCTAAAAGCGCATTTACTTAAACAATGATATCCACAGCCAACGGTTTCCATACTCAGATCGGGCGCTGAGTAATGCAATATCTAATCATGCCCCAAACTGTTTGCTACTCTGTTTCAAACATAATATCTAAATCTTCAAAAACGTGTACATTGTACTTTTCTGACTTATATTACACTGTGTTGGCATTTACTTTCGTTTGAGCGGGACAGCATTGCATCCTCTGGGGCCCGTTTAACGAAACTTCGTACGACAAATATTTTCGTTAGTCAGATTCTAAAATTCTCATTTATTATTTATTTCTCAATCTAATCCTATTTTGTGATATCTCTTTGGAATCTACGATTCCAAATAGATGTCACAAGATAGGATTAGATGGAAAACTCAGAAATTAGAAGTATTTTAAAGTTTTAACTGACGACCGTTTTTGTGGTACGACGTTACGTAAAACGAGCCCCTGGGTTCAAGGTTATAAAGCTTTTGAGTTCAGCTCAAATGATTTATAACCTTGGATTCTGAACTCTTTAAACACGCTCATAAGGGATTGCAAAAGGCAAATATACAAATGAAACTAACAGTTCTACCTTGTCTTGGTTCTTGTGTCTTAATTTCCATAGGTTATGGTTTTTGTACCGAAAATTATCCTCTCTGCCAAGAACTAAAAGGAATGCAGGTAGATGGCTTTTATCTCACGCGTTGTTTCGCATCGAATGATATAAACCGAATTCATCTCCCTCAAATCATCATAATCTTATCATCGGCGCTATATGACATAGTTTGTGTCGCAGTGCCCTAAAGCCCAACTCATCCACCCATCCATCCACCAATCCAACATCAAAGCATCCATCCATACATTCATCCGTTCATCCGTCATCTAGTTTGTCTTAAGGTTAACCCTTTACCTGATAGCATTGTTTCCAATATTGAAGATATGTTACTACTTAAAGCAGGTTGAAAGTAAAGCAGAATGCGCCCTAAAGCGCATTCTGCTTTACTTTCAGTCTGCTTTAAGTTATTAACTGCTAGAATAAGGAAAGTATTTAATATGACACATATTCATTACGGTATAATTTGGAACTATTTTCTTCAGCGGATGAATAAATTGAATGTGCTAAAAGTCGCTTCTATAAGGGAAAGGGTTAATGGCAAACACCACTTAAAGATATAATTCGTATATGCCTGGTTGTAGCTAAACGCTATAACTACAACGAAAACAAGGCTTGA
This sequence comes from Gari tellinella, assembly GCA_922989275.2. Classification (NCBI taxonomy): domain Eukaryota; kingdom Metazoa; phylum Mollusca; class Bivalvia; order Cardiida; family Psammobiidae; genus Gari; species Gari tellinella. The sequence continues at coordinate 96,811,786 of OV277856.1, read as the reverse complement.
TTGTTATTAAAATTATTAAAACGGATGGTATAAAATGCTTACCACGTGTACTTCTTTGCCATGCAGCGATCGTATTGTTAGTTGACTAGTGGCGGGGTGTACTATATAGATGGGTGTAGCCAAATCATGGTAGCCTTGATCTAACTCAATAAATACACCTGCAATGTACATACATGTATAGGCTTAGCAGAGTGTATATAGAATTGAATGTGCCCTATGTGAATTTTACTCATCATTTTCAAGTTTCTTTGACTAATCAACGAGAAACGATGAATACGAGTCGTGAAAGGAATCATCGATACGGTGGAAATAACTATGTTAATATTTTTCCCGTTTATAAAACCGAACTTAAACTTAAACGCAATGCATCAACATATAAGATGAAACTTTTCATTGTCAAGTTTATCGTGAGGCTCTTACCCCCTTACTACCATTTTGTTGTTTGTTGTTTGCTTTAATCCTTTCACTGCCAACATTTTCGTGAGTATTTTACCCCGTCACCGTTTCATTGTCGTCTACTTCAATTTTGATGTTGCAAGATCGTTTCAAATTAAGATTCAATGAAGTATGACTTACGAAATATCGATACGAGTGTTAAACAGTTTTGATCCAGATCAGTCGCCGCGTTACACGGCGTCTGATTAGGATACAAACATTTGCAACGCGCTTTAAGGCGTCATTGAGAGTAAAAGGTTAATAATGTTGTCTGCCATAGTTAGATTTAAGGAATGCTGGCTGACAAACTTCCGAAACGAATGGTCAGGATCCAAACTGTTTGCTATGGTGCGATTTACAGTAAAAACGTTAAACCATTCATGCTTGTAAGTTGCAATGGACTCTCTCTCTCTCTCTCTGTTTGCTTGAAGACATTATATATACAGTGGAGAATCTGTTATTCTTTCCCGTTTAAACGCAAACGTACGCAAACGCAAAGCACTAAAACGTAGAAAAGAACAATTTTTGGACAATTCTGATAATTCTTGGTTATCTTGGTGGCAAACAGTTTGGAGCCTGATCAGACGCCGGGTTACCCGGCGTCTGATCTGGCTCCAAACTGTTTGCACTGCAAATAATAGTTTTAGCGTAAACGCGTTTATTGGGAAAGAATAACAGATTCTCCACTGTAAAAGGGTCATCTAAAGACGCTACAGTGTAAATCCATAAGCAGATCATTGTATATAAAAGTGCACAGCCATGCAGACCATACTTAGACTCTGCAAACATAAAGGGGCTTTCTAATTTACATGTACAGTGGAGAATCTGTTATTCTTTCCCGTTTAAACGCAAACGTACGCAAACGCAAAACACTAAATCGTAGAAAAGTACAATTTTTGGACAATTCTGATAATTCATGTTTATCTTGGTGGCAAACAGTTTGGAGCCTGATCAGACGCCGGGTTACCCGGCGTCTGATCTGGCTTCAAACTGTTTGCACTGCAAATAATAGTTTTAGCGTAAACGCGTTTATTGGGAAAGAATAACACATTCTCCACTGTACGATTTTGCTTAAAGCTGTCACCTGTCTTTTAAGCAGTCATTTATCCTTCAGTTTAGTGGTCGAAATATTGAGGTTAAGAATTTCAACATGAGTAGCAACTAGGAAGTCAGTATAAGTTTATGTTAAAGATTTATACATTTGTAAACTTATGAGCAGTCTTCATTAAAAGCAGATTGGGTGACACTTTGTGGGACGATAAACCTTATCAGATTGGGGGCCGAGTAATTCGGCGTCTCATCTGGATCCGAACTGTTTGACACTTAGCTGATATTGTCTGAAAGAAAATGCACATAGATTAGATGTGATAAATTTTGCAGACAACAGATGTAAATTTGTTTTTATCTCTTTAGGATTAAGTATTACAGGAAATATTCACTTACTCACGCCCTTATATTCTGACTTGGTTAAAAGTGCAACCGCTTTGTGGATTGTGCGAAAGGCTGTTGCCAGGCTCTTTCTGTAAATAAAAATAAGGATAACTTATTTAACGCCATGACGTCAACAAGTGATTAGCAAATGGTACATGTATCTACGTTAATTTCCTCAAAATCAGACTTTAAGCAATTTGATAGACGTTTCAAACAGTTTGACCCTGATAAGACGCCGAAATATTCGGAGCTTGGGTTTGATTTTACGGCACCGCGACACATACAATTGTCGTATGGTGCCGCACTTCTTCAAGTTAAGTTGTTCACAAATACCAGGGGCCCGTTTCATAAAACTTCTTACGACAAATGTTGTTTTAAGTCAGATTATAAATGTCTCAAATACTTTTTATTTCTCCATCTAATCCTGTCTTGTGACATCTTTTTGGAATCGTCTTGAAAAGACGATTCCAAAGAGATGTCACAAGACAGGATAAGATAGGGAAATCAGAAATTAAATGTATTTTAAAGTTTTGACTAACGACAACATTTGTCGTAAGAAGTTTTCTACATGTATCGGCTGACGTTAGACCATTCAATATTTTCACCACCAGTCGGACCAATGCATTAAGTCGATCATACTGTAATTGATTTAATATGCAGTGAAAACTATTTCAGTTTGTAGGGCGTAGCTTTTCCCTGTTTATGCGAAACTAAAGGCAAAACGTAAAGCAATAAAACGTAGGAATTAACTTGTCTTAGACAATGTAGAAACACTTTGTTTTCACCACAGTAGTAAACAGTTTGGAGTCAGATCAGACGCCAAGATTTAATACCTCTAATGTTGCTCCAAACTCATTGCAATGGGCACAATAGTTTTGGTACAAACGGGTTCATTTGGAAAGAATAACGTCAATACAATTTAAAATCACGTGGCAAAAGTATTTCAAAAATAACACAGCGCAAGAAAATAATGAACAATGTTAATTTAAACCTTATGTCATTGCAAACTACGTCACTTGTCATGTGCACTTACATGTACAACAAGTATCAGATCCGTTTAGCAAGCCCTTAACCCTTTACCTGATAGTCTATTTCTAGTATTGAAGATAGGTGACTTCTTAAAGCAGGTTGAAAGTAAAGCAGAATGTGCCTTAAGGCACATTCTGCTTTACTTTCAGCCTGCTTTAAGCTATCATGTGCTAGAATATAGAAAATATTCCCTATCATATATCTTCATAACTGATTAAATAGGAACTATTTTCTTCAGCGGATGAATAAATAAAACACGCTAAAAGGCGCTTCTATTGGGGAAAGGGTTAAATAGGTCGATATGTAATTAACGATACTCCTAAATAACATGTAGATGAGTAACAATTGATACATGTAATAGGTTTCCCATGGCCCTGGTGAACAAAACTACAGTGCTCGCTCTCTACAACAACACACATTGGGAGACGAATATTGTGTCTGTTGTTCGGAGGGAGTTGTTCTAGGGAGAGAAATTAGCTTACATTTGCAAACAGCTTGAAGCCAGATCAGACACGGTGAAGCGCGGCGTCTGGTCGAGATTCAAGCTGTTTTTATATCGTGTGCAATTCATGAATCTTTTGGCTTTCCAGAAATATTCGGATACGTAATCGCCTGACTTTGACGTCAAAACACTATCCAACTATGCGAGCGTATTAATGAGTTTAGTATGCTTTAAAACACTACACACATGTAGTCAGATTCAATCAGTTGTTTTAATTTACATTTTATATTCTAACACGATATAGAAACTGTACATTTGGCTTGAGGGACGTTTGTTATACATGTTTTATAAGTACATACCATAGACACATTTGGTACCAAAATGCGCAAATACGAGGGTGTTCAAATAGTTTTGATACTGGATCAATAACCTCTATATAATGAGTGAAAAATGCATGTGTGATATATCATTTTAAAGAAAAATTCTTCGCCTACACGATGGTATCATGCACGATAAGATCACATAACCCGATGAGTCACAACATGAACCTAAATGACCCCTACTCGGGGACACTGGACCATATCACATTTCAGACATTACTTTTTGACGTAATTACTTCTTTAATATTACAATTTCCTGATTTCTTTTGGAAATATACCAGTTTGTGTCTAAATTTTATAGTAAATAAATTTTTATTTCTATTGAAAGGGTTAACTGTCTAAAATATCATTTTTTCAAAATCAACATTTCTTATTATGCTAATGACGAAAGTGGACATGCTTTTTCAAATGCAATGAAAATGTTCTTGATCAGTATATCTAGAATTTGATTTTAAAACATGAAACCATTTTTCAATGGCATCAATTATAGCCTGGTTTAATAATAAAAAAAAGAGTGTGTAGTTTCCCTAACTACTTTTATACATAACAGGAGATTAATTTTGTATTATGTTTTCAGTACGTGTTTAAAATTAGCTCTATTTTGGATATTTTATGTAATAATAAGCTCTATTTTGGATATTTTATGTAATACTAACATTTAAAACGTTTTAGTGTTTGCATAATTGTATTGTTGTATTTGACAGAAAACTTATTCAAAACAATAAAACCGTAATAATAAGTATAGTATCAAATTATGTTTAGAAAATTAACTCAAATATACCCAAACAGGTCCAGTGTCCTCGAGGAGGGGTCATTAAGGTTCATGTTGGAGCTGGTCGAGTAATGCGATCTTATCGTGTATGATATCACCGTGTCGGCAAAGAATGGATCTTTAAAATGATATATCACACATGCATTTTGCACTTATAATAATGAAGTTATTAACCCAGTATCAAAACTTTTTGAACTACCCTCGTATGTATTGGCTAAACGATGGTGTATGTTTCATTGTGATTTGCTAGTCTGCAGATCATAATATTGTGTGTGAAAGACGATGGTGTGAAAAGTAAAGGTTGCAGACTTGAAATGTTTTGTAACCGTCGTTTTGAAATCGACCAATCTTCTTGTGCGCAACCATGAGGCCTAGAGTTTTGATATTTGACATGTAGCCTTGCAAAACAGACATATACCAAAGTTTTTCAAATTTGTATCCTGTGGTAAAAAATGGCCGCGTCCGGGGCCACAGTATTACATAGAGTTATAAAACATTACAAATGTGCAAATTTCACTTTCCCTCAAACCAAATGTACAGTTTCTTTATTGCGTTAGTATTTTATTTTGAGATTCTCAAGGACGTTTTAACCCATACTCCTATGATAACACATTTTTACAAAATGTATGCCTTTGATGTTTTACACAACTGAATAGATACAAGCATTCTAATTTATATTGTTATATGAATGTATCATAATAATTATGGTACTTTTTATATATTAGCAGATAAAGCTTAATTAAGCAAGTTGAAAGAAATTCACAGTGCGCCTGAATTATTGTCAACCTGCTTTAAGTGGCCACCATTCTTCAATATTAGTAAAAGGTCATTGGAGAAAGGGTTACCAGCAATATTTTTGCAACAAGTGACCGAATATATATCTTTATGGTAGCACTGACTTACCCGTCATTGGCATCAGATCCATTAGGACTAACATACAAATGTACTACACCCAGTGCAATCACAGATTGCAGAGAAACCAACAATACTGCAACTCTAATGCTTGCGCTAACCGCCATGATTCCACTGACAGTCTAAAGTTCTGCAGAACACAGACAGTGTTGTATAATAAGCTTTAGTAAGCTATCTACTTGTCGTCTGTCAAACTTTCGTCTGCAAATATTTTTACAGTTGAAATTTCTGCATTTTATTCAGAAAGTAACATCTTTGTGTCAAACAGTTTGGATCTAGATGAGACGCCGGATAACCCGGCGTCTCATCTAGATCCAAACTGTTTTTAAAAATTATCACACATTCGCCCGTAGCTTGTAGAAGGTTTACGATAATAAAGTTCAAAGCAGTGCGGTGACATAGGTATTAACCCCGTATCGGTCACAATGTCGTCTTGTTTAACAATTGTCGTCTGCAGAATATTTCAAATTCATTTTTTACATGGAGCAAATGTGGATTTTCAAAAAAAAAACCAACTAAACTCGAGGGTCAATTACTTTTGAATCCGACCAAATGATGTTAGCAAACGCAAGCCAATTGACGATGTGCATTAACATCGTTTAACCCTTTCATGTCCGATTTAATCGTCTGATTGAACCATTTCACATCCAAAATATCGTCTGCTTTTATACTGACGCCTGCATTTCTGTTTCTAAAAATCAGATTTGAGTTTGTATGACTGAAGAAATGCCGAGACCGGTGTTAACAAAATAAATTGGATCCTGATCATACGTTGAGTTATTTGGCGCCTGCTCAAGATCGTAACGTTTTACAAAATCGGTTATTGTCGCAAATGGCGGTGTTCAAAACGTTTAACCCTTTCATGATCAAATTTTAGCCTGAGTGTTTAACCACATCGCCACCATATTGTCGTCTTCTTTAATATTGATGTCTGCACTATCGATGCAAAGTTACATTTAAGGCAGTGTAACTGACGTAATTTCAAAACAAGTGGCAAACAGTTTTGATCCTGACCAGACAGGAACAAAACTGTTTACAAATGCGCTTTATGACGTCATTAAAAGTGAAAGGGTTAAGTGGAACGACCGTTCAAATGTCCCTTTTATCTCTCTAGTCTACAGTGGAGAATACGTTATTCTTTCCCGTTTAAACGCAAACGTACGCAAACGCAAAGCACTAAAATGTAGAAAAGTGCAACATTTGGACAATTCTGATAATTCATGTTTATCTTTGTGGCAAACAGTTTGGAGCCTGATCAGACGCCGGGTAACCCAGCGTCTGATCTGGCTCCAAACTGTTTGCAGTGCAAATAATAGTTTTAGCGTAAACGCGTTTATTGGGAAAGAATAACACATTCTCCACTGTAATATGGGAAACGTCTGAAATCGGTGGCAACAATTCCAAATTGTGATGTGTCTAAATAAAAAGTTGATACGTGAACCATTAACAATCCAAAGCGTGTAGCCAGATTAGAAATTAACATTTTTCTCAATGGAAATATAGACAATGAACCTTCAGACAGTGGAGAACAAGTTATGTTTTGCTCAGTTGAACGAAAATAAATGCAAAGACAATCCAATAAATGGCAGTGAAAGGCTTACTATCAGTTTTTAACCCCATTCACTGCCATGACGTCATCTGCAAATGTCGGCTGTTTTTATTTCTCAATTTTAGATTTTAGGTAACGTGACAAAAGTAATATTGTAATGATGGTGAAGCAGTTTGGATTATGATCAGGATCCCAACTGTTTGACAAATAATCATTCTACTCGGAGTAAAACAGAGAATGGGTTAACATGTGCATCTGAAAAACACAACTGAAGTATTACATTTTAGCCACACCATGAGAACTTAGGCTCATTTCATTACAAAACAGTGTACAAAACAGTGTCGACAAAGCATAGCCGTCATCTGAAGCATCTGGAAAGTCCAATAATGAAAATAAAACAACACGTTTCAGGCTTCGGTGTATCAAACCGTGTAAACACAGACCATCTGTCACGTCTGAGTCAACCCTATTTATATAATGTTATATGTCTGGGTTTTATATGACATGGCTCATTCATACAGTGGAGAATATGTTATTCTTTCCCGTTTAAACGCAAATGTACGCAAACGCAAAGCACTAAAACGTAGAAAAGAACAACTTTTGGACACTTCTGATAATTCTTGTTTATCTTGGTGGCAAACAGTTTGAAGCCTGATCAGACGCCGGGTAACCCGGCGTCTGATCAGGCTTCAAACTGTTTGCACTGCAAATAATAGTTTTAGCGTAAACGCGTTTATTGGGAAAGAATAACGTTTTCTCCACTGTATGACATGGCTCATTCATAAGAATCGTACAGTAAAACCTCTCTATTACGACCCTAAAAAGAAGGATAAATGACTGCATAAAAGACAGATGACAGCTAAAGCAAGGTGAACGTAAAACAGAAAGCCCACAAAGGAGCTTTCTGTATCACGTTTACTTTGCTTTACCCTTAAACACCTGACAATTAATACAGTTTAGTGGTCTTAATAGAGAGGATTTACTGTATTTAAAAGATGTATAATGAACCCGTCAAGGCTTAAAGCAGAGTAAACGCATTTATGCCTAAAAACAGTATGTCATTTGCAAACCCATTCGAGCTAGACCCGGCGTCTGACCAGGTTTCAACCTGTTTGCGACTCATTGGATCGTCAAATGTTTTGTAGAAATTGCCATTTTCTAAATTTATATGGTTAAGGTAGCGTTTGGTCTTACTAAAACGGGAAAACTATTTTTCTCCACTGTAACGTTAAACTACTGAATCTACCCGTTCACCGCTTCGTGACAACAGTTTTTATTTAACCCTTTGAACCCTAGTCCCGCATATAGGCGTCCTTTTCAAACAGTGTACAAGTGAATAGTACACTTGTCCTATGCAAACAGAGAAAACCCAGATCAGAGGGCTCCGAAAGGAGCCCTCTGATCAGGGTATTCACTGTTTGTCATAATGCCAAACATTGATAAAAACAACCCATATAAGTCAGAAATGGACGAGACTAAAATGGAAACTCGAATTGTCCATTTAAAGTGTCAGGGAGGAAAAAGTTAAACACAGTTCAAGGTGTTTGATCAGATGTAGGGTAACCTGACGTCTGATCAGGGTCCCAACTTAGTCAAAATGCTGAAAAATCTAAAAACATGTAATACAGAATGCAGGCTACGTTTTCCAGCAACTATATACATTGGCAATCTATTTTTAAAAACTGGTTTTTACTGACACATAATTATGCTAATTCGGCAAACGTATACTGCGTAGTTTGGCTTATCGTAATCGATTTTATTATAAAATTTATTCAGTCACAGTGATTGAAACAATACCAAGACAATGTGAATCACACTTAAATACATGTAGCGACAATTCACAAGTAGTGTAGATGACTAAAAGCATTAGACATGATGCAACAACATACATGTATAAGCAGATGACTAAATAGGAGCCATCTGATCAAGGTCTTCACTCCTTACTTGTCAAATGTCTAAACAGCTTTAGTTTTTGCGGGAAGCTCTTTAATATCTTACATTCATTTTCCACAATATTCCCGAAAGAAACTATAGTACCAGTTTCTAACGAACTCTTTTGTGGACGGCTGATTACAGAGTTAAAGACATGACAGATTTTTAATTTATTCCAGTTTACCTTATTATATTGTACTGTATGAAAGTAAATTATCTGACTATTTAAGCATCTGTTATGGTCTTTTCATCCTTTGGTGTTTCATATATAAAGTGGAGAAAACGTTATTCTTTCCCAATAAACGCGTTTACGCTAAAACTATTATTTGCAGTGCAAACAGTTTGGAGCCAGATCAGACGCCGGGTAACCCGGCGGCTGATCAGGCTCCAAACTGTTTGCCACCAAGATAAACATGAGTTACCAGAATTGTCCAAAAGTTGTACTTTTCTACGTTTTAGTGTTTTGCGTTTGCGTACGTTTGCGTTTGAACGGGAAAGAATAACAGATTCTCCACTGTATACAATGGGAATATGTTATTCTTTCCCGTATATGGATATAATAGTTTTAGCCTAAACGCGTTTATTTGGAAACAAAAACGTCTTCTCCACTGTGTGCATATGAAACACCAAAGGATAAAAAGTTTGAAACCCAGTCTGATCTAGTTTCCTGCTACACCATGCATTTTCAAATGGAAGTACTTGTTTAAGCACAAATGGGTTTATCCGTTAATAGTGTCATTTTACACCTATCGTACTGAATAGTCATCTGCTTCAAATATGTCGTCTGTGAAAAAACCCCAAAAAACCTATAGTTTTTATGCTTTTTTAAACGGAAGAAAATTTAATATGAGTGACAAACAGTTTGAATCCATATCAGGTGCCGCGTTACGCGGCGTCTGATCTGGATTCAAACTGTTTGCAAATGTTAATCAAGTCGCGATTAGCACGATAAGGGTTAAAGCAATCAATATGAAGCGTCTACTTTCTGACAGGTAGATCTATACATGTACCTGCTTCAAAAAGCTTGCACATATAGCAAAACTCCCCATAGGAAAATTTCTGTTTTATTTTCAATCTGCTTTAAGCGCCGAAAAATAACTTCTCGTTGTACGAATGTCAGTATTCCTCGATTTGCATATACACATTATTTAACCTTTTCCTCCCTGAAACCTCAAATGGACAATTCTAGTTTTCAATTTAGTCTAGTCCATTTTTTACATTTTTGGATTGATTTTTAAAATATATGATAAAATGACAAACAGTGTAGAACCTGATCAGAGGGCTCCTTAAGGAGCCCTCTGATCAGGGTCTACACTGTTTGCATAGGACAAGTGTACCCCTCGCAGGTACAATGTTTGCAAATGACATATATATCCTTGACTAGGGTTCAAAGAGTTAAAATAAACAAAAGACCCACACACGGTTGGAATTTATTGGTATTTTGTATTGTCAGTACACTCCCGAAAACTTAAAAATAAACAATTGCATGTTACATGTAATCCCTATCCTGCTACATGTATATAATAGTCTACTTTAATGACATCATCTGCATTTTTTCTTTCATCTATATTAAACCTTTCTTTAACCCTTTCAGCTCCATAGGCGACTTATGTTGAGGCTTTTCAAACATTTTGGATCCTGATCAGATGTACCATGTGGTGTCTGATCAGGATCTAAACTGTTTGACAATCGTATTAATAGTTCATCAGTCAAAACGTCAAAGGGTTGAGCTTAGCATAACATTACAAAAGACAAATTGCATAGATGACTCCAGGGTGTACATAGACAGTAGCATTAATTTTGGTGGTTAAAAGGTTAAATAAAAATATATAAAAAGGAGTGTCAAACAGCATTCCGAGTCACTCGGTGTCTGTTCTGAGTCTAAACTGATTGAAAATGCAAATCAAATAGCACATATCAACCTACTAAAGGTTAACAAATGGAATAGGTAAATGTTGCACGCAATGGAATTTCAAAGCTGATAATTTTGAAATCATGCACGGATCCAGTTATTTTTCTCGGGTATTGGTTATGTTGTTTTGGACCGTACATGTAACCATTTTCTTCAGCAGAAAAAAACACCTACAGTGGAGAAAACGTTATTCTTTCCTGTTTAAACGCAAACGGAACGCAAACGCAAAACACTAAAATGTAAACAATAACAACTTTTTAACAATTCTGACTATTAATTTTAAGCTGAGTGGCAAACTGTTTGGAGCCTGATCAGACGCCGGGTTACCCGGCGTCTGATCTGGCTCTAAACTGTTTGCAGTAGAAAATAAACGTTTTAGCGTAAAACGCGTTTACTGGGAAAGAGAAACGTTTTCTCCACTGTACAGGTCTACTCCTACGCGTACGTACCACAAATGGTTATCCATTGATGACTGGTGTTAAATACAAGTGGCAGATTAAAACAGATGCAAGTTAAAGCAGAAAAATCATTCATATAAAACTATATATATATATAATTATATATATCTGTCTCTTATTCATTCTCTGTCTCTCTGTATGTCCCTGTTTCTCTGTACATGTATATACGTATTTTTCTCACGTCTCTCAGTCTTTCCCTCTCTCTCTTTTACCACACCTGTCTCTCTTTATCGTAGAAAAGATTCTGCTGCAACTGATGTCGGTTTCCTTCACTGCTTGGTATATGCGTTGTGGATTCAATTGTTATGACAAAGCAATACTACACGCATTCTTTAACATAACCACGATGAAACCAATTCTTCTTTTTACCCATTAAATCAGTGTGTACTAAAGAATAGCTTTACTCGGCTTCACAAGAACAGCTTAAGCCCTCTTTACAGAAGCAGTTTAAACAGTGTAGATCAGATTCAAACGTGAGTTTTGATCAATGTCTACACTGCATCCTCCGTCTACAACATTTCTCTACTAATGCTGTAAATAGTCTATACAGTTTGCAAGGCCTCCAATCTGGTTCATTGCCCACCACCCCTAGTGTGATCTAGTGGAGTCCGTTCTGATACGTTGTATCAGTTTTTGCCGCCATCCTCAGCGTCAATATGGTCCCCGTTTAGGTATAAATGTACTCGCACTTCTGTAACGATAAACAGTTAATTTATCTGTGCATAAAAAATCGTATTACAAAAACAGAGGGGAAGACGATATTATGATCAGAGTCTACACTGTTTGCTGCTAGGATTTTCAATATAAAACAAAACGAAAATAGAATTTTAGACCAGCTACATGTACCACTTACATCAGAAATGAACCAATCCAATATATAAGCATGGAAGAATCCACTGGACGCAAATGGGTTAAACGGGAAAGGATAACATCGTCACCACTGTAAATCCTTAACCACTTACAAGGCACTTTCCAAATGGACACTTACATTTTCTAAACAATGACCAGTTTACTATGACTCTTGAGGGGTATGTCCTTAAATGTTTAAAACTATGGCAAACTGTGCAGACGCTGTTCAAAGGGTTCCTTCAGAAGCCATCAGAGCTGGCTCTACACTATCTCCAAATTAAATATTACTTGTTTCCTCTCAGCGACGAATGAAGATGTAAATCTGTTATTACACTTATGCAACGAGAACATTCAAAACATGTGAAAATGAGTCATAACATACCTAATGACCTTTAATATTGGGACAGACGGGCGACTTGACCAGACTGCTCTCACAGGGGCAGTCTGTTCAGGATCTACGCTGTACATGTAATATCTGAAATCTAACTTTGAAATGACCTTGCAGACGACAATATTGAATCAGACGACAATGAAACGGTGAATGGCTACATTTTGTAAAACTCAAACCATTAATTTGGCGGCGAAAGAGAATAACGTCTTCTCTATTGTGCTGTTGACATACATGTACATGTACACTCAAACGTGTTATATACAGTGGAGAAGACATTATTATATCCCGCATGTACATGTACACTCAAACGTGTTATATACAGTGGAGAAGACATTATTATATCACGTTCAAACGCAAACGAAACACAAAAGCATCGCATTGAAATGTTAAAGATGGCATTTCGGCAATTCTGACTATTTGTGTTAATATCTGAATGGCGAACAGTTCGGAGTCTGATCAGAAGTGCAATGGAAATAATAGTTTTAGCGGAAACGCGTTTATTGGGAACTAATAATGTCTTTTCCTATATACAGTGGAGAATATGTTATTCTTTCCAAATAAACGCGTTTACGATAAAACTATTATTTACAGTGCAAACAGTTTGGAGCCAGATCAGACGCCGGGTAACCCGGCGTCTGATCAGGCTCCAAACTGTTTGCCACCAAGATAAACATGAATTATCAGAATTGTCCAAAAGTTGTACTTTTCTACGTTTTAGTGTTTTGCGTGTGCGTACGTTTGCGTTTAAACGGGAAAGAATAACAGATTCTCCACTGTATAAGACAGTGTCCAGTTTGCTGGTTACTCACCGTCCTTGTTGATGATGTTAACCCCACTCTGACTCTGATCTAGTAGTAGCTGCTGTGCCTGGTCTGCTAACCTAGACGAATGATGTATACATGTATATATCAGTGAACATTTTAAATATAACAGTGTTAACAAACGTATATAGACGCTGTTTGAAAACAGTGTAGAACCAGCTAAGGCAGCTTCTAAAGGAACTGTCTCACCAGAGTCTGCATTGTCTGACGTGAGTCTCCACTTTCCGTCCGTGGAATAATGACCAACCATGGTTTTACAGTGGAGAATCTGTTATTCTTTCCCGTTTAAACGCAAACGTACGCAAACGAAAAACACTAAAACGTAGAAAAGAACAACTTTTGGAAAATTCTGATAATTCTTGTTTATCTTGGTGGCAAACAGTTTGGAGTCTGATCAGACGCCGGGTTACCCGGCGTCTGATCTGGCTCTAAACTGTTTGCACTGCAAATAATAGTTTTAGCGTAAACGCGTTTATTGGGAAAGAATAACGTTTTCTCCACTGTATTCATGATTACGAAGGGTTATGCATCAACTATAACATGCTTTATACAAGTGACATTAATGCTGACAAATGTAAAACAAAACGCTCATACGTAACTGTCTGTTCCACCTTTTTCTAGCCTAACTAAAGTCCTTTATGGATGATTAACCCATTACTCCATACATATGCCTTTCAAGTCTTTAATTTCATTTATCCACTGAAGAAAATAGTTCCGCTCTACATACTCAGAATTATTCAGCATAAGAAATGTGTTTTATATTTTAGCAGACGATAGCTTTAAACAGGCTGAAAGTAAAGCAGAATGCGCCTTCAGGCGAATTCTGCTTTACTGTCAACCTGATTTTAGCGGTCATCTATCTTCAAAACTAAAACCACTCTATTATGGGTTATGGGCACAAGAGTATCCGCTTTGCGCAAGTTTTATTGTACTAAAATAAAACAGTATTTCTATGCTGGAAATGTATTATGTTCTGATCAAATACATACTGTCAGTTGTTAGAATGCACTTGCATATGGAAACAAGGAACCATACCAGACGCCAAATAACGAGACGTCCGATCATGATTACAGTGGAGAAAACGTTATAACGCGTTTACGCTAAAACTATTATTTGCAGTGCAAACAGTTTGGAGCCAGATCAGACGCCGGGTAACCCGGCGTCTGATCAGGCTTCAAACTGTTTGCCACCAAGATAAACATGAATTATCAGAATTGCCCAAAAGTTGTACTTTTCTACGTTTTAGTGTTTTGCGTTTGCGTACGTTTGCGTTTAAACGGTAAAGAATAACAGATTCTCCACTGTAAAAGTGTATTCAAGAGCCATCAACTAAGCACGACTGTGGATACAGATTAGACGCGGCGTCCAATATGGATCCAAATCGTTTGGAACCCGTATTCAAATTTATTCAGGGTAAATAGCTTTACAATGTGTTTAAGTAGATGACACTGTTGAAGCAGACGACAATTCAGCATGATAATGTTTAACTGAGGTTAACGCGACGTCTTACAATTTATTACATATGCCTTCGAATGATATCGAGCGTTTCCGCGTGTATCTGCAGAGTAAAATACAAGAGTCTGTATCAGCCACCTTGTATCAGCCACTTTGTATTTTACTCTGACCTCGCTTTCGATTTAACGTGACGTCATTTACGTACATGTACGAGTGCCGCGTTATTCTTTGTGGCATACAAAACTTCTCGTTCTGCTTCAAATAACTAATACATTTTGGATATATAATGATTTAAACAACTATTTAGTTGTTTCTGGTTTGTATTCAAAGCATATAATAAACACATCGCCAGTTGTATGTGCGCTACAGAGAGTTGCATATAGCTCTCGACGTTTTTGGCGGAAACAACCGATCAGACTCGCCCCAAGGCGCTCGTCAGATCGGCTATTTCCGCCAAAAACGTCTCGAACTAAATACATCACTCTGTATCGCACTGTCAACTGGTAATGTGTATGTATTTGGATCCAAAATGTTCGTCATTTGTCTTGAGGTTTCTTCCATACAAAAATGCACAATTGTTCTTTTACGACCTCTTAATTGTTTTTTTATTCGGTGTTTACGACAAGTGATTGTTTAAAGCAAGATGGCAGTGAAACAGAAAACTCCTTTTGAAGCTTTCTGTTTCACTGCATGTCACCTTGCTTTTATCTGTCACCTGTCTTGCATACATGTACAGTGGAGAATCTGTTATTTCTTCCCGTTTAAACGCAAACGTACGCAAACGTACGCAAACGCAAAACACTTAAACGTAGAAGGTGCAACTTATGGAAAATTCTGATAATTCATGTTTATCTTGGTTGCAAACAGTTTAGAGCCTGATCAGACGCCGGGTTACCCGGCGTCTGATCTGGCTCCAAACTGTTTGCAATAGAAATAATAGTTTTAGCGTAAACGCGTTTATTGGGAAAGAATAACGTGTTCTCCATTGTACCATGAATTAGCATTCATTATAGTGATCGCAATAGAGATGTTTTACTGTACTTACGTTTTATTGTTTCCTGTTGAAGCTGGCCTACGAATAAAACGGAATACTCCAACTGCAACTGCAACCACTACTACAGCAATACCAACAATCAGGAGAGGAATATGCCATCCTAAAGGTATGAAAATCAAACATCAATTATATACATCGGTGGATATAGAATTAAACCCCGTTATACATGTACAGACTACATGTATTACGACAGGTACTATGGTTAGGTTTTCGCTGTTTGAAGCAGGTTTGTGTTTAAAGTAAGAAGAAAGTAAAACAGAAATATCCTGTAAGAACTTTCTGCTTTACTTTCATCTTGCTCTAAGCTTTCACATGAGTTCAATTCAATTCAATGGTTTCTTCCCCCAAGCTGAAAGTAAAACAGATTTACGTTCATCTTGCTTGAAGCTGTCATTTGTCTTACATACAGTGAAGAATGTGTTATTCTTTCCCAATAAACGCGTTTACGCTAAAACTATTATTTCCATTACAAACAGTATGGAGCCAGATCAGACGCCGGGTAACCCGGCGTCTGATCAGGCTCCAAACTGTTTGCCACCAAGATAAACATGAAATATCAGAATTGTCCAAAAGTTGTTCTTTTCTACGTTTTAGTGCTTTGCGTTTGCGTACGTTTGCGTTTAAACGGGAAAGAATAACAGATTCTCCACTGTACAATCGATAAACCTTATTTTGGTGGCTGTACAGTGAAGAAGACGTTATTGTTTCCCAATAAACGCGTTTACGCCTAAACTTTTATTTCAAGTGCAAACAGTCTGGAGTAAGATCAGACGCCGGGTTTTGGCTCTTAACTGTTTGTCACTCAGATCAAAATAAATAGTCAGAATTAACAAAAAATGTCAGTTTCTACATTTTAGTGCATTGCGTTTGGGGTTCGTTTGCGTTTAAACGGTAAACAATAACGTATCCACTGCAACAGAGGGGTTTTACTGTATTCTAAGACGTTTGCAAGCCATGTGTTTTAAAACCACCTCACCACCAGGAGTTCGTCGTCTGCTTTAATTTGTTAAATATAGGTTAAAGGCGATTTTATCTGAAGAAATGTCGATATGTTGAGCACATACAGTGGAGTAAACGTTATTCTTTCCCAATAAACGCGTTTACGCTTAAACTATTATTTGCAGTGCAAACAGTTTGGAGCCAGATCAGACGCCGGGTAACCCGGCGTCTGATCAGGCTCCAAACTGTTTGCCACCAAGATAAACCTGAATTATCAGAATTGTCCAAAAGTTGTACTTTTCTACGTTTTAGTGTTTTGCGTTTGCGTACGTTTGCGTTTAAACGGGAAAGAATAACAGATTCTCCACTGTAGTTTGGATCTTGATCAGATGCCGAAGTATTTGGGGTCGAATTAGGATCCACACATGTTGCAAATGTCCGGGCATTCGGGGAAAAACCCTTTTCCACATGACTGTTGTCCACATGACTGGATTTGAGAAATGGGTTTTCTCACCACTTGAAACACTTTGGATCCCAAAAACTAATTTAAGATTTAGGAAGGTCATACTCAATATAGAATAGAGGCGACCCATGGGTTATACTGAATCAAATACCTAGTAACTCGGCGTCTGATATTGATCCAAACAATTTTTCAGTCGCAAAGAGTCAATTATAGAATAAGAACAGAGGGCAATTGTAGTAGACGAATTACAGTGGAGAATCTGTTATTCTTTCCCGTTTAAACGCAAACGTACGCAAACGCAAAACACTAAAACGTTGAAAATTACAACTTTTGGACAATTCTGATAATTCATGTTTATCTTGGTGGCAAACATTTTGGAGCCTGATCAGACGCCGGGTTACCCGGCGTCTGATCTGGCTTCAAACTGTTTGCATTGCAAATAATAGTTTTAGCGTAAACGCGTTTATTGGGAAAGAATAACGTTTTCTCCACTGTATAGAATAAGAACAGAGGGCATTTTTGAGTAGACGAGTTAGTCAGTTTTCGAAGACATCAGTAGACATACATGTACAGTAGTACATGTGTTCTTGTGAATGCTTTATTCTACGGTAATGAGGTCCTTAAGTATTGGTACAGACATGTCTGAATAAAATAGTAAAGACCCTGATCAGACTGCTCCTAGTGAGAGCAGTCTGATCAGGGTGTACACTGTTTGCCATTCAGTTTGAAAAGTTTGGTCAAATTACTGTGTGATACATGTAACAGCAATCTGTTCATATTTTGTGATAATTACAATTTTTCTCAAAGGGTGCCCCAATTACAGTGGAGAAGACGTTATTCTTTCCAAATAAACGCGTTTACGCTAAAACTATTATTTCCAATGCAAACAGTTTGGAGCCAGATCAGACGCCGGGTAACCCGGCGTCTGATCAGGCTTCAAACTGATTGCCACTCGTATAAAATAAATAGTCAGAGCTGTCAAAAAGTTATTTTGTACATTATATTGCGATGCGTTTGCGTTTCGTTTGCGTTTAAACAGGAAGGAATAACGTTTTCTCCACTGTTTTAGGATTAAAGTAGAACTATGACGTCAATGTGGGGATGGATATACTTTATATGTAGAATACAAGTAGAGCAGGAAGTTCTGTATGACTTGTATCCTGTTTTAACCGAGTACTCCACAAATACGTATTTACATGTACGCATTGAATGTATTCATTCGTTCACTGAAACATATTTCTACTTTGCAGAGTTATTGAATATGTACCATACAATATTTCTTTGTCCTATCAGATGGTAGCTTAACGCAGGCTGAAAGTTAAGCAGCTAATACGCCTTAAAATATTCTGCTTTACTTTTTTCAACTGTTTTAAAGGCTCACCTGCCTTAAAAGCTAGAAGCAGGAAATGGAGTTAATGCTTAAGCTGTCATATGATTGCTCAGTGCAGACATTTTAAAGGAACAGTCTTTGTTACTTTCGTTCCGCACTAATAAGCTGCAATAATCAGCCATAACCATCTTCCTTCTATATATGGCATGTGCAAACAGTTTGGATCCAATGGAAATATCGAGTTTCTCGGCATCTGGTGCCCGTTTCATAAAACTACTTACGACAAAATTAATGTTGTCATAAGTCAATTTATATAAAAAAAAAAATTAATTTCTTATTTCTCTATCTAATCCTGTCTTGTGACGTCGTTTTGGAATCGTCTTTTCAAGACGATTCCAAAATGATGTCACAAGACAGTATTAGATGGAGAAATAAATAATAATTGAGACTTACGACAACATTTGTCGTACGAAGTTTCATGAAACGGGCCCCAGCTCTCGATCCAAACTGTTTCACACTCGTATACGTATTTAATATATATACATGTAATCCTATCGAATATTCGAATACCAAAATCCCTATTCGTTGACATCCCTATTATTTATGTACTCCTCACTTGTATATGACGAGTTTACTCGTCGCTAGGGTTGAATGTGATAATATTGTTTTACCAACATTATAACGTGACGTGTGTTCATAACTTTTAAAATCACGGTACCTGTAAAATACATTCTCTTTCAGTGAAGTGTAAACTAGACTAATACAAATGATTTCTGAATGCAGATTGAATATCATGCTGAACTATTCTATAGGAACGTTTCACATTACAGTCCTCCCTCTCTACAACGACACCCAATGTGAGACACATATTGTGTGTGTTGTTCGGAGGGAGTCGTTATAGAGAGGGAAAAAATAAGATCTGACTTACATTTCCAAACAGCTTGAATCCAGATCAGACGCCGCGTAACGCGGCGTCTGATCTGGATTCAAGCTGTTTGGAAATGTAAGTCACTTATATCTATGCTATCAAAATATCATCTGATAATTATGTGACTTTGAGAAAAAAAGCAGACGACAATTTTAAGCAGGCGATATTGCAGCAGTGCAAGCGTTAGACATACTTGTCTTGTTTTGGGAATTGCGACAAGGGTCGTTGTAAGGAGGGAGTCGTTGTTTGGAGGGCCGTTGTAGGGAGGGAACACTGTATGTTTATCCTGCATTGAGCAGTCACCTGTTATTATATATTTCCATGCTGTATCAACGAGTAGTCGCTTTGACTGTTACAGTATACAGTGGAGAATCTGTTATTCTTTCCCGTTTAAACGCAAACGTACGCAAACGCAAAACACTAAAACGAAGAAAAGTACAATTTTTGGACAATTCTGATAATTCATGTTTATCTTGGTGGCAAACAGTTTGAAGCCAGATCAGACGCCGGGTAACCCGGCGTCTGATCTGGCTTCAAACTGTTTGCACTGCAAATAATAGTTTTAGCGTAAACGCATTTATTGGGAAAGAATAACGTTTTCTCCACTGTACATGTAGTAAAACCGCTCTATAACAACCACGATTTTGTGTTTATTATTATCTCGAATCAGTAACAGATACTGTTACTGCTTCGAGTTATTATATTTAAAGACACGTGACCGCTTAAATGTGAAAGCGAAACAGAAAGTTCCTTTTATAGAAAGCTCTTTGGTTTAAGCCGTCACCTGTCATTTGTACAAGCCTTTGTTTGTGTGAACGCATTACATGTACTGATTGATTGATTTTATTTTAGCAATAGTGGCATAACATGTACATGTAACATGGCAATACAAATGCATACATGTACACATATAATGTAATCTATAACAAACAATGCATACACATGAAAATGCACATGATATGCTCACCAATACCAAGGATTGCACAAAAAGGGAAACAGATGAATAGGAGGTTTTACATGTACTTTACGTTGTACATACATGTGCTCTACACATAAGCTATATAATAATAATAATAATAATAATTAAAATAAGTACAGTGTGGGTGTGTAAAGGTGCGTGTGTGTGTGGAGGGGTGGGGGAGGGGTGGGGCGAACAGAGACATAGCATGCGACGAGCACCTGTGGTTGTACACACCTTGTATAGGACTAGATGAACCATTGTCTTCTTTCAGAGGCAATTGTGTAGGCAGGGCTGCCTTTGCGGTTTTATCTACAAAACAAAGGGAAAAAAATCAGAATTTATACATGCATTTTACAATGCAGAATGTGTTATTCTTTTCCGTCTTAACGCAAACAAAGCACAAACGTGATGCAATATATATTATTATAACATATATAAAATATCTTAATTTTCTTACGATTTATTTTACTCTGAGTGGCAAACAGTTTGAGCAGGATCTGGCTCAAAACTGTTTGCAATGGAAATAATTGTTTTAGCGTAATCGCATTTATTGGGAAAGAATAATGTATTCTCCACTGTATATCCTTAATCTAGTACATGTATTCAGTACAACCGTGTTCGTATTTAACTCATTTACCCCTGAAACTTTTAATGGACAATTCCAATTACAAAATAAGTATAGTTCATTTTTGATTATTTAGGGTTGTTTTAAACAATCTATTTCAAAATGACAAACAGTGTTGACCCTGATCAGGGTATACACTGTTTGCATAGGACAAGTGTAATCCTAACTGGTATACTGTTTGTAAATGACGAGTATACTCGTTACTGGGGCTGAATGTGTTAAACTACGTCTGTGTAGGTGGACGAGTGATGAATGCCAAAGCCAAAACATTTTTAAACAGTATGCCTATTAACCCTTTTATGATCAAATTATACGAAATAGTTTTACCCCCTCGCCGTTTAATTGTCACCTGCTTCAGTATTGTTGTGTGCAAGACACGTTTAAATGTTAGATTTAATGTTGTATGACTTAATAAATTAAAATAAGAGTATTATGCAGTTTGGGTCCTGATCAGACGCCGAGTTACGCGGCGTCTGATCAGAACCCAAACTGTTTAGTTTAAACAAACTGTTTGCAAACGCACTTTAAGTCAAACAAAGCATACAAAAACATTCTATCATGGTTTTGTTTTGAACAGCTATTTAAGATGAAAGGAAAAACAGAAAAATATTACATCTTGGTGTATAAATTTTGGCTCTACGGCCATTTCTAAAAGGTGCGTCAGCTTAGGATTTGATTTTCCTTATTTTGTCATTTTCAAAGAAGCCGCTTCAATAAAATTCTATTTCAAACGAAAACAAACATGGTAATTTGGTTTAGTATTATATAGCCAATGTCTATGGTAGTATTTCCTCATAGAAAATATAATTTAATACAAAACAGGCACCAAATGTGAACTTTATGAAGCTCTAAATATCATCGATACAGTATTATTTTGTAAACTTTGTAAAGGGAGATAACATCTTTTTCTTTAATAACTCAAAATTATCAATTCTAACCTATCAACTTCTTTTAATATTTTGAATTGCCTTTGTATGGGCTTTCCTGGTACAATATAAGAAAAAGTTAGATACTAGAAAATATGTTTTTTACTATTTTTCAATAAAAAATTGTTTTAAAACAATATCATTACCCAAGAAAACAATGTTGTTGATTCAGAGATTCATATTTTTCAAATCTGGTGCCTGTTTGGTCTTGATTTAGTTTCTTTATGTCAAATTACTTACATAATAAAAAACCAAATTACCATGTTTTTTTTTATTTGAAATATAATTTACTTAAGCTTATACTTTAAATTTGATTAAAATAGAGAAAAACTCCGAATTTGACATACCTTTTCCAAATTGACGTAGTGCAAAAAAATGCACACCAACATATTATTTTTTTCTGTTTTTTCATTTATAATAAACAGCTCTTCCAAAATAAACATGAAAGAAAAAAGTTAGATACTTTGAAAAGTTCGCTTATGAGTTGGAAACACCCTTAAGGCGTCATTGAGAGTGAAAGGGTTAATAACCATACAATAGAATAACTATCGCCAGACGTTGATCAATACGCATGGTCCCTTTATAACGCATATGTGATGACAGTTTAAATCGGGACGAAAGTATAGGGAGAAAGTATACCCAGTGCAGCGTGTGTAATTTGTTTCAACCACCTGTATAAACGGTGAAATCAAAACTTCTGTTCAGTGATCCTTTTAACGAGAATGTAAGTGTAAAATCAATCGATGTGGACTTAGGTTGAGCGACAAATAAAAAGAAAACGAAATATTGAGTTGGGATTTACGGCACCGCGATACATGAAATGGTTATATGGCGCCAACAAAATATTAATTCTTTATACAAAAAGAAAAAGAAAAAAAAACAACAAAAAAACAACAATCTACAAATTGCTTGGCTCAGACAAAAGCAAAACAGAAAGCCCCTTTATGAGTCTTCTGTTGTACTCTCTACATGCATTAAGCTGTCTTTTGTTAGAAGAGAAATTCATATTTCTTTACATGTAACAGGTCACCACAATGAACACAAGTTTTACTGTAGGTATGGATCAATTCAATGTTTATCAGACTATCATTATTATAGAAGTTCTACATCATCAAGCATGTCAAAAACAAACCCAAGGTACAAGTATTCATGGAAGGTCGCAGCCTAATGCAGGAGGATGACCATCTCTCTTTAACGATCATAATGCATCTTACATATGGTTTCTACAAATTACAGACCTGTTAATTATCATGCAATTGAATGTTTAAAACAGATACAATATGTAATTGTGTTGACGATACGATAAGAGAAATATAGGACATGGTTGCAATGCAATTAAGATTAATGTTAACTTACTTTCACCGTTTAGTCCACATATACACTTGCACTCCTCTGGTACCTTTTCATCTTGACATACCGCGTCACATGGGATGCACTGTCGTATATAGCTCTCAGTATTACAAAACTGAGTCGGAAACGTACAGGTATCTTGGTAGCAAGTAAAATGACATTCCGGAATATTACATGTCTCTCGGCTGTTCACACTTTGTGTAGAACTAGAGAAGTCATGGTCTTCACACAGAGGCAGTGGTGTAGGCTTGGGTACCTTTGTTGTTTTGTGTTTAGGCTTGGGTACCTTTGTTGTTTTGTGTGTTGGCTGGGGTACCTTTGTTGTTTTGTGTGTAAGCTGGCGTACCTTTGTTGTTTTATGTGTAAGCTGGGGTATATTTGTTGTTTTTTCTACAAAACAAAAAACAAAAAATAAATTCGGCATTCATATGTACAGTGGATATTTCGTTCTTCTGTGCCTTTAAAGGCAAACGAAGCGCAAACGCAGTACAATACAATGTAGAAAAAGATATGTATTCTGGTGTTTCTAACGATTTGTTTTAAAGTGGGTGGAAAAAAGTTTTTTTTTCAGCCGGACCTGACTACAAACTGTTTGTAATGGAGATAACTGTTTTATCGTAGACGTGTTTATTTGGGAAAGAATGACATCTCCACTGTATTTACTTAATCTGTACAACATTGTTCTTATCAAACGAAGACAATGACGGTGTACGAGTGACAAATGACAAAGTTAAAACAATAAAAAACACATTCAGCGCTAGTGACGAGTACGAGTATACTCTATATTTACAACTAATCTCCATGTGAAGAGTACACTTGTCCTAGACAAACAGTGAAGAACCAGAGCAGAGGGCTCATACAATTGTTTGTAATTTTGCAAAATATTGCGGAAAACAACATTAAATATTCATAAGTTGACTAGACTGAAACTGGAATTATCCATTGTTATTTTCAGGGGTAGATTAGTTCAGCCACCATTCAATAGTATAAACTAGTGGCATACCTTTACACTCACACATGGTTGCCTATTAGATGACTAACCGGTGATTGCAGCTTGAATCGGAAAGAAGGTATGGAGAAAGTATACCTAATGAGGTGCGTGTAATTTGCTTCAAATAGTCATCGTTGTCAATTTTTTCAAGCCCCAGAGGCCTTCCTACTTTTCCGCAGTTCCGGGGCTTAATTGGCATAGGGAATTCTTTCTGTTTATTAGACCGAGATTATCCCCTCTGCCAAGAGCTAAAAGGAAACTGTTTGTAATGTTCTTACTGCTATTGTGTGATTCAATGATTGATTCACTAATTCATTCAACACTTAAGTTCATGCCTCCTTAAATAAGTGCTTTGATACCCAAGATTAAAAAGTAATACAAACTGTGTAAATGAATCTTTAAATGTTTTGTATCTACATGTATACATTCAGTTATTATATTGAACCCTAGCAACGAGTACTCTCGTCGTTTGTAAACAATGAACTGATGAAAAGTATAATGGTATTATGCCAACAGTGTAGACCCAGATTAGGTGGTTCCTAAAGGAACCATATGATCGGGATCTGGACTGATTACCGCTTTGCAGTGTATAGATGCAAACAACCATAAGTAGTAAAAACAAAAAGAAATGACTGTAATTACTGTAAAAAATGGAATTCCCCGATTAAAAAATGCCAGAGTGGATGAGTTAAATTGAATATGTCTTACTTTCTAAGTACATTTTTCAACTGAAACAGTCTGCTGATTTTACCCGTAACTCTCCCGAAATAAAAAATCCGGAACTTAACTAATACTATAAAAATCTACTGACATTGATATTAGACTGAATCATTTGTTTGAGAATACATGTATGTATGTTTTGTCTATGCATATTATGTGTTCCTCGTATATTGTCTATGTACATAATCTGTTCCTCATGTTTTCATGTAAATCATGAACTGAGAGTAATAAAGGAAATTTGAAATTTGAAATTTGAAATTGTCTAGGGGTATACTCATCCAATCGTTTAATTACATAATTATATGTTTAATTGTTGATTACATCATTTGTGCTGTTAATGGTTTTATTCAACCTCTATTAATACGTTTGCAGGAGTAATTGTTTTATTTTTAGAAAAGTAGGTCTTACCGATTTATAATCGTTTACTTTTAATAACCATATGCTTTAAATCCTGTTTTACTTGACAATTTCATTCTCCTCATTGTTTAGAAATTTTAGAACGTTACATTAATGGAGGTCGTATGTTTCTTTCTTTTTAGTATTATGTATATAATACTGTATATAAACTAGTCTTAATTAAATTTATTAAGTAGTAGTGATATTTGCATTGTGATAAGTCTCTTATAATTCTTTAAAGAATGGCATGGTTTAAAATACTCTTTGTAAAATATGTTTGTGTATACTATGTTGTAACCATGATGAGACTATAATAAAGAATAAAACAACTCCAATCGTTTCATGTGAGGCCCGTACCTTAAATTTGTTAGTTTGGTTAGTAAAACCCATTGAAAAAACCCTTGAGTGTGAGTATGTGAGGGCCTCTCTAGACACTTGAGATTAGTGGCATTGGCTTTGCATGAGGAAATGTCTTTAAAGACATTTCCTGACCTACTTTCGGTGGTAACACCAAACCAGGTATATAAGCATTCTAATTGTGCTGTAAACTGTTATCTTGTCTAGGGATATACATAGTATACTCATCCAAGCGTCTCATGTGAGGCCCGTACCTTGAATTTGTTAGTTTGGCTAGTAAAACCCATTGAAAAATCCCTTGAATGTGAGTATGTAAGGGCCTCTCTAGACAACTTGAGATTAGTGACGTTGGCCAAGCACACTTTACTACTGATTTACCTGTATTTTCACACCTAGGGAGAACAATGGGGACCTCCATCAATGGACTGAGGAAATGTCTTTAAACGGCCACTAAAACGACGATAAATTTATTATATTCATGACAGGTAGCAGTCTAATGTAGGGAAAAGTCGTTGAAGGCTAGGTCATCTCTCTTGAACGATCGCCATGCATCTTCATTCAGCGGTCACGTATTAGTGTTTTCTTCTGACCTGTCAGATTTATTTTTAGATTGGAACATACTAAAAATTTAAAAGGGATGATCACCGTACTCGTTGATGTCCGTACAGTCAGCCAGGGATACGGAAAGCTGTATTTATTGTGCGTAATGTACAGTAGAGAAGACATTATTATTTCCCGAATAAACGCAAACACAATGTACTAAACTGTAGAAAATTAATTTTATCTTTTTAATCTGGGTGGCAAACAGATTGGAGCCTGATCAGACGCCGGGTTACCCGGCGGCTGATCTGGCTCCAACCTGTTTGCAATGGGCATAATAGTTTTTAGCATAAGCACGTTTAATGAGAATGAATAACATATCAGTAAAATAAGCGCAGCTGTCTCGTGCTGCACGAGGATCATGCTTATCTCAAGTTGGAAAGTGTACGACTATATAGATCCTGTTAACTTGCTTACCTATTTACCATTATTAACTATTCTGTTCTAAAAATAATTCTGACAGGTCAGAAAAATCGGACAATACACAGGTTGGACTGCGTGTTGATATACATACATCTTGTTGCATTGCAGTATTGTACAGACCAAACACATTTGTCATCCCAGGCTCTGTATTTGAGTTTGGTCTACACTGCCAAATACCGTATATAATACAGCTACATAACATGCTTTAGATGCATGTGGGTGTCAAATAGTGTATATTGATAAGATCAAGACCAGCAACTGTGTCTTTGACGCGGCAGCTGGTCTTGATCTACACTGTTTGTAATGCAAAAAAGCAGGTTTCTCATGACACGACTCAATCGTTTCTACAAATTACTAACCTTTTTATCATGCAATAGAAAGTTTTACAGATACAGTATACATGTATAACTGTGTTGACGATACGACAAGAGAAATTAAGGACATGGTTGTCATGCAATTAAATTAATGTTTACTTACTTTTGACATCGTTTAATTCACATATACACTTGCACTCAGTTGGTACCTTTTCATCTTGACATACCGCGTCACATGGGCTGCACTGTCTTATATAGCGCTCAGTATTACAAAACTGAGTCGGAAATGTACAGTTATCTCGGTAGCAAGGAAACTGAAATTCCCGCATATCACAAGTCTGCCCGGCAGCGAATAGTCCAGCAAAAATCGACAATATTAAAATAATAATCTTGTTAGAAATTTCTAGGAGTGATCTTTGACGGCACATATTTTCGTTTGACTTCGTATCACAAAAGTTTCTGTTTCCCAATTACTCTGTCATAGTTAATTTTAGATTAGGAAACCCAAACTAAAATAGAATTGAGAAATTATTCCAATCATGCAGATACCGAGCAATTCAGCATCCAAACTGTTTGGTTATCAGTATTGAGTTAAATTAAACGTTAACACATTCAACCCTAGCGACGAGTTTACTCGTCATTTACAAGCAGTGTACCTGTGAGGATTACACTTGCCCTATGCAAACAGGGTCTACACTTTTTGTTATTTTGAAATATATTGTTAAAATCAACCCAAAATAGTAAAAATTGGACTAGATTTATTTTGAAATTCGAATTGTCCATTAAAAGTTTCAGGGGTGAATGATTTAAGAATAACAGCAGGCAACAGTTTCTTATCAAACGACCGGGATTATATGACTCAACCGTTATGGTAACCCTTCCCCCACCGAAGTTGCCTAAAGTCTACTTTGCAAAGAGTTTGGATCCAGGCCAGACAACCACGTAATACGGCGTCTAATCAGGATCCAAACTCTTTGTACGTTTATTTACTGTGAAACTGTTTGACACGCGTATTGATATTTCTTAAGTCGTACTAAGTCTAATTTTGAAACCTGCAGACAACAATATTGAAGCAGACGGTACATGCAATATGACGGCGACGGGGGAAACAACCTCGCGATTATTGAAATGGTTTACCCGTAGCATGCTACTCGTGTCGGCGCACGCATGCTTGGTTTGTCAGTGATATAAATAATAGTACCTTCTGTTTAAACTGTTTTACTTTTTCTACTTATCCCATCACTGAAGAAAATATCTTCAATTGATACAGTCATGAATATGTATCATAAGAAAACATTCTATATTCAGGTTCTGAAGATTCTTTTAAAGATCAATGGGACCAATTTAAAATTATATTTGAAACTTAATACTACTCAAACTAATATTGATCAGATTAAGATAACCAGTAAAATATTTCTACATGTATATACATTTCTACATGTATATACAGTTAAAGTGTACATAAATGTACAGGAAGATGTATGTATTCATATAAATGAACATAGAAATGCAGAAATGCTTTTTTGATAAATAATTTATACATGCCTGTCTACAAAGAATTTTTTCGGTACTTTTGAACAATTGTACAGTTCTTAGTCAATGTAAGAGTACATGTAACATCTTTGTAAATATATATGTATGTAATTATGTAAATTATGCAATTTATAAATTTGTAAGGTGTGAAGAGGATTGTTACCGACCCCGACACACCTATGATGGGGAAACTATATGAGGATCCTAAATTGACAAGGCCTGGGGGAAAGAGAAAAAAAGAACGACCGAGACACCTCCGAGATCTCCAAAAACGTTGTGAGTCGCTTCCTAACGACTCGATTCATATTAGAATATACAATTGAAGTTGCTATTGTTCAAGGGAAAGTTTAGTTTGACAAATGGCTACTGATTTGTTTAGTTCAATTACATTATAACATGGATTTGTCCTTTCTCCATGATTATAACGAGCTTTTAAGTGTGCAATTCACAAATTTTATTGCGGATTAAGAAAATGTCGGATGCGACATCGCCAAACTTCGAAGCAATATTACCATGACTAATGTGCGCATGCGCGGAATATTTTCGATATGTTTTTCTTTGCTATAGTGTTTTTGAAGGTCTAAAATTATAGAAAATACAAGTTATAACGTACTTAAGTGTTCGAATTTGATGGCAATTTGGATGAACTATATTTATAAACTGTGAGTACTAATATTACTGATGACCAAATTAAAAAAGAAAGTCAAAAAACGCTGTTTGTCTTCTGATAGGCGCCAATCAACTTGAGAAGAGGTCAGTCATAGATCCAACCATGAATTCGACCAGTAATAGTTCACGTAATGGTAGTCAAAGCTGTTATCCAACGAACAATATGTCATCTCAGGGTTATGTGAATCCCATGAATATGTCCAATTGGAACAGTTATAATAACTATCAAACGCCATCAGAGACCTTCTACATACCTCCAAATCAAAAGTTTGTTAATGCGGCAGTCCCCTTTTCTAACCCACAGGGCCAACAGTTTAACTTTCAATAGGTTGTGCTTGATAGACTGGATGCTTTAGACAAATTGGATGGTATTGAAAATCAGTAATCTACTTTGTCTCAAAATATGATCTCCATGGATAGTCGTACAGTGGAGAATGTGTTATTCTTTCCCAATAAACGCGTTTAGCTAAAACTATTATTTTCAGTGCAAACAGTTTGGAGCCATGAATTATCAGAATTGTCCAAATGTTGTACTTTTCTACATTTTAGTGATTTACGTTTGCGTACGTTTGCGTTTAAACGGGAAAGAATAACGTATTCTCCACTGTACCTACTCATTGATACACTAGAGAAAACCCCATTCACAGTTTCATTGTCATCTGCTTAATTTTTCCTTGTTTGCAATATCGTTTCAAAGTAAGATTCAATATAGTATGACACAAAACATATCGATACGAGTGTCAAACAGTTTGGTTCCTGATCAGACGCCGCATTACGCGGCGTCTGATCAGGATCCAAACTGTTTGCAAACGTGCTTTCAAGTGTCATTGAGAGTGAAAGGGATAATCGCGAATGAAACACATACGCAATACAGTAAATGTAGAAAATACAAACTTTTAGACATTTCTATTTATTTTCCACAAACTGTCGCTTTCTACATTTTAGTGCATTGCGCTTGCTTTTCATGTTGTTTTGACGGGAAAGAATAACGTCTTATCCACTGAACGTACACTCCTAGCAAAGTAGAGTTTACTGTATGTTGCGGGCGTTTGATCAATAAACCATGTCTTTACAACAGCGACAGAGGTGTGTGGGCTCTCCAAAAACCACCAGTGGGAGCGCCAAACCTGGTGGTGGGACGAGAAGTTGAGAATGCTGTGAAGACGAAACGACCCTTTTTCAAGAAGTACAAAGCCCTATTAAAGACGGGCCCTAGCAGCGAGGTTTTTACAACCAAAGCTATTTACTATGAGGCTAGACGCAATGCCAAGCATGCTGTTTGGCAAGCGAAATCAGAGGCTGAAAAGAACAGGTTTCCCAATGTCTCTCCAAATGATGGAACCATCTTCAAGCTTGCAAAGCAAATGGACAGGCAAAATCAAGAACGACAAAGGTGAACTGTCGCTCAGTGACGAGGAGAAGATGAAGACGTAGGTGGAGCATTACTCTAAACTGCTTAATGTTGAGTTTGAGTGGCAGGGTGACCTTCTTCCAGAAGTCATCCCAATAGAGGGTCCCTCTCCAATTACTGCGAATTTAATTCGTAATGCTCTCGATAAAATGAAGGGTGGGAAAGATGCAGGTCCTTCGGGCATCATTGCCGAGATGTTAAAGAAGCAGGGGAGGAGGGGGTTGAGTTGCTGAGACAACTGACGGAGGCAGTCTTCAGCAGTGGTGTAATTCCCAAGAATTGGGAGGAGAGCTACATCCTAAACCTGTACAAGGGTAAAGGTGATGCTCTTGAGCGTTGGAATTACCGTGGCTTCAAGCTAACAGACCAAGTGATGACGTTACTTGAGCGTATGCTGGACACTTTTGTGCGAAGGAAGATTGACATTGACTCAATGCAGTTCGGCTTTGTTCCTGGGCGTGGTACCACTGATGCGATCTTCATCATCCGCCAGTTACAGGAGAAGTACATTGCAGCTAACAAACCACTGTATCTTGCCTTTGTGGACATTGAGAAGGTCTTCGACAGAGTACCTAGGAAAGTCCTCTGGTGGGCATTTAGAGGTCGGAGTGTTGACGAGTGGGCTGTGTGTGTCATTTAAGGAATGTACACTGATGTCAGCAGTCGAGTGCGTGTCAACGGGCAGTACAGCGATGAATTTGGAGTCGGAGTTGGAGTGCACCAGGGCTCAATCCTACATGTAAGTCCTCTGCTTTTCATCCTCGTGCTTGAGGCACTTTCGCGCGAGTTCCGTACCGGAGTCCCTTGGGAGCTTATGTACGCTGATGATCTCGCTGTGATTGCAGACTCACTCGAGGAGTGCATTTCCAAGCTGACAGCTTGGAAAGCAGGTATGGAAGGTAAAGGACTTAGGGTCAACTTGAGAAGACCAAGCTCATGGTATCTGGCCCAGAGCTTGATCTCCTTCGTGACTCTGGGGAATTTCCTTGCGCTGTGTGCCAGACTGGAATTTGGGTGAATTCCATCAAATATTCCCAATGCATGCTGTGGGTATACAAGAAATGCTGTGGCATCAAAGGCAGAATTGCTGACGACCCGGACAACGTGTGCCCCAGATGTCGAGATATGGCGCGCCCTATTGATGGTAGACCAGTATACCAAGTTGACGTGGATGGCGTTCAACTCGGGGTGGAACCCAGTTTCTGCTATCTAGGGGAAACGCTGTGTGCAGGGGGGGGGGGGGGGGGGGGGAGCTCGCCATCATCACCAGATGCGGTACAGCCTGGGGAAGTTTCAAGAAACGTCTGCCTCTTCTTACATCTAGGCATGTGTCCCTCACGGCTCGTGGGAGAGTTTTCGATTTTGAGTGCGGTCTGCGCTACTACTGTATATGGAAGTGAAACCTGGGCATCGTCTGCCTCAGATTTGATTTGCAGCGTCTTCGTCGGAATGACAGAGCCATGGTTCGTTGGATCTGTTGTGTCAAGCCCCAATACGATAGCACAACAGAGACACTGTATGCAAAGCTGGGTATTATCAATAAGGTTTGACCTGACGGTCGTCACTTTCCGTCAGCTTTCGTTGGTACAATCGGTGGTACAATCGGGAGTTTCCGGATACTTTATTGATATATACCTTAGCCGATACCTAAAGTCACTGTGTTGCAATAGCTGAATGGATAGCGTTAATGACTCGTTGTGGAAGGGTCATGGGTTCGATTCTCGGTACTGTTTTGTAAACTTCGGCTGTAAATATTTTTTAAATAGTAAAAAATTAAAAGTTTAGTATGCCTTAAACGATACTAAAATAAATCAGTCAGCAATTTTTTTGAAAAACGGCCTGCTGCCTGATGCCTTTTGATTCTTGACGAAATACAAAAGTAACGCATAGTGCTTTCTGGGAGTGTTTTGCATAACTTGGTGTTCTTTGGACCAGTTTTCTAGCCAAGTTTTTCCTAGGCAAGTAGCACTGTACTCTATTTCATATACATGTACATGCAATTGCATGAATGTCATGGTTTGCATGCGTCTATCCGCATTTTTAAAAAAAATACATGTACATATTCAATAAATAATACAAAACTCTACCGGGGATCGAACCCAATACCCTTACCTTGGTAGCGCGGCGACCTTACCACTGAGCCATCACCGACTTTATTTATCTATAACCGATAACACTATTCCAGTTCGAGTCACCGTTGGATTGTCTATTCTCAATACACTGTAGTTGTTTTCCGAAGCTAACGAATAACTTACGGAAAAAGACGGAATATGCATGAACCGTCAGGTCAAACCTTATCGACAATACTCAAGAAGTGACAGCGGCCCTACGCACACGGCGTCTGAGATGGTACATGTACGGACATGTCTCGCGTGCAAACTCACGTATCAACTCGATGATGGGTATGGAAGTGCCAGGATCCAGAGGGAGAGGGAGGCCAAAGAAGACATGGTTGGAATGTGTCGAGGCTGACATTAGGACATGCAGCCTCGACGGCATTGATCCGCGAAATAGAGAAGCCTGGAGGATAGGTGTGGGAAACTCTAGCCGCCTGCTGCCCACCCCTGTAGGGACAAATAAACTCAGGATTTAGTTAGTTTAGTTTACTTCGTAAACAATGCAATGGGGAAAACGATATTCTTTTCCGTTTAAACGAAATGCCATACAACAGAATGTCGAAAGTAAAAGGTTCGTGTTGAAGATTTATTTTAGTATGAGTGGCAAACAATCCACATAAGACGCCCCGTCATATGAACTGGCTCCTTACTATTTGCAATGGAAATAAATTATGTTACAGTGGAGAGAACGTTATTCTTTACCAAAAAACGCGTTAACGCTAAAACTATTATTTGCAGTGCAAACAGTTTGGAGCCAGATCAGACGCCGGGTAACCCGGCGTCTGATCAGGCTCCAAACTGTTTGCCACTCAGATCAACATGAATAGTCAAAATTGTCGAAAAGTTGTCCTTTTCTATGTTTTATTGCAATGCGTTTGCGTACGTTTGCGTTTAAACGGGAAAGAATAACGTTTTCTCCACTGTAACACAAACGCGTTATTGGTTATAAGTTAGCTCTACCCTGTCATTTACAATAATCAATATGAAGTTTCTACATTCTGACGGGAAGCTGCTACAGAAAGCTTGGTAAAAAAAATTCAAAATTCCCTTGCTTTTTACTTTCAAACTGCTTTAAGAATTGATATTTCTTAAATGCCAAAATCTAACGTTGTACGAAAATCAGTATTCCTCGGTCCGCGTATCAATACACATTCTTTAAAATAATCAAACAAAGAAACAAACAACACACCGGTGGAATGTATTTTGTAGTTTTTATTGTCAATACACTCCCCTTAATAACAAAAACCTTAAAATAAACCATTGTTAATATCTATTGTAACAAAAATCGTCTGTCGTAGGACATCACCTTTATTTTCCTGTAGAAGAGTATTTTATATTCCTTTAACCCTGTTATTGTCGTAGTCGACTAAATCGACTTTGCAAACAGTTTGGATCAAGATCAGACACCGCGTTACGCGGTGTCTGATCAGGATCCTAACTGTTTTACATTCTGATCAACATTTCTGCAGAGAAAACTTCAAAACTTTGATTGAGCATACATTTGCAGACGATAAATTGCTACAGAGACAGAAATATATACAGTTAAACTTATATATCTCGAACTCGGTTAGGCCGAATATACCCGTATTTCAAAATTAAAACGTGGCTAAGCCACGTTTTAATTTCGAAATACGGGTATGTTCGACTTAACCGAGCATGAAATTATGTAATTCATTTTATGACAAATTGGATAGTTCGAATTAAGCGAGTTCGAGATAACGAAGTTCGACTGTCAGGGGCGAAGCCAGCGATACGCACGTACGCACGTGCGTAACATCAGTTTGAAAAATGAAAAATCAAACATGGCCAAAAATGGCATAAAAACCGAAGGCTAAGGGGGGTTAGACCTTAAAGTCTAAAATGAAGATTTCAAACACACTTCAGAGCTCACCATTTCAGTTCTAATTTCCATTTTTTTCTCCCCGCGGGACAACCCCCGGACCCCCCTCCAGCATTGATCAATTTCAAGTTTTAGAAAACCAAGAACTTAGTAACTTAGTAACAACAAAGACGGTAGCCTCAAGCCTACGGTGCTACATGTAATCTGCTACATGTACCTCTCGTGCGTCTAAACATTGAGTCAAATGGTTATAAAATGTTTTGTCTTATATAACGAACCTTTGAAGAAAATTGTATGGATCACATAGTTCGTATTTAGTGCCCAAAATCCCCCACCAATAATTTTTCATAGTTCATATACATGTGCATTGTACGTACAATGTATACTTAAATCGTCTAAAAATCGAAAGTTCTTGGAAATATATAGGTTAGTCACATTGATCGTATTCAGTGTCCAAAATCCCTACAAACACACTTCAGAACTCGCCATTTCAGTTCTTATTTCGAATTTTTCTCCCAGGGGATGACCCCCGGACCCCCACTTTTATCTGTCAAGTTCAAGTTTCAGAAAATAAAGAACTTAGTTACTACAAAGTTGGTAGCCTGAAAAACTTCTACAGTGTTTCGTGTACTTTTCTTGAGTCTTAAAGTGAAATAGTTCTAGCAGTGGAAAAATTAGTCACAAAATAAGGTTGTGTCTAATAAAACAGAGCCTTCAATGCAATTGTATGGTTCACGTTGATCGTATTCAGTGTCCCTATTCCCTCCAAAAACACTTCAGAGCTCACCATTTCAGTTATTGTTTCCATTTTTCTCCCCGGGGGAGGACCCCCGAACCCCCACTTGCATTTTTTAAGTTCGAGTTTTGGAAACTCACGATCTCAAAAACTACAAATTTAAATCAGCATCATGAAGAAAAATATACGGTGTTTCATGCATCTCTCGTGCGGCAAAGTCAAATTATTATAGCGGAAAAAATGTTAATCACTAAATTTATTGTTATTTTATAACGGAGCTTTGAACACAATTGTATGGTTCTCATAGATCGTATTCAGTGCTCCAGATCTCTCTAAACACACTTCAGAGCTCATCATTTCAGTTCTTATTTCCATTTTCTCCCGGGGGAGGACCCCCGAACCCCCACTTGCATTTTTCAAGTTCGAGTTTCGGAAACTCAGGATCTCAACAACTACAAATTTAAGTCGACATCATAAAATACTACAGTGCTTCTTGTATATACCACTCGTGCGGCTAAAAGTCAAATTATTTTAGCAGAAAAAACGCTAATCACAAATTTAATCATATGTTGGACACATTTGTATAGTTCACATAGATCGTATTCAGTGCTCCAAATTCCTCTAAATACACTTCAGAGCTCACCATTTTACTTCTAATTTCCTTTTTTCTCCCGGGGGAGCCCCCCGGACCCCCACCAGCAGGAGGGGGTACCCCCTCCCGCACCCTCCCCCTGATGTGCGTAACATTCGTTCAAGCCTGGCTACGCCGCTGACTGTAATTGTTTCATCATTAATGTTACATGATTTACATAGTACGACATATTGATTACAATATAGCATAATTAATTATACACAAATATCATTAATCAATTTAGCCATGCCAAACATTATTATAAAAGAGAAGAACAGTGTTATTTCTATTGTGGTCATTATGCATTGTGTTACGAGGGTAGGGGTGCATGTTTGTATAAATATTATTATCTAACTCTTTATCACGTGATCGACAATACCCGCATGATGTATTGCCGCACGCCCGTAGACATATGGCCAATAGCCAATATCTTTTACATAAAAAATTGTAAAACGAACGAACCAAAAAACAAGATCTTTAAGATATAAAGACTGTAAATTCCTTTTTAAAGCATTCATCATCATGAAGAAAAATATCACAGACTGAATAAATACGAAAGACTCAAGCAGGAACGTAACACAAACAATACACCCACCTCTCAAGCAGAACAAACACACAGTCATACCATAACAAACACACACACACACACACGCAATCCAATTCCTTCATCTACACACTAAATAGAAAACAACACGCAAGACAAACATAAAGCAAAGTGAATATAGGAGCCCGCCTTGGTACAGTCAGCAGCAATCAATAATTAATTATAAGTTAACTATTAACAACCACTGGGGGGTTAAACCTGGGTTTAGGGGCGCCCAACCTCACTCTTATCTCCTGAAATTACTTTTAATTACAGACTGAATAGTTCATAGAACTTTCATCATTAACCCCTTCACTGTCATGGCGTCATTATGACGTCATCAATTTGAAACAATAGTCTGCTTTTATTTCACAAATTTAATTGTTATATTAAAACATATTGGATCCTGATCAGACGTCGCGTTACGCGGCTTTTGGGGA
The DNA here is from genome assembly GCA_922989275.2 of Gari tellinella. NCBI lineage: Eukaryota > Metazoa > Mollusca > Bivalvia > Cardiida > Psammobiidae > Gari > Gari tellinella. The sequence continues at coordinate 96,774,681 of OV277856.1, read as the reverse complement.
CCGTTTCATAAAAGTTCGTAAGACAAATGTTGTCGTAAGTCAGATTATTAAAATTTCAATTAATATTTATTTCTCTATCTAATCCTGTCTTGTGGCATTTCTTTGGAATCGTCTTTTCAAGACGATTCCAAAGAGATGTCACAAGACAGGATTAGATAGAGAAATAAAAAATAAAATGTATAATAAAGTTTTGACTTACGACCGTTTTTGTCGTACGAAGTTTTATGAAACGGGGCCCCAGATCAGGATCAAACCTGCTTGCAAATGAATACTGTACTCGTATCGGAGTAAGGCAGTCAAGGGCTTAAAGTATGCTTAAAGGACACTACAAACCTTTATGAGATTCAAAAAAAATTTTAAAACATAAAGTAAACAAGGGCCACTATGGTCCTAAATCGCTCACCTGGTACACCATGGCAAACTTGACCTATAGTGACCTAGATTATGACTGGACATGTATACCCTCAATCAACCTCTAGAGTGTAAACAAGATTTTCCAATGATTTGACCTAGTGACCTAGTTTTTGAACGGACATGACCCATATTCAAACTTGACGTAGATATTAATGCGACAAACATTCTGACCAAATTTCATTAAGATCCATTGAGATTTGTAGCCTCTAGAGTGTCAACAAGGTTTTTCTATGATTTGACCTAGTGACCTAGTTTTTGACATGACATGACCCACATTCGAACTTGACCTAGCTATTAATGAGACAAACATTCTGACCAAGTTTCATCAAGATCCAATGAGATTTGTAGCCTCTAGAGTGTTCACAAGGTTTTTCTATGATTTGACCTAGTGACCTAGTTTTTGATCGGACATGACCCACATTCAAACTTGACCTAGATATCAATAAGGCAAACATTCTGACCACGTTTCATTAAGATCCAATGAGATTTGTAGCCTCTAGAGTGTTCACAAGGTTTTTCTATGATTTGACCTAGTGACCTAGTTTTTGATCGGACATGACCCACATTCAAACTTGACCTAGACATTAATAAGGCATACATTCTGACCAAGTTTCATTAAGATCCATTGAGATTTGTAGCCTCTAGAGTGTTAACAAGGTTTTTCTATGATTTGACCTAGTGACCTAGTTTTTGATCGGACATGACCTACATTCAAACTTGACCTAGATATTAATGAGGCAAACATTCTGACCAAGTTTCATCAAGATCCATTGAGATTTGTAGCCTCAAGAGTGTTAACAAGATTTTTCTATGATTTGACCTAGTGACCTAGTTTTTGACCGGACATGACCCACATTCAAACTTGACCTAGATATTAATAAGGCAAACATTCTGACCAAGTTTCATAAAGATCCATTGACATTTGTAGTCTCTAGAGTGTTAACAAAATTTTTCTATGATTCGACCTAGTGACCTAGTTTTTGACCAGGCCTGACCCACTTTCGAACTTGACCTACATTTCATCAAGACAAACATTGTCATGAAGTTTCATGAAGATAAGATGAAATTTGTAGGCGCTAGAGTGTTAACGAACAATTGTGGACGGACGGACAGACGACGGACGACGGACGACGGACATTCAGCGATCCTAAAAGCTCACCTTGGCACTTCGTGCCAGGTGAGCTAAAAAGTTGTTGCGCTTTAACGTCTTTACTGCAACAGGAAGGGGAATATAAAATACTGGCCATTACAGCATGTACTTATACAGTGGAGAATCTGTTATTCTTTCCCGTTTAAACGCAAACGTACGCAAACGCAAAACACTAAAACGTAGAAAAGAACAACTTTTGGACAATTCTGTTAATTCATGTTTATCTTGGTGGCAAACAGTTTGGAGCCTGATCAGACGCCGGGTTACCCGGCGTCTGATCTGGCTCCAAACTGTTTGCACTACAAATAATAGTTTTTAGCGTAAACGCGTTTATTGGGAAAGAATAACGTTTTCTCCACTGTATACATAGTATTGAAGTTGGATAACTAGATTTTAACTTTTAAGTCTGAACAATATTAGTTTACTTAAGTTTTGAAAACTTATACGGTTTGAGAATACCGCACTGATTGTCGACACTGATCACTGATCACAGACAGCAACTTTTGTATGCGAAGGTATAGTTACCAAACCCTTAAACCCTTTGGAGAGCAAACCTCAGAGTATCGGACATTTTGTATAGTTTGGTCGGAAAAGTGCTCAATGTTTTACCGAAATCTAGTTGGATAACCATAAACGGAATTAATTGGAGTGAACATTTCACGTAATTACGACAGGGATTTGTCATAATTTCTTTTTAAATACATGGCCAAAATATTTGCATTTATTCTTCAGACAGCCAATTTATTCATTACGAGAATGGTATTCGCAAATATGAGTCCTGCGTCCTAAGTTAAGGTCCTCAGTCCTAAACTGTCATCTGCCTTAGATGCAGTTGAATAGTGTTTATTTTTACTTTAGCAATGAAGGAACGGATCGAACTAATAGTTCCAGAGCTGCAAAATAATACCAGTGCGCTCACAGTTTTGCCAACATTTTATGGGATGGGTTTCGGACCCCACCCATAAATCTGCACGTGGAAGTAAATGCACTACATAGCGTATTTTGGACGAGGCATACTATTTTCAAGGAGACTCTTTATCTATGACATAAGTCCATGACTTGAGAGAATGATTTAGTTGAACATATTTGTATTTGTGATAAAAGAACTTTGTCACCATATATGCAATAATTACCAACAGTGAGCGATAAGCTTGTGGACTGATATATTTCTATATTGCACAATTATGTTTATCTGACTCTTAATGAAATAGTAATTAAAGTCAGATTAGACAGACAGCGTATGGTCAGAAGAGGACTTATTAATTCTTTGGATAGTCGAAATCAATTTTGATAAGAGACATACATGTCTGAATGCTACAGAAAGCCTTGTGTCAGATTTACTGTCTCTTCCCATGTTGTGGTCAGACATCTTTTACTGATACTTGCAGTCTGCTAAATGTTTTACTTAATGCATGGATTTTTAATTTCTCAAATATTTAATAAAGCTCTTCAAAAGCAGGTTGCAACCAGAATAAATTCCAAATAAAAGAGCTCTAGATCCAGATACGGCCTATTGGACCAGTATTGGTAACTACAATAAAGACTTTTGAAGAACAGAACAGAACATATTTTTATTTTTGACTTATACATACAGTATCTCGTCAATACAAAATAAATAATATTCACATTTAAAGAAAGTAAGAAACAAAGACATAGTTTCATTTGTGTTAAAAAAAAGAAAAAAAGTAACCAAGTTAAAGTCTACTTTCAGTCCGAATGACCGCTCAGCCGACTGTACATATACTCCCCTGATCATTGAGCCATCTTGCCTACAATATTGAGCACTGCTAACATATGGCGCAGTCAAATGCAGCCGCAGTACCGACTCAGACCCTTCACAGGTACCCATTTTAACCCCTGGGTGGAGAGGAGCAATTCGCGGTACATGTCTTGCTCAAGGACATTCCTGTACATCATCGGGTATTCAGAAAAAAGTCCCCTAGTCAGACCGCTGGTCCGGCGGGGGATCGAACTCACGACCCCTGGTACCGTAGTCCAATGATGTAACCATTGGGCCACTACTAACACATTGTTTCTATTTATCAAAGAACTGACAATGCTCATTAAGGCTCTAGCTGACTTATATATACTGGTAGCGGAATTTCACCAGAGCATGTAATTGGTATATAGATTATGATTCTAAAAGTTCAGTTGGTGACAAGCAGGTTATTGCATCAATTATTAAGCACGCTGTGGCGTGCAATAATAATAAATGCAATAACCAGTAGAGCTACGTATAAAACAACACACGTGTATTTCAGTGAGACCTGTGTTAAGCGACCAAGGTTTTTACTGTACATGTTTCGCTAATGACAATAACTATTAGTTCCTGAATTGTAACTAACGCCTATACTTGTACTTATACTGAGCTATATTTCGACGGAAACATAATTATGACAGTTCTCGCTCTGTGTCTTTGTGTGTTTCTCGCCACAGTGAAGAATGTGTAATTCTTTCCCAATAAACGCGTTTACGCTAAAACTATTATTTCCATTACAAACAGTTTGGAGCCAGATCAGACGCCGGGTAACCCGGCGTCTGATCAGGCTCCAAACTGTTTGCCACCAAGATAAACATGAATATCAGAATTGTCCAAAAGTTGTTCTTTTCTACGTTTTAGTGCTTTGCGTTTGCGTACGTTTACGTTTAAACGGGAAAGAATAACGTTTTCTCCACTGTACATGTACCTCTGTTGCGTGTGTAACCCGCTCTTTCTTTCTCTCTGTATGTCTGTCTGTCTCACTCTGTCTCTCTCTCTATCGCTTTATCGTAGAACAGATTTTGCTGCAACAGAAGCCACTTTCCTTCAATCACTTGTTTTAGGCGTGGTGAATTCATATGTTATAGTAAAATACTATTTCATGTATTATTTCACATAACCACGACGAATCCAGCCTACGAACAGTGTTCGTTTGGAAAGGTCGATGACCTCTCATGAACAGCTTAAACCAGATTGACAGGAACAGCTCAAACAGTGTAGATTCGATTGAAACATGGATTTTGATCAATATCTACACTGTGTCCGTCGTCTATCAGCAATTACAGCAATTACTAATGCTAAGCTAGTATGATCTAGTGGAGTCATGTCTGGTACGTTTGGTAGTGGGCATGTGGCAGGTATTTCCACCCTCCTCAGCCTCAATCTGGTCCATATCTATCTCTACTCGCATCTCTGTAACGATAAACAGTTAACCCCTATAAACAATCTGTCGACAAATACAGTGGAGAAAACGTTATTCTTTTCCCATAAACGCATTTAAGTTTAAACTATTATTTCCCATGCAAACAGTTTGGAGCCAGATCAGACGCCGGGTAACCCGGCGTCTGATCAGGCTCCAATCTGTTTACCACTCAGTTTAAAACAGATAGTCAGGTTTGTCTTTTTCTCCATTTTATTGCCATGAGTTTGCGTTTCGTTTGCGTTTAAACGGGAAAGAATAACGTTTTCACCACTGTAACTACTTAATCCTTTACATTGCTAACTTTCCAAATTAACTCATCTATTTACTCAAAAATATCTTAATTGCAATTTGCCTTTGGAGAGGTCTAAAATTATGGCTAATAGTGGAGACGCTGACCAAAGGGTTTCTTAAGAAGTCGACTAAGCTGGTTCTACACTATTTTCAAATTAAATATATTCTTATTTTTCATACAGTACCGATTGAAGATCTAATGAAACCTATTACTATATTAATGAAACATATGTGAAAATTGTTATATTGTTAATTATTTGTTTTGTATGAAATGCCTTTTGTTGTATGTACTTGTATATCGTATGTTGAGGGCCTTATGGAAGATTGGTCTTTACCACATGAGTTCTCTCGTTAAATATAGTCTTTATTATTATTATTATTATTATTAAAATGAATCATAATATACAGTAAAACCTCTAAGTTATGACCACCGGAAATAGATTAAATGAGAATATTTGAGACAGGTGACAGCTTAAAGCAAACTGAGAGTAAAGCAGATACATGTACGAGGTTTAATCTCATAGTGGCCGTAGTAGAAAGGTTATACTGTAGGTGACAGTAGAATGAAGGTCAACTCTACATCAGCTTGTCCCTGTACGTTTTTTCCTGCATTGACCCGGCTTCTGTTTTCAGATGTCACACATTAGATCAATGAATAACATTTAACAGTTAAACCTCTCTATTACGATCACTGAAAAAAGGGTAATTGAGTCTATACAGTGTAGAATCTGTTATTCTTTCCCGTTTAAACGCAAACGTACGCAAACGCAAAGCACTAAAACGTTGAAAAATACAACTTTTGGACAATTCTGATATTCATGTTTATCTTGGTGGCAAACAGTTTGGAGCCTGATCAGACGCCGGGTTACCCGGCGTCTGATCTGGCTTCAAACTGTTTGCACTGCAAATAATAGTTTTAGCGTAAACGCGTTTATTGGGAAAGAATAACGTTTTCTCCACTGTACATAACAACAAGATGATTATGACAGTGTCAAGTTTGTTGGCTTCTCACCTTTCTTGCTGGTGTCATTACGTGTAACGCCATCCTGCTGGCTCTGATCTAGCAGTAGTTGTCCCTGATCTGCTAACCTAGACGAATGATACAGTGGAGAAAACGTTATTCTTTCACAATAAACGCGTTAAAGCTTAAACTATTATTTCCATTGCAATTAGTTTGGAGCCAGATCAGACCCCGGGTAACCCGGCGTCTGATCAGGCTCCAAAATGTTTGCCACTCAGATAAATTGAAGAGTCAGGATTATAAAACAGTTGTATCACTCAAGGTGATAAAAACCCCCACTATGCAGCACTCTGTCACACTCTGCAGACGTTTTCAATGAGGTTTGACAATGGCAGGGTGCTGCCACCATCATAAAAACTTGGAAAATTTATGGCAAGTATCAAGTGAATCAGGTTGAAAGTGAAGGAGTTCGCCGTACAAGATTTTGCCTGCCAATTTCAAGACCAATTTCAAGGCCAAAGGTCAAGGTCACAGAGATTTGAAATGTGTGTCTTGCACATCTACTACTCCTGAGTAACATTTATGCAAAGTATCAAGTGAATCAGGTTGAAAGTGAAGGAGGAGTTGAAAGTACAAGATTTTGCCTGCCAATTTCAAGACCAATTTAAATGACAAAGGTCAAGGTCACAGAGACCTAAAATGTGTGTCTTGCACATCTACTACACCTGAGTAGCATCTATGCAAAGTATCAAATGAATCGGGTTGAAACTGAAGGAGGAGTTGAAAGTACAAGATCTTGCCTGCCAATTTCAAGACCAAATTTAAGGCCAAAGGTCAAGGTCACAGAAACCTGAAATGTGTGTCTTGCACATCTAGTACACCTAAGTAACATTTATGGCAAGTATCAAATGAATCGGGTTGAAACTGAAAGAGGAGTTGAAAGTACAAGATTTTGCCTACCAATTTCAAGACCAATTTCAAGGCCAAAGGTCAAGGTCAAGGTCACAGAGACCTGGAATTTGTGTCTTGCACATCTACTACACCTGAGTAACATCTATGCCAAGTATCAAATGAATCGGGTTGAAACTGAAGGAGGAGTTGAAAGTACAAGATTTTGCCTACCAATTTCAATACTAATTTCAAGGCCAAAGGTCAAGGTCAAGGTCACAGAGACCTGAAATTTGTGTCTTGCACATCTACTACTCCTGAGTAACATTTATGCCAAGTATCAAGTGAATCAGGTTGAAAGTGAAGGAGGAGTTCAAAGTACAAGATTTTACCTGCAAATTTCAAGACCAATTTCAAGGCCAAAGGTCAAGGTCAAGGTCATAGAGACCTAAAATTTGTGTCTTGCACATCTACTATACCTGAGTAACATTTATGCCAAGTATCAAATGAATCGGGTTAAAAGTGAAGGAGGAGTTGAAAGTACAAGATTTTGCAGACAGACCGACTATTTCAAGGCCAAAGGTCAAGGTCAAGGTCATAGAGACCTAAAATTTATGTCTTGCACATCTACTATACCTGAGTAACATTTATGCCAAGTATCAAATGAATCGGGTTAAAAGTGAAGGAGGAGTTGAAAGTACAAGCTTTTGCAGACAGACCGACGGCCAACCAACCGACCGACGGCCAACCAACCAACCAACCGACCGACCGACCGACCGACCGACAGGCTGATTCCAGTATACCCCCCTCAAACTCTGTTTGTGGGGGTATAATAACGTCTTCTCCACTGTACACCAATGTATATATATCAGTGAACATTTAATCATGATACATGTATCAGTGTTAACAGTTGTCCCGTTACATGTATATAGGCTTAAGCGTAGTGACTTGAATTGACTTGGTCCCTTACATGTAGCTCTTAGCGTAGTAGGGTGTAGATAAAACAGCTTAGGAAGGAACTGACCAGACTCCAAACTGTTTGCAACTCCAAGTAAAATACATACCCAGAATCATCAATAAGTTGTTATACATTGTATTTTACATTTTCTTGCAATGGGATTGGGTTTCGTTAGCATTTAAACGGGAAAGAATAATCAGTATCTGGACCCGAAATGTTAGACACTAGTCTTGAGGTTTTTTGATTAAAAGAATATTCGTTTGACAAAGATTGCAGATGACGTTTTCAAAGCAGACATTCAATTACTACAGCAGAACATCTACTTACTTTTTCTTTTTTCTTGTCCAAACTCCCCAAATGAGTACTATAACTCCACCAAAACATATAGCAAGCACGTGGGTTCCCACCAGGAAAGCAATTTTCCACCCTACATGTATGAAAATAAAAATCCATTGGTGTGCATCGACAGGTATAACGTAAAAAACCCGTTATTAGAGTATTATGACAAGGAAATGAGATCAAATTTTCGGTGTTTTTAAACTAGGTGGGTATTTAAAGCAAGACTGAATCGTCCCCTGTGTTCAATTAAATCAAATTACATGTTTTATTTCCCCGATATAGGAGATTCGCGTAGCATTTAAATATAAATAACTTGCATATAATGAAAATCAATACAACTGCAAGCACTTTTCCAATATCAGTAAACCCCCTCTGTAACGCGCACTAAAATTAGTCTAGTAAAGTGTATGAAAGACAGGCTGCTTAAAGCAAGGTGAAAGTAAATAGAAAGCTCCAAAGGAGCATACTGTTTTACGTTAACCTTCCTTAAAGGAGCCACCTGCTTTTAACACCAAACAATTAACACAATTTAATGGTAACCGTAGTAATAGCGAGGCTCTATTGCATTCTGTGACGCTCCCGTTGTGTGTCGTTAGTCGTTACTGTAACCCATTTGTGCTTAGCGTCCTATAACAGGGACATATGCACACAGTGTAGACTCTGGTCAGAGTCTACACTGTTTGCTAATAGGTATTTGAATAAAACGAGATGAAAATTTAGATCAGACACCCCTAATGTCAAACATGGATTAACCCAGTATGCATGCATAAGCATGGAATAATCCGTTCCAACACCAGAACGTTCGTTGTCTCTTTTAAGTTCTAAAATGTAGGTTTAAGGGTAATTTTATCTGCAGAAATGTCGATATGATGAGCAAATAGTTAGGACCATGATTTGATGTCGGGTTAGTTTTTGCATCCCATCAGGATTTAAACCTTTTGCAAATTTATGTACACTCGGAGTAAGATGTTCCATCATGACTATTTTTAGACTTGGGGAAAACCCTTACGAACTTTTTTTAAATGAGGCGACCAATGGGTTATCCTAGTCAGGTACCCAATTAACTCGACGTCTGATCTAGATCTGAACGAATTGTCATTCGTATATTATAAAAAAGAAACTAGTAAATTCTAGAAGCACATAACATTTTATTATACGTTTTATTTCAGTGTTCAAATGAGTCTAATAACCAGATAACAATTTCCTATGAGAATAAAATCCCAGAACCACAAGGTAGGAAGTATCTCGGGTGCCTGGTCTAAAATTTCATTTTCGTTTTGATTTATATTGAAAATCCTATCAGGAAACAGTGTAGCATTATGCGAAGTCTGATTAGAATCGTGCTGGCTGAATATCAAACTAAAAGCGTCTAAAAACAGAATCTCCACTACATTCAATGAATGGTCGCTTTAACCCATTTTATAGGCAAACAGGTTTAATCTCAGATTGTGGGGCCTGATCGGAGATCAAAACTGTTTGCTGCAAAGTCAATATTCTATCAGAAACTGCTAAAATCTTTTGCAAATATTTGAGTTATACCCGCTGCAGACGACAGTTTAAAATGGCCGTCAAATATTACCCAGCATACAATGGGTTAAATAAGAATAACTGTAATACGTAAAAATTGTACACACCTTGTGTAGAACTATGTTGACTATGGTCTTCACATGGAGGCAAGTGTGCATGCTGGGATGCTTTTGTTGTGTCATCTACAAAATAATTCAAACCACTTCTTCATATATATTTACAGCGCCGTTCAAACGAAAAAAAGCGCAAGCGCAATACAATTCAATTTGAATAATTTTGTTTTGAAATATCTTAAGATCTATTTAAAAATAAGTGGCTAACATTATTCAGCCAAATCTTATTACAAACTGTTTGCAATGGAAATAAAATTGTTTTTGCGTAAACTTAATAATTGGGAGATAATAACTGTACAACATGATTCTTATTAAAACTAAATCAGTGTAGATGTTCAAGTGATGAGTGACTAAGTCTAAATTCGAGTAAGTATTATTAGTAAGCCACCATTCAAAAGAACAGCTATTGGCAGACTATGATACGCGTGGTTGTTTAAGTAACTAATTACTCCATAGATACGCGTTTTAATTAATTGAATTGATGTTATTCTTTCCCAATAAACGCGTTTACGCTAAAACTATTATTTGCAGTGTAAACAGTTTGGAGCCAGATCAGACGCCGGGTAACCCGGCGTCTGATCAGGCTCCAAACTGTTTGCCACCAAGATAAACAAGAACTATCAGAATTGTCCAAAAGTTGCAATTTTCTACGTTTTAGTACTTTGCGTTTGCGTACGTTTGCGTTTAAAGGGGAAAGAATAACAGATTCTCCACTGTAACACGTGATTAACTAACTTTTGCCTGAATATTGTAATGAACCCTCCCTAAGTTTGTGCTGGAAGGATTCAATATAGATATAAAGGACCTGGGTGATCTAAGGACACAGCAGAACATTTCATTATGCAATAGCAAACAGTGCAGACCCTGATGAGACGCCGCGTGACACGGCGTCTCGTCAGGGTATACACTGTTTGCCAAATTTCACTTAAGAACATGTAGACACCAGGCATAAATGATTAGCACTTACTTTTACCAATTACTCCACAGATATACTTGCACCCCTTCGGTACATTTTTATCTCTACATATCGCCTCGCACGGGCTGCACTGTCTTATCAAACTCTCAGTATTACAAAACTGAGTAGGAAACGTACAATTATCTGCAAAGCACTGATACTCAAATTCCGGAATATCATAAGTCACGCCGGCCGTGAAAAGTCCAGCGAAAATCAGAAATATCACAACAAACATCTTGTCATACATATCTAGGACTGAATGGTTTTTTCAAGACCTGTACACAACTAGTTAGTCCATTGCATCATCTACAGGGATTCTGAGATTACGCGTGAACTTCTGGTTTCCCACATTTCGTCAAGGCTATATTTAGATTTAGGAAAAATCACTGAGCCTCACATATATAGCAATTGATTATCCTGATCAGATATCGAGTAACTCGGCGTCTAGTCAGGATCCAAACTGTTTAATACCCACATTGACGTCAAATCTAAATTTTAAGAAATAACAGCAGACGACAATTTCTAATCCGACGACCATCCTTTTTCCCAGTATGACTCACACGTTGTGTTAACACTTTCATTGCTTTATAGTTGGCTTTGTTTGGATACAGATCAGACGGCTTGTACAACGACATCTGATCATGATTCAAACTTTATGATACTCATACATATATCTCTTAAGTCATGCTACCTTAAATCTAATTTTGAAACGATATGGTAGTCTTTGGTAGACAAGGAAGACAGCAATATTGAAGCAGACTGCCTGTAAACTGAGTGATGGGAGAAAAACCCTACGATTAATTTGCCGATGGGTTACATGAAACTCATAACATATTACTCGAGTTCGTAGGCAAGGTTCTTGTTTGACGCATAAATCAATAACTCAGGATTTGATCTGGATTCTTAACTCGTACATGTATGTGTGCACAGATAACAAGGGAGGTAACTTAACTTAATTGCTTAAAGTCTTATAGCTAGAGTTACTTCCCTTATACCGAAAATGACAGTTTTAGGTATGGAACTAGGCTCTCCTATGTAATTCATATAAAATGTGTCTTCTTCAGGGTAAAAAATTGCCAATTTTTACAGCCTAGCCAGATGCGTATCTTTATTTCCCCAAAATATACATTCATGCATAACAGTAACATGAAGGAAAAAAGGGCTCATGTGTTATGTAAGAAAACTATACTTCAATAACATGACTGGGGTTCTGATACCCGTTGAAAGAGGCACCGGGACATGTCACCTCAGCCCACATAATCTCTTCATTGACCCCCTCTAGCATACAGTGGAGAATGTGTTATTCTTTCCCAATAAACGCGTTTACGCTAAAACTATAATTTGCAATGCAAACAGTTTGGAGCCAGATCAGACGCCGGGTAACCTGGCGTCTGATCAGGCTCCAAACTGTTTGCCACAAAGATAAACATGAATTATCAGAATTGTCCAAACGTTGCACTTTTCTACATTTTAGTGCTTTGCGTTTGCGTTTAAACGGGAAAGAATAACGTATTCTCCACTGTAACATAAATGCTTTGTATCTATTGTCCGGCACACTTGTATTACATCAAAAGCACAAAACAGTAAATGTCTAATGACAAAATGCCAGTTTGAGGCAAAACAAGTTGGCACTATATCTCGGGGGAACTACTTTCAACTGGATGACGCAGCACTTTCGGTCTATTTGGTATTCCGTAACATATATATTAAGGTAAAGGTAAAGGCTCTGTTTAGTATAGTGTCACCCCTATTGAAAGGGTCAGTCAGTTTTGACTTATGATACACTTGTCTTGCGCGCACAGTACCTCCCGAAACCGTTCTCTTATTGCCGAGCGCCTGACAGAGATGGGCCTACGGTAACAATTCGCTTAACTAGCTACATGTAGCGGCTCACCATCCGACCATATCAGTTCAAACTTCCAACCCCGACTCCAGTATCGGATTCCGGCGCCGGAATTCGAACATTCTATCTCCCGCTTCCGATGCGGAAGCCCTAACCACTAGGCCATATAATTGATGGTTTCAACCTTTGGAATCAACTATAGGCAGCGTCGAGTTATCAAAACTTTGACTCAGTCTTTATCCGCTCAAGAAAGCAACACTCAGTAATTATCGTAAGACATTTACCAGTTCCTTTAAAGTGAAAAACAATCGATTAATTTTGAAAACTGTTTTAGAAGAAAAAGTGAAACGATTTAAAATAATAAACTTCTAGTGAATGCACATACATGTAACACTCTGAAGTAAATATATTGATAATAAAATTAGTAGATTCTACTCTTATTGTCTTTTGTGTACGAATGGTAACGGTTCGTTTCGGCCCTTGGTAGTTTCAGCCTAGGTTGTATATCGGCCTAATTTTAGGGGTAGGTCGTTTCGGTCCATTTGGTGGGTCGTTTTCGGCCTAACATTTCTATGGAAGGCCGGTGCGCCATGCTAAATGCTAAATGCGACTTGCTATATATGCGAAATGCGAATCGCGAAATGCTAATTAAGTACAAAACTCTATTAGGGTGTGTTTAATGCTTAATGCTATTTGTAAAATGCCAAATGCTAAATGCTGATTGCGAAATGCTTTTTGTAAAATGCCATTTGCGAATTACAAAAATGCTAAATGCGAATTTCACAAATGCTATTCGCAGATTCCTTAATGCCGAATGCGAATTGCTGTACTAAGGCCAAACAAAAATACCTCTGTTTCTGGTAACCCGACCAACCCTAAGGCACTTTGAACATTATAAAAGAGTCATAGTATTCACGTGATGTGAAAAATGACCGTTTAATCTTTCAACAGCGACCAAAATGTTCAAAATGGCACCCAAGATGGCCACCATAAGCATAGAAATATCACGCACATACTAATTTGTACAATAATTTTCTTATGGTTTAACTACAAGTGATTACAATGCACTTTGAACGTTAAAATAGAGTCATACTGTTCACTAAATGTGAATAAAGTCCGGTTTAATCTCATATAACGAACACAATGTTCAAATATGGCGTCCAATATGGCAGATACAACTTTATAACTGTCACGAAAATACTTTCTTTAATTAAAAGTGGTTCCTTTATTGTCGACTAAAATATGGCAATGCACTTTTGATAGTACAAAAGGGATATCTTATACACTTAATGCAAATAAAGACCGTTTTACTCCTATTCAGTGAACAAAATGTCCAAAATGGCGACCAAGATGGCCACCACAAACAGAAAATCAAAGGCACTTACTATTACCTTCTTTTTCTTATACATGTAGTTTGGCTATTATCAGTAAGGGCTGTATGAACTTTCACCCTTACTAAAAGAGACATGTTATTCACTAAATGTGGATAAAGACCGTTGAACCCTTGTACTCAGATTAAAATAATCAAGATTGCGTACGAAATGGCTGCCACAAATATGAAATGTCAAAAAGATACTTACAGTTACAAATGTTTTCTTATAGTTTTAATAAAAGTGAAGACAGTCCCTTCAAACATTACAATAGGGGCTTATTATTCCTTTTATGTGTATACATATTTTTTTAATCGTCTTACTGCTTTGACCCATACAAAAAGAGACACGTTATTCACTTAATATGAATAAAGACGGTTTTTAAAACCTTTCTATTCCAAACAAATATTCAACATGGCGTCTAAGATGCCACAAATATAGAACGTTAGGAGCGTACTGACTCTTACAAATGCTTTCTTATGGTTTGATAAGATGTGATGGCAATTGACTTCAAACATTACAAAATGGACGTAGTATTCATTTTATGTGATTGAAATCTGTTAAATTCTTCTGCTGCGAGCAAAATATTAAAGATGGCGTCCAAGACGGCCGCCATGTCACAAACTATTACTAACATACAAACATACAAACTTACACTTTTTGATGGTTTGACTGAAAGTAATGACAAATGACTTTGAAAGAGAGAGAAAGGTATATTATTATTTTATGTGTGTCAAGACTTTAATCCTCCTGCTGACATTAATATACTCAAGATGGCTTCCATGATTGCCGCCATAAATCTAAAGTATCATACTACTACATATTTTTTACAGCTTCACCAACAGTGATGACAATGGACATTCATTATCACAAAAGAGACATAGTATTCACTTTATGTGTATAACAAAAGTTTAATCCTTTTACTGGAGGCAAATTATTCAGATGGCATCTCATTTTTTTCTCATGGTTTGACGAAATATTATGACAATGAACTTTGAATATTACAAAGAGGCTTGTATTCCATTGGCTTAATATGTATAAGAACTACTGTACATGTATTTTAACTATCTACTGCAAACAGAATATTTAAATTGATCTCCAACATGGCCTCCACAAACCTAATATATCACCGTTTTACTATTATATTTTTTTTCTTATGGTTTGATTCAAACTGATGCAAATTTACCTTTTATATGACAAAAGAAACATGTTAACTTACAGTATAGAAAGACTGTTTTATTCATCTACTGCCAACAAAATTATTGTCTGTTAATTTCTGTCTATGGTTCAAAATAATTGTAATGTTGCCTATGAGTAACATGGTTGAGATACTTATGACATGCTTAGTTACTGAACATCTCATCCAAGTTGTTTGCATGTATATATATTGTAAGAAACAAGGATAAGGGTTCATACAAGTTGTGTGCACTAACAAACATTGCCGAGAAAGAGGTCAAGGACAACTTGTACGGTCCACTTCAGACAGTTCAAGACATGATGTCATACTGTTATTAGGTGACTTCAACGCATGAGTTGGAAGGAGCAACAGTACATAGCAAGATTCATGAATCAAAATGGAACAGACAACTTCATAGGAGTGAAAAGCTTATTAGACAAGGTAAAGACGACGAGTTCATCGAAGGCGGTATCCTCTTTTCACACTAGACTATCAAAATGTTCAAATGGGCATCGCCTGACAGAAACAGCAACATTCAGATAGAACACATTATCGTTATCAACAACAGCAGGGTTTCTCTTTAAGATAAAGGGATGCGGCAAGCAGACGTATATTGACCATAACGTAGTAGCTGGCCGTCCAGTTGAGAGCGGATGATACCAGTGACGGCGTTTTTAGTGACAGAACCGACAGTTAAGGACATCTACGATGTCAGGCTGTAAATCATATTCAGTATTCTTCAGAAGGACACAACTTCAACTATTAATTGGCAGCTTCCGAAAAGCCATATTTGAGACAGCTGCTACACCATGGCACACAAAAAATACAAATGTTAGTGGATATCTGCAGACACCTGTACGATAATAGTTGAGAGAAAACAGTTTTAGGATCAATTTCTAGATGCCAAGTCACAAATTTTACAAGAGGAACCTGTTGCATTTTACGCGTCCAACAATTTAGAAGGAAAGTCTAAAAATTCAGCTAGGGAAGAGAAACTGTTAATTGACATGCAGTACCGGTATGTGCAGAGATCACTGCTGAGATTCAAAACATAATGACAATCTACCAAACTACCAAGAAACTTAAATTGTACAAAGGCATACTTCAAAGCCCGTCAGTAAATGACTTTCTTGATACAGATGAGGCAATAGAACTCTAACGGTGGGGAGAACAGTTCCAATGTATTCTTTACGGCCAAAATCAAAATCATACATACCTGCAGAAATAACTAAGGTGGTTAGGGATCTTTACATTAACGTGGAATCTATCACATTACAGGCGGTCCCGTATGCCTATGAATAAGAAGCCCCCTGGAGAGAATGGAGTATTTGTTGGCTTGCTGCAAGTTGAATATTTGCAAAAACAACGGCTATTGCTACTTATTCTTCAAAACATTTTGGGACAAAGTGGATATACCAGATGACTGGAAGAAAGAAATCCTAATGAAACTGTCCAAGAAATGTGAATCGGGAAACTGCAACAACTGGTAAAACATTACACTTTTTCTCTCACCAGCAATCTTTTTAGTCATATCATTTTCAAATGTGTAACGGTGGCGGTTGACAACATATTGCATCGAAAACAGGCAGGTTGTAGAAAAGAAATATCATCCATTGACTGCATCTCTTGCACATATCTCAGAACAGTTAGTCAAAAATAGTTGGTTGATATATTATGTAGAACGATGTCGGACTATTATTCAGCAGATACCAGGACCCTTAACAAGACAGAGATATGGTTCTAAGTGTGACCGCCGATATTATAGGTCTGAACGTCAACTCAGAGAAGACACATGTCCTGACAATCAATACCACCATCTAAGGGAGGTAATAGACCACTGCCAAGGCGGTATATGTGTTCGCTCTCGCAATTTTGCTTATTAAGCAATTTATCTATTTCATAGTCAGCCTAAATTAGGTATAAAGTGAAATACAGTGTATTTGATAGGAATTTGGATTTCTAAAATCGGACAGATTAATCGACGTCAAGGTATGTCTAGAAAAAACTTTTGTTGACGATGGCCCGAGCGGTTTACACAACAAATATGTATGGCGGAGTTCCAATCGTTTTCTTGCAAGAGAAAAGCTTGTTTGGTCAGCGAAAACCGCTCCAAAATGAATGGCTTAAGCATATAGAACTGTATGAAGCATTGTCAAATGTTATTGATTCCACACACTTGACCGGTCTCCAAAGGGTAAATGGGATGTGGAGAATATATGTTGACAATTTAGATGACAAGGTGTCCCTTATGGCGGAAGGCGTTCGCTTAAGGGGGAAACACATCCCAGTCCTAAACACAAACCCTCAACGTCTTGATGGTGAGGACACTACAAGTATCCGAATCAAAAACATTCCCCTGTCTGTTGAAGATGGTGTTATTTCCAGGCCTTTAACTCTTAAAGAAATTGAGGTTATCTCACAAAACAGGGAAAAGTTAAGGGTAAATGGGCGTTTGACCAACTGTGAAACCGGTGATCGAGTTTTTATTGTAAAAACTTCCACCCTTAAGGATCCACTACCACAGTTCATGTCTTTCGGTAAATTTACTGGCCGTGTCATCCATAGAGGCCAAGAAACTGTTGATCGTAAGCATGACCAAGACTGCAAAAAGTGCCTAGAAAAAGGGCACCATATAAGGGACTGTCCCAATGACTGGAAATGTATTGACTGCTTACAATCTGGTCATAAAAAGGGTCAGTGTAACTTGACCAACAACACCGATGACATCCATTCGGAACAACCTCTGGTAAGGCAAACTACACCCACTGCAAGTCAGGACTCGGACGTGCACGAGAAAATTGAATCTTCGCGTGAAAAAGACACTGACTATACACCTCATAAAAACAAAAAACGTCCCAAAAAGAAGGGTAAATCGTCGTACGGTCAGCAAAGAATTGATGCATTCTGTATATCAAACGACAACAAACATATCACCCCAAATAAAGCAAAACAGTCGGCAGTTTTAGACCGATCTCCGCCTACCCCGGCCGAAATATTGAACGACACCACGAAAAAATCACGGGCAGGCAGGGATTACACAGACGAGTCGTATAGCGAATCGTCTGCTGAAGACTGATATGCATTGTAAACTAATGTTTACTCACAATTTAGACCTGTATATTGTTAAACGGACTCAGAGACTGATTACGATACTATTATTATGCAGCAATGTAACTGCAGCATATTTAAAATATACATGTAGATAATAGAAACATCGCTACCCTTGCGCTACAAAAGCATGCATGCCTGAGTGAGGCATGTATGCCATCGTATTGCTTTGAAAGCGTAAAAATAAAAATATATATAAACTATAACTATAATCCTTAAACTACAATGTATGCTTGTATGTATAGATGCATGTTTATTTACATGTACACATGTAAATGTATGTACATGCGCATGCACATGCATTTGTATTAATGCAGGAATGTCCACATCGTTTTGTGTTTTTACGCATGCATGTGTACTTGTATTCATGAGTATGGAAGCGTGTAATGGTATTGGTTTACAGTATGTTCATTTGGAAACACATGTATTCGTACTGGTGCTTACTGCATATGCCTTAAAAGTATATAAGCAACATGTTTTCGGCATATTTGCTTTCCATCTTAATCTTGATACCTACCAGCCTTACGAGGATTATATGTTTGCAAAAGACATACGTCCACGCTTGACTGGGGTAAATTGTTGTGTTACAAATGCGTGCACTTACGATGCTTATGTGTATGCATATGTGTTTTTTATGCATATACATTACTTACCAACTGTATTTATACAGATATGTCCTCACTGTTTTTTATGTGTTTTCGTGCATCCATGAGTATGGAGGCCTATAAATGCAATGATTTACAGAATATTCAAATGGTAACACATATAATGGTATTGGTGTTTATTGCATTTGCCTTCAATATATATCAGCAATATGTTTTCGACCCCTTTGCTGTTGACCTTAACTATGATACTTATCAGTCTTACGAGGATTATATGTCTGCAAAAGACATACTTCCACGATTGCCTGTGGTGAATCTTTATGCTGTAAATGTATACACATACGATTACTTATGTTTTTATACATGTATATATGTACATGCATGTAGAGAAATACGTTGGTGCGCGAGTGCATATGCATATAAGTGTGTAAGTGTATTAATGTATGTTCTGTATGAGTATGATGAGTATATATGTGCATTTCTGGTTTCTGATATTATTAGCATGTTTGCCTTGCGACAATTGTACGCCTGCAAAAGGTATACTTTAACGCTAGCCAAACAAGAAGTAAAAGCAAAAGCAAAATATAAACATAAAACAGTTTGGTTCCACATTGCTCCAATTATTTACTTGACAAAGTATACTATATCAAAACCTGTAATATTGTGTCACGATACAATTTGCAGAACGTTTACATTGCTTACGGTAATTCTACGATATGTTAACAAGACAAACATTTATGTATAAGCCATGTCTGATCATTTCCATATAATATCTCTTAATGTCCAAGGACTTAGAGACGCACAAAAACGTGCACGACTCCAAGAATGGCTATTTCAACAAAAAGTTGATATAGCGCTCCTTCAAGAGACGCACTTTACAAATGATCTTAATTCCACCCTTAATCATGAATTCAACGAGTGGGTTCTGCTTCATTCCCATGGGGAAAGAAATAGTAGGGGTTGCTCTATTTTAATACATAAAAAGTTAAATTTTGAAATTTTAGATAAAGAACTTGATACTAATGGAAGATATGTCTTTTGTAATATCGAAACATGCAATAATGTTTATTCTATACTTAATATATACGCTCCAAACGATAGACAGTCGCGAAATTTATTCTTTGACCACGTTTCAGATGTTTTATCGGATCAATCGCAAGGCGTAAAAATATGGCAGGCGACTTAAATGAAATTCTAGAAAAAGATGACAGACGCTCTATATCCGATATTAAGCTAAACAATTATAAACTTAAAGCTATAATCAAATTACACAAATTAACGGATATATGGAGAGATTATAACCAAACAAATTATCAGTATACCTGGCGCAGAAAAAATGGAACAGAAAAAAGCCGAATCGATTTTTTCCTTATCGAACACAATGTAAAACCTTTAGTGCTTTCAACAGATATAAGACCACCAATAATACAAAGAACTGATCACCAAGCAGTCTCAATTAAAGTTAAAAGTCCATTTCAAAGAGGCACAGGTTTTTGGAAATTGAATAACTCGCATTTCGATGATGAAATATATTGCCTCAATATTGCAACAATAATTAATGACTGCAAGTCACTAGTTATTGATAGTGATACTCTACAATGGGAAATATGTAAGTATGAGCTAAAACAATATTCAATTAAGTATTCAAAGTCAAAATCAAGGACGCAACATAATAGATTAAACTACCTTGAAACGCGACTCAAAAACTTAAATACACAATTTCCTGATACAAATAACAACGATACCAAAATAGAAATAGAAACAGAAGTAAAACATATTTATGAAACAAAAGCAATAGGTGCACAAATAAGATCTCGGATACAATTTCTCGAACATGGTGAACGGAATAGTAAATACTTCTTAAATCTTGAAAAATCTCGACAAAATAGTTAAATTATCAGCTCTTTAGTTGTTAATAATAAACGAATAACTGAAAAACATGCCATCCTTAGAGAAGAGGTAAACTTTTACAAATCTTTTTACAAATCCGAAATAGATTCGACTAATATTGGTCAATATCTTAACAGTACCGACTTACATTATACTTTAAATGAAAACGAGTCGATTCTTTGCGAAGGACCTATTTCACTTGACGAGTGCTCTGATGCTATTAACAATATGAAACTTAATAAAAGTCCTGGCTAAGACGGACTCGCTGCAGAATTTTATAAAAAAGTTTTGGGACCATCTTGGTCGCCTATTGGTGAAATCCACAAATGATTGTTTTGAAAACGGAGAATTATCTAGAACACAGAAGCAAAGTATTATATCTCTTATATATAAAAAAGGTGACCCCGAAAATATTAAAAATTGGCGCCCTATTTCTCTCTTAAACATCGATTATAAGATCATTGCAAGAGTCTTAGCTCAAAGACTGCAACAGGTGCTTCCAAAAATGATCAGTCTTGATCAACAAGGCTTTATTAAAAATAGATTTATAGGTTACAACATACGGCAAATACAGGATATCATTGATTACACCGAGCAATTAAAAATAGAAGGGGCATTACTATTTTTAGATTTTAAAAAAGCATTCGATACAGTAGAATGGACACTTATGCTTGAAGTATTATCAAAATTTGGCTTCCAAGATAGTTTTATATCATGGGTAAAAGTTCTTTACACAAATATAAGTTCATCAATTATCAACAATGGCTGGCTTCAGAACGCTTCAGTATCTCACGCGGAATCAGACAGGGATGTCCTTTATCAGCTCTTATATTTATAATTGTAGCAGAAATACTAGCGACTAAAATCCGAAACTGCAGCCATTTAAATGGCATATGTATAAAAAAAGATAATGAAAATTTACACCTAACAATAACACAATTAGCCGACGACACAACTTTGTTTATAAAGAACGAAAATGAAATTCCAACAGTTTTAGAATTGGTAGATGAATTTGGAACATATTCTGGTCTAAAATTAAATAAAGACAAAACAAATGGCATTTGGATAGGATCCTTAAAATACAACAAAACAGATACAAAAATATTTGGCATTTCATTTAAACCTTATGTAAAAGCATTGGGGTATACTTTAGTAATAATCACACCGAATGTGAAACGCTGAACTGGACAAATAAACTTGAATCATGTGAACATATAATAAATAAATGGAACGGGAGAAAATTAAACTTTTATGGAAAAACCACTATTAGTAAAACTCTGATCTTACCAAAAGTATCCCATTTAATGCAAACAATATTTACACCCAAAGAGGTTATCAACAAACTGAACAGATTAGTCTACACATTCCTATGGTCAAACAAAAGAGAAAAAAATTAAACGAAACACATTAATAGGAGATAATCTTAAAGGAGGAATTGAAATGATTGATGCGGATATCTATTGTAAGACGCTTAAGATAAAATGGATAAAAGCTCTTCAAAATAACGAATCAGCTAATTGAAAAATTATACCTAAAATCATGTTTGACCAATATGGTTATAACTTATTATTATTTAAAATGAACATAGATTCAATACGATCTCTTCCAAAGGTAAAACATGAACTATCGTCTTTCTATAAAAGCGTAATTGCTACATTCATCGAGCTTAACAATACACAGAAAGTAACATCACCAAAAACATTTTATGAAGAAAACAAGTAATCTGGGGAAATCGATTTATAAAATTAAAAGGAAAATGTCTAATGTTTAATAATTGGATTAAATCTAACATCGTTCACGTTAATGACCTTTTAACAAATGGTAGAATAAGTGAATTGAGCATTCGTGATATACTAATTATTAAAAGAAACTGGTTAATTGAACTTCATCAAATACTTAAAGCTTTACCTGGTGCTTGGAGACATCTTCTTAAACAGGAAGCTTCAATCAAATCAAGTGTTAAGACATCGAATGAAATTATTATCTGCGGGAAATACAACCTGCAAAAACTATCAACCAGAGACACACGAAAATTATACATTGAAAAGATATTTGAAACGCCATATATTCATAAATTCGGGGAGAGATTATTCAAGAAACCTATTAATTGGAACTCGGTCTACTATATAATTAATAAAGATACCACTGATAATATAATTAAACAGTTTAAGATGAAACTTGTCCATAGGATTGTTCCCACGAATGAAAATTTGTTCACATGGAAGATCAAAGATAACCCATTCTGTGCATTTTGTAACGACATAGAAACTTTAGATCACTTACTTATAAAATGTGCATATACCGATGACTTCTGGAATCAGATTAAGGATATTTTCCTCAAACTTGGTATAAGCCACAACATAAGAAATCTTGAATATATGGTCATCGGTTACAAAACAGTCTTTAAAGAATATTCAGATGTAAATTTTATTCTTAGTCAAATATGTTATTCATTAAACAAAACGTATATGATAAGTGAAAGGCGGCGAACAACTATAAACATGTTCAAAATTTTCTATGATGACCTGAAAACAGCAGGCGAATATTTTAACGGTAAAAAAGAAACTCATCACCTATTTTTCAAATTTCTTAAGCATGCAACATTAGTCTAACGATAATAAGATATATAACATACCTATATATGCATGCATATATATTTATATACATGTTACACCTGTAACAGACGTGTATATACATGAGTGTAAATATATATACTTCTATACAATTTACAACCTACATAAATTGGAACTTCTTTTTTCCAACCTAGTTATTACTATGGTGTATAAATATCTACTATACTGTTATATTTCATTTCAGAATGTTATAACTCCTGATAACAAATCATATCCACAGTGAAGACAATATTTTCTGTTAACTTTCGGTTATATACTACTGTGATGTATGAACCTTGTATGTTCTTTGGTTCCAAAAACAAAAAAAACCACCATCCAAAGTTACATCGAATAATAACTGCTACGTGTCATGCTCAGACCAGTTTGGTGATCAGCATTTTAGGCCTCCATGCCAAACTGTAAAAGTACAGGGCATTCTTTTGTATTTAATCGAGAAAAAAACTCACCGTTTTCCAAAACGAGACCTGCATTCTGAAGATCTTCTGATCCAACACCATTTCGCACGAGAAACTACTCAATCAGACCGTCATGCCACCAGTTAGAGGAACTTTTCGACTTCGATTTTAGTGATTTATTGGTAATGTATACCGCATGCAACCCAACTCGCTCCACAAAGTAACCATTTAGTGGCCACCAAGGGAAAGAGGGAACAAACTGGCCCAACGAGACCTAGAGACAAAGTGTAGTAAAAAGACCCCAAGAAAAGAGAACTCAACCTATCAACAGTCCCTCATACATCAGCAGATAGATTCAAATAACGATCCATTGAAACGGCCTCAATTACCAGTCGACGCAGAGAAGATTGTACGAGTATGGGTGTCATTGATCTTGTCACTTCATATTGTAAAGTGATTTATGTATTCTTGTATGACATCTATACCTGTAAAACTGGACACTATTTGTTTTTATTAACATAATCAATTATAATGGGCTATTGTCAGTAAGCATCAAAAGCAATACAAGTTACTGTAAGACTGACGTCCATTTTGTCTACCATTTTTGTAGTTAAACTAAACATACAGATAACATTGTCACTAATTTTGAACAATTCTTAAAGCACTATCAAAAACTGAAACATAAGATAAATTTAGCAGAGGACATGTTTGTTTGCGATAGAATTATTCACATTAAGTGATCAATAGGTTTATTTTGTAATGTTTAAAGTCTGTTGTAAGCACTTTTATTCAAACCATAAGAAGGCAATTATAATACGTAGTGAGTATGTTGGTGATATTTTATATTTGTGCTGACCATTTTGGATGTCGTCTTTAACATTTTGTTTCAAGTAAAAGGGTTAAACGGTCTTTGAACATTATGAAAAGAGCATGTAATTTATGTGTATAAAGACTGTTTAACCCTTTTACTTCAAACAGAATGTTAAAAAAGGCATCCAAAATGGTTAGCACTAATATTGAATATCACCAATATACTCACTACGTATTACAATTGCCTTTGTTAAAGTCCTTTGTTCTCATTGTTAGCCAAACCATACGAAAATAATTGTTATACAATTTTCGATATATTTTCTGTTTGTGTCGGCCATCTTTGACGCTATCTTGAACATTTTGTTCGTTGTGTATGGGTAACACACATGTAGTAAATAGCGTATCCATTTTGCAATGTTCAAAATATATTGCAATCTATTTTATTAAAACTATAAGGAACCAAATTGTAATAGTATGTTCATGCATTTTATGCATGTAGCGGCCATCTTGGACGCTATATTTGACTATTCTTTTCGCAGTGCAAGGATTAAACGGTCTTTATACACAATTAGTGAATAGTATGACCCGTTTGTAATGTTCAAAGTCAATTGTTATCAATTTTAATAAAATCTTAAGAAAATAATTGTAATAATTAGTATGTATACGATATGTTTAAGCTTATTGCGGCCATCTTTGACGCCATTTTGAATATTTTGTTTCTAGTAGAATAGTGAAAATGTCAATATTAAGATTTTGTAATAATATGACTCTCTTATAACATTCAAAGTACACATCGTTTTCAGTCAAACTATAAAGACATTTATAATTATAGATAGTATTTTTATGATAATTTTATATTTCTAGGGGCCATCTTCGATGCCATATTATAACTTTTTTTGTTGGTAGTATCAGATTTAAACCGGTTTACTCACATTTAGTGAACAGTATGACTCTTTTGTAATGTTCAGCGTGTATTGTCACCCCTTTAAGTAAAACCATAAGAAAATAATAGTAAAAGTTAGTGCTTGCGTGATATTTTTATGATTATGGCGGCCATCTTGGACGCCATTTTGTACCTTTTGGTCACCGTAGAAGGGTTAAACGGTCTTCAAAGGATCTCCCCTTATTCAGATTTATTCACATCACGTGAATTCTATGACTCCTTTATAATGTTCAAAGTGCATTTGCATCACTTTTAGTCGAATAATCAGAAAACTATTGCAATAGGTAGTATGTTCGTGATATCTAATGTTTGTGGCGGCCATCTTGAACGCCATCTTGAATAGCGATGTTGGCCCACAGATATCACAACTGCAACAAGCAGTTTCATAATCTACACACTTTTACGAACATTTTGGTATATAGAAACCTTTGTTTACAGACGGAGACCGGTTAGGTGTCAAAAACAGCCCTCGATTTGCAGCACTATCAAGAAAACAACACTCAGCATCGATTAATAAATTAAAATCGGTGACTTTTAAGACATTTATTAAACTAAACAATGGAAACGATTTGAAAATGCATATTTTCTAGTAAATAAATACTACATTCTGGATAAACATTATATAAAAATAATAAGTAGGTATGGATAATTTCCGGAACAGGGAAGTGGCATTGTGCTTTGAAAAAAGCTTCTTTGAGATTCTTTAATGAAATTTAAAGACCATAATTATGTATAGATAACCTCCGAATATGTTAGAATTAATTTTCAAGTGTTTCAATCATTTACCAAAAAGAGTTTAGGCCAAATCCTGGGACTCCAGGCTCTTTACAGTATTATTCAATGTTAGAAGTTCTCTGTATGCAATGTTACAGTCAGTCTGTGTAATCAGTTATTTCATGAAATGACTGAACATTTCTGTCAGTTTGTCAAAGGACTGTTTGACTTAGTCATTTCACCAAATGCCTGAAATTTTCAGTCATTTCATGAAATTACTGAAATTAACAGGCCACTTTTACATGTACACATATTGATTATAGACCTTTAACAGGATTCAGACAATGTGTAAAAACACTTTTATTTAATTAATTCAACAGCAATTATTGTTCATTCACATCCTTTTGTTTGCATATTTTTGTTTAATTCTTAATAACTAACAATTATGTTTTAGAAACATTGCATTTTTTTTTTATTATTTATGATACTTGATTTGTATTACTTTTAATATAAATGAATGGTATAAATAGTGTAGTTTGTAATTATTAAGATACTGCTACCATTACAATGTAATACATAAAGCTAAAGTCGATTCAGTCAATTCGTGAAATGACTAAGTGAAACATTTCCAGTCTTTTCATGAACTGACTGTCTTCAGTCTGTGTAAATAAACAGCTGCAAACCCTGCTATCAAAGACATTCTAAAGAAACATTATTTTCAGTACTTTCACAATTAATCTCCTGGATTTCTTTTTATTTCGCTGCTCTGTATTTCAGTTTGAAACCATCATCAGTATTTTCAAGTACTTTGATTATCAAGAATTAATGCATGAAACGATACAATATGTTAAATAGTTTAATGACGATCGACTTTACTTACATTGAACGATTAATCAATCCGTGACTGTCCTTTGATCAACATACACATACTGTCTAGATACAGTCTTTACATTTTCTAGGATAGCTGTCTCTCATTCTTTCTTCCTCCCTCTCTCATTCCGTCTCTCTCTGTCTTTGTAGACGTGTATGTCCATCTGTCTGTCTGTCTCGCTCTGTCCCTCTCTGGTTATTTCTGTATCTGCCTCTCTGTGTATCTGACCATCCCTGTATGTGCACACTGTCAGTGTGTGTCTCTCTCGGTCTGTATATCTGTCTTTGTTTCTTTCTCAGTCTCTCTCTTTTCTCTTTCTCTCGTTGTCTCTGTCTGTCTGATTTTACAGTAATAGCAAATAAGCTTTATTTAATTGCCATTGATCATGTAGTATGCTTGGTTTATATTAACATTGGACACCCAACAAACGTCATTATAGGAGTCTTCTGATAAGGGTCTATACGATTTGTCAATTTGAACAGTTTTGTCAAAATCAATCTTAAATAGTCATAATTGGACTCGACTTAATTGGAAATTAAAACTGTCTATTTAAAATTTCAGTGGTCATCGGGATAAGCTGTGCACTTCGTACGTCAGATGGGGCAATGCACTGAGGTCAAGTACAGTGGAGAATCTGTTATTCTTTCCCAATAAACGCGTTTACGCTAATAAATACGAAAGAAGACTCAAGCAGGAAACGCAACACAAACAATACACCCATCTCTAAAGCAGAACACACACACAGCCATACCATAACAAACACACACACTATTATTTGCAGTGCAAACAGTTTGGAACAGTTTTGGTTACCCGGCGTCTGATCAGGCTCCAAACTGTTTGCCACCATTATAAACAAGAATTATCAGAATCAAAGAATATAAAAAAATCATATGTTGATGTGCATTGTTTTGCACTACGGCAATAAGGAAAAGGTGCGTCATATTCGGACTTTTTCTCAAATTTTGTCAAATTTAAAGTATCAGCGTCAGTAAAATCTATTTAAGATAAAAACAAACATGGTAATGTTGTTTGTTATTATGTATTTCATGTCTTTAGAAGAACTTTGACGTAAAGAAACTAAATCAAGACCAAACAGACACCAGATTTGAAAAATAAGAATCTCTGAATCAGCAACATGTTTTTATGGGTAATTATATTTATTTTTATGAGAAATAGTAAAAAAACACATATTTCTAGTACATGTATATAACTTTTTCTTATATTCTACTAGATGAAAGCCCATACAAAAGCAATTCAAAATATAGAAGATATTGAGTTATTAAAGAAAAAGGAGTTATATCCCTTTACAAAATTTACAAAATAGTACCATATCGATGATATTTAGATCTTCATAAATTTTACATTTGGTGCCTGTTTTGTCTTAAATTAGTTTTTCTATGAGGAAATACTGCCATATACATCGAATAAATAAAACAAAACCAAATTACCGTGTTTGTTTTCATTTGAAATATATTTTATTGAAGCGTGTTCTTTGAAAAGGACAAATAAGACAAATCAAATCCTAATCTGACAGACCTTTTAGAAATGTCCGTAGAGTCAAACACTGTACACCAAAATGTACATTTTCTATTTTTCCATCTTAAATAGTTCTTCATAACAAAGCCATCATATAATGCTTTTATAAACTTTGAAACTTTCACAAATTCATGAGTTTAACACACCCTTAGGATATCTATCGATGTCAAACTATTTGAGTGAACAGCACTAGTCGATCAGTCAGTGCGGCAAAGGAAGTTAGGCACTTCCGAAAATTACACAGGTAATTTCAAATCGCTATGAGTTATGGAAAACAAAATAGAATGAATCATCCAGAGCATTGAAACAACCTTTTTAGTTGTATTGTATACAGGGAATAAGATTCTAGTCGCATAGAGTTTATTAATACTCGTGTACCAACTTTACATATTGATATCTAGAATGCGCTGTTTTATCATATTATAATTAGGCTGATTAAACATAAAATGATTTTGGAATCGCCAAACGTCATACATTCCAATTTCTGAAAGTATAGTTTTTATTTGAAAAGCCCAAATTGCATTGCTATATGATACATCATAATCTGCATCAGTTTTCAAGATATCATAAAAAAGCTGTATAAATGAATTTTGTATTATCAATGGAGACCTTCCTGATTCTTCATATAACCGACAAGATTTGTAGACTTTTTCACAAATAAGAGTTTTCTTAAAAAATCCAATGCATCAATTCTATATCCTTGCTTTTATGGTAACCCACACGGATGAGCTATTTGATTGTTGAACGAACAAAAGTATCAAATAGTTTACAGTTTTCTATGACATCTAATTCTAGTTGATTGAATACAATAAACATATTACACGATTACTATGTTTTGCTAGTGTAATGTATGGTCAGTTTCCTTATTTAAACAAATGCATTCCTACAGTGGAGAAAACGTTATTCTTTCCCAATAAACGCGTTTACGCTCAAACTAGTATATGCAGTGCAAACAGTTTGGAGCCAGATCAGACGCCGGGTAACCCGGCGTCTGATCAGGCTCCAAACTGTTTGCTACCAAGATAAACATGAATTATCAGAATTGTCCAAAAGTTGTACTTTTCTACGTTTTAGTGTTTTGCGTTTGCGTACGTTTGCGATTAAACGGGAAAGAATAACAGATTCTCCACTGTATATACTTAAAAGAGTTGACTATCTCAAAAAATGTAATGTTGTTTGTAAAAGTATGCTTACTATGGGCCCCTTTTCAAATATGATTATTTTCGTCTAAGTAGTGTTAATTATTAGGCCCCATATCAAGCAATAACGTTCAAGGTCATTTTGAAACTACTGTTAGGCCTCTGGTGTTTCAGTAAACCGCACTGCAACGTCACAGAAGAGAATGATATATATCTTAATTTCATTTGTACTAAATAAACCATAAATAGATATTTGTTTAAATGTTTTGCAATAAATATTTCACAAAAGTAATAACATAAGACTGAATCTCGGATCGTCTTGCTTTTGTTACTAGAAACTCTGGGATTTTGCTTTATATAAGATTTTACAGCATCGTACATTGATTGAATAGCCTTTACAAACTGTGAGCTTACATGTTCTTGTTTTAGATTTGCCAAATATATAGTGTATCTAGAGAATCAAAGCATTTTTCACAGTCCACAAACGTGCAGTACACTGTTTCTTTGAATTCAAAGTTGTTCAGGTTATGGCATTTAATGCAAAAATACAATTCACCGTTGATTTGCCTTTATAAAAAAACAAATTGATTTGGTATTATTTTATTGTGTATTAGTTCAAATTTAGTTAATTTAATTAAAAGAGATTGAGAAAATAGTTTAACAATGGTAATTATGGTAATGTTTAAGCTCCTCTTTATTACCTCCCTGAAATATTGGTACAATATTGCCTTCGCCCATGATTCGGGATATTTCCCTTTAGCAAATATTCGGTTTAGTAGTTTGAGCATGACATTTTCAAATGTCCTCAAGTGAAGGTTTGAACACTTCAATTATTTATATATCAATATCACCGCTTAACGTATTATACATGTAGTTTGGAGAAAACACTATCTGCTTTTAAGTCATTAAGAGTAGTGCAATCATCCAATTTTAAATCAGAACTAATAGAGTCGCTGTTGTCGCTCGCTATATATCGCCATTCATATTATGAGAACTATAAAGGTGTTTAAAATGACCAAACAAGGTGTTGACGTCGAGAGTTTCAGTCAAACAGTCTTTTTTGTATTGTTGTTTTATAGTATTCCAAAACATTTTTGCGTTTGGTTTACTCAAATTTGTGAGATAATTGTGTTTATGTTGCTTGTATTTTCTCTTTTCTTTCCTTTTTATTTAATTGTGTTGTATTTGTTTTAATGCTTTGAAATCGTGTTAAAATCTGAAATCTGTCTTATATTCTTTTCTGGCATTATAGTTAACATCATATCTAATAATTTGAGTGGCAAATAGTTTGCTCGATGTCTGATCTGACCCCATACTGTTTGTAGTGGACATAAAGACCTTAGCGTGAAGCCATTAATTTAGAAAGACTAACTCAATACAATAGAGAAAACAATGTTACAGCGCTCCCTCTCTACAACGACACCCAATGGGAGACAACAATTATGTGTGTTGTTCGGAGGGAGTCGTTATAGGGAGGGACATTTGCAAACAGCTTGAATCCAGATCAGACGCCGCGTAACGCAGCGTCTGATCTGGATTGCAACCGTGAATAGGTTGGCCATAATTGTCATGTTATGGGAACTGCGGCAAGATTCGTTGTAAGGAGGGAGTCGTTGTTGGGAGGGTCGTTGTAGAGAGGGAGCACTGTATTTCCTATTTAAACGCAGACGAAACGCAAAACGCTTATAATAAAATGCAGAAAATTGCATTTTTTTAAAAAAAATTATCAATGTCTTTGCTCGCCAACACCCGGTTGTTAATGGTAGAGACCCGGACCTGTCCCGGATGTGCCGGTAAAGCTCCGGCATTCCAATACATTGCCCGGCATTCCCCGGATTAAGCCGATTATGGTTCTCTGTCATGGTGACTCTCGGTTACCTCCAATTGTATTAAACATTTAAAATCATCCGTGGATGCTTGCCGGTGCGAGCCGAGTGAAGACGGTTCATCCCGGATCCTCCCGGTTGCCCCCGGTGCAACCATGGCTGTAGGCCCGGTGACTCCCGGTGACCGCCGGTCCGCTCAACTTAGACTCACCGGGGGCCAAATCCGGGACAGACAGTAAGAACGGGGCTTAAAGCCGCATTGTGTTTTTGAGAAACCTGCATACAACGGTTGTTTGGGGTCCCATTTGAACTACGTGGGACGTGATTCTTTCACAAAAAACCGGTTGTATCTAAGAAATTCGCTTTTTAAATTTTATTTATAATATTTTGGTGCTGCACAAATTAAAGAGCATCCCTTGTGAATGGAAAGAAGGACAACTCTGTAAATACAGGGCTCCAGATAACGGAAGTATTTCGAAAACTATAATCTTTATTTATGCTTTTAAACCCAATGGTGTCATACTCATTAAAATTGTCTCGAAGAGACGGTTTAATCAGTAGTAACACCATAACATTCGGTGCTGAAATGAGTGAGAAAATGTTAGATTAGTTCAGATTACTCTCGCTTACATCTATAGCTGGAGCACTGGAAATGACCCTGTTAACCCTTATTCTGCTGCACAGACGTCTGCTTTGACATTGTCGTCTGAAAAATGTGTTCAGTTTAGATTTATGCATTGTTTTAATTAAACAAACCTTAAGACGAGTGTCAAACAGTTTGGATCCAGATGAGACGCCGCGTTACGCGGCGTCTTTTTAGATTCAAATAGTTTGCAAACTCCTAAAAGTTACGACCAGTAGGCACAGGGTTAAACACTATGATATCCAATAACAACATGTACATTATTATTCACTAGGGGTAAACGATAAAACAAACTACGGATAATCTATATCTAGAGCTTGCTGAAAATGACTGTTTCAGCCTTGTACGCTCTCTAATTCAAACACTTCTTTTTGGATCTTCACTAAACTTGCTACAAATGTTTATTAGTATAGAATCTAGGTCAGGTTCAATAACTAGCAAAATCGCATAAGGCATGTCTGAGTTATTGCCCTTGAATAATTAAAAAATGAAATTTTTAGTCATTCAAGGGCAATAACTCCAACATGCCTTGTGCGATTTTGGTAGTTAAGATGACTGACCTAGATTTTATATTAATAAACATTGTCAACAAGTTTGGTGAATATCTGATATAAACTGTATGTGTTAGAAAGCAAAAAATGCTGAAACATTCATTTTTAATACTTAAAGGGCCAAAACTCAGACATGCCACATGCGATTTTTGTAATACATTGTAATCAAACTAGACCTAAATCTTATATAATTAAATATTTTCAGCAAGTTTAGTGAATATCCGATAAAAACTGTGTGTGTTAGGGTGCAAAAATGACTGAAACAGTCATTTTTTATTAATAAAAAGGCAATAACTCAAATATACCTTATGCGATTTTAGTAGTAATCAACCTAACCTTGATTTTATATCAATGAACATTTTCAGCAAGTTTGGTGAAGATCCAATAAAACGTATTTGTGTACGAGAGCAAAACTTGCTGAAAACAGTCTTTTTTTAATACATAAAGGGCAAAAACTCAGATATGCCACATGCGATTTTAGTAATAATCAAACTATACCTAAATTTTATATGAATAAATATTTTCAGCATGTTTGGTGAATATCCGATAAAAGCTGTTTCTTTTAGAGTGCAAAAATGACTGAAAAAGTCATTTTTTATTAATTAACAGGCAATAACTCAAAAATACCGTATGCGATTTTTGTAGTAGTCGAACTAAACCTTAATTTTATATCAATGAACATTTTCAGCAAGTTTGTGAAAGATCGGATAAAAATTAGTTGAGTTAGAGAGCGGACAAAAAAGTGTGATAGTCTAACTGACTGATGGATAGACGGGCGGAGAGAAGATACGGTTGCCCCCAGTGAAGTTGTATTCGGCTGTATCACGTGATACTAAGCCGTGTGGAAATGTTTATGTCAGACGTTCTATTTTCGGTTTGTTATGATTTTAAATAGCCCTTTTTGGTGATTTAGGTCCATCTTCATCATTTCATAGATCAGTTTGGCCCATAAGAAAGTTCAAACATTATTATTAACCGTTATCGTATTTCAGGCATTGAGAAAAGGTCTGAAAACACAATGGGACTTTAAATAAACAGCGAACTCGGGTAAACCAATAGAGAATCTGAAAATAAACTTCAAACCGAAACTAAAACTTGTTTCTGATTTTTCGAAAATATGACACCCTCCTGCCTATATCACCCAATCACCATGTATCACGCTCTAATTGATAAACAAACGTGTTATCTATGCAATTAAAAATATCTATTGTGAAGTAATCAATTGCTGGATAATAGATAATAGTAGATATATTAATGTTTTCAAGATATGTCTAGTGTTATTACGGTCCGAAAGGATCCCAGTGAATAATTAAAATCGGGTGAACGCATTTTAAACACTTCACTCAATAGCTTGTTGTTAGTCTTGAAGACAGACACACAAAACAGGTTGAAAGTGAAAGCAGGTTGCATCCTGGGATCTGTCATAGTATAATTCGACAGAACAGAGTAGCCACGTATCGAACTAGCGACCCGATTTGAAAATGCGAGCAACTTCGAAGATTTTTATGTGAGTATATGTATGAAAATATTGGTAAACCTTTTCATAGGTCAGGCATTGTTAAATAATATGACAGCTTATTCCGAGTGAAAACTGTGCAGGTTTTGTTCGGAAATTGTTTTTTATTGATTTTATTTACTAAACTGAAAATGACAGCGCGATTTCGGGTGATGTAGGCCCCAGTCAGATATTGGCATGGGACTCTGCGAACTTTCTGTAGAGAGCGACGCTCAGACGTATTTTAAATCATTGAACCTTATTAAAGCGTAATCTTTGTGCATATGACTAGTATACTTTCTCTGCAATGTAAACCCCGATCAGAGGGTTTACAGGAATCCTCTGATCAGCGTATGTACTGTTTATCACTTTACGAATACGTGTATTATTAAAATAAACTTTAAATGTAACAAATGGCCTAGACTTAATTGTTCACTTAACATGTTCATTCAAAGTTCCAGGGGTCAATGCCTTGTATAGATATATCCCTATTTATTCCGTTCATCTTTGTACTCATGGCTAAATATTGTATACTAAAGTTATTGTTACGAAGGCCGAACTAAGTAAGGCAGTCATTCTCGGATGAAGCATGCATGCATTTAACCATTTCACTCTCAATAACGCAACAAAACGCATTTACAATTATTTTTTTATCCTGATCAGACGCTGCGTAACGCGGTGTCTGATCAGGATCAAAACTGTTTCCACTTGTTTTGAAATTACTTCAGTTATACTGCCTTAAATTTAACTTTGAAAAGATACTGCAGATAACAATATTGAAGCAGACGGCAGTATGGCGGTGAAGGGGTAAAAACCTCACGATCATTAGTGTTAAATACATTCGACTGCTTATTGCGGGACGCAATTAAATCAGAAAATGTCTATGACGTCCTGCTGTTCTATTGCTCTGAAATATTTTATGTTTAAGAAACCATAATTATATTATATCAGTTTTACAAAAAATAGAGGGAAAATACTAAAATATGTGCTGGCTTATATATAGTATGAAAACACAATGTACAGTGGAGAATCTGTTATTCTTTCCCGTTTAAACGCAAACGTACACAAACGCAAAGCACTAAATCGTAGAAAAAGTACAACATTTGGACAATTCTGATAATTCATGTTTATCTTGGTGGCAAACAGTTTGGAGCCTGATCAGACGCCGGTCTGATCTAGCTTCAAACTGTTTGCACTGCAAATAATAGTTTTAGCGTAAACGCGTTTATTGGGAAAGAATAACAGATTCTCCACTGTATGAAAACACAATGTATCCTCTAGACACGCCAATGAAATACAGTCATGAAACATAATTATTCGCCGCCCTAAGACATTTTGGCATTTTTCCATTACATTACTGTTGATGATACAAAATTGTTGAACACAAAATTACACCACAATATAGGCAGTATAAAAGTTAGGGTGTTAACTTTTCAAATTTAGATCTATTCTTTGCTGTTCTGGCCAGAACCTCTATTGCTACATGTAGGCGACTTTAGAATATATATAGGAAAAGGTTGACGCATTCAAAGAACCGGTTTGCATGGTAACAAATGAGATAAATAACTAGAATTGAAGAACGTTTTGACTTAAAACATATCGTTGCACACAACAGTGCGCTTTCAAAACAAAACCAAAGAAAGGTTCATAAATTGTTAATTTCAAGTTTACAGACCTGCGATAACTGCTAAATTTAACATGGGAGTATATGGGAAATCAAGTTTACCGATTGAAAGTTCGAGCCGTGTGACTTAACGTGAAGTGAAAGAGCTTTTGAATTACATTTTATTGATGTAGGTTTATATAAAGTTCATCTATTGTTACCATGACGATCATGTAATGTAAACATGGTTCAAAATTTGAATGTACCCTCCAAGATTAACTAGCAAAAAGAACAAAAGGACCACGTGCTCAGTTCAGGACTAGAAAACATTTTGGGGATCTTTGCTCAAACTCCTTAAACCAATAAAGATTTGATGGAGGCTAATGAGCGCGGTTTAAATGGAGTTTGAATATGCATAACAAGTGTATGTGACGCGGGACCAAACAGAACTACAGTGCTCCCTCTCTGCAACGACACCAAATGGGAGACATAGATTGTGTGTGTTGTTCGGAGGGAGTCGTTATAGGGATGGACAATTAAGACTTGGATTTCATTTGCAAACAGTTTGAATCCAGATCAGAGGCCGCGTAACGCGTCGTCTGATCTGGATTCAAGCTGTTTGTCACTCGTCATTATATTTATTCTACCAAAATGTCCACTTATATGTAACTTTGAGAAAACAGCTTACGACAATTTTAAGCAGACGACATTGCAACATCAAAAGCGTTAGACATAAATGCACTGTTTAGGGAACTGCGGCATGGGTCGTTGTAAGGAGGGAGTCGTAGTTGGGAGATCAGTTGTAGGGAGGGAACACCGTAGAATGAATGTTGACTACAGTTTTAAATTCTTATAAACAGTTGAGAGAAACTGATGCAAATAAGCAGCAATTTCGCAGGCTGACAGATAATTTTGTACCATGATTGTTGCTTTTCCGATCGTCCTTTCTACTCCGACCTAAGACTGGATAGGGTAGATGTCAGTTTTGAATTCGTTACGTACAATTTAAATGGAATAGAATATACCGTCAAATAAGAAATCCTCGGTTATCTTATGGGCTCAGGTGTAGGCACAAATTTAGCTCAATATTGTTTTCTTTGAAAAGTATTTGTTCTAATATAAATTTTTCCCAAAATTAATACTTACGAGTTTATGTAGGTATCTGACATCCATTTACAAAAACTGTTTTCCTGCCGAATTTGGTTTTCAACTTCTTTAAAGACAGATACATGTTATTCATATTTGTTTTAGTAGCGGCTACATACAGTGGAGAATCTGTTATTCTTTCCAGTTTAAACGCAAACGTACGCAAACGCAAAGCACTAAAGCGTAGAAAAGTACAACTTTTGGACAATTCTTATAATTCATGCTTATCTTGGTGGCAAACAGTTTGGAGCCTGATCAGACGCCGGGTTACCCGGCGTCTGCTCTGGCTCCAAACTGTTTGCACTGCAAATAATAGTTTTAGCGTAAACGCGTTTATTGGGAAAGAATAACGTTTTCTCCACTGGATGTCTTAGGACGGAAGTTCCTTTATGTGATTTCTGTTTTAATGTTCTCTATATCTGACCTTATTGCATTTAGTTTCGTTTAAAAGGGAGAGAAAATATGGCTTTCATTGACAGTATGAATAACAGTTTACGTTATACTTATTTTCAGTAACTCCTACCGGTGAGCGAGATACTGTGAATAGTAACACACATATTCTCGTGGTGACTTGACAATATGAACAAATGTTTGTTCAAACTAATACCATCGCCAGTTTCTAAACACGTACCTGTGTTCTGGACACACTCCTGACTTTAAATATGACGGATTATTCTGATAAACAAGTGAAATGTATGGTCCAGCTACATTTAGCTGGCAAAGCAACACAATGTTTTATTGAACATAGTGCCGGTTTTGGCAAAGAAGCTAAAAATCAGTATTTAGCTGTTGCTGTGATGAGCACAACAGAAATAGAAAATGAAGACTTTTCCTTCAAGGAAGAGTTCCTTCATGCATTGCGCAGCGCATCAATTAGCCGTGATCAAGCCCGGAGACGTGCTTTCACTCACAACCGAGTATCTGTAGTACTGAACTATGCAGTGATAAATCGTCAGGGCGAGATGACATCTTATCACCATGGAGAGAGTCGACTATTTGATCCGTCAGAAAATATTTTAAACAGAATCATAGATGAAAACCAACCCAACATTAATAGAAACCAAGCACAAGCGCCACCCCAGCAAGGAGGATTTGCACATCTTCGCGGGACACTGGCAGCCATGGTCTTAGCTTATTCCGATATGGATTTTAGGGTTGAAGATATGAGAATTTTTATATTTTCCCACTATATACCTTGCGATATACCCTTCCATGAGTGCGCCCAATTGTTACGATCGTATGCCATAGAATCTGGCCATACCCTTGTTATCGGGAACATAAACGACAACAGATTCTCAGACGGAGAGGCAGTAAGACAAACTCTAAACGTCGACCGAATAACACTGATTGAACGAGGCGCAATAGCAAACGCATCGGATAAACTTTTGGCGCCGTATGTTCTGGCATTGGAAACTAAGAATATAGATGATGACGACAGTGAAAATCAGGGTGAGGTTAAATGTTGTCTAAACAAACTTTCAAACAAATGTTTAAAAAGGAAACTAAAACGTGTCCAAAACAACGTTGCAAAACGGAAGCAAATTAAAGAAACGTTTCTACTAGCAGTCGAAATATGATTTATTGACACCGAAGATGTCAAATGGACAATGCCCGTTTCCGATAATCTACATTTTGAGTATTGGCATTTGTTTTTATACAATATATCGTAAAATGATTTTAACAGTCCAAACCCTGCTCCGAAGGATTCTGGGGGAGCCCTCTGTTTTGGGTCTATATTGCTTTCTTTGACAATTCTAAGGTGCATTGTTTAAAAACGTGTTTTCGCGTCACTAGCTTTCTATTTGTTTCACCCTTTTCCTCTCAATGACGTCATAAATCGCATTTGCAAACAATTTTGATCCTGATTAGAGGCCGCGTCTTATCAGGATCAAATCTGTTTGCCACTTTGTTTTTAAATAACGTCAGTTCCACTGCCTTAAATCTAACTTTGAAGCGATGTGGCGAGAACAATATTGAATTAAGCGACAATATGGCGGTGAAGGGGTATATATCTCACGATATATTTGATCATGAAAGGGTTAAACAATACTTTTTCAAAGGAAAGAATCAGACAATATGATCCTTTGTTAGTTCTCTAAAAATACAGTCAATGTATTATTCTGCCACATATACATATAATAGACAAAATGATAAATCTATAAAAATACACTTACAGCCGAACCGTTGTAAAGTCATATGAAATGATTGAAATTTACAATACATTTTTACACAGTTGGGTCATTCAGGACATATTGGAAATGACGTAATTATTGAAAGTTTAATTAAATAAAAATAAATAATGATTAATTGATTAAACAGTTATTTTTATATAATTATGTTTTTATATATTTGTTTAATACATAATAACTAACTACGATTTCAGGAACATGGCATAAAGTTACTTTTGTTCAATAATTTTATGACTTGATTTGTAGTGGGCCTCCGTGGCCTAGTGGTATAGTCACTGTGACTTACATCACTAAGCTCCTCACCGCCGTGAGTTCGAATCCCAGTAGGGTCGTTCGGATTTTTCATGTGGGGAAGCCTTCCAGCTGGCTTGCAGAAGGTCGGTGGTTCTACCCAGTTGCCGATTTGTGCCTGAAACAGTGCATAAAGGACTTCTGGGGTCTTCCTCCACCTGTAATTAGCTGGACGTCGCGATATGACTGCAATACTGTTGAAAGCGACGAAAAATCAAAACAAATCAAATCAAATCTTGATTTGTATTGTAACATTTAATGTTCATGTATTTATTCAATAGTGCAATTCGTCTTACGTAATTGACTTGTTTGTTTTTCACCTAACATTTACACTTACAAAAATTAAGTTATAAAAACCAGTTACATGTACTTGTTACTTGGTAATATAACACTACTTGAATGAATTGTCTATGTCATGTCTGTAGTGACTGTTTGCGGCTGCGCCGCACTGATATTGTGGTCCGGGTTTTAACCGGAAGCACGTGTGTTGTTTTGTAAAATAAATGGCTGACAAAATTCCATTGTTTGTTCCACCAACCCAACATTGGCGACGAAGTATTTAAAGAACCCAAAACCTCGCAAGTCCAATCATGGCGGCATTCATAGGTAAAAATGAAGTTTTCGATGAAAACAATGAGAACTGGGACAGTTATTCAGAACGTTTACACCAATACTTCTTGGCTAGCGAGATCGAAGGCAACAAGATGGTCCCTTCACTTTTATCCTTATTTGGAGGGAAAACATACCAGCTACTGAGAGATTTGACATCCCCTGATAAGCCAGGAGATAAAACCGTCGAGGTCTTGTGTGGCCTGTTAAAGACACATTTCAATCCAAAACCGTTGGTAATCGCGGAACGCTTTCGCTTTTACAAGCGTGATCAACACCCTAGTGAGTCTGTCAAAGACTTCAATGTCAGTTTGAGGAAGCTGGCTTAATACTGTGGATTTGGGGAGAAATTAAAAGAACAATTGAGGGACAGATTTGTGTGTGGTCTGGCCAAAGAGTCCATGCAAAGAAAGTTATTGGCTGAAAAGGACTTGGTGTACGACAGAGCCTGTGAGTTGGCTCTCGCCATGGAAGCTGCACAGCGTGATGTGTGTGAGTTACAGGTAAAGCCACCGCACTCTGTTAACAAACTGTCTACGAAGAAGACCTTTCAGTAAGCAAAAGAAGAGTTACACCAGTGAGAAAGCGGCCCGGAAACTGGACATGGCAAAACCCCGAAAGGAAAAGTGTTGCCACTGTAATCGGTCAAATCACAGTGAGAAAGAATGTCGGTTGAAGAACGCGACTTGTTATACCTGTAAAGCTAAAGGCCATATATCTCCGGCATGTCCTGCGAAAGTTCATCAAGTGTCCGAAACCTTCCCAGATAGTGATGAAGAGCCGTTGTTCTCTCTGACATCCACAAATAGGAACATTATTACAGTGATTCCAATGATAAGTGGAAAAGTTGTAAAAATGGAGTTGGACACTGGGGCAGGTGTCTCAGTTATGTCCAAGAGGCAGTTTGACTCGACGTGGCCAGAACGCAAATTGAACCCGACGGATCTGAAGCTTCGGACTTATTCGGGAGAAGTGTTGAAACCAGTTGGTGTGGCTGAATGCACAGTCAGACTGAACAATCAAATAAAGAAACTTAACCTGTACATTGTAGAAACAGATAGCCGACCACTGTTCGGTAGGGAATAGCTTCGCGAGTTGCGCGTGAATTGGGCGGCAATAAAAACGCTGAAAGTCGATCACGCGGACTTTGAACAGAAGTTTCCTGAAGTGTTCAGTAAAGAACTAGGTCAGGCAAAGAATGTGAAGGTGAAATTAAATCTAAAACCTGATGCGCGACCGAAGTTCGTTAAGGCGAGACCAGTGCGTTTCGCGATGAAACCGCGAATTGAAAAAGAGTTAGACAGTCTAGTCGAGAAAGGGGTTTTGAGTCCCGTGACTCATAGTGAGTGGGCTACACCTATTGTGCCCGTCCCTAAAACCTCAGGAGGTATTCGTATCTGTGGTGACTTCAAAGTTACTCTGAATTCGCAACTTGAAGTCGACCAATACCCGCTTCCAAAGATAGATGATATATTCGCGGACATCGGTGGAGGTCAAATGTACTCCCAAATTGATCTGAAAGACGCTTACCTGCAGCTTGAAGTAGATGACGAGAGTAAAAAGTTGCTTACAATAAGTACGCAAAAAGGGTTGTTCCGATACAACCGACTCGTATTCGGTGTCGCGTCGGCCCCTGCAATATTTCAGCGGACAATTGAACAAATCGTTAGTGGAATACCGTCTGTCAAGGTAATTCTTGATGATATGATCATTACGGGGGAGAATACAGCTGCCCACGTTCGAAATTTAGAAAGCGTGCTTCAGAGGCTGCAAGAACACGGTCTACGCGTGCACCCTGAAAAGTGCAAGTTCTTTCAGGAGAAAATATATTTCTGTGGCCATGACATTGATCAAGAAGGACTACACAAAATGGAGTCCAAAATCGATGCGATTGTAAATGCGCCGAAAATCTAAAGTGTGAGGCAATTACGCTCATTTCTTGGCTTAGTGCAGTATTACAGCAAATTTTTGCCAAATCTTTCTACAGTCTTGCACCCACTGCATGCTCTTCTTCGGAAGAATGTGAGAGCGAAAAGCCAATCGCGTTTGCCTCGCGCAGTTTGAACGCGGTAGAGACCAATTATAGTCAGATCGATAAAGAGGCCCTTGGCATCGTGTTGGGCGTGAAAAAGTTCAACGCGTACCTGTTCGGGAGACACTTCCACCTCCTGACAGATCATAAACCGCTTCTGTCTATATTTAGCCCAAAGAAGGGAATCAACGCGACAACAGCAGCAAGATTGCAGCGATACGCTCTGTACTTGGCAGGTTTTACGTATGAAATTGCTTACAAAAACACTAAAGAGCACGGAAACTGTGACAGTTTATCGCGTCTACCATTAGAGTCGTCAGAATCTGACATGAGCACTAGTGACGCGACAGACGTGTATTACGCGGAAGTAATTGCCAAATTACCTGTGACATGTTCGCAGATTATGAATGCAACCATTAAAGATCCAATAGTGTCACAAGTGTATGACTGGGTTTCGAATGGCTGGACTGAGAAACCAAATGAAGGCTCCGGTGACCTAGAGAAATACTGGAACAGGCGCAACGAACTATCTGTGCATCAAGGTTGCTTGGTGTGGGGATTACGCGGTGTGGTACCTGCTTCTTTGCAGAAGACTGTACTTGGCGAATTGCATGAAGGTCACCTGGGTCTAGTTAAGATGAAATCTCTCGCGAGAAGTTGTGTGTGGTGGCCAACGATCGATAAAGATTTGGAACGTACTTCGAATTCGTGCAATGGTTGCATGACGAGTAAACCGTTACCACCTGAGGCACCAATTCATCCGTGGGAGTACCCTAGCAAGCCATGGAGTCGTATCCATGTAGACTTTGCTGGACCATTTATGGGCTACATGTTCTTCGTGATCGTCGACGCATATTCGAAATGGCCGGTTGTCAAAATCATGAAAAAGACAACCGCCTCTCACACAGTAGAGGTGTTGCGAAGCGTATTTGCTGACTGTGGCGTGTGCGATGAACTTGTTAGTGACAATGGACCACAGTTCATATCGGAGGAGTTTAGAGAGTTTCTAAGAAAGAACGGAGTCAAGCACATCCGTAGTGCTCCTTACCACCCGAAGACCAATGGGCTTGCCGAACGTTTTGTGCAAACCTTAAAGCAAGCACTGAAAGCGGCCAAAATGACAATGAAACTGTCTAGATTCTTACTACAGTACAGGAACACTGAACGTATGACTACTAAGGAAACACCATCAATGCTTTTCGTGAACCGTAAGCTAGGCACAAAATTGAGCAAACTGAAACCAAGCCTTCAGAAATCGGTCGAAAAGGAACAGTCAAAAATGAGGAGAAATACCAAAGATCGTGAATTCCATGAGGGACAAAAAGTGGCGGTTCGCGACTATCGAGCGAATGAGAATAAATGGATCATGGGAACAATCGCGAATAAGACTGGACCAGTGTCATATCATGTCGAAACGACATCTGGTGCATTGTGGTGACGTCATGCAGATCAGATCAGACCAAGCGAAGTTCAACCGAAATCAACTGAAGATCTGATCGTTCCAGACACTTCAAGCATGCTATCTGACTATCCAAAAGTTGCAATTGAAACAGCATGTGAACCACCCGTTGTGAAGTCACCTGAAAAACCACCAAAGTCACCTGCAAAGACACCAGCTGCATGGCAAAGTGAACGTCGTTACCCTCTGAGAGAGAGGAAGAGACCCAAAAAGTTTGATTTGTGAAAAATGTGATTGAGTGACATTCTAGTCAAGTCAATAAACATTCTAGTCAAGTCAAATTGTTTCTGTATACATAAATATGTGTTCTCATATTTATGTCTATGTGGCAATCTGACACTGCAAGGTGAAGAAGATGTGGACAGTGTTAGTTATATTAGTTTAGTTAAAGTAGTTCTATTTTGATTAAAATTAAAGAAGGTCAGTTCAATTATGATAATTAGTTAGAGGAAAGAAAGACATTAACATTTTGACAATTAAACATTTATTGAAGAAAGATCATGTGATATTTTATTATGTAAAACAGCAAAAGTAACATTTTAACATATTTACTCATGGTAAAATAATTTACAATAATAATAGAAACATCATCTTGTTA
Source organism: Gari tellinella (assembly GCA_922989275.2). Taxonomy (NCBI): domain Eukaryota; kingdom Metazoa; phylum Mollusca; class Bivalvia; order Cardiida; family Psammobiidae; genus Gari; species Gari tellinella. The sequence goes on along the minus strand of OV277856.1, from coordinate 96,730,430 downwards.
AAGTTCAAAAACATTAATAACATTCTTAATCATGTTGGTGAAATATGTTTTAACTTGGTATTTGTTTGATAACATAATCGAGTTCAATTAACATAGTTAAACTTGATTGTCTTTGCATGTCTGTAGTGACTGTTTGCGGCTGCGCCGCACTGATATTGTGGTCCGGGTTTTAACCGGAAGCACGTGTGTTGTTTTGTAAAATAAATGGCTGACAAAATTCCATTGTTTGTTCCATCAACCCAAAAGTCTACTTTTGTGGACGGCAAGTACTATTGGAATAACTTACTGATTTGAAGTTTTATCTTATTCTAAGTGCTTTCTCTAAAATGTATGTATGTAGTACTTATACATTTGTACATCGGATGAGTACGACAAAATGAATCTTTTAATGGATAATTCCGGTTTCCATTAAATAGAGGATAACTGGGGGTTTTTCAGTGTAAGATCGAAATTTAGTTCATTGGGTGATCAGCAGACGTTATATTTTCACGAGTGGCGAAGCCACTCGTGAAAATATAACAGTCTGATGTTCAAGAAATTGATTAAATTCGTTCGTGCAATGAAAATATACAGTAACTGTTATTCTATTTATTTATGCTTTTAAGCGACTTTTTAAACGAAATTGTTCGACAACTGGAAGCGAAAGTACATTGCAGTGGAGAAACTGTTATTCTTTCCCGTTTATGCGTACGCATGTGTAAACGATGCGCAAACGATACGCAAACGAAACGATAAACGCGTTTGAGCGTTTATAAGGGATTTTGCGTTTATAAGCGGATTTTTCCGCTTGTAAACTCGTTTCAATCGGCATACCTTTGTTACTATCGAGACCGATCAATTATACGAATAAAAAACCCGAAAGGTATTTAAAGAGGCTCGCAACCGGATTTACCATTAAAAATAGTAATTTGTAAATATATGTCGAATGCTTATATAAATGAGTAAGATTTAGTTTAGGATAATAAATTCTGTTAAAAAAATGCATTTAAAAAAAAGAAGAAGCTCTGGTTGGATTCGAACCCGTGACCCTCCATGCAGAGACAAACATAAAAAAAGGGAAACACCTTTACCCACGCGGCTACTGGCGCTCTCTATCTATATGGTAGCGAATTAACGTACTTCACTGGTAGCGATTGATAGTACATATTCGGCTCGGGTTTATGTCTGAGCCCGTGTAGAGAAGCAACAACAACAACTATACCGTCATCTAACGCTATAGAAAACAATGTAAACATTTCTAAAAAAATAAGATTCGGTGACGATTCTTGAGACATTTTTTGGACTGATCATATTTGTTGAATGTCAGAAGCCAAATAATGCCACACACTTGCTTTTATTTGAGTATTTTATTTTATTTTGACAAGTACACCATCCGGTTGCGAGTCCCTTTAAAGAACTACACTGGGTTAATAGTACCATTTTATGGCTACATGTACGCCTAGATAAAACTGTGAGTGTATACAGTATGACAGGGTGTATGCATATCTAATTGGTGATTGCCAGAGGCCTTAACCGGATATGTCTGCTGTGTCAAAGTCAGGCTTTACCATCTCCCATATATGGTCATGCTGATGCAGTCACCAATAATTGACATTCTAGTCATGCTAAGTAACTCGGCGTCTGATCTGGATGGAATCATTGATGAAGACCAGAACCTTAGTAACTCGGCGTATGATATGGATCCAAATAATGATACTGTTTGAAAATCTGCCTGTTTGAAAATTGCATCACTTATGCAGTTTGTCAAGACCAAATAAATTCTGTTCTTCATCTACGCAAATGCATTTTCTCAATATCGCTCAATTGTTATGTGACCTTTGAAAACAATTTCTATGTACATGTAGATGAGACGCCGATAAGTTCGCCATCTAATCAAGATCTAAACTGATGTACGTTATAGAACGAATTAATATTTTGATTGGAAAAAACCCAGACAGTTTGGTTCTCTATCATAATGCTGAGCGACTCGGCGTTCCAACGAGATCTTAACTGTTAAATTTTATTAGATTAATTAAAATCATATCTATTTCTATGCAAACGGTTTGAATCTACGCCTGACTGTTTCAATTTTCAATTTCTTTGTGGTAGTTACGGGTAAAATTAGTAAAATGTTAAATCGGCAATACACCAGGATCCAAACTGACAGTTTGGATCAAGTCAAATTAGATCTACTTTATATGATATATTTACACTAGCGATTTGGCTGTAGTTGAGACGCCAAATAGTCCATTTTCATTTTTACAGTTTGGATCTAGATGAGATGCCGAGTTGCGGGAGTCTTATCCGTATGCGGCAATACATCAGGATCCAAACTGACAGTTTTGATCAAGTCAAATTAGATCTACTTTATATGATAGATTTACACTAGCGATTTGGCTGTAGTTGAGACGCCAAATAGTCCATTTTCATTTTTACAGTTTGGATCTAGATGAGATGCCGAGTTGCGGGAGTCTTATCCGTATTCGGACCGTGAAGGTATCTTCTACTTTGATTGGACAGTATTATAGTAAAACTGTTGACACAGACTGGCACCCCTAATTAGGATTATACTTACTTTGATAAGTCGAAGTTTTATTACCCCATATCCGGTTGATGACGCAACGAACATTCGGGTAGTTATACGAGGAGAAATTATGATATTTCTGTTTGACCATGTACAGTTGTACTTTACAGATAGATATAATTTATTTACCTCGCATCAATGCATGTGATTTAATGATCCTTTTGGATATGTTGACTCGACACTGGAATAACGTCTGATCTTATCAGGTAGGCGTTTAGATGATTTTATGATATTTTTTAGCACATTCTTGTTATAACCCATGATTATATAAACCATGAAAATCTTGTGCGGACCATTCCAAAAGAATGGACCTAACAGGGTCTACACAGTTAGTTTCAATTCCATGTATAGAATTTAGTACAAATGTGTGAGGGGATTAACAGCATATATTTGTAAGAAATCTTAATATACTCAGTTATGAAATAGTGTAGATCCTGACCATTCTGTGCAACAAGTAGCAGACCGGTTGGAATATTCACTATTTTTAAGGATACATTTAAGGAATTTTGCATAAACATGTGTGTGAAAAGATATCAAAAGAAAACTTTAAGTGTTTTGCTCAGCATCAATAGTGCAGATCCTGATTATTCCGTCTAATCAATGATTTATATTAGCTATCATAATCATAATATTGCATACATTGTCTCTGTCTCTGGTCTAATAAGCTGCAGATCCATTGGAACGAAACTGCTCATAATTAATCCAGATCAGCTCGTGAAACGGATCAGAATGTGCACAATTTGATCATAGTTACTCGGCATCTGATCTGGATCCAAACATTGATGCGAAGCAGATGCTCAGTAATTTAACAACAGTTACTGATCTGATTCCACGCAATTAACAAATCTTTCGGTTGGAACAAAAAGCACCACCATATTTTTAAACGAAACACAGATCGTATCGCTTTACAAAACACAACCCCACAACTTATAACTAGATAGTACAGAATGAGAAAGTACCATTATTTCGTTGTTTAAGCATAAAAAATGACCTGCGCAACGATATATTGACTATTGACTTATAAGTGCGTTATAACGCACTTACAAACGCACTTATAAGTAAATAGATAAACGCGTTTACTAAACGCGTTTCAAACGCGTTTAAAACGCACTTAGTGGGAAAGAATAGCAGTTTCTCCACTGTATTTACCCCGTGTGGAGCCTCAAGTTTATATCGAACACATTTTCGCGACAGTTTGCCGTAAATAAATACGAAAGAAAACTCAAGCAGGAAACGCAACACAAACAATACACCCATCTCTAAAGCAGAACACACACACAGCCATACCATAACAAACACACAAACACACATACACACACACACACACACACACACGCAATCCCACAATCCAAACAGAAAACAATACGCAAAACAAACATAAAGCAAAGTGAACATAGGAGCCCGCCTTGGTACGGTCAGCAGCAATCAATAATTAATTATAAATTAACCATTAACAACCACTGGGGGGTTAAACCTGGGTTTAGGGGCGCCCAACCTCACACTTATCTCCTATATTCACCTATAAAGACGAACAGTGTAAAAATAACCCACTATGGCAACGGTCAAATTGTACTCAAGCGAATGGTCTGTAGTCACGAGTAACTGTAAGACATGGGAGGGTTTAGGGTACGACAGAGAGGGAGAGAAAAACCAAAGCACGAAAATCCGACATAACTCTCCCGGTTAAGGACAGCCCTGTCTGTCGTCGCACAACCAAAGAGGAAAGCATAGTTATCAATTGTAGATTGATCGATAACCAAACGTGAAGTGCGCAGCAATATAGTTGGATCATAATCTTTTTTGAGGAAAATTCTAATACGTTTCACAAATAGGTTTTGAAAATGCATATGTCGAAGAATCTTACGAAGTCTGTAAATCACATCACCATAAAACTCCGGATGTGAAATACCTTGCCGCAGAAAAGACTTTAAGTTACATTTATACTTGTTAATGAGAGGAATATTTCTATAAAAGAATTTAGAAAATGTTTTACGAAGTTTATGAAATCTGTACCCCTGGTTAAGAAACTTTTCAGTAATAGTTTTATTACGAATGTGGAAGTCCTCAACAGAGGTACAAGCCCTAGCAAAACAAATAAGTTAATACTAAAATCAAAATCATCTCGTTTATCGTAAATCTTAGAAGAAACAATTCCGTTATTTATTAAAAGATCCAAATCTAAAAATGGTGCCGATAAATTTGACTCGTTTGTTTTATTAAGGCGTAATTCTTTTGGGTAAATAAAAGGAAACAACGTATCAAAAAATGGGTTGTCTATATTAAAAATATCATCTAGATAGCGCGATGTGTTGTTAAAGGCTTCGATCATATCTGCCTGTGTATCAGGTTTTAGACTTAGCATAAAGTTCCTCTCATAACAGTACAAAAATAGGTCTGCGACAAGGTGCGCACAGTTTGTACCCATAGGGATACCAATCACTTGGCGGTATATGGTACTCCCAAAACGTACATAAATATTATCCAGAAGAAATGATAGTGATTTACAGACATCGGTGCAAGTCCACATAGTGTAATGCTTAACCGTGTCATTTGTAAAAAATGCACGATCAGTATTACACGCCAGAAATAGTTTCCTTTCTCTGGCAAAAGTCTTTTCAATAAGTTGTATAAGTTTAGCTTTTATTAAATTATGAGGTAAGGTAGTATATAGTGTTGAAAAGTCATACGTACTAATATTGCAAGCTTGGTATTTTCTATGTTCAAGCTTCGTCAAAATTTCATTCGAGTTTTTGATAGACCAAAACAGATTAAGTCCAGAATTTTCGTAAGTCTTGTCACAATACCTTTGAACATGTTCTTTGATTTTAATTAAAGACGATGTCAAAAGTTTGGAAAGCTTAGTAGTAGTACATGCACTTGAATTAGCAATAAAACGAGACTTATATGGTGTTTTGTGGAGTTTTGGTATCCAGTACATAGTAGGAAGTTTATGACATGTAATGTTGACGTCAGCTTTTAATTGTTTACAAGTGTCAAGATGATCAGATACTACATTATGCTCCGTTAAATTAGTCGTTGTATAGGAATTGGTATTCACAAGTTCCTGGTTTAAAGTATCAACATAATGTAATCGTCATACAATTATCACATTATTGGATGCTTTGTCTGCAGGAACGAGTACATATTTGGAATGAAAGTCTTGTATGCCCTTCTTTAAGTGACGAATGTTAAATTTAGGTTTAGGTGGTAAAAGATGGTTATTGGATAAATAGAACGAAATCCGGGTATCGATAATATCAAAAGTTAATTCTTTCAATTTTGTAAATGACGTCACTGATGTATTGATTTGACGTCATCGAAATAACGACGTTACTTCCGATCTCGGATTCGTGTTCTTCCGTTGAGTAGTTCGCGACACATCGGGCTGGCGGAATGAAACGATAAGACAAGATTGATTACGATTCTTGGGGAGCCCTACGGGGGAAATTCATAAAAGAAGCACGCGCCATGATAATCCCACTGCTTGAAACAGTGAAATTATCCAGTGATATTCATCTGCTATTTTCTAGTAATCCACCGAAAAGCATAAATAAAGTCTGTCTATTGTTGTACTATACAGTACATGTGTTCAGAGTTGATTTTCACAATACGTTTCAAAACGAGAAACATTGTAGACCCTAATCAGAGCGCTCTTTAAGGAATCCCATGATACGGTTTACGCTGTTTGCATAGTGGAATCCTCACATACAAATATTGTGTAAATGACGAGTATTCTCGTCGTTAGGGTTGAATGTGTAAACCTTTAGAACTGTTGCCAGCGACTTTGTGAATAACGCTGCCTACTCAGACAGTATCTAATCTGGATACAATCTATTTCACATTCCAATAAAACTTCTGAATGAAAATACAGATATAATCAACACAAACTGTTGAAGATATTTACACGGCGCATATATTTTACCCAATAGCCTGTTTCTAGGTTTGAAGACATGTGACGTCTTAAAGCAGGTTGTACGTAAAGCAGAACGCGCCTTAAGGCGCATTCTGTTTTACTTTCAGCCTGTTTCAAGTTACCATTTACTAGAATACAGATGTTCTTATAGCACATGTATACTGTACGATAGGACGTTTCAACGCAATTAGAAATCAGCTTGCTATTGTTTGAGATGTTAGGACACCCACCTAAAGGCCCCGACTTGGCTCCTATGGATTTTAGAGTGCTCCCAGAGTAATATGGAATAACATTTGTTTCAGCAGCTGAATTTACGAAACAGACCCAGAAAGTTGTATCTACATTCAATGAAGACTGCTATGCACTACGTACACAATATGAGTTAGAAGGCATTACAAGTGGGAGGATATTGCGGGTTATTATGTTGAGAAAGTACGACGTTCGCTTGACGTACACTATAACGTTTAAAACGTCATGTCGACGCTGACGTGCTCCGGGTACGTGTTATGTATGTATTTATAAGATTCATAGAAAACATGTGTTTAAGTGTTTATTGCCGATTTTCACAGAATATGTAGCACAGATCTGGATATTAATGTTGATCTAATTTTTTGCATGCAGCTACGACTATACTTAATTTTATAACAAAATTCTACGAACTTCCCGAACAACCCTCGTATATATTGGAATTTATTTCTATGGTGGAGGAATACATTAAATGCGCTAAAAGGTGTTCTTATAGGGGAAAGGGTACAAACAATTGCAATCGCACATGTACAGTGGAGAATCTGTTATTCTTTCCCGTTTAAACGCAAACGTACGCAAACGCAAAGCACTAAAACGTAGAAAAGAACAACTTTTGGACAATTCTTATAATTCATGTTTATCTTGGTGGCAAACAGTTTGGAGCCTGATCAGACGCCGGGTTACCCGGCGTCTGATCTGGCTCCAAACTGTTTGCACTGCAAATAATAGTTTTAGCGTAAACGCGTTTATTGGGAAAGAATAACACATTCTCCACTGTACAAACAATTGCAATCGCACATGTATGCATGTAACTGATACTCTAATTTAACACAATCATGGTTTTAGGTATTTGTTTGTTCCTTAATATAACCTAAACTGTTTAGACATACAATCATTTAAAGTACAATGGAGAAATTTGTATTCTTTTCAAATAAGTTTATATTTAACATCACTATGTCCACTGTAGACATTCTGGAGTGGAACCATATGTATATCAATTTCAATTTCCTTTAATATATTCAGTTCATGATATACGAGGGGCACACGAGAGTGTAACCAACTAGCTCAGCGGTATTTTATCTGAACTGTTTACAGTTTATAAATATTTTACGGGTTTAACACTCTAACGAGGCTAGGGTCGCCGGGCGTGAGACAAAATATAAAACGACAAGAGCCTGGTTCTCTTCCTACGCTCTCTCGGCCCACCGAGACGTGCACGTCGTGGGAGAGGCAGATGGATCTAGTCCATGGCTAAGCGTGGCAGGCTTAGCCAATGGCTGGATCCCTGACCAACATCAGCAGGTGTGGCCCTAAGAAGCGCCGTTTTTGAAGGATGAGATGTCTTTGTCGTTTTTACCTCTACAACCTGGGAGCCAGCACTTCGGACGGTTTTGTCATCGTTGGACCTTGACCCGGACTTCGAAATTTTTCAACTTTGGGAACCATCGCAAAATGTCGGAAGCAGCCACTTTAGATGTCACCGTATTATTCCCTGTCGGCTGAAGGGACGTCCACACCATAATGGCAGTCAACTGTTCGCAGTAGAAGACATGGCCGGATGGACGTTAATACTTCGCAGCTAACAACAACAACTTCATACGTCTAATTTCTTTGTTCACACACCATTACACTTCAACGGTCAACATCATAGTCAACACACCATGGCAAAGACATACATGTACAACACTCCAAAGAATTGGCATCCTGAAAATACATTAGTTAAAAGCATACTTAGCATTTGTCTTATAATATTTCCTTAAAGCTGAAAAAAGCATATATGCTGTGAACATTCACAACATGACTGTTGTGAATATTTACAACATAACAACATAATGTAACTTATCCAACATAACAGTTTAAACAACTGAATACCAACTTTCAATGCCTTTGTCAACACTTATATCAATGTTCTAGTGGCTATACAGCATACAGCCCATTTACAAAATGGACTCAACCTGCATAATAACTTAATGCCATCTATGCATAAAATATATAAAATAACACAATATTCAATACAGAACAATTTAATTATCGAACTTTACGCTCTAACTCCTCCAGTACCAACTCCTACACCCAAAATCACTCCTAATAATGTGCTGCTGTAAAGATTAAAAGTGAACATTCCAAGTATGATGTTGTGACTATGTTACAAATGTTAGTAAGATAAATGAAGGTTCAAGCTTCCATTTCGACTTTCGCGAAAATACATTACAAACGATTCACGAACCGAAACTACATCTCTAATTTAATAGGAACAATTCATACCACGTTGCATAACTTTATTAACAACATTTCCTATACATTACCCTTAATGGAAATAGCTTGCAAAGACCAACCAATACGACAAACAATTTTCTTCAAACCTTCCTAAACTATTCACGGGTAAAGCAGATACCTTTACTCAATGAGACCAACCAATGAACTGCCTATAATGCAAGCACTACTCTTCAATGACGTCACTTAAGCGCAATGATCCAAAAGAACAAAATAAAAATGAAATAGAAATTAAAAGCTGGAATGTAACAATTATTAACGAAATGGGACAATTAATAGCGGAATGACAAAATTAAACCTGGTCACAAGAGCACATTAAATACACTATACACTGCGAGTGATATGACGACTTACATGTACATGTTTGTCATCAAACTGTACACGATTTACAGTTAAACTTGTGAAATAATTAAAGAACAATAATTATGACTATCTCAAGACAGGCGATTGCAATAGGTAAACAACGTCTCGATAGCACGTGTACTTATTATTATACGGTATATGTTACAGGGATTAAGTGTAATCAGGGATTACGCGTAATCCCTGAACTGTTTAGTGATTACGCGTTATCACTGGGCGTTTTAAGGATTTGATGAAATATCCTATTTTTCATCAAATAATGGATTTGTACTATCATGACTTTTCTATTGGTTTTAAACATCATGCTTTCTTGAAATATCATGGTCTCATGAACGTTCATACAAAGTTTCTAGCACAAGTGAATAAAATAAGTGAACAGTGTGCATTTAAGTCAGGGCAGTTTAAAAAACCAAAACATATATCTTGTTAATAAGGTTATCAACATATTTTATAGTGTAGTACTTGCCTTTGAACAAATAAACTAAACGAGCTAAGATTCATTACTTTAATCAAAAGAAAATGCCAAATATTTATAAAAAAAAATCAACGAAAAGCTTCAAAATTACGCCTATTGCCTGGGAGATTTAGGGTTTTCGTGAAATCCCTGATTTTCAGGGATTTCACGCATTCCCTGATTACACTTAATCCCTGTACCATATACATGTACTACTTAATGTACAATGGGATACGACTACAAGTAATTCCTGGGAAATACCGCATAAATTGCGGAATATCCTCGGGATTTTGAAATAGTTCTTTTATAACAAATATATGCTGTTCTCCTCCTTTCGAAATTATTAAACTCAATTGAGTCAATAGTAAGAAATTAAATAAAACCGATGTGTAATAGTGTAAAAGACGTACCTGGCCTAAAATGTTGAATGTGAGTGAGGGAAAGTTCTAATGTTTTTGTAAATTTATGTAAACTGAGAAAATAGAGTATTTGAACGTGTACCCCTACACGACACTTACCCTCAATGCATGGTCAGATCCTATGTTACTTGTTTACGAAAGGCACTGAATTCATCTAACTATAAAAGCAGACTATTTCTGTACGTTAAGCCAACTTAACAACTTAACCCTTTCACCGCCAAATTATTTTTGAGTTTTTTACCCCTACACCGTTATACTGTCGTCTGCTTCAATATTATTGTCTGCAATATCATTTCAAAGTTAGAATTAAGAGAGTATGACATAAGAAATATCGAAACGGGTGTCAAACAGTTTTGATCCTGATCAGACGCCGCGTTACGCGGCGTCTGATCAGGATCAAAACTGTTTGCAAATTCGACTTTAGGCGAATCTGGCGGTGAAAGGGTTAATATGCATCGAATAGGCTTTATCAGTAGAATGACATCATTATTAACCCTTTCAACCCTACAACCCTCTTTAGAGATGACTGATTACATATGCAAACAGTGTAGACCCTGATCAGTATAGGAACCCTCTGATCAGGGTCTATACTGTTTGATATGTTTATGGTTTCTGTTGTAATATCAAAAATGTAACAGTAGACTGGTTCAAAATGCTTGTACTAGAAGAGTCCAAAAGGATACTAAATACCCACAAGATATATTTAGGGTTGAAAAGGTTAATAACATGTAAACAGCGAGTTTAGATGAATCATTGTAGATAGCATGTGCTGACAGGGGCGTAGCTAGATTAATTAGGAAGTGTACGCAGTCCTATACTAGGGGGGTCCGGGGGCATACTCCCCCGGGAAATTTTTTTTTCTAGATGGTCTCTGGTGCGTTCTGATGGGCATTTCCCGCCTTCAAAAACAGGTGATAAAGTACATAAATCTATGCAAAAAAAATGAATAAAAAAATAAACGACATTGACGTCACGACAAAATCATGGATGTTAATTTCAAACCAACAATGAGTAACATTCAGATCTGCAACAGAACAATTTACATTTACGTTCCGTTTTGATAACATGATAAAGCAGGCCTGTATGAAGCAAACAGTTATTGAGGGGGCACACGTCGACGTCAGGGGCAAATTTAATTCATTTGGTGAACGAATGCGGTAGTTCCTCCAGGGAAAAATATTCCTAGACGGCTTTGGTGGGTTCTGAGGGCATTTCGAGCAATCAAAACCGGTTAAACTGAAAAATACCATATGGCAACAGCATTCTTTAATATATATGTAAAATTCGATCCCCCCATAACATAAATTGTGTCTATATATATTGTTATGTGTTTCCCGGCCATTCATCTCTTATTATTACCCCGTCTGATTGGTTTTAAAAAACCCTTGCTCTAGAGGGGTCCGGGGGCATGCTCCCCCGGAAATTTTTTAATCCTAGATGGTCTCAGGTGCGTTCTGAGGGCGTTTCCCCCATTCAAAGACACTTGTAGAAATTTGACTCAAAATAACAAATTATTGATTCTAGGATAACGTTTTTTTCTTTCTGACAGCTTGTCTTCCAGCCTTTTATCTCTACCCCTACCCCCTACGATTTTTATTGCATTTTTGGACTTTTCAATTTTTCTATATTTGCGGACAATGTGTACGCAGTTGCGTTTTTTGCGTACAGGTAGCTACGCGCCTGGCTGAATAATTATATTGTTCGATCGATTTGTGGTCCAAGTAGTTAACCATTTTTGGATTCTATTTACATGTCATGTGATAAGGCTTCAAATAATTTGTCAACGTCTAGAGAAACTAGGGTTGATGAACTAAATGTAATAAACACGTATACTGTGGAGAATACGTTATTGTTTTCACCGCGCGTGTTAACCTTTTCACTCTCAATGACGTCATAAAGCGTTTTTGCAAACGGTTTTGATCCTGATCAGACGACGCGTAATGCGGCGTCTGATCAGTATCAAAACTGATTGCCACTTGTTTTGAAATTACGTAAGTTTTACTGTCTTAAATCTCACTTTGAAACGATATTACAGACGGCAATATTGAAGCAGACGACAATATGGCGGTGACAAGTACATGTTTGTCTATTGCAAACAGATTAAACCCAGAGTATACGTGGAGTACCTCTGCGTCGGACCATACTCCAAACTGTTTGCCACTCAGATAAAAATAAATCCTTCAGCATTCGGAAAATATGTCATTATTTACATTTGATTGCATTTAGATTGCGCTTCAAATAAACTGATTACCCACTTATTGATTTTTCCAATGTCAATTTTTTCAAAAGATAACATCAAGATAATATAGGTCTAAATGAACACATTAACACGATCGTTTTACAACGCTATCTGAGTATATAGAAAAGGAGGTTCACAGATCTATTTATAGACACAGCAAATGCAGCCTATATTTAGAGGAAAATGACGATTCATGTACATCGATTACAAACAGGAAGTGGAGTGCGTACAGTGGAGTGCGTACAGTGGAGAAGACGTTATTCTTTCCCAATAAACGCGTTTAAGCTAAAACTATAACTTGCAGTACAAACAGTTTGGAGCCAGATCAGACGCCGGATAACCCGGCGTCTGATCAGGCTCTAAACTGTTTGCCACTCAGATAAAAATAGAAAGTCAGAATTGTCCAAAAGTTGTTTTTTTTCTACGTTTTAGTGTGTTGCGTTTGCGTTTCGTTTGCGTTTAAACGGGAAAGACTAACGTTTTATCCACTGTACAACAGCGACTGGCCTCTAGTGTGTTTAGTAACTTTAGTTCAAAATAATTTCACATGAGCTTCACTGAAAGAGGTTGTGCATATAAGGCGGATCTATGTTTTAAACTATTCCAGTTATTTGTTTGTTTTTGTTCAGTTTTTCGTTAAATGTCTGTGATAGTTGGGTTTAGTTTTTCGAGCGCGAATCAAGAAACAGTGTTCGTGTAATATTTTGGAGTACCAAAGCGTGGCTACTATGCAAACTACGATAAAATGTGTCGTCGTAGGAGATGGGTAAGTTTTTTTCTGCTTTCGATCAAACTGAAAACAACCACTTTGTCATTGCAATTTTGCTTCATACAGTAAAACCTCTCTATTATGACCACTTAAATGAAGGCTAATTAATTCTATCAAAGACAGGTTATCGCTTAAAGCAAGGTGACAGTAAAACAGAAAGCTAAGAGTTTTCTGTTTTACCGTCACCTTACTTTAAGCATCAACCTGTCGTAAACGCCTAATAACTAACACAATTTAGTGGTCGAAATAGAAAGGTTTAGTCAATTTTAAATCAAGCGAAAACTTCATAGAAGATTCACAGGGAGTCTTAAAAACAGGTGGTTTCTTAATGAGGATATAAATACATGTAATTTTATTGCAGTACACCTATTTATATTCTACAATTAGCAGTCACCTTTTATAACAGCTCACCACGCTACATCAATGAGGGTCGTTTACTCATTACCGCTTTAATACACATTGTACAGTGATAATTTTACCTGTGCATCCGAGTCGTATACTCATTAAATTTGCCAGGGACTCGTTATTTAAAAAAGTTGCGAGTGTCATGGACCCATAGCTTATATTAACCTATTACATGTACTCATAAGCAAATAGTAGCTGAAAGCGGATTGAAAGTAAAGCAGAACCTGCTTTAAGTGGTCACCTGTCTTCAAAACTAGAAATAAGTAATGGCATATTGGGTTATTTTTTAATCTCAGAGACTCAATGCTTGTCTCAAGGATTCATTGTTTTACAGAATGTGCATCCAGAGGACTCGTTCATCTGATTTCTAAAATTATAGAATTTCTGAAAATCTGATTTTATGCCTTTTTGCTTATTTCTACAGTGGAAAAAAAGTTTCAGTTGATATAGTCATGAATATGTACAGTAAGAAATATGTTCGAATATTCTGTATTCTAGCAGATTTTGAATCAGGCTGAAAGTGAAGGAGAATGCGCCTTAATGTGCAGTCTGCTTTACTTTCAATCTGCTTTGAGTGTTCACCCATCTTCAATACTAGAAACAGACTATGGGGAAATGGGTTAAACAAACTTGTCTGTCCTTCAAACTGACAATCATCATTTAATTCTCATATGATAGAATAAACAATATATTAACGTTTCCACTTGAGTTATTTCATTCTTCATACATGTATTACAGCGGATAAGTCGTTATTCTTTCCCGTTTAAACGCAATGAACCGAAAGTATAATGCTATGAAATCAAATGTATTAAATGACAGCTGTTTTGAAAAAAGCTAACAAGTTATTTTATTCTGAGTGACAAATAGTTTGGCGTCTGATCAGACGCATGGATAACACGAATTCTGATCTGGTTCCAAGCTGTTTGCAATGGATTTATTGTTTTACAGTGGAGAATCTGTTATTCTTTCCCGTTTAAACGCAACCGTACGCAAACGCAAAGCACTAAAACGTAGAAAAGAACAACTTTTGGACAATTCTGATAATTCTTGTTTATCTTGGTGGCAAACAGTTTGGAGCCTGATCAGACGCCGGGTTACCCGGCGTCTGATCTGGCTCCAAACTGTTTGCACTGCAAATAATAGTTTTAGCGTAAACGCGTTTATTGGGAAAGAATAACAGATTCTCCACTGTAGCATCAACGCGTTTACTGGGAAAAAACAATCTCTCGCCTGTACTTTTCCTGAGACCATTGCGTGTTCACTCATGATAATAACAGTTAAGTGCTTATAAGAGCGTTAGAACTACATATATGATCCAACCACAATGAAAGTATGTGACCTATAGGTCATGCAATATACTTTACATTATTAGTAACGATTCACGATGTGCAAGTGGAATTTCATGACGTCATTTGCTCAAAACAATTACCGTCTGCTTTTATTTCTCAAATTCAAATTGAAAGTGAAAATGACAAAATTAATATCACAATGAGTGTCAAACAATTTGGATTCTGATCAATGTCAATTTGTTTGCCAAATAACCATTGTTCCCGGGCTAAATCAGTGAGTGTCGAATACATAAAAGTACAGTGGAGAATTTGTTATTCTTTCCCGTTTAAACGCAAACGTACGCAAACGCAAAGCACTAAAACGTAGAAAAGAACAACTTTTGGACAATTCTGATAATTCTTGTTTATAATGGTGGCAAACAGTTTGGAATCTGATCTGGCTCCAAACTGTTTGCACTGCAAATAATAGTTTTAGCGTAAACGCGTTTATTGGGAAAGAATAACAGATTCTCTACTGTACCATTCCTGTCTTTTTTCGATTCTTACAGAGCACAGATAAGATTTATATTTAAAAAGTTAACTATATGCAATAAACTATATAGCAACACATCTATATTACGACCAGTATTTAACAAAGGCTAATTGATTGTGTAATAGACAGGTGACAGCTTAAAGCAAGTTGGAGGTAAACCAGAAAGCCTCTAAATGAGCTATGTGTTTCACTGTAACTTTTCTTTAAGCAGTCACCTGTCGTAAATATCTAATAGTTACAGTGGATAATCTGTTATTCTTTCCCGTTTAAACGCAAACGTACGCAAACGCAAAACACTAAAACGTTGAAAAGTACAACTTTTGGACAATTCTGATAATTCTTGTTTATCTTGGTGGCAAACAGTTTGGAGCCTGATCGGACGCCGGGTTACCCGGCGTCTGATCTGGATCCAAACTGTTTGCACTGCAAATAATAGTTTGAGCGTAAACGCGTTTATTGGGAAAGAATAACGTTTTCTCCACTGTAATACATTTAGTGGTTGCAGTAGACAGGTTTTACTGTACGTCTTTTTTTATTTCAGTGACAATATTTTGTCAAATGTAACTTTCAAATAATTTGACATTTCGTATACAGTAAAATCTCTGTAACGACCACTGAACGAATGCTAATTGATTGTATAACAGGTAGGTGAGAGCTTAAATTAATTAAACAGAAAATATCAAGCTTAAAGCAGTTATCTGTCATAAACGTCCAATATCGAATACATGTTTGTGGTCGCAATAGAGAGGTTTCTTGGTACATTTATACTTTCGCAAGTAGCTTTACTCTTTCAACCATAGCTTTCCAGTGTTAAAGACATATTGATGTATCCCGGCATCTGATCAGGCTCCAAACTGTTTGCCACCAAGATAAACATGAATTATCAGAATTGTCCAAAATTTGTACTTTTCAACGTTTAAGTGTTTTGCGTTTGCGTACGTTTGCGTTTAAACGGGAAAGAATAACAGATTTTCCACTGTATCATCTGCAAAGACATAATAATTATTTCGTACTGCAAATATTTATAATTGTATAATGCTGACCTGTTTTTTTCACGGAGGAATGAAATAAACGCGTAAAAGGATGTAATTATGAAGTAAATAGATAGGCTAAAGTGAAGTGTTTCCATCGGTTCCAAAAGCACTGGACCACCGCAATATCACCCCTCTCCATTAGCAAATTGTTGATCTGTTAAACACATGTGACAATTTAGAATCTGACAATAACATTTTAAGATCTTCTTGTGTTTTAAGTCAACAGATAGATATCTTAGGGATTGCGGAAACACATCTGTTAAACAACGACGTTCTTAGTCTAGATAACTTTACTTGGTTTGGTCATAACCGGAAACAGATACATAGGCGTGCCCGTGGAGGGTCGGGCGGAGTAGGTTTTCTTGTTAAGAGTTCACTCCTTGAGGAGTTTGATGTGTCTGTTTTGGAAGCAGAGCATGAAGGTATATTGTGGTTAAAGTTAGAACATAAATCAGATAGTTTTACATTGCTGCCTTGTGTATGTTACCTACCACCTGAGAATTCTTCAAGGTACTTTGATGTTAGTAATTTCTTTGACAGTCTTTTAACTGGTGTTTACGAATACCAGGATATTGGTGAAGTTTTTATTTGTGGTGATTTTAACAGCCGTTGTGGTGATCATGAAGATTTTATTTCCGGTGTTGACCATGTAACTGACCGGCACGTAATTGATTTTACTGTAAATACGTACGGCGAATTGTTGTTAGACTTTCTGATTAATGTGAATTTTTGTATGTTAAATGGACGAAATTGTATAAATAACGATTTTACATCAATATCATGTAAAGGTACGTCAGTAGTAGATTATTGTCTTGTACCCCATGACAGTGTTTGTAATTTTTACGACTTTTCAGTTATACGAGTTACGAGTATAATTAATAGTTTGAACTGTTTAAGAAAACTCGCACCGGTTAACATACCGGACCAAAGCTTATTATCTTGGAAAATAATGTGTAGCATTGAAAATGATGTAGCTCAACCAAACACTGTCTCGGGGTCCAAGTCATATGATAAGTTTGATTTATCAAAGATACCTAGCCATTTCTTATGTGATGATACTGTCTTAGACTCGATCTTTCAGCTAATTGATAAGTTAGAACATGGTTATCGCACACAGTCAGACATAGACTTGCTTTATGCTGATTGGTGTGATGTACTTAAAGATAGTATGTACAAAACTGTTCCATTTAAGACAATTAGTACATCGGCTACTTATAACAAGAAATGTAAACCTGGTAAGCCATGGTGGAATGAAGCACTAACTGACTTATGGCACAGTATGTGCAATGCTGAAAAGATCTGGTTAGACAATAGAAACAGGAACGATAACTCGTCATTAAAATCAGTGTTTGTATCTGCTAGAAAGCGTTTTGACCGTGAAGTACAAAGGGCTAAACGGCTACATTGGTACCATTTGCAGAATGATTTGTTAAATCAGGTAAATAGTAACCAGGAGGAATTTTGGAAAAGTATAGGTAAAATCGGTATTAGTCAACGTAAGAAAAGTAGTATCCCGATGGAAGTAACACAGGAAGATGGTTCTATTTCTACTGACATCAACATAGTTTTAGATCGATGGAAAAATAGTTTTAAGAATCTATTTAATAATCAGAGCGAACAAAGGGCTGATGTTAACGGCAGATTGTTTGTTAATGATGATGGTAATGACCAGACATATAACAATAATATTACAATATTTGAAGTTAAATCTGCTGTATTGAAAGCCAAAAATGGTAAAGCTATTGGTGCTGATTGCATTCATGCTGAATCATTGAAAAACGATGCTGCCATAGTTTTTATGCACTCTCTATTTAATGTATGTTTCGAAACTGGTACAGTCCCTAGTATATGGGGGAAGTGTATAATTAACCCTATACCCAAGTCGTCTAACTTAAATCAGAGAGACCCATTGTCTTACAGAGGTATTGCTTTAGCATCTGCAATTTATAAAATATACTGTTCCATTTTGAATGATCGCTTAGTGAGTTGGGCGGAGCAAAACGGGGTTCTGGAGGATGAGCAGGGTGGTTTTCGGAAAAAACGGAGTACTGTTGATCAAATCTCAACTCTCACTAGTATTATAGAAACTAGAAAGAAGTTGAGACAGCCAACATTTACTGCTTTTATTGATTTTAAAAAGGCTTATGATTATATTAATCGTGATTTATTATGGATAAGAATGGTTGAATCTGGAATTATAGGTAAAATGATGAAAGCTATTATGTCACTCTACTCATCAGTCAGATCTTGTGTCCGTGTTAACTCTTTTACAACTGAATGGTTTGATGTCAATTCAGGTCTCAGACAAGGCTGTATTCTCTCGCCATTGTTATTTAATATGTTTATAAATGACCTTGTTAAATGTCTGAAGCAGTTAGGGATTGGTATCCCCATAGATGATGAAAGAGTATGTATTTTACTTTATGCGGATGATATAGTTTTGTTAGCTACAAATGAAGATGATCTCCAGCTTTTGTTGACAACATTACATGCATGGTGTGGCACAAATGAAATGCAAATCAATAGTTCTAAAAGTCAGATTGTACATTTTCGTCCTGTTTCCTTTCCCAGGACCATTTTTAAATTTACATGTGGTGATGCAGAATTACAGATAGTAGATAGATACGTTTATCTTGGCATAGTACTCAATGAATTTCTTGATTATAATGTTACTGCTCAGAGTGCTAGTCGTGCACTGGGTCTGCTTATTGCAAAGTGTAAATCAATTGGTGGTGTCACTTATGACGTTTTTACAAAACTGTATGACTCTCTAGTCTGGCCTGTTATTGCATATGGATCTGCTATTTGGGGTGTCAAACCATTTTCTTGCGTAAACGCCGTTCATAATCGAGCTATGCGTTTCTTCTTAGGAGTTGGTAAGTATACACCGAATGCTGCAGTAGCAGGGGAAATGGCTTGGACACCTCCAATAGTTAGACAGTGGAAATCAGTGACTAATACATGGTGTAATTTGAGTGCTATGTCAAGATCGAGAGTAAATAGGAGAGTAGCTTTATGGGCGTATAACAAATCCAGTAACTCATGTAAAAATTGGTATTTTACAGTTGAAAAGCAATTGAAATCATGTAATTTATATCAGTACTGTAATTTAAACACTCCAATGCTTAAAAACAGAATGAAACAGACTGTAACGGATCATCTTACCTCTGTATATGTAAACGAATGGACATCTACGATCAATAGGGTTAATGCTACGAACGGTCGTGGTGGTAACAAATTGCGCAACTACGCACTGTATAAAGATACATTTGCCCTTGAACAATATTGTAAGTTGATTTTACCCACCAGACATAGATCTGCACTTTGTAAATTTCGATGTGGAGTAGCACCAATTAGAATCGAAACAGGTCGATATGAAAATTTAGAAATAGTTGATCGTATATGTCCATTTTGTGAAGAGATAGAATCCGAAACACATGTCCTTTTTTACTGCCCTGTATACAATGACCTACGTTTAAGCATGGTTCAAACTGCTTCTGCTTTGAATGCACATTTTAACTACATGTCAGATATTGAGAAATTATCATTTATTATGTCAAACAAAAATATGATAAGAATAGTTGCCAAAACCTGTTTTAATATACTTAAGACTCGTATGTCATTTCTTAGTAGATAGTTCTGATTATTCTTAAAGTACTTTATATAATTATATGTTTTATTGTTTATAATATCACTTGTGCTCTTATTGGATTTATACAACCTCAATTAATACGTTTGCAGGAGTTATTGTTTTATTTTTAGAAAAGTTTGTCTTACCGATTTGTAACCGTTAGCTTTTAAGACTCATAAGCCTTTAAGGGCTGTTTTACTTAACAACTTTCTTTTTCTCATTTTGTGGAATTTTAGAACGCTATATTGATGGAGGTCGTATATTTCTTTCATTTTACGTACTACAATGTATGTATATAATACTGTATTTGTATTTCTTAACTAGTCTTAATTACATTTATTTTTACAAAGGTAAAAATAAGTAGTTGTGATATTTGTATTGTGATAAGTCTCTTATAATTCTTGAAAGAATGGCATGGTTTAAAATACTGTTTGTAATATTTGTTTGTGTATATACTATGCTGTAACCATGATGAGACTATAATAAAGAATAAAACCTGTGTGTGTAGTAATTACCAGTAATAGTATGGTTGTTACACAGTATCATTATCAAATAATGTTTCACGGGAAAGGTTTGGAACAATGCAGAGCTGAATAAACGTCATCTACTAAAAATGTCATCTGCTGTTATTTTGGAATCGGGCCATACTTGCAGGTTTTCATTCTGAATGACACACTGTATGGAATATATGACAAGAAGCTGGGTTAATTTGGAGAAAAAAGTAAACGTGTTTATAACCATCATTAACATTACAACTTTGGCCAGGTCAGAGGAAGGGTTACCCGGCATCTGATCAAGCTTCTATTTCTATACCACTCAGGTTTAAAAGAATCGTAAACATTTTCAATAAATTGTCATTCTCTACATTTGCGTTTCGTTTCGTTGAAAACGAAGACAAATGTCGTTTCCTGCTGTCCTGTTCATGTACTGAAAATATCAAATACAACAACGCGAACCAAGAACGGGTTCGGCAGAGACATATATATAAACTAGGTCTCTAAGTTTGGTAAACAAACGAATAAAGTGGTCATGACGTTTGATATTGCACGTATAACCCTTTCACTCTCAAATACGCCTTTAAAAAAGCGCGTTTGAAAACAGTTTGGGTCCTGTTCAAAACATTCATTGACAAACGTCATAACTCTTGCTCAAAATTTGACAGTAGTGTGCCCCTTTTTGAGTTGATTTGTTTGTCTCTTAATTGAGACATGTTTTTAGAACATGTAATTTTTCTTGAAAACTATTCATGATATTTTCGTCAAACGTGGTACACATAATACGTGTTGTATTGTTAGAATTTTCGTTATGTTTGACAACTCTTGTACAAAATTTGACAGAATTATGCTCCCTTATAACATTGAAATTGGAAATTGTTTCCTGAATATGCACATTGTTATTTTGACATGTCATTTTCATGAAAACTATTTATGACATTGTCTCAAACTTTGTACACATAAAAGTGTGATGTTAGCATACTCTACTTAAAGTTTCATAACTCTTGCAAACATGACAGAATTATGCCTCTTTTTAATTTGAAATATTGTTCCATAGATAAAAGTGGACTTCTTTTAAAGTGGACATTGGCAAACAGTGTAGATCTTGATGAGACGCGTCTCACCAGAGTATAGACCGTTTACTATGTCATATAAAATAGTTTCTGGTATGGACAAACATTGCAGTGCCTTGGTGTTATCCTTGTTTATATTCAATGAAAACTTCCAGCAAGTGTACATGGAGAGTTCATTGCAATGTCCAAGCATAAATGGGTCAACACTTAATGTACTATTCATAGTTTACTACAGTGGAGAATGTGTTATTCTTTCCCAATAAACGCGTTTACGCTAAAACTATTATTTCCAGTTCAAACAGTTTGGAGCCAGATCAGACGCCGGGTAACCCGGCGTCTGATCAGGCTCCAAACTGTTTGCCACCAAGATCAAAAAGAATTATCAGAATTGTCCAAAAGTTGTTCTTTTCTAAGTTTTAGTGCTTTGCGTTTGCGTACGTTTGCGTTTAAACGGGAAAGAATAACAGATTCTCCACTGTAAGCACCCAGGGTAAACCCTCCATAACCATGTACTGTAGCTATGTATTGACCCTGTCATTTTACCATCGTATTACTTCCAAACGTTTGTTCAATTCTATCGACACTTAGATAAATTATTACCAGGTTTTTTTTTACATATGGTGATAACTTTTACACTTCTTTCAGGTTCTGTAGGCGAAATTTTACGAAATTATCAAACTGAAATTTCTGAGGTTTCACCATTTGTTTTTAAATTAATTAAATTCTACATTTGAATGTTCTTAGAAATGTTAATCGTTGATAGAGAGCAATGTTTAAATTTTCAATGTTCAATTTTACCAAAAATTGAATTGTAAATCATGTTCGTTCACTCAAAATCACAATTTGTAGCAATTTCTTTTTGGTGAAAAGGTGATTATTTTCCCCCAAGTGCACATGCATGGGAAATTTACATGTAAATGTCACTTTAGAACCTGTAGAATGGACATCTAGTTATAACTCCTTCAAAAATGTTTAATTTGAACAAAACTGTCCACAGATATTAAGTGAGAAAGTGATAGGCTCGATGCATTTGATCACTATGAAAGATATACCGTTGGTGCTTAGCAAACTTTGAGTAGTATATATAATATTGCGGTTGTCGGGTCAACTGAATAGAATTGTTTTACCACCGGCGCACTTGTCATGTCATTTTCTCCTGCTACAATTAACGGAAATATATAACGACAACATCTGAAGGGAAACAGTTCTTGATCCATGCAGATGAGACACCGATTTACTGAATGTTTCACCAGAATCCAAACTGTTTGCAACCAGGGAATTTTAATGCAGCCCACTAAAAAGCAGATACATCCTTTAAGGGCTTTATGTTTTATGCTTGTGTCCTTCTTTTAGAGAACAACACATTTCTTTGAAGTAGTTGTCTAATACAGGACAATAGTAATGCATGAGGCTCCTATTTACTGTGGAGAATCTGTTATTCTTTCCCAATAAACGCGTTTACGCTAAAACTATTATTTCAGTGCAAACAGTTTGGAGCCAGACCAGACGCCGGGTAACCCGGCGTCTGATCAGGCTCCAAACTGTTTGCCACCAAGATAAACAAGAATTATCAGAATTGTCCAAAAGTTGTTCTTTTCTACGTTTTAGTGCTTTGCGTTTGCGTACGTTTGCGTTTAAACGGGAAAGAATAACAGATTCTCCACTGTAAGCGTTCTGCTTTGCAACTGACCTGTATAACATGTCAGTACGCAATTGTCTGTCTGAAACGACTGATCGTTCAAACTCTTCGAACATATTTCAAAAACTACCTAATTCGGACATCTATTCAACCCTTTTACAATTAATAGACGTTTTCAGTTTCCAATTTAGTCTAATCCATTTATGAATATTTAAGAATGTTTTCAGCAAAGTATTGCAAAACGACAAACAATTCGGAGCCTTCTGATATGAGTGAACTGTTTGCATATAGATACTAATACTGGTTTTATAGAACGGGTACACTCCTCGCTAGGGCTCATGTAAGACTAGTGTGTAGGCAGAACTGAAAGAGAGGAAAGGTATTGTGTGTTTTGTTACAAGCATGACATAGAAGATGAGTTTCATTTTGTTTTAGTATGTACTCTGTATACTGACTGAAGAAAAAAATATCTAAAACGTTATTTTTACCAAAACCCAAGTGCTTATAAGTATGTAGAGTTGATGAAATCAAATAGATCCAAAACCTTACTAAATCTATCAAGGTATATCTATGAAGCTTTTGATATGAGGAAAGCTGCACTGAACTACCTAGATTGATTTGTATACGAGTCAGTGTTTTATTATCTAATCATTTACCAAAAAATGATCATTTAATATCTTTTTTTTCATGAAAATAGCAGTTCAACCTCAAATTCTAAATTTTCGAAAATAGATCTTCTATCATTTGAAATACTTTTTATTATTATTATTATTATTATTATTATATGCATGTTTGTTTGGCCACTTTGGCCATCTGTAAATATGTTGTGAGTAACGAGGAATTTGTTAATTCAAGTTACTGATTGAATGAAGAATTATTATTATTATTATTATTATTATTAAACAGCATGTCACCCCGATGCGTAGCCGAGGGTGACATTCTTGTTTTCGAGGGTTGACAATTTGAATGTCACGCAAACTGATATCTAATATTTATTTTATTACACCGAGCTTATCAACCCTGGCTTTGGAATCGTTTTATTCGTCTTTTATAAAATGTGTTGTGAATACCAATTTAGCGCGGACATGTACATAACGCGGGAAATGACGTCGCCGTCTTACGACGTCACATTGTTTATAATTATATTACAAGAAACAAAGAAGAACGTTATGATAAGTAAATTGAAGAAACAGCGTCTTTACATTGTCTAGGTGGCAAATATCTCTTCCGAAATGGTGGCAAATCGTTAAGGAATGGACAAAGGGAAGCAACTTGTACAGAAAATGCCAACAGTTGATTAGAAGTTACCACTTTTTAAAACGTTCCAATGTATCCAATAGCGAAAGTCATGTCAATGCTGACAGTACGTTTTCGGACGGAGTAAAAAAGTAATGTCCTTTAGAGTGACGTCACAAAAAGAATATTATAAAGAGTGACAGTATATTTTGAAAAAATGTAAAAGACATGCAAAATGTTAACTGTAGGTCTATGGGAATTTAACATTGTAACTCAAAGCGAGGTGTAATAATGGCAAATATTGTATACTCTGGTGAGACACCGCGTGACGCGGCGTCTCATCAGGGCCTGCACTGTTTGATATTGCATATGAACTGTTGTTCTGTTGTATGTTCTGTTGTATGGAAAGCATTGCAGTTTTCTTAAATCATTCTCGTACATGTATATAATTATTTATTATATACCTATCGATGATTTATAGATATTTCTCAGTTAGATAAATTTGATATCGTCACTGTTGATATCATCACTACATGTAGTGATGATATCACTTTTTGTGACGTCACATCATAATTAGTTTAGTGACGTCGCGGTAATCCGTGTTTTGTGTTTTTTCTGTAAAAACGTCATTAAAATATATATAATAAATAGAATAATCAATTCCTTTGAATAGATATGAAAAATATATCACGAGAATGGGTTGTTATCTGGTTAAAAAACTCGTCCTGCGGAAATTGATTATCCTCTATATAATGAAATCTTCCAGCAAGCATATATGGAGAATTAATTGCAATATCCAGGCACATAATTATGAGTGTAACCTCACGTTATCTCTGTCTACAATGGTGTGGTTTTCCAGTGGTTCTACTGTATGAGAAGTATTATTTACATTCCTGTTTTATTTACCGGTAATGCGTTTTATTTTAAACCGTATCACGTTGAAAGCAACAACCCGTATCACAGTGAACGCAACGTAAATGGTGTGTTCATTGATACTCGTTTTAATGTTTTGTCATTAACCATAATTATATGTACATGTATATAAATAAACTGAAACTCTGCACTTGACACACATACAGTGGAGAAAACGTTATTCTTTCCCAATAAACGCGTTTACGCAAAACTATTATTTGCAGTGCAAACAGTTTGGAGCCAGATCAGACGCCGGGTAACCCGGCGTTTGATCTGGCTCCAAACTGTTTGCCACCAAAATAAACATGAATTATCAGAATTGTCCAAAAGTTGTACTTTTCTACGTTTTAGTGTTTTGCGTTTGCGTACGATTGCGTTTAAACGGGAAAGAATAACAGATTCTCCACTGTAAAACGATTATTTTAGACTGATTAAGGACTACAGCTTTATAACTTCAATTTGTTACCGTCTGTGTAAACCCTTTGACCACCATTATATAATCTGCTTTAGAACAACTTGCATAATCTTATTATAGAAAGGAAGTTTAAGTTTTAAACAGCTTGACTGGATACATATCGATACGAGTGTCAAACAGTTTGTATCCTGATCAGACGCCGCGTTAAGCGGCGTCTGATCAGGGTCCAAACTGTTTGCAAAGTCGACTTTAGTATTCCTTTAACGGGGAAAGAGTCAAGTGATCCTGTTTTCGCACTCATAACTTTATTCAGGAAGAGGAAACATTTTGTAATCCCATGCGACCCAAATCTTATCAATGCGGATAGAGATATCGTATTTCCCATATCGTAACACGTTTTTCCTTGAATCGCTTAACCTTCGTTAGGTTAAATCCTTGCGTACTCAGTGCATAAAAGCGTCTCGATATGCTCCTCGACATATGTACTGACACAGATAAATATGCATTTATTGTTTAGCTTAAAGAAATATTCAAGTAAATCAGGCAGTTCCTAAAATAATTTTCTGCTTTACCTTCTTCTTGTTCAAAGCAGTATCCTGCTATAAAACATTTGGAAGAGGTAATCTGCAGTATATGTATTGTGCAAAGGAACGGGTATCCTATTGTAATGGAGCACGGTGAAGAACTTAGAGTTATATGAAAGTAAAGCAGATACATGTAGCTCATTTTGAAACTTTCTGTTTTAATCTCAATTTACAACCTGTGTTTATCACCACCAATAAATCATTATTTGTGGTACGTATGTGCATGTATCTTCAGGGTTTCTAAGAAGGAAAATGTTACATGTATCACATACCCCACCCATTAAGAGAACAATAGCTTGAATCTCTATATCAAATGCAGCCTATATTTGTATCGAAAACCACAGTGGAAAAGACGATATTCTTTCCCAATAAACGCGTTTACGATAAAACAATTATTTCCATTGCAAACAGTTTGGAACCTGAATTGCCAAAAAGTTGTCATTTTCCCCCATTTTATTGTTGTTACAGTGGAGAATCTGTTATTCTTTCCCGTTTAAACGCAAACGTACGCAAACGCAAAACACTAAAACGTAGAAAAGTACAACTTTTGGACAATTCTGATAATTCATGTATATCTTGGTGGCAAACAGTTTGGAACCTGATCAGACGCCGGGTTACCCGGCGTCTGATCTGGCTCCAAACTGTTTGCACTGCAAATAATAGTTTTAGCGTAAACGCGTTTAATGGGAAAGAATAACAGATTCTCCACTGTAACATGATGTAATAAACCGTCTAACACATTCACTGTCATAACATCGTCTGTTCACAAGCGTGTCGCGTCGTGTTAGGCAATATTGCTTTTTAAAAAAATCATTATATGAGCCTCAACCAGATTGGATCCTGATCAGACACCGCGTGAACCCAAACTGTTTGCATAATTATATACAAGTGTTATAGGGCTTGGCAGCGCCGCAGTATACCACGTAACTTATTCCAAACGCGACTGTGTTGGCATTACATTCGCTATATAGCTTGGCAGCGAAAGGCCTGTAAGGTCGCAGTATACCACGTAACTTGTGCCAAACGCGACTGTGTTGGCATTAAAGTCGCTATAGAGGTTGGCAGCGAAATGCGTTACATTTCGCCAAACGCGACTGCGTTGATATTAGCATTATGTGCCTAGTAAGAATCCAAACTGTTTGATAAAGTGGAGTGAATGATACCCTTTTCCGTTTAAACGCAAATGAAACGCAAACAAAACGCAACGGACTAAAAGTAGAAAATAACAATTCTTCAATGATTCTGACTATACATTTTAATCTTAGTGGTAACTTCTCAATTTCTCCACTGTACTCTTAATTCATCAACGGTGTGATACCGTTTAAAAGTTTTTCACAGTGAAGAGCTCTTTAATGTACATGTATCAACTTCAGTCAGTTTTCCGGACACTACCACAGTAATTCAATCAATTCACTCCAAACATGACGTTTGCTTTGAATCATGTGTCGTCTGTTTATACATATAGTATTAAACCCATTCCAGCTAACTAAAGAGGACATTGGCAAACAGTGTGTATTTGGACCCTGATTAAACACTGCGTTACGCGGCGTCTTGTCAGGGTCTGCACTTTTTTTACTATTGCATATGAATTGTTCAGCTGTATAGGCAAACACTGCAGTATCTGAAGATACTCCTTGTATATCCATAATGAACTCTTCCAGCAAGCGTATGCGAAGAGTTCATTGCAATATCCAGGCATAAAATTAATGGATTAATTAAATTTAATAAATGCTATTTACTGGAGATACAAGTGAATATGAGTGTCAAAATGTTATAACTCTCACCGAACGCCGAGTTAGTCAGTGTACGACCAGGGTCCAAACTGTTTACAAGTTTCTGTCAAGTCACACTTTAGATGGCGTGTCGGTATTCCATGACAATATGTGGTCTCTAATGTCACTACCTATGTAAGTACATTACATAATACATGTAAGATGGTAGTGATAGAAACAGTGTACAGTGTTCCCTCTCTACAACGGCCCCTTAACGGCCAACAACGTCTCCCTCCTTACAACGACCATTGCCTCAGTTCCCTAAAAGAACAATTAAGTCCAACCTATTCACGATTGTAATGTCGTCTGCTTAAAACTATCATCTGCTGTTTTTCTCAAAGTTACATAATGTACATTTTGACAACAAACTTAATGACGAATGACAAACTGCTTCAATCCAGATCAGACGCCGCGTAACGTGGCGTCTGATCTAGATTTAAGTTGTTTTCAAATATCCCTCACTATAACGACTCCCACCGAACAACGTACACAAGTTTTGTCTCCCGTTGGATGTCGTTGTAGATAGAGAGCGAAGAAGACGTTATTCTTTCCCAATAAACGCGTTTACGCTAGAATTTTTATTTCCATTGCAATTAGTTTGGAGCCAGTGCCCGTATTCATAAAGATCCTAAGTATTTCCCTAGGTGCCGGGTAACTTGGTGACTAATCAGGCTCCAAACTGGTTGCGAGAATAACGTCTTCTCTTCTGTATTCAACTGAAGCGGAGCTAAACTTAAATGCAATGCAATAAATGAAGGAATGGACTCTTTTTTGCAAATGATGACAATGAATACACTGCAATGCAGTACATGTATCAATAATTTGGACCGGATCTATATTACCAGGCGTCTAGTCTGGCTTTAAACAATTTAAAATAATATTTTAAGCACAAATGCGTTAATTTAGAAGAAACAGTTTCCGAAACGGTCTTCCATTTACACGATCTGATTTTATACGTCAGTTTGAGAAATATACCTCACGAGCTCCGCCGAGTCATAGCAGATGCGCTATATATAATAAAGAAGGAGCAATTGACGTTTCATTTATTAATTACACTCGTACTAATCACAGAGCTTAGCCACAACCAACATTACAAAGCTCTATATAGTTTTATCTTTGTACTGATATCTTTTTTAGATTTTTATTCAAATTAAATTTTGCTCCTTTTTGAAGTTAAAGTATACTCCTATCGTCTCCTATATACGCTATATAAAAACGTGCCAAATTGCCTTAAGTTGTCTACTTCAACGTCCATAAAAGCAAACTTTCTTCGTTTTAATATCTTAGCCACAACCTTCAATTGAAAGAAGGAAACGCATTCTTTCTACTGGTCGCCTTTAAAACAGAATACTGTAAGGAATTTTGTTCCTTTTTAAAGTTATATTTCACTGTTTTTTAGAGTTGTTATTTTTTCATTGACATGGCCCTAATCACTGACTGAGCCCCCTGCTGATTTTATGGCTAGTCGTCTGATAAGAGAATTAACTCTAGTAGAAACACTAACAGTAGTAGTAGAAGTAATAGAGTAGTAGTAGTAGTCATAGTAATAGTAGAAGCAGTAGTAGTAGTAGTAGTAATAGTAGTAGTAGTAGTAGTAGAAGTAGTAGTAGTAGTAGTAGTAGAAGTAGTAGTAGTAGTAGTAGGAGTAGTAGAAGTAGTAGTAGTAGTAGTAGTAGTAGTAGTAGTAGTAGTAGTAGTAGTAGTAGTAGTAGAAGTAGAAGTAGTAGTAGAAGTAGAAGTAGTAGTAGAAGTAGTAGTAGAAGTAGTAGGAGTAGTAGTAGTGGAAGTTGTAGTAGTAGGAATAGTAGTAGAAGTAGTAGTAGTAGTAGTAGAAGTAGTAGTAGTAGAAGTAGTAGTAGTAGTAGTAGAAGTAGTAGTAGTAGTAGTAGTAGTAGTAGAAGTAGTAGTAGTAGTAGTAGAAGTAGTAGTAGTAGTAGTAGTAGTAGTAGTAGTAGAAGTAGTAATAGTAGTACTAGTAGTAGTAGAAGTAGTAGTAGTAGTAGTAGAAGTAGTAGTAGTAGTAGTAGTAGTAGTAGTAGTAGTAGTAGTAGTAGTAGTAGTAGTAGTAGTAGTAGTAGTAGAAGAAGTAGTAGTAGAAGTAGTAGTAGTAGTAGTAGAAGTAGTAGTAGTAGTAGTAGTAGTAGTAGTAGTAGTAGTAGTAGTAGTAGTAGTAGTAGTAGTAGTAGAAGTAGTAGTAGTAGTAGTAGAAGTAGTAGTAGTAGTAGTAGTAGTAGTAGTAGTAGAAGTAGTAGTAGTAGAAGTAGTAGTAGTAGTAGTAGTAGTAGTAGTAGTAGAAGTAGAAGTAGTAGTAGTTGTTGTTGTAGCAGTAGTAGTAGTAGTATTACCAGTAGCTGTAACAGCTGTAGTAGCAGAAGTTAACAGTTGGATGTCATGAAATTCTTTAGTCTATCGCTAAGCGAAAAGCATCAGTAATGACCTTACCAGGGGGGCATAGATTAAATACCGCTACTGTAAAAAGTAAACAAGGTAGGTTATTCGACTCTAGCCCTTAAAAGAAGGTTATCATTCTTGAATTTATCGGTTTGAGGGGAATTTCTCATTACGTTTGCGATACAATGTTGAATATGATAGGTTGTGAAAACCCTGTACCTGGATGGGATCGGTTTTTCTCAGGCAACGAATCGGGCTCTAATCTGTTTACAATGGAAATATATATTTCAGAATAAACGTGTTTATTGGGACAGAACATGATAACGTACACAACAATGCAATGGTTACATGTACAATGTACATGTAGGTAATTTCTTCCAAAAAGCCCCATATAGAATTCGTGATAATTACAGGCAGTTCTCCCATAACAAGACGATAACAATAAGTTAGATATATAATTAAAAGATGATATTCCCCATACAAATCTACGTTCGCACAGAAATGGTTTGTTACAGTGGAGAAAACGTTATTATTTCCCGTTTAAACGCAAACGAAACGCAAACACAAAACACTATAACGTAGAAAATATCTAGTTTTAGATATTTCTTACAATTCATGTTTATCTGAGTGGCAAACAGTTTTAAGCCTGATCAGACGCCGGGTTACCCGGTGTCTTATCTGGCAACATACTGTTTACAGTGGAAATAAACGTGTTTTTTGGGAAAGAATAACACATTTTCCACTGTACTATAGTTATAAGATTGTCCCCAAAAACCAATAACAAAAACGAAAAAGTGCGCTGTGGTTTGAATTTCTTTTGCATGTTCAAAAGAAACACATGTTTGAAGACGAATGTTGTAATTGTAAGTGTATCTAAATATATGCAAAACCTTTTACAACCAAGAAAATGTATCTGCCTCTCTGGTCCTTGATCTCATTCATGTCATTGATACTCCGAAACATGTTTATTGTCTGGATAGAATGTCGTTACAGCGATTCGTTGTCAAGATCCTAATAATTTACTTCTAGTGCATGTACTGATGAATCTTCAGTAAATATACATACATTATCCATTTTCTGCCGATTCTAATCGACTATTCGACTTTGGAAAATCAAATTAGATAAATATGTTGAAGTTAAGTAGATCTATTTTGTTTTTCTGAAAGTAAAAAGTATTTCAGAAAAAAGAGAAAAAAAAGTGCATAGGTCTGACGAGATCCCTCCTTACGAATCTCTCTAATCAGGATCATCACTGTTTTACAAAGTATACAGTGGAGAATCTGTTATTCTTTCCCAATAAACGCGTTTACGCTAAAACTATTATTTGCAGTGCAAACAGTTTGGAGCCAGATCAGACGCCGGGTAACCCGGCGTCTGATCAGGCTCCAAACTGTTTGCCACCAAGATAAACAAGAATTATCAGAATTGTCCAAAAGTTGTTCTTTTCTACGTATTAGTGCTTTGCGTTTGCGTACGTTTGCGTACGTTTGCGTTTAAACGGGAAAGAATAACAGATTATCCACTGTACATACAGGAAGAGTGGTGAAGACGTTATTTTTTCCCTATAAATGCGATTATCGCTCATGCAAACAGTCAGTTGGAGCCAGATCAGACGCCGGGTAACCCGGCGTCTGATCAGGCTCCAAACGTTTTTGACACTAAGATGATAATAATGGTCAGAATTGTCAAATGTAGTCCTTTTCTGCATTTTTTTACAGTACGTTTGTGTCTCGTATGCGTTTAAACGGGAAAGAATAATGTCTTAACACTGTTTATTGATTTCTAACACACCACATGTTGAAAATAAACCACATACGACATTTCTAAGCAGATGACATTGTGGCAGTGAATAGTTTAGATGAACCAGGATGTGTACTGTAATGCTTATTCTGGTTTGATAGTCAGTGTTTGCCATAGTAGTTAGCCGGATTGACGAATGTCGGCCTAATTGAGACTCTATATTATTGTTTCCGTACCTCAAGTGGTGAATGAATGTTCAATTTGTAAAATGATTTCTTAGAAACGTTTCGTATTGTTTATTTCTATTTTTCTGAATATACATACGTAATATGTAAGATTCTCCTGTGACGTAAGAGTTTATTCATTTCCGGGACAGAAAGATAGGCTGAGAGGCAGACAGACAGACAGGCAGACAGGCATTCAGACAGACAGGCATAAATACAGACATACATATTGATACACAGGGCCGGATCCAGAAATTTCTGAAAGGGGGGGGGGGGGGGGCACACTTGGGGAGGGTATGGGAGGGGTGTAACCCCTCCTATAAGGGGGGGGGGGGGGTAACCGGGGGCCTCTCCCCTTTTTTTAAATTAACATCAAAATGTTGCATGCTGAGGGCATTATAGAATGATGTAAACATCCCTATGAAACACCCAAAAAAGTGGTTTCATAATACAGAAAGAAGATAAGAAGATTCAAACGTAATCTTGAGTAGAACAAAAATCGATTCTTAGAAAACTATAAGAAAGGGTCGGACATTTTTTTTTAAATTAATACCAAAAAGATACATTACAGTGGAGAAAACGTTAGTCTTTCCCGTTTTAATACAAACGAAACGATAACGCAATTTAGGCAACTTAAGCGTAGAAAATTACAACTCGTTGGCAACTCTGACCATTACTTTTCAGGTTTAAGATTAAGTATTAGCGTAAACGCGTTTATTGGGAAAGAATAACGTATATTCCTCTGTTTAGGGGACTTTTTAGTAGCCGACCGATCACTAGCAACAGTTCACATGCACTCATGTTCTATCCATTCAAAGTCAGAATATCATGCTTCACATTGTCCACAGGCTTTTATCTGTTAAAGATACATATCCGGGATTTTAAGCTAAAGAAATGTTCGTTGTATGTGTCAAATACCTAGGAACCTTTTCCAACACCGAGTTTCTGGGTGTCTGAGCTGGATCAAAACTGTTTCTGAATGCCAGAGCACTCGATGTATAAGGTAGTGAGTGGATGTTTTAGTGTTTCTATATGGATACAGTGGAGTCGTTATTCTTTCCTGTTTAAACGCACTTTTACGCTAAAACTATTATTTCCGTTGCAAACAGTTTTGAGCCAGATCAGAATCCGGGTAACCCGGCGTTTGATCAGACTCCAAGTTGTTTGCAACTCAGATTTACATGAATTGTCAGAATTGTCGAAAATTTGTCTTTTTATACATTTTATTGCGCTGCGTTTTCGTTTACTCGGGAAAAACGTCTTCTCCACTGTACATGTAAAAATTCTAACTTTCATGGTCTGAAGATATTGTTTTTCTTTGATGTGTCATCAGGATCTACACTATTTCAATGACTACTTTTGTGATCGATGGGCATTAAAGGGTTATAAAACAAGTATTCATAACTTTGTACAAACATGTGTAGATATTTATGTCCTTAACTGGTTACTCTGATTACATGTAGAATATTTACCGTCTTCATACACCAATGGAATATCGTGTTTCAGACTGGCTGTTCATAAACAATGGGCAAGAAATTATACTTTTCCGATTAAACGCAAATAATGTGATTAAAATGTTGATTACATTTTTTTAAACAAAATTCAAACGATTTATTTGATTCTGATTGACAAACAAGGAGGGAACCGTCTGACGACATAAACGACGTAAAATACTTCTACATGTACATTAATTTTTTAATTTCTAACTTCTCCATCTAATCCTGTCTATGACATATATTTAAATCTTCTTTTCCAGACGACCCAAAGGTATGTCAGAAGACAGCATTATATGGAGAATAATTGAGAATTTTATAACCTAACTTATGACAATAATTGTCGTAAGTCGAGTCACCGAAGCCTGATACGAAGTCGGTTTACAAATGTCTGATCTGGCTCCAAACTGTTTGCAATTGGAATAATTGTTTAGGGTTAACACATTTATCTAAGAAAATGGCCATCAAATACATGCATTGTGCTACAGTGGAGAATGTGTTATTCTTTCCCAATAAACGCGTTTACGCTAAAACTAGTATTTACAGTGCAAACAGTTTGGAGCCAGATCAGACGCCAAACTGTTTGCCACCAAGATAAACATGAATTATCAGAATTGTCCAAAAGTTGTTCTTTTCTACGTTTTAGTGTTTTGCGTTTGCGTACGTTTGCGTTTAAACGGGAAAGAATAACAGATTATCCACTGTAGCCATTTCTGATTAATTTGCCGATCCTAATCTATCGTTAATTTCGCATGAAAACCGAAAAAAATCAGTTTATTCTTATATGATTATACAGTATAGTTGCTGTATTTTCTAAAGCTAATAAAATGGGCTAATTAAATACATGTATGGGGAAAGAACGTCTTCTCCACTGTATGTAACGCTTGGGTATATTTCTGACTCTAGCATTTCTAAATCCTTTTCAGGAACGTCGGAAAGACATGTTTAATGAAGACGTTTGTGGACGACTCGTTTCCTGAGGACTACGTGCCAACAGTGTAAGACTAGGGCCCGTCTTATGAAACGCCGCACGTTAAAAACAGTCGAAAGTCAGATTATAAAATGTTCAATTATTATTTATTTCCCTGTTTAATCCTGTTTTGTGATATCTCCTTGGAACCGTATTGAATAGACGAGTCCACAGATATGTCACACGACAGGATTAGACGGAGAAATCAGATTTTATAAGTAGTTTTAAGTTTTGATTCACGACCGTTTTTGTCGTACGACGTTCCTAAGACGGGCCCCTACTGTATAGTGCACATGTAAAGTCGTTCATTGTGCAGTGTTACATGGGAGAAGACGTTATTCTTTCCCGTTTAAACGAAACGCAAACACATTTCAATTAAATTAGTGAAAAGAACAACAATTTGACATGTCTCACGATTTATTTGAATTTGGGTTGCAAACAGTTTGGAGACTGTTTGCAATGGAGCTAATAGGCTTAGCCTAAACGTGTTTATTGGAAAAGAATAACGTCTTCTCAACTGTATCTGCAGAATCCGTAGATCTAGCCCTGAACACGGGCGTCTCTGAAAGCCAAACGAATTTCTCGGTTCAAAACATTGTCACTAAAACAGTGTTACTCATTATCTTACGAAACCACATACAAAACAGCTGCTTCATTCAAGAATTACAACGGCGTTTGCTTAGTTAGGAATATTAAGACTTTAAACATTGTGAATTGGGAAACCTCACTATTTTTACCACTCACGTGTTGACTCCGGTTTGTGGTAGGGGAAGTGGGGCTTCTAAACGCAAGATGTGAGTAAAGCAGAAACAATATGTAATAGTAGTTTGTTTTACGTTCAATCAATTTATACTGCGGAGGCCTGAAGTCGATAAAGTCTAGATCAACCTTCAACCCCCCTTCTCGCTTAACCATTCCATTTTTGCATAACGTTCACAAAAGTAGAATCTAGAACAAAACCGGTACATGTATATATTTTCCTGAGACGCCGCAGTTTGCGGTGCCTCGTTAGGGCATGAACTGGGTGCTATACATAAAAAAGGAGTTTTGTATGGGACAAACATTACAGTGAGTTCATTGTAATACCCAGTCATTGACTACATGTAACTTACTACATGTATATGTCTTTAATATATGTACCTATGAAAGGTTTTATATACTTTCTGGTCCTTTGGAATCATTGATTTCAGCGCATTTACAGTTGGAAGTTGAATTCCGCTTAAGCTAGTGCTAGGGGGCGTGAGCACTGTTGCATATTTCAGTATTGCTCATGAACAGACTCACTTAAACCGAGTCTGCAATTTTCAGTATTTGCTTTGTTTTCTGTGCTTTCAAAGGATCTCCCCTTATTCAGATTTTTATAGCGAGAAAACTATTATAATGATTTAGCAATAAATTTAAAGTGAAGATATTGACGTGTTTTTGAAAATTAAGGCAGTTTTTATTTTAATCACAGTGGCATCAATCTTATACCTGTCAAATACCGAGTTACTCGACGTCTGACTTAGCTCCATGTATTTTGCAATACACATACGTATTTGTGACCTGTTTCAGAGGTGTCTTCGCTGAACGTTTTAAATGTTAATTCGTTTTCAGAGACTTCAGGGTTTTAGGTGTACGGTTCTTGGGGGCTTTACTGTACAGTAAATCTCACTATTACGACCACAAAATTTAAATTATTTTTACAGTCGAACTTCGATATTAAACATACCCTTATTTCAAAGTTAAAACGTGGCTAAGCCACGTTTTAACTTTGAAATATGAGTATGTTCGACAATACCGACTTCGAGATATCGAAGTTCGACTGTATGTGTTAACGACAGGTTGCTGCTTAAAGCAATGTGACAGTAAAACATAAAGCTCCTTACTGTCACCTTGCTTTAAGCTGTCACCTGTCTTTTGTACACTCAAGTAGCCTTTGTTTTAGTGGTCGTAATACAGAGTTTGTATTGTATTGTTTTGGGTAAAAGCAGCGTCTTCCCTATTGAATGCAAACAAAGAACGAGGATGTTACAATCTGTAATAAATTACATATATTTTAAACAGAAACAATCTCGAAATGACATATATAATAATATATTGTATTCATTGTTTATTGTTTATGTAAATCTGTTTTAGGTGGTCACCTCTGTTCAAAATTAAAAATAGGTAACTATATAGATGGAGCTGAGTACTGAACAGGTCATATAGAGCCGATGAGTGATGAGATGAGATGGTGATGATGATTTTTGCTAATTTCATCTGGTGCTAAGCAGCACATGGGATCAGTCCCACCGACCTGTCTTCCTATAGTTCTTGGCAGATGATCTCTGTTAAATAACTAACACACTCCCATGAGAGCTTTCTGTGTTACTTTCACTTTGCTTTAAACTGCCATCTGTCTTTTATACTAGCGATTAGCTTTCAATTAAGTAGTCGTAATAGAGGTTTTATTGTACTGTGTTTTGACAGGTATGACAATTACACGACTACTCTTATGGTGGATAAGCGGTATGTGAATATCGGACTGTGGGACACCGCGGGTCAGACATGTTACGACAGATTGAGGCCCCTGTCCTACCCTAACACAGTAAGTCACATTGACGGGACAACACTCACACACTTACAGTATACATGTACAGATGCAGGGACCCGTTTTAGAAACGGCCGTAAGTCAGATTCTGAAATTATCAACTATTATTTATTTCTACATCTAATCCTGTCTTGTGACATCTCTTTGGAATCGTCTTGAAAAGACATCCAAAGAGATGTCATATGACAGGATTAGATGGAAAATAAGAAATTAGATGCATTTTAGAGTTTTTGTCGTACGACGTTTCATAAAACGGGCCCCTGAATATTTCCCGGTTACAAACTCGTCTGTGTTAAAACAAACATGTCCATCGCGAACGCATTGGAGCCAGATCAGACGCCGTATAACCTGGGGTTGATTAGTCTTCAAACTCTTTGGCATTGATATATATACAAAAAACAAACTGTTTCGTCGCTTCTATTGAAACGAAATGTCTACACTTACAAAACGTATTTTCCTTCATCTCATTGCATTGAGCTGGCGTTTAGTTTTGTTTAAACGAGAACACTACTGTTTCCTTAGAACAATATAAATGTTCTTGAGTTTCGGTAACGTATTATATAGATATATAGTTACTTTGTTTAGTACAAAAGTACTTGGCTTATCACTATACATTTGCTACATATGCGTAGTTATGGTTATGTCAATGGCGAAACAGATAAATATAGTATGTATACTGGTCTCATTGAAGCTAATTTACGATTTATAAAACCTCGCTTTGAGTTACAATGAACATTTACCATAGACCAAAGTGTAAACCGAGGATGACATTCTTGTTTTCGCGGATTGACAACTGGAGGTCACGCAAACTGCCGTCTAATATTTGATTTAGTACACCGAGCGTATTAACCCTGGCTTTGGAATAGTCTCATGCGTGTTTTATAAAAAACGAAGCAAAGTACCCTTTTTAATACAGAAAGAAAATCAAGAAACATGAGAATAACTTTCCCCTATGTGACATTACAAGGAATATCACATAGCAAAAGAGTGTCGCATAGATCAGACGGCAATCGAGTTACTTGCCACTATGTGACAATCCAAAGAATGCCGCATAGCAAAAGGATGTCGCATAGCTTAGACAGCAATATCATAGAGTGACAGTGAAGTTTGTGGCTAGATATAAACCAATATGCTAAATGTTACATTTTGGTTAATGGGAAATTAACATTTTTAATCAAGTCGAGGTGTAATAAAAAAATATTGCAAAGTCTCATCGTCAAATATATAGGTTAGTTAAACTTAATTAGCTTACGGATCGAACGAGTTGTTGTTACATGTACTTCATGTTTCTTTCCGCGTTCACGTTGATCGAGTGTTCGTTTCTCGGCACCTTATGGCAGTTGTGTGTGTCGCGATGCCGGATAACAGAACAGAACAGAACATATATGTTATTGACTTGTACATACTACATCATCATGTTTACATGAAATATAATCTATAGCATATAATATATTAATATCATATGTAAAGATATAACAATGAAATAGTCACGTTAAATTAAGTAGTGCTAAGCAAATAGTGGATGAATTACGTGTTATGAGTCAAGTTACAACGAAAAAAGAAAGCAACTTTCAAATATTTAGCAAGATTGAATAAAGTGTTATAATCGCCAGTTTTGAGCATGTCTACAAATTTAAATATGCTGGCTCTAACATAGTAGTATTTCTTTATATATTTCTTTCTGAAGTCTGAAAACATGGACATTTAATGATACAATGCTATTCATCTTCTATTTCTGTACTTCTGCAATACACACGGTATCTCTCAGCCCTTGGGGTTCTGTTTCTTCCATAACGACCGGTTTGTATATGCAGAGATTGCGCAGATAGTCTATTTTTACAAATAGAATTCCTTGAATTAAGTGGCAATATGTCTAAGTATGTTTCGTAACCAAAAACCTCTTTAACATTACTATATAACTGTAATACTTCACTTTTATCTTTGTCTCAATACCAACTTTGGTGAAAAGTATCAAAAGTTTGAATATATTAATGAAAGTCTTTTCATGTTAAATGTCAAAAGTGCGCTGAGTTAATTTAGCTCTTGCTACATGTAATCCCATTTCAACCATACCTTATATAGAGCTGTTAGTACATTTAATATATGACGGTTACTAACATTATGCTCTAACAGCCAATATACCAAATTTGTTCTGAGGTTTATGGCACGAGTATCAAAATATATTTTACATGTGCATGTAGTTGACAAAATTCGATAACTTAGGAGTATCAAACACTTTTGATCCTGATTATACGCCGTGTTACTAATCTGACTGTATTTGCATGTACATGCCCAATTGCACTAAGTATAGAACACTTGTAATCCTATAGCGAAGTGTGTACTCGTATACTTACTTTGTACATGTACCTGTAAAGAGTACACGTGTCCTATGTAAGCAGTGTAGACCAAGATCAGAGGAATCCTAAACAAGCCATCTGATTTGGGTCTTCACAGTTAATCATTTTGCAATATATTCTGACAAAACCATTTCAGTCACAAATGGACTAGACGTAATCGGAAATTTGAGTTGTCCATTAAAAGTTGCAGGGGTGATTGAGTCACAGTCATACATGTACAATGACATAGGCCGATAGTACATTCCTGAAATATCATGTTAATTGCGACTTTGCCCTTTTTGCCATTACATGTATCCTAGTCGTACAGAACGCGGTTAAGCGGAAATTTGCAGAAAGTTTGGGTCCAGAGCAGACGCCGAGTAACTATGTATATGATAAGTATGCATTTGTTCACCTTTCGATTCACCCTCTTTAGTAGCCAATGTTCGCACAAATATAAGCAGAAGACACGTTTGAAGCAATATCACATTGTTGTATAATGAGGCTTATGCATTATGCACTTTATCAATGGTTCACTTACAGTAGAGAAAACGTTATTCTTTCCAAATAAACGTGTTTACCCTAAAAACTATTGTTTCCCATTCAAACAGTTTGGAGCCAGATCAGACGACGGGTAAACCGGCGTCTGATCAGGCTTCAAACTGTTTGCCACAAAGATAAACATAAATGATCAGAACGTTTTAATGCTTTGCGCTTGCGTTTCGTTTGCGTTTAAACGGGAAAGAATATAGGGCAACCAGCTTTTCATAAAACTCGTCGTGCCCTGTGTTGATACAATTTATTGTCTTCATTGAAAACAGTTGAGAGTCAGATCAAACACCGAGTAACCCGTTGTCTGATCAGGATTCAAACTATTTACCAATGATATTATGAATAGTTGTTAACATTTTCAAGATTTTACTGCATTGCGTTTGTGTTTAGTTTTGGTATAAACGGGAAAAGTAACGTCTTCTCCCTCCACAATATATCCACCATAACCTGTTTCACTGTTTATCCCAGAGTGCATTTCTACAGAGCAGAATGCGCTATTCTTTCCCGTTTAAACATTACTAAACGCAAACGCAATCAATGCAAGCACATGTAGAACGAAGTCGGATTTTGAAGATTTTGTCAGTGACAAATAGTTTGGAGCCAAGTCAAAAGCCGATATAACTATCGACGTGTGATCTCAATTGAAACTATTTGAAGTGGGAATAGGGTTGTGTAACATTTGTATCGATGTTTCTTTTAAAAGTAAATGTCTAAAATCCGAGTTTGATAAATAAAACTGCACCTTTTTAAAATGCACAGTGGCACAATAATGAATAATTTACTTATGCATTGTCAAAATGAGATGTATAAGTGATGCACGTCTGTGTTGGCTTCTAACTGTTTGTAATAGATGGTTACTTTTTTGTCACAAACGCATTCGTTGGGAACAAATACATGTAACAATATCACCACTGCATTGTTTGCCAAGTACAATAAAAACTCGATATTTCTTTCTCACTTAAATCGACATTTCCAGTATTTCTTAAGTTTAATTGCGATAACTCGATCATACGAACATACCCGTATTTCAAAGTTACAACTTTGACATATGGGTGTGTTCGAACTAACGCGAGTTCGAATTGTCGAGTTTCGACTGTATATCGTAAAACAACGACATGTTTAATGGTGATCACGTTGGTATAGGAAGTTTAAAACGTGTAGAAACAAAGGGCACATTTTGGGTGTAGTAACTTATATGCTTTTCAACATTTGATATGTCGTGTACAGACGAGATGATGCTATTCTAGTATTCTTTCCCAATTCACGCCTGTACGCTAAAACTATTATTTCCGGTGCAAACACTTTTGAACCAGATCAGACACCGGGTAAACCCTTTGTCTGATCAGGCTCCTAACTGTCTGCTACTCATACATGTGTATTTAGATAAATGTCAGAAGTGTGAACAAGTTGGCAATTTTTGCATTATATTGCAGTGCGTTTGTGTTTCGTTGTGTTTTAAAAAGGGACAGAATAACAACTTCTCTACTGTTGAGAAGTACAAAATGTTGACCGACTTTCATTATCATTAAGTTTATAAATAGCATTACAATGACTGTACCGAATTCTAGAAGTAGTTTGTTTATTAATCAGACATCTGCTTTAAACACTTGTCGGTTTCTTGCTCAATTCTAAAGTTCAGGTAAATTGACAAAGTAATATTATAATGAGTGTCAAACAGTTTGGGTTCTGATCAAGCATCGATATGCGTGTATAGAATGCAAACCTTTTGTATATTACAGTATTGAACCTTATTAAATTAAATTGATATCGCAAGCGAATCGCCATCGAATTGCCATCGAATCGGGCGCTTCAAAAAACAAATCCTACTTTTGAATATTTTTACGAAAATTTTCCAAGGCGGTTGTGACAAAAATGGAATCGAAAAATTTAACGAAGGCATATTTACCAACATTTGTGAGATTCACCATTCAAGAAAACGTATCCGAGGGTATAGTTACTATTTTGAATCGTAAGCGAATTGCCACCGAATTGCAAGCGAGTTGCCATCGAATTGCAAGCGAATCGCAAAAATTGTTAATTTAATAAGGTTCAGTACTGTACAGTGGATAATCTGTTATTCTTTCCCGTTTAAACGCAAACGTGCGCAAACGCAAAGCGCTAAAACGTAAAAAAGAACAACTGTTGGTCAATTCTGATATTTCATGTTTATCTTGGTGGCAAACAGTTTGGAGCCGGATCAGACGCCGGGTTACCCAGCGTCTGATCTGGCTACAAACTGTTTGCACTGCAAATAATAGTTTTAGCGTAAACGCGTTTATTGGGAAAGAATAACAGATTCTCCACTGTACAAGTGTATAAACGGATATAAAGAACAAGGCGTTATTTACTTAGCAACGTATATCAGTTGCAAACAGTTCGGAACCTGATTAAACGCCGGGTAACCCTGCATCTAATCAGGCTCCAAACTATATGCCACTACAGTACTGAACCTTATTAAATTAAATTGATAATCGCAAGCGAATTGCCATCGAATCGGGCGCTTCAATAAACAAATCCTACGTTTGAATTTTTTTACCCGAATTTTCCGAAGCGGTTGTGACAAAAAAGGAATCGAAAAAGTAACGAAATCATATTTGCGAACATTTGTGAGATACACCATTCAAGAAAACTTACCCGAGGGTAAAGTAAGTATTTTGAATCGCAAGCGAATTGCAAGCGAATTGCCATCGAATTGCAAGCGAATCGCAAAAATCGTTAATTTAATAAGGTTCAGTACTGTAAGAGTTGAAAGAGCATAATATTTGTCATTTTCTACATTTAAGGACATTGCGTTTGTATAACTTTCGATTAAACAATTCCAGTTTCTAAATCAATCTAGTCCATATAAAATGTTGATAATTTAAGGTTGGTTTTTGGTAAAACAGTGCTCCCTCTTTACAACGACACCGAATAAGAGACAAAAATGTGTGCGCTGTTTGAAGGGGGTAGTTACAGGGAGGGAAAATGGTTTACATTTGAAAACAGCTTAAATCCATATCAGACGCCGAGCAACGCGACGTCTTATCTTGATTCAAGCTGTTTTTGTCACTCGTCATGAAGTTGTTTTTTTCTGTCAAAATGTTC
Organism: Gari tellinella; assembly: GCA_922989275.2. NCBI lineage: Eukaryota > Metazoa > Mollusca > Bivalvia > Cardiida > Psammobiidae > Gari > Gari tellinella. Next base: position 96,686,815 of record OV277856.1, on the reverse strand, counting down.
AATATGTAACTTTGAGAAAAACAGCAGACGACAACTTATAGCAGACAATATTACAGCAGTAAAAGCGTTAGACATTATTTTCCTGTTTAGGGAACTGCGGCAAGGGTCACTGTTCGGAGGGTGTCGTTGTTGGGAGGGCCGTTGTACATAGTGAGAGAACGCTGTACTCGTATTTTGTAGATTGTTTCCACTTATACTTCAGAATGTGTATGTGATCAGGATTGGGATCTTCTTTAGTTATTCCCAGAATTACAGCCACTTGGACTTAGTCATTTTTTGCATATAAGATTCACGCAACGGTACATAATTTGATCGACGAACTCCACAATATAATTAGGTAGAGTATTTGCACATTTACCACAGATGTGCGTGATGGCGGAATTTTGATCTGCTTAATTATTTCACTGAATTCGAGCATTATGGTAGTACTTTGACTATTTTGAACAGATTGTCAAAAATATTTGGACCACACATTAACTCAAGTTACAGTCTAACAATTAGCAGGGGCATCATATGTGTCGTAGAAGCATGAGAAGGCAGTTCTACAGTGGATAATCTGTTATTTTTCCCAATAAACGCGTTTACGCTAAAACTATTATTTGCAGTGCAAACAGTTTGGAGCCAGATCAGACGCCGGGTAACCCGGCGTCTGATCAGGCTCTAAACTGTTTGCCACCAAGATAAACAAGAATTATCAGAATTGTCCAAAAGTCGTACTTTTCTACGTTTTAGTGTTTTGCGTACGTTTGCGTTTAAACGGGAAAGAATAACAGATTCTCCACTGTATGAAGAATGTGTAAATGCGTCAAAAGGCATGTCTATGGGGAACCTAGTTACAGTGGAGAATCTGTTATTATTTCCCGTTTAAACGCAAACGTACGCAAACGCAAAACACTAAAACGTAAAAAAGTACAATTTTTGGACAATTCTGATAATTCATGTTTATCTTGGTGGCAAACAGTTTGGAGCCTGATCAGACGCCGGGTTACCCGGCGTCTGATCTGGCTCCAAACTGTTTGCACTGCAAATAATAGTTTTAGCGTAAACGCGTTTAATGGGAAAGAATAACAGATTCTCCACTGTACAAAAATACCCCCTAAACATGTACACTTGCAGAGATTTTAACAGTGGACGATTTATATTTGTAGGATGTCTTTCTGATGTGCTTTTCACTAAACAGCTCCGACAGTTTTGATAGTGTTAAATCAAGGGTAAGTATCATTTCTGTTGTTCTCAATCGGAACACCTGGCCAATTGCCGTAAATCGGTTTGGACGTAAATACCGCCTGATGTCGGTACTTCAGCCTTTTCTAAAAAGGTATCCAATGTAAACCAAAATGGTAACGTCACAAACCTTTCATCGGTAGATATACACCTTCAAGACCTTAACCTGGTTACAAAATATTTTTACATACCAGTTTATATCATTTGGTGCTGTTTTGAACTGTGCCATACTTTCTCCTTTGTCTCCACTTCTTGGACGAGGCGTATCGCAATTAAAAGTGTGTGGATACCTTGGCAAATGCGAATGAAGCTATTAATCGGAACATAGCACAAGCGGAAAAGTCGGAATTCGTCTGATACAAAATAAAAGACTAAAACAGAACATACATTTATTTCATCCAGGTATTTACATACAAAATAGGTTTTATCATGATTTACGACGTATATACATACTGCTTATTTTGTTACGGCATGTTAAACAACAACAACAACAACATTCCCAACAACCAAACGAGAGAGAAAACGTTATCAGTAGTTACAGTGGAGAATCTGTTATTCTTTCCCGTTTAAACGCAAACGTACGCAAACGCAAAACACTAAAACGTAGAAAAATACAACTTTTGGAAAATTCTGATAATTCATGTTTATATTGGTGGCAAACAGTTTGGAGCCTGATCAGACGCCGGGTTATCCGGCGTCTGATCTGGCTCCAAACTCGCTGTAACGGAAAAAATAGTTTTAGCGTAAACGCGTTTATTGGGAAAGAATAACGTTCTTTTTTAATCTCTGTAATGAGACTCGTCACGTGATTTATTAGACATCGTATTCATATTTCGAAATCGGCGTATTGTAACACTTAAATATTTATTCGAGTAATCGGATGGGCAAACTGTTTGAAGCCTAGTAGTCGGATTGCGAGATTTTCGGCGTCTGGTCAGAATCAAAGGCGTTTGTACAGTTGAGAAGACAGTAATATTTTCCAAATAAACGCGTTTACGATAAATCAATTATGTACATTGCAAACAGTTTTGGGCCTTGTCAGACCCCGCAGAAAACCCGGCAACTATAGTGGAGAATCTGTTATTCTTTCCCGTTTAAACGCAAACGTACGCAAACGCAAAGCACTAAAACGTAGAAAAGTACAACTTTTGGACAATTCTGATAATTCCTGTTTATCTTGGTGGCAAACAGTTTGGAGCCTGATCAGACGCCGGGTTACCCGGCGTCTGATCTGGCTCCAAACTGTTTGCACTGCAAATAAATTTTTTTAGCGTAAACGCGTTTATTGGGAAAGAATAACAGATTCTCCACTGTAGATCGGCTCCGAACAATTTGCCTTTCAGAGTAAAATAAATCCTTAGAAATGTGTAATTTTCTACATTGTATTGCATTGTGTTTGCGTTTGGCTTATGTTTGAAAGGGAACTAATTATGTCTTCTCCACTGTAATAGACAATTCTTGGAAAGCAAACGCAGTACTTAACTGTTGTTGGAAATGAATTACGTCTTCACCACTGTACATGTTCGTACCAAACACTGTTAAATCACTATCCCCTGGGCTCTTAACCAAAGATGTACATGTACCTGTGAAGTGTACACTTGTCCTATGCAAACAGTGAGGTCCTTGATCAGAGGGCTCCTGCAGGAGCCCTCTGATCAAGGTCTCACTGTTTGTCATTTTGTAATATATGATAAAAAACAACCCTTAATTGGCGAAAATGGACCAGCCTTTATTGCAGACAGGAATTGTCCATTCTCCTGAAGGAGCCCTCTGATCAGGGACCTCACTGTTTGCATAGGACAAATGTACACTTCACATGTACACCTTTGGTTAAGAACGCATATATGCGTCACTAGGGCTCAATGAGTTAAAGCCTATTTTTGCCTTGATTATAACACAAAAGCATGTCTTGCAGTGATTTCAATGATGTGATTTGTTTACAGTGGAATGTAGAGATAAGCCATCATTGCCCAGACACACCATTGATTCTCGTTGGAACGAAAGAAGATCTTAGGAGTGATCCCGCCAATGACGGCACGACGGCAGTCACCACATCACAGGTACGGTATAGTGCCAAAATATTTGCCATGCAGCTTAAAAATGTCAACAATTTCAATAAATTTCCATTTGCTACAATTTAGTACATTGTCCTTGCGTTTGAATTTGTTACTCGGAAAAGAATAATCCTCAATGTCTTTGGACAGGTGGTTGCGTAATTCAATGCACCAGCAATAATGAAAACTCATACAAAGATGCAACCTTTCTTAAATGAAAGCTAACTCAACTGATTTTCAATGCCAGCTAAACATCGCGAACATTTTCCTCAGACTAGAATTGTCCAGTTTAACATCCCTACTCAGTAGGGATGGGGTATGGATGTATGTCCTCGCAAAAACGCGTTCGTTCTAAAGGTTGAGGACCGCTAATGAGATGGGACCATTGTCGTTCAATATCAGAACTCTACGGAGAGCGATCGGTCATTCTCGTCAACTGCCGGCCTGTTCCAAAACCATACTTTAGCATATAGTTCAGTACATACCGGCAGTTGATGATAATGACCGATTGCTGTTCATGTACGTAGGATACCAACTTTTTTAATGATCTCATTAAGGGTCAAAAACGCCCATGATCTACCAGTTCATTTCAACAGTTTGGAGTCAGCTCAAGCGGGAAAGAATGAGATCTTCCAAAAAATATGCGTGTATTATCTAACCGGACATTTTATTCAAGAGCACGTCATTGCTAGGTATATAGTTGACATACACGGTGAAGACAAAGCTAATGAGATCTCTCAAGATAATGTTATTTCTATGTTCAAGGATGTTGGTTTCTTGAAGCAAGATAAAAAAGAAAGCAGAACATTCTGAATCATTCATATGACAGCTTTCTGCTTTACTTCTATTTTCGAGCTCTTAACCTTTAAACTCTCAATGACGTCATAAAATACATTTGCAAACAGTTCAAATCAGGATTAAATCCGTTTGCCAATTGTTTTAAAATAACGTAAGTTATACTGCTTTCTTTGATATCGTTGTTTGAAATTTTTTTTAAATGTTCTTATAAAATCGTAAAAAATTAAAATATTTTTTGTAAATTGGCATATTCTGATGGGATGTGTACCATTTTCACCCCTCAGCTATAAAATTGGGGGGGGGGGGGGGGAATCATCAATCATGACAATAAATTAGAAAAAACCGCTTGCAGTATCTTTCATATACAGCTACCTTAAATAGTTTAACTTTGAAACGATATTGCAGACAACAATATTGAAGCAGACCACAGTATGGCGATGAAGGGATAAACACTTCACGATAATTTTGATCATGAAATGGTTAGAGCAGCTGCCGCCATGGCAGTGAATGAGTTAAATTGGTTTGTTTTTCAGGGACGGGCATTACAGAAACAGATAGGAGCAAGGAAATATATTGAATGTTCTTCTAGAACTCGTTTCGGTGTGAAAGACGTTTTTGACGAAGCCGTTAGAGCGGCCCTTGAACCAAAACCAAAATCAAGATCGCGCTGCACTGTGTTATGACAACGGTGGAGAGCCTCAAATACAACTGGTTCTCCCCGACTATTCAGTGGGACGACGTTCTTGTTTCCCAGTAAACACGTTTGTGCAAAAATCAGTTTTGTCAAATACAGTCGAACTTCGATATCTCGAACTCGATTAACTCGAACTATCCGATAGTTCGACACATGAACTGCATTATTTCATGCTCGGTTAAGTCGAACATACCCATATTTCAAAGTTAAAACGTGGTTAAGCCACGTTTTAACTTTGAAATACGGGTATGTTCGATTTAACCGAGTTCGAGATATCGAAGTTCGACTTGCTATAGCAGCGTGGAGCCGATATTGACGTCGGTGCAACCTGTGCGACTGCCTGTGTCTATGTCACACATTCATAAAAGAACTAAACAAATACATGTATGTTCACACATTTGACGCACGTTTCTACAGGGGTATCTGAAGTTCTGAACAGTACTTACTGACAAAGAACAAATAACAACAACAACAACAACATTACCTTTATTTCATCTCAGGCACCGAAGTGCAACATGAGGGAGTATATACATCAGTTTTGCAAAATACATGTAACAAAGTAACATTGCAGATAATAGGATACATAAACATATAGTAGGGGGTGGTTGGTTTAATTTATATAAACATTTACGTTCTAAGGACTGGGATTATAAAGTTGAAATTTCGTGAGAGGTAAAGGGGAGGTCTGGATTATCATAACGGGAACAATATCTATATGAGCCATAACTGCTACATTACATGTAACCCTTTCAACCCTACAGCATCTGTAGAGATTACTGATTACACGTGCAAATAGTGCAGACTTTGATCAGAGGGCTCCCATAGGAGCCCTCTGATCAGGGTCTGCACTGTTTGATAAGTTGCATTAGTTTTAGTTGTCATACCAAAAATGTAACAGCAGACTGGTTCAAAAGTCCTGATCATCATTCTCAAACTTTTGATTGATCAGATTTGAGCAAAAGCCCGGTGTTACGAAGCATGTGAGATGAGTCTGAGATGTGTCTGAGATCAACCAAATCTAACAAATCAAAAGATTGAGAACGATCTCAGACTCACCTCAAACGCCGTATAACCATTGCACCTGTTTTTTAAATGTTAACAGTTTTGAGACAGACATGTTTGTCATTCATAATCAAATATTTACATTCGCCCAATCCAATTCCATTGAAAATTGTGTTGTTTAATTCGTATATATGCAATTGCTCAAGGAGGCGGAAATTGAGGATCAGTTTCGCAGAGGAGGCGGGCATATGCATTTTTCTTTCGCGAATTAATCTTTGGAACTCGGACAGCAAACATTTGGCGGATTTTTCAAAAATGTGTTCTTCACCGATGCATGCCTTCCTATTAGTGGAAACCATGATTACTGACAAAAATTCTTCTTTATTAATGAGATAAATTGCAAGAAATAAAACAGCAGCTGTCTGCATTTCTTTATGACAAAATAATCGATATATTATCTTACTTTAAAAATGACATCATTTCCAAATGACATCAAATCAGCATTTTCCACACCGTCCAATCGGTTATGGTTACCGCATCGATAAAGTTGTGATTACCTCTCGCAGCGAGAGTCGATTAAAAAGGTGAGTTTATATTTTGCTCTAAAACACTCCTTCTTTCACAAGATCGGCACTTCTTTGTATGCAGCTGTAAAAACCAATGTTTTCCGAACATGTTGGTGTAATAATTTCCCAACAGCATGCAGAATGGTGTATTAAATCAGTGAATCAATGTGAATCAATATGCCAAAACACCAATTTTCTTTCTTTGTGACTGAATATCTCCGATATATGACAAGCTCTCGTTAAATCAACGATGTCGAAGGTAAATCAAAGTATTTTTTTTCTGTCCATCCTATGAATTTCATATTGCTTTGTTCAATATCAAGGTAGTTACAAGTATCAGGCTCCAAACTGTTTGCCACCAACATAAACATGAATTATTAGAATTGTCCAAAAGTTGTACTTTTTTACGTTTTAGTGCTTTGCGTTTGCGTTTCGTTTGCGTTTAAACGGGAAAGAATACCGTTTTCTCCACTGTATGTACATTGCACACTGCACAGCCGTTACAGATTTCTTTCCACATCGACGTGTGCACTTCTATGAAGACGTTATTTTGTTTCGTTTAAAGTCAAACCAAACGCAAACCAAATACAGTAAATTGTATAGAAAATTACAATAGTTTGAAATTATACCCTTTTATTTTAATCTGAGTGGACAACATTTTGGAGCCTTTATTACAGTGGAGAATCTGTTATTCTTTCCCGTTTAAACGCAAACGTACGCAAACGCAAAGCACTAAAACTTAGAAAAGAACAACTTTTGGACAATTCTGATAATTCTTTTTTATCTTGGTGGCAAACAGTTTGGAGCCTGATCAGACGCCGGGTTACCCGGCGTCTGATCTGGCTCCAAACTGTTTGAACTGGAAATAATAGTTTTAGCGTAAACGCGTTTATTGGGAAAGAATAACACATTCTCCACTGTAGGAAAGAACAACGTCTTCTCAACCATATATTCACTTGCGCCTGGGTCCTGGTGTCTTTCCACTTGTGTGAACGTCAATGTTCGTGGTTTCCACCACTCCAAAATACCGGATATTTTTATCTAGAGAAAACCCACCGATAAGATTCAGGGACAGTTGCGTTCGAATAGTAAGCAACTTCAATGCAGTTATTGCTATTCCTTTAAGCGCACACACTATGCGTGTTTAACAATCACTAATATGTATAAAACATAATTGCATTTCTACACAATATTAATATATAAATTTTAGAAATAACAAGAAATAGATCAATAATGTTAATAAAAGCAATTTTTTTTTTTTTTTTTTTTTTTTGGTTGTTGTTGTTTTTGTTGTTGTTTTTGTTGTTGTTGTTGTTGTTTTTCCTTCATTGCTGCAATGCTCCTCTATATAAGTACATACAGTTTTTGGTAACTTAATTAAAGATAAGCCATTGTTCATGTTTTGTTCGTATAAAATGTAGGGTAAGGGTCAAAACTAATGTTGTCAGAGCTTGTGACCCAACCCCATTTTCATGTATATTTGGAAAATAAAATATGTTTAAACTTAATAATAAAAGCAATGAGCTGTTTAACATAAATGAAAACGAATACAACTTCCGTTGCATTTTGTGCCGTGCGTAATGTTGTTATTTGATACATCGACAAAACAAACATAACTGGATATCTGAACAAATGGACATCTGATCTGGATTCAAACTGTTCCCAAATTACAATGAAGAGATTAAGGCGATTATATAATAGCATACACTTCCAGTTCACACACAGTAAGTTCATCAGTCACTTCGGTGGTCAGTTGGACATATCTAGCAAGCATTAAGTACGGAAGAAACATTGTGATGTCACATCCGACTGCTGGAAGAAAACATCCTGTAGGCTTGTAATTGTTTCACCAATTTCAACTCTCAGATGGTTCATTCGATGTCCTGTAAAAACAAAGGTTTTTGCACATGAATAGTAACGTTCTTAACGCCATGGACGAATCCTTGAGAACAATTAAACAGTTTGGATCCAGATTATTTACGCGATGTCTCATCTGTGTTCTAGCTAATTGACACGCCGGTGATATTTTCCCCGAAAAAATGACAAAACAAACTTGCTGCAGACGACAGAAGTTGCAGACGAAATTTGAATGGCGTACTAAATATTTATACATGTCATAAGAGTGATTACCATTTTACCAGTTCGGCGCAAAACCCGAGAATGATAGCAATACACACAATTTAAAACAAGATCAGACGACTTATGATACAGTGGAGAATCTGTTATTCTTTCCCAATAAACGCGTTTACGCTAACACTATTATTTGCAGTGCGAACAGTTTGGAGCCAGATCAGACGCCGGGTAACCCGGCTTCTGATCAGGCTCCAAAATATTTGCCACCAAGATAAACAAGAATTATCAGAATTGTCCAAAAGTTGTTTTTTTCTACGTTTTAGTGCTTTGCGTTTGCGTACGTTTGCGATTCTCCACTGTATAGGGTCCGGTTAGAACCTATCCTGTTTTTTATTTCAAAAAGGTTGCACATATTCTATGCAATATATTTCCGTTTCATTTACCCATCGAAAGTCCGAGAAAAAATAAATGAGCAGATTGAATGTTTACTTATAAAAATTAAGACATACGTCCACGTTTTCCAACGGTTTGATGGTCCGATCCATTTATCTTACAAGTGCTCGCGATTGATAAGGAAAACTAGTGAATAGTTGCCTTTAAATAAATCATCTTTATCTAATTCATCCCTGACAACTTAAACGACAGATCTAATATTTCCAGATAAGTCTGGTCAATAGTTAACTGTTAAGGCTTAATTTTAATAATATATTACAAAACTGAAAAACTGCAGATCCTGATCAGAGGAATCCTACCGGAGCCCTATGATCAGGGTCTACACTGTCTGTATAGGACATATGCACTCTTCATAGGTATATTGTCCGTTAATGAAGAGTATACTCGTTGCTATGGATGAATGTGTTAACATAGAGTTTATCCTACAATTATCGTTTGGTAACTTAACTGCATATACAGAGTGTCTCGAAAGAGCAACATAATTTGTGATCCCTTATTACATCACTCCTTAGGTAATATATTTTGACATATGTTTGTAAAGTTGTAGCTCAAAATCTCTGACAGATTTGGAGATGCATGTACTAGTATTGCTTATGGTCAGAAATTACATAATTAGAAAGGTGTTCCTCGGAACATTTGTGTCGCCTGTATTTAACTGTTGCCTCATCTCTGTGTTCATGTATGACAAGGTAACAGAAGTATTGAAATGACAAAAAATGGATGTATTAGTCTATTCCCGGAGTGGAGTTTCTTGCCCTACATTACTGTTTGATATAATATATTCTCAGTCTGAAAAATAATATCAAATTTAAATAAAAGCATATTTTTGTAAATTAAGATTTTTTAAAGACAGGTTTGACTGTGTTTCATGTGAAAACTGTCATCTTGAGCAAAATATTCGTGTACCGCACTTCTCCTTTTCTAGATTTATCAACAAATGAAGTTTCATGATTGTAGCTCTTATTTTTGGGTTATACTTCAGACAAAAGTTAAAATTTGAAAAATATCAAAGGGCAATAACTCGTCCGTAAAGTAATCCTTTAGTGTCTTGCCATGCTACGCAGGCGACATAATTGCATAATATAGTAAGTTTAATAATGCACTTGCAAAATTATATCAATTGAATTAGTATATATATGTACTAATTTAAATACATTAATACAATTTATCACAACCCCCACCAAAAACGTAACAACTTCGGTTAAATTTACCAGTCAACAGCGATAATGATACAAAACACGAGCAAAAATGTATCAAAATGTTATAATGTATAAGTGCTAGTTTAATCAAAAGGCCTAGAAAACAAGAACACCGTCTATTTACTTAAAAAAAAGATTGACGGTGGATTGTGGGACTAAGGATTTGTAAACAAAATATGGAATGTGTAATGACTGTACACATCCAATTTCTATGCAAAAACGGAACACTGGGTGCCTTCAGTAAGTTTGTATTATCTACAAAATGTGAAATTGTGTAAAACCTTGGTACATGTATGTATCCAATTCAGTGCAGTAGCGCGACTTTTCAGGTTATACGGTATTACAACAGAGGGTAATATTTAAGACTACCTGTACAGCTGAGAAGATGTAATTCTTTCCCAATAAACGCTTTTATGCTAAAACTGATATTTCAATTGCAAACAGTTTGGCCCGGCGTCTTGTGAGGCTATTTAAACCTGTTTGCCACTCTGATTAAAATAGACATTTCTAAACATTCTTATTGTCAACATGTTATTGTATTGCGTTTGCCCTTTGGTAGCGTTTAACTATTTCATGATCAAATTATTCGGGAGATTTTTACCCCTTCACCGTTTTATTGTCGTCTGCTTCAATTTTGGTGTTTGTAAGATCGTTTAAAATTAAGATTTAATGTATTATGACATATCGATACGGGTATCCAGGGCTCCAGATAAGAGGGAGTAAACTGCACAAATTCATCATTTTCTCACTTATTTTATCATCAAATCCTATGATATTACTACTCATTAGAATCGTCTCTTCGAGACGATTCTAATGAGTAGTGACATCATAGGGTTTAAAGCAGAAATAAAGATTTTAGTTTTTGAAATACCCCCCTTTTCTGGGGCCCTGGTATCAAACAGTTTGGATCCTGATCAGACTCCGCGTCACGCGGCGTCAGATCAGAATGCAAACTGTTTGCAAACGCGCTTTCAAGCGTCATTGAGAGTGAAAGGGTTAAATGGGTAAGGATAACGTCTTATCCTGTGTATATTTATGTGATAAAGACATACTAGATTCCATGTCACTGCAAACAGTCAAAGAACACTACACTATGTTTTTTTCTGAAACCAATTATTTGAATAACACGTCGTTATGTGAGTATAATTAACCTGGTCAGTTCTATGAAATTGATATGAAAACGCCCTTTTTCGCTAATATCAATTATTTAGAAACACATTAAGTCAGTAATCAACTTATTTTCAATGTTCATGACTTCTACTTTTCGAGGTTAAAATCTGGTCCCAATCTTTACCTTATACTCTCATGAAGTTTCATATGGACAATTTCAGCTGCAAATAAGTCTTATTTTTAATTTTGACAAATTAGCTTTGTTTGTTTTACCAATGGTTATTGCTACATTGTAAATGGCACATAGTGCATACTCTGATCAGAGGATCTCTTTATGAGCCTTTTGATCTAGGTGTACGCTGTTTGTCTATCAAATATGTACTCTTCGAAGGTGCGCTGATTGTAAAGTACAAGTGTACTCGTGGCTGGGGTTGAATGAGTTAAATTGAGTTCGGGAAAACAAAACATGAAACTCGACATGACAAAGCGTGTGTCTCGAATTTATTACAATCAATGCAGTCCCATTCTGTGAGCAATGAAATAAGTAGATCACATATTGTTTAAGCATAAACGCGCGTATTGGGAAAGTATCTGTATATTGCATTTGGTTTAAACATATTTTATTTTAATTATTTACATGTATTTCACAAACATACAACAAAGTTCAGAATTGAAACGAAAGCAAAATAGCTTATTGTGTTTCTCTCATTCTCTCCTAAAATGTATATTGTCTGTCCTCCCTGTATGATTACCACAACAATCCCCTCGGTTCAAAATGTAAATGGAATAAACATTGAATATTTGTCCAAGGTCGACCCTCAAGAAAGGATGTATTTGTCTGAGTGTACCGGCGCATGGCCACCTGTTGTTCAGAGAACCGTCCACTGCTAAACTGCCACGGCTCAGAGGCTGATGCTGAGAGCTCATAATTACAGCTTTACCAAGGGCAACGTTGACAAAACTGCTGTTGTACGCCCGTGGTGTTGGACAAACCAGTGCTAGAATGTTAATGCTAAATTTGGATGTGACATAAAACATGTTCATGGTTTCAAAATTAAAGATACTAGGTAGTATTTACCTGCATAATGGTACATGTAATAAAAAAAAAATAATAATAATAATTATAATGATCATCATAATCACCGTCGTCTTCGTCATGATCACCATCGTCATTATCATTATCATCATTATGGTAAAACAGCCACAATAACAATAATATTAATTATTAATGCCTGGAAATTATTTAGTAATATATAATTTATGGATGATATGGAGAATCATCGTAAAAAGACGAAAGCTGGTCAAACGGTTTAAAGTATGTGCAAAACGTCAAGAGATAAGTGCTGAGGTATGTACATGTATTCACTCTTTCACTGCAAATGGCGCCAAAAGGCGACTTTGCAAACAATGTGGATCCTGATCAGACGCCGCGTCACGCGGCGTCTGATCGGTTTCCACACTGTTTGACACTTATATCAATATTGTTTAGTCATACGACCTGACATCTAACTTTGAAATGATCTTTCAGACGCCATTATTGAAGCAGACGACAATGTAGCGGTGAAAGGGATTACAAAATGGCGACTAATTTGGAAATGAAAAGGTTAAGGATGTTTAATGTGGATGGGTTTGGTTAAGAGTGTGATAGTTGCCATGAATAAAGTAAGTTGGTAAGTGTTGTACGCCAGAGAAGAGAAGACGTTGTTATTGTGCGTTTGAAAGGAACTAAACGCAAATTCGGCGTCTGATAAAGTTCAAAACTGTTTGCAATATTATGATGTTACAGTGCTCCCTCTCTACAACGACACCCAATAGGAGACACAGATTATGTGTGTTGTAAGGAGGGAGTCGTTATAGGGAGGGGAAATTAAGACTCTGCTTACATTTGCAAACAGATTGAAACGCGGCGTCTGATCTGAATTCAAGCTGTTTATCACTCGTCATTTTATTTATTCTATCAAAATGTCTACTTATATGTAACTTTGAGAAAAAAAACAGCAGACGACAATTTTAAGCACACGATATTTGCAGCAGTTCAAGCGTTAGACATGATTGTTCTCTTTAGAGAACTGCGGTAAGGGTCGGTCGTTGTAAGGAGGGAGCCGTTGTTGGGATGTCCGTTGTAGGGAGGGAACACTGTACAGGTAGTTACTGAAATGAGCATGGTTGTTGTTTGACAATCAATTTTGTGGAATATGGTGTTCATTGTATTTAGGGACGGTATACGTATTTGCAGTGACAATAGTGGTACCGGTAATCAAAATTAAACTTCTACAGCCAAGCTTTAAAGGCTATCTTATCCGTTCCATCTATGAACCATCTTTTTTTTTTTAAATACTGACATCTGCATTTTGTTACATTTAATGATATATAACTGTAGACTTGATACGAGTGATAGAAAGTTTGACCCTGGTCAAACGTCGCGTTACACGGCGTTTGGTCTGGATACAAACTGTTCGCATAACCTACTTTGGTCGCCATAGGCAACCGACTGGTTAAAGAACATAACTTACCTGCAGCATCCGGGACACCCGGTACAGTGTAAAATATCTCTGTAACTGGACTGGTGTAACTCATAAACACATCATACTGTATACAGGCCTGTGTTTCAACGTTAAAACGAAGATTGGTACAGTTCTGAAAATAAAAATCTTAATAAGAGAACTTGTTATTTCCCATTTAGCGCATTTGTGTTAAAATACATGTTTGTCCACTGAAAATAGTTTTGAACCCGTCTAGACGGCGAGAAACGCTTTTTTGCTAAACAATTATTCTTATTTATTGTTCGCAATAGAAAAATAGCAGAGTGACCAAAACGTTCCACTGTAACGAAAAACAATGGAGAAAACGTTATACTTTCCAGTTTAAATGCAAACGAAACACAAAAGTAATGCAGTAACATATGAAAAATTGCCAATTTTAGAAATGTCTTTTATTTTAATCTAGAGTGACAAACAAGATTGCCTGCCGATGAATGGGGCTAGCCAGCCACTGCTACAGACACAATGAGCTGCCAGCTAGCAAGGTGGTGCTGGGGACCCCTAAACATGGGAAACGGAAACGAGGGCATCCAAGCTTAACGATTGATAATGTCCTGATACAGGATGTCCGAGCAGCAACACCAATGCATGACAGAAAGAAAAGATTGGCGGTATCGTCAACGTACCAGTCTTGTGGACGACTGATTATTTATTTTAATCTGCGTGATAAGCAGTTTGGAGTCTTCAGATGTTGTCAAATGTGACATCTGCATTGTTTGTGTTTTAAAATCACGGCCGTCATTTTAAAATGAGTGCATAAATATTTACTACTTTACTAAATGCGTATCATTCTCTTTAAGCTTCGACACTTCGTACTCACGTGAACCCTTGTTTCTTTAATGGCTTGTACCGTACCTGAAGGGGCTTATACCAAGGATGTCGTTGGAATCTACCCAACAGTGCATCAACTACCAGTCATCAAATCTACTTACGGTAGCATTTTTCCAGTGATCATCATGATGGTTCCTGGTGCTTCATACTGTTCATCCTTCCGTTAAAGACTAAAACTGGACCGGCTAGACAACTACATTACCGGTACTCTCGTAAAAATACACACAGGGAGCCGATAATAAAAACGATGAAATCTTTCTAATCGTAAATAAAATTTACCATCTGTTGACATAGGACACCACATTCCAGCTTGGACCTCGTTGTAATCTGTTTCAGTACGTGACCAGAAATGTGTGGATGTATTCCTGTCTCGTGACGCACATATCCGCTATATATACTGTCAACTAACACCAGTGTTGATTCCAAAATCACAACTACAAACCGAAATACACATATTTTCGGCATAACTGTCAGCTTTCATGTATAAAGAGTATCGTCCCAAAGTTACAGTGAGCAAACTTTAGAACCTGCACTAGGAACGAAAGGTGAAATTTGATTTACAGTGCTCCTTCCCTACAACGGCCCCTTTCGGCATAACTGTCAGCTTTCATGTATAAAGAGTATCGTCCCAAAGTTACAGTGAGCAAACTTTAGAATATGCTTAAGGAACGAAAGCTACAACGAGATACACATGTAATTGTCACTGAGCCATTTGAATGTTAACAAAATAATTTCTGCTTCAAAATTCTTGTCGAAAAATTCCAGGGTCTAAACAAGTGTCAAATACATGTACATGAAAAGTCGCACTGCATTTCATTGAGTTATGACCAACAAACACAGCTGACGATCACTATAATCGACTGGCTGTGTTCGTAACAAACCTATATATATCCACATCTGCATGTAATCCAATTTCATTTTTTTCTATCGGATAGCTATGTTCCCAAGCCTCGGTTCAACGTTGTAAAGCGGTTCTGTTGAGTCTTAGATCGTTCACAAGCATTTTATTGGTTATATTTGAGCGTTTGCTTTATAACATTTGGGCCTAATCAGTATGAGTATACGAACCTTTCCAATGACTGCAGTTAATAAACACTAAAGATTGTGACCCGAGTTTCATGGACATATGGACATATATAAAACTTTGCGTTCTTCGAAAATGTGTCATGACAAGATCAAATTAATTTTACTTTCGAAATCCAATAAATAGAATAATCCTGTAATAGAAATAAGACACACCAAAGTAACGGCGGTTTAAAGTCCCATTGTGTTTTCAGACCTTTTCTCAATGCCTGAAATACAATAACGGTTAATAATAATGTTTGAACATTCTTATGGCCCAAACTGATCTATGAAATGATGAAGACGGACCTAAATCACAAAAAATGGCGATTTAAAATCATAACAAACCGAAAATAGAACGTCTGACATAAACATTTCCACACGGCTAAGTATCACGTGATACAGCCTAAAACAACTTCACGGGGTGCAACCGTATCTACCTCCGCCCGTCCATCCATCAGTCAGTTAGACTATCACACTTTATTGTCCGCTCTCTAACTCGAATATTTTATCCGATCTTCCACAAACTTGCTGAAAATGTTCATTGATATAAAATCAAGGTTTAGTTTGATTACTACTAAAATCGCATAAGGAATGTTTGAGTTATTTCCTGTTAATTAATAAAAAAATGACTGTTTCAGTCATTTTTGCACTCTAAAACAAACAGCTTTTTATATTCACCAAACATGCTGAAAATAGTTTTTCATATAAAATTTAGGTCTAGTTTGATTATTCCTAAAATCGCATGTGGCATATCTGAGTTTTTGCCCTTTATGTATTAGAAATGACTGTTTTCAGCAAGTTTTGCTCTCCAACACAAATACTTTTTTTTAATCTTCAACAAACTTGCTGAAAGTTTTCATTAATATAAAATCAAGGTTAGGTTTGAATCCTACTAAAATCGCATAAGGCATGTTGGAGTAATAGCCCTGTTTCAGCCTTTTTTGCTCTCTAACACAAAGAGTTTTCATCGGATCTTCACCAAACTTGCTCAAATTCTTGATTTATATAAACTCTAGGTCCAGTGTGATTATTACTAAAAGTCCCATGAGGAATATCTTAGTTATTGCCCTTTATGTATTAAAAAGGACTGTTTCACCATTTTTTGCTCTCTAACACAAATACTGTTTTTGCTTGACCTAGATTTAATACCAATACACATTGTTAGCAAGTTTGGTGAAGATCCAATAACAAGTGTTTGTGTTAGAGAGGGGACAAGGCTGAAACAGTCATTTTCAGCAAGCCCAATGTAAAGATTCTCCATAAGTTTTTAATCGCTCACCCCCAGTGAATAATATTTACACATTTTGACTGGATCTCATAGTTTAACCCTGTGCCTACTGGTCGTAACTTTACGGAGTTTACAAACTGTTTGAATCTAGAAAGACGCCGCGTCTCATCTGGATCCAAACTGTTTGACACTCGTCTTAAGGTTTGTTTAATTAAAACAATGCATAAATCTAAACTGAACAAATTTTGCAGACGACAATGTCAAAGCAGACGTCTGTGCAGTAGAATAAGGGTTAACCAGATGCTCCAGTACACATGTAAGCGGGATTAATCTGAACTAATCTAACATTTTCTCACTCATTTCAGCACCGAATGCTATGGTGTTACTACTGATTAAACCGTCTCTTCGAGACACTTTTAATGAGTATGACACCATTGGGTTTAAAAGCAGAAATAAAGATTTTAGTTTTCGAAATACTTCCGTTATCTGGAGCCCTGTATTTACAGAGTTGTCCTTCTTTCCATTCACAAGGGAGGCCTTTTAATTTGTGCAGCACAAACATATTATAAATAAAATTTAAAAAGCGAATTTCTTAGATAAAGCCGGTTTTTGTGAAAGAATCACGTCCCACGTAGTTCAAATGGGACCCCAAACAACCGTTTTATGCAGGTTTCTCAAAAACACAATGCGGCTTTAAACTTTTAACGCTCGCAATGTGTAATTAAGACATCGAATTTTAAGTGCTATATTTAAATTTACCTGGGACCCGTTTCTTAAAACTTCGTAAGACAAAAGTTGTTGTATGTCAGATTATAAAAGTCTCAATTATTATTTATTTCTCCATCTAGTCATGTCTTGTGACACCTCTTTAGAATCGTCTTGATAAGACAAAGACGATTCCAAAGAGATGTCACAATACAGAAATTATTTATTAAATGTATTTTTAAGTTTAGACTTACGACCGTTTTTGTCGTACGAAGTTTTATGAAACGGGCCCCAGAAGTTTAGCGTCTGATCAGTTAAAATAGGAAGTAATAAATTTTTTAAGACATTCAATCCTAACGACGAGTGTACTCGTTATTAATAAATTGTGTTAAAGTGAAGAGTACACTTGTCCTATACAAACAATGTAGCCCTCTGACCAGGGTCTGCATTGTTTGTCGTTTTGATATATTTTGTTGAACTCAACCCTAAATAATAAAAAAAATGGACAATGCCTTTTTGCATACTAGAATCTTCCATTTCAAGTCTCGCGGGTGAATGATTTAAATATTAACTTGTTACAAAATGCAAGTATTCCACACTAAGTATTGTCCATTTCAATCGTGTGGCACAACCACCTTTAAGACACCCACGTTTAACGTACCGTCTAATAACAACATTTACAATCCAGATAACTACGTAGTATTACATCGATACTTAGCAACTAAACTTTGATAAATAATAGAAAAGGTGTCTTCTCACGGTACAGTACAACTACTTACACATACATCGTAATGAGAAGATCGCTATTTACCCTAATCCAAGATGTACGGTAAACATTTCTTTGGGCTTTTTGCAATTGCTTACTATTCATTTTATTCTGAGGGGCAAACAGTTTGGAACCTGATCAAACTGTTTTCAATGGAAATAATAATTTTAGCGAAAACGCTTTCAATGGGAAAGATTAATGTCTTCGCCACAGTACAAATTATCAGTCAATCAGGTTGTTAAAGTTTGCGTCTGCTGCTAAAAGGCATGACTATGGTGCGTTGCAGAACGGACAATTAACCATACTCGGTCTAAAAAGGACCATCATTCTGAGAGAAAAACCGATCACCCTGATTGGTACAGCAGAGAAGACGTTATTCTCCAATGTCCGGACAAGGAGGATATGGATTTCGGCCATCCGACATAAATGTATCTTGTATGTAACATGACCATATCACGTGATAAACAATTGAATTCACCGTCGCAAATTTCAACAAGGAAATATTATAGAGCTGAGTGACATTTAGTAATGCATGTATACAGTGGAAAAAACGTTATTCTTTCCCAATAAACGCGTTTACGCTAAAACTATTTTTTCCGTTACAAACAGTTTGGAGCCAGATCAGACGCCGGGTCACCCGGCGTCTGATCAGGCTCCAAACTGTTTGCCACCAATATAAACATGAATTATCAGAATTTTCCAAAAGTTGTATTTTTCTACGTTTTAGTGTTTTGCGTTTGCGTACGTTTGCGTTTAAACGGGAAAGAATAACAGATTCTCCACTGTAAGCTAAACTCAAATCACTCTTAAATGAAATAACGTTTCTTTTCTAAAGTCAATACTCGCATAAATTGCCGGCATAAATTATACTACTTTCAATTATTAACGTCTTGATACGCGTATCAACGTACGATTTGCTCAGCGACAGAATGATAGAAATTTGCCACTGACTTAACCTTCATCCGGACCTTTGGGATCTATTGAACCCCAAGAACTTTATTTTTGCCAGAAAAAAATGTATTCAACCCAATGACGCTTTTCTCGTTTTTATACATTGTTTCTATGATTGTGTTTGGCACATATGTAAAATACTAACTAAATATGTCAATTCGGGAGAAGTTTATTTGCAAAACACGTATGTGGTCCAGCCGGACCCAAACATTCTAAAGGTTTGTAAAATGTCTATCATGTCATTTTAAAACCGTACCGTGTTGTTTACAACGTTAATAATGGCATTTCTTGCGTTCTAGAAATATACGGCAATACTGTTTCTCAATTGTACCTATCAAGATATATCTTTCATCATTTTGTGATATAGTTATTTCCCTTGAATATACAAACGGTGAGTCCAAGAGAGTTAACACTGTATGGAACCAAAACAATTCTACCAGACCTTAACATTGGCAAAATGTTTCAAGAAACAATTAGGTATACTGCATTCATTTGGGTTCTGCCTCTTGCTTTAATTTTCCATAACTGTCATGAGCCAAATTTGATGACATAGAGCTTTGCTCGTGACCTGATTGAACTTTGGTCAACGAGGTCTGGTCGGTCAGTATTTAACGCGCCTATGTCAACGCTTCAAGGCCATTCTTCAGTATATCAGGTTTAACTATATAAATACAGGAGCAGACAGACGCGCAACAGACACACAGGCTCCAATTAGAGATATCTGACACACGCTAGTTCAGCAGTTACTTAACTTTAATACATACCAGTGTCTGACAAAGTGGTTTACTAAAACACCTCTTGATTTTCTGAGGCCGGCTTCCTTTCAGGCAGTACGGTCCAAGTAAACTGGCAAAGTATGGTATAATATTCCATACTCCTGTGAAGTGAGATCTTCACACACCCTCGATGATGTTGTTTATTTGGAAAACAATCTGGTGTTGAACGAGAAGTGTTCCAAAACTCAAATGTAGTTTGTTCAGTTTAATATTTGGTTTGACAGTGGACGCAATATTGTCGAAAACTTTTTGAATTAATCTTTTCATTAGTTACTCTTAAACATCCTAATATATAAAGACTGCATGTGGAATCGAAAACCAACCCAAGCCAGATAATTCTCCTGCACTTAGAGTGAAGAATGGATAATATCTGCCACTGTATTTGCTTTCAGGGACAACCGTTTTTTTGCCTCATGTATACCTAATGTTTAATACAGTTTCTTGTTTTTCATCCATGCATCGTAATTAATAAAATCGATGGTGGCCGCAGGAAACCTCAAGTCATACATCATAGTGATACAAAAAGTAGAGTTGGCCATGTGGCAAAACTGGTTGTGGTTACACTTGCATATACGTCTAGAACTCATTCATGCAGCTCACCATACATGTGAAGCAGCGTTTGTTAAGTTTATTACATGTGTTTACCATACAAGTTCTATCGAATATGTTTGACCGGCACTGTCTCAGTGCTAGCCTCATGCATACCACACGGAGCTTAGACGTGCACCGTGATAGGTCGAATGAATTTGACAATTACTGCCATGAAATAATTGGAAGCGGATACAAAGTTTACCAAATTAACTAGATTTATTAAATAGGAAGCTGTTTGGTTACGTATGTTCAACTTATAAAGTTTTCAAATCAGTTGTAGTCGAAAGTTGTAAAGTAACACATGCTAATATGCATTAATATTATTTGGGTTCCACTGGACCCATGCTAAAATTCGGTCATTTTCTTAAAAAATGTCACATATTTCTGTGAAGGTATATCATTAATGTTACAAAATGTATATCCAGTGATAAATATGTCCACATTCTCCCATCTGTACATTTTGTTCACAAGTTATTTTATGAAATTCGATTTTTAGCATGTGCTTTGCGTTTTGTTCAGTTTAAGCGGGAGGGATAACAACCTCTCTAAGATAAATATTAATTCTGACATTTGTTTCTTTACTGTAAAATAGTTTGTTTGATGATACACTGTGTTCAGATTGTACGTAAACAAGGAAACTGTTAGAAAGCATATACATGTATTTTTCTTACTCCAAGCCCTATCACTGCCGTTATTTGCAAACAGTTTAAATCCTGATCAGACACCGCGTAACGCGGCGTCTGATCAGGATCCAAACTGGTTGACACTCTTTTCAATATGTATTAAGTTGAATTTTATCTAAGTTTAAATTTGAGACATACAATTGTAATAGCAGACGACAGTTTTAGCTCACCTGGCACAAAGTGCCGAGGTGAGCTATTTTGATCGTCCTGTGTCCGTCGTCGTCCGTCGTCCGTCCGTTCGTTCGTCGTCCGTCGTCAACAATTTCTTTAAAACGACATCTCCTCCTAAACTACTGGACAGATTTTAACCAAACTTGGCAGGAATTACCCTGATATAGTCCTCTTTAAAACTGTTCAAATATTTCCGATCCGATGCATATCTAGGTCAGAGGACCTAAAAATAGATCGTTTCAATAAAAACTTAAAAAATCTTCTTCTCTGAAACCACAGTTCCCTGAGCTTAGATATTTTGCACAAAGCATCATCTACAGGTCCTCTATCAAGATTGTTCAAATTATGTCCCTGGGGTTAAAAATGGCCCCGCCCCGGGGGTCACAATTTACATTGAGTTATATAATGAAATCTTCAAACCTCTTCTTCTCTGAAACTAATATAGCTAGAGCATTGATATTTGGCATGGTGTAACTTCTAAAGGTACTTTATCAATATTGTTCAAATGGTTCCGGTCCGTTGCATAACTAGGTCACGGGAACTAAAAATAGATTTTTGCAATAAACACTTAGAAAATCTTCTTCTCTGAAACCACAATACCCTGAGCTTAGATATTTTGCACAAAGCATCATATTTAGGTCTTCTACCAAGATTGTTCAAATTATGTCCCTGGGGTCAAAAATGACCCCGCCCCAGGTGTCACAAAATTACAATCAGTTATATAGATAAATCGTCAAACCTCTTTTCCTCTGAAACTAATATAGCTAGAGCTTTGATATTTTGCATGGTGTAACTTCGAGAGGTACTTTACTAATATTGTTCAAATGGTTTTGGTCCGTTGAATATCTAGGTCACAGGAGCAAAAAATAGATTTTTTCAATAAAAACTTTAAAAATCTTCTCTGAAACCACAGATCCCTGAGCTTAGCTATTTGGCACCCAGCATCATCTAATCAGCAATTGGCACAATCATATTGTCATAATTTCTCAGCTTTCCAAGATATGTTACATTTACATCAACGGTTCCAGGTGAGCGATTTAGGGCCGTATACGGCTCTTGTTTAATTGATGGCTTCATGTCAGTGTAGGGATTATCATGAATTATTTACTGCACTCGGCATTCTTCTGGCGTGTCTGTTTTTCTGATGCACTTGAGTGACAACCAAGACACTTGCAGATCAAGGGTCGGTGTCATGGGTGTAAGTTAAGGTATTAGTAACGAATGAATGAATGAATGATTTTCTCATTTAGTCTAACGACTTATCTCCCATGAGACCCTCCATAAAAGTATTACATTGATCGTCTATAACTTTAACCCTTATCCTGCTGTTATATCGACTGCTTTGAAATTATCGTCTGCAAACTTCGTAAAATTCAGATTTATGTAATTTTAAATTGCTGAAAACTAAAGACGAGTTTCAAACAATTTGTTTCTAGATCAAACGTCGCCAGACACTGCGTCGTATCTGGATCCAAAATGTTTGCAAATGAAGTCAGGACTACAGTGGAGAAAACGTTATTCTTTCCCAATAAACGCGTTTACGCTAAAACTATTATTTCCAGTGCAAACAGTTTGGAGCCAGATCAGACGCCGGGTAACCCGTAACATCGTAATGAGTATCAACTAATTTGGACTCTAATTAGACGCCGTGTTACGCTGCGTTTGATCAGGAAACATACTACTGTTTTCGATTTTCTTCCGTTTATTCGCTAGCCAGTATGGTGTAAATGTATGCGGTGAGTTTACTTAGAGTAAAGTCGGCCTATTACACAATAAATTATTAATATTTGGCTGACGGAAAATATAACCATTGACTTTATTAGTAAAGTACGTTGAAACATGAAGTATAGCCAAAATGTATAACGTATAAATGTTTTTATCACATAAACGTGCAAAATATAGAGTACAATATAAATCGTACGGCAGACTGTGTATTTCATATAGAGATCTACTAATTTACGAATCACTAAAATAGTGCATTACTACATGTACGTGTAGTAGGGTTGATTTTCATGTACACTGTTTAAATGTGAAGAAATTAATAAAACACTGTGTATTATCACCTATTGTCTTGTTATTTCGATTTCCCCATTAGAATGGGTAAAGAAGTAGCGAAGAAGTTTTTTAAAAGAAGCTTAATTATCATGATTATGGTTGATGCTCCTCACTGAATAAACATACTACTAATTGACTTTTATCAGAGTTTGAATCCTGATTTTGAACATCTGAGTTTTGCCGGGAGGACAGAGGAGGAACGGCGATGGAACCGCACTTTCATTTACCGCACTTTCATTTACGCTCTACCAAACTGGTGACTAACTGACTTGTTACATTCTCCACATTTAAATAGTGTACATGACAATCCACTCTACGACATACGCCGACTGTAACAACAATTTAGTTTGACAAACTAGGATCACACCGAGTGGAAGAAACATGACCAGGTGCCCAACTGGTCTCGACCTATATCGTTGTTTTCTTCCGAGCAACCCTACAAAACAGATTATGTACATGCAAGGCCACAGTTAACGCAACACTTTCTATATGTTATATAATATGAGTATTCGTAGAAGATTTACGCTTAAATCTGAAACAAGTATAACTCAACACATGCTACATTTCTTCTCAATCGATTGTCAAAGAAATGTAAAACATAACAAATAAAACTATAATCGAAGAAGTAAAATTCACAAAAGCACGTGTTATTGTGCCAATTCTCAACTGAACGATTTCAAAAGTCACCATCAAATTCATATCACAATCCTTGCTGCGTAAATCCGCTGTCACAGTTACATAACATAATTCTAACTAATACATGGTGTGACCACATCTGGGGCCCGTTTCATAAAGCTTCGTACGACAAATGTTGTCGTAAGTCAAAACTTTAAAATTCATTTAATTTCTGATTTCTCGAAATAAATAACAATTGAGACTTTTATAATCTGACTTACGACAATATTTGTCGTACTAAGTTTTATGAAATTTGGTTCCTTTGACCTGCAGACAGCTCGCCTCATCGACAGAACGTAATTCCTTACGAAAACCTGTGGGAGGTTTCTCCATTCCCGAACAAGGGATTTCTGCAACTCTTGTAGGTCACGAGGAGTTACATGTACTAGCTGCTTTCTCACACGTCTGTTAAGCTCATCCCATAAATGATGAAAACTTTGGTTATGGTTTATAGTGAATCGATAAAAGTTAACAGTTTGCTTTTTTTCTGTAATTATATCGAATATAAATTTATAGCATACCCGTATGAGAGAATATCCTGCAGTAAGCATGCTGATTGCCGATTACCCGACCGCTTTCTGTTTTATTCATTCTCGCCAAAATACTCAAAGACTGTGTTTTTACCCTGACTTTCCTTCTTGAAAACTGTCATGAAAAATAAAAATGGATTTATTTTTCACTATGTAAGTATTTATCGTGCAAAAGGTGAAAACCATGCCTACCCAGCATACACCAGTAAGTATTCATCACGGTTGAGTTGTTTCATCGCTATAGTACAGATATTCGTGTTATTAAACAATAAATAAACTTAAACTTAAACTTCATACATGGAACAATATTTTAAAAAAATGATTTTGAAAAGTGTTGCGTTAGCTCTGGCTCTGGAGTGTAGTATTTATAATGAGATTTAATATAAATTGAAAATTGAATATCTGAAAATGTTGATTTTCATTTACTTAGTTTGATACTGTTTTTATGAATGGATGAATAAAGCCTTATAGATCTAACTGTTACGACGTATTGTTTTCCTTAAAGCTGGGAAAAAATGAAAATAAGAACGTTCGGAGTTTTTTTTATCATTTGTTGTTAATGTGATACATAGAATATTAATTTCGTGTATGTTAAGCATATTATTTAATGAACTCGTTAGATGAAATGATATGGTGGTCGCCAAAGGCTCGCAGCATATTAATTTATCCAACTCTTTCTCAATAAATTCAATATTGAAAACACACTCACTCAATATCCTCAATATTTATCCCTAGTTCCGTTGGGATGGAGAGATAATTTGGGGTAAACGATATGTTTTTATAAAAAAATAACGTTTGAATGTTTGAATATGACAAATGCTTTGTTAATTTCTAATGCAATTTTAATATCCCATATGAAGAATTGTGAATCTCAATTTTCTGTTTGAATACAACTACTTTTATTTACATATATTTCAAAAGTACAAATTTTTGATCAACACACTAGTTAAAATGAATGTCAGTATATTCCCGTTTGACTATTTATTACTATTGTTATTTGTATGTGATTTTGGTAATGCTACAAACTAAACTTGTCTTATACACTGATACCAATCACTCGGTGTTGTCGAAATGTCATTTACATCCGGTATACCGTCAAATATTCGTTTGTGTCTCGCCACACTTATTGTGGGGAGCGTAAACGAGACTATGGTATAGTTATTCCCGTTGGTGAACGTCTGTTATTCGTATTCAGCCCAAGCATGTTATGTTTGCGACCTGGTTATTTCTCTGCAACTGCTTGTCGGAATTTATTCAATGATGCATCACTACCAAGTGAAAATATACACATTGGGTGTTAGCTCCGGTTCGGTAACCAATACTTTAGTTTCACTGTTGCTTTTTCAGTGCAGTTAGACACCTAATTCCACGAAGTTCTTCCTTCTCAAATCTAGACTTTAGATACATTATATTGACTTATAAGCAAATGGAAGAGTATCATATTCAATCTAAACAGATTTGAAAGTAAAACATTTAAGTTAAAACCATCGGTACTGAGTATACTACTTCATCTGCGTTATGTGTCGTGTGCCATGTTGTTAGATTTGTATTTGATACATTGGCAAAATAGTCACAACTGGATCCAAACATCTCGGCATATGATCTGGAATCAAACTTTTGTAAAATTACAATGAAGACGATTACATAATAGCATATACTTCCAGTTCACACACAGTAAGCTTCTCTGTCACTTCGATGGTCAGTTTGACATATCTAGCAGGCATGAAGTACGGAAGGAAAATTGTGATATCACATCCAATTGCAGACACGTGATAGAAAACGTCCTGTAAGCTAGTAATCGTCTCACCAATTTGAACTCTGAGGTGATTCATTCGATATCCTGTGGAAAAGAAATTAATAAGGGTTTTACGTATATAGTAACGTTTGCGAATCCCTAAAAACTTTTGCAAACAGCTTAAATCCAAATGAGATATTCGACTTCTCATCATGGTTCTACCTGATTGACACCTACAGTGGAGAATCCTTTATTCTTTCCCAATAAACGCGTTTACGCTAAAACTATTATTTGCAGTGCAAACAATTTGGAGCCAGATCAGACGCCGGGTAACCCGGCATCTGATCTGGCTCCAAATTGTTTGCCACCAAGATAAACAAGAATTATCAGAATAGTCCAAAAGTTGTTCTTTTCTACGTTTTAGTGCTTTGCGTTTGCGTACGTTTGCGTTTAAACGGGAAAGAATAACAGATTCTCCACTGTAAGTGATAGTGTCCCTTAAGGGTGTATGAAACTCATGAATTTTGGAAAATTTCTAAGTATATGAAAACACTCTATGATGGTTTTGTATTGAAGAGCTATTTAAGATGAATAAAAAAATAGAAAAAGTGTACGATTTGGTGAACAACATTTGGCTCTACGGCCATGTAAAATTTACCCCATCCACTTTTTCTTATTTTGTCCTTTTCAAACAGCCCGCTTCAATAAAATCCATTTCAAATGAAAACAAATGTGATAATTTGGTTTTGTGTTATTTATTTTCTGTCTGTGGTAGTATTTCTTCATAAAAAACTGATTTAAGAGAAAACAGGCATAAATGTGAAATTTATTAAGCTCTAAATATCATAGATATGGTATTTTTTGGAAATTTTGTAAAGGGAGATACCTTTTTTTACTTTAATAACTCAAAATTTTCAACACTGAACTGCCTTAGCATGGGCTTTCATCTGGTAGAATATAAGAAAAGGTTTAATGCTAGAACTATTTCATTTTCAAACTTTTTTACATAAAATAAAAAATCTAATAATATGATGCGCTATAAAAAAGCATATTTCTGATATTCAAGGATCCATATTGTTCAAACCTTGTGCCTGCTTTGTCTAAATTTGGTTTCTATATGTGAAAATACTATCATATACGTGAAATAAATGATGAAAACCAAAATTACCATGTTTTTTTTATTTTAAAATATATTTTTACTGAAGCTTGTACTCTGAATGGGTAAAATTTTAAAAATGTCCAAATTTGACATACCTTTTGCAAATCGCTGCAGCTAAAAAAAAAAGTACAATACCATATGTTTTTTTCATTTTTTGTCATTCATCATAAACAGCTCTTCCAGAAAAAACAATGAGAGAAAAAAGTTGAATACTTTGAAAAAATCGCTTATGGGTTTGATACACCCTGAAAGAAAGAAATGTAGATACATAAAATAGTTGCAGGCGAAACTTACATAGCGTGCTTATGAGTTTGACAATAAATAAATATTAGATGGCAGTTTGCGTGACATTCAAATTGTCAACCCGAGAAACAGCATGTCACCCCGAGGCGTAGCCGAGGGTGACATTCTTGTTTTCGAGGGTTGACAATTTGAATGTCACGCAAACTGACATCTAATATTTATTTTATTACACCGAGCTTATCAACCCTGGCTTTGGAATCGTTTTATTGGTATTTTATCAAATGTGTGGTGAATACCAATTTAGCGCTGACATGTACGTAACGCGAGAAATGACGTCGCGGTCTTACGACGTCACATTGTTTATAATTATATTACAAGAAAGAAAGAAGAACGTTATGACAAGTAAATTGAAGAAACATCGTCTTTATATTGTCTAGGTGGCAAATATCCTCTTCCGTAATGGTAGCAAATCGTTAAGGAATGGACAAAAGGAAGCAACTTGTACAGAAAATGCCAAAAGTTTATTAGAATTTACCACGCTTTAAAACGTTCTATTATCGCCCATAGCGAAACTCGTGTCATGGCTGACAGTATTTTTTAGGACGGAGAAAAAAGTAATGTCCTTTAGAGTGAAGTCACAAAAAGAATATCATAAAGAGTGACAGTATATTTTGGATAGATGTGAAAGACATGCAAAATGTTAACTGTAGGTCTATGAGAAATTAACATTGTAACTCAAAGCATGGTGTAATAATGGCGAGAGATTACCATTTAACATTTTCAAAGCAAATCCGAACAATAATAGCAATACAAACAATTTGGAATGAGATCAATTGATTTCAAAATCAGCGTCTGGCCAGAAACGAACCTGCTTGAAATTGATGAATTTGCTGTGATTTCGTGTTTATGTATTTAAAAAAAATGAAACTTGTACTCAGAAATGGCACTGCAGCTCCGACACTGCACATATCATTTACCAGTTCTTTCTTGTATGTCCGGCATCCACCAAGATGTCGAGAGAAACGAATTATATGTAGTAGCTATAATTTCAACTTATCAAACATAGGAACATCCTTAACATTATATTACATTTTATCGCACGATTATCGATTGAAAACTATAATACAGCTATATATAAATCGATGTCAAAGAAATCCCAGAGAAAATTATGTTTACTAGTATCTCTCTAGTACTCATTTGAATAAAAGTTATGTGAGTTTTATAGTTACAGTGGAGAAAACATTATTCTTCCCAAATAAACGCGTTTACGCTAAAACTATTATTTCCAATGCAAACAGTTTGGAGCCAGCCACTCAGATTAAAACGATAGTTAGAATGATCAAAATATTGTCATTGTCTCCATTGTAGTGTGTTGCGTTTGCGTTTAAATGGGAAAGAATAACGGTCTTGACATGATCGGAAACACCTATTCTATATGTCGTTAATCCGATTTTCAGTTTTTACTAATTTTGGGGTTTAACTCGGGTCTTAATCGTGCATGGATTTCTGGAAGTTAATACATGAATATAGATCATGAAGCCAAAATCTGTCTTTTGAAATCCCAAACAAACCAAGCCGCACTTTATGGGCCGGGTCACCTTATATAAGAGCCGATCTTGTAAATAAAAATAAAAATATACATTGGAGCAGTTCGTCTTTCTCCAAACAACTCAATGAGTAAATATAACGTGTGCAGTATCATGTTTGTTTAGTTATATCAAATTAAAAATATTCACATGATGAATTCGGAAACACATTTCAAAAACATAAACTCAGTCAGAATGACGTTGAAAGGGAAAAGGACCTGCTGATCCGGAAATGAGGAAATGCAAATATAAAGGATGTACAATTAAGTCAATCAAGTTACCAAATGCCAGGTATTGACTGAATTTGAGTAAAGTATACATTGTATTGTTCTGCACGTGTCAACTCTTAAACATTTATTGGCTCCTAGTGTCTGGGCGACATTTTAAACAATAAAAGCATATTTTAGATTTGATAAATCAAAATCAAAGTCAACAAACCTAGAGTATATTCACCAGGCTGATAATGAAATGGTAGGGCTAACAAAGACTAGTTTTGTTCCCATATGATAGATCTACTTGTTTAAGTTTAGCATTAAATTGATTACCTAAAAACTGTTAAACCTTCGGAGACATGAGATGAACAAATTGCTCGTTTCCAGTCGTTTCTTCTAATTGCTTACCAACAATTCAACAAAGAAGTACTCATAACTCATAGAGCATGTGAGCGTATAATGTAGGACAGCATAAAGGCAACGAACCCCTAAATAAGCATTCTGTTTTATCGTATACTATGGAACGCCCTAGCTGTCTTATGGTGACCATTTTCTTTTTGTTATGTCCATTCTTCATTACGTTATGTCCATTCTTTATTATGTTGTGTAGACTCTTTATTATGTTAAGTCCATTCTTCATTATGTTATGTCCATTCTTTATTATGTTGTGTAGACTCTTTATTATGTTATGACCATTCTTTATTATGTTATGTCCATTCTTTATTATGTTGTGTACACTCTTTATTATGTTATGTTCATTCTTTATTATGTTGTGTAGACTCCTTATTATGTTATGACCATTCTTTATTATGTTATGTCCATTCTTTATTATGTTGTGTACACTCTTTATTATGTTATGTCCATTCTTTATTATGCTGTGTACATTCTTTATTATGTTGTGTACACTCTTTATTATGTTATGTTCATTCTTTATTATGTTGTGTACATTTTTTATTGTGTTATGTCCATTCTTCATTATGTTATGCCCATTCTGTATTATGGTATATACACTCTTTATTATGTTATGTCCATTCTTTATTATGTTATGTCTATTCTTTATTATGTTATGTCCATTCTTTATTATGTTATGTCCATTCTTCATTATGTTATGTCCATTCTGTATTATGGTATATACACTCTTTATTATGTTATGTCCATTCTTTATTATGTTATGTCTATTCTTTATTATGTTATGTCCATTCTTTATTATGTTATGTCCATTCTTTATTATGTTATGTCCATTCTTTATTATGTTATGTCTATTCTTTATTATGTTATGTCCATTCTTCATTATGTTATGTCCATTCTTTATTATGTTGTGTACACTCTTTATTATGGTATGTCCATTTTTTTATGTTGTGTACATCTTTTATTATGTTATGTATATTCGTTAGTTTGTTACATGTACGTACATTCGTTATAATCCTGTGTACACTCTTTAATGTTTTATATACCTTCAGTATTATGTTCTGTACGCGCTTTGTTGTGTTATGTACCTTCGTTGTTATCTTATGTAGTATATTTTCACCATTGTGTTGTGTTACACCTCTACCTTTTTTCGTACAATCCCCATTTCGTTACGTCCTAATAGCATTTCGTTATGTGCATTTGTCATTATGACGACGACATTAATGGCACGAGTAAAATATAGTAAAATAACGCCGCTTACTAGAATTAAGATGGCATCCGAGATGGAGGCGGTCTTGCGATCATTAAATATGGGCCATTTAATTAAAAAAATATTAATTTCTCCAAATATCGCATGTAAACTGTCATTTCACGAATTCAAGTTACTTGGTATAGATTCCAGTGGATATTATGAATTTGAGAATGAGGTGCATCAATTATGGAACACGACGTGGTGAAAATAAGAAGTCTGAATTTGGTTATACCAAAAGAAAAACTGGAGGCTTTGCTTAAAAGCGGCTTTAAAATCAGCGCGATATTAAAACTGTTATCTGTGACCACCATGATCCACATATTAACCTTTCATTGAAGACTCCAAACACTACGAATAATAATGTCCTGAACTTAAATATTTTACTACTAAATTAAAATATATATATTTCTTCAGTACACAAACCACACTTAAAAACTGAAAGACTGTATACATGACATGTTGTTCGCTGACAAAACCGGTCTTAATGACAAAAGTTTCGGGTTTGGTTTGGTTTTGATTTTGGTTTTTACAATCTACACATTGTTTTGGAGAGCATGTCAAGGTTTTAATATAAAATTCAAAACGGTTTTCCATATATTGAACTTTGAATAACACCATATATTCTTGAGAAAATAATCAACGGCGTCGAAAACGTCATGTTGGCGTTATCAATAACTCACGTCATGTACAGTGGCGAAAACCTTATTTTTTCCCCGTTTAAAAGAAACGAAACACAAACGCGATGCAATTAAACAATAACAGCTTCTTGAAAATGTTGCCAATTTGTTCAAATCGAATGTCAAGCAGTTTGGAGCGTGATCAGACCCCGAGTTACTCAGCGTCTGATCTGGCTCCAAACTGTTTGCAATTGACCTCAGTTCTTCGAGTACGAGTATAAATTGATGCGTTTGTCGGTAAGAATAGCGTTTTATCCCCTGCACCGCCTGGCTAGCTGGTACCGCCTGGTCCGTAACTCTAGCCACTGCCTTTCCAGAAACGGTTGCATGGTACGTTTATACTCATGCAATTGGTGACATCATCATAATAACAAAAGCACATAACAAAGTGTAAAGCGGACACAAGGAAAAGAGCATTGTACATAACAAAATAAAGACGGTGCATAAAAAATTAACGAATATACATAACATAAAACAAAGTGTACACAACACAATAAATAAGGTACATACATTGTAACATAATAAAGAATGCACATAACATAATAAAGAATATACACAACATAATAAAGAATGTACCTAACATAATGAAGAATGCACATAACATAATAAAGAATATACACAACATAATAAAGAATGTACATAACATAATGAACAATGCACATAACATAATAAAGAATATACACAACATAATAAAGAATGTACATAACATAATGAAGAATGTACATAACATAATAAAGAATGAACACAACAAACAGAAATTGGTCATCATAAGACAGCTAGGGCGTTCCATAGTACATGTATACAGTAAAACTGTTAAATGAAGACCACTAACTTGTGTTATTTTTTTGGTGTTAAAGGCAGGTGACTGATTAAAACCAGATGACAGTAAAACAGACAAATCCTTTACTATTTGACAGTCACCTTGCTTTAAGTTGTCATTTGTCTTTTATACAATCAATTAGCCTTCGTTTTAGTGGTTGTAATAGAGAGGTTTTACTGTATTCAATCAGCTGACATTTTTTCTAGACGTCATCAAAATAAACTTCTTTGAAAGACTTTCACACCCGTCTAACCCAGTAACATCTATAACCCTTTACCCAATAGTCTGTTTCTAGTTTTGAAAATAGGTGACTACTAAAAGCAGATTGAAAGTAAAGCAGAATGCGCCCTAGGGCGCATTCTGCTTTACTTTCAGTCTGCTTTAAGCTACCGTCTGATAGAATAAGGAAAAACGAAAGAAAGCCAATCAACTGGTTTCGATTCCCGTTATGTGCATTTGATTTTCCATGCAAGAAATGTATTTACGATACGATTGTTTTATTGCATAAAACATTACATACAATGCTTATAGCAAACACATATTAAATACAGTAGAGACAATGGTCATGATGTTTTCCCAACATCTAAAAAATTCAAGGTAAAGTAATTTAGCACCGGTCAAAGAGCTAAATTAATTTTAAACTTGTTATACCAATCAAGTTAATACAGCAAGTCCCCTCTACCGCGACCACTAAATGAGTTGAGACTGTCCGTTATTTAGGACAAATGGCTGCCTAAAGCAAGATGAATGCAAAGCTTGTTTGCTTAGAGTTGTTTTACTTATATGGTATGAGTAGGCGTGATATTATTACAACACTGTGTATTTGCTGTTGTCATAACATGAACAAGAGTAATTGGTCCAAAAGGTGAAAACTGAGTGGCAAATAATGTAGACTATGATCAGACTGCTCCTTCGGGAGCAGTCTAATCAGGGTCTGCACTGTTCGCCCATGCATGTATGTTGCAAGAATTAGGATCATTAAGACATTACACTAAGCAACAACACAACGATATATATTTACCACAACAATCCCCTCGGTTTAGAATGTAAATGGAATAAACCTTGAATGTCTGTCCAAGGTCGACCCACAAATAAGGATTTTGGCTGCTACGTGTACCAGCGCATGGCCACTTGTTGTTTAGAGAACCATCCACTGCTAAACTGCCAGGGCTGTTTTGTGAATACTGAGAGCTCATATGTACAGCTTTACCAAGGGCAACGTTGACAAAACTGCTGTTGTACGTTCGTGGTGTTGGACAGACCAGCGCTAGATCAAAATTAATGATATGATAGAAAATTGGTTCTAAACATTAAAATCCAGAACTGTGTCACACTAAGTGACCAATATCCCCAAAGTGTTTATTAACACTGGAATGTCTCTTATTCTTGTGTGCAGACTTGCAAATATACCATATACAACACTTGAAAATGATGCGCGTAACTCCGCCACCCCAATATGAACTGACACTCCCACTCTTTAGCTGATATGGTGTACAGTGGAGAAAACGTTATTCTTTCCAAATAAACGCGTTTACGCTAAAACTATGTTTTCCGTTACAAACAGTTTGGAGCCAGGTCAGACGCCGGGTAAACATGAATTATCAGAATTTTCCAAATGTTGTGCTTTTCTACGTTTTAGTGTTTTGCGTTTGCGTACGTTTGCGTTTAAACGGGAAAGAATAACAGATTCTCCACTGTAGTAAGTCTTATTCGGTTAAGCTTTTCCAATGATTTAATTTCCCCCAGTTAATGCCGTGTAGGAAATATGCTCCTAGCAAACTTTTCATAAGTGAGGTCAAATGATAAGGTCAAGGTCACAGTGATCTGACGGTGATTTGCTACATTACATCAGCTAAAGATGTACTCACACATCAAAGTTATTCATCACTAGCTGATGCCGTAAGCAATCATGTAGGATATATGCTCCAGACAACCTTTCTTTCTGTAAATGAAGTCTAGGTTCCAAGCCAAGGCCACAGTTACTCAAAATGGTATGAAACCAAGTTGAACACTGCGTCGCCCAACCATGTACTCACACAGCAAAGGCATATCTTTTCCTGGTGTGGTACAGTATAGGTACAGTGAAGAAGGCGTTGTTTTTCCCAATAAACGCTTTTATGCTAAAATAATAATTTCCATTGCAAACAGTTTGGTCAGAATTTCCAACAAGTTGTAATTGTCTACGTTGTAGTGCCTTATTTTTGCGTTTTGTGTGCGTTTAAACGGGAAAGAATAACGACTTTTCCCCCATAGTATGCTCCATGTCAAATGTACACGGACATACAGACACAACGAAAGCGCGCCCAAAACCATGCTTCTATAAACTGAGAGTATCATATAAATCATGATGATACTTATAAAAAATATAATAAAATGGTAATGCTTATGATAATATAATAGTAATAATATAACCATTATCATCATGAAACAATTAAAATGATTATTACGAGCGTATTATTATTATTATTATCATCAATATATCATTATTATGATAATTATTGTAATAGTAATTATTATTCTTTTATCATTCATATTTGTCCAAAAGTTGTACTTTTCTACGTTTTAGTGTTTTGCGTTTGCGTACGTTTGCGTTTAAACGGGAAAAAATAA
This sequence comes from Gari tellinella, assembly GCA_922989275.2. Taxonomy (NCBI): domain Eukaryota; kingdom Metazoa; phylum Mollusca; class Bivalvia; order Cardiida; family Psammobiidae; genus Gari; species Gari tellinella. The sequence continues at coordinate 96,651,373 of OV277856.1, read as the reverse complement.
CAGATTCTCCACTGTAGCTATAATTTATAGATGCTTTTGAAAATTATCGTAACACGAGGGAATAGTTCAAAACTTCTAATGTGTGTGAAAAACGTTATTAGGATACGTGTTGGGGTAAGTAATATGTTCATTTTGATTACAGTATCCCCTCTCCATTACGAGCACACAAATGTATGAATTATTAGGTTGTTACGACAGGTGACTGCTGAAATCAAGGAGACATAGTAGGAGCCCTCTAATCAGGGAATTCACTGTTTGTATTAGACAAATGTACCCTTTACAGGTACACTTTTGGTAAAGGACGCATATATGCGTCACTAGGGCTCAATGAGTTAAAGAATAAAACTTACCTGCAGCATCGTTGACACCGGGAACAGTGTAAAATACCCCAGTAACTGGACTGGTGTAACTCATAAACACATCATACTGAATGCATTCTCTTGTTATTTCATTAAAACGAAGACTAGCGCAGTTCTGCAAAGAAATAACATCCATAGAAGATACTGTTCTTACTTTCCATTTAATGCATTTATGCCTAAACAGTTATGTCCATTGAAAACAGTTGGTTTCTTATCTAAGTAATAATATACCAAGTTATAGTCTACTTTCAGTCTGATTGACCGCTCAGCCGACTGTACATAATACTCCCCTGATCATTGAGCCATCTTGCCTACAATATTTAGCACTGCTACATGTAACATATGGCGCAGTCAAAGGCAGCCTCAGTACCGACTCAGACCCTTCACATGTACATGTACCCATTTTAACCCCTGGGTGGAGAGGAGCAATTCGCGGTACATGTCTTGCTCAAGGACATTCCTGTACATCATCGAGGATTCAGAAAAAATCCCCTAGTCAGACCGCTGGTCCGGCGGGGGATCGAACTCACGACCCCTGGTACCGTAGTCTAATGGTGTTACAATTGGGCCACTACCGCCGGTAAGTCCCAATTGGTTGTCATTTAGATTGTTTTAATTTCCAGTAATCGGTCGTGTTTGCATTTTATTAGATTGACTCTAACGGAAAATTATAGTGCAATTCCCACTGAAACCACATTTGGTTGATGTGGAACAGTGGAGAAAACGTTATTCTTTCCCGTTTAAACGCAAACGAAACGCAAAGGCATAGCAATAAAATGTACAAAATAACAACTTTTTGACAACTCTGACTATTTATTTTTGTACGAGTGGCAAACAGTTTGGAGCCTGATCAGACACCGGGTTACCCGGCGTCTGATCTGGCCCCAAACTGTTTGAAATGGAAATACTAGTTTTAGCGTAAACGCGTTTTTGGGAAAGAATAACGTTTTATCCTCTGTAGTCACTATAAAGGCAAGTCGTTTAATTGCGAAAGGTGGTGTGTGTCAATTGTGGAAGGCTTTCTGTTTCAAGTTCGGATAATCAGAGCTCTAGAAAAGCCAAATGTTTATACACTAAATTTCTTGTGGTACTGCTTAAGACGATTCTAATACGAAGTCCCAAAGAAGCATTTAGTGGTGAACTAATGGAGAAAACGTTGAAACTGTTCAATTTACCCACTTTTATCTATAGTTCGTAACCCTTTCACTCTCAGTGACGCTTAAAAGCGCGTTTGACACTCGTATCGATATGTTTTAAGTCATACCACAATCTTGAATTTTAATTTGAAACGATCTTGCAAACAACAAAATTGAAGCAGACGACAATGAAACAGTGAAAAACTAAAAGATAGTGAAAGGGTTAATACCGTTTTACATTTCATCTATGAATGGATAGCATACAGCAGTTGACAATGAAAATAGTTGTTAATAGTTGGACATTTAAACCACAACGCTTGATGGTGTGTTAATACATTTAATTATTTGTACAAAAATCTTTCAATGAACAATAAACACGAAATTTGCTGAATTTAGTGCTTAATCAATTAACGCATAGACGTGACGCGCGATGTTCGTACAAATTGTAAAATGACGCTTACTGTATCAGTATAAAAATCAATAAAGTCAATTTTAGCTCGATATATTTGATCTATACATCAAATTAATCACCAGAAAGTAAACAATAACATCACACCATTTATCTAATTCTAATTATTTTGAAAGTTTTTGAAAAATTAAGTTAAAATGTAATTTCTACGAAAAAGAGGCGTGTCACACGTAACAAAAATACATTCCCCAAGTTTTACAGGCGTATATCTCATATGTTTTTCATCCAAATGCCTTCAAAATTTGGTGGAACAATGTTTATGTCAACATTCATCAATGATGTAGTTTTGGTTAAATTCAAAGTGCCTTTCCGCTTCCGGTCGAAAAAACAAGTTTAGTACAGAAACTGTCAACCTTAGAGGAAACTCCACGGTGCAAATACAAAAAAAAAAAGATTATTATAAAAATAGTTCACTTGATTGATATTTTATTAAGGTTGAAAATATGTCACACATGGCATTTTTCAGTGATTTGTTTACGTGTATCTGTTTTAATGTCATTTTAAAGTAAATGTACACAAAAGTAAAGTGCAAGAAATATTTTATCAAACGGTTCATTTTCGAAGCTTTTAAATGATATAATTTTCTTTGCCGTGCGTTAAACAGTCTTAGTTTTATAAGTGTTTTAACAAATTTGAATTTTTGTCACACTTAGACGTCGCGCACGATATTCGTACAAACGTCCAAATCGACGTCCAAATCTGACGTTTATATCGGGTTTTTGAGTAGCCTTTCAATTGTACATTGCGATACATGATCAGAGATACAATTTCAAATATAGCTATAATATTATCTCTTTACTATGACATTGATTAGCTACAAATAATGAGGCATACAGTAAACACTTTGTCTCTTTAAACCAAAAAACAATCGCACAATTTCTAGCGACCCTTCACATTGTCTAGCTACAAAGAATGTACTGCTGAATGTGTTCTCTTAATGTTATGGTTCTCCTTTTTTGATGTAAGTACATGTACCATTGGCACACACCTGTTTTACAGATAGAGCTAGCGCTGTTAGAACTATCAGAGCTAAACGTCTGGTAATTATTTTGTTTTGTCTCTATCGAAGGAGTTTCCCATAACTATTTTCTGAAGACTAAAATTATTTGGAAATTTTGCACTTTATGTTCTTAATGTTCTCACATAGTTCCAAAACGGCTTATTTAGTGCGCAACCCTCTGTAAATTTAGTTTGGCATCGCTTTACTTGGGTTTAACTGTATATTCCCTTATGTAAACAGGCATGTCGTGATGTCATGATCATACGTCATAAATACGGATGACGAACACTCATGACGCGTCGACTATAAAGAATACATTTGTAAAAACAGCTCAACTGTAAACACAGCAAATTCTGACCACCCATTGCATCTCGCAGGCGGAATTTAATCATTTGAAGTCTTCTGAAAAAAGACCATCGCTTAATTATTTACCGATTATACTGAAAGCAGACTTTTCAGTTCAAACGTTCGTCTGCTTCAAACTGGTCAAAATTAATTAGTTATTAATCAGAAGTTTTAAACCGAGTGAGAAAGGAAATTGAGCTAGATCAAACGCAGGGTGACTGCCAATCTAGTATGACAAAAGTTGGCTATTTCCATATTCTATCACAGAGGTGAGCAGATTAGTAAATGTTAACTTGATCTTCATTGGCTGTACCTATATAGCCATACTATTCTTTTCAGGCCAAAATAAGTATGACACTGTTTGTAATTCTAATTGAACTCTCGCCACATATCGTGAAAATGCGAAAATCCAAATGCTGCGAAAATCTAAGTGCCAATTTTTTTTACAATAATAAATGTTTTCGCCTTTCGATAATTAGTGTCCATATAAAATAATTGTTTAAAATGCGGAACGTTCTTTAAGGTCTCTTTTCTTTATTTATATTATTACGTCAGCGTCATGTTACACAGATTTGTACGAACATCGCGCGTCACGTCTCAGCGATTGATATATGCGTTGTTTATAAATAGTGTACTAGTGAATAAAACATTTATCCTGTGCAAAAGAATGCAGACCCAGTTCAGTTGAATCCTAAATGAGCCTCTCATCAGAGTCTGCACTGTTTATCATTATGTAATATATTGTGAAAAATGTTAGATAATCAAAATTGGATTCGACTTAATTATAAACTGGCACTGTTCATCTGATGCTTCCCTGAAGAATGAGTATTTGAGTATTATACAGATAAAAGTAATACCACACTCCAGCTTAGGTACTTTTTCTTCATTATTTATCAGTATAAAAATCATTGCTTTAACTTATCATCTTTGTTAAACAAAGTCGTAAACAGATCGTTGACTTTGGGTGACACAGCTCCGTTTAGAATTTGCCTTTAGCTACAGTGGAGAATCTGTTATTCTTTCCCGTTTAAATGCAAACGTACGCAAACGCATTGCACTAAAACATAGAAAAGGACAACTTTTCGACAATTTTGACTATTCATGTTGATCTGAGTGGCCAACAGTTTGGAGCCTGATCAAACGCCGGGTTACCCGGCGTCTGATCTGGCTCCAAACTGTTTGCAAGTTGCAAATAATAGTTTTAGCGTAAACGCGTTTATTGGGAAAGAATAACGTTTTCTCCACTGTAACCAGAAGTGTTCGGATGTTCTGTAAGGAAAACAGTATTCTGTGTCAATTACATATGCTATTAAATAATAGGTCAGGAGCCTGACCCATAACTATTTTCTGAAGACTAAAATTATTTGGAAATTTTGCACTTTATGTTCTTAATGTTCTCACATAGTTCCAAAACGGCTTATTTAGTGCGCAACTCTCTGTAAATTTAGTTTGGCATCGCTTTACTTGGGTTTAACTGTATATTCCCTTATGTAAACAGGCATGTCGTGATGTCATGATCATACGTCATAAATACGGATGACGAACACTCATGACGCGTCGACTATAAAGAATACATTTGTAAAAACAGCTCAACTGTAAACACAGCAAATTCTGACCACCCATTGCATCTCACAGGCGGAATTTAATCATTTGAAGTCTTCTGAAAAAAGACCATCGCTTAATTATTTACCGATTATACTGAAAGCAGACTTTTCAGTTCAAACGTTCGCCTGCTTCAAACTGGTCAAAATTAATTAGTTATTAATCAGAAGTTTTAAACCGAGTGAGAAAGGAAATTGAGCTAGATCAAACGCAGGGTGACTGCCAATCTAGTATGACAAAAGTTGGCTATTTCCATATTCTATCACAGAGGTGAGCAGATTAGTAAATGTTAACTTGATCTTCATTGGCTGTACCTATATAGCCATACTATTCTTTTCAGGCCAAAATAAGTATGACACTGTTTGTAATTCTAATTGAACTCTCGCCACATATCGTGAAAATGCGAAAATCCAAATGCTGCGAAAATCTAAGTGCCAATTTTTTTTACAATAATAAATGTTTTCGCCTTTCGATAATTAGTGTCCATATAAAATAATTGTTTAAAATGCGGAACGTTCTTTAAGGTCTCTTTTCTTTATTTATATTATTACGTCAGCGTCATGTTACACAGATTTGTACGAACATCGCGCGTCACGTCTCAGCGATTGATATATGCGTTGTTTATAAATAATGTACTAGTGAATAAAACATTTATCCTGTGCAAAAGAATGCAGACCCAGTTCAGTTGAATCCTAAATGAGCCTCTCATCAGAGTCTGCACTGTTTATCATTATGTAATATATTGTGAAAAATGTTAGATAATCAAAATTGGATTCGACTTAATTATAAACTGGCACTGTTCATCTGATGCTTCCCTGAAGAATGAGTATTTGAGTATTATACAGATAAAAGTAATACCACACTCCAGCTTAGGTACTTTTTCTTCATTATTTATCAGTATAAAAATCATTGCTTTAACTTATCATCTTTGTTAAACAAAGTCGTAAACAGATCGTTGACTTTGGGTGACACAGCTCCGTTTAGAATTTGCCTTTAGCTACAGTGGAGAATCTGTTATTCTTTCCCGTTTAAATGCAAACGTACGCAAACGCATTGCACTAAAACATAGAAAAGGACAACTTTTCGACAATTTTGACTATTCATGTTGATCTGAGTGGCAAACAGTTTGGAGCCTGATCAAACGCCGGGTTACCCGGCGTCTGATCTGGCTCCAAACTGTTTGCAAGTTGCAAATAATAGTTTTAGCGTAAACGCGTTTATTGGGAAAGAATAACGTTTTCTCCACTGTAACCAGAAGTGTTCGGATGTTCTGTAAGGAAAACAGTATTCTGTGTCAATTACATATGCTATTAAATAATAGGTCAGGAGCCTGACCAGACTTCGAATAAATCTATAGCTGACCAGGGACCCGTTTCATAAACCTTCGTACGACAAATGTTGTCGTAAGGCAGATTATAAAATTCTCAATTATTATTTATTTCTCAATCCAATCCCGTCTTGTAACATCTCTTTGAAAAAGATGTCACAAGACAGGATTAGATAGAAAACTCAGAAATTAAATGTATTTTAAAGTTTTGACTTACGACCGTTTGTGTCGTACGAAGTTTTATGAAACGTGCCCCAGACTCCGAACTGTTTGCAATAGTTATGATGACAAGAAGAAAGTATTTTAACCATACGAGAATTACCATCTGTTGACATAGGACACTGCATTCCAGCTTGGATCTCGCTGTAAACTGTTTCAGTATGTGACCAGAAAGGTGTGGATGTATTCCTGTCTCGTGACGCACATATCCGTTATATATACTGTCAACTAGCACCAGTGTTGATTCCAAAATCACAACTACAAACCGAAATACACATACTTTCGGCATTACTGTCAGCTTTCAGGTATAAAGAGTATCGTCCCAAAGTTACAGTGAGCAAACTTTAGAACCTGTACTAGGAACGAAAGGTGAAATTTGATTTACAGTGCTCCTTCCCTACAACGGCCCCCTTAAAACGGCTTCTTCCTTACAACGACCATTTCCGCTGTTCTCCAAGACAAGTATGTATAACGCATTTACTGTTGCAATATCGTCTACTTAAAATTGTCGTCTGCATTTTTTCTAAAAGTTACATATAAGTGGATGTTTTAAAAGAAGAAATATAATGACGAATGACAAACAGCTTGAATCCAGATAAGACGCTGCGTTACGTGGCGTCTGATCTGGATTCAAACTGTTTGCAAATGCAAATCAAGTCCTAATTTTCCCTCCCTATAGCGACTCCCTCTGAACAACACACACACAATATGTATCTTCCATTGGATGTCGTTGTAGAGAGGGTGCACTGAAACTAGCTTTTTAACGTTTTGAAATTTAATAATATGATATCCACAACAAATCATGTTCTGAATAAAGATGTCATTATAATTCAAAAATTTCTCTCTTTAGTAAAATGCCAGAAATTATAATCCAATTGACAAACAGTTTGGAACATGATAAGACCCTGAGTAATTGGGCGTCTGATGAGGATACAGTGGAGAAAACGTTATTCTTTACCAATAAACGCGTTTACGCTAAAACTATTTTTTCCATTGCAAACAGTTTGGAGCCAGATCAGACGCCGGGTAACCCGGCGGCTGATCTGGCTCCAAACTGTTTGCCACTCAGATCAACATGAATAGTCAAAATTGTCGAAAAATTGTCCTTTTCTACGTTTTAGTGTTTTGCCTTTGCGTACGTTTGTGTTTAAACGGGAAAGAATAACAGATTCTCCACTGTACAAACTGTTTACAGATACATGACATGTCGCGATTGACGCTCTCATCACTTGTATTGAAATATTCCCAATAACTACAACTGACAATCACGATAAGCGACTGGCCGTGTGCGTAGATCCCAATATGTGTATACAGTCAAAACTCGATAATTCGAACTTGCGTTAGTTCGAACATAGCCATAATTCAAACCAGCGCTTAAACCAACATAATTTGGTCATTGTTCAAATATTGAAGTATCCATTACAGTGGAGAAAACGTTATTCTTTCCCAATAAACGCGTTTACGCTAAAACTATTATTTGCAGTGCAAACAGTTTGGAGCCAGATCAGACGCCGGGTAACCCGGCGTCTGATCAGACTCCAAACTGTTTGCCACCAAAATAAACATGAATTATCAGAATTGTCCAAAAGTTGTACTTTTCAACGTTTTTGTGCTTTGCGTTTGCGTACGTTTGCGTTTAAACGGGAAAGAATAACAGATTCCCCACTTTAGAAACATTCCGCTTATAATGAGTTAAGGCACTTACGAGTGGCATATTTTAAGTAGTGGCAACTGATCAGTAACTTCAATATAATAAGTGCAACATGCATGTGTGATATATCATTTTAAAGAGCAATTATTTGCCGTTCCGATGGCTTAACGCTCACAAAAATCGATAAGTCAAAACATTAACCTTAATGACCCTTAATTCAGGACACTAGACCTTTTTGTGCATTTTAGAGTAAATATTTTTTTTAACAAAACTGTACAATAACAATCATTGTGGCTTTATTATTTTGAATAAATTTATAAAATTTTCTGTCAAGTAAAATCAGACAAGTATGCACACATTTCACAGAATAAAATGATATTATTCTAAAAAAAATAAGAATTATATAATAAAATAAAATAAATAGTAAATAAAATAAATGATAATAATAAACAAAATAAATATTTTTTTATAAAAAAATACTCAATTTTTAAAATAAACCAGGCTATAATTAAAGTAATTGAAGTAGATTTAGATGCGTTTTTGATGCGTCGAAATCAAAATGTAGATATACCGATGTAGAAAAGGATTATAGTGTTCGAACGCACATTTTGAGAGGTTTCATAAGCAAAATAAGAAATGTTGTTTTTGAAAAAAAAAAGATATTTAAGTCAGATAACTCTTTCAATGGTAACGATTTTTTTATTTACATTAAAATAAAGACATTAACTGATATACATGTATTTCAACCAAAAACAAAATATTTTTAAAAACAAAGTTGTTATTACGTCAAAAATAATGTCCGACAAGTGCTATGTTCTAGTGTCCTGAAGTAGGGGTCATTTAGGATCATGTTGTGACTTATTGACTTATGTGATTTTATCGTGCGTTACACCATCGTGTCGGCAAAGAACTGCTCTTTAAAATGATATATCACATAATCATTTGCACTAATAAAATTGAAGTTACTGATCTGTTGCCACTCCTTAAAAATACCCCTCGTAGTTTTATATTTGAGATATCACAGTACCTACATTGTACATGTACAGATCTCCATTTATAAATAGTCTGCATGCAGCGGGTGCATTTGAATAACTGTTGCAAAGAGTTCTGGATCCGAGACGCCAGGTAACACCACATCACAATTGGATCCTAATAGTTTTATATTGTTATAATAGTTATTTTCCGAAAGTTAATAAATTAACTGAGGCACACAACAAACTTTGCAGACATTTTCATAGCATCTTAACTCATTTACTGAAATGTGTAAATAGTGCAGGCCCTGATCTGAGGGCTCGTGTTGGAACCCTCTGATCAGGTCAACACGGTTTATCAGTTTTGCAATATATTATCAAAATCACTCCGAAATACTCAACAATAGACGTGGCTTAATTCAATATTAGGAGTTTTCATTAACCCTTTCACCGCCAGAATCGCCTAAATTCGAATTCGCAAACAGTTTTGATCCTGATCAGACGCCGCGTCACGCGGCGTCTGATCAGGATCAAATCTGTTTGACATCCGTTTCTATATTTCTTATGTCATACTCTCTTAATTCTAACTTTGAAATGATATTGAAGACAATAATATTGAAGCAGACGACACAATAAAGATGAAGGGGTAAAACACTCAAAAATAATTTGGCGGCGAAAGGGTTAAAATATTCATGGTAAATAATTTAAGATATACTGATTTCATACAGTAGGGATGGCGTAATTCTTTGCAAAAAGGAATTTAAGCTAAAACCAGTATTTCCATTTTAAACTGGTTGGAGCAAGATCAGACGCCAGATACCCCTGCTGTTTAATCAGGCTTTAAACATTTTGCTACTCAGATTAAAACATGTTCAAAAAATTGTCATTTTCTATATTTTTGCATTGTGTTTGTGCCAAGTTTCATTTAAACGGGAAATAATAGCATCTGCTCAATAAATGGTTCATATCTAACCCATTTATGCCTGGATATTTCCCTGCATACTTGCTGGAAGGTTTCAGTTTAGATATACGACAAGTGTGGTATGAAGACACTGCAGTGTTTGTTCGTACAGAAAACAATTTCAAATGATATATCAAAAAGTGTAGACCTTGATGAGACGCCGCTGTTTGCCAATGTCCCTTTCAGTAGACACTTGACTTAATGCGGCGTCTGATCAGAGTCTATACTGTTTGCTATAGGAGTTTCAATATTAAACAAAACAAAAATGAAAATTTAGACCAGACACCCTTCAGATAAAAAAAAATGGACTAATCCAATTCATCCAGGAATCAACTGGGCACAAATCGGTTAAGTTATTGTCGCTTCATTTTCAACACTCGTTGGAAAACCATTTATATCGTGGGCGTTACTTCATTATAAAGGAATCAAAAGCATAATGCCAACATTGTCTTAGATACATAAAATTGCTTTATTTTGGCACAATCAACACGCGCTGGTCATAAACATAAAACAGCTAAACGCAGATACTGTGTGGACGACGTTCTTTCCAATTAAACGCGTTTGGGCTAAAGCAAGTACATGTATGTTCATTGCAAACGGATTGGAACCAAAACAGACGCCGAGTAATACGGCGTCTGCTCAGCCTTCAAATTATTTGGCACTCGTATTCAAATGAATTTATGGGTGTCTGATAATTTTCCAAACTGTTTCCCACTCAAAACCACAACATTGTCTGCCTATTTGCCATACAAACTCGTATAAATTTCTAATTGTTTGCACCTCAAACTCATGCCACTATCTATAGTATGTTGAACATGTGCATGCACTGTGTTTTATGTTTAGTTTCGTTTTAACTGGCTAAAATACAGTGGAGAAGACGTTATTCTTTTCCAATAAACGCGTTTACTCTAAAACTTCATTGATGTTGCAAACAGTTTTGAGCTTGATTAGACGCCAGGTTAAATTATAGTCAGAATTGTAATAATATTTTCTTTTTCTCCATTTTAATGAATTATAGTCAGAATTGTAATAATATTGTCTTTTTCTCCATTTTAATGCAATGCTTTTGTGTTTCGTTTGCGTTAAAATGGAAAAGAATAATGTATTTTCTACTGTACCGTCGTCCCTACCGTTATGTCAATCGATGTGTTTAAGGCAATTAGGGATAATACTGCTTCCATATGGAGTAACATTGCAACTGAAGCAGAGAGTATGTGTTTCTCGTTTTAACGTACATTATAACTCTCCTCTCCAATATACCCATTTTCGCAAAAGCAAATTTGTCAAAAAGCAAACTAATCAGATCAGACACCGCGAAATCCGTCTGACTAGGCTCTAGACTATTTGTCATTCAGATAAAGATATATTTTCAGACTTTAACAACGGCCATTGTTTATGTTATATAGCATTGCATTTGCGTATAGATTCGTTTTAACGAGATAGAATAAAGTATATTTCATTGTGTCACTAATGGTTGGTGCTGCACCCTGCCCGGTGTTACGGAACTCCTTTCCTATATCACAAACACCCATAATGCCCTCTGCAATATGACATCGGATGTTCAACGAGTAATTGTTTTCTTCATAAGTAAATCCGCTTCAGGTATTGTTCGAGGATTTCTCCCCGTTTTCACCGGAAGTTCCAAGTCCATAGCCACTTCGTCATGATTACTCGGCCATTTGCGCATGCGCCAGCATATTTTTAATGTTGCAATGAGAATGATCGTGGATAAAGTTCTAAAGCCAATGACGTAGCCACATAGGTTAAATCTGAGACTATCGAGGTGATAGAAGCTACAGTATCCTTTGCCCTGCTTCCAGTCTGACCAGAGCAAACATGACTCATCTACCAGCTTTCCACCAATCACAGGACCCGGCAACCACGCTGAAACAGACATCAACACCTTTTAACAACTATTTCACTCTAATCCATGTACAGTGGAGAATCTGTTATTCTTTCCCGTTTAAACGCAAACGTACGCAAACGCAAAACACTAAAACGTAGATAAGAACAACTTTTTGACAATTCTGATAATTCATATTTATCTTGGTGGCAAACAGTTTGGAGCCTGATCAGACGCCGGGTAACCCGGCGTCTAATCTGGCTCCAAACAGTTTGCACTGCAAATATTAGTTTTAGCGTAAACGCGTTTATTGGGAAAGAATAACGTTTTCTCCACTGTATGCTAATGGTGTATGCCCTTGACAGTAAATGAAAATTGTCGTATTATTGAGGGTAGCTATACTATGTTTGTTAACATCTGTTTATGAAACGCGACAATAGCGATTTTGTGCAAAAGTGTGGGTTTTATGTCAGGATATCATTGGCAAAGTCCGCCTCATTACTAATACAGAATGGTCTATTGTCTTTTTCTCAAGAAGCTCCAGAAATGAGAAATACGAGTTATCAAAATTCAGTGTCTTCATGTATATAATGACATTAAACATACCAAATAAAGACATACAGAGCGCCGACACACCAACTGCCATCGACTTGACATCCTCGGGAACGATTCTGCAATAATTGTAGTAATAAATGTTAATCCACGTCGGCGAAATGACCTTTCCAAAATGCACCACCAAATTGAATCTATACAGTACGTTATGTATATTACATATTTTATTAGAGATATACTCCTACCAATCAAAAGATTTATACGTTTTGGTCCAAATACAATGTCAGTTTTGTCAAGTTACATTTACCCTTGCATTATTATTTTGCTTGCTGATTGCGACTTCACTATATATTTTTGTATTTGCAAACACTTAAAATTCCACGCCAGATGCATCGAAGAGCGGCCTTTGATCAGGATCACAACTGAACTCATTGCAATGTTTCCTAAGTCACAATAACTAATCTTTGAACGTGAGAAAATTAAGCAGACGACAGTTTTTTAAAATTGATGACGACATGGTAGTGAATGTGGTTATGCCGCAGAAAGCACTTTACGTCAGCCTGACACCTGCTTTTTACATCATCGGTGTATCTTCGTTGAGAAGAAATATATTGAATATGATTTTGTGAAATAACACAAATGGGAGGGCTAATTTAATTCCCTTTAAAAGAAACAAAAGGTTTCGTGAAAACATTGACCATTTATTTTAATCTGCAAATAACTGCAAATGCACTGCAACAAAAACGACTTATTATAATCTTAATGACGAACAGTGAGGGACTTAATCAGATGTCGAGTTACTCGACGTCTTCAAGGCTCCAAAATGTTTGGAATATACATACAGTAAACCTCTCTATTACGACGATTAAAACGAAGGCTAATTGATTATATAAAAGACAGATGACAGCTTAAAGCAATGAGGCAGTCAAACAGAAAGCTACTAAAGGAACTTTCTGTTTTACAGTTACATTGCTTTAAGCAGTTAGCTGTAGAAAACTTCTTATAATTAAAACAAATTTGTGGAAGTAATAAGAGGGTCGACTGTACCTATTTCGGCATGAAAGAATGGCGTCTTCCCAGCTTTAACAGCTGTTTCGGGACAATACAGTGGAGAATCTGTTATTCTTTCCCAATAAACGCGTTTACGCTAAAACTATTATTTGCAGTGCAAACAGTTTGGAGCCAGATCAGACGCCGGGTAACCCGGCGTCTGATCAGGCTCCAAACTGTTTGCCACCAAGATAAACATGAATTATCAGAATTGTCCAAAAGTTGTACTTTTCTACGTTTTAGTGTTTTGCGTTTGCGTACGTTTGCGTTTAAACGGGAAAGAATAACAGATTCTCCACTGTACGTGTACGCATTGTTGTGTTTCTGATTACTCACCGCAAGAACATTATAAAGGTTGGCATCATCATACAGGCTGAGATGAGACTACCTATAAAGCTGACGACGTTAAAGGGCCACAAACTGTTACAATCAAACTGGCACAATCCAGTGGTGGCATTTCCCCCAGGAATACAGCTGCAGTTACTGTAAAACTGAGAGAAGTCGATACAGTTAGTGTAAAACTGACAATAGTAGATACAGTTTGTGTAAAACTGAAGATATTTGATACAGCTAACGTAAAACTGAAAACAAAAGATACGTACGATCACTATAAAACTAATAACACGCGATATAGGCCGGTTTTATTGACTTGGCAGGGCGGAATTTCGATGCGGGCCATTGCATTGTAACTTTGGTGGCGGCAGCAAACACTTTTATTAACGGAATTTACCGTTGTCGTCTGCCGTTTGTTCTCAACATTACATACATGTAATAGTGGACACTGTACATACCTTTTCACATGAATATGGATGCATGCATAAATTGTGTTTCTCCATGTTGAAAGTATCGGACAATAACGATATAATACGGAACTACACCAAGCACCCGTAAACTCAAAAATAAATTAATTTATCTTGGCCAAAGGTTAGCTCCGCCATGTCAGTTGAATTAAATCGGTCTATACAATGAGTAAAAACCTAAACATGGTCATCAAAGCTACTGAAAAATATCAATCTATTTACATTTTACTTTAAAACTGATACAATTAGTGAAAACTGAAAATATTCGATACAGAAAGGTAAGATTGACCACAGTCGAAACAATTAGTGTTAAACTTATTACAGTGGAAACAACGAGTATAAAACAGAACATAGTCAAAACAGTTAGTGTAAGACTGAAAACAGTCTATACAACATTGTGTACAGTGGAGAATCTGTTATTCTTTCCCAATAAACGCGTTTACGCTAAAACTATTATTTGCAGTGCAAACAGTTTGGAGCCAGATCAGACGCCGGGTAACCCGGCGTCTGATCAGGCTCCAAACTGTTTGCCACCAAGATAAACAAGAATTATCAGAATTGTCCAAAAGTTGTTCTTTTCTACGTTTTAGTGCTTTGCGTTTGCGTACGTTTGCGTTTAAACGGGAAAGAATAACAGATTATCCACTGTAAAACTGTAAAACAGTCGATGCAATAAAGGTAAAATACACTTGGTTTGCAACCTGAGACAGTCGATACAATTAGTGTAAACTTTAAGACAGAATACAGTGGAGAATCTGTTATTCTTTCCCGTTTAAACGCAAACGTACGCAAAACACTAAAAGTACAACTTTTGGACAATTCTGATAATTCATGTTTGCACTGCAAATAATAGTTTTAGCGTAAACGCGTTTATTGGGAAAGAATAACGTTTTCTCCACTGTACATGTATGCAACTAACATTAAAATACAACGCAAATGTAGTAAGTTTAACTCATTTGTGCCCACAATCCCATATATGGGACATGGGCAAACAGTGTAGACTCTGATCAGACGCCGCATTATGCGGCGTCTGATCAGAGTATACACTGTTTGCTGATAGCAATTTCAATATAAAACAAAATGAAAATGAAAATTTTGACCAGGCATCCCTTAGATTCACCGAATATTTATAAAAGTGTTTCCTTGACAAATTGTGAATTAGTATGTATGGGACTGTTCTCATGTTTTTGTATGTTACAAACTGAGAGTGAAATAAATAAAACTGAAACTGAGAGATAAATAATGGACTAATCCAATATATAAACATAGAATAATCAACTGGGTATAAAAGGGTTATAGCCCGGGGCATAAGTCGAAAAATACTTCATTTCATGATGCAAGCAAACCACTTTGCTGGTTTACTAACATGACCTTTGCAAACCGAAAAAAGCCGTTAGCCACTTCAATTTCCCTGGCAGATTCAAGATGGCGGCCATTTCCATTATGTATAAGTTATGTCGTAATGGTTATTTCCATGCCAGTTTGAAAAGTCGCACAAAACTAACAAGTATGAGATGTAAAATCAAAATCATCAATTGTGGATTACGAAATATTACTAATTGTTCAAGATGGTCGCCAAAAATTCAAAATGGCGGCCATTTTCAATATTTTCAATTGAACTTTAACCACATGTAATTTTGAAGGATTTTTAAGCAACTTTTCTTCTGGCCATGTGTAAACTTTTCTGTTCTTATACTACTTTTAAAAGTTATTAAACTCTATACATTTGTTTAATGCATAAATTCCAATACGATTTCCACGTCCATACTACCTTATAACACGAAGATACTAACGAAATTCCTTCACATGGTTTCATTTTGAAACTTTGATTTATTTCTAAAATAGTCTTGCCGGACTTTTGGGAAATGGCTTTTTTCGGGAACGTTGACATACCTCCTTTTTACCACAAGTAAGGTGTGCTGAATCTATTTCTGCTATCTGCTAACAGCCAAACAATGATGAACAAAAACAACAAAATTGCCGCCAAAACAATTATTTTCGTTATTATATACGACCTTTCGGGGATCAAACACACATATTACATCTGCTTCTCCTAAACCACATGACTGATTACAACGAAACTTAAGATGGACATTCTTCAGGCCAATTTCGTTTAACGAATTGATTCGATAAAGAACTCTGGTTGCCATGGCGACAACAGTAAAAAAATATTGCACAATTTAAAAAAAATTATCCACAAAGTCCGGAACTTAGATATTTTATGTATAGTAATACCAAGCAGGCTTCAATCAAGTTTATTCATATCATATTCCTTCATCAAGATTATTGTGGTGTTAAATACGCTGAAAACCATATTGCAATATATTGCAATGCGGAGAAACTGTATTGCAATATAAGTAAATTGGTCCAGCGCCGGGATTAACAGCCTTACATAGACATATCGTATATAGGATAAGCCCAAAGTTAGATATTTGATGTAAAGTATAACGTAGTAGACCTATACCCAGTTGTTAAAAGCATTATAGACCGGTAGTAATAAATCTACCCGCCCATGGGACACTAGCTTTACATAGAATTAAATAGGAAACTATATAAAATCTTATTGAAAACCTTTTAGCCCAGAACTTCTTTTTTATATTGTAGAATATCGCTTTGAAGACATCTATCAATTTGGTATCTATAGTTTTATGGGTTTACATAGAATTTTTTTTGAATACTTAAAAGATTATTCATGGCATTCTCTAAAGCTTTAATGTCTCCCTATAATATCCCCCTTACAACGATTCCCTCCTTGCAACAATGGTTATTACTTTTGCCCATACAGCACAATTTACACCTTTCTATAACAATTCCATCCTAACATCACACAACATATTTGTCTCCGGCTAGGTATTGATGTAGCTATTCAGCAGTGTAGAATTAGTTCAAGTTTGTTAAAGAAAGTAGCTGTCATGTCAACATATAACCAATGAAAAGGGAGTTTTTAAAAAGTGTCCTAACCATAATGCGAAACATCCTATAAGTATATTTTGTCTAGAATGACGAAGTAGACCTCTTTCAGGTTAGTTAAAATCATAGCCCTAGTATTAGAATTGTTCCCGCCCAGCGGCTATTGTGATAAAATCCACAACACTGGTGAGCGATATAGGGGGGTTACGGTCCTCTTGTTTAAGCAGTTTAGCCACACAAACTATGCTCAAAGGAGTAACATATATGTGAATAAAATGCACCATGAAGCTATCAACAGAAGTGTTGCATGAATTTCTGAAATGGAAACGTAGCGATGAAACCGAAGTGTTGATTCAACCATGCTGATCCATTTAAAAGCCAAGAATTGATAAATAAATAGCAGGAGCAGGAATTATTGGTAACACTAAGACCACAACATCCTAAATGAGACAATGCTCAACCCTAGCAATAGACCAAGCTCATGAACTGGCGAATGCAATAATCAAAGGCAATGGGATGCACTTTGCATCACAGAGGACCTTCAGCTCTAAGACACTGAATTATGGCAGGCCCGAAGTCAGCCGATTATGTACAGAGTGCGATGAAGAATCTAGCGTGAGTCACCATGAGCCAGCAAAGAGTGCGCATATGTCATTGCTTTAGAAAGTGACAAGGTTGACCTCGACCATCAAGATGACATAGGTATCAGGGCTATGAACTTTAACAAAGTTGATAGAGGTCTTCTAGGCGACAAATCTACACTAAAATGAAGCTTTGGTTTAGATAAGATTTCTTTAAGTGTCCTTTTTAAATCTATGTAAAGCTAGTGACCTATTGGTGTGGTTATTTACTACCCCCGGACTACAATTTTACATTTTTAACAAACTATGTAGAGGCCTACTATGCTTTGCTTTACTTCAAATATTTGAGCTTTGAGCTTTATGAATTTTGTGAAGCATATTTTTCTGCGACAAGTCTATGTAAAGCTATTGACCCCGAGGCAGGGCCTCTTCACTTACGAGGGTCATTCCAAAATTATTTTACTTTTGCATACATGTATAATAATCATGTGTAATACATCGTTGAAAATCGCATTTTCTTGCGGATACATCGATGCATAATAAATTGACAATTACAGTTCTCTTCGATGTGTAAAATAGACATCAATGTTTGACAGTCATAGGCACTGGCCATATTTGCTACAGAATTCAATCATATTTTTATATCATATAGCTTAGGAAAAGTGCCATAACGCTTTTAAATGTCGAACTAGCTGGAACTTTACTTATGTTTTAGGCCACCAACACCTAATACATTGAATTGAATAGTATCAATAAATTTGAGATGTAACGTGAAAAATGCAAAATTTATCTTACTTTTGTTTATTGATTATATCAACTTGTTTACGAATAAGAGATTTATTTTTCTATTTCATCTTAAGCAAGATACAGTTTTACAACAAACGCAACTATTTTATATTTCTCAATAACGAAGTTGTTAATATATCACCTATAAAATGTATATGAACATAGTATTCATCGACAAACTGTACTAAATTTGATAACTTTGTTTTGAAACGTTCTCATAACAACAAACCAACATTAATGTTGACACATTAAAGTATAAAACTATATTTGTCCCTTCAATGCATCACAATAGTTTGACTTGCATGATAAGTTGTCAAATCCGCACGAACTTGGCCTTTAAAATGATGTATTAAGACAAAATTCTTACATGTAGATTTCAAGAAAATGCCAAAGTAACATACATTTTATAAGACGCTAGTTTATTGCTATATGTTGCAATACAGTTTCTGAATACATGTATTGCAATATAATATGGCTTTCAGCGTATTGTTACCCTATTACAATTTAGATGCAAGAATATGAATAAACTTGATTGAGATCTGCTACTAAATACAATATTATCAAATATCTAACTTCTGTGTCTGGTGTTTTTACAAGAAAATATTTTAAAGATTTTCCCAGTTTTTCGTATTGGTTGCCATGGCAATCAAAGCTCTTTATTGAATCAATCCTTTGAAAGAAATTAGCCCAAATAATGTTCCTGTAACGTATGGTTGTAATCAGCAATGTGGTTTAGGAGGAGTAAATACTATGTGTATTTGATTCCCGAAAGATCGGAAATAATAACGAAAACAAGTGTTTTGGTGGCCATATTATTATTATTTTTTACCATTTTCGGGCTTTCATCCTCGTGGGAGAGAGTGAAAGACAATAGAAATGGATGTAGCACGCCTACATTATGGCAAAAAGGTGATCTGTCAACTTTTCCCAAAAATGCCTCTAGGAATGTTGTTTCCCCAAAATCCGACAAGTCTATTTTAGATAAAAAAAGCAAAGTTACAAAATGAAATTCTTAGTGTTATTAGATTTTTTAACGTTAAAATTGTATCGGAAATCATGCATAAAACAAATGTATATACTTTAATAAAGCTAGCTTTATATAGTATTAGGACAGAACAATGAACACACAATCCGTGGAAATGTAGTTTAATAATTCTTCAGAAATACATGTGCTCTTATCATTATGAAAAAAGAGTAAAAATGGCCGTGTCTTTTTGTATTTACATTAGACTAGCAATAACGACATAACTTATGCACACTTGAAATGGCAGCCATTTTGAAAATGGCCGCCATCTTTAATCTGCCAGGGAAATAGAAGTGGCTAACGGGTTTTTTAGGATAAGATATGTCTAAACACTTATTGTAGAAAGTCCCTTGCTTGCATCATTTTTTGAAGTATTTTGGCAAAATATCGACCTTATGTCCCGGGCTATTAAGCGGAAAGCTGAAGTAACAGTTAGTGTTTGGTTAAAACAAGACGACAAGTGAGCGTAAACATGAAAACAGCCAATGCATTAACCCATTTGCACCCAGTGGATTCTTGATTCAAGTCAGTCATTAATAAATACCGGCAAGCAGTAATTGACCCTTACATTGCCAAAACTATTGAGAGCATTGTTTTTGTACACAGGCACCGCCATACTGTCGAGTGCTTCAATAGTAATGTCTCCAATATCGTTTCAAAGTTAAATGTAACTCATTATCCCCTGAAACTTCCAATAAACAATTCCAGTTTACAATTAAGGCTGGCGCATTTAAGACTATTAAGGATTGTTTCTTATAATATATTGCAAACTGGCAAACAGTGAAGTCCCTGATTAGAGGGCTCCTACAGGAGCCCTCTAATCAGGGACTTCACTGTTTGCATAAGACAAGTATACTCTTTACAGGTACACTTTTGGTGAAGGACGTTTATATGCGTCACTAGGACACAATGAGTTAAGGCAGAATGACTGAAGTAATTTCGAAACGAGTATCAACCAGTTTGCAAAGGCGCCTTGTTGCGTCATTGACAGTGGAAGGGTAAAGGACTATGGTACACTGGTTTGTCCCCTATATGATTTATGTCCCCTTAAATGTAATCGATTGCCATTTCCAATTCGTCACCTAGATTTTGTTTCTAAAAGACAACAATATAATGATAAACAATGAGAAAAAAATATGCTTGTAAAAGGCAAATCACATTGATAATGTAGGACGTGTCCGCTACACTTACACACAAGCATTAACTGATTAAACTCCTACTGACGCTTTAAACGCATTATTTATAACTATCTACCATTTGTATATTTACCATTTGATAGTACATCTGGGGCCCGTTTTACTAAACAACTTACGCAAACTTTTTGCGTACATGTAAGTCAAAATCGTTTAACTCTTATTTTTCGATCATAAACGTTTGCAAACAGCAAATAGCCAGATCAGAGGACGGGCTAAAAGCGCGTCCTCTGATCTGGCTATTTGCTGTTTGTAGCAAGTGATAATAAAAAATATATATTAAAATTTAAAAGTTTGACTTACGCAAAAATTTTGCGTAAGTAGTTTAGTAAAACGGGCCCCTGGTCCCAAGGTTATAAAAATTTGAGTTTGGACTAAGGTCGTTCTCAAACATTTGAATGGCCAGATTTGAGATTTGCTGAGCTCAAGTCTGACCAATCAAATGCTAGAGAACGATTTAAGACTCAGAAGTTTTATAACTCTTGGTCCTGTCTGGAGCAAACAGAGTACATCCATATCGGATGGTCGTTTACAATTACCAATTAAATCTGGCACACTTATGACTATTCAGGGTTGGTTTCTGCTACATATAGCAAAATGAAAAACAGTACAGACCCTGATCAGAGGGCTCTTTTAGGAGTCCTCTTATCAGGGTCTACACTGTTTGTATTGGACAAAAACCTCGTTACATGTACACTGTTTGTAAAGGATGAGTAAACCCATCGCTAGGGTTCAATGTGTTAAAAATATTGTACAAGAAGCAATCGGAATACTACATTCAATATGGTTATGGAGAGAACAATGTCAACATAAGCCTCTCTATCAATTTGACAAGATATGAGATAATAAATGTACATGTCACAGTGTCATAGTTTGACTAGATACGAGCTACATGACACAGTAACTTGACACTGTCTAAGAAACGCGATAAACCCTAACACTGTTTACATTTATAAATGGTCTCTTCCATCTTCTAAATAATAAGCAGTTTCCATTGACTCTTGATGGTTTGTATCAAGCGTGTTTACAAATATACAGTGGAGAATCTGTTATTCTTGCCCGTTTAAACGCAAACGTACGCAAACGCAAAGCACTAAAACGTAGAAAATAACAACTTTTGGACAATTCTGATAATTCTTGTTTATCTTGGTGGCAAACAGTTTGGAGCCTGATCAGACGCCGGGTTACCCGGCGTCTGATCTGGCTCCAAACTGTTTGCACTGCAAATAATAGTTTTAGCGTAAACGCGTTTATTGGGAAAGAATAACAGATTCTCCACTGTAGCAAACAGTGCAGACTCTAATCCGTTGGTTCTTTCAAGGGCGCTCTGGTCTGGAGCTTAAATGCAAAGCATGAATATATTTGTTTCTTTAGCACTTATAGGCTTAATCTTTAGTCAGTTAACAAGCTGTTGTTGGACAAAACGTGTTGTTTTACACAATCTTCAGAGTAAATTCATAATCCATTTTAAAGGAAATTCTACCTCAGTGTCAAATGATATTTCAAAGTGTTCACTTTTAAATATGGGTTTGTTCGACGTTAGCGAGATTGACTTATTAAAACTCAACCGTAAATATCCAGATAAATTCGAGGTTATCTAGTTGTAAATTTCGAGTTTCGACTAAGTATCTTCAGGTGTAGCTAGTTTCTCTTTGATGTAACGTTTATCATTGGCAACGTTATCACTAATATGGACAGGGCTGCCATTTCTCCGGATTTTTCCTTAATCTTCGGATTTTTTTCTACAACATGGTAGCTTAAAGCAGGCTGAAAGTAAAGCAGAATGCGCCATAAGGCGCATTCTGCTTTACTTCCAGTCTGCTTTAAGTAGTCACGTGTCAACAAAACTCGAAACAGGCTATGGGGTAAAGGTACGATTCGTAAATGCACACTTGAAAAATGCAAATTTTGAAATCTTAGGATTTATCATGTCAACTTATGGCAGCCCTGTATGGATAACATCAGAAAATTAACAAACAGTCAAACCTTCATGGACAGTATTTAAAGACAGTTGGCAACTTTATGAAGAACAAATGTAATAAAATGATAAACAACAAACTCCAAAGAGATCCCCAACTCGCCATATGTGTATCCTGCACCTACATACTTTTAGAAGTTTTTATTTCTTTCGCTTTATTAATTGAACGACCGTTTTGTTGAATTTATGATAACTAGAGACTCACTATGGACGCGAATGATAGACCTATCTTAATATTTCATTCGCTGAATATTCACATATATAAATCTATCTATTGTAAGCATATCATCTTAACTATTGTATTGGTAAATAAAAGTAAACATGTTCGTAGGAAAATGTGCATGATCGTCTCCGTTATCTAGGGCCTTCAGAACCGAATGTAAGCCCCGATCAGACAGTTCCTTAAAAAGCGTTTTCAAACAGCGTTAATATAGGCTTATAGTTGATGAAGATTTACTACTCACACGATAACAAGAAGTGTTTGATTGAAGGACTCTAGAACTGAAAACAGGACTGTTTACGAAAATAACAAAACGATGTAGGGCACACAGCTCAGTATAATTGACACGACCCTTAAACTTTTAACGGACAAATCCAGTTTCCAGTTCAGTGTAGTCCATACTGTTTGTTTTAATAAACGCGTTTATTGGGAAAGAATAACATCTTCTCCACTGTACATATAACATTTCTATTTATCTAAAACACTTTTTTTTCATAAAAATCAAGTTCTCACAAATATGTTACATTTGTAGCCATAGCCCACCCTTCTCTGCCATGCCATCATCAATTTTCAAGCAATTGATGTCTGCTTTTAGTTTTCAAATTTAAATGTTAGGTATTTTGACTTCAGAAATATTGAAATGAGTGTCAAACAATTTGGATCGTGACGAGCGTCTGATCAGGATCCAAACTGTTTGAATATATTCTTGTTATTGTTACAGTGGGGAAGATAAAAACTAATTGATTATATGAAAGACAGGTGACAGCTTAAAGAAAGATGAGAGTAAAAGAGAAAGCTCCTAAAGGAGCTTTCTGTTTTACTCTCATCTTGCTTTAAGCAGTCACCTGTCTTAAACACAAAATTATTAACGTAATTTAGTGGTCATTATAGAGGGGTTTGCTGTATTTTCTATATATCTACCTGAAGGGAGCCTACTGTACATCCAGCGTGACAAGGGGAGAAGTAGTTGTTTCCATCAGATCCACATATTGGGAAGAATTTGTCCGAGTCACAGAAGCAGTTCTGACTGCAAGCAGGGGCTGGGAGTGACGACCTGTATAGACAATGAGTTTCTGACTTATGGGAGATTATAGATAATCTTTATATGACTATATAATATATAAGCGCCATGAATAAGTATATATGCGATTACCAGTGTTGTTAATGGTGTCATTACACATCCAAAGGCTGGCATGGAAAAACACAAAAAGTATTTCTAACATTTGAATTTTAGGTATTCTGACTTCAGAAATATTAAATGAGTGTCCAACAATTTGGATAAGGGTCCAGACTGTTTGCCCCTTAGCATTGTACTGAGGGTATTGCAATATAGGAATAAAGAAACAATAGGTTAGACTGGCATAATAATAAATCCTACAAGCAATGCTGCCATGCTCCTCTGGCCTATAAATGTTCAATTTATTATAAAATTATGCATTTGCTAGAATTCTTACAGCGGAAACGTTATTCTTTCTCGTGTGTACAAATCTTAACGCAAATGCAATAGCAACTTTCAGAGTATGCTGAAGATTCAATTTTATCTTGGTGGCAAACAGTTTTGAGACTGGTCAGATGCCGGGTAACCCGGTGTCTAATATGATCTCAGATTATTGCAATAGAAATAAATGGTATTGCACAAGCTGGTTTACTTGGAATGAATAGTGTCTTCTTCACAGTGACCAACGTGAGCTGGGAATTTGTGTTGCATTCTTGAATGGCGACTTACTGTTCCATAGGCCAATTATGGATGACAGGTTGGTCACACTTTAAGAACATGGTGACAAACATCAGGGCGAGTGAGGGCAGCTGGGCAGCAATCATCAGCATAAGGCAGCGTGGAGGATTGAGCTTTAACTTCTTGGTCAGGTAACCACCAGTAAAAGAGCCAATACACACAGAGGCTAGACCAACGATAGCTAGTGAGACAAATACGAAACAACGATCAACAAGATTAAGAAACCAGTACATTATTTACAACCAAACCTCACGGTAACCGGTTTACATAACGATTATTAGTCAATGTGTAATGCACATGTTGTAGAGTAGGTAGGACGTTAATTCTTTCCCGGCAAACGCAATTTAATAAAATAAAGAAAATGACAACTTCTTGAAGTTATTAAAGACTTATTTACAATGTACATAGCAAACAGTTTGAAGCCTTATTATACACCAAGTGAGTGACACGTTGTTTGATCAGGCTCCATACTGTTTGTAACGAATATCATAGTTTAAGCTAACGGGTTAATGTGAATAGAGTAATATATTTCATCTGTATATATATATTATATAGCATTCATAGTCAATCACAGTTATTTTTATAGGAAAAACTATTTTATATAGAGGTATGTATGTTTATTGCTGTGATATCTGACAATACACCTAGTGTATACCATAATAAGTCGCTTCTTTGGAATTGATAAGTTTAAACATCATGTGTCCGATGTTATACAGAAATGGGGTCGGGCTACAAGTATACAGCTAATTGTACCCAATACTAAGTAACAAAGTTCAATACAGTACTCGTCAAAAAAGCTTACCTAGTATGATGTTGGCTTGCCAGGCAGGAACATTAAATTGCACTTGCATGTATTTTGGTCCGAATGACATGGTAGCGCTGAATCCCATAACATTACACAGAGTGGCTACTAACACCAATAAGTACGCAGGTACTCTTAGTACTTTGAGGATACTCTTCAGCACACCTAGTGAGAGAAATGCCCCAGTGTTATAAAACTCAAATCTGACCAGTCAAATGCTGGAGAACGATCTCATACTCAACTCAAGCGTTTTATTACCTTGGACCTAGATACGATCATAGAGGAAGACTTAATTCTTTTTCCTACAATCCAGTCGTAACACAGCTGTGTGAGACGAACGTGCAGTACATTAGAATATAGGCAATAACATTTTTGAAAATATAATCAGTTTATTTCAATCGATGTGACAAACAGTTTGGAGTCTAGTCCAACGCGAGCTATCCGGTGTCTGATCTGGCTCCTTGCTCTTTGCAATGGACATAATGGCTTCAGCAGAAATGCGTTTATTGGGAGCAATACGTCTTTCAACTGATATGGTCATATATGTATACTTACACTACGGAGCAGAACGGAACAGAACATATGTTTTATTTTACTTAAGCATACAAGCTCATGAATCATCATTGAATCGTACAATAAACAGAATTAAACCAAACTGATGGTTTTTATATGTGATACAAGGCATGTACATGTAGTACATGTAACAATCAACTATAATACATGTTGTGGTACGCATTCACTTCTATGTGCATTAAACAATTGCCGTCTATTTGTTATCTTTCAAATTAAAAGTTTGAGTACATGGACTAAAGTAATATCGTTATTCGGATCGAACGGTATGGATCCCGATCAGGCGATCCGTTGTGTGTCGTCTGATCAGGATACAAACTGTTTGCATATACAGCACTCCCTTTCTACAACGACATCCAATGGGAGACAAACATAGTGTGTGTTGTTCGGAGGGAGTTTCTGTAGCTAGGTAAATTGGCTTACACTTGTAAACAGCTTGAATTTAGATCAGACGCCGCGTAACGCGGCATCTGCTTTGGATTCAAGCTGTTTGTCACTCGCCATTACGTTTTTTTTCTATCAAAATGTCCATTATGTAACTTTGAGAAAAACAGCAGACGACACGTTTATGCAGACGGTATTGCAGCCATGAAAAGTTAGGACATAAATGTCTTGTTTGGGGAACTGCGACAAGGTTCGTTGAAAGGAGGGGTCGTTGTTGGAAGGGCCGTTGTAGGGAGGGAGCACTGTAATATATTACTCGTGATAAGGCAATGACAGTGACGGGTTTAAGCAAGCAATATGACTATGGGTAAATGTTGCAAACAGCTTTTTTTTTATCTTCCAATTCTAAATATTAACAAACTTTATAAGATGATTGATGTTAGTTTGTGTT
This sequence comes from Gari tellinella, assembly GCA_922989275.2. Lineage (NCBI taxonomy): Eukaryota > Metazoa > Mollusca > Bivalvia > Cardiida > Psammobiidae > Gari > Gari tellinella. The sequence continues at coordinate 96,624,454 of OV277856.1, read as the reverse complement.
GCTCATCTACAACAAACCCAATTCCAATAGCTTTAGCAACTAATAAGGACCAAACCAGACACCGAGAAATTCGGTATCTAATCAGAATCAAACAGTTTGATTTTATTGTCGATTTTCCCGCAGTCACATGCCTAGTAAAAATAAATGGAGACGATTTAACAACAATCAGCCGGTCGATATACATGTATCTACGACTTTTGCACTAAACCTAACTCGTTCGCTGACGTTAAAAGCGCGTTTGCAAACAGTTTAGATCCTGACAAGACCCAGTGCCCTGCCCCGTGAGGTGTATAGTAACTATGTTCATGATCAAATCCATGCTGTTTGACACTGACACAGACACTGTTTTTAACCTACCCATGCCTGGATGTTACAACTACCTACCCCCATGTGTTTGGTGGAAGGCTTCATTACAAATTTACAAGGGTCATCGAAAGAAACATTTTATATGACATAGCAAACAGGACAGACTCTTATGAGACATCGTAATTTGCGGATTCTCAGGGGCTACACTATCTGAATGTGTCTACTTTTTAAATGATATGCATTTATGGGTTAATCAAATTGCCTTAAATCCAATTTTGACACATCAATGCAAAAGACAGTTTTAGGCAAATTATCATAGCAGTGGATGGTTTAAGCAATATAACTGATCAAACATTTTTTTTATACCTTGGTTAATATTAATACTGTATGAAATCTCACACAGCCATATAAGTAAATACAACTTGGAACTACTGAAACTATTGCAAATAAATCGGCAAGTATATTTCAGTTAATTCGACGGATTGACAAAGGAAGCCATTCTTTTTTTTTTCAACATCAACTTTTTATATGTCTTTGTAAGTATGTAAATGTTGACTTAAATAATGCTTCAGTGTGTTTAGCGGCGTTTGCAAACAGTGTAAATATGAAGAAAGCGACTACCCTATGCAAACAGTGAATACTCAGTTCAGAGGGTTCCTAAAGGTGTCTTCTAGTTAGGGTATTCACTGTTTACCATATTGCAAAACATTGACATAAACGATCATGTCAAAAATGGACCATACAAGACTAAACTTGAAAGTTGGAAACTGAAATAATTGTCCGGGTGTATCAATGTCATGGATTTTGGAACTTTTCAAAGTACATGAAAACACTCTATGATGGTTTTGTATTGAAGAGCTATTTAAGATGAATAAAAAAATAGAAAAAGTGTACATTTTGGTGAACAACAGTTGGCTCTACGGCCATGTAAAATTTACCCCACCCACTACCTCTTATTTTGTCCTTTTCAAACAGCCCGCTTCAATAAAACCCATTTTAAATGAAAACAAATATGATAATTTGGTTTTGTGTTATTTATTTCCTATCTATGGTAGTATTTCTTCATACAAAAACTAATTTAAGAAAAATAGGCACCAAATGTGAAATTTATAAAGCTCTAAATATCATCGGTATGGTACTTTTTTTGTTAATTTTGTAAGGGGCGATAACTCTTTTTACTTTAATAACTCAAAATTTTCAACACTGACCTTTCAATTTCTTTTCATATTTTGAACTGCCTTAGTATGGGCTTTCATCTGGTAGAATCACAGGTACTTGACACATACTTTATTATCTATTAACCCCCCCCCCCCCCCCCTTTTTAAAAAAAAAAAAAAAAATTTTTTTTTTTACTATACTTCTATTATAGATACAAGGTAAACAGCGCAATTCGACACCTAGTCTTTACTATCCACTTAAACTGATGCTAAAATAGACTCGATCGCCGATATTCTCTTGTGGTATCCTCGGGCAAGGATTAATTTATCAATATCTACTTTTTATTTCATCAAATTCCGTCAAATAACGCCACAGTACGTGAACTATAACGAAAATAAGCATAAAAAAGTTTTCTGTCGTTCTCTTGGTACAGAATTTATTGCCCAAAATAAGGGGTAATCTAGTCGGTTTGCACATTTAACGGCCTTTACGGCTGGAACTTTCACCTAATTTCATTAGAGCAAACGCGTTTGTGTCGGAACATGACCCTCTTCACTATCAGCTATATGAAATATACATGTAATTTGGCATGAAATTGACAAGTGAAAGACTCATTTCATTGTGAATGCCATTTTGAATACCGGAATGAATTGAATGAACGGAGCGATCTCATTGGTCAAAATTAAACAGGTAAAGTTTCTTTTAATTTTGCATTCTATGTAAATTATATAAAACTGATAATATTTCATTTAAAGATGATTTATAATATTTGGTGAAAGTTCCAGTGGCATAGGCCGTTTATTGTGGACAAATAACAGATCACCCCTACATGTACATTCGTTGCTATGTACCAAGAGAACGACAGAAAACTTTTTTATGCTTATTTTCGTTATAATTCACATACTGTGGCGTTATTTGACGGAATTTGATGAAATAAAAAGTAGATATTGATAAATTAATCATTTCTCGAGGGTACCACAAGAGAATATCGGCGATCGAGTCTATTTTAGCATCAGCTTAAGTCGATAGTAAAGACTAGGTGTTGAATTGCGCTGTTTACCTTGTATCTATAATAGAAGTATAATAAAAAAAAAATTATTTATTTATTTATTTTTTTTAAAAAGGGGGGGGGGGGTTAATAGATAATAAAGTATGTGTCAAGTACCTGTGGGTAGAATATAAGAAAAAGTTAAATACTAGAACTGTTTCATTTTCAAACTTTTTTACTTTTTTTCATAAAATAAAAAATCTAATAAAATCATGCCCTATATAAAGCATATTTTTGATATTCAAGGATCCATATTGTTCAAAACTGGTACCTGCTTTGTCTAAATTTGGTTTATATATGTGAACATACCACCATAGACATGAAATAAATAAAGAAAATCCAAATTAACATTTTTGTTTTGTTTTGAAATAGATTTTACTGAAGCTTGTACTCTGAATGGGTAAAATTTGAAGAAAAAAATCCAAATTTGACATACCTTTTTCAAATCGCTGTAGCTAAAAAAAAGGAACACCACCATATATATTTTTTTTCATTTTTTCATTCATCATAAATAGCTCTCCCAAAAAAACAATGATAGAAAAAAAGTTTAATACTTTGAAAAAATGGCTCATGACATTGATACACCCTTAACGAAATAATACACCATTGCATGTAGAAAACATTGATACAACTTTGCCTACCAGTTATTTCTCTACAGACGTCGCCGCATTTGATTTTACGTTTCCGGTGAGTAACACTGTGTACCGGCTTTTCAGGTAATGGTTTTAACTTCGCCGGGAAGCAAATGAGAGGAAGTGCTACCACAATTGCGGCAATTCCAAACGATAGAAAACCAAGCCACCACGCCCCGATCCATCTTGGGTCTCTTGGATGAATATCTACATCTACAATTATATGAAAATATATCATGTAAACAACATTGGAATATCCTTTATCTTACTGTTCCCCTGGAGACCGTTTTACGACAAAACTAGTTGTAAGTCAAAACTTTAAAATACACCTAATTTCTTGTTTCTCCATCTAATCATGTCTTGTGACATCTCTTTGGAATTTTCAAGACAATTCCAAATGGATGTCACAAGACAGAATGAGGTGGAGAAATAAATAATAATTGGGAATTTTAGAATTTGATTTACATGTACAACAATATTTGTAATATAAAGTTTCGTAAGACGGGTCCCTGAACTTAGCAATGAAAGAAAAGATCGGGAAGACTAAACGTTAAACAAGGGAGAAGTGTTATTCTTTCCCGTTTAATCAGAAACGAAATGCAAACGTAGTGCAGTAAAATGTAGAAATTCCAATGTTTCAATGATTTCAAAAATGTCAGCTATCTTTTTAATCTGAGTAACAAACAGTTCGGGGTCTGGTCAGACGCCGGGTAAGTAGGCGTCTGATATTGCTCGGAGCTGATGCTATGGAAATAATGTTTTAGCGTGAATTTGTTATTGAAAAAGAAAAAAGAGAATAACTTTTTCTCCACTGTAGTTAGTGAGAGTACGTAACAATGTTTGGTAACAGTCTGTAAAGCTATAAAGTATTTAATGTAGCATTAAAAAGAACATTTCACAGTGTGCTAACATCGTACCTTTGTATATATTCTACACTATCCGTGTTGTAAGTAACAACATAGCAATTTCTTAAATTTCAGGTCTTGGGAACAGACTTAGACTAAATATGACATTCATGCACAGATCCAACTACTGCATTTCCCCATGTGGGATCCAACCAAACCCTTAACCCTTTCTTCAAAGAAGCACTATTAGGAGGTCCGAATACCGATTTTCAATAATGCTGTTTGTTTAAAGCAAGATGCAAGTAAAACATAGAGATTATGAGCTTTCTTTTCTTTACTCTCATCTTGTTTAAAGCAGTCACATGCCTTCATTCGTGTTTATTTTGACAAAATCGATAACCACATTTGCCAAATTTTCAAAGAGAGTGTGTCCATGCAACCCTTTTGCTGGATCCGCGCATACATTTTGATGAACGGACGAGTTCACCAATGCCTATTTTGATGGTTTCGAGCTTCTTTTAAATTTCGGTAAAGGATCTGAAGTCTCACTAATACTGTGCACTTGATTCTCTCTGTATTAGTCTCAATATTATTCCAATTTTATTTCACATTGTTACAGTGCAGATGGCGTTATTTCCCCCCCCCCCCCCCCCCCCCAAAAGGTATGATATAACTGTCGTGCTCATACATGTACAGTGGAGAATCTGTTATTCTTTCCCGTTTAAACGCAAACGTACGCAAACGCAAAGCACTAAAACGTAGAAAAGTACAACTTTTGGACAATTCTGTTATTTCATGTTTATCTTGGTGGCAAACAGTTTGGAGCCTGATCAGACGCCGGGTTACCCGGCGTCTGATCTGGCTTCAAACTGTTTGCACTGCAAATAATAGTTTTAGCGTAAACGCGTTTATTGGGAAAGAATAACGTTTTCTCCACTGTAGCAAGCAATTTGGAATCAGATAGAGATGACAGACCTCTATTAAAGGACTAAACTTGATTGTATACTGGAATTGTTCTATAATTGATATATCAGGGGGTGAGTGAGTCAGGTACTGCATACATTCCTTTGGATTTTAACAGAGTGAAGTCTTCATTCCATTATCACTGGTAAATGCAGGCCAAAGAAATATATAAGTCAAATAAATACAATGTATTAACGCATTTGCTGTTTGTATCGTTAACAAATTACAGTCGAACCTCGATATCTCAAACTCACTTCATTCGAACTAACCTGATATTCCTCAGTTGGATTTCAACAACCTGAGTTCGCGAAAGTCGAGCATGCATGTATAAGCACAGCGCTCCCTCTCTACAACGACATCCAATAGAAGACAAACATTGTGTGCGTTGTTCGGAGGGAGTCGTTATAGGAAGGAATATTGGTTGCATTTGCAATCAGATTGAATCAAGATCAGACGCCGCGTAACGCGGCGTCTCATCTCGATTCAAGCTGATTGTCATTCTCCATTAAGTTTTTTTCTGTCAAAATGTCCATTATGTTACTTTAGAAAAAACAACTGACGACAATTTTCAGCAGACGATATTGCAGCAGTAAAAGCGTTAGTCATACTTGTCGTGTTTGGGGAACTGCGGAAAAATCGCTGTAAGGAAGGAATCGTTTTTTTGGAGGCCGTTGTAGAGAGGGGGAGTTGTATTGCAAAATTTGATACCACGAGGCACAGGTACTTGACACATACATCTAGATCTATGAACACCCCCCCCCTTCTATTATAGATAAAAGGTAAACAGCGCAATTCGATACCTAGTCTTTACTATCGACTTAAACGTATGCTAAAATAGACTCGATCGCCGATATTCTCTTCTGGTACCCTCGGGAAAGGATTAATTTATCAATATCTACTTTTTAAAAAGGGGGGGGGGGTGTTAATAGATCTAGATTTATGTGTCAAGTACCTGTGCCACGAGGTATGTCTGTACGCCTGTAGTCCAAAATCTGATCAGCACCCAAACTGTTTGACGATCTTGTCGATATTTAGTTTATAAATTAAGACATACAACATTAAATCTAACTTTGAAACGTGTCTTGCAGACAACAATAATGAAGCAGACGACAAAAAAGCGGTGAAGGGGTAAAAATCTCCCGAATCATTTGATCATTTCTTTTCAAAATGTAAACAGTTGATCCCAATCAGAATGGCCAACAGCTTAACCCTTTACCCAATAACCCGTTTATAACATTAAATACAGGTACTCACTTAAAGCAGGTTGAAAGTAAAGCAGAATGTGCCTTAAGGCACATTCTGCTTTACTTTCAGCCTACTTTAAACTACAATCTTCTAGGTTATATAAAAATATGTTTATGGTAATTGTTCATGAGGTTATAAACTGGAACTATTTTCTTCAGCGGAGGAATAAATTAAATACGCTAAAAGTCGCTTCTATGAGGGAAAGGGTTAAAGCCTGGTCAGTCGCCAAGTTATTCTGACCCGTCTCCAAAATGATTGCAATGGACATATTTTTAACACAAACGCCTTAATTTGGGAAACAAATGTCTCCCTAGCTATACCTAGCTACAGTGGAGAAAACGTTATTCTTTCCCAATAAACGCGTTTACGCTAAAACTATTATTTGCAGTGCAAACAGTTTGGAGCCAGATCAGACGCCGGGTAACCCGGCGTCTGATCAGGCTCCAAACTGTTTGCCACCAAGATAAACATGAATTATCAGAATTGTCCAAAAGTTGTACTTTTCTACGTTTTAGTGTTTTGCGTTTGCGTACGTTTGCGTTTAAACGGGAAAGAATAACAGATTCTCCACTGTATACTTGTTGAATTACAGTCTTTCCCAATAAAGGCGTTTATACTAAACTATGATTTCCATTGCAAACAGTTTGGAGCCAGATCAGACATCGGGTAACCCGGCATCTGATCAGGCTCCAAACTGTTTGCCACTCAGATTAACATGACTCGTCAGAATTGTCTAAAATTCGTACTTTTCTACGTTTTAGTGTTTTGCGTTTAAACGGGAAATAATTACATTTTCTCCACTGTATTCGTAAAAAAATTGTGTTTCAAGACGCTTGCTTGTTTTCTAGACTTACCTTCAAGTGTTACGTATATCTGACTGAACAGTCCACCGAGGCCGTAGGCTATGGCAGGTCCGATGATACCCACTGATGATATGATGCCTGTAATTATAGCACAAATATAGCAGGCATTAGAAGAAACAGTATAGTAGAAATATAAAGGTCAACCTTAATATCTTGAACTCATTTGCATGTAACCCATTACCCAATAGATACACCTTTTTACGTCGTTAATTTATTCCTCAACTGCATGGAATAGTATGTACATGTATTTCCACTATATATAGCTATGAATATGTACCGTAGGGAATATTATAATATATAATCTATATTCTAGCAGATGATAAGTTATAGCAGGCTGGATGAAAAGCAGAATGCGTCTGAAGGCGCATTCTGTTGTACTTTCGCTTTAGGTGGTCAAATGACTTCAAAACTAGAAACAGACTATAAGAAAAAGGTTAAATCGAATGTACCTGTTTTTTACAGTTGAATTGGTACATTTTAATGTATAACTCGAGCTTGATCATTTTAAGAATATCCATGATTTAAAATAAAATTGTGACGTTTAACTTTGAAAACGACTAAATTTTGTTTTTAGATTGAAACAGCATCCGACGTCAGGTAGGTCTAACCCGGTGCATGGTCTGTCTCCGAATTACTGCTCAGATTAACACTTTCAATCTTAATTGCGTCATAAAACGCATGTGCAAACAGTTTTGATCCTGATCAGACGCCGCGTAACGCGGTGTCTGATCAGGTTCAATACTGTTAGCCACTTGTTTTGAAATAACGTCAGTTATACTGCCTTAAATCTAACTTTGAAAACATATTGATCTGGCTCCAAAATGTTTGCACTGGAAATAATATTTGTTTGTGTAAACGCACTGTACAAATTTTATGTAATGTAGAAGTAAGTTATGTTTTAGAGCGCTAAATACATGTAGCTGTTATCGTTTTCAACCGTTGTCGTCTGCAGCAATTCTTTAACAATAGACGACATTGCAGAAAGCAGTATTGAAGCAGACGACGCCACGGCGGTGAAGGGTTAAACTTATCCTGATTTAATTTGGCGGTGCATGAAAAGGTTAACTAAGTTAATTCTTTTGCCGTTTCTTTTAAAATTTAATAAGTAGAAGTAGTAGTAGTAGTATTAGTAGTAAAATTAGTATTAGTATTAGTATTAGTATTATTATTATTATTATTAGTAGTAGTAGTAGTAGTAGTAGAAATAGTAGTAGTAGTAGTAGTAGTAGTAGTAGAAGTAGTAGAAGTAGTAGTAGTAGTAGTAGTAGTAGTAGTAGTAGTAGCAGTAGTGGTAGTAGTAGTAGTAGTAGTAGTAGTAGTAGAAGTAGTAGAAGTAGTAGTAGTAGTAGTAGAAGAAGTAGTAGTAGTAATAGAAGTAGTAGTAGTAGTAGTAGAAGAAGAAGTAGTAGTAGTAGTAGCAGCAGTAGTAGTAGTAGTTATAGTAGTAATAGTAGTAGTAGTAGTAGTAGAAGTAGTAGTAGTAGTAGTAGTAGTAGTAAAAGTAGTAGTAGTAAAAGTAGTAGTAGTAGTTGTTGTTGTAGGAGTAGTAGAAGTAAATGATGTAGAAGTAGTAGTAGTAGTAGTAGTAGTAGTAGTAGTAGTAGAAGTAGTTGTATTAGTAGAAGAAGTAGTAGTAGTAATATGAGTAGAAGTAGTAGTAGTAGTAGTAGTAGTAGTATTAGAAGTAGCAGTAGTAGTAGTAGTAGTTAGTTTAAACATATTTTATTTCCAAATTGTTGTACAGGAAAAGGGGTTGGGCCACAAGTTCTACCAACTTAGAATTGGCCCTTCCCCTACAGTTTTACAAATAATACAATCACTATTGGAGAGGGAGAGAGAGAGGGGGGATGGAAATAGACAGATAGAAAGAGATAGAGAAAGAGAGAGGTTGCTTGTTTACAGGTGTCACCACATACTCTTGATAACAATAATCAACTTAGATAGATGAAAAACACAAATCTAAAGTATCTATCAGTGCATGTTAAACTGTCTCTCAAAAGAATCCCAGAAATGGTCTATTAGTTAATGATTACAATCATATCAATGCATAAAGCCCCTCTAGAAGCTGTCTGCATTACTTCTATCCCACGTCATTTTCCAAATAAGTAAGGTTCTATGCTTCTGCATTTAGGCTGCACTTTATTTAACATACACATATATAGATGAGCAACTAGTAAAACATCTAAGGGGGCAACTTTGTACATTTTGGGATAACAACTTTTGAGATACGTCCCACTTAGACATTGGAATCGCTTCATAAGGTTTCACACTGCATTAGTGCTCCAGATACGAGGGAGTAAAGTGAACAATTCTAGCCTTCTTTGCTCGCTCATTTCAGCACGGATTAATATGCTGCCACCACCCACTAGAATCGTTTCTTCGAGACGATTCTAATGAGTAGTGATACCATCGCGTCTAGTGCAGAAATAAAAATGTAGTTTTTCAAAATACTCTCCCCATCTGGATCCCCGCTGCATATATGAATTGGACAATATAACTCTTGTCATAGTCAAACTAGGACATATTAATTATATATGTATCAAAGCTCAGTTACAGAAACGAACCAAAATAAAGGGGAAAGAACTGATCAAGTGTTAAAACGTTTGGTTTCTTTTATAAACGCTTGTACAGCTCCAAAAAAGTTAGGTTATCACTTCTATTGAGAAGTATATTGCTATTAATCGGATTAAACGTGCTTGTGCTCTGGAGTAGGGTATGTCGTAGGTTGATATAATTGGGACATTTAAAAAAGTAATGATCCACATTTTCAATTTCATTTTCACAAGAGCAGAACCTGTCTTGTTTTAAGTGATTTAGAAAAAGGTGATAATTCAAATTACTACACCTGTTCCTTAATCGTGCATGCAATACTGATAAATGTCTATTACCGACCAGATAGTACCCCGGAACTCTCCCTGGCTTTGATCTAGACACTATATTGCTTTTAAAAGAAGAGAATGTAGGGACCTGCCTGAGATCGGAGCCAAGAGAGTTCCAAAGCACTACGGAAGAAGGAATACAAGATTTCTGAAAAATGAAAGTTCTAACTGGTAACATTTTATAATTTTCACGGTATCTTAAGGGATAATTTGACATTTCACCCACAAGTGGAGGAATTATATCACTTATATACTGTGGGACAGTGTCATGTGAGACTTTGTACATAAAAAATAGTTTTTGGTTTTCTCGCCTCTTGAACAAAGACTCCCAGCCACATTCAGCGTAGAGATTTTCAAGGGAAACTGATCTTGTCAGCCCTGTGACGATACGTGCAGCTTCATTCTGCAATTTTTCTAAAGTGTTAGTATGTATATCAGGGCAGCCATCCCGTACAATTGAAGAATATTCAAAAAGTACATATGACAAGTATATTTGATTTAGATCAGATCTTGATAAAACAAATTGTACCTTACGCATTATATTGATCACTTTAGAAGCTGACTCTATGATATTATCTATGTGGTTAGCCCACTGGCCATTTTTACTGAGTGTCATCCCTAAGTGTTTATGGTGGTCGACAAAGTTTATTTCAGTGTTATCAAAGAGTAGTCTAGGTAAAGCAGATTGTCTTTTAAGAGTAAATAGAATAGCTTCTGTTTTATTTGGGTTAAAATTAACTAGCCATTTATTTGCCCATTCTGAGATGTTATCTATGTCATGATTAATAATACCTTCAATATCGTCTAGGGTACTTGCAGAGTAATAAAGAGAACTGTCATCAGCATATAATCTTGTTAACTAAGTATGAATCAGTTATGTCATTTACATAGATGAGAAAAAGTAATGGTCCTAAAACTGAACCTTGAGGGACACCGGCATTAACTGGCATTAGTTTTGATTCAGCAGATTGTATTGTAACTTTTTGATGTCCATTATTTAAATAACTTGTAATCCATGTCATTAAATTAAGATTTATATTATTGTCACTTAATTTAAAAAGTAAACCCTGTAAACCCTTATGCCATACTCTGTCAAAGGCCTTTGAAATATCACAATAAAACATACCAGAATATTGATTATGCTCAAAGCTTTGACAGATATGGTGATATATATCAACAAGTTGATATGTAGTAGAGTGAGTTGGTTAAAACCCTGACTGGTATTTATAAAGCAAATTATTGTCTAAGAGAAAATTGTACATATGTTTAAAAACAATTCTCTCAAGGATTTTTTCACAACAGCTTAATAGTGATACAGGTCTATAATTTGAGGGTGTTGGTTTGTCTCCTTTTTTAAAAATGGGAGTTACTTGGGCAATTTTCCAAGCATCTGGAAAGATTCCTTCCTGTATATATCTATTAAATAATATAGTTAAAGGAATTGAAATAGATTTAGCACAGTTTTTCAACATTTTATGACTTATGCTGTCAGGTCCACTTGCTTTGTTCACATTTAAGTTTAAAATAATGTCTTCCATTTCATTTTGATTAATGTTAAATACTGAAAGTCTATTAAGAGTTTTTTCATGAAATAAGGGAAGATTTACATTATTATCATCAACATTTGAGATTGACGTGAAATACTTATTTAAACATTCTGCCTTTTCTTCATTTGTTGTAAACCAAAGTTCTTGACCATTAGGTAATGTTTCACAAATAGGGGGAAGCAAGTTGAGGAAGAGTTATTTTTTACGAAATGTCTTATTATTTTCCAGAAGCCCCGCTTGTCGTTGCATTGTAATTCTACCAAATTTGTTTCTAAAGTATTATAAAATTTCTCCTTTGCGTGTTTCTTTAAATTATTAACTTTGTTTCTTAATTGTTTATATTTTATCCGATCTGTTAGTTTTTTAGAAGAATTTGCTGTTCTTTTTATTCGATCTCTCTTTCGGATAGCGCTAAATGTCTGTATTCTCATGTCTGAGATTTTGTGGTAACATGTAACTCCTGTAATTGTGCAAGTATTTCCATGTCATCGTAGTTCTTAAGAACCATTTGACTATCCATATACTTAAAAACGCAGAGACAAATATTTCCTAGGGAGAAGGCATCCGTGGGTATGCTCGCTCGGGAATTGTTTGATTCGAGGGTACAATTAGGCGTATGTTTGGGGTGAATTTTGCATAGATGTCTTCTTTAAATTTTCCGAATTTCTTGTAGTATAATTATCTAACTGACTAGTCCACTATGTGTACAGTAACAGACAGCGAGCTATTTTAGACTTCAGGCGCTGTCAAAATTATCTTGTCGTAACAGGGTTTGATGAGACTACTAACTGACGAAATCTAATGCATCTATAATAGACACTGGTAAAAATTAAGGAAAATCGTAACTAGACATTTCATTCATCTTAAATTATACGACATTAAAACTAAAATCATTCTTAATTTGTAACAAAGTCTTTTTGATGGTTCCGGAACACGTGACAGGGATCTCATGTCACCTCAGGGCTGCCATAAGTTGACATAAAAGATCCTAAGATTTCCAAATTTGCATTTTTCAAGTGCGATTTTACGAAAAGTACCTCGCCTGTTTTTAGTTTTGTTGACACGTGGCTGCTTGAAGCAGGCTGGAAGTAGAGCAGAATGCGCCTTAAGTCGCATTCTGCTTTACTTTCAGACTGCTTTAAGCTACAATGTACTAGAAAAAATCCAAAGATTTCGGAAAAATCCGTAGAAATGACAGCCCTGTCATCTCAATGACCTCATAGTATAGAATACTATATAGTGACATAAAAATCCATGCGACATGACAAGAATCTGATGTCACCTCAATGTTCGTGGTAAAGAATACTATAGTGACATGGAAATACAGGCATTATGACAGACTCTCATGTCATCTCAGTATACTTACTATAGAATACTATAGTGATATGGATATATATGCATTATGACAGGAATCCCATGTCACCTCAGTGTACATAGTATATAATACTATGGTGACATGGAAATACAGGCATTATGACGGTAATCTCATGTCACTTCAGTGTACATAGTATTAACTACTATAGTGATATGAAAGTACTTGTATTATTACAGTAATCTCATGTCATTTCAGTGTACACGGGACAGAATACCATAGTGACATCCAAATCATTACACTATTACAGGAATCTTATGTCACCTCAATGTACATGGTATAGAATACCATAGTGACATGGCCATATAGGTATTATAACAGGAATCTTATGTCACCCCAGTGTATATATTATAGAATGCTATAGTGACATGGAAATACAGGCATAATGACCGGAATCTCATGTCACCTCAGTGTACGTAGTATAGTGACATGGAAATACTTGTATTGTGACAGTAACTTAATCTCATGTCACATCAGCGTCCATCATATAGAATACTAAAGTGATATGGAAATACTTGTATTATGACAGGACTTGGATCATACCTCAGCTAGTATACTTACTATAGAATTCTATAGTGACTTGGAAAAACTTACATTATAACAGGCATTTGATGTCAACTAAGTGTACATAGTATAGAATACAACAATGACCCTTACAAAATGACAGGAATCTCACGTCACCTCAGTTTACAGAGTATAGAATACTATAGTAACATGAAAAAACAGGCATTAAGGCAGGAATCTCATGTCACCTCAGTGTTCATAGTATAGAATACTATAGTGACATGGAAATACCTGCATTACTACAGGAATCTCATATCACTTAATTGTTCATAGTATAGAATACTATAGTGACATGGGAATACAGGCATTATGACAGAAATATCATGTCACCTCAGAGTACATAGTATAGAATACTATAGTGACATGGAAATACAGACATTAGGATTGAAATCGCATGTCACCTCAGTGTATATAGTATAAAAAATATAGTGACATGGAAATACAGGCATTATGACAGAAATATCATGTCACCTCAGTGTACATAGTATAGAATACTACATTGACATTCATGAGGCTTGTAATGTGTTTACTGAATTATTTATGTCTTTTATTAAACAGTGTATTCCTTCTAAACAAGTGTGTGTACGGCCTGACGATCAACCATGGTATGATTCGGAAATAAGAAAAATATCTATATCTTAGAACTTCCATTTTTCAGAAATCTTGAATTCCTTCTTCCGTAGTACTCTGGAACTCTCTTGGCTCTGATCTCAGGCAGGTCCCTACATTCTCTTCTTTTAAAAGCAATATAGTGTCTAGATCAAAGCCAGGGAGAGTTCCGGGGTACTATCTGGTCGGTAATAGACATTTATCAGTATTGCATACACGATTAAGGAACAGGTGTAGTAATTTGAATTATCACCTTTTTCTAAATCACTTAAAACAAGACAGGTTCTGCTCTTGTGAAAATGAAATTGAAAATGTTGATTATTACTTTTTTAAATGTCCCAATTATATCAACGTACGACATACCCTACTCCAGAGCACAAGCCCGTTTAATCCGATTAATAGCAATATACTTCTCAATGGAAGAGATAACCTAACTTTTGAGCAAAATTGCTTGATTTGTTGGAGCTGTACAAGCGTTTATAAAAGAAACCAAACGTTTTAACACTTGATCAGTTATTTCCCCTCTAATTTGGTTCGTTTCTGTAATTGAGCTTTGATACCTATATAATTAATATGTCCTAGTTTGACTATGACAAGAGTTATATTGTCCAATTCATATATGCAACGGGGATCCAGATGGGGAGAGTATTTTGAAAAACTACAATTTTATTTCTGCACTAGACGCGTTGGTATCACTACTCATTAGAATCGTCTCGAAGAGACGATTCTAGTGGGTGGTGGCAGCATATTAATCCGTGCTGAAATGAGCGAGAAAAGAAGGCTAGATTTGTTCACTTTACTCCCTCTTATCTGGAGCACTAATGCAGTGTGAAACCTTATGAAGCGATTCCAATGTCTAAGTGGGGCGTATCTCAAAAGCTGTTATCCCAAAATGTACATAGTTGCCCCCTTAGACGTTTCACTAGTTGCTCATCTATATATGTGTATGTTAAATAAGGTTCAGCCTAAATGCAGAAGCATAGAACCTTACTTATTTGGAAAATGACGTGGGATAGAAGTAATGCATAAAGCCCTTCTAGAAGCTGTCTGCATTACTTTTACCCTATATTGATATGATTGTAATCATTAACTAATAGACCATTTCTGAGTTTCTGTTGAGAGACAGTTTAACATGCACTGATAGATAATTTAGCTTTGTGTTTTTCATCTATCTAAATTGATTATTCTTATCAAGAGTATGTGGTGACACCTGTAAACAAGCAATCTCTCTCTTTCTCTATCTCTTTCTATCTTTCTCTTGCCTTCTCCTCTCTCTTTCTCTCCCTCTCCAATAGTGATTGTATTATTTGTAAAACTGTAGGGGAAGGGCCGATTCTAAGTTGGTAGAACTTGTGGCCCAACCCCTTTTCCTGTACAACAATTTGGAAATAAAATATGTTTAAACGTTGTAGTAGTAGTAGTAGTAGTTGTTGTTGTTGTAATATAGCAGCAGTAATAGTAGTCATAGATATGGAAGTTTCTCAGTTGAAGAAACTATAAGTAACTATATAAGACTACTATTTCTGATAGGTGTTCTTATTGTAAAACAAACGTAATCAGGTGCTATCATAAGCTGCCTGTATTAAACCTTGTACTTGATAAAAGAATGCCTCCCTGCGTGTTATGTTGACTTAACGTTATCTTGGCTTATATGTCTGCTTCTTTAGATATCGAAGGGGTTCTAGATTTTAACTCTTATTTGCCGATCCGTGCCTACAGTTTCACCTCAGTTCTAGACCCAAGTGTACTGTACCACTTGTTCATGCGAGTTTCTGTTTATTGAATTACAAATACAGTACTGCGTTATTTTTGTCCAGCATTAAGAGATCGACATGTACATGTACTTTTTTTTAGTGATCGCTGTTACTGTGAAGAAAACGTTATTCTTTCCAACAAAAGGTGACTGTACTTAATTGCAACCCGTTTGGAGCCAGTTCAGACGCCGGGTTACCAGACGCCTGGTCAGGCTCCAAACTGTTTGCCACTCAGATTGAAATAAATCGTTAATCTAACTGTTAATCTTATATTTCTACATTTTCTTGCACTATGTTTGTATTAAACTTCGTTTCAACGGGAAAAGATAACGTATTCTCCAGTGTAGCAGGGGCCCGTTTCATAAAACTTCGTACGACAAATGGTGTCGTAAGTCAGAATATAAAAGTCTCAGTTATTATTTATTCCTCCATCTAATCCTGTATTGTGATATCTCTTTGGAATCGTCTTGAAAAGACGATTCCAAAGAGATGTCGCAAGACAGGATTAGATAGAGACATCAGAAATTAAATGTATCTTTAAGTTTTCGTACGAAATTTTATGAAAACGGGTCCCTGGTTCGTTCGTATTACCCATGTAAAAGCCTGTCTCCCGTGGTCCTGTATTGTCGTCCATGAACTGAGCAAGCATGGGGTACCTTGGTGCCTTGCCTATACCCTGCAGTATCATTCCAAGAGCTATCAATGCCATAGCAGTGTCTCGCACCCTGTTGTTCTCCTGTACCACGTCAGTGTCCATAGCCGACATATTCTGAAAGCTCAACATAGCATCAAACTGAGACTTGTCCTTGCACATCTGCATTGAGCTGAAACTGAAATTGAATGCCGCCGAGCTGCCTTTAATATCCGGGGTGGGCGCAATGAAATGGGGTATAGAACAGAGTATTCCTGACAGACCGTACAGAATGGTAGAGAAGAAAAGGAACTTTGGTATATGGACCCTATTCGCAAAGTAGCTCATTACTAAAATAGACAGCGAATAGCCAATGTCGTTACATGCCATTAGATAGCCAGTCTTGGTACTGCTTAGTCCGAATTGTCTCTCTATAGTGGTGACTTGAGACACCATGTACATGGACAGTGATGATGTTAGGAGTGAGGTGGCACAGTAAAACACAGAAAACCAGTTTATCGTTGTAAAGTGTCTCATAAACTTGGGTTTACATGGTCCTATTCCACACTCAGGCTCGCGTTTTCTAGCCATTGTGTATTATTGGTCAGCTAGAAATCCGTCAGCGTGTGTACATGTATAGCTAAATCCACCAACTATCTCATGTAAACACTTAATACTTTCACTTAGTTCACTACACCCTCTTTGAAACCATTCACAACGTTTGCTGTATTAAGTGAGCTAACATGTCAGTTGGTTTAGCCCACATGGTATTCTATAAATGCACCAAGTGACAGTCAAATATTCCTTTTAAATCCACAGTCACATTTGATATGATAAATCTTTCGGAAAATTTTGAGTATGTCTGACCTGGTCATCTGTCTCGTGAGTGTCGTTTTAAAGTGTTATATCTATAGTATCTTATCGGGTAGACTCGGCATTTTCCGGATACTAAAGCCGAATCTACCCGGTATAATACTTAACGATATAGGACTTATTTCCGACTTACGTATACGAGCCAGTACAGTGAAACCTCTCTATTACGACCACTAAAACGGAGGCTAATTGGTTGTATAAAAGACAGGTGACAGCTTAAAGCAATGTGACAGTAAAACAGAAAGATCCTAAATGAGCTTTCTGTTTTATCTTCACCTTGCTTTAAGCAGTCACCTGTCATAAACATCTAATAATTAACACATTTAAGTGTCCGTAATTGAGAGGTTTTACTTTATGTGGTTTTGCAACAGTACATGATTACCTATTTTAGTCCACTGTTAGTTGTTTGGTCTGTCGTTAACTTTAAAGGTTAAGCATATGCTATGCCACAACATTAACCCATTTATACCAGTGGATTATTCCATGTTTATATATTGGATTAGTCCATTTTTTATCAAATGGATGCCTGGTCAAAATTTTCATTTTCATTTTGTTTTATATTGAAATTCCTATCAGCAAACAGTGTAGACTCTGATCAGACGCCGCATAATGCGGCGTCTGATCAGAGTCTACACTATTTGCCTATGCCCCATATGGGATCGTGGGCACAAATGGGTTAAAGTGGATATTTACTTTGAGCATACATACTTATCTAGACGAGTGTGTTTAGAACACTTTTGACCGTAAAAGGATTTAAACTGTTTGTCCTAAATCTCAACCTTCTAGACATTTATAAACCATCTGCGCCAAGTGAATGCTTCCATGCTTATCATATTGGATTAGTCCTTTTTAAGTAAAGTGGAGAAAACGTTATTCTTTCCCAATAAACGCGTTTACGCTAAACTATTATTTGCAGTGCAAACAGTTTGGAGCCAGATCAGACGCCGGGTAACCCGGAGTCTGATTAGGCTCCAAACTGTTTGCCACCAAGATAAACATGAATTATCAGAATTGTCCAAAAGTTGTTCTTTTCTACGTTTTAGTGTTTTGCGTTTGCGTGCGTTTGCGTTTAAACGGGAAACTGTAATGGGTGCCTGGTCTAAATTTTTATGTCGCGTTCTGTTTTTATTGGTATTCCTATCAGTAACCGGTGTAGAATCTGATCAGACGCCGCATAATGATGCGTCTGATCAGAGTCAACACTGCTTGTCTATATCCCTTTTATAGAACAATAGGCACACATGGGTTAAAGTACATGTTTTCAAATGGTATGGGTTCGTAGGTATGTTAGTTAATCAAGAAATGATTGGATTAATTATATTAACTCTTTCGCTGCCAAATTAATCGTGAGAATTTTACTCCTTCGCCGTTTCATTGTCGTCTGCGTCAGTGTTGTTGTTTGCAAGATAGTTTCAAAGTAAGATTCAATGTATTATCCCTGAAAACATATCGATACGAGTGTCAGAAAGTTTTGGTTCAAACTGTTTAGTTTGCAAACGCGAGTTTTGGCGTCACTTAGGAATGAAATGGTTAACCTTTTACTAGAGTGTTTCCCTAAACATGCTCTGGTACTTTCTATATCAGTCTGTTCTCACTTGTGCAAACGAACCCTTCTTGTAATCCGTGTGTACGTTGTACTCGAGCAGTACTGTACATGTACAGTGGAGAATCTGTTATTTTTTCCCGTTTAAACGCAAACGTACGCAAACGCTAAACACTAAAACGTAGAAAAATACAACTTTTGGAACATTCTGATAATTCATGTTTATAATAACTACAGAAGACTACTCCTGAAAAGCAAAAGAAAACACCAACAAAAAGGAGAAAAATTGAAAAAGCTGAAAAGTGAAATTCAAAAAGAACAGAGACTTGCATACTGGCAGTACATTGAAACCCTTATTCTTGACATTCCAGTTCCTGAACAAAGAAATCCTATCCAATCAAAGACACCCAAAAACCTATTTTCTTACATTAAAACGCAAAAAAACCTTAATTTATAATCTGGAATTTTATGGAATCAACGGTAACGCTCTTCACTGGATATCAGACTTTCTTACTAACAGGACCCAGACAGTCGTCCTGGAGGATACCATGTTGGACAGAGTACCTGTAACGTCTGGTGTCCCCCAGGTCACTGTGCTCGGTCCTATCCTTTTCCTAATCTATATAAATGACCTTGCAGACTACATCCAACACAGCACACTTGGACTTTTTGCAGTATTATCTACAAATAAATTCGAAATGCCAACGATGCCATAAAACTTCAACTTGACCTCGAGGCGGCTGCTAGGTGGAAACAGGACTGGCTGATGCATTTCCATCCTGATAAATGCAACATCCTTAGCATCACTCAAAAAAAATCCCACCCAATTTTCATATAAATCACATTTCAGAGAAAGTATCCAGTTCAAAATATTTAGGCGTAACTCTTCAGGACAACCTTAAAGTCCCATTGTGTTTTCAGACCTTTTTTTAATGTGCGAAATACAATAACGGTTAATAATAATGCTTGACCATTCTGATGGGCCAAACTGATCTATGAAATGTAGAAGACAGACCTAAATCACCAAAAAAAGCGATTTAAAACCATAACAAACCAAAAGTAGAACGTCTGACAAAAATATTACCACACGGATTAGTGGCACGTGGAACAGCTGGGTTCAATATCACTGGGGTTTAACGATTGCTATAAAATGAGTCACATTTCGTCACAGCGGTGTTTCAGCCCTTTTTGCTCTCTAACACAAAGAGTTTTTATCGGATCTTCACCAAACTGCATTAAATGTTCTTTTATATAAAATCTAGGTACAGTTAAATTACTACTTAAATCGAATAAGGCATGTAAGACTTTTTGCCCTTTATGTATTAAAAGTTGACTGTTTCAGCATTTTTTGCTCTCTAAAACAAGCATTTTTTAGTTGATTTTCACCAAACTTACTGAAATTGTTTATTATTATAAAATCTTGGTCCAGTTTGATTACTACTAAAATCGCATGTGGCATGTTTGCGTTTTTGCCATTTTTGTATTAAAAATGAGTGATTCAGCAATTATTGCTCTCTTTCACAAATACTTTTATTGGATCTTCACCAAACTTGCTGAAAATGTTCATTAGTATAAAATCTAGGTTTAGTTTGATAACTACTAAGATCGTATGAGGCATATCTAAGTTTTTGCCCTTTATGTATTAAAATGACTGTTTTTAGCAAGTTTTTTTTATCTCTAACACAAATTCTTTTTATTGAATTTTCACCAAACTTGCTGAAACGTTTCATTGATATTAAATTATGGTTAAATTTGAATACTGCTAAAATCGCATAAGGAATGTCGGAGTAATTGCTCTTTAATTATTAGAAATGACTGTTTCAGCCTTTGTCTGGGATCCACATACAAAAGGTCAGACAACCCAATTAGAAAAAGTTCAACGACGTGCGCTAGATTAGTTTCAAAACGTTACCACAATACCAGTTCTGTCACCAACATGCTCGAAAACCTAAATTGGCCCTCTCTTGAAATTCGCAGAACACGAGCACGTCTAATAATGTTTTATAAAAATATTCATCATGTAGTTGCCATAAATCCACCAGTTATATAACCTCCTAGTTACTGTCGACCCTAGATCCAGACTCAATCACAACCACTGCTACAAACACAGCGAAAGACTCATATAAATTCTCATTTTACCCAAGAACTACAGTAGGCCCTAACTGTCCAATGGAATTCACTCCTGACCTCGGTGCACGAGTCAGCAATTAACAGTTGATGCTTTTAAAGCCCTTATCCCTGTTGCTGTTCTCGTACCCATCCTCAACATGTAATAGACCAGCAGTTTATACGTATATAGGCCTAGTTTTAAAAATTTTTACTTATTCATGAGCACAAAACCTTAAAATCTGCACCAATAATTTCTAACACTTGTAAATATTTATGGCGCCGGCACATAATCTTCAATTATGAAGGAGTGTTGTATATAATAATTATGATGAAGATGAATATTGCGTGCTCGGTGGTAAACCAGATACTGATCGTTACCGACCACATCCGAATGCTACTGAAACAGGAATTGTGGTTTTGTTTTATTCTTTCAACGTTAATAGATTTCATTTACATTTACGAACAGTTTGGATCCAGCTCAGAGGCTGGGTAACTCTGTATCATCCGAATCACAACTGTTTGAAGCTAGGTCTTGTATCATAGTTTCAACTTTCACCTATCAAATACTAATCATTCTGATGTTTTAAAAATAATGACAAAATATACAGATGACTGTTTAACACATTTCCAGAGACCACATCTGACATTTCTTCATAAATACGCCTTCCAAAACATTTACTTTGAATTCCTCAACAAAAGAAAATATTACAAAAAGCATTGCCATGTTGTTTGGTGGCTAAAGAATAAGGGGATGGCAGTAGCAGACAACATTGAAGCGCTTAAAATACATAAGAATAACTTTAGCGTTATATTACATGTATGTGCAAAACGTTATTATTGTCTGGAAAAAAAAGAAAAAAATTATGCGCCGCCCGGGAATCGAACCCGGGTCGCAAGAATGGGAATCTTGCATGATACCACTACACCAGCGGCGCGGTTAGTCATCTAGCTTCTTCAATGCATTTATCAACATTTACCATTTTGATATGAAGCGGAATTTTTCGTTTTATTTTTCTTCGCTGTATACCTATGACACTGAAAAAACATGCTGAAGTATTTATCTCAGAAGCCATTCAATCAGGAATACAACAAACAGTATTGATTGAATTTAAAGAACACGTGCTTACATGAAGATTGTGTTTACATGTTCACCGGAAGTCATAATTTTGGACATGCGCAATAGTACTAATGGGACGGGGAATGTATGCACTGCCGAGTCGACCAAGCAAAATAGTGGCAAATGCTCGAATCGGTAAGCGATTTTGCTAATTTCTCAGTGATTTGTGTATACATTCGCACGCTCTATGCACTGTTAAAAAGTTTATATTTTCATTGATTGTTTTATGGCTTTTATTTATGTTTTTAGGTCCTTCAAAGACATTGAACAACCTTGAAACACGGGACAACGATAAAGAGCAAACCCCTGTTGGGATGAGGTAAATAAACCAAATATCACAAGCCTCAGAACTGACATACCTTTCTTCTCTTAACTGATGAAAATGCAAGGCAAAATCGTCTTCGATTTACGCTGCTAACTAACTTTTTGCACGACAACCTCTATTGCGTAAGAAAGCTGAATGTAAACATAAAGCACATGTTTGAGTGGGTGGGGTATGACATTTTCTTTGTAGCGTTTCAGATTGTCAACAATCGAGGGTTACACGTGGCACAATTATCAAGAAAGAACAATTTAGTAAATCGTATTCAACGTTTTTAACAAAATGTTTAAATGTTATAATTGACGCTCATGAAATGCCAATTTTTAGCAATTTATGTTTCGTTTTGCCAAAATTTGTTTTGTTTTTTTAACAGTGGGGGTGGGAGCATATGGCCCTTAAATTTGACCCCAACACCCTTATCACTTTATATTAAGAATTAAGGACGATGTTAACCACCGCCGATGTGAACCGATTTAGCAGACGATGTGAACCACCCAATAAGACGATGTGAACCTATTTTTTTTTTTTTTAGTTTTATAAATGAAATATCAGATTTATTTGTAACAATTGGAAATTGTGTATACTTTTTAATGTTCATTACGGAATTCCGTTAGTGCCATTTGAAGTGTTGTATGTCGTGGTTTTGAGGTCGACGCACGACACGATACAATTCATCCGATGTACGACAATGCGATACGACGCACGACATTTGAACACTAACATTGTGCTCCGTCGCTCTCCCCTGGTTAATCATTTGACCTCGACAAAATGAATTGTCGTGTCGTGCGTCGTGTCGGATGAATTATCATGCGTCGTATCGTGCGCCGACTTCAAACCACGACATGCGACGCACGACAAATGAAGCGACAATTGATATGGGTTATGGTCAAAGCGTACCATGGTCAAAGCGTACCATATCTAATATAACATCTGTATTAAAATTTATAACGAAAAGATAACATTAAATAGTATAATAGTATACCAAATTGGAGTATGGTTATGCAATTTAAAACTCTATAATCATGTATGCATTTGATGGGTAGCCAATCTGTAATTTTTAGTCTGAGCATTTTTTTCATTTGTTTTTGTTAATTTAAAATTTTCTTTTCAATATTTATATAAAATCTCCTGTATAAAAATACTATTATGATTTGGGTGAATTTGTTCTGGGCCGTTTTGACCAGGGCGGTTGGGATCTAGGTCGTTTGGATGTGAACACTGTTCACTTTTGAAGGAGAATTTTTTAATACAAGGAAAAAAGAAAAAGACTTGGGTTGTTTTATTTTGGAAAAAAATATAGGTTCACATCGTCCAATAGGGAGGTTCACATCGTCCTGAAAATCGGTTCACATCGTCCAAAAACCGGTTCACATCGTCGTGGTTCACATCGGCGGTGGTTCACATCGTCCATATACCTATATTAATATGAAATAGGCACAGCCTACAAGCGAGCGAAGCTGTTAAATAATGGAGCATTTAATCAAATTAACACATTACCTCATAGCCTAATTCTAGTTTTGAAAACAGAATGAAGGGTTATTTAAAGCTAGTTGAAAGTAAAGCAGAATGCGCCTTACGGTGCATTCTGCTTTACTCCCAACCTGCCTTAAGTCAGAATCTGCTAGGCTATAGAATATAATTTTATGGTACAGATTTTGGACTGTATCAAATGGAACTATTTACTTTTTGAACAGTTTGGATCCTGATCAGAAGCCTCGTAATTAGAGAATTTATTTTGCATGGGCGCGAAATTTATTTTTCAAGCAGTTTGGATCCTGATCAGGAGCTGCGTACGGCGGCAAATGATCAGGATCTACCGTACACACTTGTTGACACTAATGTTAATATTTCGAAATTTTGAGAACTGAATCTTCAAAGATACTGTGGTGCATGGGTGCACAATTTATTTTCAAGCAGTTGGATCCTTATTAGAAGATGTGTACGGCGACGCATGGTCAGGATCAAAATAATTATTGGCACTAATGTTAATATTAATAATTTCGAAACTTTGAGAACTGATGATCATAATGGCAAATTTGTTCCTAATGACTAAAGTTTCAAAGATACTGTTGTGTCTGGGTAAAAACTATACATCAAGACATATATTTAATACACTAGATCTAATTACGATATTTACGCCAGGTTATATAATGTGCGAAAAACAATAAATTATCGACTAATAACATTGAAAATGTTCCCTATGTATGCTTCGACCAAAAATGGTACGTTTTGACTTGGTACGCTTTAACCATGGTACGCTTTGACTATAACCCATTAAGGCGTATTTATTGGGTAATGGGTTAATAAACCAAATGATTTACTTTTGTACTGAAGCTTGAAGCTTGTCCTTTCTGTTTCATCCGTTTTAATCTAAATCCATTTAAATTTGTAGTATACCATGTAAAACATTTTGGAATACAACCTCATAATTCTAGTATAGTAGAGTGCATCAAGGACAGATAACTAGAGCCTAAACAATACTGAAATGAAGTCTTTTTAGCTTTTCAGAGTATATCAAGGGCATATAACTATTGCCACAATGATTAGATTTCAACAATAATTGCACTCCTTTGAGAACTTATAGCTATATACTTTGTGTGCAAGTATAATCAAAATCCATTGAAAACTGTAGTTGCAAGAGTGTAAACGCTGTAAGATATGGCATTTTCAGCAATTCAAGGGCAGACAACTCTTGACCTATACTAGGTTGGCGCCAGCCAAAAAATTTTAGTAGCCAAAATTTGTTGGGGAAAATATTGAGTGCCGAAGGCACGAGGGGGGAGAGTATGAGAGGGGGTATCCCCCTCTCATTGGTGGGGGTACGGGGGGCCTCCCCCGGAAAAATTTAAAATCTACATTGCAGGAGGTGGCTTCTGAGGCATTTCTGGGATTATTTTCAGGTAATTTTTTCTGAATATTTTTTATCTAAATTAGCCTCAATTTGAATTTACCAGACTTTTTTGTAACTTGTCCCTATAAAATTCATAAACTAGATCTATGTTGTCATTTGAAAGCAAATTAAGTTAAACAAAACACAGTTACAACAATGACAGAGAAATAAAGAAAATTACTTTACCAACATTTCCAACAACTCCTTTTATCTATAGCTCAGCCAGCCAAAAATTTTTAGTAGCCAAATTTTTTGCATCGCTAACATTATATACATAAAGTGGGAGAGGGGGATACATGAAAATTTGGCGAATATGACAAAAACGAAATCCTTGCCATTTTTAAGCTGCAGATAAAAGAAGTACTGATATGTATAGATCTTATATCTCAAACACTGAAATAGATATAATACATTACAGGGTGTGACAGAAATAAAGAAAATTATTTAACCTACATAATACACATTTCCAACAACTCCTCTTATATAGCTCTGCATATAGCATTATCTTTTTATCAGAATTTGAAAAAGAAAATTGCAAACAGTGCAGTACTAGACCAGATGGCTTTTATAAGAGCTCTCAAATCTGGGTCTGCATTGTTTTACTATGTCCCTAACTCCCTTTATGTAGATACTTTTTGTACAGAAATGCTGAATGTCATTTGTATTTCCTCTTAAATCTTTTGATTAGATCTATATCTTTTATTTCTGTCTGCTAGATGAAGATCTATAATAATTTAGAGAAAACTATGTTTTGCCCAATCACGGATGTACAACGTGACTAAAATGTTTAAATAAACCATAAAATCGGATTATCATTATTATTTCTTCTGCTATACTTTCTTTCATATTGGTCGGGGATACATTTAAACTTTAAAGAATATTATTTCTATTGAAAAATGCTGCTATCGTTAATTCGCGAAAACTGATGACAAAATGTACGTACACGATTGAAGGAAACGGATGAAAAGGTAACAAAAACATTCACGTTAACTTTGAAGTTACCAACACAGCGATATTTCGGGAAAATATATAACACTCGTATTTCAAACAAATAGATCTACGTGATAATTGTACGTGAAATAGGTTTGATCGCATTTGATTTCATTTGATTTCATAAGGCACAGAACCCATTTTTAATTGTGGGCGTGGCATTTTCATTGCTACAAACAATAAACGTCAACTCGCACGTTGAGTACGGAAATTCACGATATAGTGGAAGCTTTGTTTGATAATAATCGTCACTTACCGGCAAATGCCGACAACCTCCGAGTATAAATTATGAATTACGTAAAGCTGCGAGAGGCTATGATAGGTTATCGTAATTGCTTGGCTTATTCATAAGGATAATAGGCAAGGTGTTCCGATTGTATTGACACCGTTGTAAAATGGCTGTCAGTTGACATGTGACGGTATTGTAATCCCTGCCTCAGGGGCACAGCGTAATCAGAGGTACGCAGATCACTGTCCCCTGCTGAGAGGCACCCAATTACCCCACGGATTAATTAGCAAACTGATAAGAATAGTGTTACTAACCGCTAGCGTCTTGGATAATCGCAATGACTGGCGAGTGGCGACTAAATTTACCGATTTTCATTTTTTTGACTGTCCAAAATTTTCAATCGCCAAAATTGATGAAATGAATTTTTTAGTCGCCGACGGTAAAAAGTAATCGCCAATGGCGATTTTGGCGACCGGTAACGCTAACCTAGCTATAGGTCTTATTTCAACCATAATCACACATATCTAAACTCTTATGGTCATATACAATCTGGCCAAGTTTGAAAAAGACTGGATAAAAATTGTGGCCTCTAGAGTGTAAACACTGTTAAATATGGCATTTTAAGCAATTCAAAGGTAGATAATCCTCAACCTATTGGTCCGATTTCAACCATAATTAAACTCATCTAAACTCTTATGGTCATATACAATCTGAGCAATTTTGAGATAGATTATATCAAAATTATGGGCTCTAGAGTGTAAACACCGTTAAATATGGCATTTTCAGCAATTCAAAGGTAGGTTACTCTCAACCTATGGGTCCGATTTCAACTATATTCAAACTCATATGAACTCTTATGGTCATATCCAATCTGAGCAAGTTTAAAATAGATTGGGTAAAAATTGTGGCCTCTAGAATGTAAACACCCTTAAATATGGCATTTTCAGCAATTCAAAGGTAGATTTGTCTGGTCACTCATCTGAACTCTTATAGTCAAAGATACAATCTGAGCAAGTTTGAAGAAAAAGTGTGGCCGCTAGAGTGTAGACACTGTTAAATATGGCATTTTCAGCAATTCAAAGATAGAAAACTCTTGATGTGATCTAGATCTATTGATCTGATTTCAAGCATAATCAAACTCATACAAAATCTTATGGTCATATACAATCTGGCCAAGTTTGAGAAAGATTGGAGACATATTGTGGCTTCTAGAGTTTAAACACTGTTGAACTTGGGTGGATTTGGGTGAATTGATGAATGAGGATAAGTGTATCGTAAATTAAATTTAGTTGGCACTAATGTTATTACTTCCATATAGCTGACTGGCATTCAGATAACGAAAACTATTACAGAAAATGACTTGTTCATGGCTATTGGACGGTGGGTTTTAATAGTGTTCTAGGTGTTTCGAAACCGGCTGAAACTGTCAACACTGCCAGACTATCTACGTAAATCTACCCCACCTGGCATGATCAAGCACAGTGTTGAAATCATCTGTGTATTATACACATGCACTTTGATATTGACAAGATTTAGAAACAACATAATCTGATATCACAGAAATAAAGATCTAGGCCTAGTCGAAACCGGTCGAATGTGTGTGACATGGTACTTTTCTAATCTTAGGAAGTGACGTCATAAACATCACAACTGATAAACAAAGGGGGGGAAACTCAATAAAACAGTTTTGACTGTGTTGATAATTTCAGTAGGGTGGTATTAACGAGCGAGGTTTTTTGATTTAAATTTGATGTGTGATTCTCGCAATTAATTATGTTTTCTTTGGAGATAACCGGAAATGTGCACTTAAAAAATCTCAAATAGACTCGTCCAGAGCTGAGAGGTCAGTCAGAATAGTCGCGCGTGTTAGACAATAACATCCGGGTCAACCTATGGGTAACCGGAAGCAAAAATTTTAACGAAACTTTTTTTGTTCAACATGTTCATAAATAAAACGCGAGCAGGGTCGACCAGTCTGTGAAAAATAGCTGAGAGGTCGCAAGTGATAGACAATAACTTCCGGGTCAACGTATGGGTAACCGGAAGCAAAATTTTTAACGAAACTTTTTTGTTCAACATGTTCATAAATAAAACGCGAGCAGGGTCGACCAGTCTGTGAAAAATAATGTAGCAAGTAGATCCGGCGGAAGTACAAAAAACCTACGAAGAAAAATCTATTCAATGTACATACAGGTCTAACATACAGGTCTAAAAATGTGAATTTTAACTTAATATTTATTGTATACTTAACTGTAGAAGCTCGCTTCGCTCGTTATTAGTGATAGGGGTGTGAAATTTCGGGCCACTATGGTGGGGGCAGGGATGTGTTACTGGATTTCAACTCAAGGTGGTCTTGCAGACTCAAAATAAAAGTTCATTCGGATTTGTTTTCCATAACTCAGAGCGTTTTTTAGCTCGCCTGTACGTAGTACATGACGAGCTATTGCAATACCCACGGTGTAGTCGTTGGCGTCGTCGTGAACGGCGTAAACAATTTTTAGAAAATGTCTATAACTTCTAAGTCCCTTGAGGTATTGCTTTCATAGTTGGTATGTGTGTGTATATGGACAAGACCTTTCCATGCACAGAAAATTTTTGACACCTGTGACCTTGACCTTGAACTTAGGGCCTGCGTTTAGGTTTCGAAATCTGCATTTAGGTTTCTAAAAATGCCTTTAAACTTCTATGTCCCTTGAGGTATTGCTTCCATAGTTGGTATGTGTGTGTATATGGACAAGACCTTTCCATGCACAGAAAATTTTTGACCCCTGTGACCTTGACCTTGAATTTAGGGCCTGCGTTTAGGTTTCGAAATCTGCGTTTAGGTTTCTGAAAATGCCTTTAAACTTCTATGTCCCTTGAGGTATTGCTTCCATAGTTGGTATGTGTGTGTATATGGACAAGACCTTTCCATGCACAGAACAATTTAGACCCCTGTGACCTTGACCTTGAATTTAGGGCCTGCGTATAGGTTTCGAAATCTGCGTTTAGGTTTTGAAAAATGCCTTTAACTTCTATATCCATTAAGGTATTGCTTCCATAGTCGGTATGTGTGTGTATATAGACATGACCTTTCCATGCACAGAAAAAATTAGACCCCTGTGACCTTGACCTTGAACTTAGGGCCTGCGTTTAGGTTTCGAAATCTGTGTTTAGGTTTCGAAAATGCCTTTAACTTCTATGTCTCTTGAGGTATTGCTTCAATAATTGGTACGTGTGTGTAAATGGACAAGACCTTTCCATGGACAGAATTTTTTTTACCCCTGTGACCTTGACCTTGAACTTAGGGCCTGCGTTTAGGTTTCGAAATCTGCGTTTAAGTTTCGAAAAATGCCTTTAACTTCTATGTCCCTTGAGGTATTGCTTCCATAGTTGGTATGTATGTGTATATGGACAAGACCTTTCCATGCACAGAAAAATGTTGACCCCTGTGACCTTGACCTTGAACTTAGGGCCTGTGTTTAGGTTTAGAAAAATGCCTTTAACTTCTATGTCCTTTGAGGTATTGCTTTCATAGTTGGTATGTATGTGTATATGGACATGACCTTTCGATGCACAGAAACATTTAGACCCCTTTGACCTTGAACTAAGAGGCTGTGTTTAGGTTTCGAAATCTGTGTTTAAGTTTCGAAAATCCATTTAACTTCTATATCCTTTGAGGTATTGCTTTCATAGTTGGTATGTGTGTGTATATGGACAAGACCTTTCCATGCACAGATAAATTTGGACCCTTGTGACCTTGAACTTAGGGCCTGTGTTTAGGTTTTGAAAAATGCCTTTTACTTCTATGTCCTTTGAGGTATTGCTTTCATAGTTGGTATGTATGTGTATATGGACATGACCTTTCGATGCACAGAAACATTTAGACCCCTGTGACCTTGACCTTGAACTAAGAGCCTGTGTTTAGGTTTCGAAATCTGTGTTTAAGTTTCGAAAATCCATTTAACTTCTATATCCTTTGAGGTATTGCTTTCATAGTTGGTATGTGTGTGTATATGGACAAGACCTTTCCATGCACAGATAAATTTGGACCCTTGTGACCTTGAACTTAGGGCCTGTGTTTAGGTTTTGAAAAATGCCTTTTACTTCTATGTCCCTTGAGGTATTGCTTTCATAGTTGGTTTATGTGTGTATATGGACAAGACCTTTCCAGGCACTGCAAAATTTAGACCCCTGTGACCTTGACTTTGAACTTAGGGCCCATGTTTAGTTTTCGAAATCTGTGTTTTGCTTTTTCAAAATTTTTATTTCTCCTATGTCCATTGAAATATTCCTTTCATATTCAGTTTGCATGGGTATATGGACAACATCTTTCCTTGCATGCAAAATGTTTGAGCCCTCTGACCTTGAACTAAGGACCCGCGTTTTGGTTTCAAAGTCTGCGTTTAGGTTTCTCAAAATTTCTTTAACTCATATATCCATTGAGATATTTCTTTTATATTTGGCATGCATGTGTATATGGACACGATCTTTCCATGCATGCAAAAAAATTAGCCCAGTGTCCTTGACCTTGAACTAAGGTCGCGAAAGGTTTTAGGTTTCGAAATCTGCGTTTAGGTTTCAATCAAAAATGCTTATAATTCCTATGTCCCTTGAGGTGTTATTTTCGTATTTGATTTGCCAGTGTATATGGACAAGACCTTTCCATGCAGGCAAAAAGGTTGACCTCTGTGACCTTGAGTGTGCTTTTAAGTTTCTAAAGGTGCCGGTGGCTAGCTTTGTTGTCTCTCTGACAACTCTTGTTTGAATTACCTGTGTAATTTTCAGAAGTGTCTCACTTCCTTCGTCGGCAATGGGGGGCCTCCGTGGTATAGTCACTGTGACTTACATCACTAAGCCTGTATAGCTCAGTGGTAGAGCGTCCGCTTGCAGTGCGGGAGGTTGCGGGTTCAATCCCCTGCCGGGTCAAACCAAAGACTTGAAAATTGGTAGTAATGGCTTCCCTCCTTGGCGCTCAGGATTTCGGGTTAGTATTACGACTGGTTCGTCGGTGTCAGGATAAAGTGACCGGCCGGGTACAGTCCCAATGGTGCACCTAAAAAGTGCCCCTTCTCATAATCATCAGAATTGATGGTGTAGAAGTAATAAATAGAAAAAAAAAACTAAGCTCCTCACCGCTGTGAGTTCGAATCCCAGTAGGGTCGTTCGGATTTTTCATGTGAGGAAGCCTTCCAGCTGGCTTGCGGAAGGTCGGTGGTTCTACCCAGTTGCCGTTTTGTGCCTGTTACAGTGCATAAAGGACTTTTGGGGTCTTCCTCCATCTGTGATTAGCTGGACGTCGCGATATGACTGAAATACTGTTGAAAGCGACGAAAAATCAAAACAAATCAAATCGTCGGCACTGACTCTTGTCTTGTAGTACTGAGTCTGTCACCAGGAACGTTTATTATGTAATATGCCCACATTAATTTTGGACATCAAGTGTAAACGTGTGTTCTTTTAAAGAAAAAGATCTTGGATCAAAACTCGGTCTCCAGTTTCGCAGTTATGCACCCTTCCTCATCGCCATACAAGTGCTTATACAGCAAGGCCATACAAGTGATGATAAACCTATACACTATGACATATACCATTGATCTGAGCAAAACAGGTGGTTGCTCAATCAAAATAAAATTTGGCTGAAATCACTTGATAATTTGAAGATGAAAAAGATGAGCAAACAAACTAAACAAGAGAGTTCCAGCATTATGTATTATTATAAGGACTTCAGATAAGAGTGAATAAACTTATAATTATTCAGCATTTTCTTCTTAACCCATTCATGATCAAATTTGTCAAGAGTTTTTTCCCCTTCACCGCCATAGTGTTGTCTGCTTCAATATTATTGTCTGCAATGTCGTTTCAAAGTAAGATTTAAAGTTATATGACTTTCGAAACGAGTGCCAAACAGTTTGGGTCCTGGCCAAGTGCTTATAAAGTGTTTGTGTTGGGTCTGAGTACGTTCACTTGATTGGTCAGCTTTGAGCCTAGGCTGTGACCAATCAAATTCTTGAGAATGATTTAAGACTCAACTCAAATGCTTTATAAGCATGGACCCTGGAACCAAGTTTATAAAACATTTGAGCTGAGCCTTTGGGCCGGCCTTAGTTTATGCTCAAGCATTTGATTGGTCAGATTTGAGCCTAGTCTCAAATCTGACCAATCGAATGCTTGAGAATGACTTAAGTCTCAACTCAAAAACTTTATATCCTTGGACCCAGATCAGAAGCAGTGTTACGCGGCGTCTCACTACTCTACTCAGGAACTAAACTGTTTCCAAATGCGCTGTAACCTGTTATAGGGCATCATTGAGAGTGTAAGGGTTAATGTCTTCATCAAACCCAATTTTCTGTCCTACTCATTGGAATCATGTCTTCATGATGATTGTTATAAAAAGTCATGAGATAGAATTTGATGGAGACAATAGGAAATTAGTATGTTTTCATAAATGAAATATCCCATTATCTAGAACACTGTGTAAGTGTTTGCATATATTTTCAGCTCCCCAAAGCCAGTGTTCAATGGTAGGGGGAGACTTAATAACAACGTAAGACCCAACAGTGGAGCCCAACAGCAGCAGTCATATCCTGCCCAGCATGAAGAAATTGTCAAGTATCTCTCAGATGGTAAGCGTTCTGTCTATTAGATAGTGTACATCCAGAGTTGGGGATCAGGGGTCACTTTTACAAAAAGGGCATAAAACAAATAATGTTGTAAATCAGATTATAAAAGACTAAGTTGTTATTCATTTCTCCATGTAATCCTGCCTTGTGACATCTCTTGGAATTGTCTTGAAAAGGGATGTCACAAGACAAGATTAGATTGAGGAATAAGAAATAAGTTTTGACTTACAATCGTTTTTGTCGTACAAGGATTGTTAAGTCAGGCTCCATGAATGAGAATCCAATCCAATGATTCCATGTTAGTTATATTACATTTTAAGTTTTTACCATGGACTCCGACTTGGAGATTGCTAGTTCCAATCATGCATAATTGAGTTACTGACTAAATTGAAATTTGAATATTGAATAAATTTCTGTCAGATTGCCAAAAAACTTCACACATGTGGTTTTACTCACAAACATCACCTCTTGAGCATTGCATTCCAATTATGTCTGTGTACAAAGACTAGGTATTGTTTACAGTCTTTAGCTTGTTTGTTTCGAAGAAACTCCAAGCTATTGTCATCACTCCGGCGACATTGTTGTCCGAAATCTTAACGTTGGTCATAACTACATGTACATGTATCTGTATACTTGGTATGTGTACTCGCCTCAAACAGATCTTGAGCTCAGTAAAATTTGGGTCATGTCCAACAAAGGTCAAGGTCATTAAGAGGTAAACTAGAGTGGGTTTAATATTGGCCATAATTGCAGTTGAGCGTTGGTATCCGCATGCAGTGCTCTCTTTATTTTTTATCTGGTAACAAAACTAAGGAAGCGCTCACAAACATCACATCTATGGTATACTTCAGTGTGTAGCAATGGATGGTACATTATTCGGCTCAGGTTTATGTATGAGCCCATGTTCAATTTCTGTAGAGAAGCAACAACAATACCATCGGCTGGCGCTATAGAAAACAATGGAAAATATCTAAGAAAATAAGATTCGATGGCGGTTCTTGATACATTTTTTGGACTGTCAGTCTGATCATATTTTTTCAATGTCAGAAGCCCAATAATGCCACACATTTGCTTTTATTTGAGTACTTTATTTTATTTTGACAAGTACACCATCCGGTTGCGAGTCCCTTTTAAGATTTTACTTATCTTGAGCCCTGTTCTTACTATAAAACTTAGTCATATCAGGATGTAACCTTATTTGAAAGTGTAATGTAAAAGAATGAAGGAAAGTAAATATCTACTGTGTTCTTTCTTTGCAATTTCAGCTTGGAACAGAGTTTCCTATGAACTGGAAAGAAATACTAAAGATGGTATGTATTGCAAAAAGTTATAATCACTGCAATAGCTTTTCTGAGTTATGGCACATTTTAATTAACAATACCCCAATGGCCCATAAGTACACCTTTAATTTATTATTCCACTAAAGGAAATAGTTCCACATTATACAGTCATGAATATGTATCATAAGATATATTTTCTAGCAGATGGTAGCTTAAAGCAGGCTGAAAGTAAAGAAGAATAAGCCTTACAGCACATTCTGCTTTACTTTCAACCTACTTTAAGTGGTCATCTATCTTCAAAACTAGAAACAGGCTATTGGGTAATTGGTTAAACCTACATTAAGCCCCTGTATTAAAGACTGCTACAGGTTATTTGATATAATTGTGTCTCTGTATTGACTGGATGAACTGGTTACAGTACGGAACCTTATTAAATTAAATTGATAATCGCAAGCGAATTGCCATCAAATTGCCATCAAATCGGGCGCTTCAAAAAACAAATCCTACGTTTGAATATTTTTACGCGAATTTTCCGAAGCGGTTGTGATACAAATGGAATCGAAAAAATTAACGAAGGCATATTTGCGAACATTTGTGAGATACACCATTCAAGAAAACTTACCCGAGGCTAAATTTAGTATTTTGAATCGCAAGCGAATTGCAAAAATTGTTAATTTGATATGGTTCAGTACTGTAATTGGAATAAAAATGTTCAAACTGTCATCATAGAATCTAAGAAACCAGACATTGATTATAACATTTATAAGAAATATGATTGTATGTATTTTGTGTCGGGATCAGTGTTAGATTTTCCATTACCCCATAAATAAGCCTTTTTACGCCTTCAATTTAATCCTATACTTTAGAAAAAAAGTTTGATTTCATACAGTCATGAAAATGTTTCACAAGATATATTTGCTATATCCTAGAAGATGATAGCTTAAAGAAGGCTGTAAGTAAAGCAGAATGTGCCTTAAGGCACATTCTGCTATACTTTCAACCTGCTTTAAGTGGAAACCATTATTCAAAACCAGAAACAGTCCATGGGGTAATGTGTAAAAACAATCCACATCATAGTGCATCAGATCAGAATGAGGAAGAAAAACATTTTCAACCATGTCTCTTATTTTCCCACGAAGTACAATGCAGTAACTATAAAAAAAATTGACAAAAATGTTTTGGTGAAAGTAACTTTGTAAGGAAGTTTTTTAAATACATGAAAAGCCTTTCATTAAGGCAACTAAAAAGAATGCTAAGTAATTGTGTTAAAGAAAGATGATGGCTTAAAGTAAGGTAAAAGTAAAAAAGGAAGGAGCTTTCTTAAGTACCTTTACCTTGCTTTAGTCAGCCACCTGCCTTAGATAGTTAAAACACAATTAAGTGGTTGTAAATCTTGGAACAGATTTGGCTCTATATGACCATCTTGTGTCTATGGGCCCTAAATCACCATTCAATTATTCATTTTTGGAGCAGAGAGGTTTTCTTTTTCCCCTCCTTATCTGGAGCACAGGCTACAGTGGAGAAAACGTTATTCTTTCCCAATAAGCGCGTTTACGCTAAAACTATTATTTGCAGTGCAAACAGTTTGGAGCCAGATCAGACGCCCGGTAAACCAGCGTCTGATCAGGCTCCAAACTGTTGCCACCAAGATAAACATGAATTATCAGAATTGTCCAAAAGTTGTACTTTTCTACGTTTTAGTGGTTTGCGTTTAAACGGGAAAGAATAACAGATTCTCCACTGTACATAAAGCTTAGGTTGTTTGTGAGTGGAAAAAATGTAGTACATGCTGATTGCTATGTGTTGCAAAACTTTTGAAATGAGGAAGTTCAGATTCAAATACTGTAAGGCCCCTCTATTACGACCACAAAATGGTGTTGATTATATGGTGTTAACGACAGGTGACTGATTAAACCAAGGTGACAGTAAAACAGAAAGCTCCTTGATTTTAGCTGTTACTTGTCTTTTATACAATTAATAAGCCTTGGTTTTAGTGGTCGCTATAGAAAGGTTTTACTGTACGGTAAGACCCCTCTATTACAATCACAAATTTGTGTTAATTATAAGGTGTTTACATCTGACAGATGGCTATTTTTAGAAGCGTTCTGTTTTAGAAAAGAAAGCTTTTTGAAAATATCAAATTTGTTTATAACACTGAAGGTAAATAATCTACAGCCTATTGAGACTTCAAAACGGATACTTAAAACTCCATTGTAAATTTGTGCTCCTTTTGTTTTCAGGTGGCCCAGTTGTATACAGAGAAAAGAACCCAAATCCCAAATTACACGGTAAACCCTTAAAGGCTTTTTCACATAGTTCAACATATCAATTAATATAAAGACTGATCAAACATGACATCACAAAGATGAACCTTTTTTGTCTTAATGTTTACGCTTCTGCAAATTTTAAATCTAGAAGTATTTAGATACAGTTCATCCTTTGATTAGAAATCTGTTTCCTATATATGTAGACATACATATATTTTGATTGATTTATGATTTAACTATCATATTTGAATATGTGACATGTAAGTATCGTTCATTGTATATGGAGAGGACTCACATATGCCCTGCCTGCTGTTCAATCCTTGCCTTGAATAGAGTATTATTTCAATTAAGTATCTGACAGGCACAGCTAAATTTCTAGTGTATGAATTATTTTCTAAAAAACAACCCCTAAAACAGCACCTACTGATCATTATTCAACAGAAGAATAATCCATATGAAAAGAAGAGTTAAAGAGATTGATAGTGTATGAGATTGGTGAATATTTGTTACTTGAAAGATGTCATCTCCAATGCCATTTGATGATTTTTTAAGAGACTGGGTTGCTGTTAACCCATTTGTGCCCACAATCCCATATATGGGACATAGGCAAATAGTGTAGACTTAGACTCTGATCAGACACTGCATAATGCCGCATCTGATCAGAGTCTTCACTGTTTGCTGATAGGAATTTCAATATAAAACAAAATGAAAATTTTGACCAGGCATCCCATTGATAATAAATGGACTAATCCAATATATAAACATGGAAGAATCCACTGGGCATAAATGGGTTAAGGAGGAGTTTTTGTTTTGTTTTTTTCAGATTTCAAGGCCTTTGATTTAGAGTCATATTGGGGAAAGCGGTTTCTTCAGCAAGTACAGCAAGAGGCAAGCACTTGACATCAAGCTGGACAATCTTGAACTAACTCGTGTGATCATAATGTGTCATATTCGCCGTACATCGTCGTCATTACACAATCATCGGAAGAGTATTTTGTAAATAAGAGCTTGTAAATAAACATGTATAAAATTAATGTGTTCATCGTCATTTTCTGGCATAACCAACAGCAAATTTACTTTGTCTATCCCTTTACTGTATAGAAACACATATTAACACATTTAATGTATTCATCCTCTGAAGAAAATAGTTCCAGTTTATACAGTCAGGGATATGCAGGGTAGAAATATTTTCCTTATTCTAGCTGATGTTAGCTTAATGCAGGCTGAAAATGAAGCAGAATGAACCTTAAGGTGCATTCTGCTTTACTTTCAACCTGCTTTATTTAAGTGGTCACGATTATGCTATTGTAAAGAAATAAAAGACTTTGCATTATGCTTAAATGATCAATTCTAAAAGAAGATGAATTTCCATCCTGCATAAATGATAATGCAGATCAGCAGTAATGTAGAATGAAGTTTCTTCACGGCTTTTGTTATGACCACTTTAAGCAGATTGAAAAAAAAGTGGAATGCGCCTTAAGGCACATTCTGTTTTTCTTTCACCCTGCTTTAATCTACCATTTACTAGAATATTGAAAACAATTATTGTGGAATGTATTCATGGCATTATAAAGTGGAATTATAACCTTTTCAAGTTTTGTGGAAGAATGAATTAAAGACATATTAATAATTATGAAATAGTGGGTTTAATAAACAATGAAATACCCTTCGGTATGCTTCTTTTTAGAGTGGCACATGGTCATAGGATAAACACCACAAGTGTTACTCAGAACTCCAAAATATGGTGGTAATTTCCGATCTGAATGCCAAATTTTTAGTTCAGGTGAGCTTTTGCAATCCTTGAATGTCCGTCGTGCGGCGTCAACAATTTTAGTGTTTACACTCTAGAGGCCACAATATTTATCCAATCTTTCTCAAACTTGCTCAGATGGTATATTGCCATAAGAGTTCGGATAAGTTTGATTATGGCTGAAATCGGACAATTAGGTCATGAGTAATCAAGCTTTGAATTGCTGAAAATGCCATATTTAATAGTGTTTACACTCTAGAGGCCACAATATTTACCCAATCTTTCTAAAACTTTGCTCAGATTGTATATCACCATAAGAGTTTAGATCAGTTTGATTTTGGTTGAAATCGGACAAATAGCTCAAGAGTTATCTACCTTTGAACTGCTGAAAATGCCATAAACTGGTGTTTAAATTCTAGAGTTCACAATTTTTATCCAATCTATCTAAAACTTGCTCAGATTGTATATGATTATAAGAGTTCAAATGAGTTTGATTATTGTTGCAATCAGACTAATAGGTCGAGAGTTATCTACTTTTGAATTGCTGAAAATGCCATATTTAAGGGTTTTTACACTCTAGAGGCCACACATTTTATCCAATCTTTCTCAAACTTACTCAGATTGTATATTACCATAAGAATTCAGATGAGTTTAATTATGGTTGTAATCGGACCAATAGGTCAAGAGTTTTCTACCTTTGAATTGCTGAAAATGACATATTTAACAGTGTTTACGCTCTAGAGGCCACAATATTTATCCAAGCTCTATCAAACTTGCCCAGATTGTATATGACCATAAGCGTTCGAAAAAGGGTAATTATGGTTGAAATCGGACGAATAGATCAAGAGTTATCTACCTTTGAATTGCTGAAAATGCCATATTTTACAGTGTTTACACTCTTGCAACTACAGTTTTCAATTGATTTTCATTATACTTGTACACAAAGTTTATAGCTATACGTTCTCGAAGGAGTGCAATTATTGTTGAAATCTAATCATTGTGGCAATAGTTACCTGCCCTTGATATGCTTTGAAATGCTAGAAAAAGGCTTCATTTCAGTATTGTTTAGGCTCTAGTTATCTGCCTTTGATGTACTATACTAGAGTAGGTTGACAAACTTGAATGGATTTAGAATAAAAAGGGTGAAATTCAAAGGTAAAGCTATCAGGCTTCATTACAAATGGTGAGCGATATCAGGGCCTTCAGGCCCTCTTGTTTAACTCACCTGAGCTAACTCGGGGTGAGCTATTGTAATCATTGAATGTGCGTCGTGCGTTGTCAACAATTTAGTGTTTACACTCTAGAGGCCACAATATTTATCCAATCTTTCTCAAACTTGCTCACATTGCATATTACCATAGGAGTATGGATAATTTTGATTATTGTTGAAATCGGACTAATAGGTCAAGAGCTATCTACCTTTGAATTGCTGAAAATGCCATATTTAACATTGTTTACACTCTAGAGGCCACAATAATGATCTAATCTGTCTCAAACTTGCACACATTGTATATTACTATAAGAGTAAAAATGAGTTCGATTATAACTGAAATCGGACCAATAGGTCGAGAGTAATCTACCTTTGAATTGCTGAAAATGCTATATTTAACAATGTTTACACTCTAGAGGCCACAATATTTATTCAATCTTTCTCAAACTTGCCCAGATTGTATATTACCATAAGAGTTCGGATGAGTTTGATTATAGTTGAAATCGGGCCGATAGGTCAAGAGTTATCTACCTTTGAATTGCTGAAACAGCCATATTTATCAGTGTTCACACTCTAGAGGCCACACTTTTTATCCAATCTTTCTCAAACTTGCTCAGATTGTATATGACTGTAAAGGTTCATATGAGTACGATTATTCTTGAAATCGGGCCGAGAGTTATCTACCTTTGAATTGCTGAAAATGCCATATTTAACGGCAATAGGGACTATTTTAGTGAAATGCCTGGCTTAATCGAGGGAGTTACTCCCCTTGAAAAATAAGCCGATAGCGACTTTCCAGCAAGAAGCCATCAATTTAGGTTACATAGAATATATAACGAATTTTTTTTGTAACTGCAATAAAACCATTATTGTTCAAATCACAATATCCGCCCCGTTATGAGTTGAATGGTCTAAATCTACACTTTATGATGGTATATTTTGTTTTAAGATAATATTTCATCTTCAACAGTATTTTTTTGATTATTTAAACAGTAAAGTGCTGCCTATATATTCTTATACGAATATGCAAAAATGTGGGAGTGGTGTACCTTTCTTGGATCTTAAAAGCAATTTATTTATCAAAATCAAATATCCGCCCCGTTATGGGTAAATTGAGAAAACATTGCTCTTTCTAATGATATAAATTTCAGAAAAATAGATTAGTGTCTTGTACAGTATTTTTTAAGTTGAATTACACTATATTTCATGATTTCAAGCTGTTACACTCGTTAATCCTACGGAAATTACCGACCATAGCATTATCATCGGGTGACCCCCTGGCGCGTTTAATTGCGCGGTATCATAAAACTGCCATGGGGAATCTGTCATGTATTGAAATAAAGGGAGAAAACCACAATGCGTATTTCGGCTTCTTTACTAGGTCTTTAAGGGACGCAATCCAGTGAGTTTGCTAAAAAGAGTCCCTAATGGTGTTTACACTTTTTATGCCACAATTTTTATCCAATCTTTCTCAAACTTGCTCAGAATGTATATGACCATAAGAGTTCGAATAAGTGCAATTATGGTTGAAATCAGACCAATAGGTCAAGAGTTATCTGCACTTGAATTGCTGAAAATGCCATATCTAACAGCGTTTACTCTCTTGCAACTACAGTTTTCAATGGATTTTGATTATACTTGCACACAAAGTATATAGCTATAAGTTCTGGAAGGAGTGCAATTATAGTTGAAATCTAATCAGTATGACAATAGTTATCTGCCCTTGATATACTTTGAAATGCTAGAAAAGGCTTCATTTCAGTATTGTTTAGGCTCTTAAGTTACCTGCCCTTGATGTACTCTACTATACTAGAATTATAAGGTTGTATTCCAAAATTGTTTACATGCTTTACTACAAATTTGAATGGATTTAGATAAAACGGGTGAAACAGAAAGGTAAAGCTATCAGGCTTCAGTACAACAGGTGAGCGATATCAGGGCCTTCAGGCCCTCTTGTTTTGTTACTTTTCATTAGAATCATCTGAAAGAGGCTTGCAACCAGATTTAGCATTAAAAATAGTAATTTGTAAATATACGTCAAATGACATAAGAATTAGTTTAGGCTAAGAAATTCTGTTTAAAAAATGCATTTCAATAAAAAAAATTATCGGACTCTGGTGGGATTCAAACCTGGCATGCAGGTGCAGGAAGCAAAATAAGACAACCACTTAGACCGCTCGACTAGCCGGAATATCTATATCTCTGGGATAGATTTAACATTATACGGTTATTTCATGTGTGTTAGGGGAACAGTCGAAACTATTGAACCTCGTTATCAGGGAAGACATTTCGAACTGTTGCCCGAGGCCTATCGGCCTCGGGCAACAGTTCGAAAGTCTTCCCTGATACCTCGGGCCAATAGTTTTGACTGTTCCCCAAACACACATGAAATAACTGTGTAGCGCTGGAGAGTACATAATTTGGTCCGGGTTTATGTCCGACCCGTGATCAATTTCAGTTGCATCTTTCGATGCTATAGAATAAATATAGGATAAAGCGATGGAAAATATCTAAAAAATTAAGATTTGAAGACATTTCGTGAGTGTGTTTTAGACTGATCATATTTTTCTAATGCCAGATGTACGAAAATGCTACACATTTGGTTTTATTTGAGTATTTTCTTTCATTTTTGCAAATACACCATCAGGTTGCGAGTCGCTTTCAATAGACAATTCAAATGATTAGTCACGTTTTTTGTTCAAGATTTAACCCCTAACTCCATAGCCAGTTTCTAGTTTTGAAGACGGGTGACCATTTAAAGCAGGTTAAACGAAAAGCAGAATGCGTCTTTTAAAGGGCACGTTCTGCTTTACTTTCAGCCTGCTTTATAATACTATCTGCTAGGATATATAAATATTTCTTATTATGCATATTCATAACTATGAATTGGAGCTAATTGATTCAGTGAAGAAATGTGTAAAAATGTATCTATTGAGTGGAGAGTTATTGAAGGAGAAAAACTTGAAAATGGTAACCACTCATTGAAGCCTTAGAACTTTCTAATTATAATGGGATGGATGGGATGTTAAAAGCTACATGGGATTGTCTATAGAGTTCATATTCAGCATGTTTAGGTTGGTTGAACCAAACAAAGCCTGCCAACAGTATCAAAATGATCTTGTTACCATAACCACTTTTGAAGCACGAAATCATGATGATGCCTTCCTCTGAAGACGGAGCATGGCTGCCTATATGGCGAGGTAATTGAAAACAGCTATGCACGTAATCCTCCAGCTTGACAGACAATAATGTCTGTACCAAGCTGTCCTGTGAGTGTTAAGCACAGGTATGCCAACAACAACAACAACATGATGATGCCTGTTGCATAAGTGTTGCACAAACACCATGATTAACCCATTACCTCATAACCTGTTTCTAGTATTGGAGAAAAGTGACCACTTTAAGCAGACTGACAGTAAAGCAGAATGCGCCTTAAGGCTTTAAGCTAATCTGGATACTATTTCTTATTGTCCATATTTATGACTATAATGTGAAACAATTTTCTTCAGAAGAGGAGTGAAAAGTTGTAGTTATGGGTTCATAGGTAAATCGAGGCTTCTTACACTGTCCACTGCTTTCGCTGTAAAAGACCGCTGCTATTCTTTAACATATTCACTATATCTAACTGTTCTAGTAGGAACATGTCTTTGGAAGGACAACTCTGTAATGATGCAGGATATTGCCCTTATGGTTACTTCCCTTTTGTGAATTTTGTGCTAACACAATATTCTGATCACACCTTTGTTCCAATCTTGACAAAATACATGCAAACAGAATAGATCAAGATCAGACTGGGACACTCCAAACTGTTTGAAACTCGTGTTCATGCCTTCACGTCTAAAATTCTAAACTTAAGAAAAAGTTAAGAGCCGACGGTTTTAGCGAGCCCTTTTTTGTGGAAATAGTCCATCACCTCATAGCCTGTTTCTAGTTTATATGAAGATATTTGACCACTTAAACCAGGTTGAAAGTATTTAGCATAAGGCGCATTCTACTTTACTTTCAGCCTGCTTAACATCTGCTGGGATATAGAAAATGACTCTTATGTTGCATAATTTTGACAAGTATGAATAGAGTGGAACTATACTTTTCAGTCGATGAACCACAGAATTATACACTGAATAATTCCGTGGATGAACTAATTAAAGGTGTAAAATGGCGTATTAGATTTTGTGGGTTAGCATCCGGTTATGGATCAAGTCATTGAGTCCTAGTGACGCATATATGCGTCCTTTACCAAAAGTTTACCTGTGAAGAGTACTTGTCTAGTGCAAACAGTGAAGATCCTGATTAGAGGGCTCCTGTAGGAAGGAGCCCTCTAATCAGGGACATCACTGTTTGTCATTTTGAAATATATTATAAAAAGAAAGGACACCTTTTTGTCAATTCTTTATCAATT
Source organism: Gari tellinella (assembly GCA_922989275.2). Taxonomy (NCBI): domain Eukaryota; kingdom Metazoa; phylum Mollusca; class Bivalvia; order Cardiida; family Psammobiidae; genus Gari; species Gari tellinella. Next base: position 96,580,457 of record OV277856.1, on the reverse strand, counting down.
TTCAAACTATGAAAAAGCTCTCGCAATGCATTAAACATTTAAAATGCAAAAATGGCATGTTTCGAACTGTAGACGTGTAATTAGAGTTGAAAATAGTTTGGGCCGTTTCATTCGTTAGACTCCATACACTGGATAGAATACATGAACTGGCAAAGTGACACCAATCATTCACACACATTCATGCACATTGGCGATATATGACCATTCTTTGTGTCACGGTGCCGTAAAACCCAACTCCATCAATCTGATTAGACTCAAAACCGTTTACTACGGATCACAGGTACTTGACACATACTTTATTATCTATTAACACCCCCCCTCCCTTACCTCCTTAAAAAAACGGGGGGGGGGGGGGGGTTAATAGATAATAAAGTATGTGTATGTGTCAAGTACCTGTGATCCGTATCTATAATAGAAGTATAGTAAAAAAAAAAATTTTTTTTTTTTTTTTTTTTTAAAAGGGGGGGGGGGGTTAATAGATAATAAAGTATGTGTCAAGTACCTGTGCTACGGATGTAAGGATATTTAACGTAAAGGCGTTTTTTGGAAAAGAATAACATCTCTACTTAAAATTAAAAAATCCTTCAGTATCCTTAAATATTTGCCATTTATAGGTGCATGTACATGTAGGGGCTTAATATGGTGTTCTTTTATTTATGACTGAAAAGCGAAGTCGGTCAACATGTTTGCGAATTATAATTCCTTGACTGAACCCAGTACAGTTGAACTTCGATATCTCGAACTCGGTTAAATCGAACATACCCGTATTTCAAAGTTAAAACGTGGCTTAGCCACGTTTTAACTTTGAAATATGGGTATGTTCGACCTAATCGAGCATGAAACAATGCAGTTCATGTATCGAACTATCGGATAGTTCGAGTAAAGCGAGTCCAGATATCGAAGTTCGACTTAATTTGTACTCGCCTCATGTTACCCAAACGTTAGTTATGATGCAAAATATTTTACAAAAACTGAAAATTCAAGAATATACTTGACAGTTATTGTCGACAAACCTGATTTACGATGGAAGATACGTCGTTTCTGAAGAAGGATGACTGCGTAATTCATAAGAAGCCTTTATACGAACATTTTGCGTTTTTTAGTTGCTAAATCTGCCAAAGACCAATGACATTTGCAAACAGTTTAATTCTTGATCAGACGTCGCTTATCTAGTTGACACTCGTACATGTATCAAGTAAAAAACGCATAAACTTCCAAATTATATATTATTTAAGTTAAAGCAGACGGTAACTATAAGCAGACGATAATTATAATATCACAGGACCTGTGTAAGACGGGTTAATAGTACATCATTAATAATTGCATTGAAAGGTTTAATATATTCGGAAAACATCCATCGAACTTCGATATCTCGAATTCGGTTATGTCGAACATACCCGTAGATCAAAGTTAAAACGTGGCTTAGCCACGTTTTAACTTTGAACTACGGGTATGTTCGACTAAACCGAACATAGAATTATGTAATTCATGAGTCAAAATATTGGTTAGTTCGAGATTCAACACACAACGACAGAAACCAGCCAATGTATTTCAGCACGTTTTAGTTGTCGGCCAAAATTTGAGTCTGCAGTACTTTTCAGAGTTGGTGTTTTTTGCCACCTAGTTTAGAAAATATCAGAAGTTCAAACAATTTGTATTAACAAATTATTCGGGACGGGAGATTTCTATCCCTTCACACTTTATTGTCGTCAGCTTCAGTATCGTTGTCTGCAAGAATCGTTTCAAAGTTAGATGTAAGATTGTTCGACTTAATAAATATCGACAAGAGTGTCACAATGAGCCGTGTCATGACAAAGTCTCTTATTACAATTCAAACAGTGTAGACCATGTCCAGCAACCAAACACATACACATGCATTTAAAGCATTTTATGTAGCTGCATTATACAGTGAAGAAAACGTTATTCTTTCCCAATAAACGCGTTTACGCTAAAACTATTATTTGCAGTGCAAACAGTCTGGAGCCAGATCAGACGCCGGGTAACCTGGCGTCTGATCTGGCTCCAAACTATTTGCAACCAAGATAAACATGAATTATCAGAATTGTCCAAAAGTTGTACTTTTCTACGTTTTAGAGTTTTGCGTTTGTGTACGTTTGTGTTTAAACGGGAAAGAATAACAGATTCTCCACTGTATCTATATCGTGCCCGAGCAGAACAATACTTGAACTTTACCCCGTTGGTACACCCTAGTGTCGTGTGCCATTTCCAAATGCTGTTAATGAGCATATTTACAAATATGCGTGCCTACAACAACAAAATTCATTTCGGTGTCATGAAAACGTATGGAGACATCTGTCATTTACTGTGACACGAGTTAATTTTACAATATATTTATTAGAACATTTTGGTTAGAGTTTACACTGATTCATTGCATAGGACACATATAATCGTCTCAGGTGTACTAGTGTTTACGGATGAGTATAACTATTAGTCGCTAGGGTTCAATTTATTAGTACATATACTCTGACGTGTTTCAGCGTCCAGGCTTGTGTAAGAGTGCACTGTTTGCTGCACTTATGGCAATCAGTCCATCCTGCCAATACAGTTTCTGAAGTATTACTATAATAGATGACAACGTTTGACATCAACGGTTGGATTAGAGAGACACTATATAATATTGTGGTCATTACTTTCAGTCATTCTTTCGGGCAGTGTGTATTTTAACCCCTCTCATGCTGAATTGTCGTCTATCTCAAATATATTGTCTGCGAAAAAAATAAACAAAATAGTTTGAATGATGTTTGATCTGAAGAAATGTTAAATATGATTGACAAACAGTTTTGATCCAGATCAGACGCCGCGTCTGATCTGGATATACACTGTTTGCAAACGTTAGTCAAGTTGCGTTTAGCATGCTCAGGGTTAAACATAATCCTCCGAAACCAAAAACACCATATTGTGCATCTATGCCTTCACCTCCAATAAACGTCACAAATGATTTTCATGGTTGATGTTCACCACAGGTGAATCTTGGGCAATCTTGAATTAAGCACAGCAGAAAGCTCCTAAAGATCGTCCTGGTTTACTTTCATCTTGCTTTAAAACGTTAACTCTTTTTACTATTGGGTACATGTATAGGTCATTGAACTTTTGACTACGGAGGAAAAGGTTAACATTTAGCGTACAACTGTTTTTATAAAAATGATTTATTTATTGCATGTGGAACGTGTTAAGCATTAATTAACATATATATTTACATTTTTACATTTTATATTTACATATCTTATTAAAATATCAGCCTTGAATTCTGTTATATTTTTATTGCTTCATCTTTTATTTTGAATGGTTAAACACGTCTCCATTTTTATTATATTTTTAATATATGCACAAAAGCAGCTACATAATGTGACATTTGCTGTCATAATATTGTTTGCTATATCAGGCTACACAATAATATAATGGTATTACACATGTTTTTTTCAAATAGATAAGTCAAGGTGTAAGTAAACACATATATCGTACATGTAAAACAAGCGACGAACATACACATCACTAACAATCAGTGTACATGCGAAGATTAGACTTGTCCTATGCACACATTGAATACCCTGGATAGAGGCTTCCATCAGGAGCCCTCTGACCAGGGTCTGCACTTTTTGTCATTCCACAATATATTGTTAAAATTAACCATAAATAGTAAACTTATTATGAAATGGGAGTTGAGTAAATTAAAATTTCACGGGTGAATGAGTTAAGTTTGGTCTACACTGCCAAAAACGTATATACATTCTGCTAAATACAATGCTTTAGATACACCAATTTACAAAAATAAAGGGGATCGCAAAGACACAAATAACTACCGCCCAATAACTATCCTAAGCTGCCTAGGTAAACTTTTCACTGCTGTTTTAAATCGACGTTTGACATCCTTCCTCGAAACCTATAACATTATCGGATTAAACCAAGCAGGCTTCAGAAAAGGTTATTCTTGCTCCGACCACATATTTACTCTACATTCACTAATCGAAATACTCAAAAAACGCAAACAGAAACTCTACTGTGCATTCATTGACTTCTCCCAAGCATTTGATAAGGTATGGCGAACTGGATTATGGCACACACTTATTCAAAATACCATAAATGGTAAATTCTTTAAACTGATTCAAAACATGTATAATAACATCAAATCTTGCATCTTTCACGGCGGTTCTATGTCCTCAACCTTTCTCTCCGAAATTGGAGTGCGTCAAGGCTTAAATTTATCTCCCATTTTGTTCTCTCTCTTTCTAAACGATCTCCAAACCTATCTTTATACTAATGGTGCCGTAGGAGTAGAGTTAAATGATCCAATAACCGCAACCCAATGGCTTAAACTTTTAATATTGCTCTATGCGGATGACACAATCCTTATCTCAGACTCGCCAAATGACCTTCAAAAAAGTTTGGATACATTTTATGAATACTGTAACGCCTGGCACCTGAAAGTAAATATAAAGAAAACAAAAGCAGTTATTTTTGGCGCAAGACAATTGAAGAATTTTAGTTTCAACCTAGGGGACCAGTCATTAGAAATCACAAAACAATACCATTACTTAGGAGTAACATTCTCAAGTAACGGTTCTTACCTAAATGCAAGAAAACATGTCGTCCAACAAGCCAAAAAGGCCTTAAATATTCTATACACAAGAGCTAAGAATGCAAACCTACCAATAGATTTAACAATTAAACTATTCGACCACACGATAGTCCCAATACTTACATACGGCTCTGAAATATTCGGCTATGAGAACACAGATATCTTAGAAAAGGTCCATATCGATTTTCTAAGGAAAATCACAAAAGCTAGAAAATCCACTCCATTAGCGTTCCTTTACGGAGAACTTGGCAGGTATCCCATTTCAATCGTCATTCAGAGTCGCATGATTTCCTACTGGGCAAGGTTATTATCAGGAAAAGACCAAAAGATAGCATATCATATGTATACTTACATGATAAACCAACCCCACAACAACTTTAAATGGTTAAACAAAATTAAAGATATATTGTGCTCTGTAGGGCGACCCGACATATGGGCAAGCCAGTTCGAAGTTAATCTCAATAATATAGACCTAAATATTAAACAAATCTTGATTGACCAGTTCAAACAAGGCTGGCACACTAGTCTACAACAGTCAAACAAAGGCAAAATTTACTATAGCTAAAAACAAAACGTAAATTTCGAAAAATATTTCACACAGCTTGACAGACACAGTTACCTCAATCTCTTTAAATTTCGGACCGCAAACCATCTCTTGCCAGTCGAAACAGGGCGCTATGACGGAACACTTTTCCAGGAAAGATTATGCCCACTGTGTCAGACTAACGACATTGGATCTGAAAAACATTATTTACTTGAGTGCAATTTCTTTCAAGAAGAAAGGCGTAATCTCTTGAACCTTAGTATCCCAAGTGCATATCGTCACACCCCCTTGTATTATTTGCTATCTGAAGCCCCAGTAGACACGCTTATAAATATGAGCAAATTTGTTAACCTCATTATGAAAAGATTTTCACGATAATATCAAGTATCAGAATACTACAAGTCTAACACCTCCAGATATGTTCCCTTTTTTTCTTCCTCTATCCATCCAGAACGCCAAATAATGGGAGTATCCCAACATCCTAAACCCTTATGTCAGTATAAGACCCCCTACTGTCACTGCTCTTTAGAATCGCCTCACCGAGACGATTCTGTTGAGTAGTCTCACCATGGAAATATGTGTTGAAGTGAGTTAGAAATGCTGGATGTATACCCTCCCTTTGTCTGGAGCTCTGGCGATAAACTGATATGTAGTCAATCCTATCAACGAGTTTAGTCATTAAACAATGTACCTGTAAATAGTACACTTGTCCTAGGTAGGCAGTGTGGATCCAGATCACAGAGCTCCTTAAGGAGCTCTCTGAGCAGGAGCCTCACTGTTTTCCACGTTTAACATATTGCTAAAATAAAACATAAATAGTACCAAATTGACTAAACTTAACGGGAAATTTATATTGTCTAATGTCTATTATAATTGTAAGGGATAAATGAGTTAAGAAACTACATATCTATATATGTTTAACGATTATAACTATTGGTATCGTATGTCATATCAAATACTGTTGACGGAGTGGACCCAAACCAGACTGCCCATGTAGAGCGGTCGGGTTTGGATCTACCCTGTTTGCTACGGCCAAACTGAGTAGAGGACAGTTTGGATTCCAATCAGGTCCCTCACCAAAGGTGTCTGGTATGAATCGAAACTATCTGCATAATATTCAATGTCGAAAATGTCAAAGTCCTGTTGTTTCCTGTTAAAATGTTATAGTTATACCATTGATAATTCATGTAACCTCCGTATAACACAATCAACCTAGCGACGAGTACAATAAATTAACAAAGTAAATGTAAAGAGTACACAAGCCCTAGGTAAACAGCACAGACCCAGATCACAGGGCTCCTAAAGGAGCCCTTTGAGCAGGGTCTGCACTGTTTACCATTTTAACATATTGCTTAAATTAGACATACATAGTACCAAAATGGACTTAACTTAGTACCAAATGGACTTAACTAAACTGGAAATTATTATTGTCTATTATAATTTTCAGGGACACATAAGTTAAGAAACTACATACCTATTATGCTTAACGCTTATCAGATCGGTGTACCTTCCAACTCTTGTAGATATTCTTGTAGGCTCATTAGTACCCGCGTTGCAGCTGTATACTGTTTCATCGTAGTCTACGCATGCTTTTGTTGGTGAATAGTACTCAAACGCATAGCGTACTGCGAAATGTCATTGACGAGCGTTTCATGTCACATGTGTTTTGAAACAACATACCAGTGACCTACAACCACTCGTCTCATATAGCCTCTTTTATTTCAAAATATCTATTTCAAAAGATTTTACCCCCATAACCGAACCACAAATATATTCTTTACTTTGTATACATAACCCCATGCTGTATATCATATACCTGGGTGAAATAAAGTTATGTTCTGTTCTGTTCTGTTCTGCATGTGGTCTTTGACGCGGCGGCTGATTGCGATACATACTGTTCGCAATGCAATTAGTCAGGTTTTAGCTAGGCACGACTCATTTGTTATTTACGAAAGCTATTTTGTTTGCGTATGGATACATGTACAAAAAGCATTGACTTCTTAGGGAACTTGGTTTTATATGTCTTCCCACATAAACTGTCGTAGCAAAACAGTGATAATAATACATAGTTGGCCCCTAGTGTATATAGAACCGTTCTGATACAATGTACATGTATGTGTTTACAATGTGCGTATGTGACAAGTCAACTCTTTACAGTGTATCGTTTACAAAGAGAGCGTATACAGTGGATAATCTGTTATTCTTTCCCGTTTAAACGCAAACGTACGCAAACGCAAAACACTAAATCGTAGAAAAGTACAACTTTTGGACAATTCTGATAATTCATGTTTATCTTGGTGGCAAACAGTTTGGAGCCTGATCAGACGCCGGGTTACCCGGCGTCTGATCTGGCTCCAAATTGTTTGCACTGCAAATAATAGTTTTAGCGTAAACGCGTTTATTTGGAAAGAATAACGTTTTCTCCACTGTACATCATTTCATGTTACAGTACTCCCTCTCTACAACGGCCCTCTGAACAACGATTCCCTCCTTACAACGACCATTGCCGCTGTTCCAAAAACAATATAATTATGTCTAACCTTTCTAGGCTGCAATATAGTCTACTTAGAATTGACGCCTGCTGGCTTTCTCAAAGTTTCATATTTTACATTTTGACAGAAAAAACTTAATGACGAATGACAAACAGCTTGAATCCAGATCAGACGCCGAGTTACGCGGCGTCTATTCTGGATTTAAGCTGTTTGCAAATGTAAGCCATTTTCCCTCCCTATAATGACTTCCTCCGACAACGCACATAATTATTGTCTCCCGTTAGGTGTCGTTGTAGAGAGGAAGCGCTGTAGAACTGTTCTGATACATGTTTGAGTTTGCAATGTCTGTATGTGACAAGTCAACTATTTACAGTATATCGCTTATAAATAGAGCGTAAACATCATTTCATGTTACTAACAGTTAACCCGTTCCAACAGACATCGGTGCAGTGGAGAAAACGTTATTCTTTCCCAATAAACGCGTTTACGCTAAAACTATTATTTTCAGTGCAAAGAGTTTGGAGCCAGATCAGACGCCGCGTCTGATCAGGCTCCAAACTGTTTGCCACCAAGATAAACATGAACTATCAGAATTGTCCAAAAGTTGTACTTTTCTACGTTTTAGTGTTTTGCGTTTGCGTCAGTTTGCGTTTAAACGGGAAAGAATAACAGATTCTCCACTGTATAAAGCACCCTGACTATACACATGTACATATGATTATATTTTATTCTGTACTGACTTTGATACTTGGTAATGATAGAATTACACTCGTGTTGTTCATGCATCTTTGTTGTTTTATCAACCCATTTGTGTCTAGCGTCCCCCAAAAAGGGACATAGGCAAACAGTGTATTTGATAAATAAAAGCTGACGACAATTATTTTACAGCAGATGACGTCATAGTGCTCAATGAATCGTTTATTTACATCAAATAATGTATACAATGTGCACTGCCATTGCACTATACAATGGAGAAAACGTTATTCTTTCCCAATAAACGCGTTTACGCTAAAACTATTATTTGCAGTGCAAACAGTTTGGAGCCAGATCAGACGCCGGGTAACCCGGCGTCTGATCAGGCTCCAAATTGTTTGCCACCAAGATAAACATGAATTATCAGAATTGTCCAAAAGTTGTACTTTTCTACGTTTTAGTGTTTTGCGTTTGCGTACGTTTGCGTTTAAACGGGAAAGAATAACAGATTCTCCACTGTACTATATAGATGTACGGTGCTCATGTAGAACATTTGCACTTACCATGGAATATACTGTATTCTTACCTATTTAAAACGCAGTAAATGCAAATGCAATGCAATTAAAATAAGAAAGTGACAAGTTCTTTCTATTGTTGTAATCCAGTAGGAAACATGTTTGAAGCCTGATCAGAAACCGGATTACTCGGCGTACCATAGATCATACTTCAAACTCTTTGCAATGAAAATAACTGTTTAGCATGAGCACGTTTATCAGTAAAGATTAGTATACCTGCAGTAGACCTCTGGTAGGTATCTACACTATTTCTATAGGACAAGTGCAATCGTCACAGGTACTCTGTATTTATTAACGAGTATACTTGTCGTTAGGTTTGAATGTATTTAGAATGTACTCAACAGAAGATCCATTGACGGTCTTTGAAAAAGGAAGTAGATTAGTTTATCATATTTTATACCATAAACTTAACCTATGTTTAAACATAAATCAGTATGAGAACGTAAACAATAACTTATTAAGTTTTCTTAGATTGTGACAGATTACATCATTGAATATCAATAGGAATTTGACAAGAATTGAAATCTTAACAGAAATTTAGTTCAGTATAGATCTACAGTCAATATTGTATAAGCCGACACAATGAGAAATTAAAAGCATGTGTTTTTTGTCATTTAGTTTAAAATGATACTTATATCTTAGATTAATATTTTGGGAGACACAATACTTCGCGGAATATTGCATTATACAAGATTGGCTGTACACTTTATAGTATAGCCTAGTGAACCCTTTCCCCCATAGAAGCACATTTGAGCGCATTCAGTTTATTCCTCCGCTGAAGAAAATAGTTCCAGTTTATACAGTTATCAATATGTTTCATAGGGAATGTTTTTTTTATTCTAATAAGTGGTAGCTTAAAGCAGGCTGAAAGTAAAGCAGAATGTGCCTTAAGGCACATTCTGCTTTACTTTCAACCTGTTTTAAGTAGTCACCTATTTTCAAAACTAGAAACAGGTTATGCGGTAAAGGGTTAAGAGGACTTTGATGACAAGCAGTGCATATCTTGACGAGACACCGCGTTACGCGGCACCTCGTCAAGGTCTGCACTGTTTATTATGTTCTGTAAATGATCTGCTGTATGGACAACCCTTGCATTTAAGGATGAATGACGTGTTTTTTGCGGTTTACGGGATTGTAAACGCATGCGATTAGCTGTGTACGATAAACTTACCTAGCTAACCTCATGCGTTCACAATCCCGTAAATCGCCAAATAACACGTCGTTTTGCTTATATTTATATTTTCATATGTTTCCCTGTCCTTTACAAAGTGAATCTTGACAAGATTGGTTGTTATGCACATGAATATATCATATACCGGCCAAATAAGTTTGAGAGATGTAATCCTGGATGTAACAGACATTATATCTCTATAATATATGGTATGAAAAGTAGTCCAAAAACATGATTTGGAGTTACATTACAAAATCAGGCTTTTACCCAGTAAACTGTATCTGTCTGCTTAATGAAAACGTGTTGTGTATGAAGTTCTGAACGCATGCATAGGTGATAACGTCTTTATGGCATGCCATAATCGGGAGAAGATTACGTGGTGTCATTTACGTTTTAGAATAACTAATACATTTGTTTGTATGTGATTATTGATGTCACTTTAAATAATATTTTTTGGAGACAGCTGTATTAAAGACGACACCTATCTGACGAAACGATATACAGAGAGGTGTCTTAGCTACAGTCGAACTTCGATATCTCGAACTCGGTTAAATCGAACATACCCGTATTTCAAAGTCAAAACGTGGCTTAGAAATATGGGTATGTTAGACTTAACCGAGCATGAAATAATGCAGTTAATGTGTCGAACTTTTGGATAGTTCGGGTTAAGGGAGTTCGAGATATCGAAGTTCGACTGTATCTATATACGTTACGTTACATGTCGGTGAATATCGAAGTTCGACTGTATCTATATACGTTACGTTACATGTCGGTGAATATCGAAGTTCGACTGTATCTATATACGTTACGTTACATGTCGGTGAATATCGAAGTTCGACTGTATCTATATACGTTACGTTACATGTCGGTGAATATCGACGTTCGACTGTATCTATATACGTTACGTTACATGTCGGTGAATATCGACGTTCGACTGTATCTATATACGTTACGTTACATGTCAGTGAATATCGACGTTCGACTGTATCTATATACGTTACGTTACATGTCAGTGAATATCGAAGTTCGACTGTATCTGTATACGTTACGTTACATGTCGGTGAATATCGAAGTTCGACTGTATCTATATACGCTACGTTACATGTCGGTGAATATCGAAGTTCGACTGTATCTATATACGCTACGTTTCATGTCGGTGAATATCGAAGTTCGACTGTATCTATATACGTTACGTTACATGTCGCTGAATATCGAAGTTCGACTGTATCTATATACGTTACGTTACATGTCGGTGAATATCGACGCTCGACTGCATCTATATAGCTACGTTACATGTCGGTGAATATCGAAGTTCGACTGTATCTATATACGTTACGTTACATGTCGGTGAATATCGACGTTCGACTGTATCTATATAGCTACGTTACATGTCGATGAATATCGAAGTTCGACTGTATCTATATACGTTACGTTACATGTCGGTGAATATCGACGTTCGACTGTATCTATATACGTTACGTTACATGTCGGTGAATATCGACGTTCGACTGTATCTATATAGCTACGTTACATGTCGGTGAATATCGACGTTCGACTGTATCTATATACGCTACGTTACATGTCAGTGAATATCGAAGTTCGACTGTATCTATATACGTTACGTTACATGTCGGTGAATATCGAAGTTCGACTGTATCTATATACGCTACGTTACATGTCGGTGAATATCGACGTTCGACTGTATCTATATAGCTACGTTACATGTCGGTGAATATCGAAGTTCGACTGTATCTATATACGTTACGTTACATGTCGGTGAATATCGAAGTTCGACTGTATCTATATACGCTACGTTACATGTCGGTGAATATCGACGTTCGACTGTATCTATATAGCTACGTTACATGTCGGTGAATATCGACGTTCGACTGTATCTATATACGCTACGTTACAGGTCGCTGAATCTACTTGACTGTGCTGCTATAGTGATTGATTCAAACGTGTGAAACCCAAATGGTCTATTGGCAGTATTAAAACAAAATATTCTAATAAAAGCAAATATGCGACATAATCGTGTATAGGGCATCAAATAAATATGATTGGTATCATCAGGACAAATCACTGACTCTGATTTTTAGATTTTTTTCTCCTCGCTCTTTCTACTTCGACCTACGGCGGAGTAGATCTTCACTCTGATCTTCGCTGCATACATTACATACAGGATTAAAAGATCGCTAGATATGAACAGTTTGGTGGTCAAATGAGCTTAAAAGTTGGCACTGTTTTTGTGCATATCTTGTTTTACCTTCTGCACACGGGTTCGATCTTGGCCGGACTCAATACAGTATTCTTTGAAATGCATTTTTTAACATATTAAATCGTTTTCATGTTGAAGACATCCCTAGATGACCTTTCGATCATAACGCCTTGCCAGACAATTTCCTTGCAATAATCATGGATCTTATGGACACGTCGCTAGCAAAGAACCATTGAAGCTTCTCGTGTGAGACTCTACCTTTATATTTGATAGTTTGGTTAGAAATAACCATTGAAAATCACTAGAGCATGAGTATAATCTGGACCTCACCAGGTAAACTGAGATTGTGCTGCACATGATTCGACAGTTACATTGTCACCTCCAGAAAAATGGGGTGGTGGTCTCTCAATGGCCCGAGGAAAAGTCTTTAAACGTTCACTTGTTTATGCTCGTTTCATAAAACTTCGTACGACAAACGTCACAGTGTCGTAAGTCAGATTATAAAAGACTCAAATATTATTTATTTCTCCTTCTAATCCTTTCTTGTGACATCTTTGGAATTGTCTGAAAAATGCAATGCCAAAGAGATGTCACATAACAGGATAAGATAGAGAAATCAGAAATTAAATGTATTTTAAAGTTTTGACTTACGACCTTTGTTGTCGTACGAAGTTTTACAAAAAAAAATGTATGAAATGGGCCACAACATTAATTTACAAAAGTTGTTTTAGTCCAAATTTGGTTTTCAGTCTCTTTAAAACAGATCTACATAGTACAGTCAATCTTGCATAAAGCGACCACTCGTTTCATTTACATGGAAACCTCAAAGAATATGTAGCCGCTCAAAGCGGGACAGAAACAACAATGCTGCACGCTCTTGGGTCGGCATTATTTCTTATCCTTCGCCGAGCCTCCACATTTATTAAAATCCGCAATTAAATGTAAGCTTAGGGATTCTACCCAAAGAGCCTATATAGCTTCTTAAGAGACAACGTATATTCGAGCGGTGTGCCCTCTAAATGATTTGCTGTTATACGTGGATAGCCTAGGCTTTATAAAAGAGCTTCCGGCTGAGAAAAACACTATTTTGAACTCTCAAAGTAGTCCTTTCTAAAGGGTGTTTCAAACCCATAAGCGATTTTTTCAAAGTATTAAACTTTTTTTCTATTGTTGTTTTTTTGGAAGAGCTGTTTATGATGAATGAAAAAATGAAGAAAAAAATATATGGTGGTGTCCTTTTTTTTAGCTAAAGCGATTTGAAAAAGGTATGTCAAATTTGGATTTTTTTCAAAGTTTACCCATTCAGAGTACAAGCTTCAGTAAAATCTATTTCAAAACAAAACAAACAGTAATTTGGGTTTTGTTTATTTATTTCTTGTCTATGGTGGCATTTTCTCATATAGAATCCAAATTTAGACAAAGCCGGCACCAGGTTTGAACAATATGGATCCTTGAATATCAAAAATATGCTTTTTATAGGGCATGATTTTATTAGATTTTTTATTTTATGAAAAAAAGTAAAAAAGTTTGAAAATGAAATAGTTCTAGTATTAAACTTTTTCTTATATTCTACCAGATGAAAGCCCATGCCAAGGCAGTTCAAAATATGAAAAGAAATTGAAAGGTCAGTGTTGAAACTTTCAGTTATTAAAATAAAAAGAGTTATCTCCCTTTACAAAATTTACAAAAAGTACCATATCGATGATATTTAGAGCTTTATACATTTCACATTTGGTGCCTGTTTTCTCTTAAATTAGTTTTTGTATGAAGAAATACTACCATAGACAGGAAATAAATAACACAAAACCAAATAATCATATTTGGTTTCATTTGAAATGGATTTTATTGAAGCGTTGTGTGAAAAGGACAAAATAAGAAAGAGTGGGTGGGGTAAATTTTTACATGGCCGTAGAGCCAAAAGTTGTTCACCAAAAATGTACACATTTTCTATTTTTATTCATCTGAAAAAGCTCTTCAATACAAAACCATCATAGAGTGTTTTCATATACTTTGAAAAATTCTCAAATTCATGAGTTTCATACACCCTTAACATAATATTTTCATGAACAGAAGAAGCCTAAATGTTTTGAAATCAATGACACTGATCTTTAAGTGACATGAAATTACTTCTTTAACACATTCAACCCTATAGACGAGTATACTCGTCATAAACAAACTGTGTTACAATGCAAACAGTGTATATTCAGATTAGGGGGATATCATTGTTTTTGTTTTGTTTTTTATTCAGCAATAAATCATAAAAAAGCACACCATGTGTGGTCAAAATAAAACTTAACTTAAATGGAATTTGAAACTGCCCATTAATTTTCTCAGGGGTGCGTGAAGTAACTCTTTAAACACCATATAATAACTCATTCACACCTGAAACTTTTAATGGATAATTCCAATTTCAAAATCAGTCTTGTTTTGGTTTTTTTACTTTTAGGGTTGATTTAACAATGCATGTATATTTCAAAATGACAAACAATATATACCCTGAAAAGAGGGCTTCTTAAAGAGCCCTCTGATCTGGGTCTACGCTGTTTGCATTGGACAAGTGTAATCCTCACAGGGACACTGTTTGTAGATGACGAGCATACTCGTCGCTAGGGTCGAATGTGTTAAGTCTCGCTCGCTGTGAATATCATATACAAAAGCCTGATTGCCATTTTTACAGGATTAATGTGACAGATAGTTGCGAACTTGATAAGGACTCGATCAAGTTGACCATGAGCCTGACACTCGCGACTTCACAATTAACAATCAGTTTGAACCCAGCGCAGACGCTGTCTCTGTCTGTATTTATTTATTTTCTCAACTATACTACGGAAGCCTTGTAGGACAATCTTGACTTCCGGCTAGTGACGTATGACTTTTGACTGGTCATTTCTAGTTTTATTAAGAATTTATATATAAATTATATAAATTAGATAACAAATATCATTTATTTGTGTAGACATTGATAGAGAGATTGTATTGTGAGACATTTGAACAAAGTACAGTATATTCAATGACTCATACATTGGTTTCCTAAAGTTGCTAAACAGTCTTTAATAATGAGTAAGAGCTTATTGGCAAGTAACTTACAACTTGTGATTTGTAACTTGATACTTACAACGTGTGACTTAAAAGTGGTGACTAGTGACTTACGACTTGTGACTTAAAACTTGAAACTAATAACTGTTTGTTTTTAAACATTTGAAATTAAGTGTATAAAATAAAAAGAGTAGCATTGGTCCTTAAATTACAATGAGAATCTTCTGGTCTTTCAATAAATCTTAGATCGGAGTATTTTAGTATGAAACTGTATCTTCTAAGGTGAACGACGTAGGTACAATGGTTGTCTTTTTATTTTCAAAATGTATATACTTAATGTCACAAAAAGCAACTCACTCGTCACAATTTTAATTAACCTTTTTAATCACATATCGCACAATACAACCAGAATACCAATGACTATATACAGTGGAGAATCTGTTATTCTTTCCCGTTTAAACGCAAACGTACGCAAACGCAAAGCACTAAAATGTAGAAAAGAACAACTTTTGGACAATTCTAATAGTTCTTGTTTATCTTGGTGGCAAACAGTTTGGAGCCTGATCAGACGCCGGGTTACCCGGCGTCTGATCTGGCTCCAAACTGTTTGCAAGGGCGATAATAGATTTAGCGTAAACGCGTTTATTGGGAAAGAATAACAGATTCTCCACTGTAGTCTGTCATAAAGATCAACGACATGTGATAAAGTATAGATGTCGACCATTTTACACAAATAAATAGCATTTTTCATTAAACATTCTTAATATAAAAGTGTGTGGTCTCTGTTCGCATGTATAAGTAAATTGCGTTTGTTTTTTACTTTTATTGATGTAGCAAATTGCGAACAAACCTAGGCTACAATAGTCTGAGAAGCAAACAGAACAGGCACTGATCAGGTAGCTCCCTGATCCGGATCTAAATTATAAATTGTAAAGGCATGGATATACGTATGCATCAAGTCTATAAAGAATCTGATACCAACCTGTTGTAAAATCATTAGATCATTACTCTCCATTTTCTTTTCCATTTGCAAGTTTTAATAAAAAATGAAAGAAATCTGGACCCGTTGTTACATGTATAAAACTTTAAATGAACTCTTTGCTCAAAACTCAGATTTTTTCTCAGCTCATAACAGTTCAGCAAACATTTTATAATTATATCACTAGTATTTGCATGCCGTATTTCTACTGTAAAAATATATCCAAATCAGGTTACTTAAATAAGTTAAACTATATTTTGTAAAATCTAGAGCATGTTATTGAAAATGAGTTTTGAAAACAGAGTTCGTTTTAAGTTTTATAACCTCGGGCCCAGAATCTGATCTTGATCCATGCTGCTTTAAGTAAAGCTGAAAACTGAATAGAAGAAGCAAGTCACCGTGTCTGCCATTTCTGTCGTTTTACAAATATCGAGAGGATCACGAAGCAGACCTACCAAAATCAGAAGCGGGGTAAATCGACCGTAAATCACGTCCACTTCCAGAAAGTGTACATGTATATCGAAATGGCTACCGATCGGGCAAATCTCATGCTTTTTGTGTCCATACCAGCAATATTGTCTCTGCAAAAAAAACACACACACACACACAATGGTTGCGTTCCATGTGAGGCCTTTCTGTTATATTTGTTAATTTTGTTAGAAAAAAAACTATTGAATGAATATGTCCGGGCCCTAGACTGAATGAGATGGCTATGCCACATTTTGCATGTTGAGTGTCAAAGTTTGAATTCGGTTCATTCTATTGTACTCTGGGTAAGGCAGTAAAGGGGTTAACACATTACCCCATAAATACACCCTTTTACGCATTTAATTTATTCCTCAATGTAAGGAAATAATTCAAATTTACACAGTCATGAATATGAACCAGAAAAATATTTTCTTTATCCTAGCAGATAGTAGCTTACAGCAGGCTGATAGTAAAGCAGAATGCGCCTTAATGCGCATTCTGCTTTACTTTCAACCTGCTTTAAGTGGTCACCTGTCTTCAAAACTAGAAACAGGCTATGGGTTAATGTTAAGTTACCGGTAGGGAACATAACTGTCGTTGTAAAGAATGTTGACTGTACCCCTTTAAACAATATCACTAGCACCTGTCACACCATATCAGTGTCATCTTACATTAATAACGTATTTGCTGAAGTTGTTCGCGTTTCTTGTGTGGTCAGTGTGACTTATCTAGCGTTTGCAGGGCTGCCAATTCTCCTGAGTTTTCCTAAATCTTCGGATATTTTTCTTGTACAAGGTAGCTTAAAGCAGGCTGAAAGTAAAGCAGAATGCGCCATTAGGCGCATTCTGCTTTTCTTCCAGCCTGCTTTAAGCAGCCACGTGTCAACAAAATTAGAAACAGACGATGGGGTAAAGGTACGATTCGTAAAATCGCACTTGAAAAATGCAAATCTTAGGATTTTGTCATGTCAACTTTTGGCAGCCCTGTGTTTGATAGCACTAGATGGCTATCAGCGTATGCACCAGTAGCGTGTTCAGGTATTTGTATCGGAGTCCAACGTCCTTTAGCATGCAAACAACATCTATACGACATCTAACGTTCTTTAATACTCTCCAATAATAATTCGTTGTGCCCCCATGTTTATCTACTTTTCAAGGGTACGAACGTATTATTTACGTATTTACGTATCGGAATAACACACGCAAAAGTGTACTAAATTAATCAACTGAAATGCATCAATTTTACCGTATATGATATAAGTATAGCTGCTAAGATGTAAGCTGCTTTGTTTCATACATTAAGTTTTGGGAAAGGTTTGTTTATTGGAGAGAAACTAGCTCGGTACTGTTAGCTGCAGTTCGTATACATGTACTCATTTGGACGCCAGTTTAGAATTCCTGTTCGCCTTGACACATTATCTCTGAGATGGTTCATGTCGCTGGCCAACGATACCATACAAACAGGTCTTTTTTGTGTAAAGTGTTACGAAAGGTGGCCATCGGTGGGTTCCGATTCGGTAATTGAACACGCTACAGACCGAGTATAGGCTGAACACTCCGTTAGGTCATAGTGGAGAAAATGTTAGCCCTTCTCGTTTAAACCTTAACCTGCGGTAATATCGTCTGCTTCGAAATTGTCGTGTGCAAGATTTGTTAAATCTTGATTTAAATATTTTTTAAACAAAGAAACCTAAAGACGAGTGTCAAGCGGCGTCTGGTCTCGATATTAACTGTTTGCAAAATTCAGTAAAGTCGCGACCAGCAGGGAAAGGGGTAACCTCTCCTCTCTGAAGCTTTCATTTTCGAATTGAGTTAACCAAAGGGGTCAAAACCGTGTTTTACGTTTTAAGGTTTTTTTTGCCAAGGTATTGCAATAGGACAAACAGTACAGACCCTCAGAGGGCTCTTTTATGACCCCCACTCCCCTGATCTGGTGTTCACTGTTTGCATATGACAAGTGACAGGTAAACTGTTTGTAAAGGACGCAAATATGGTGGAATAGGGTTCAACGGATTAACGAAGCTAATAAAATGTAGAGCAGCACTAAATGGGAGACACAGATGGTGTGTTTTGTTTGAGGGGAGTTATTACATAAGGAAAATTAATATCCGTAGAGTACATTAACAAGCAGTTTGAACCCAAATCAGACGGCGCGTAACAAGTTCAAACTGTTTGTCGGTGTTTTTGTCTGTCAAACTACGTAACTTAGAAAAAAACAGCGGAATATAATTTTACTAAGAAGATATTGCAGCAGAGAAAGGGTCGGCTATACAGTGGAGAATATGTTATTCTTTCCCGTTTAAACGCAAACGTACGCAAACGCAAAACACTTAAACGTAGAAAAGTACAACTTTTGGACAATTCTGATAATTCATGTTTATCTTGGGTTACCCGGCGTCTGATCTGGCTCCAAACTGTTTAGTTTAAACCCTAACCCTAACCCTGCACTGCAAATAATAGTTTTAGCGTAAACGCGTTTATTGGGAAGGAATAACGTTTTCTCCACTGTAAATGTCTTGTTTGGGATATCAGCCTCAACCATTGTTGTTAGGAGGAACTCGTTGTTAAGAGGGCCGAAGTAGGGAGAGACCACTGTATATAATGTTAAAATCATCCGAGAGGCCTGATTAGACACCGAGGTACCCGGAGTCTGCTCTGGGTCCAAAATATTTGCAATGGTCATAAACTGGATAAGCATTTTAGCTGCAAATTTCAATATTTTTTCTTTGAAACGGAGGAGAATAAGACAACCTTTTTCCTGCATGCATTCTGGACATTTTTCTAGGGTTACCCGGCGTCTGACCAGACTCCAAACTGATTAAACTTATAGTCAGAAATGTCAAAACGTTTTTCCCCATTTTATTGCAGAGCGTTTGCGGATCGTTTGCGTTTAAACGGGAAAATATCGTCTTCTCCGCTGTATCACAGCTTCGGCTGTTTCGTTCAAAAGGTTGAATTAATTGTCCCTATTTTGAAGAATTTTATGATAGTACCTTTACATAATCTTTGTTTATATTTCGAAATGTAACATCAATTACGAAGCAATGCTGTTTATTATCAGACGACGAGAAACGTGGCGTATGATCTAGATCCAAACTGTTACTTTGAAATCGTGATAAGTAGGATCCTGATTAACCATTTGTCTGTTGATTGCGGCTTGACCGATATTTGGCAGAACAGTTCTGATCTGCCGAGGCTCATAAGTCTTTCCCCAAAATGGCTGCCGTTTTGTTCTCTACTCTAAGCACATGCAAACTTTAAACATCAACCAACTCAAAACGGCAACTCCAACTTACCTGAAACTTTCAGTATTTTGAAATAGACCCGTTTTCTTTCAGAATATGCCGAATTACTCTTGGAATACCCTCATAAAGGGATTGTACATAGGCCTGACTGTAACGATCCCAACTGCAAACAACATGTCTGATAAGCTCATGCTTAATTTTGAGATTCACTGCACGCTTGCACAAGTTAGTTTTCAAAGATTTCCACACATTTTTTATTATATTTAAGTCTGGGCTTCAGGCTGGTCGAACCATTGTCGGCATATTACCGTTCCTTTACCATTCGACGGCGAGTCTAGATTTATGCCGGTTAGCATAGTCATCTTAGGCACTGTAGGGCCTATTTTAGAGTTTTTTAACAATATCTGGCCACAAATGTGTAACTAGAGTTTCAATATATTTCTTTGAATTGATATTACCATCAACTGGTGTCAGGGTTCCAACTTTATCATATGTTTTACAGCACCTGAACACAACAGATGCTTTGCAATATGGGGTGGGGTCGGCATGGTTTTCCGTGGTCTCCGATACCCTCCCACTTCGGATCTTGTTTTCGCAGTTCCCTCACTCTCGAAATCTCTTTTTAAAATTTGAAATGGTAGATCTATCGATGTTTACCGATCGTGAAACTTAGTGGGCACTTTGAGAGTCCTTATTTAAATGACGGATAGTGTTTTTTCTGCTAGTGTGTCAATTCCTTGCGTTTAACACTTGATATGTTACGAAGCAGACGATCGAAACAAATCAATATCATTTGTTTACAAAAAATGAAGAAGTTATCGGTGTTATCATGAAATTCACTGTGTTAAAATTTCAATTTTCATAGTAACTAAACCCCGGCGCTATTAAAGTTTTTCGAACGCGGCCATTTGCGGTACCGATATCGGCGCCATGTTTTGGGGAAAGACTTATGACCCTCGGCTGAGCTATTTGACACCCGTCTTAGTGAGATTTCAGTTAAAAATACATACTACATGTATATACTTTTTTACCAATGTTTTAAGACAATTTCAAAGCAGTATAGATACAGTGGAGAAAACGATATTCTTTCCAAAGAAACGAGTTTGTGTTATTTTTTTATATTTCAAATGCAAAAAGTTTGGAGCCAGATCAGACGCCGGGTATATAACCCGGCGTCTGGTCTGGCTTCAAACTGACTGATTGGCACTCAAATTAAAATGAATAGTTAAAGACTGTCAACAGACTGTAGTTTTCTACGTTTAATTGCGATGCATTTGCATTCCGTATGCGTTTAAACGGTGAAGAATACATGTAATGTTTTCTCTACTGTATAAAGACAAGAGACGGGTCAAGTGATGTGTACCATCCCATAGAAAACAGTATAACACTATCGTGCATTTGCCAGTCAGCTAAGACGCAAGGATACTATACAGTCAGGAACACTCTGTTATCACCATGGAACTAGAACCTTTAAAACAGCGTAAAGAAGAAAACGGACAAGTAGAGTCCGGCGACAAGTGGAGTTCACAAGAGTCGGTAGAAGTCAGTCCGAATGACCGACAGCGATGGGGAAACAGGTTCGAATTTCTTCTGGCAATTATCGGCTACACCGTCGGAATAGGAAGCATTTGGAGATTTCCGGTCCTGTGTGCCAGAAATGGAGGAGGAGCATTTCTCATACCGTTTTTTATCTTTATGTTTATTTGCGGAGGACCACTCTATTACATTGAAGTCTGTCTTGGTCAGTTTAGCGGAAAGGCTGCTGGAGCAGCTTTTGAGTTCTGTCCCCTTCTGAAAGGTAAGGGATTATGTCTAGATGATAAAGTATAAATAAATACAGCGGTAAAGACATTATACCTCCCCGTTTAAACGCATACAAAACGCAAACACAAAGCAATAAATAGTAGAAAATGACAACGGTTCGACAGATTTTACTATTCATGTTGATCTGAGTGACAAACAGTTTGAAGGTTGATCAGACGTCGGGTAACCCGGCGTCTGACTAGGCTATAAACTGTTTGCAGTGGATATAATAGTTTAAGCGTAAACGCGTTAATTGGGAAATAATTACGTTTTCTCCAAGTCTACAGTCGAATATCGATATTTCAAACTCCGTATATTACCCGTTTTTTAAACGATGTCCACGTTTTAACCTTGAAATACGGGTATTTTCGGTTAATAGTGTTTGTTGCAGGCATAATATAATTTTCAGAAAATGAAAATAAAGTGTCGAACTTGATAAACTGATTTCGCTCTAATGTAGTATTTCTGCAATCAAATACCGATTGCTTGAGTTCGTCGAGCATACCCAAGCCACGTTTTAACTTTGAAATACGAGTACTTTTGTCTAAACCCCGGCGCTATTGCCTTACCCTGGGTATATACAATTTTCATTTGCAAACAGTTTTCACCTTGATCAAACGCCGCTTAACGCGGCCTTTTGATCAGGGTCCAAACTGTTTTGACATTCATTACGATATTGCTAAAATAGTTTAACCATTAATGTAAATTGTTTAAAGCAGATGACGTCATGAGCATGGAAGGGTATAAAGCGAGTTCAATGCTCGACCGTACCAAAGTCACCTAAAACATTTTTGAGTATATGGAACAATAAGGTCATTCGAAATTTAATTTGATCTTATTAAAAACAACCCAACTTCGACCTCAACCATTGCAATTCCTTTACTCCATTCGGCACTGAGACGTCAATGGAAAGTTCCAGAGTCCACGTTTTAATTTTACATATAATTGTTTTTACAGTTTATTGCCAAACGGTGAACAGTATAGACCGATCAGAGGGCTCATTTAGAACCCCTCTGACCTAGGTATATATTATCTGCATAGGAAAGATGCACTTATTAAACATGTATATAAACACTGCATCTAGATGACGAGTATACTAGTCGTTAGGACTGAATGACTTTAAACAGTAGACACCCTGTAAAATTAACTGTTTAAAAAGTGCATCCTTTTGAAGGCCTTGTTTTAACTCTTTCCTCCCTGAAACTTTAAATGGACACTTCCAATTTCCATTTTAGTCAAGTCCATTTATGACCTTTAAGGGTTGTTTTTGTCAGTGTTTGGCATTACATGTATGACAAACAGTGAAGACCCTGATCAGAGGGCTCCTTTCGGAGCCCTCTGATCTGGGTCTTCACTGTTTGCACAGGACAATTGTACCATTCACATGTATACTGTTTGAAAAATGACGCCTGTTTGCGGGACTAGGGTTCAAAGGGTTAAGATCAAATGAATTAACCATTTCGCTGTCATTATGACGGATATACCCGTCTACAGTGGAGAAAACGTTATTTCCCAATAAACGCGTTTACGCTAAAACTATTATTTGCAGTGCAAACAGTTTGGAGCCCGGCGTCTGATCAAGCTTCAAACTGTTTGCCACCAATATAAACATGAATTATCAGAATTGTTCAAAAGTTGTACTTAAACGGGAAAGAATAACAGATTCTCCACTGTAACACAGTCGTTGCCGTATTATTGTCTGCCTATAATTTTCGTCTGCTTTATCTTTTAAAATATGGAATTTATTTTGCATTTTTGACTTCGGAATTATTGATACGAGTGAGAAACAGTTTTGATCTTGATCTGACACCGCGTTACGCGGTGTCTGATAAGGATCCAAGCTGTTTGCGAAAGCCAGTGTTGTTTTCAGTGGCAGCGAAATGATTTACTATTTTGACATGCTTGTAAAATTTTGACTTTGTTTCTTATAATTTTTGTTTGCTCTATTTCCACTAGACCAAAACTAGTTAGCATATTACTATGTACGGACCGTTCTTGCTGGTATGGCTAAAATGTAGGTGTTTAAAATGCAAGATAACAAATACTCATTTGTCTTAAAGTGCATTATTTGAAATAAATCAGACAAGGTTTTACAGTGGAGAATCTGTTATTCTTTCCCAATAAACGCGTTTACGCTAAAACTATTATTTCCAGTGCAAACAGTTTGGAGCCAGATCAGACGCCAGGTAACACGGCGTCTGATCAGGCTCCAAACTGTTTGCCACCAAGATAAACATGAATTATCAGAATTGTCCAAAAGTTGTACTTGTCTACGTTTTAGTGTTTTGCGTTTGCGTACGTTTGCGTTTAAACGGGAAAGAATAACAGATTCTCCACTGTATGAGCTTTTAACTCTTTCACCACCATGGAACAAATATACTCATAACATTTGCAAAGAGTATAGACCCAGATCAGATGGCTCCTAGGAGCCCTCTAAACTTGATCTACACTGTTTGCTAATTTAGAGCAGTAGCTATTAAACTACCTACAACTCCAAGGTGACTGATTTAAAATTTGGTCCACAAGATACTTATAACCCACAAAAGTGTTGAAAATGTTAAATGAAGAAAAAACCAATACAAGTATCAGTAAAAACTTTTCAGGTCATATTAAATTGTATATAATCATACAATCAAGCCTCTTGTCTGATTTCCAAAAATCATTTCGGACGTGGAAACAATATACATGTATAACCTGGATGACTCCAACTCGCTCCGGCTCGCATTAGTCGAACTTATCCCTGTTTTGAAGTTAAATCGTATATGTTTTAACATTATAACGGTAGGAGTGCGGTAACAGTGAAGACGACGTTATTATTTCCCAATAACGCGTTTACGTTAAAACGATTAATTCCATTGCAAACAGTTTGGAGCCTGATCAGACGCCGGGTAACCCGGCCTCTGATCAGACTCCAAATTGTTTGCCATTCAGATTAACACGAATAGTCAGAATGGTCGAAAAAGTGTATTATTTTATATTTTATGGCACAGTGTTTGTATTTCGTTTGCGTTCTGGGACAACGGGAAAAACTAACGTCTTCTCCCCTGGACAAGGACGTAGACGTATCTGAAGTATTTCACTTGTGAACGGAATGAAACGCAGCGCACTAAAATGAAGAAAACGATAACTTCCTGAACATGCAATAATCCTTCTAGCCAGAATGACAGATAGTTTGAAGACTGAATCAGACGCCAGGTTACAGTGGAGAAAACGTTATTCTCTCCCAATAAACGCGTTTACGCTAAAACTATTATTTGCAGTGCAAACAGTTGGGAGCCAGATCAGACGCCGGGTAACCCGGCGTCTGATCAGGCTCCAAACTGTTTGCCACGAAGATAAACATGAATTATCAGAACTGTTCAAAAGTTGTACTTTTCTACGTTTTAGTGTTTTGCGTTTGCGTACGTTTGCGTTTAAACAGGAAAGTATAACAGATTCTCCACTGTATCAGGCGTCTTATCTGTCTCCAAACTGTTTGCAATGGATGTGTTAGCATAAAAGTGTATTTTGGGAACGATTAATGTATTTTCCGCTGCTACATGTAAAAGGCGACTGAATGGAAAATTCCCAAATGACCATATCATTGGTGAAGATGTTTATAGGCCCGGCTACTCTATCCAAACAAGAAAGATACAAATGCGAATGTCACCTTTGATAGAAATATAATACTGATACATAATATAGGGTTTCAAAAATGTTTAATTCACCCAAATAGATCTCATTAAGAGTTCAGAAGATAAACTATATGTACCTATACAATGATTACAGCACTGACTTTTATTCAGCCGTTTCAATCGGGGTGCCTACATGTACATGTACATTAATTCAGCTGTTTCACCCGGGGTGGCTAGAGTAAACTACATAAAATTTGATATCTAAATAACCTATCAAAATTTTACTTTAGGTCGTTGAACGGTTACATAGAAAGAAGCTGAGATGCTCGGTGAATATAGGTTAACTCGTATAGTGGAGAAAACGTTATTCTTTCCCGTTTAAACGCAAACACATAACAATAAAATGTATAAAATAACACCTTTTTGGTTACTCTGACTATTCATTTTTGAACGAGGGGCAAACAGTTTGGGTCCTGATCAGACGCCGGGTAACCAAACTGTTTGCCACCAAGATAAACATGAATTATCAGAATTGTCCAAAAGTTGTACTTTTCAACGTTTTAGTTTTTGCGTTTGCGTACGTTTGCGTTTAAACGGGAAAGAATAACAGATTCTCCACTGTATATAGTGGAGAAAACGTTATTCTTTCACGTTTAAACGCAAACACATAGCAATAAAATGTATAAAATAACAACTTTTTGATTACTCTGACTATTCATTTTTGAACGAGGGGCAAACAGTTTGGGTCCTGATCAGACGCCGGGTTACCCGGCGTCTGATCTAGCTCCAATCTGTTTGAAATGGAAATACTAGTTTTAGCGTAATCGCGTTTATTGGGGAAAGAATAACGTTCTCTCCACTGTAGGTTATCTTAATAACTTGTTTTACTTATTCGAGAGAGCTAATTACAGTGGAGAAAACGTTATTCTTTCCCAATAAACGCGTTTACGCTAAAACCATTTTTTGCAGTGCAAACAGTTTGGAGCCAGATCAGACGCCGGGTAACCCGGCGTCTGATCAGGCTCAAAACTGTTTGCCACCAAGATAAACAAGAATTATCAGAATTGTCCAAAAGTTGTTCTTTTCTACGTTTTAGTGTTTTGCGTTTGCGTACGTTTGCGTTTAAACGGGGAAGAATAACAGATTCTCCACTGTACTTAATACATGTACTGAAACTAAAGCAAAAAAAATCTTTTTATTATGATTTTCCTTAGCCATTTACTCCATAACCTGTTTCTAGTTTTAGAAGAATGATACTCACTTAAAGTAGTTAGATACAGTAAAGGAGAATGGGCATTAAGGCGGATTGTGTTTTACATTCAACCTGCCTTAAAAGCTAAGTACTATCTGCTACAGTAGAGAAAACGTTATTCTTTCCCAATAATTGCGTTTACACTAAAACTATCATTTACATTGCAAACAGTTTGGAGCTAGTTTAGACGTCGGGTAACCCGGTATTTGATCAGGCTCCAAAGTGTTTGCCACTCAAATTAAAATAAATAGTCAGATTTGACTTAAAATTGTTATTTTTTGCGTTTAGTTTGCGTGTAAACAGGAAAAATATAATTTCTAAACTTTGTTTTATTGTAATTGAGTTGCGTGAAATTCAAACGGAAAAGAACCACATATTATCAAAAGTAGTATGCATCTCTTCGATGAATAGATATATACGCTAAAATGGGTTTCTATGAAAAGGGGGCTAAACTTGCTATCACTCACTCACTCATTCACTCACTCAACCACTCAATCAACCACTCACTCACTCTCTCATTCACTCATGCACTTATCCTTTGCCTGGCCTTCTCATCGTATAGGGTAACTATGGAGAAGACGTTATTCTTTTCCAAACGAAAGTACATGTATTAATGTTTCATGAAGTTGCAACCAGGTTGGAGTGTGATAAAATGACTAGTTACTCGTCACCTAGTTGCTACTGACTGTTTTCAATTAAGATAAGTAAATCGTAAAATTCTCATAGTCCGCCATTAGTCACGGGTCATTTAATTTTGCGCTTGCATTGCAATGCGTTTTAGAGTACAGTGCTACCTCCCTACAACGGCCGTCCTAACAACGATTCCTTCCTTACAACAATGCTTACCGCTGTTCCTCTATAAAGGCAGTTATGTCTAACGCTTTCACATCTGCAATATTGTCTGCCCCATAGATGATACAAGAAACTTAACCACGATTGTTCCATTATTGTTTCAGCAGGCTTGTTATGTTTTAAAAGCTAATTAGCATCATTTCATTGCATTATGCATTTCTTCAAAAAGGCATACACCTATAAATCATTTTCACTAATAAATGAGACCAATACCGTCTTTATTTCAAGTTGGGACTTGGAAACTCGAATTTAGACTTATGCATATATATATCAATATTAACAGATTCAGTTTTATTGACAATCAGCATACATCGATGCCTTTGGTCATTTACAAAATAGCTTTATCTAATATGACCAAGACAGCCTCATCAAAGTATTTTACATGCATAAATTAGCATAACTACATATAGAATAGAACATTATCACAATACAAGTACACAAATCAAACAAAACATGTACTAAACATATCAAATTACTGCTTTACTTTATGGAGCAGTTAATGCATCGAGGAACTGTTTACGAATAGAAAATGCTTCATTTATATATTTAGCTGTATTAATTATGGTTCGTTTAAGGAAGACATAATTCTTTCAAACTTTTGGATCGACGTCCATGAAGAAAAAGTATGACCTAGACATTTAGAACGAATGCTAGAATACTTTGGGCAACATAATAGAAAATGATATTCAGATTCAACAGCATTACTTGTACAAACTTTACACATACGTTCCTGTCTCGTTTTACCAGCAATTCTACCAGACTCTATTTCTAAACTATGTGATGTTACTCTAAATCTAGTTAACTGTTTGCGTGCCTTTTCATTATCAAGAAAAGATAAGTAGTTTTCATAACAAAATTGTCAAATAAATACGAAAGACTCAAGCAGGAAACGCAACACAAACAATACACCCACCTCTCAAGCAGAACACACACACAGTCATACCATAACAAACACACACACACACACGCACACTCCCATTCCTTCATCTACACACTAAATAGAAAACAACACGCAAGACAAACATAAAGCAAAGTGAACATAGGAGCCCGCCTTGGTACGGTCAGTAGCAATCAATAATTAATTATAAATTAATCATTAAATTTAGAAGTATTATATATCGATGTATTCCATGTTTGTATATATTGATCATGAATTCTTTGCTTAAATATTTTCAGTGCTAAATATTAACACATGAGTATTTATGACCCCACCCTACCCCGCCGCCATTCATAGCGCCTTTAACCCTTTCCCAAATAGAAGCGCCTTTTAGCGAATATGATTTA
Organism: Gari tellinella; assembly: GCA_922989275.2. NCBI lineage: Eukaryota > Metazoa > Mollusca > Bivalvia > Cardiida > Psammobiidae > Gari > Gari tellinella. The sequence continues at coordinate 96,551,635 of OV277856.1, read as the reverse complement.
TTCCTCCGCTGAAGAAAATAGTTCCAATTTAATCAGTCATGAATATCTATTATAGGGAATATGTTTTATATTCAAGCACATGATAGCTTAAAGGCTGAAAGTAAAGCAGAATGCGCCTTAAGGCGCATTCTGCTTTACTTTCAACCTGCTTTAAGAAGTCACCTATATTTAATGATAGAAATAGACTATCAGGTAAAGGCTAAAAGGCTCTTGAGCCGCAGTCAGCCCATGGTATGTTTTTTAGTACCCACACAAGTAAGTTTATTTAAACGTATAGGCAATGCCCTGCTGTGAATATGTTTTAGATTAGGCCAAATAAAAAAAAGACCTTTGTTTCCTATTACATGCCCAAAAAAGTTAGGGACGGACGGTCGGAAAATCTTTTTTTTTTTTTGTAAAACAAACAATAATACATATAACTTTCTGATGAAGTATGAAAATGAAAAATGTATGAATGTATTCTATTGTGCAAAGCCCTGGGCCATACATAAAAAACCTTATAAATATCCAATCAAATTGTTGATTTTTATAAAATTGTCTTAAAAATCTAAACCGGTATGGTTGTTTATAATATTTATACATGTATACCAAGACGGCAAAGTAGTGACTTATATACATGTTTGACAGATAGAATAAATGATGTTTTGCAATGATATGTGCTGTCTGCATGTTTAATGTGTCAATGGTTAACTATCTAGCATATCATATCTTCAAGGAAGCTACTTTATGACAGATTTAGAGCAAATTTCTCTTCGATATTTGTTAAATGATAAAATCTTATTTAAAAATCAATTTTTAGAACACTTAAACGTCTATAACTTAGCTTTTGAAACAATTAAATGGAGAATATCTTCTATAACACGTTCCTCGAAAAACGATTGTCGAACAAATGACCGACATTTGCCAATACAGTTTTCGAAAAGTGAAAAAAAGGTTTAGGGTCGGGGGGAAAAACTAGGGTCGCCCGGGTTACCGGAAACTCAGGTACTTTTTTATTTGGCCTTAGTTTAGTTTTGAACATATTTTAGTAGCTAAACATACAATGAGTATAAAACATTTCATATAAAAAATGATTGGTTCGAAATTGTAATGCTTATAATAATGCTCAACGCTGATACATTTACATAGGTGGAACAAAATGTTATATACAGTGGAGAATCTGTTATTCTTTCCCAATAAACGCGTTTACGCTAAAACTATTATTTGCAGTGCAAACACTAGTGCACTGTAGTTAAACCTCTATATCCAAAATTTACCAGTTGTATTGACTCTTTCACTGCCATCGGCGCCAAAAGGCGACTTTAAAAACAGTTTAAAACCTGAGCAGACGCCGCATAACGTGTCGTCTGACCAGGGTCTAAATTGTTTGAAACTCGTGGAGAATCTGTTATTCTTTCCCGTTTAAACGCAAACGTACGCAAACGCAAAGCACTAAAACATAGAAAAGAACAACTTTTGGACAATTCTGATAATTCTTGTTTATCTTGGTGGCAAACAGTTTGGAGCCTGATCAGACGCCGGGTTACCCGGCGTCTGATCTGGCTCCAAACTGTTTGCACTGCAAATAATAGTTTTAGCGTAAACGCGTTTATTGGGAAAGAATAACAGATTCTCCACTGTATCGATATTTCTTCAATCAAAACAGCAATAAAGCTGATTTTAATGATATTGCAGACGACACTTCCAATGCAGGTGAACTATCGGTGGTAAGAGGGTTAAGCAGACAATAAAGAGTTGAAGTATGTGTTATTAAATGGTTTCACTGACAACTCGCACTGAAAAGCATTAATTTATATGACAGAGGACAACAAACTAATATTCATGTATCAGCATTATCAAGAGCACATTACCAGATGCTACAATAGCATGATAAGATGTGATATACATGCATTTCATTTGCATAATCATGAATATTGATGGGGACTAAAATTAAAATGGTGCACGCACAGAAATCATGTGTACATGTATGTCATTGCCAACGTGCATTTGGCAGGCAAATATACCTTGATGTAAATCTACCTGACTTATCCTGTATCAATGCAACATACAGTTCTTGCATCAGCAAATTGGTAGATTGCTCGGCTTTATACTTATGCGTATTTCAATCATACTTATTAATTGCATACTCTTGAATATTTATGAGGTTTATTCAACACACATCTAAACGTGTACACGTGTTATGACTGATCACTTGATTCGCCCCTTTTATCTCGAATGATTTTCGTTTAAGTGATTATGACATGCGGAAATGTGTCCGGAGCACTATTTCCACCTTGAACAGCACTTTTTATACTATAATGCTTCTTGTTCAGTATTCCTATTGTTCCTAGAGCAAACTTATATTCCATTCCAAACCTAGAGTAGATATGAACATTAGCTAGGGTTAGTATGGTAGCCGTTAAAGTACACAAAAGCTGGAATAATGTTCAGTTTGTGTACATTCTGAAAGATCGTGTAAAAACCGCTAACAAACAAATTTGTGTCGATGATGGCATTCTAGAGGAGATGCACGGTCCGTGTTGCTGCCAAACAGCGTAATACTAAGTTGGTATACAGTCAACTTTCTCTACAACGACACTGCACACAACGCAATATTCAACATCCGATATTAGCCAATTTATACCCAGTGGATTCTTCCATGTTTATATATTGGGATAGTCCATTTTTATCAGTTGACTCAAAGGGATGCCTGGTCAAAATTTTCATTTTGTTTTATATTGAAATTGCTATCAGCAAACAGTGTAGACACTGATCAGGCGCCGCATGATGCGGCGTCTGATCAGAATCTACACTGTTTGCCTATGTCCCATATAGGGATCGTGGGCACAAATGGGTTAAGTAATTTGACACCGAACGAGTATCATTATCGTTCTAGTTACAACCATTTATCATTTTTTTCAGTATTTTCATAAGAACGTCCATTGACAATGTTTTAACGCAAGTAGATAGCTCAGTTAAACTATATTTAATTTTAAATAACAAGAATGAAAAGAATGTCGGGCCGCAGGTTCCTAAAAACATTAGTTACTGTCCTCCCATGAAACATAACTGGTTGCTTGTTGCAGGATACAAAAACATGACAATGCAGAAAACATTTTTTATCCTGCAACAATGCAGAAATCTCAGCATTATTTGCATCGGGAGGTGCATAAATCATTCAGCAGTTGTGTGTCTTTAGCGGTTTCCACAGTGACTATTACTCGTTTGGTGGCAGCTAAACACGTAATTGACTGTGATAGAAATTCGTAAAAAAAATTAATTTCAAATCATAAATGTAGGAAACAGAGATCGTCTTTGGGAAAAGGGTTGAGTGTTTTATCGTCAAAAATACAGTTCGTGTAGTGACCATGTAAGTGTAATATTACGGAGTAATAACCTATCTTTGTTGGTAACCTAACTTGCAAGAGATGATCGCAATAAGAATGTTGAAATTAAACGTGCTAATGTTGTTAATAACGATATTTCTAACCAGATCAGTTATTTAGTGCAGCATTGGAGTTTCTCGAATGATTAAAAGTGTCTCGATTTTTTAGGTTGAATTAGGGTTTTTTGAAAACAGAAAAAATGTAACGTCATTCGAAAGAAACCCATGATTGTCAGAAATGTAAAAGAAAATTCAACATTTTACTCCTAATATTGTTGCAAATAGTGGAACATTTACAGTAAATGTAAATGAAAGTAACACTCAAAACTATATGTCACTACTCGATACTATACAGTGGAGAAGACGTTATTTGTTTCCTAATAAACGCGTTTACGCTAAAACTGTTATTTCTTTTGCAATCAGTTAGGAGCCTGATCAGACGCCGGGTTACCCGGCGTTTGATCAGGCTCAAAACTGTTTTTGACTCAGATTCAAATAAATAGAATTGTCAAAATATTGTCCTTTAATCGATTTTAATGCAATGCGTTTGCGTTTCGTTTGAGTTTAAACCGGAAAGAATAACGTATTCTCCATTGTATGTCATTCATGTTGTAAAAGATAGTCAATATTTTCAAGGTACATTTATTTTCTACATTCACTACATACTGATCGCTTTAAGTGTATTTTTAACATGAAAGAGTAATCGTCTTCCCTACTGAATAAACATATTCCATTCTAGCGACGAGTATACTCGCTCGTCATTAGCAAATCCTATTCCAACAGTGTAAACCCTGATCAAACGGTTCATACGCCCTCTGATCAGGGCTTGTATTGTTTGTTATTTTGCAATGTTTTGTTAAAACCATCATTTGTTAGTCAAAAACGGACTGGTATTAATCGGAAATTGGAATTGTCCAATTAAAGTGTATTAGGGGTAAATTAATTAAAACAACCAGCGTGTTCTGCATCATGTTTTGGTTGATTTGAAATAGCCGTTTTGACATGAGACAACAACACAATTGGGGGGAGGGGGGGGGTTGAAATATATTATTAAACGCAATACTATGATATAAAGCAAATGACCGCTCTTTGAAATTTCTGATGATTTTTTTTCTAACTGGAAAACTGTTTGTACTGGAAACATTATTTAAGTAGAATTATGTACAAACGCATTTATTGGAAAAGTATTAAGCTGCATTGTTTCTTATGTGTACCGAATATTACACGTGAACATGACTCTATGTTTGCTCCTTGTAAAGGTTACACTGGTTTTCGTTCCATCACCTTGCGCTGGAACTCTGTGAGCTGATGTCAAATGCTAATTAACAGTTTACAACAAGCTTTAACTCTGTGGGACAATCTGATTCATTATTACCATGTTGCCGCCAAATTAAGCCGTATTTTTTGCAGCTTTGAAGACAGCATATCGTCTGCTAAACTTTATCGTCTGCAATTTTAAACAAAATTTTGTTTTATTTGCTTAACTATAAAGAAATTTTGATACGAGCTGCCAACGGTTTGCATTCTGATCATACGCCGCTTAACGCTTTACCTCATAGCTTGTTTATAGTTTTGAAGACAGGTGACCACTTAAAGCAGGTTGAAAGTAAAGCAGAATGTGCCTTAAGGCACATTCTGCTTTACTTTCAGCCTGCTTTAAGCTAAAATCTTCTAGGCTATATAAAATATTTGTAATGGTAATTTTTCATGAGGGTATAAACTGGAACTATTTTCTTCAGCGGAGGAATAAACTAAATACGCTAAAAGTCGCTTCTATGGGGGAAAGGGTTAACGCGGCGCCTGATCAGGATTCAAACTGTTTCAACTGTTTTTGCAAAGTCAATCTAAGTTGCCTATGATAGTATAAAGGAAGAAAAAAATTGCATTTTATGTGTTGTCATATCCGGGTTTTTTTCAAAGTGCAAACGTGGCTAACTTTGAAATACGTGTACGTTCGACTTGAGGGTTTTTAAAATAATTAAAAACAGCCATATAATTAGATGTAGGGTATGTTCGACTTATAAGCGATCGATTTATCGAAGTTAAACTGTATCACAGGGAATCATATATTCAGGTTAACATATTAACCCACTGTAGCTTATGCTGGGTGGCCTTGTACAGGACCTTCGCATGTCGATGTTATCTGGTGCTAGTGCAGTGGAATAGACGTTATTCTTTCCCCTTTAAACGCAAACGGAACGCAAGCGCATCGATATAAAACGTAGTGAAGGACACCGTTTAGACAATTTTGACAATTCATGTTTATCAGAGTGGCGAACAGTTTGGAGCCTGATCAGACGCCGGGTAACCCGACGTCTGATCAGGTTCCAGACTGTTTGCAATGGGAATAATAGTTTTAAACCTAAACACGTTTTAGAAAAGAATAACGTCTTCTCTACTGTTGCACGTGAGACAATAAACCATCCCTTTCGATCTACGGAAAATTACTTACATAAGAGAAAAAACATCCCAAAACAATGCAATGTCTGACATACCATTGTTCATGCGTTCACTTTTTGTATATATTTAACCCACATCATAGGATAATCTCGACATCTGCAACAAGTCATCTGCAATAATAATGTATTAAGTTCTTGAGTTTCAAGAACTGAAAAAACAATGTATTTCAACACGAATTTTTGACAGTTTTATTTTTTGCATGATCGGACATCGATTTTGTCGGCGTCTTATCTGGAACCAAACAGTTTTTAAATGTAAATCAAGTAACGCTGATGTAGACTATGATTCATCTTATATCTAGGTTAATTATACGTAATTTGGCAGCCTCTGTAAGGCATGCGTATCATATGCGGTTATTAATCTTATATCAACCTCACTGCCTAACCACGAGTGTAATTATGGTTATTTGCAAAGAGTATGGATTCTGATCAGATGCCGCGTTGCACGGCATCTGGTCAGCATCCAAACTGTTTGACATCATTTTTTTCAATAATTGTAAAGTCGAAACAACCTAAATTACATTTTTACAGAATCAGACGAAAATTGTTTTAAGCGGATGACGTCATACAGTGGAGAATCTGTTATTCTTTCCCGTTTAAACGCAAACGTACGCAAACGCAAAACACTAAAGCGTAAAAAAGTACAACTTTTGGACAATTCTGATAATTCATGTTTATCTTGGTGGCAAACAGTTTGGAGCCTGATCAGACGCCGGGTTACCCGGCGTCTGATCTGGCTCCAAACTGTTTGCACCGCAAATAATAGTTTTAGCGTAAACGTGTTTATTGGGAAAGAATAACGTTTTCTCCACTGTAGTAGTGAAGGGATATATTGTAGGCAGATTGCTTCTGTAGATATTGTCGTACATTGTATGCAGCAAACCTCTATCTTGCTTTTACAGTGGAGAATACGTTATTTTCCCAATAAACGCGTTTACGCTAAACATTATTACGTCCATTGCAAACGGTTTGGAACATGATCAGACGCCGGGTAACCCGGCGTCTGATCAGGCTCCAAACTGTTTGACACAAAGGTTAAAAATATAGTAAAAATGTCTAAAATGTTCTTTTCCCCCATTTTATTGCAATGCATTTGCAATTAAACGTGAACATGTCACCAGTGCAAAACAGTCTGAATCAAGATACGATGCAAAGTAAGTCGGCGTCCTATCTAGGTTCAAACTCTTTAGACCATATTTAACGAATTCGTCCATTTTGTGCCAGATGTTAAATTTTATATGTCAATGCCCAGCGAACCCTTGAGTTATTTAGACCATCATGTAGTTTAAATATGCGTAGCGAACCTTTGAAATATTTAGACTATCATGTAGTTTAAATATGCACAGCGAACCCTTGAAACTTTTAGATCATCGTTTAGTTTAACTCATTACATGTAACCCTTTCACTCTAAATGGCGGCATAAACCGCATTTGCAAACAATTTCTACCCTACGCGGCGTCTGATCAGGATCAAAACTGTTTGACACTTGTTTTAAAATACTATCAGTTATCCTGCCTTAAATCTGACGTTGAAACGGTACTGCAGACAACAATATTGAAGTACAGTGGAGAATCTGTTATTCTTTCCCGTTTAAACGCAAACGTACGCAAACGCAAAACACTAAAGCGTAAAAAAGTACAACTTTTGGACAATTCTGATAATTCATGTTTATCTTGGTGGCAAACAGTTTGGAGCCTGATCAGACGCCGGGTTACCCGGCGTCTGATCTGGCTCCAAACTGTTTGCACTGCAAATAATAGTTTTAGCGTAAACGCGTTTATTGGGAAAGAATGACGTTTTCTCCACTGTACCCTACGCGGCGTCTGATAAGGATCAAAACTGTTTGACACTTGTTTTAAAATACTATCAGTTATCCTGCCTTAAATCTGACTTTGAAACGGTACTGCAGACAACAATATTGAAGTAGTCGACAATAGGGCGGTGAAGGGGTACATGTAAATACCTTACGATAAATTTGATCATGAAAAGGTTAACACCAAGTGACCCTTATATGCTTCCAATGGAAATAGTATACTATAAGTAATACAGTGTTCCCTCACTACGACAACAACCGATGGGAGACAATGAGTGTGCGTTTCAGTCGGAGGGAGTTGTTATAGGGAGGGAAAATTAATACCCTTAGGGTACTTTGTATGCAGTTTAAACCCTTATCAGACGTCCATGGCGCGGTATCTGATCTTAATTCAAACTGTTTGTCACTCTATTTATGTTTCTTATGTCAAAATGTCCAATATATAACTTTGACAAAAAACAGCAGACGACATTTTAAGCAAAAAATATTGCATCAGTGAAAGCGTTAGAGATAATTATTTTGTGTACAGAGACAAACGTTTTTGTAGGGGGGTGTTCAGAGGGCCGTTGTAGAGAGGCAGCACTGTACAGTAGTGCGTTCAAGTACCGTATCGGCGAACAGCAACGTTAACTGATGCAAACAACCCTTATAGTAATATGTATTTAGGCTTTGCCTATGGACGGAAAAAAGCAAAATTATACTATTGAAAACGGAATAGATCTCACCAGTGTTTGATCAGCGCTCTTGTATCAGTTCGTTGTGTATTCCAGATCACACTCGAGGCTACGCCTCTCGTGACTGAGATCTGGATTACACAACCGACTCGAACTTTTATTATATACCTAAATTGTTTGGGACAAGATTTATATGTTGTTAAACCAAATAATCAAATAGATCTATAAGCACCCGTGTATACAATGTTAAAAGTTAAAACTCCTCCGTACACCTATAATGCAATCTGAAACTATTTTTGGAAGTCATATGACCACCAATAATGACGTCATTATTTATATTGATGGCGTATTGGTAATCCGTTATTTTTATCGGTTCGATTGAGAAGTAGATTTTTGCAAATAACGTTCATTTAAGCGTTTCAGGGTATGGATTGAATTGTTTGAAGCTTTGTCCTTTGGAGAAAATCATTTCAAGTGAGTGTTGGGGGTTATTCATGCTTAAAATGGTTTAAAAATAGCACCGAAATCGGGAATTCCGAAACGTCACGCACTTGTAACTCTTCGTAAAAGCCGTGACGTCATCATCCAAGATGTCAGCCCCCATGTTTTGTAGTTGCCTAGTTTTGAGGAAATTATTCACGCGCAAATCAAACACTTTTCAAAGTCTGTCAGTGATTGAAAAAAATTGGAATACCTTTGATTTTATCATGCATTACTTAAGAACGGAAAAAAGGCAAGCCTTTTTTCCGTATAACATCTATAGTTCACCAATACTCTTCAATCATAACTCATTGCGCCCCCATGTTTATTTAATTTTCAAGGGTACGAACGAAATAACACAAGTAAAATTGTACTAATCAACTGAAATGCATCAATTTTACCACATATAAAAATCAGATTTAGCTGCTCAGATGTAAGCTGCTTTGCTTGATACATTAAGTATCGGAAAATGTTGATTTATTGATGAGAAATTAACTCGGGACTGTTCTCTTATTTTTCTAAACTCATTTGGTCTCCATTTTATTTTCCTTGTACGTGTTGGCTAACTACCTCTGAGGCCGTTCGTGCCGTTCGCAATCGATATCGGGCAAACAGTCCGTTTTAGTTAAATTGTTTCGTTTTTTGATGCAATCGATACGGTAACTGAAAGCGCTACATAATGATACATATGTATTCGGAAAGGATAAACGGTCCCAAGTTTAGCATTCAATCAAGATAAAGTATGTTTTAATGTTAAATATCACTACACTGTTACGTTTTTTACCGATAAGCTTTTTGGGTTTTGCAGCGTTATAAAATAAGGAAAATTGCATACAGTGAAGAATACATACATGTAGGAGCTCTCTGATCAGAGTATGCGCTGTTGACTGTCTGCACTATCAGTCATTTTGCAAATCAATGTAAAAACAAAGGATAATAATAAAATTGGAATCTGCAGAAACTGGAAATGTCCATTTAAAGTTTCAAGGATGAATGTGCTAAGGGTTAATACATGTTTATTTTTTTTTATCTACAGTGGAGAATCTGTTATTCTTTCCCGGTAAAACGCAAACGTACGCAAACGCAAAGCACTAAAACGTAGAAAAGAACAACTTTTGGACAATTCTGAAAATTCTTGTTTATCTTGGTGGCAAACAGTTTGGAGCCTGATCAGACGCCGGGTTACCCGGCGTCTGATCTGGCTCCAAACTGTTTGCACTGCACATAATAGTTTTAGCGTAAACGCGTTTATTGGGAAAGAATAACACATTCTCCACTGTATCTACAGTGGAGAAGACGTTAATCTTTCCCAATCAACGCGTTTACGCTAAAGCTATTATTTCCATTACAAACAGTTTTGATCAGCCTCCAAAATGTTTGCTACTCAGATTAAAATAAATCGATAGATATTTCTAAACATTGTAATTTTCGACATTTTACTGCAATGTGTTTGCGTTTCGTTTGCGTTTAAACGGGAAATAATAACGTCTTCTCCACCGTATGTTATGGTACAAATATAAAATGGATGGCGAAGTGAAGATTATAATTATTATATATTAGTTATACTGAACTTATGGAATCAAAGTAAACCAGGGCTGCCATAAGTTGACATGAAAAATCCTAAGATTTCCAAACTTACATTTTTCAAGTGCGATTTTACGAATCAAACCTTTACCCCATCGCCTGTTTCTAGTTTTGTTGACATGTGGCTACTTAAAGCAGACGGAAAGTAAAGCAGAATGCGCCTTAAGGCGCATTCTGCTTTACTTTCAGCCTGCTTTAAGCTACCATGTACTAGAAAAAAATCCGAAGATTTAGGAAAAATCCGGAGAAATGGCAGCCCTGGTGTACACTTTAAACTTTGCATTTGTGGAGGGATATTCGATTGATCGAGGGCGGTAAAGGATAGGGACAGAACAGTTGTTAAAGTCGTAACACTTTTTAAGGAATAAGAGTTTAAAGAGACGTAATTGGTTTTGCATTAAAATTATATGCATCTGTTATGCCAATTACAAATAATTTAGAGACAGATCAGACGCATAGTAATTAAAGTTTTCGTAGTTTTTACACTTGATTTAACCCATTATCCCATAAAAACGCATTTTTACGCCTTTCATTTATTCTTCCTCTAAAGAATCACATTTATACAGCTATGAATATGTATTATAAGAAATATGTTCTGTAACCTGCTTTTAGTGGTCACGTATCTTCAATACCAGAAACAGGCTATGGGGTAATGGGTTAATTGTTTTGCGTCTAGTTTCGTTTAAACAGCATGTAATACATTCTATTACATTATAATGACATGACAACATATTAAAATGTACATGTTAGACAATGCTATCTTTTATTACCTAATTTATATTTGTTTTTTCCATTTCAGGTCTTGGTTTTTTAATGGTACTCATCTCGTTTGACATTCTGTGGTACTATGTGACGATCATGGGATGGATCCAGTACTATCTGGTTCATTCGTTCTTTGCCGAGCTTCCGTGGTCAACATGTGGGAACTGGTGGAACACAGATAACTGCAGAGGTACAGTGGAGAATCTGTTATTCTTTCCCGTTTAAACGCAAACGTACGCAAACGCAAAACACTTAAACGTAGAAAAGTACAACTTTAGGACAATTCTGATAATTTTTTTTTATTTTGGTGGCAATCAGTTTGGACTGCAAATAATAGTTTTAGCGTAAACGCGTTTATTGGGAAAGAATAACGTTTTCTCCACTGTACATACGCGTATAAGAAAAAGTTCGTGTACAGCGGCCCTTCTCTACAACGGCATCCAAAGGGAGACCAAAAGTGTGTGCGTTGTTCGGAGGAAGTCGTTATAGGGAGGGAAATTTGCTTACATTTGTAAACAGATTGAATCAAGATCATACGCCGCGTAACGCGGCGTATGAGCTGGATTCAAGCTGTTTGTCACTAGTCATTAAGTGTTTTTCTGTCAAAATGTCAAAAATGTAACTTTGAGAAAAGCAGCAGATGACAATTTTAAGCAGACGATATTGCAGCAGTGAAAAGGTTTGACATACTTGTCTCGTCTGGGGAACAGCGGCAAGGGTCGTTGTTGGGAGGGATCGTTGTTGGGAGGCCGTTGTGGGGAGGGAGCAATGCAGCAATAAACTGCACGTGTGCTTGTCGTCTAGCACGTTATGGTGCTGTCAAGGTTACAGTGGAGAATCTGTTATTCTTTCCCGTTTAAACGCAAACGTACGCAAACGCAAAACACTAAATCGTAGAAAAGTACAACTTTTGGACAATTCTGATAATTCATGTTTATCTTGGTGGCAAACAGTTTGGAGCCTGATCAGACGCCGGGTTACCCGGCGTCTGATCTGGCTCCAAACTGTTTGCACTGCAAATACTAGTTTTAGCGTTAAAGCGTTTATTGGGAAAGATTAACGTTTTCTCCACTGTAACTACACATTATTTCAATGCATTTTCTGAAATAATCATAAGTGTCGAACAGCTTTGATCCAGATGCGACGCCGAGTTACTCAGAGTTTTATCTGGCACCAAGCTGTTTGCAACAGTTGAACCAATTTCGCCCTCAGCGTTAGAAGATTGATGCATTAGTTACAAAGTTTGGTCATTACTAGATCTACTATGACCTATTTGCTATACGCCGTACAACGTATACTGGGTACTTGCCATGCGTTCCCTCACTGCCTGGTGTATAAAAAGATAAAAACAGCTGATCATTATCAAAAACTCTTGTTAACATACACCAAGATATTTATCTCGGAAATGCATTCATCTTGCATAGCTACAGTGGAGAATACGTTATTCTTTCCCGTTTAATCTCTCGTTATATCCAAATCTCGTTATACCAGGACCATATTCGTTAACTAGAAATAGGGAATAGTTTTTTCTGTTTATTTTTATACTAGTATTTTGTAATGTCAAATTTCGTTATAAATGAGCTTAATGCGCATGCTTATTGCGTAGATCAAGATCAGTCGCAGCGTTCTATCATGATTCAAACAATTGATCAAGTTTTGGTAACAAACAAGATCCGCAATGGAGCATTATGTCTCATAATACAGTGGAGAAAACGTTATTCTTTCCCAATAAACGCGTTTACGCTAAAACTATTATTGGCAGTGCAAACAGTTTAAACGCAAACGTACGCAAACGCAAAACACTTAAACGTAGAAAAGTACAACTTTAGGACAATTCTGATAATTTTTTTTTATTTTGGTGGCAATCAGTTTGGACTGCAAATAATAGTTTTAGCGTAAACGCGTTTATTGGGAAAGAATAACGTTTTCTCCACTGTACATACGCGTATAAGAAAAAGTTCGTGTACAGCGGCCCTTCTCTACAACGGCATCCAAAGGGAGACCAAAAGTGTGTGCGTTGTTCGGAGGAAGTCGTTATAGGGAGGGAAATTTGCTTACATTTGTAAACAGATTGAATCAAGATCATACGCCGCGTAACGCGGCGTATGAGCTGGATTCAAGCTGTTTGTCACTAGTCATTAAGTGTTTTTCTGTCAAAATGTCAAAAATGTAACTTTGAGAAAAGCAGCAGATGACAATTTTAAGCAGACGATATTGCAGCAGTGAAAAGGTTTGACATACTTGTCTCGTCTGGGGAACAGCGGCAAGGGTCGTTGTTGGGAGGGGTCGTTGTTGGGAGGCCGTTGTGGGGAGGGAGCAATGCAGCAATAAACTGCACGTGTGCTTGTCGTCTAGCACGTTATGGTGCTGTCAAGGTTACAGTGGAGAATCTGTTATTCTTTCCCGTTTAAACGCAAACGTACGCAAACGCAAAACACTAAATCGTAGAAAAGTACAACTTTTGGACAATTCTGATAATTCATGTTTATCTTGGTGGCAAACAGTTTGGAGCCTGATCAGACGCCGGGTTACCCGGCGTCTGATCTGGCTCCAAACTGTTTGCACTGCAAATACTAGTTTTAGCGTTAAAGCGTTTATTGGGAAAGATTAACGTTTTCTCCACTGTAACTACACATTATTTCAATGCATTTTCTGAAATAATCATAAGTGTCGAACAGCTTTGATCCAGATGCGACGCCGAGTTACTCAGAGTTTTATCTGGCACCAAGCTGTTTGCAACAGTTGAACCAATTTCGCCCTCAGCGTTAGAAGATTGATGCATTAGTTACAAAGTTTGGTCATTACTAGATCTACTATGACCTATTTGCTATACGCCGTACAACGTATACTGGGTACTTGCCATGCGTTCCCTCACTGCCTGGTGTATAAAAAGATAAAAACAGCTGATCATTATCAAAAACTCTTGTTAACATACACCAAGATATTTATCTCGGAAATGCATTCATCTTGCATAGCTACAGTGGAGAATACGTTATTCTTTCCCGTTTAAACTCAAACGAAACGCAAACGCATTGCATTAAAATCGATAAAAGGACAACATTTTGACAATTCTGACTATTCATTTGAATCTGAGTGACAAACAGTTTGGAGCCTGGTCAGACGCCGGGTAATTCAATAGAAATAACAGTTTAAGCGTAAACGTGTTTATTGGGAAAGAATAACGTCTTCTCCACTGTATACTGTATAGCGGAGAAGGTGCTATTGTTTCACATATAAAACGTGCAGTGCAAACAGTTTGGAGCCAGATCAGACGCCGGGTAACCCGACGTCTGATCAGGCTCCAAACTGTTTGCCACCAAGATAAACATGAATTATCAGAATTGTCCAAAAGTTGTTCTTTTCTACGTTTTAGTGTTTTGCGTTTGCGTACGTTTGCGTTTAAACGGGAAAGAATAACGTTTTCTCCACTGTATTTACTCATGGGCCCGTGAATCTTTTAAGGGAAATTCAAATTTCCTATTAGTTTTTAAACAATAAGGGATGTTTTGTCATAAATTATATTGCAAAGTTGCAAAAAAACACATCCTGTTTGCACAGGACAAGTGTACATTATTTGTTAGCGACAAGTAAGCATTGTAGCAACCGGAATTGCAATAAAAACAGGTTTTGCAATAATTATTGCAAATCCTGTTTTAATTGCAATTCCTGTTGACAGTTCAACAGGTTTTGCAATAACAGGAATTGCAATAAAATTTTGAAATCGCTCAAAAATGTTTTATTCCATTAGATGATCATATATAATTTATATGTTGTGTTCTTTGGTGTTTTGGGATCCTGTGACGAAATTTTATATATTCGTCGGCGCCGGTAAAAAAAATTATTTTTTGAAAATTTCAACAAAATATGACACAGTACTTTACAAAATGTTGTCTTAGATAAGAGTGAATCGTGAACGGGGTTATTGCCACTCCGGTTAACATGATAGAAACAAATTTAATTGTAATAAAAAAATAATCTGCCACTGTTTTATTGCAAATCCTGTTTTTATTGCAATTCCTGTTGACAGTTCAACAGGTTTTGCAATAACAGGAATTGCAATAAAATTTTGAAATCGCTCAAAAATGTTTTACTCCATTATTAGGTGATCATACATAATTGATATTTTGTGTTTTTTGGTGTTTTGGGATCCTGTGACGAAATTTTATATATTCGTCGGTGCCGGTAAAAAAAATTATTTTTTGAAAATTTCAACAAAATATGACACAGTACTTTACAAAATGTTGTCTTAGATAAGAGTGAATCGTGAATGGGGTTATTGTCACTCCGGTTAACATGATAGAAGCAAATTTAATTGCAATAAAAAATAATCTGCCACTGTTTTATTGTTAATCCTGTTTTATTGCAATTCCGGTTGCTACAGAGCATACATTAGGTGCGACCGTTGGATTATAAAGACACTCGTGTCTTCGTATTTTAAATATTTGATTATTTACAGTTGAGAATCTGTTATTCTTTCCCGTTTAAACGCAAACGTACGCAAAGCACTAAAACGTAGAAAAGAACAACTTTTGGACAATTCTGAAAATTCTTGTTTATCTTGGTGGCAAACAGTTTGGAGCCTGATCAGACGCCGGGTTACCCGGCGTCTGATCTGGCTCCAGACTGTTTGCACTGCAAAAAATAGTTTTAGCGTAGACGCGTTTATTGGGAAAGAATAACAGATTCTCCACTGTAATTAAAATAAACAAAATAATAATTGTGTTTTTTCTCGGTATACTGCAGTTGGTCAAACACAAACAGCGGCACTGTCTGTGCTCAACTCAAATGCTTCGGATGTAAATATCACCGTGTATGAAACTGGTACCCCGAACAACACATCACCGGCACTAGAGTTCTGGCTGTAAGTGTCCTTACATGTACAGTGGAGAAAACGTTATTCTTTCCCAATAAACGCGTTTACGCTAAAACTATTATTTGCAGTGCAAACAGTTTGAAGCCAGAACAGACGCCGGGTAACCCGGCGTCTGATCAGGTTCCAAACTGTTTGCCACCAAGATAAACAAGTATTATCAGAATTGTCCAAAAGTTGTACTTTTCTACGTTTTAGTGCTTTGCGTTTGCGTACGTTGTCGTTTAAACGGGAAAGAAAACAGATTCTCCACTGTACATGTATCCCTGTACCCATAGCTTATATATAAATAAATCAGCATCGAAGACAGTACGTTGCTCGAAACAGGATGAAAGTAAAGTAGAATACTCCTTACGAAGAGTTATCTTTTACTTTCAGTCCGCTTTTACAGAGGAGAAAACGTCATTCTTTCCCAATAAACGCGTTTACGCTAAAACTATTATTTGCAGTGCAAACAGTTTGGAGCTCCAAACTGTTTGCCACCAAGATAAACACGAATTATCAGAATTGTCCAAAAAGTGTTCTTTTCTACGTTTTAGTGTTTTGCGTTTGCGTACGCTTGCGTTTAAACGGGAAAGAATAACAGATTCTCCACTGTAGCTACCATCTAATCTAATTTAAGAAATGTTCTCTTTTTATTTGACATGTTAATTACTGTATAAAGTGAAACTATTTTATTTAGTGGATAAATTAATCAAGGGCGTATTCACATTTTGGGTAATGGGGTTATATCGATGTTTCGTCAGGCAAAATGAATGAAATTCAATTTATAGAACCCTTTCACTTTCAATGACGCCATAAAGCGCATTCGCAAACCGTTTTGATCCTGATCAGACGCCGCGTTACATGCCGTCTGATCAGGATCAAAACTGTTTGCCACTTGTTTTGATATAACATAAGTTATACTGCCCTAAATCTAACTTTGAAACGATATTGCAGACAACAATATTGAAGCAGACGGCAATATGGTGGTGAAGGGATAAAAACTCACGATAAATTTGATCATGGAAGGGTTAAACAGGAGAAGTGTTATAGTTCAATGCAGTCATTTGTTGACATATTTTACCCTAGGCACAATGTGCTGCGGAAGTCTGATGGTTTGGAAGATATGGGGTCAGTCCAGTGGCACCTGGCTCTCAGTACCTTTGTAGGTTGGGCTCTTGTAGCGGCAGCTTTGATCAAGGGAGTCAAATCACTCGGAAAGGTATGTAAACAGATCTTTACAGCCAAACTCACTTACAGTGGAGAAAACGTTATTCTTTCCCAATAAACGCGTTTACGCTAAAACTATTATTTGCAGTGCAAACACTTTGGAGCCAGATCAGACGCCGGGTAAGCCGGCGTCTGATCAGGCTCCAAACTGTTTGCCACCAAGATAAACATGAATTATCAGAATTGTCCAAAAGTTGTACTTTTCTACGTTTTAGTGTTTTGCGTTTGCGTACGTTTGCGTTTAAACGGGAAAGAATAACAGATTCTCCACTGAATAGAAGTTATTGGCACTGTCTGATTTCTCTCGTTATATCCAAATCTCGTTATACCAGGACCATATTCGTTAACTAGAAATAGGGAATAGTTTTTTCTGTTTATTTTTATACTAGTATTTTGTAATGTCAAATTTCGTTATAAATGAGCTTAATGCGCATGCTTATTGCATAGATCAAGATCAGTCGCAGCGTTCTATCATGATTCAAACAATTGATCAAGTTTTGGTAACAAACAAGATCCGCAATGGAGCATTATGTCTCATAATACAGTGGAGAAAACGTTATTCTTTCCCAATAAACGCGTTTACGCTAAAACTATTATTGGCAGTGCAAACAGTTTGGAGCCAGATCAGACGCCGGGTAATCTGGCGTCTGATCAGGCCCCAAACTGTTTGCCACCAAGATAAACATGAATTATCAGAATTGTCCAAAAGTTGTACTTTTCTACGTTTTAGTGTTTTGCGTACGTTTGCGTTTAAACGGGAAAGAATAACAGATTCTCCACTGTAGTAACTTATTGATAAATGAGTTAATTCCAAAAGTCGGTAGCCTGTATTGCAGCGAGGAAAGGCGTTATACTTTTCGTTAAATCTTAACAATACAAAAAATGACCTTTCTTTTAAAATGTTGTAAAAACTGTTGGGAGCCTGATCAAGATTTACTCGATATCTGATACATGTGTATGTAACTTTTAACAACTATTATTGCAACTATTTTCAATTGGCATAATTATCTGAACAAAACTTCACCACTGTATATTTGTATTGAAAAAAATACCAATACTCTACCGTATACAGCGAGGAAACAATTATGATTCACCGATAGAACTGGCAACTGAAGGCAATCGCAGTCACAACAATTCCAGGCATGCTCCATTAGTGTCTACCCAATATTCTCTGTTTTCGTCACTATAAAACATGCAAGCATTGCTGAACATGTAATCCTTTGACTGTGGGAATCAACTTTCATTGCCTTGACAAACAGTTCCGATTCTGATTAGACCCCGCGTAACGCGGGGTCTGATCAGACTCCAAACTGTTTTCATCTCCGTAATGTATATCTTCAAACTTATACAAGAAAGAGCCGATTTCATAACCAGAAATATTCAACATTTGATTAATGATATGGTTAAATCAGTGTTTTATCCTTATCATGCTAAGCGTGATTTGGCTATCATTTGCGAACAATTTAGATCATTATCATACCCAACATCCGATCTTGACCCGAAACTGTTTAACACCCACGCGTACTCAGGACCTTTTTAAATTTGGCATAAAGCTTTGTTTAATTAATTCGCGGACGGCTTGACTGGCGTAGATATTTCAGCATGATAAAGATTCAAAGAGTAACAGTAACAAAAACAGTAACACCAGTTGGCGTTGCATCGTGGTTGTCAGAGAAACGCATCGTCAACGTCGTCATATGAGTTGTTTTTATAGCAGACTATTCCCACGACGCAATTGCTGAAATGCGGGCAAATAATGCGATTTTTCTGCACTCAAGGTGTTACAGTGGAGAATCTGTTATTCTTTCTCGTTTAAACGCAAACGTACGCAAACGCAAAACACTAAAACGTAGAAAAGTACAACTTTTGGAACATTCTGATAATTCATGTTTATCTTGGTGGCAAACAGTTTGGAGCCTGATCAGACGCCGGGTTACCCGGCGTCTGATCTGGCTCCAAACTGTTTGCACTGCAAATAATAGTTTTAGCGTAAACGCGTTTATTGGGAAAGAATAACGTTTTCTCCACTGTAATTTGTAATTTCTTTTCCGATTAGATTAGATCCAGATAAGACGCCGTGTGGTTCAGCGTCTTATCTGTATCTAAGCTGTATGACACTTTGTAGACAATCAGGTCTGAAAACTGTTGCAAACAAAAACTTTTATGGACGACACTTAAGTGGCGTGCTGGATCTTGAACTACACCAGGTCTGAGAGCAAGAGCTGTTTTGAACTTGTCGCCTGTCAAACATTGTCAAAATAAAATGTATTTCTAATTGAAGAACACTTAAGACGAATGTTATAAAGTCTAGATACGCCGGTTCTGGGGTCCGTTTCATAAAACTTCGAACGACAAACATGGTCGTAAGTCAAAACTTTACAATACAATTAATTCTGATTTCTCTATCTTATTCTGTCGTGTTACATCTCTGGAATCGTCTTTTCAAGACAATTTTAAAGGGATGTCACAAGACAAAATTAGATTGAGAAATGAATAATAATTGAGACTTTTATAATCTGACTTACGACAACATATTTCGTACGAAGTTTTATGAAACGGGCCCCAGGTCCGGATCCAGATGTTTTTGCAAATGGCTTGATCTGTATTACAGGGGTAATAATGTAACATGTTACATGTAAATTGTGTTCAACTAATAACATAATCTACGAAATTAAATTGTCATTGAGTGCATATTCACTCTAAGCCATCCTGTATTATCAATGAACATACGTATAACACATAAAAACTACATTTTACCAGGGAGGCATCAGTATTTCAACAGGTAATAATAAATTATAGACGTTAGTAATTAATTGAGAGTATCAATAACAACGCTCGCGTAGGCAAAACTCCCGTGACTTCATTGAAGTGCTCTGTTACATAATAAAGGCTGGAAAAAAGTCTACATTTTCTATTTATCTAGTACCACCGTGTAAAAAGTAAACTTGCGCACATACTACATAATATGAAAGAAAATATTCTACCTAGCCTAGATTGATTTTGCTAGAAATTGAAAAACAAACATATTTTTTTACACGCTTTAATAACCCTTTCATTGCGGAAATCGCACAAAATGGTCGTTGCAGACAGTTTTGATCCATGCCCCGTGTTCACGGCGTCCGATTTAAGCTGTTGACCAATCGTATCGTCGATATTTCTTAAGTCATACTACCTTACATATAACTTTGAAATGATATTGCATACCACAATATTGAAATAGACGACAATATGGCGTTAACTATGACGCTGGAAGGGTCTTTACGATAAACGAGATGATTTTGATTTTAGTATTGTAAATTATCCTCATCTAGATGGCGATGTTCCCCGTTCCACATCTTACGGGGTTTATATTTCACAACTTATTCGCTTTGCTAGGGCCTGTACCTCTGTTGAGGACTTCCACACTCGTAATAAAACTTTTACTCAAAAGCTTCTTAAACAGGGGTACAGATTTCATAAACTTCGTAAAACATTTTCTAAATTCTTTTATAGAAATCTTCCTCTCATTAACAAGTATAAATGTAACTTAAAGTCTTTTCTGCGGCAAGGTATTTCACATCCGGAGTTTTATGGTGATGTGATTTACAGACTTCGTAAGAACCTGGACCCTTCCATGTCTTACAGTTACTCGTAACTACAGACTAGTCGCTTGAGTACAATTTGACCGTTGCCATAGTGGGTTATTTTTAACACGGGCTTGAATGTTTAATTCTTTCCCATGTTACTAATGATCTTGTCATAGAATTTTTGTTAAATGTTTTACATGTATTTACTTACTGTGCTGGCGGTCTTTTTGATTGTGAGGTTGTGGAACAGGGTTTATATTTTATGTACACTGTTCGTCTTTATAGGTGAATATAGGAGATAAGTGTGAGGTTGGGCGCCCCTAAGCCCAGGTTTAACCCCCCAGTGGTAGTTAATGATTAATTTATAATTAATTATTGATTGCTACTGACCGTACCAAGGCGGGCTCCTATGTTCACTTTGCTTTATGTTTGTCTTGCGTGTTGTTTTCTATTTAGTGTGAAGATGAAGGAATGGGAGTGTGCGTGTGTGTGTTTGTTATGGTATGAATGTGTGTGTGTTCTGCTTGAGAGGTGGGTGTATTGTTTGTGTTGAGTTTCCTGCTTGAGTCTTTCGTATTTATTTAACCAACTTTTCTGTCATACATTTCGGTCTGCTTTTGATATGCTGTATGCAATATTTCTCATACTTCTTATTTGCGATCAATATTTTGGATTTGACCAGACGTCGCAGTACTTTGCTCTGATCTTGATCCAAGCTGTTTGCAAATGAAAGTCAACGCGCTTAAGCTGGGAATAACTCGTGCTTAGGCGGGGAATAAACATCATCAGCTAAAAAGCCTGTGCCTATATGATGTTTTGAAATGAAGGAATCTTAGTTCCTTAATAAAAGGTTCTCTAAAAAAACAATGCATATTGTTTGTTTAAGCCTTGTCTAATTATACCGTAAAACCTCTTTATTACGCCCACTAAAACGAAGTCTAATTGAGAGAAAAAGACAGGTGAGAGCTCAAGCAAGGTGACAGTAAAATAGAAAGCCCCTAAAAGAGCTTTCTGTTTAATGTCACATTGTTTAAAGCATTCATATGTCTTAAACAACTACAGTGGAGAATCTGTTATTCTTTCCCGTTTGAACGCAAACGTACGCAAGCGCAAAACACTAAAACGTAGAAAAGTACAACTTTTGGACAATTCTGATAATTCATGTTTATCTTGGTGGTTAACAGTTTGGAGCCTGATCAGACGCCGGGTTACCCGGCGTCTGATCTGGCTGCAAATAATAGTTTTAGCGTAAACGCGTTTATTGGGAAAGAATAACGTTTTCTCTACTGTAATAATTTACATAATTTAGTGTTCGTACTAGAAATTTGACTATTTTTGGAATACAGCGAATATGAAAATATTTACAATGGGTGATTGGGGGCGGCAACGTCGTTCTTTCTCAGTAAATCATCTTTCTGCTAAAACAATTCATTACTGGTAATTTTGAGTCTGATTGGACGCCGAGAACTCGTAACCAATTTCAAAATAAACTTCTCTCTTAACACATTCATAAGCAAGTGACTTTCTTCCTTTTACTAAGCTTGGTTTACCACAAATGCACCTGTCTACACATTTAATTCATTCCTTCATTGTGAAGACAATGGTTTCACTTCATACAGTCAAGACTATTAAAATTTTGCTCTAAGAAGGTTTTTCTATATCCTAGATACCATTAGGGATTACCAGGGACCAATACCACTGATCACACTGTAGAAGTAGAGTTGTAGCACATTTTGGATTATAATGTTTCTTGCTTGAGTGATATATTTATCAACTCTAACGATTGCATACGCGCTATTACTGAATTAAACCGCTTGGAAAACAGTACATAGACTTAATTAATCTGAATCCTGCTAGCGCCCAAGGTAATGTATCCCGCAAAATGCCCCGTAAAATCCGTTTAGTAGACATTGTATCGTCTTCTACAATACCATAATGTTATGGATTTTTTCAATTAAATACAGAATTTGTGTACAGTTCCCGAACTAGAACTAGGAAAAAAAAATGAAGAGCGAAGTTACCATTTTTATATATATGAACATGTAATCATACAGTGGAGAATCTGTTATTCTTTCCCAATACACGCGTTTTCGCTAAAACTATTATTTTCAGTGCAAACAGTTTGGAGCCACATCAGACGCCGGGTAACCCGGCGTCTGATCAGGCTGCAAACTTTTTGCCACCATGATAAACATTTTTAGCGCTTTGCGTTTGCGTTCGTTTGCGTTGGGAAAGAATAACAGATTCTCCACTGTAATCATATACATGTACGATAACTCGACCTGTTCATCTACTTGGGTTCAGATGGTTTGCAAATTCGACTTCCGTCGCCGATATCGGTGAAAAAGCTAACAATTCTTGGTGATGTAGTAAGGGCGCTCCATATCATGTACAATGGCCCTCCGAACAATGGTTCCTTCCTTACAACAATGCTGGTTGCTGTTCCCCAAACAAGATATTAATGTCAAACACGTTCATTGCTTAAAATTGTCGGCTGCTTTTGGGTTTTTTCTCAAAGTTACTTTTTTACATTTTGACAGAAAAAAGCAACCCATAACGATGAATGACAAAAACAACTTGAATACAGATCAGATGCCGCATTATACGGCGTCTGATCTGGATTCAAGCTCTTTTTAAGTGTAAGCCAAGTCGTACTCAGCTATCTAAGGGTATATTTGCCCTCCCTACAGTGGAGAAAACGTTATTCTTTTCCAATAAACGCGTTTACGCTAAAACTATTATTTGCAGTGCAAACAGTTTGGAGCCAAATCAGACGCCGGGTAACCCGGCGTCTGATCAGGCTTCAAACTGTTTGCCACCAAGATAAACATGAATTATCAGAATTGTCCAAAAGTTGTACTTTTTTACGTTTTAGTGTTTTGCGTTTGCGTACGTTTGCGTTCAAACGGGAAAGAATAACAGGTTCTCCACTGTATATCAACTCTCTCCAAACAGTACACATAACCTTGTCTCCTATTGAATGTTGCTGTGGAGAGGGAGCTCTTTAGTCGAATGACGTGTACAAACTGCAATGCATTTTTAACTGACATAATCTTAAAAATTAGTTATTGTTTAACCCTTCCACACACAGAAGTAAATTTTGACACCTTAACCCTTTCACCGCCAAAATCGCCTAAAGTCGAATTTGCAAACAGTTTTGATCCTGATCAGACGCCGCGTGACGCGGCGTCTGATCAGGATCAAAACTGTTTGACACCCGTTTCGATATTTCTTATGTCATACTCTCTTAATTCTTACTTTGAAATGAAAATGCAGACTATAATATTGAAGCAGACGACACAATAACGGTGTAGGGGTAAACAAACTCAAAAATAATTTGGCGGTGAAAGAGTTAACCTATTCCTCATAGAAACTCCAGTTTTATGATATACATGTACCATGTCCTGATACAGAAAAGTAGAAAACGCTCAATACAGTGGAGAATCTGTTATTCTTTCCCGTTTAAACGCAAACGTACGCAAACGCAAAACACTAAAACGTAGAAAAGAACAACTTTTGGAGAATTCTGATAATTCTTGTTTATCTTGGTGGCAAACAGTTTGGAGCCTGATCAGACGCCGGGTTACCCGGCGTCTGCTCTGGCTCCAAACTGTTTGCACTGCAAATAATAGTTTTAGCGTAAACGCGTTTATTGGGAAAGAATAACGTTTTCTCCACTGTACATGTACTTATTCAGTTGTCATTCAACGGACACATTCTATGCAAAACATACTTAAGGTTGGAAAACATCTTGTTCAAATCTTCTTCATGCGATGCACATTATTTAAAAACACCAATGTACTAGAAACATCATCAATGTAATGTTACAAATGGATCCTAACTGTTTTTAACCTCGACATGTATTACAACTTTGCCTCCAGAATGCAAAGAGTCAACGGGGATTTATTAAGCTATGGGTGATAATCAAGTTGCGTAAAACGTATCATACGGTCATATCATTAATTCTACAGGTTGTTTACGTGACAGCTCTCGCCCCCTATGTGTTGCTGACGATACTACTTGTTCGCGGACTGACGCTAGATGGCGCTATCGACGGTGTGCTTTGGTACATCACCCCTGACTTTGTGAAGTTGGCGTCGCCGCAGGTATGAATCTTGAAACATTGTTTTAGCGTTGGCAGTCATACTAATAGGGCAATGACTGCATGTATCAGGCTAGTTTTTAACCCATTTATGCCTGTAAGTTGCAATGAACGTTACCTTTGTGTGTGTTGAATAATTTTATAATAGATGTACAATGGTCTTCTACAGACACTTACATTTTTCATACAGAAGATCATATCATATGAAGCAATGTATACGTTAATAAGACGCCGCAGTTGGTGGCGTCTTATTAGGATATATTCTCAGGTCTCCAAATAAGAGGGAGAACACTGAACAAATCCAATCGTTTCTCATTCATTTCAGCACCAAATCCTATGGTGTAAGTACTCATTAGAATCGTCTCGAAGAAATTCTAATGAGTAGTAACGCCATAGAGTTTCATGCATAGATACTGTTTTTCATTTTTAAGATACCCCCTTATTAGGAGCTCTCTGTTCTCTTATGTCTACCTTGTTGGTGATAGGCATAAATGGGTTAATGTTTCACCTTGTTCATTTGTTCACAGAGAGGAAAGACGTTTTCATTTCCTGTTCGAGCGACCCTAAATACAAACGCAATGCATTAACATGTGAAAAGATAGCGTGTTTTTAAACTGTATATCATTTATTTCAATAAGAGTGACGAGCAGTTTGAAATATGATCAGATACCGATATACTAGGTGTCAAATGTTGTTCCAACTGTTTGAACTGGATACCGTTATCTTGTCGCGGACGCGTTCATTAGGAAAGAAAATACGTTTTTCCTACTGGATGTAATAGTTTCAGAACCAGTTTACGCATCTACGTTGCTATTAAATTTAAGGAATTAAATCCTTAAAAAGATCGGATACATGCCGATCAATATCAGTGCTCTATATAGAATAATCTGCCAGTCACGTCAACTAACAGGTTGTACCGAACATTGCTTGAACAAGGACCGTCAGTGGACGAAAATGGTCGATCACACTACCAGGGCTGCCATTTCTCCGGATTTTTCCTAAATCTTCGAATTTTTTCAAATACATGGTAGCTTAAAGCAGGCTGAAAGTAAAGCAGAATTCGCCTTAAGGCGCATTCTACTTTACGTCCAGCCTGCTTTTAGTAGTCACATGTCAACAAAGCTAGCAACAGGCTATGTGGTAAAGGTACGACAAGTAAAATCGCACTTGAAAAATGGAAATCTTGAAATCTTTTTGACTTGTATTACAATGTTTATTGTTAAATGATTTTTAACATGAAATGGCCGTTACAATGAACAGTGATGAAGAAATGTAAAACGACAAATACCTTTTATCACATCGGAAGCAACATGTCAACCTCTGGATTAAGTCTTCCAATATGCCCTCCACTTTTAATTTTGGGTAGAAAAGCAAGTAGAGTTATTATGCCATTTAAGTCCCGCTTTTGAAGTAGTTCAGGATTCAAGGTTATAAAGACTTTGAGTTCAATCTGAGATCGTTCTCAATCATTTGATTCGTCAGATTTGAGCAAAAGAACGGTCTAAGACTAAACTCAACCACTTCATAACCTTGAAACCATGAGATAATTCTTTGGTACAGCCCGTTTCAAATATTTGGTATTTAAAATGTGTCATTGCCAAGGTATTCAAGAAAATCAAATACATGTACATGTATATACAGGACTCTTCTCTACTACAACGCCCACTGGGAGACAATATTTACATAGGATATTTTTTTCTAATGTAAATTCTTTAGATATTTGATAAGGAAAATCTGAGTTTAGTTCTACTTGAGTAAATTGATATAGCTGATTCATCTTGCTAAAGGTAACTAATTGAAACTTTATGAATGTCCAAATTTAAGTTAGCATACGCTGCTACATGTAATGCCGTTTGGCCAATGTCGGGCAATATCGGTACTCTACGAAGTGCAGGGCTGCCATAAGTTGACATGAAAAATCCTAAGATTTCAAGATTTCCATTTTTCAAGGCGCATTCTGCTTTACTTCCAGCCTGCTTTTAGTAGTCACATGTCAACAAAGCTAGCAACAGGCTATGTGGTAAAGGTACGACAAGTAAAATCGCACTTGAAAAATGAAAATCTTGCTCAAATCTGACAAATCAAATGATTGAGAACGATCTCAGATTTAACTGAAAGTCTTTATAACCTTGAATCCTGAACTACTTCAAAAGCGGGACTTAAATGGCATAATAACTCTACTTGCTTTTCTACCCAAAATTAAAAGTGGAGGGCATATTGGAAGACTTAATCCAGAGTTTGACTGGTGCTTCCGATGTGATAAAAGGTATTTGTCGTTTTACATTTCTTCATCACTGTTCATTGTAACGGCCATTTCATGTTAAAAATCATTTAACAATAAACATTGTAATACAAGTCGAAAAGTTTGTTGGCCAGACCTAGCGGTCCTTGAATACATTTGTTCAAAGTAAGTCCCCGACATCAGGACGTGTGTGTTTTAAACACACCAAAACATAATCAACATAATCAACTGTTTAACGTCGCATTACCGTCAACACAAAACACAAACGGCAATACGGGACATTGGTAAGAAACACATGTTGCTGTTATATTGTTCTAAAAGTACAGTAAACCCTCTCTATTACGACCACTAAACGAAGGATAATTGATTGTATCTTGATGTTTATAGTTTAAACATATTTTATTTCAATTACATACATGAAATGGAGTAGGCTAGGGCTACAACTTAGAAGACAGGTGACAGCTTATAACAATGTGACAGAAAATATATTTCTACTTGACTGTCACACTACTTTACGCAGTCACCTGTCGTTAAAAACATATAACTTATGCAATTTAGTAGTTGCAATAGAAATAGAAGTTTACTGTATATATTGTTTTCATATTATACATGTACACATGTTGAAGATACCATTTTTTAAAGCTATTTATTATTTTGTGTACTCTTAAGGGTGCACTAAATATTTGCTTAAACCCTTCTCCCAAAGCTTATTTCAAATACTGAAGACATGTGCCATGGAAGCTTAAAGCAGGACGTTTTGCTTTACGGTACATCTGCTTCAAGCATTTTGACACCTTCACTGCCGTTCCTCGAATACAATTGTTATTTGCAAATTGTTTGGACCCATATCAGACGCCGCCTGCACGACGCCTGATCATGGTCTAAAAACTGTTTTACGCTCAGTGAAGACAATTTTAAGTAAAATACCTAAAATCTAGATTTAACTAAATATCAATAGACGACAAATGTTTAAAGCAGAGTAGGTCATGGTAATGCATGGATAAACATGTTGACCAATGAAGGATATTCAGGTGCACCAGCAGGCGCATACCGGTATATTGGGAGAAGGTTTAAGAAAAATTCAACTTTATTATGATATTAAGTTATATTCTGACGTTTAAAGTCATTCTTTTCTAAGACAGAATGTGAAAATAGACATATCTCTTATACGACTTTTGTTTGAATGTGCCTTTTTCACAGGTGTCGAAGTTTTACAGAGCGCCGCAACTTCGGCCCGGTGACTCTGTCGACAATGGTCCACAGTAAGACTTACTATGTAGTAACAATTATTAGTTATAAACTTCTTAACAATGGGGATTTTAAATTTAAGTCTGTGTTGGAAACAGTTTGGAGCCTGATCAAACGCCTGATAGCGCGGCGACTGAGCTGGCCCCGAGCTGCTTGCAATGAAACAACGATATGTAAGCATACAGTGGAGAATGTGTTATTCTTTCCCAATAAACGCGTTTACGCTAAAACTATTATTTGCAGTGCAAACAGTTTGAAGCCAGATCAGACGCTGGGTAACCCGGCGTCTGATCAGGCTCCAAACTGTTTGCCACCAAGATAAACATGAATTATCAGAATTGTCCAAAAGTTGTACTTTTCTACGATTTAGTGTTTTGCGTTTGCGTACGTTTGCGTTTAAATGGGAAAGAATAACAGATTCTCCACTGTAAATGTATGCGTTTATTGTGAAAGAATGACGTCTGCTCCACTGTATGAGTGTCTTCGTTACGATTGACTTCATTGTCTGAACAACAGGGATATTTAGCATACTCTGCAGATGTACAGTATAGACATTATTTTTCCTTTATAAAAGAAATGAAACGCAAACGGAATACCAAAAAAATCAGAAAAAGACAATTTCTTGACAATGTTGACCATTGTTTACAATCTAAGTGGCAAAACGTCTGGACAAATGGCGTCGTAAGTCAGATTCTAGATTCTCAATTATTATTTTTTTCTACATCTAATCCTGTCTTGTGATACCTCTTTGGAATCTCAACAAAACATGATTAGATGGAGAAATAAGAAATTAGATGTGTTTTTAAGTTTTGACTTACGACCGTTTTTGTCGAACGACGTTTTGTTAGACGGCCTCCTGGAACCTTATGTACCTGGTGTCTGATTTTGCTCCAAGCTATTTGATATGGAAATACTTTAGCGTAAAAACATTTATTGAGAAAGAATAACGTCTTTTTACTGTGTATGCAAACTTCCTTCAATGGCAGAAATAATTATAGTAGAACGTTCTGCCTGGTTTCAAATATTGTTTGCCCTGGGCATAATTAGTATAATAAACGCGCGTTTGTTGTTAAGGAATAAAACACTTGCTCCTCTTCTCAGTATGACCAAGTTCCTTTACCTTAACTAAGATACTATGGAGATGACATTCATTTTTCCCGTTTAAAGGAAACTAAACGAAGCCGGAAGCTACTACAATTTACATAATGGTAAATGTAAACATTGACACTTATTTTTAATTTAGAGGCAAATGGTTTGGAGCCTGACTAGACGCTGGGTTTCAAAGTGTCTGACTTGGCCACGCACTGTTTGCTATGGAAATAGTAGTTTTAGTATAAACGCATTTATTGAAGGAGGATACAATGTAACGTCTCCTCACTGTAACTTTAATTGTTGAAAAGCATTTCGATCCAAATGATACAGAGGAGAAGACGTTACTGTAAAACCAGTTTTATTCACGAAAATATAATTTACGCGTTAATTCGCGATTGTCTCTAGTTTTGAAAATAGGCGACATCTTAAAGCAGGTTAAAAGAAAGGCAGAATGTGCCTGAAGGCACATTCTGCTTTACTTTCAACCTGCTTTAAGCTACCGCCTGCTAGAAATAGTGCATGATGTTGCGTATTAAAACAAAATGGCATTACGCGAAATATTCATGACGCGAAAAATACCTGTTTTACAGTTTGTTTTCTTTTCCGTTTAAACGCACATGAAACGCAATGCAGTAATACGTAGAAAAATAAAACTTGTCGATTCAGACGGGTTACCCGGCAACTGATCTGGCTTCAAACTGTTTGCACTACAAATAATAGTTACAGCTGCATAAACGCGTTTATTGGGAAAGAATAATGTGTTCTCCACAGTATACAGAGCAACCCTGAGTCCCATCCTGATTTAATGACATTGTACAGTGGAGAATATGTTATTCTTTCCCGTTTAAACGCAAACGTACGCAAACGCAAAACACTAAAACGTAGAAAAGTACAACTTTGGGACAATTCTGATCATTCATGTTTATCTTGGTGGCAAAAGTTTGGAACCTGATCAGACGCCGGGTTACCCGGCGTCTGATCTGGCTCCAAACTGTTTGCAATGCAAATAATAGTTTTAGCGTAAACGCGTTTATTGGGAAATAATAACGTTTTCTCCACTGTATGTTACACTCTACTAAATTTTTTCTGAACTAGAGTTAGGTGTTTTTGTAAACGACCACTAGCTTCTGTAACATTAAAACACCTTTTAGATAGATGATTGCTTAATGAAGGATGAAAATAATGCAGAATACCCCGTTTCTGCATTATATTTATCCTGCATTAAGCAACCACCTGAATTTAAGACTACAATAGGTACATGTATTCTGTTGAATGGTTAATACAGTGGAGAAAACGTTATTCTTTCCCAATAAACGCGTTTACGCTAAAACTATTATTTGCAGTGCAAACAGTTTGGAGCCAGATCAGACGCCGGGTAACCCGGCGTCTGACCAGGCTCCAAACTGTTTGCCACCAAGATAAACAAGAATTATCAGAATTGTCCAAAAGTTGTTCTTTTCTACGTTTTAGTGCTTTGCGTTTGCGCTCGTTTGCGTTTAAACGGGAAAGAATAACAGATTCTCCACTGTATCTGGAGTCCTGTCTTTGAAAAGTATACATAAACATATACAGTCAAACCTGTATAAAGCTGCAACTCATTTCAATTCCC
The DNA here is from genome assembly GCA_922989275.2 of Gari tellinella. Classification (NCBI taxonomy): domain Eukaryota; kingdom Metazoa; phylum Mollusca; class Bivalvia; order Cardiida; family Psammobiidae; genus Gari; species Gari tellinella. The sequence continues at coordinate 96,520,558 of OV277856.1, read as the reverse complement.
ATAATAAGTCTCTGGTACAGTTTATTGCTTAGTGCGGGGTAAATACAATGCAGAACGTTCCTATATGAGCTCCATAATATCCTTTCCTGTCTATGTTACTGTCACATTTTCTCATCAATAAGAGCCAATATTAACCCTTTCAACCCTAAATATCTCTTGTGGGTATTTATAGACCTTTTTGACTCTTCAAGTACTGGTATTTTGAACCAGTCTACTGTTGTATGTTTGACATGACAACGAAACCAATGAAAATATCAAACAGTGCAGACCCTGATCAGAGGGCTCCAACAGGAGCTCTCTGATCAGGGTATACACTGTTTGCATATGTAATCAGTAATCTCTACAGAGGGCTGTAGGGTTAAAATGGTTGATGTGTGGTGCGTATACATGTATAGAGGAGAAGGTAGGGGTGTCTCAATGTGCATTTGTGGAGAAAATTATCAGTGGTAGGTTTGGACCCACGTCCTTAGAAAAACGCTGATTCCGCATATTTTCCGTCTTCAAATACAACATTAATCACAAGATATCACATTAAAAGGGGTCAGAATAGAAGTGTGTATTGCATAAAAAAACTGACATATTTCCTTCACCTTCTCCCTCCATTTACAAATGTATTCTTACACATGTGCGTTCATCGAGTATGCTGGGTTGTAAAAGCAACTGCACCTTGCAAATTGGCGACCGTTTATGGTCCAACATGTTTTTCAATCAATGGTGTATATTTGGTAAAACTGATTTAAATTAAATTTGGAGAAATAAAAGCAGTGGAAACATTTAAGTGACACAATCCGGAGAAAAACGTCAAAAGACGCCCTCGTGCAGACGGTTTAACAGCAGTTGAAACGACTGACAACCACGTTCGGTCTCACATATCTAAATGAATATCAGGCGTTTATAAATATACGAAAATTAACAAGTTCATGGTCAAATTTATCGCGAGAATTTTACCCCTTCTACGTCATATTGTCGTCTGCTTCAAAATTGGTATCTGTAAAACCGTTTCAAAGTTAGATTTAAGGCAGTATAACTGACATAATTTCAAAACTAGTGGCAGACAGTTTTGATCTTGACCGCGTATCGCGGCGTCTGATCAGGATAACAACTGTTGCAAATGCGCTTTATGACGTCACCGAGAGTGAACGGGTTAGAACAAACATATCAGTTATATTGCAGCGGACAAGACGCATAAATGCACGGTGAGTTCAACCCAGTGCTTCGTATGCTAATTTAAATGCCCTTTGCATACTTACAAAATGTATGTCATAATTTTTGTCATATATTGTTTTTATCCTAATTAATTTTGTTTTCTCAATTTAATGTGTTTTTGTCATATGGCTGTCAGTTTCTAGTTAACCCGTATTTTACAAACATGCACTTCTGAAGAGTACTCTTGTCCTATGCAAACAGCGTAGACCTGCTCAGGATCTGCACTATTTGTCATTTTGCGATATTTTACAAAATCCACAAATAGCCAAAATTGACAAGACTGAAGCGGAAACTGGAATTGTCCAGGAATCTCTTTAGGGGTATTAAAGGAGTAAATGTTTTGTTTTCTTGTTTGCAGTTCCAGTATCCTGTGACAACATTACTATGACAACGTGTCGTTTAATCTCCATTTAATACAGGTCAACGTTCTTAAGATACAGGGCTGTCAAAAGTTGACATAAAAAAATCCTAAGATTTCCAAATATGCATTTTTCAAGTGCGATTTTACCTTTACCTCATCGCCTGTGTCTAGTTTTATTGAAACGTTGCTGTTTAAGCAGGCTGTAAGTAAGGCGAATTCTGCTTTACTTTCAGCCTGTTTTAAGCTACGATCTGCTAGGAAAAACATCCGAATACTTAGGAAAAATCCAGAGAAATGGTAGCCCTGAAGATATTTTGTGAAAAAAGGAGGTACATGTAATTAGATATTCCATGTGACAATATCGGAATAGCTGTTGTCAGTTTACACATATTTAGGTACATTGTATTCACCCATTGTCCTCTGAAATATCGTCTGCTTTACATTGTTGTATACAATATTTTTTAGTTAAAGACATCTAAACACAGCGGTTCAAACAGTGTTGACCCTGATCAGACGCTGCATATCAAGATCAAAAGTGTTGCAAATTCTAGTAAAGTTGCAGCCATGGCAGGCAAAACTGTTAAGAAGGTGTAATTGATCGAGATAATATTTCACTGTAAGCACTTTAAGAACGTTGAATGCAAGCTGTTATACCTATGGCAACAATTATCCTTTGTATATTTATACCAACACTCTTACACCCTGATCTAGATCCAAAATGTTTGACACATGGTGATATTTAATCCAAATAAGCGAGAGGGGAGGTAACTCTAAGATTGCTTCATAAGATAATTTTTTTCAAGCGAATAATATCTATTCAAGATGCTAAAGATTAAACTAGAGTGCGCATTACTTCCGTTACATTGTCAGATTTAATAAATTTTAAGACCAGAAGAGGCTGTGAAAAGATGGAGAAATAAATGGATCACTCAAATGAATGTCAAGGTTTTTGCGGTTTAGTTATAAATAGCGTTGGAATTTTCCGTACTTTTCCATTTGAAACCAAATATATGATAATGTTGTAATACAACTCGTTGTAGGCCAATATATGATAATTAAGCCGTTTCAATCGCCTCCATGTTATAAGTGAAATAGTTTGTGATAACTTTTAAACCAATTTTGACCCAGATGAGACGCCGAGTTATCAGGCGTCTTATCTGTAGTCACATAGATTTTAGTTTGATATGCCGGTAGTGTCTAACAGCAAGAAGCAGATCACTCTGAGAACATTTCAATCCTCCAAAATGTTCATATCTGAATCAATTACCTGCTAAAGGTAAGACACCACTCCTCATAACATAATGGACAGTTACCACCTTTATAATGCTAAATTGTCATCTGCTTCAAATGCATCGTCTGCGATTATTTTTCAAAATCCATATTTAAGCTGTTTCAACCGAAGCAAATTTGAGTATGAGTCCCAAACAGTTTGGATCCAGATTAGACGCCGCGTTACGCGGCGTCTAATCTGGATCCATACTGTTAACATATTAAGCTTTAGTATGATAAGAGTTAATAGTGCATGTTATCGTCAGTGCTTTGCACTCCATCCAAATATTTAATTTAAAGTACACTGAAAAGATGAGGTGTAGGAAATTTCTATCCGATTTTTGTTTTTAGGGTCTCAGTCTTCGATTATAGGTGCATACTTAAATCTCAAAGCTATAAATGGAGAACAAAGGTGAATTGATAATTAAATCTTTTCCGAGATAGTTTATATTCGCAGTTTTAAGACAGATGGTTGTTTCATGCAGTATGAATCTAAAGCAGAATGCTCCTGACGGATCTTTCTGCTTTACACCCATCCCGTTTTAAGCTACCATATGCTAGGATACATGTATAAGAATTGTATCTGATGATGCGTATTCATGTTTGTATAAGGTGGAACTACATCGTATAGTTCTTCAGTGTAGGGGGAATGCATGTGTAACTAAGAGTGTATCCATTTGTAAATGACTTAAAGCAGCCTTCAACAATCAGTTTGCTTGGTATAATTCAGCCAATAATCTTTCGATATATACGTGCATTTAATTGAATGATCGCTCTAACAAATAGAAATATGCGAACTAAATAAGTATGACATTTCCCCTTTTCTACAGCGCTCTCGGCGTCTTACGACCATATGTGTACGGTGCCGTAAACTCCAACTCAATAAATTTATATAATCTTCAAAGACTGCCGAATATTCACAACATTCAGTTTTTATTTTCCTGTTGGACCTTATGTGCTAAACCGTAAAACTCATACACCATTAAAACTTCAAATGAACAATTCTCGTTTCCAGTAATCTTGATCCCTCTATACATGTTTCAAAATGATAACAGCGCAAAATCTCTGATCAGAGGGATCCTGTAGAAACACTCTGATCAAGGTCTTCACTATTAGCAGTATTGTATTGAACAGACGAGTCTAAGGAGATGTTACAAGACATGATCTACATTAGAAAACAACGCATAAGAGTTACTTTGTTGATTAAGTTAAAAGACAATGACTGGACTGCTGCAATAGGGTCACGCTGACAAAATGGTTAAATGTGGAATACTCTTCTATGCTGACACTTTCATATGGATTTTTCCACTTTTAAAACTCAACCATTTTATGTTGATTTAGGGAGGTTTAAGAGCATGTTTCAGAAAATAACAGTGTGACAAACAGAGTTGGACCTGTTTAGAAAACTCCTTAAGTAGCACTCAAATCAAGTTCTACACTGCTTGCAAACTATACATACTAATACATATTATACTGATTTCCAACAAACAAAGGGGTTAAAGGAACAATCTGTATTGCATTTGCCCTGCAAAAGACAATAACCTGTTCTCAGATATAGGGACACACATTTTTCATATTTTCATCGACGTATGTTGTATATTACACCCATTCCGCTCTATATAATATACCCCGCTTGATCCAAATAAAACCAGAAGCCTTGTATTAGAATCGATATTTTGTGAGAGCTATTGTACGTGTATGTGTTTGCGATTGACTCTATTCTACTTTACATATGTAGGTGTGGCTTGATGCTGCGATTCAGGTGTTTTACTCTCTTGGTCCCACCTACGGCGGTGTGATCACAATGGCCAGTCACAACAAGTTCCATCAAAAGTCAATTCTGTGAGTAAACATTGATTTGGTGTATTAGTATGTGCGTGTCTCAGTGCTCCCTCTCTACAATGGCCCTCCCAACAACGACTCCCTCCTGACAACAACCCCTGTCGCAGTTCCCCAAACAAGACATTTATGTCCAAACTTTTCATGGCTGCAATACCGTCTGCTTAAAATTGTCGTCTGCTGTTTTTCTCAAAGTTACATAAAGGACATTTTGATAGGAAAGAAAACTGAATTACGTGTGACAAACAGCTTGAATCTAGAGCCTTGGCTCAAATCTGACCAATCAAATGCTTGGGAACACACTCAGACTCAGCTCAAACGCTTTATAACCTTGGACCCTGAACTGTTTGCTATAGTTATCATCTGCAGCGTGCAGAAGATTAACAAATTACTGTCTACAGTATGACGATTTATAAATACACGAGACAGTGTCGAGGCTTGTTTTGCTTATAAATGCAAGTACTATGCACATATCATTGCGTCTTTAAAGATAGCTGTATGTCAAACAGTAGTATTTAAAGCCTTTATATTATTTCTAACAACGTTTTATATTTCCAGGGAGACGGCGATCTGTGTGGGGTCAGACGCTTTCACGGCGTTCTATGCTGGGCTCGTGGTGTTTGCATGTATCGGCTTTATGGCAAACGAGGCCGGTGTCTCGGTAGAGGAGGCTGCAAAGTCCTCAGGTAAGTATACCCACATGTCTGACAAAGGTCAGGCCCAAGGGTTATGAAAACGTTTGAGTTGAGTCTCAGATAATTGTAGGAACACTATAACTTTGAACTAGGGTTCTGTTCTTTTTGAGACACCCTGTATAGGCGAATTTTACAAACAGTTTGAATCCTTATTAGACGCCGTGTAACTATATTTCTTCAGTCTAAATGTCTGAAATCTGGTTTCGTTAAATATTGCTGCAAACAGTATAATTTAAGGCAATGTAAGCGTTACCCATTTAAGCCTAGTGTCTATTACATGTATCGTAGACATTGGCAATCAGGGTAGACCCTGATGACACACTGCGTTACGCGGTGCTTCATTACAGTGGAGAATCTGTTATTCTTTCCCGTTTAAACGCAAAAGTACGCAAACGCAAAACACTAAAACGTAGAAAAGTACAACTTTTGGACAATTCTGATAATTCATGTTTATCTTGGTGGCAAACAGTTTGGAGCCTGATCAGACGCCGGGTTACCCGGCGTCTGATCTGGCTTCAAACTGTTTGCACTGCAAATAATAGTTTTAGCGTAAACGCGTTTATTGGGAAAGAATAACGTTTTCTCCCCTGTATGAATATTTACTGTTTGCTATTGCATATGAAATGTTGTATGTATTACATATTGTAGTGTCCTTAGATTACTATTGTATATCTATAAAGAAGTCTTTCACGCATAAATGGGTTAGTAAAGAACGATACGATGGAGATGACGCTATTCTTTATAGTTTGAACGAAAAGCAATGTACTAAACCGTAGAATATAGCAAAGCTTTGCACACGTTGATATGCAAACAGTTTGGAGCCTAATTAAACGCCGGATTTCCCGGAGTCTGATCTGTCTCATAACTGTTGCTATGGAAATAATTGTTTTAGCGTTAATGAGATTATTGGGAAAGAATTACGTATTCTCGACTACAGTTACGATCTTCTTGAGACGTTGCGTGTTAGGTGTATGATCGTACTCTGAGTTATTTGCAAATGCAAACATACTCGGGATTGGCAGTTAAATGTTAATTAGTGTTTCTTTTTAATCGAATAGAAAGTTCAGCAAGTTATTTCATAGTCCTTGTGTCTTTTTTGTCTTTTCTGTTGTATGCAGGTCCTGGTCTTGCTTTTGTGGCCTACCCAGAAGCCCTCACTAGAATGCCATTACCGCAGCTATGGTCAGTTCTGTTCTTTTTGATGTTGACAACTGTTATATTTGACAGCACGGTAAGAAACTCACATGTACATTATTAATATTGCTATATATATACATTGTATGTCCGTTCTAATAATCCTTTTCCCTGCTAAATGCCACTTTACAGGTGTTTATAAAAAATGCGATTACATCGACTTCTATAAGTCGGCATATGTTGTTTTTTAAATCTGAATCGGAGAAATACTTGTAGGCTCATTGAAGGATACAGTTGAGAATCTGTTATTCTTTCCCGTTTAAACGCAAACGTACACAAACGCAAAACACTAAAACGTAGAAAAGTACAACTTTTGGACAATTCTGATAATTCATGTTTATCTTGGTGGCAAACAGTTTGGAGCCTGACCAGACGCCTGGTCTGATCTGGCTCCAAACTGTTTGCACTGCAAATAATAGTTTTAGCGTAAACGCGTTTATTGGGAAAGAATAAAGTTTTCTCCACTGTAACAATAATATAGAAGGCATGTCTGTAGAGAAGTCGGCATATGTTGTTCTTTAAGTCAGCTCATTGAAGGATAACAATGATATAGAAGGCACGTCTGTAGAGAGTACAGCGATGTTTGTAGAGCGAACAAATGATGTGTGTTCCAAGAATTCCGGCATTAAACATGTTTTCCGTCCTATATATGAGTATACTTATATCTAGGGTGTTACAATTTCTCCTGTTAGACATTTGGTACCAGAATCAAATCTTATCATCCAAAGACGAAAATCTTAACTCTGCAAAACAAGGGAGTGAGAGCAGGCTATTGTATTTTACAGTACAGTAAAATCTCTCTACATAGACCCCTAAAACGATGGTTAATTGATTATGTAAAATACAGATGACCATGATTTAAGCAGTCACCTATCGTTGAAAACCTTATAAACGCACAATTTTGTTTTCGTAATAGAGGTGTTTTACAGTACATGTATTTGTATTCGGACACGATTTGTCAATTCTGATAAACAATGTGATAGCAAAGTACTCTTATGTCGAGTTTACTTCCCAATAAACGTGCTAAATAAACATGTCACGGCAGAGAAGGATTAAATTAATCTTTTTAATGTTCTAAAATGTAAACCCATGCCAATATTACAGTATATCACAAATTGTTTAAAGCTAAGAGAAGGCCTTTATTTATGTTGTAAGATATCAAGGCCCGTCTTAAAGTCCCTCTATACTTAACTCTTGGCCCTACCCATTAACTTATATCCATACTTTGTGGTGGTATAAATTTTGTAAATACATGTATATTCAGTCGTTCTATATGCTTAATAAGATAAGCGTCAATTGAACACGCGATATTACTATGATATTTCTCTTTATTCTTCAGTTCGGCATGATCGAGACTGTGACGGGAACCATTATTGACTTGTTTCCCCGCTTCTTCCAGACGATTCAGTGGGCTGTGTTGATAGGAGTGTGTCTGATACTCTACCTTTTAAGCATTCCATTTTGCATGAACGTAAGAAAATATGTTAAACTCATTTAACACTTTCACAGCATATGGGTGGATGGATGGACCAGTTGGGCTTTACGGCACTGTATAGCAAAACACTGAAAGCAACTCTTCGTTTAAATGGTCGTGTATGTTACAGTGGAGAAAACGTTATTCTTTCCTAATAAACGCGTTTACGCTAAAACTATTATTTGCTGTGCACACAGTTTGGAGCCAGATCAGACGCCGGGTAACCCGGCGTCTGATCAGGCTCCAAACTGTTTGCCACCAAGATAAACATGAATAATCAGAATTGTCCAAAAGTTGTACTTTTCTACGTTTTAGTGTTTTGCCTTTGCGTACGTTTGCGTTTAAACGGGAAAGAATAACAGATCTCCACTGTATATCTAGTCGTAAACACTAAATGTATTGATCGCATTTACGAATAATTTAGATCAGATCAGACGCCGTGTATCGGAATTATTGTTTTACACTCTTACTGGCGATTCTTCAGACAGACAGTTATTGACAATCTTTATGTCATAGCTAAATGCATTTCACCAGTAAAAGGATTAACGTATATTAAAACAAGTTTCCCTGCCAACCGATGGATTTTATTAAACTATTTTCCTCTTCATCAGGGTGGCATATACTTGTTCCAGCTGGCTGATTGGTACGTTTCCGCCTTCGCCCTACTTCTTGGATCGGCCTTAGAAAGTATCATGGTTTGTTGGATATATGGTTAGTAGTCTGTGTCAGTGTGTTGCCAATAAAATACCATATAACTAGAACTATCCTCGATGTCTGGATTGAATTTGCAAAACTTCAGCATACACAGTTCATGATCGATGTACCAAACTATATCCCAACATTGAAATAATAATATCAGTATTTAGTTTAGTTCTTGCTATTAAGTTTTGAATGTTCTTATGTAGGAGTGTTGGAAATGTCCTAATAATTTCGAATCTAGTTTTCCCAATTCAGAAACTGTGATTTTGTGTTTTAAACGTGCCTTAATATACAGTGGAGAAAACGTTATTCTTTCCAAATAAACGCGTTTACGCTAAAACTATTATTTGCAGTTCAAACAGTTTGGAGCCAGATCAGACGCCGTGTAACCCGGGGTCTGATCAGGCTCCAAACTGTTTGCCACCAATATAAACAAGAATTATCAGAACTGTCCAAACGTTGTACTTTTCTACGTTTTAGTGTTTTGCGTTTGCGTACGTTTGCGTTTAAACGGGAAAGAATAACAGATTCTCCACTGTAACAGTTATTCGCATGTTTCATGAACAACCTGGTTTAAAATGACAGTGGAATATTACAACGGTTTTATTCAGATCACCTTCTGGATCAACATCTTCACTAGTTGCCACATGTTAGAATTAAGACTGCTATTGCAACGGCCAGGACATATATACCGTATTGACACTGTTTTAAGGTTCCGTTTTATTTTTGCCTACTTGTATATTGACCTGACTACTCATTCGACCTGTCTGGTACTTTATAATATCAAAAATAACAGAACTGTTGGGTTTATGAACTGATTGCAATTATTCTATATTGTCTGATTATAAAGTGTTCTCTTCTTTACTTATTACTTTTTATATCTAAATTTTGACACTGAAGAAATGCAATATTATGTATTTTACGTCGTAGTAAACGTTGATAATTGTATCACTATTATTGACTGTACTTAACTTACCTTCAGGAGCTGACAGATTTGCACGTGACATTGAGGTGATGACGGGCCGGAAGTCATCCGTGCTTCTCAGGTTTATGTGGTGCGTGTGTCTTACTGGATTTCTGTCCGTAAGTACTGCAACCTCATTGTTAACCCCTTCACTGCCGTGACGTCATACATTTTAAATAATTGTCGTCTGCTTTATTTCTTAATTTTTACTTTTTGCTATGAAGACTGAAGGAATATTGAAATGAGTGTCAACCAGTTTGCAAAACAATGTGCTGGGGGTAAGGCAGTGAAGGAGTAAAGACTATCAACTAAAATACTCACGAGTACTAATTCTTGGAGGTCAACAGAGATGATAGCTACACCGATTTATTCCAATTCATCCGTATTAAGGTCAGTTACAAACAGTGTACCTGTGTAGAGTACATTTGTCGCATGTCAACAGTAAAGGCTTTCGATCTCATCCTTTTTTACATTGTTGTATGTATTTTACAAATGTTATGATCTATTGAGAAATAAAATATGTTTAAACTAAAGGCCAGATCAGAGGTTTTCTACTTGATATCACTGATCACAATCCAACTGTTTGCCATTTTGCAAAATGTTGCTCTAATTTGCCATTAACACTTTCACTGTCAATGGCACCACAATGTGACTTTGCAAACAGTTACGCGGCGTGTGAGCAAGATCCAAACAGTTTGACACTCATATTTAAATTTCTTCAGTCAAAAGGTCCTTAATCTGACTTGAAAATTACTCTATACGACATTATCAATGCAGACGATATTTTGGCGGTGACAGGGTTAAAGCAGACGATAAAACATGGCAGTGGAAGAGTTGATATTGAAAATCGGATAATTGAAAAATTGTATCGTCAATTTGAAATTTCAGTGGTCAATTTGTTAACAAGGTTGAATGTAATGTTGTAGGCTCACACTGTTCTAAAGCTTTCTTGTTTGTAAGAACACATTCAACAAATTTATTTGAGGCCCAAATGAATGGATAGCATTAACATAATCAAATATCAACCATTCCTGCAATAACTGGTCACTCGTAACTCATTTTTGAGCTTAATGCATCACTATTGTTTGGCTTTCACTAGCCGTCGGCTACAGTAGAGAAAACGTTATTCTTTCCCAATAAACGCGTTTACGCTAAAACTTTTATTTGCAGTGCAAACAGTTTGGAGCCTGATCAGACGCCGGGTAACCCGGCGTCTGATCAGGCTCCAAACTGTTTGCCACCAAGATAAACATGAATTATCAGAATTGTCCAAATGTTGCACTTTTCTACATTTAGTGCTTTGCGTTTGCGTACGTTTGCGTTTAAACGGGAAAGAATAACGTATTCTCCACTGTATAAATACACATTGGAGAATGTGCTTTTCTTGCCCGTTTAAATGAAACGAAATGGAAATGCAATGCATTAATATATAGAACATCTTGAATATTGTGAACATTGTGAATACATTTTAATCTGAGTGTCAAACAGTTTTGAGTCTGATCTGGTTCAAAACTGTTTGCAAAGGACACCAAATAGTGAATACATTGTAACAACAAGGTGCAGTGGATACTACTTTATACTTTCTCAGTACATTGGATCTAGTTTACTTTACGTAAAGATGGGAAATAAATATTTTTTGTAATGTTGAATAGTTCGTTATATGCAGTTTCGTTATAAGAGAACTTCACTGTATGCGTGTATTCTCCTGTAGCTTGCCTTCCTGATCACAGTGTCCACGTATGGAGAACCAAACTACGGTGATGACTATGTGTACAAACCATATGCTGTGGCTATAGGCTTTATGATATCAATTATACCTATGATACCAATTGTGGTGGTGATGCTGAAAGAGCTTTACTTTGCGGAGGGGACACTGCTCCGGGTAGGCTAAACTCCTCACCGTACAGTGGAGAAAACGTTATTTTTCTCGTTTAAACGCAAACGAAACGCAAACACATTGCAATAAAATGGAGAAAATTACATCTTTTTGATAAGTCTGACAATTTATTTTGATATGAGTGGCAAACAGTTTGGAGCCTGATCAGACTCAAACTGTTTGCATTGGAAATTATAGTTTTAGCGTAAACGCGTTTATTAGGAATGAATAACGTTTTCTCCACTGTACGTTATATCGTCCGCTTTGAAACTATAGTCGAAACTAGATAACTCGAACTAGCGTTAGTTAAAACATATCCATATTTTAAAGTTAAAACGTAGCTTAGCTTGTTTTAACTTTGATATCAGGGTATATTCGACTTCAACGAGATCGGGGTATCGAAAGTAAACTTATGCAAACTGGTAAGTTCGATTTAAGCGAGTTTGAAGTATCGAATTTCGACTGTATCTTCTCAAATGAAGATTTATATGTCTATTGCAATAATTAAATGAGCAATGTCAGACAATTTGAATCAAGATCAGACACGGAGTTACTAAATTTCATCTTTATCAATACTGTTTGCTACCGTTTACCATTCAGGCGAAGGATCGACCGCTTTATATTAATTTATTTCCAAATGATACTTTGTAATAGGGGACACACTTCAAATCAGTTTATTAGGTTCGACAAGTAGCTGTTACTGTTTCAAAACTCAAATCGTCAAGTATAAATGGTTCAATGAAGTACCAGTATATAAGACAGTTGTGTGTGAAAGCCTCAAAGTAGAATAAGGCTATGTGAAGTTTATTAATCATGTCGTTATTGTTTATAGCGATTCCAGACGTTGTTACGTCCGTCTAAGAAGTGGGCACCTCACGATGATCAGGCCAAGGAAATATATCGGCTTAGACCGTACAGATATGAAGATACCCTACTAAAACGTATCCGTCGAGACCTGCTCGGCGACAAAGAAACACCATGGATCTAACCCATTACCTCTACAGCGGAGAAGAGGTTATTCTTTCCAACTTAAAGGCAAACAAAACGCAAACGTATTACATTACAATATAGAGAAGTAGAACATGTTGAACGTTCTAATGATTTATTAATTTAGAACAGTAAGGAGCCTGACAAGAGTCTGGATTACCCGGCGTCGTATGTGGCTCCAAACTGTTTGCAATGTAAATAACTGTTTTAGCGTAAATGTGTTTATTGGAAAACAATAAAAATCCTAGGCTGTGAAAAAATGTATCATCTGCAGACCTTAGAAAATATCATCAGTATCAACAAAATTCATACTGCAACAATTATTGAACATACGCCTTCCTTGAGCAAACGTTTAACAACCAAAGTACCGTGCTTATTTGCTAATTAACTACAGTGGAGAAAACGTTATTCCTTCCCGTTTAAACGCTAACGAAATACAAACGCAAAACACAAACATTTAGAAAAGGACAACATCTGACTTTTTTATCTGAGTGGCAACAGTTTGGAGCCTGATCAGACGCCCGGTTAACAAGCGTCTGATCTGGTTCCAAACTGACTGCACTGCAAATAAATGTTTTAGCGTAAATGCGTTTATTGGGAAAGAATAACGTTTTCTCTACTGTAAATGCAGTAATGAACCCGCTTTTTACTCATTTTTAACTGACCGCTTTACTCCGGTTAGGTTGTATACCCGTTATAATGCTGATGTTTATGTTTTCTGATTTTAAAAGGTAATACGGCAGTATTATTTCCCTAAATGTGTGTAATAAGCAACTATACCCGTTTCAAACAGTTTGAAGCCAGTTCAGACGCCGAGTAACCCGTCATCTGATCAGGCGCAAAGCTGTTCGCAGTTTAGAATTTTCATAAAGTGTCAATATTTTCAAAAACTGTCATAGTCCATAGTTTGTTTGTTTCATTTTTTTATAACCTGGACAAAATAAAGCACATGTATGTCTTCTTGTAAATACGACGCGGCTTTTTGTACATTTTATATAGCATAATATATGATATATTGTATATATATAAAACTTTAGAATTAAATATTTCAACCGCAAAAATAAAGTTGTGGAGTAATATTACTTCGACTACCAATCCTTAGGTCCTGGGTTCAAATTCCATTTGAGTCAAAGCTTATAGTTTACAAATTATTGTCTGATTTTATTTACTTGTCAGTAATGACAAACCAAGAGGTCAAGTGACAATTTATGTATAGACTTCGTTGGTTAGAATAAGTATCCACTATTAACCCATTTGTGCCTACGATCCCATATATTGGGCATAGGCAAACAGTGTAGACTCTGATCAGACGCCGCATTATGCGGCGTCTAATCAGAGTCTACACTGTTTGCTGATAGAAATTTCAATAAAAAACAAAGCGAAAATGAAAACTTAGACCAGGCACCCCTTATGTTAAAAATGGACTAATTCAATATATAAACATGGAAGAATCCACTGGGCACAAATGGGTTAAGCTTGTCCGGTTACGTTTGGGTTCAATGACTGAGAAGAACAGAACAGAACAGAACAGAACTTTATTTTCTCGAATTCTCAATAACATAGAATATATGAGGTACAACAAAAGAATATGAGTAATTACTGTCACGTGGTTTTTATATTTAACTAATTTTAACTTATATCTAATAAGGTGATGGGGGAGGGGGGGGGGGAGGGGGCTGTGCCCGGTAATAGACTCTTCCAGACATCGGTATTCGTAAGGTGCGAACCAAAGGAGGCTCCCACCTCCCGACTACCGATATCTGTTCGGAGTAATGCGTATTAATGTATAGTATTATGCTATCATACAGCGACATTGTCGCCTTTTTAAAATTTTATAGTTAAATTTAAATATAAATATGGCTTTGCCTTTAAAAAATCATCTTTGAGATAGGCCTATGTTATAGAGTAGAGAAGTCAACAAAATCAGAATATACAATACTTTGATCGAACTACCAAGCAACGCACTGGAGCTTGTTGATACGTCTATTTGTGTATGTTTTCAAACATTTACTGATCGATATGCCCAACACAAGTGAAACAAAAGTTATAAACTTGCATGTCTATGAATAATTTATACTTTTTTAATGACAAAATATCATTTCAAATGGAGTTGACTGTATCCGAACTTCAAAATACCCCCTTCCATTTTTAAAGAAAATATTTATTACAACAAAATAAAACGATAAACTTTTCTGTTGTTTCTGACCATTTTTTTTATCAACTCTGTTGTTGAATAAAAAGAAACAAATATGCATTGTTGAATGATTTCTTCTGTAATTCAATTTCTACAATGTAATGAAAATAAAATTACATACTTGAATAGTAGATAAACTCTTTCTGAATAGCTGTGTTCTAAATGTTTTTTGAATTTCCTGTATTGAATATGGTGAACAACGAACAACACATAACTGAATATCGTTAAAAAAAATCTTTTTGGAAAAACATTATATTATAAAAAAAAAACCATGTTGTTTTTAATAAAAAATAAAAAGAAAGAAGAGCTTTAAGACAAACGAAAGTATAGATTTTGCCTATATTTTCACATATTGTTTCTAAGACTAATATAACTCCTCAAGCAAAGTTTCAAAATACGTTTTACAGAAACTAAGCTTACCCGCTAGCTACCTTAACTTTAAGTCTGTCTGCTTCGAAATCGTCGTCTGCATAATTTGTTAAATTCTGATGTATATATTTTTCAAGTAAAGAACCCTAAAGACGAGTGCTAAACAGTTTTGATCCAGATTAGACGCCGCGTCATGCGGCGTCTGGTCTGGATCCATACTGTTTGCAAAACACACTTAAGTCACGATTAGCAGACAAAGGGTTAAGGTACATTCTGCTTTACTTCCAAGCTGTGTTAGGTTTCAACAGGCTAGGGTGTAGAAAATATTTCTGATTATTCACATTTATGACTGCATCAAGTGGAAAAGCTGTCTTCAGTATAGAATTAACAATTGGCGTAAAATACGTATTAATAGAATAATGGATTAAACATTAAATGTAAGCAAAAGCGAAAAAAAACCGTAACACGTGTTCATAATACATATACGGGTATATCTAAATAACGAAACTTTATCTCTGAAACTCTTACAACGCCTACAATGAGTAGAACTATAATTGTAAGTTGCGAGCAGCAAATACTGAGATCAGCAGGTTTTTGATTTTGATTTTTGATTTTTGATTTGTTTTTATTTTACGTCACTTTCAACAGTATTTCAGTCATATCGCGACGTCCAGCTAATTACAGGTGGAGGAAGACCCCAGAAGTCCTTTATGCACTGTTTCAGGCACAAATAGGCAACTGGGTAGAACCACCGACCTTCCGCAAGCCAGCTGGAAGACTTCCCCACATGAAAAATCCGAACGACCCTACTGGGATTCGAACTCACAGCGGTGAGGAGTTTAGTGATGTAAGTCACAGTCACTATACCACTAGGCCACGGAGGCCCCCGAACCTTTTGATCTGGGTTTATACTGCTTGTTGAACTCTTGCTAATATTTTGGCAACTAACCGTTGAAAATAAATGAAAAATTAGTCATTTATCTGAAAATGGGAAAGTCGATTTGATACATCCATATAGCATTGTAAAATGTGTCTTGGGAAAAATGTCGATGCTCTGCCTATGCTGATGTATGACCGATGCTTTCAATTGTAGACACTATAATCATATTTGCTATTATAATATATTTAAAAGTGGTTTAGACATATTTGTTATCTATTTGTTTTACAGAAAAGGAGTTGGGCCACAAGTTTTACTAACTTAGAGTCGACCTTTCTCCTACAGTTGTAGAAGAAACACAAATACTATTTGGAGAGAGAGAGAGAGAGAGAGATCGTACGAGAGAGAAAGAGATATAAAGAGGAGCGAGAAAGAGGTTGCTTGTTTGAGATGTCGCCACATAATCTTAATAAGATCAATTAGATGAATGAAAGTGCAAAGTTAAATTGTCCACCAGGGTATCATTTTCAAATGGTGGGTCTCATTGTATTTACAGTAAGACCATTGTGAAATGGCCTCTCAAAAGAATCCCTGAAAATATTAAGTGATCGTTCAAAGTACTACACTTGTTCCTTAATATTGCATGCAGTACTGATAAATGTCTATTTCCGACCAGGTAGTACGCAGGAACTCTTTCTCTCTGGCTTTAATCTAGATACTATATTACCTTTAAAAGATGAAAATATAAGGACCTGCCTGTTATCAGAGCCAATATATTTCCACATCACCATTGTAGAAGGAATACAAGATTTCTGAAAAATGAAAGTTCTAACTGGTACAATTTCATTATTTTCACGGATAGTTTGACATTTCATCCACTAGTGGAGGAATTGTATTACTTGTATACTGTGGGACCGCGTCGTGTGAGATATTGTTATTAAATACAAAACAGTTTTTTTTGTTTTCTCGTCTCTTAAACAAATACTCCCAGCCACATTCCACGTAGAGATTTTCGAGGGAAACTGGTTTTGTTAGTCCTGTGATGATGTGTACAGCTTCAATATCCAATATAGCATATATACATCCCATATAGTTGAAGAGTATTTAAAAATGGTCGTACATATGACACGTATATTTGACTCAGAGCAGATCTTGATAGGATAAGGTGTACTTTACGCATGAAATAAATAACTTTGGAATCAATGTTGTTAGCACAGTGACCATTTTACGGAGTGTTGTCCCTCAGTGTTTATGGTGGTCGACAAAGTTTATTTCAGTGTTATCAAAGAGCAGTGTATGTAAAGGAGATTGCAGTTAAAGAGTAAACAGAATAGCTTCTGATTTGGATATAGATATGTCGGTCACGAACCTGTCTTCCCTTATTCAGGACCAAACAATTCCATTACAGTGTACCTAATAGGCTAGTGTAAATGACTAAGTACTGCATACACCACTTATACAGAAAATTTTCCATTGTAAACTAATTTTTTGTATCGGATATTCAGATCTTTATAGTCTATTTAAGACCTGTAAACAGTTTAAATTTGTAGTTTTTATGATGTGCAATAATATTTACGAATTGTATAGTCTGCGATACCGTTGGAAATTGAAAGAGTAACAAACAATTTGGATCCAAGACGCAGAGTCACACGGTGTCTTACCTGGTTCCAAACTGTTTGCAATTGTTATTTTAAACTCACTAAATGCCTAAAGGATAAATATGCATAGCGACACTCTCATTACATTGTGGTTGTTACTTACCCGGATAAGTATACGCTTCACAAACCGCGAAAGGCCTGGCAGAAATTTCCATTCAACACTTTACCTCGTGAGGCTGTCTTATAAGTAATGGATAGGCGTATCCCCACCAGTACGCCTTTCGACTAACATTGAATCGGTATTGTGATACGTATGTTCTTAAAATATATCCACTAGTTACGTCTTATTGAGTGAAAAGAAAGTGTTCTTTTGTTGCGAACGACTAAACTGATTTTTCCTTAGAGAATGGAACTAGAACCATTGAATCTACGTAAAGATGAAAAAGGAGATACAGAACTTGAAAATGGCTGGAGCTCTGAGTATGAACATTCAGGAAAAGGTCCAAAAGATAGACCAAGATGGGGTAGCAGATGCGAGTTTCTTCTTGCAATCATCGGCTATACAGTAGGAATTGGAAGCATTTGGAGATTTCCGGTCCTTTGTGCAAGAAATGGAGGAGGGGCATTTCTCATACCCTTTTTCTTCTTTATGTTTACTTGTGGAGGCCCACTCTACTATATTGAGGTCTGTCTTGGTCAGTTTAGCGGAAAATCAGCCGGACCAGCCTTTGAGTTTTGTCCCCTTCTGAAAGGTAGGACCATTGTTTGTTAGAGAGCCACCATTAGACCTGGAGTCCAATCATGCTTACAAAGATAATGATACCACAATAAATATATACAATCTTGCAATCATCAGGGTCCCAGTTTATGAAACCTTTTTCATTTAGGCATTCAATAACTAAATACTGTCTTACACAAAACTAATTGAGTATTGTTCTTAAATCTACACAATAATACAAGTGTGAAACAAATATTGTAAACACAATTGTGTGTAGGTCTTTACCAAAGTTATAAATATTCTTAGTTTTAGCATGACCACGATGCTTCAACCGTGAATGCTTGTAATTTGCAGAACAGACCTATTACTTAAAAATTAGATTTGAATGTGTTTCGTTTTAACACGAGAATGCTTTATTCGGTTGCATGATCACACAGAAAAGTTTTCATATCCATCTAACTCGAGAAAGCAGAAGTAAACAAAAAACGATCATAACTCCTACAGTGCCTTACCACGAGCTGACAAAGGTATTTTGCAAACAGCTTTACGCGGCAGCTGATATTTATTTCAACATGTCATTAGTTAAAATACCTGAAATATAAAAAGACAACATTGTTTTAAAGCGGATGACACCATGGCAAGAGGGGTAAAACCTTTTGCTTTCTACACTTAAGCGTTGTGGTCACGTCACAATAATTAGTCAAAACCGATGCAAATGTATAAATATGGAAATATTCTTACTCGAAAATGTGTTTAATTTCTCTATGAAATGATACTTAACTTAAACGTAATGCATTAATATGTAGAAAATCCGAATGTGTTTGTAGACAGATTATACATATCAGAGTGGTAAATAGTTTTGAGTCTGACCATACCGGAAACAGTTTATGTATCTTATCTGACTACACACTGTTTGCAATGGAATAGCTACTTGAACTAAAACATTATTCTTCTTTTTGAAAGGATGACGTCTTTAGGAGCCCGTTTCATAAAATTTTGTACGACAAAGACCGGTAGTCAGTCAAAACTTTAATGTACATTTAATTTCTAATTTTTCTATCTAATCCTGTCTTGTGGCATCTTTTTTAATTGTCTTTCAAAGACGATTCCAAAGAGATGTCACAAGACTGGATAAGATGGAGAAATAAAAATTATTGAGACGTTTATCATCTGACTTACGACAACATTGAAAATTTTGTCGTATGAAGTTTTATGAAACGGGCCCCTTTCCTGTATGTAAACAAATACTCATGTTCATCTATCTGATCTCACTACTATTAATATATGCCTAAACATACATGATTTATGCGAACATTTACTTAGTTCTTAACCCTTTAGCTTGTTGCTAGTTTTGGTCATAGGGTTCTATTTAAAGCAAGTTGAAAGAAAAACAACTGCTTTACATTCAGTCCTGCTCTAAACGACAATTTATTAGAATATGCAAAATGTTTCTTATGATGCATAGTTATAACTGCATGTGAAATGGAACTATTTGATCAGTTGAGGAATAAATTAAAGGTGCAAACGGCGTTTGTATGGAATAATAGGTTAACGATTCAGGAATAGACAATAGTAAGACTAACTGTGATATATTGTATGTGTCACACACTACGTTTAATAACAAAGACTAATCCTGTATATTGAATGACACAAATTTATGAAGATACATTGCCTTTGGAAATGATCAGAAATTAAAGTTATGATATTTATTATGCCCATGTGTTATTGAAGGGGGACATCATCTGACGAATAATGGTATGTATTCCGGAATGTACAGTACAACCCTCTTATTACTACAACTTAAAATGTGTACAATGGAGGAAGCTTTTTTATTTCATATAATCGCGCTTTTTCTACATCAAATATGCATACTGTAGACAGTAGCTAGCCATTGCATACTCCGAGAAATGAAATGTCTGTATTTTACATAGAGGATCTTACATGAGTACTCATGAATTATCATTTTTAATCAACGAATTGACTAAAACAATATGACGCGAAAATTGGCGAGCGTTAGATTTATTTTTGTCAATGAGTTTATCAAAAATTATAAATAATGAGCACGAATGTGAGATTCTATTTATCACATAAACATTTTAAAACCCGATTTAGTCAACCGAATTCGTAGTTTGTAGTCTCTTCGCCATATGTACTTTCCACAAAAAGTTTGTTGTTTATGGAAACGTAATGGTAAATGACGTAGTTTGGCACCCCGCGTCATGCAGCGCTTATGGACGAACTGGACAGTCAGACAGGTAGGCCGGAACCCACATATTGATATTTCATTATCATTTATTGAAAGGCCTTATCACATTGCCGGAGGCGGTTTTATGGGATAAAAAATAAAATAACTGGCAATATGCTACAAATATTTGCATAGTGCTTGCGTGTAGTGTAGTTTGAATTTAAAAAAGGCGTTTTCTCGATGCAACTTCTTATCCATAGCACAGTCGAGAAGACGTTATTCTTTCCGATTAACATGTTAATGTTAAACTATTACTTCCGAAGTAAATAGATTGGCGTCTGATAAGGCTCCAAACAGATTGCCACTCAGAGTAAAATAGATTGTCAGAATTGTCTACAAGTTGTCTTTTGATCTGTTTTATTGCCAAGCATTTGCGTCTCATTTGCGTTTAAACGGGAAATAATAACTTCTTCTCCAATGTATGTCAATACACACTAATTTTTCCTCTAATTACACATGTACAAGAATAGTTTTCAAAACTTTCCGCTGCTATTAATGTATAAATCATATGCGAATATCAACCCCTTCAATGATTTACCCCGAGTACATTGGTGATATGCAAACAATTGGATCCTAACCAGAAGACGCGTCACGCGGCGTCTGAACATAATCGAAATTGTTTGACACGAACTTTAGCAACTACTAAAAACTTAAATTGGAGAAATAAAACAGACTGCAGTAATTTAAAGCTGATGGCGTCTATGAACTGAAGATGGTAAGTTGAAATATGATACACTTCACATCCTTCCGAATATAGTTATTCGTGTTATCATATGTCACAAGATTTACATATCGGTTAATTCATAAACAAATTCCCTGTGTCATTTACTAGAGACTTATAAGAAACTATTACGTTTTCAAATCAATGTTAACTTGCAATAAAACTTAGGCTTGAAATCTTTTTGTTCCATAAAACAGCCATCAACCAGGCTACAAACACCCCTCTACGCAGGAATTCGTCCCTAATTCTTACTTAAAGAACACTCATTGAGTGTCTTCTAATTATGTTTGTACACTCTACGATTTACTTATAATCCTGCAAGTTATTCACGTTTGGTGCCAAGTGTAACACTGGAAGAAAATATGCAGCCAGACTGGGATTCGAATCCGGGACTCGAATCCTGGACTCCTTGCTTACCTGACAAGTGCTCTCCCGTATTAGCTAACCGTACCGCTTACATAAATATCTCACCACTTAACTCTAAACTCCATCGGCTACACAAGAAGCGTATAAAAAGTGACAATAAAGTGCAATTCTCGTGATCACATTGACATTGTTCAAGAATTTTCCCTGTCTATCACACACTAGCGCATTGACTTAATTCTAAACCTTTGCCAGTACATTGTGTAAGTGATATACATGTACTAACATATATTATATACACCATGCGGCGAAGGTCTGCAACGACCTTTTATAATTTGGACGACCCAAACTGATATTAATTGGGGACAGATTTCCATCCACGCTGACACTGACCTATGATTTGGCACTCTCCACTAGAAATGTTGCAGAGGTTGAAATCATAGATGTGCTGTTCACCTTCTTAATCAACCATGTCAATTCATTGTGTTGTATTGACACCAACCGTTTACGAAAATATACGGATAACGAGAGTTTTTTGGGTAATATTGTCTTTTTACAAACCGTCTGTCTTCTTTGTTTCAAACATATGTACACCGAATAGCTAGTTATGACAGATTGAGTTGTTATCTTGTAAATAATTGACGTAAACAGTGCTATAAAAGCAAATATTGTAATTAGTTGTCTGTTTTCCTTTAATAATATAAACTGGCTTACTTTAAAACTTAACTCGTATGTATCTGCGTGATAGTTTATATGATGGAATCATATCACATTGAGCACTTACTTTTACAACTCGGAACTGTGAATTTCTGAAAAACGAACAAGAATTTTGGTCATAGTGGACATGTTGTACTTACGACCTTTCAATTAAGCAATTTTATATACAGGCGGTGGCTTAATACAGGACGATGAAAACAAAGGTGCGTCTGGATGACTTATCTGAGTTACTGTGGCCCTGCTACAATCTGTCTTATACGACTCCTAATTTAACACAGTCAAAATGTCCGCTAAAGCCATCTGCAGAAACCATTCTACACCCAGTTTACTTTAGTTATTCCAGTAGGGTTTTTAAGTTTTACAGATTGTATATTTATTATACAGGCGTGGGGTATCTGATGGTGGCAATCTCGTTTAATCTGTTGTGGTACTACATTACAATTATGGGCTGGATCCAGTACTATTTGGTTCAGTCGTTTGCTGCCGAGCTTCCCTGGGAAACATGTGGAAACTGGTGGAACACAGATAACTGCAGAGGTAACACTACACTGACCAGTAATATATACTATTGCGCTAAAGTTATGTAAAAGTGTACATGATAGTAATATATTTTATATCCATATGTATATTGCTTAATCTGCAACATAGCTCAAATAGTAAGCTCCGGTCGACAATTCTTCTGATACAAATTATAGAATGCGGCCTACCATTCCCTGACAAGTATGCAACCATCGTAAAGATTTTTAAATAAAATTTTCAGGAAATGGTTTAATCTTAATTTTCTTTTCGCGATAGGTCATAATGTGTAGTTTCATTTGGTGTACATTTAATGTAGACTATTTTATTCAGGTACTTGTATGTACTAGGTTTGAATAGTTAACTGAACGTAGTAATGTTAACACAATACGCGTATCATTGATTCAGATAGCCGGTGTCTTAAAGCAGAATTAAAGGTAAAACTGAATATTTTAAACTTACTTGCAATACATTGCTTTCCGTTTTAGCCAATGTGTAATGTTCATACAAACCTAATTTATACACTAAACTGGTCAAAGTAAACGATCTTAGCTGTGTGTGAAAAATATGTTTTACACTCCAATAATTTGCAGGAGGACAATCTTCTAACCTTACCGTGCAAATACAAAATACCACTGATGGAAACCTTACTGCGTATGGAAGCAATTCATCGATAGTGTATACGTCGCCTGCTCTTGAATTCTGGGAGTGAGTATTTCAGATGTTGCATATACTTAACACAGGGAACACTTATGATAAATTGACTCAATTGTATAATCTTTTTTTGATGTACATGTTTTACAATCGTTTATTTGTGTACTTCTCATCTTTACATTTCCGGACTATATGAAATAGTATTAACGAAGATGATAACGCGATTATATCTTTGATGAAACTTATAAAATAATATGTTCATTGCAATACTATAGTTTGCGTTAAAGGTGTCTATATTTGTATTTCAAATTTATACTGTAATAATTTCAAATGAAGTAACATATACGTGTGAACCATTTTTATATGAATGCCTGAATCAAAGTCGTTGAATATATAGATAGAACTCATATTTTGCAAATATTTGGATCAAACGCACACATCTTGATTCATTCCTGTTTGGCGGTCGTTTAGATAATTCTTTAACTCAAACTACAAAAGGTGAAAGGCGTTATCTTGTCTTGTTTAAACACGGTTAAACAATGCAATGTAATGAAGATATGTGTTTAATAATTAAAGACAATTGTGTAAAGTACAATGGGATCCGGATCAGACTTCGAGTTATTCGGCGTTAGCTAACGCTTCAAACTGTGTGTAATAGATTTTAATATTTACTTGTTTAAGCACAGAACATGTTATTAGGTATAAAAACATTGTCCCTGCTGTGTTAAGCATTTAATTGCAGGTAACATTGTAACAGTAACTCTCCTTCATTTTACACTAGCTACAATGTTCTGAGGAAATCTACTGGACTTGAAGACATGGGTTCTGTACAGATTCATCTTGCTGTTAGTTCTTTCGTAGGATGGGTTCTTGTTGTAGCAGCTCTTATAAAAGGCGTCCAATCTTTAGGCAAGGTAGGCTGTACGACCTAGTCAAGAAATGTACAGTATTCACTCCCTATAACGGCCCTCCGAACA
The DNA here is from genome assembly GCA_922989275.2 of Gari tellinella. Taxonomy (NCBI): domain Eukaryota; kingdom Metazoa; phylum Mollusca; class Bivalvia; order Cardiida; family Psammobiidae; genus Gari; species Gari tellinella. The sequence continues at coordinate 96,496,045 of OV277856.1, read as the reverse complement.
ACGATTCCCTCCTTACAACGATGTTTGCCGCTGTTTCCCGAACAAAACAATTATGTCTAACGCTCTAACTGTTGCAATATCGTTTGCTTAAAATAGACGTTTGTTGTTTTTCTCAAAATTATATTTTGGACACTTTGACACAAGAAAACATACTGATAAGTGACACACAGCTTGAATCAAGATCAGACAACGGGTTACGCAGCGTCTGCTCTGTATTCAAGCTGTTTGCAAATATATGCCAAGTATTAATATTCCCTCCCTATAACAAAACTCTCACAAAAAACGCACACAACAGTTGTCTCCGTTGTTTTAGAGAGAGAGCACTGTACCTATATTCTACTCGATACCGTGTCCCGACATTGCCATCGAGCTTTTGTCCATCACTTGCCTGAGTGTCATTGGCCAGCCTCATGCATTGTATCGTTGGAAATAATGTTCTAATTCAAATATACATTGATGAGATATTTGGTAAGAAGTGATGTCAAATGAAAGATATTATTGACCATTAATGATGTTATGTAAACATGCACCATAGGTTGTGTACGTGACTGCTCTGGCCCCCTACATACTGCTGACAATACTACTCATCCGTGGACTGACACTAGATGGTGCCGTGGACGGGATCGTTTGGTTTGTCACCCCGGACTTTGAGAAACTAGCATCGCCACAGGTATGGGATGTCATGTGTATAATGATACAATCGTGCATTTAAAATGTCTACTTAAGCAGTGTGGTGTTGCTTCATTATGACACTCCATTGCTCATACAATACATAATATATAAAATTTGAATCGACTATATTAGCTAAAATCTTTAAAATTGTTTTTTTGTTTGTTTTATTAGTGTTCTTATTGTTGCGGTACGGTAAAGAGTTTATTGGAACAATCATTTATATCAATTTTAGGGATAAATGCATATATATTGATACTCGAATGCAGTTAGGATACGTATTGGCACAGCAAATTGTACAGCCCAGTATCAAAAGACTGTTTTAGGAACCATCTGATTTGGGTGTACATTGTTTGCATCTGTCCCATTTATCTTAATATGGTCGAGTAAACTTCAAGAGAAGAAGTGCTGCGTACATAAGGGCCTAGAAAAAAATTGTATGAAATCTATAGAATTGAACGGGTGTGACTTTCGCAGTTATGTAAGATAATTGTCGGGTGAGCTTCTTTCACAGTCTTTAATGGTGAAAATGCTGAATAATTTCTAATGCAAATAAGTAACAAATCTTTAATTGACCAGTTCTAGGCTCGATGGAGTGGCCGTGAGATTCAGGAAAACAACTCGGCCGAAGTAGTTGTAGAGAATAGTTTGAATCAGGTAACAATCCTAACAAACATGGAAAATGATTCTGTTCATATCTAGTTGTCAATGCGTGCAAATTAAAAGAGAAATCGAAATGAAATACTATTTACTTTTCAACGGATGTGCACCCAGGTTCACAAGTTTATAGAGATATATTCTCTATACAAGATTGCAACAATACATGCCATGGTGAAATACATTTAATTTTCTACAAAACAGTTTAGGCCAACCTTTGCTACTATTTTAGTACTTTGATACAATCTAGGACTACACAGAGATATATGTTAGATAATAAAATACTTGAGATGCTAATGCGTGTCAATCCGTATACAACCTTAACACACGCTGTGTCTCTGATGAGATTGGTTGTCTTGGTCTACCATTCTAGAGACGCAAATGATCACGTCTCGCTTGATCGGCTTCAGTGGTTTCCAACATTAATCATTAAGGCTAGAATAAGGGTTATTGTGTCTCTCTGGTGCTTAGTAATTCAAGCTTTTGCGAGCCCTTTACTACTTTGATATATATTGATAAAGTCTACTTACATGAATATATGGTGATCTGCTTCAGTAACTACTTGATTACTGGTATTCTTACTTGAGGGTCACCTGTAGTAAAGACAGTTGTACCCCTATCAGGACACAAGAAACACTGAGTCTGATCTGTACATAACATATTCGCAGACACGCGTGAGTTCATTGTGTGTAAACCACGCATTGGTTTCAGTAACATTCGTATATATTTTTGTGCTGCAGTCTCAGTGTACCAATCTGAATGTTGTCCTATCAAATGGTTATTTAACTCTGCTGGTACTTTTTCCATAGATTTAATCAATAGATCTCAAACAATACTTATGTATAAAGCGTGTTGATTGTATATCAGCGGCTACTTCTCTGTCCAGTGTAAGGTGCGAACTATTTTAACTCGACCTAACTGTATTTACTTGCGTTTATATATAGTATTGTTTAAGTTTTGAGACTGTATGCATAATATAGTATTTGATACTTATATTGATGTATCTTTATGAAGTGTTTTTAAATTGAGGAAGAAAAGACAATGAACAGTTATGAAGACAATATTGTAATTTAGAAATGAAAACATTGTTTGTTGTTATGTCTGTTATGTCATTCATTCCTGCATTTTAAATTGACGAATTCTGGTTAGAATTAGGTATGTCCATGTTTTCTAGTACCGATTTTAGTTACAATATTGCAAAAGGACAGCGCAGACCATTAGCAGCAAACACCTATAGAAGTAACCTATTTCGTGAATACACTGTTGTTTTCACAGGTTATAATAATATTACGTTCTTTTCATAATGTCCGTTGTCGTAAACAAGATGTACAAGTACCACTCGTGCTCACTGCGTTAAACGTGTTTGTGGTACTGCAATTTGTGGAAATTGTAACACCATAGCTGAGACGCCGATTAGTTCTGCATTCCATCTTGATCCGAGCTGTTTGACAGTTACAATAGCTTTGGATGGAAACGTTTTAAGTCTACTCTTAAGATTATTAACCCATTTCTGCCTACGATCCCGAATATGGGACATAGGCAAACAGTGTAGACTCTGATCAGACGCCACATTATGCGGCGTCTGCTCAGTCTAAACTGTTTGCTGATAGGAATTTCAATATAAAACAAAATCAAAATAAGAATTTTGACCGGGCATCCCTTTGATAAAAATAGACTAATCCAATATATAAACATGGAATAATCCATTGGGTATAAATGGGTTAAAGACGACACAATTTGCAAGCGGCAATTGTATTGCATGACAAAACTGTGAAAATGTGTTTCAGCAAGAACCCGTATACTTCAATAATATGTACACCATGTACAACGCGTTTTAATGACATTTCTCAGTTAAGCTCATTTACATCTGAAACTTTTTTATTGATAATCCAATTTACAATTAAATCTAGTCTATTTTTGAGTCCTTGATTCTAACAAAGTTTAACAAAATTACAAAAGTGCAAACCCTAATCATGTGGTTTTTGTAGTAGCCCCACATATCATGCTATAATCTGTTTGCATAGGACAATTGTACTATTGATAAGGTACCCTATTTGTTTATAACTAGTTTATTGCCGCTAGGATTAATTGTATTAATTACAAGTTCAATTGACGTTATTCTTTTCCGTTTAAACGAAACTGAAGGCCATTGGATAGAAGCATAAAAAGTTGAAAATTAGTGTTCTTTTAAACTGTGCACGATCGTCTTAGAGTCAAGTGACAAACCATTTAAGTGTTGACCAGGTGACCAATTGCACTGTGTCTAATATGGCTCCTATCTTATTGCAATTTATATTTGTTTAAAATGGGAAAGAAGAACGTCTTCTTATGTGTAATGAAGACAGTTTTCGTATCAAAGAAACAGATCCTATTAGTAAAGACACTTGTGATGCACGGGAACGTTGATAAAAGTCAGATAGGTTTATAGCTTAGACATAGTTTAAATGGCACATTCCGCCATTTATGAATCACAAATAAGCATGACTTGTTCTACAGGTCGATGACGGGAATAACTACTGAACGATATGAAGAGCTTTATTGTGAGTATCTAGTGTGTTAAAGTCCATTCAACAATAGGCATGATGCTGACCATTGTCCCAATCCTGAGAAAATGGGATGACGCATCTAATAAAGCTTATGCGGGACTATAAACCTTAGCAGCAAAAATAACAACAAGTATCTAGTGCATGTCTGAAAATGATGTTACATTCAATATGATAAACCGATGAGCTGCATATTGTACGCAATAGAGAAGTGATTTGTTGCTTGAATATCATAATTGTTTTCTGTTATTGAGCAACTACTTAAGATGTATGTTGTTAAACGCAAGCACTACATGTGGTCTTGAACAAGCCACTCTTTCATACACAATTTTGGTTTGTAATTGTTTATCCTGCCGACGCATATTATCTTTTTATTGTCATTCTTTATCTCACGTATCTTGGTTTGGCTTTTTACTTCTATGAAGTACTAGATTCACATAGAGTTCACGAGAAAACAATATTAAGGTAAAGTCTCCAATGGGTATGCAGCTGGTTGATCTATACAGATCAAAATAATGTTTACATGTATTATAATCACAACTTTCTATTGCGTTGCGTTTCGTTCCAATTTCTCGTTGACCAACGTCGTCTTTCCGACAGCATGGTGCTGCACTAGCTATCCCGGTGTACATTGGTGAAGTTTTAATTTAATTGATGCATAACATGCGCTGGTATTATTTGTTTTATATAATTCAGTTTTACTAGCAATCGTTCAATGTCTGGATGTTTGTATATGTCCATTGCTTATCGGTATATGTGTCTAGGTGTGGCTCGATGCTGCGATTCAGGTGTTTTACTCTCTTGGTCCCACCTATGGCGGCGTGATCACAATGGCCAGTCACAACAAGTTCCACCAAAAGTCATTTGTGTGAGTAAACATTGGTTGGATGTATGTGTATCTAATTCTTCCTTCTCATATTGTTAACGGTATAACGATAGTCATCACAGAGACATATCAATACCAGGGGCCCGTTTCATAAAACTTCGTACGACAAATGTTGTCGTAGGTCATATTATAAAAATCTCAATTTTTATTTATTTCTCCATCTAATCCTGTCTTGTGACATCCTTTTGGAATCGTCTTTTCAAGACAATTCCAAAAAGATGTCATAAGACAGGATTGGATGGAGAAAAAAGAACTTAAATGTATTTTAAAGATTTGACTTACGACCACATTTGTCGTACGAAGTTTTATGAAACGGGCCCCTGCAGTAGTGATATGCTGGTAGGTCTCTACGGTGACCAAATGGTATGTACAACGTATCAAGCAAGGATATAACTATTGTATATATATTGTGTTCATGAATAAAGCACAAAACTATACTGTGTTACAAGAACAGCATTTGTCTGTTTCTTCAATTCATGAACGATAACATCTAAGTCCTTAGTTACATGTAGGTATATGTAACTTTCTGTTGAAATCACTAAGTGTACAAACGCCTTTCAGAAAATATATGCTCCGTTCTCTTGTCTTAAATTTCTTTATAGCTTTGAATCAAACAATTATACCGTCTTTTTAGTGACATTTGGAATGTACATATCAATATCCTTACCTATGCGCAGTGTGCTTAATGATGCAGTTAAAGGCATGAATCAATAATTGTTATGAGTAAACTAAAGATCTACACTCTAGAAGCAGTTAGTCATTTCAAGAAAAAATTGTTTCTTATGAAACTTTGTCTTAACTAACTACCTTGTTTCAAGTTAAGCCGATACATTATGTATGACGTTGATATCATTAGTTAAGTTCTTTTAACCCTTTATTTCAGGGAGACAATGATCTGTGTGGGTTCAGACGCTTTCACTGCCTTCTATGCTGGGCTCGTGGTATTTTCGTGTATTGGCTTTATGGCACACGAGGCCGGGGTCTCAGTGGAGGAAGCTGCAACAGCCTCGGGCAAGTGTCTTTGGTCATGTTTTGAGCATCACTAGCTCATAGTAAAAACAATAACCTTTAACTTCTTTGGTAATGTTGGTTATGTCAGTGTTTAAACCATTTGAGTAATCCCTTTGACCTTCGGTAAAGGACTTTGCTGGGTATTTGCAAACTGCATGAGTCTAGATCGAAAGTTGATTAAGTAGTGTTACAATTGAACGTAACAATTTAAGTAACATCGAATTCTAACCGTACCACTGAAAATATACACTATTATCAACAGGTCCAGGTCTGGCGTTCGTTGCCTACCCACAAGCCATCACAAAGATGCCTTTCCCACAGTTGTGGGCAGTACTATTCTTTCTGATGTTAACAACCGTCATATTCGATAGCGCGGTAAGTTAAATGTTGCATAAATTGGTATCGCAAAATACATTAGATTTAAGGATAACTACAGACTATTTGATCTAATTTGCCACTTTGTACTCTACACTTTTTTTTATTTTAGTCTGTCATTGTATAAAGGGAGACACATTTTAATGTTGTTTTTTCTGTCTCTCCATACGTCCGTCTATGTTTGTGCATCCGTCCGTCTGCTAAAAATAGGAATCTCCAATAATTTCCAGAATATTTTTTTTATATTTGAAAGTGTTCATGTGATTTAAGATTTAGCCTGAAACCATTATGGATAGGGGATACGGGGAAGCATACGTGTTTCTCAAAAATATCTAGTTATCATGAAACTGATGATTGTAAATACAATAAGAAGTGCAAACTTTGTATTCTTACTGTTTAGTATGGATTGAAGGCTTTTAAATAACGTTCAAGTTTTGAACCAAGTCGTATCGAACTTGATCGATCTCAGTTAAAATCGTATGCTGGTCAGAAGATGCTGGTATACTAAAGGTATTGTATTGAACCGTTTACCCCATAGCCTGTCTAACGTTTTAAAGACAAATGGCCACATTTGGTTTTACTTTTAACCGGTTTTAAGCTAAAGAACCTAGGATGTAGAATCTTAGACAGTAATAGTGGAACTAGCTTCTTCAAAGGAGGAATTAATTGAATGCATACATATGTGCATTTATATATTAATGTGTTTAGTATGTTATCTTTCATTCAGTTTGGTATGGTCGAGACTGTGACGGGTACCATTATCGACATGTTCCCCAACTTCTTCAGGAAGCGCCAATGGACTGTACTGATTGGTGTATCCCTCTTTCTCTACCTAATGAGTATGCCGTTCTACACTAACGTAAGTTCTTATCAGTGCTCTCGTTAGATCTATTATAAGTGCATCTGCTTTAAATTGCAATCTGCATTTATCACAATGTTTTACATAGAGACATTTAAGCTGATAACATTGGGTCCACTCCTGGTCTGAATGAATTGATACTATACATAGGTTGGTGCCGTTTGAAGGGTTCTAAAAGTAACGAAAACAACTTGTTGCCTTATCGATAATGTTTTATCGTGTAAATATATATTGTTTGCTCTTACAGAAAGGACACAGTTACATTTCTTTATTACGACAAGCTAATTTTGTTTTATTGTTAGGTGTTTACGCCAGAAGACTGCTTAAAGCAAGGTGACAGTTGTCCAGAAAGTTTGTATATTTTACAACCAGTTAGCCTGCGTTTTAGTGACCGTAATAAATAGGTTTTACAGTACGTAATTGCTATTTTTAATGTACACTGTTTTCTATCTGCATTTACTTTACTTTGCAATTTAAAGAAATGTTTATAACGTTTTTTATCCTTCGTCATGCAAACAGGGTGGCATATACCTGTTCCAGCTGGTAGATTGGTACGTTGCAGCATTTGCCCTTCTGTTGGGATCGTTCATAGAGAGTATTATGGTCAGTTGGATTTACGGTTAGTATACAGACTATATCACAACTTAAACTTGTCTTCTAAATAGACGACAAAGTCGACGTTTCACATGGTTTAGATTAAAAACAGACGCCACGAAATACATTCGTATAGATGTTTCTTCTTTTAAAAGAACACAGATTTGTCTTTGATAAAACTTAGGTTAAACTTGTAGTACTATGTTGGTGATAGTGTTATGCTAGGTATAAATCAGACTCTAACTTTACAACAGAAATGATGTTTCCGGACTGTTTGACTGGCATGGATAACATTAACTAGTTTAATATATATAATAAATTCAATATTGTCGTGCCTAACATGTGATAATTCATTTCCAAATCGAAATTTGAATCTAATTCTTATTTGTTAACTAACATTCTGAAATTTGAATTCATATAATTTAGCGCTACTTCTTAAGCGAGCGTTAACTTCTCTTGTTTAAGGTAACTTATACAATCGGTATGAAATTATAGCTGTAAACAAGTTGATCAACTTATACATTTGGTGTTAAATACCAATTTAGGTTATGTTATTAAAACCCATTGGAGATTAGCCTGGTATCGCTTTCAAGCTTTTGATAGGTCGGATGTTAGCATTCTGCTCTTATCTGAGCGATCAATAGCCTAGCAATGATTTTAGACTATTTGCTGCCCTCTTATAAGCATGGCCTATGACTTTTGTTGAAAGTTTGCAATAACAGGCTTTCATTTCACGTGGAAAACCAATTGCAGTTGCTTTATGAATGTATTTTTAGTCATAAGATAGGTCAACAGAATTGTGAAACTCACTGTGTTAATATTTTGATTAGGTGCGGACCGGTTCGCCCATGACATTGAGTTGATGACGGGAAGGAAAGTTTCGGTGCTTCTGAGATTCATGTGGTGTGTTTTTCTTGTGACGTTCCTCTGCGTAAGTCTGTTTGCAACAATCTTTAACCTTCCAGCTCATAAACACTCAAAATGTCTCACAAGAAAATATTTTGGGTTATATTTAAGGCATATCGATGCTTAGAATTAAGATAACAGTAAAGTAAAGGGTTACTCAAGCGCTCAATCTGTAAGATTAAATGTCCTGGTGGAACATGTTTCTCCTGCTGTAATAAACTACCTATCTTTAAATTCTTTCATCGCCAAATTGGACCGTCAATTGTGGGCCCTTTAACATACAGTGGAGAATCTGCTATTCTTTCTCGTTTAAACGGAACGAAACGCAAACGCAAAACGCTAAAACGTAGAAAAGTACAACTTTTGGACAATTCTGATAATTCATTTTTATCTTGGTGGCAAACAGTTTGGAGCCTGATCAGACGCCGGGTAACCCGGCGTCTGATCTGGCTCCAAACTGTTTGTAATAGAATTAATAGTTTTAGCGTAAACGCGTTTATTGGGAAAGAATAACGTTTTCTCCACTGTACTATGTTTCGTCTGTTTAATTTGTCGTAACCAGATTTATGTCATAGTCAAAGACAATATAGTTTGATAGTAATTACAAAGAGTTTGGAACCATGTCAGACATCGCTTTACATATCTTCTGATCTGGATCAACTACTGTTACGTCTTAACACTTTCACTACCAAAGTTTACGTGAAATGTTTAACCCATCACCGTTTCACTCTCGTTTGTTTCAATTTTTTAACACTTTATTTTCACCGTAATAGGTGTTGGCAGGACGGAGAGCCATCCTGTTCAACACCGTACAATATATAAATGCATATATTCAATAAATATATTAGTACTAAGTTCAATATTGATACGTATACTTAATTATGAAGTGATAAATTTTGTTTCAATTTTGTTGTGTGCAATATCGTTTCAAAGTTGAGATATAAGGCAGTATGACTAAAGAAATTTCAAAACGAGTGTCAAACAGTTTGTAAACGCGCTTTACACAGGGGGTAAACTACGTATTATCACCAACCTATATTGTAACAACAACCTATACGGGTATTGTTAGAGATTTGTACTGCTACGAAGTCAGTGTATAAAGTTATAAATGTTTGTCTACGAAAACAAATTTGCTTTCGTAGCAATACAAATCTGTTAAAATACCCATATAAGTTCTCGTAGCAAAACATTTCATCGTAATACTTAGTTGGCCCCCAGTGTTTTAAGCGTTTTTTAGAGTGAAGGGTTACTTATGTTTCTAAGTCACTTATGAAATTATTAAAAGGGTTGATTCCATCAATTATACCATGAACAAAAACCATGTTGCTATACGATAAGTGTGACCACAAAGATCGAAATCTTTTACGAGTGCACACGCCTTGAGCAAATATAAAGCAATCTATATTAAGGCTATTTAAGATAATTTGTTACATGTGACTGCACGCTTCATTGATAATTTATATATTATATTTCTATTTTATTATACAATAACCCTTTGACGTTGTATAATACCCCATGTTTGATCAACGGGAGATAAATATGTCCATGTTTCGTAATGTCGTTATCCGAAATAGATTGAAAATAAATATTTTATCTTTGTGAAGTCACAATTAGACACGAAACTGCCTCAAAACCCGTCTATATCGCAATTTTGATAAAGAAATATAGCGACGTCTTTAGATGAAATCCCGTTTTCAATTGGTGCGGTTTCGAAAAAAACAAAAAAGAGATATAACTTTTATCTTAAGTAACGTAAACTTTTCAAAATATTAGCATACCAATTTCTTGTTATATTTGGAATTGTCTTACATGGGCTTTCCTCTGGTAGAATATACGACAAAGTTCGCTATACAAGAAATATAATTCATATATTTATTATTCTTGACTTCATAAAAAAACCATTCATCACCCATTACTATTTAATTGCTGGTATTCAGAGATTCATAATTTTCAACAAGGGGGCCTATATGATTTAGTTTACTACCATAAACATAAAATTAATAATGAAAAACAAAAATACCATCTTTGGTTTCGTTTGATATAGATTTTACTGAAGCTTGTACCTTGAATGGGACAAATTTGAAAAAATAAATGGCCGAAGAGTAAGATGATGTTCACCGATATAATGATATTTGTGTTTTATAACACACTGCTTCTTTAAAATAACCCATGACAGAGCAGAGTTAGATACTTAGAAAATTAGAAAAGTTCGCTCATGGGTGTAATTCACCCTTCCACGTAGCGGTCGTTTATGATGTTGAAAAATGTTTATAAGAAAGAAGTAATTTACCTTTAGTTGTTATGAACAGGCTAACAAATGCAAATGTTATTGATTGCATATTATGAACCTTAGCAATACTATAAGTTATAATATGTTATTTCAGATTGCATTTGGAATCACTATTGCTACATACCGGGCACCTGACTACGGTGACAGCTATGTGTATCAGCCATACGCTATCAGAATTGGTCTGTTTCTGTCTGTTTTACCTATGATACCAGTAATCGGGGTCATGTTCAAAGAACTCTACTTCGCCGAAGGTTCATTGATTCAGGTAACACTCGATGCGCACGATTATTGTCAAGCATTGACACCAACGGGACTTTTTATTTCAATCAACGCATGTTTCTTTAAAAAACTATGTGTAAAAGCAATACGCTATCACAATTGGTCTGTTCCTATCTGTTTTACCTATGAAACCAGTCGTCGGTGTCATGTTCAAAGAACTCTACTTCTCCAAAGGCTCATTGATTCAGATAACACTTGTTGCGTAAAATTGTTGTAAAGCATTTTCAGTGGGGAATACTTTTTTTTTCAATCAACGCATATTTCTTTAAAGAAATGTGTCCGTTGCAAACTGTTTAGATCCAGATCATTCTTATAAACACACAGTGTCAGATTTTGTTTGCCTAAGTGAACAAATTAGTGAACATATCAAAGACTATTGCGTCAACCTTAAATGAACAGGGGTATATAGACACATAAGACAAATAGATAAAGCACCAAGATAAATGTGTCTAACTCGGTGAAAGTAAACTTGAAAAACAATGAACTTCTACTTTGTTGTAAATAACACATGACGGCATTTTGACGTCTTTTTTTTGCCCGACTGTGCCCCGGATCTGCTTATGTGCCCTTCTTTAAATCCCTATAAATAGCTTCACACTTGCTTTATGTACTGATATGAAATAATGTCTTAAAATCAGAAGAAGAACAATGTTTCCAGTGGTGCTTGTTTATTTTTCAGCTACGATAACAAAAGCTTTTGTGAAAAAAGTCTTCGAGCTTAAATAACAACCTTCGTAAAGACATACGAACAATCTGTGAATTAATTGAGAATTTAAAACCAGGGCTTATATTCTGTGAAGATTTTAAAAAGCATTTGATAGTATAGATCATAACTTTATCTTTAAAACTCTTGCACATTGTAACTTCGGTGACTCTTTTATAAACTGGATTAGATTGTTCTACCATGACGCACAAACCTGTGTGGTTAAAAATGGATATATGTCCGAGTTTTTTAATAAAAAGAGGAGTACGACAGGAATACCCACTATCAACGTACTTATTTATATTAGCTATGGAAATAGTATAATATAAATCTGAATAAGGGGAGATCCTTTGAAAGCACAGAAAACAAAGCAAATACTGAAAATTGCAGACTCGGTTTAATTGAGTCTGTTCATGAGCAATACTGAAATATACAACAGTGCTCACGCCCCTAGCACCAGCTTAAGCGGAATTCAACTTTCAACTGTAGATGCGCTAAAATCAATGATTCCAAAGGACAAGAAAGTATAACAACACTGAGAATGAAGTACGGGGCGACTTTTTACAGCCGCCACACAAGCACTTATAATTTGCTGTTGTGAATTATATAAATCTGAATGTCTGTGAACGCAGATAAAAAATACATAACATACCAATGTACAATAGAGAAATGAAATATACTGAATTTGCAGATGATGCAACTTTCATGATGGATTGGTCATTTTAAACCTTTGCTACCGTAATAAAGCAAGTTACTAATTTAAGTATAATATCTTGGTTAAACGTAAACAATAAAACATCTGTTATTTTAAGACCTGGCTCACTAAAAACCTCAACTGAAACGTTTGATACAAACGGTGAATTTACGTTGACCTCAGAAAGATCTAATACATTAGGAATTATATTTTCAAATAACATAAAAAAATATCACGAATTGAATTTAATACAAAAAATACAGAAGTTTTTAAATTGCTTAAAGAATTGGAAGAAACGCAATTTGTCAATTGTCGGTAAAATAACAGTAATCAAAACATTTGCACTTCCAAACCTTTTTACCCGCTAACAGTTTTAGAAAGTCCAACATCATAATTGATTAGAACAGTAAATTCGATTATTTATTGGATGCCAAACCAGACAAAACAAGCAGAAAAACAATCATACAAGATTACGAAAATGGAGGACTGAAAATGATTGATTTAAATATATTCACAAAAACAATAAAAGCCGGCTGAGTGAAGAGAGTGACAGATAATGATAATAATGGCGATTGTATACATATATATTTATATCAATAAATTAGCCAAAATTGTAGGACAAATGATATTTGAAAGTAATATAGATGAAAAAGACCTAACGGAGAAACAATACAACTCTCTGCCAAATTTTTCAAAAGATATAATACAGGCATGGTCAAATATAAATTTCGAAAGTATACCAGAAGAAATAAATAACCAAATATTATGGAACAACTCATTTATAAACAAACAATAATAATACTTTATTTGATAATGAATGGTAGTTTAAAGGTATCAAATACATCGAACATATTTTTGATAATAGACTCAAATCATTCTATACTTTGTTCAAAACTCAGACTTCCTCAAATACTATACTTCATTAGAAAGCATACCAAAGCTATGGAAACAAAAACTGAAAACAAATTACATAACAGATATTCTAACACGACTCGAAACCTACGGCATATAGACAAAGAATACTGAGAAACGTATATTACGTCGCGATAATGAACTGCACGCGCGGCGTTTCCATCCGCTGTTCCATTTGCCCCATACGCGTAATACATAAATAGTATATTAAAATTAAAGTCGCATTAGAATTAACACTTGTTAAGTCTTAATTCTAACACGTCTCGAAACCTACGTAATAGAGACAAAGAATACCGAGAAGCATATATAACGCTGCGATAATGAAATACACGCGCGGCGTTTCCATCCGCTGTGCCATTTGCTCCATACGCGTAATACATAAATAGTATTTTTATACTAAAAGACGCGTTAAAATTAAAATAACAAATTCGTAGGTGTCCATTACCGTGCATCAGATCACAGCTAGTCGTTAAGATGTGGGTAATTAGATCTCTCGGCCTAAAGGCCTCGTGATCTAATGACTCCACATCTCAACTCCTAACTGTGATCTAATGCACGGTAATGAACACCTACGTAAATAACATACAAGATAATATATTGCAACAAGTCCCAAAGTCCAATAGTACTGATACAGTACTGTACAATAAATATCTAAAGGAAATACAAAACAACACCATAATAAAACCTCATATTAAATGGGAAATGGAAAGCACACACATCAGTTGGAAAGGCGTCACATAGAACCATTCAAATCCTTAATCGATACCAAAATGAGAGCTTTTCAATACAATTATATAATGCAAATTATACCAAACAATTACTTATAGAATAAAAGCAAATTAGAATATTCTAGCTTGTGTGACTTTTGTGCCATAAACATTGAATCCAACAAATACCTATTCTCGGAGAGCCAATAGTCCAAAGCACTACGGACACAGCTAGAGGTATTTCTAAACAAAACACAAGTCAATCTAAAATTAAACTATATGTTCATATCTTTTGGGTACACTGAGTGGAGTAGATTTTATGATTTGATAAATACCATATTGATTTACGCGAAATATTTCATTTACAAAAATAAATATGCAAATAAAAATTCCTTTATTCGATAAAATTCAATATCTGAAGCATATTAAAAACATAGAGCGAATGATAGCAACGGCAAATGATAAAATTGAACAGCATACTGGCAAATGGCACACATTACAGTTGAACATATAGCATGAACAAAATCGCTTGCAAACATAATGAGTAAAACTCTCTTCTTTTTCATACCAATATCTCTACTCTCTTCAGCTACTTTTTCTTTTCTCACTATATATATAAAAAAGTCTTGCTGTACATAAATAGACAGAAATTATACGTGTTTAGAAACTGATGAGTACTACAGTGGAGAATCTGTTATTCTTTCCCAATAAACGCGTTTACTCTAAAACTATTATTTGCAGTGCAAACAGTTTGGAGCCAGATCAGACGCCGGGTAACCCGGCGTCTGATCAGGCTCCAAACTGTTTGCCACCAAGATAAACAAGAATTATCAGAATTGTCCAAAAGTTGTTATTTTCTACGTTTTAGTGTTTTGCGTTTGCGTATGTTTGCGTTTAAACGGGAAAGAATAACAGATTCTCCACTGTATATGATCGCAATATGTATTGCGTTACTTGTATTTTGTCTGTATATGTATATTGAGAAAGAAAATATTAAAAAAAAAAAAGAAACCTAAAGACGCGTGTCAAAGTGAAAGCGGCACCAGCAATATCTATACTCGACTGTGTATGCTAAATACATTGATTTTAACAGAACTACAGATAAATTAATTATCGTGAAAAAAATGGAATGTGGCCTCTGTATATTGTCTTTCAATTTATATATGTTACAGTACGAAAGATATTATTCTTTTCCAATAAACGCGTTTATGTTAAAACTAGTATTTCCATTACAAACAGTCTAGAGCCAGGTCATACAACGGGTCTGAATAGAATCCAATATGTTTGTAACTAATATTGAAATAAATCTGTAAATAGTTTTAAATAAATTGCCATTTTCAATATTATATTTCATTTTCTCTTAGTTTCGCTTATTACGTCTTCTCCATCGTGTAATATTTTCAATGCAACCCGAGTAGAATGTTATCCGAAATTGGTTTAGATTTTGATTGAGTTGGGTTTTACGACACCGCGACACATAAAATGAAATGGATACTATAGTAAATGAAATAATAAATAATCAACCGTTGCAAAAATCATTTGCAGACAGAATTTGCATTGATCACCCGGTGTTAAAGGTCTATTATACTGTTTGATTTTTTCAGAGAATTCAGACCTTGATACGCCCGTCGGAATCATGGGTTCCAAATGATGAGCAGGCCAAGGCGATATACCGACTGAAGCCGTACAGATACGAGGATACGGTGTTCAAACGTATCCGTAAAGACCTGCTGGGTGACAAAGACACGCCGTGGGTCTGATTCAGTGCAATAAGTTAGGCTTCGTCATGACACAAGAAACCCTCGGACATTGACAATAATGCTATTGCAATTCAACTAGAAACTATACAAATTGGAGTTATATACAATAGATTTAGATATAATAAATCAGCCAATCTGTTAACTGGTATAAAGTTTCAGTTTAATTGGGAGGGTTCTGCTATTTGTTCTGTTGGTGACTATGTAAAACAATTGCACGTCAAGTCGCAATCGGCAAAATAATGGTTTATTAAAAAAAGTATTTGTCCAACTCATACAACAACTACTAATTTCGTTTAGATTATTCAAATGTCAAAATAACCAATGTCACTATGAATGTCCAGTACATAATGATAGTAAAGCTGACCCACCTGACTCTATTCAGACATAGCCATTAGCGCACTCTCTTTCAACAGACGATGATGGGTCAGCAGGTACAACTTATTTAACTCATAACTATATTAACATGTCTTTTCGCCTTGAATTAATATCTCCATTGAAGGAAATAGTTCCATTTTGTACCCTCGTGACTATTTACCATGTAAGAGCTATTTTCTATATGCAATAGATGATAGTATCATTAGAAGAATTCTGCTTTACGTTCAACCTGATTGAATTGGTCACCTGTCTGCAAAACAAGAAACATGTAATGAGGAAAATGATAAAGCAGACTAATCGTCAACAGAAAACGGACAAGTCACAAAGAGGGTGTTTGTGATGGCATTGTAGTGTTTTATATATATTATCCTCTTCCAGATGAGAAATTTCTTTTCTTTCAGCTTCTTTTCTTTCAGTCCTTCATCCGCCAACATAAAGTTGTAGCGGTTTCGATTCGGGATAGACGCCGAGTCATTTATATCAGTGGCTTTGACAAAAATCTGTAAACATGTCCAGATCGAACAAAAACACTGGTCCTACAGACTTCGTTTGCCTGAAAACAGTTGTTTCTACACCGATGTTTAAATGCAACAGTTGATGAACGACGAGTCAACGGCTTTAAGATATATGCTAGTTTCTTTTTGATCAGACTAGTTTTAATTCTCCGCAAACTCGTTTCAATAACACAGCCACGACAGCAGACAATTTTGAAGAAACCTGAAAAAACAGATAGTGCATTTGCAAAAATATAAACTCAAATAAATGTAAAATATGGCAATTCCGTTTCATTTCCTTCATGTGGCATTAAGTATTATTGGCATTGAGAACATTCAGAAGAAAAGTCTCTGAAATTAATAATTTTACATTGTTTGTTTCTATCGCAAATCTGTTCTGCGGAGAATTTTTTATAGACAGGGTAATCATATATTCTTAAACTTCACGCAAATAAGGTCGCATTCACTTCGGTAGGATAACAAATAATGCCGATATAAGTTTGGTACGGTGACCAACGAATAAAAGAACGTAGGACTCTTAATTTTCTGCGATTTTGCCACCTGGTTCCGAATTCTTGCTAAGCTGATTAATTTCATTTCTTTAAAATGAACATTTTAACATACATTCCTTTCCTCAACTAATATGTACATTTCAGTTACAAAAAAGGAGAATATAAGAAGTTTCACTCTAGACCAATCTGGAGTCTCATGTTACAGCTGAAAGGGTTGAGCTATGAAAGTTGTCCTCAGTACTGAAGTTTTGCCGTTCTTTAATCTTTATAATGTTCATCACTGTTCTTTTAGACTGATTCTTTGATTTGTTTAATAAGGTGTTTTGTTTTGAAGCCATTTATGACTTACTATATAAAACCCAGCATCTTCTTGATAGTTACACTTTCTATCTTTTTCCCTGAGAAATATTGCTCTACATAGTATTTTGGAAGCGTGTGAGACACCGGTGTTGTCTTTCTGTATGAAACGCCTACTGCGGTTTTCTGGACAGCTATGCCTATTATCATAATAAAAGTACCAACTTCTAATTATTTGGGCTAGAACTTGTTACTCTTACTTCATCAATCATAAAACAACACACTATGTACTTTGTTTGCAAACCATTCTAGAACTTCCCTCAAATGTTATTGTTTAAATATACTTAAATTTATTTAGAAATGTGTTCATATGACATGGATTTCCCCCACTATGCGCTTTATACAAAACATCGCTTCCAGTTTACAAACTCAAGGCACATAACTTTGCCATTGTAAATTGTTGTTGGATGAAAATACACAAGTACAACTATGATGTTCAAATCCTGAATAGGATACAGCAAAACCTATCTATTACGACCAAACATTTTTGTTGATAATTGGGTGTTTACAACAGGTGACTGCTTAAATCAATGTGACAGTAAACAGAAAGCTCCTTTAGCCTTCGTGTAAATTGTTGTAATAGAGAGGTTTTACTGTATACAACAAACCGAAAGTAAAAATCGAAATAAGGTGATGTACGACGACCCGATGGTTTTAAGATACAGTCGAACCTCGATATCTCGAAGTCGGTTCTGTCGAACATACCCGTATTTCAAAATTAAAAAGTGGCTATGTTCTGCTTATCCGAGCATGAAATAATGCGGTTCATATATGTCGAACCATCGGCTAGGTTCGATTTAAACGAATTCGAGATATCGAAAATCAACTGTATCTGCCAGCTTTCTTTTGGTTACAGATTTATGGTATTTCCACATTATTTCAGTAATGTATTACACCCGTACTTTTGGTTCTTTAGGTTTTGACCCATTTGTGCCCATGATCCCATATAAGGGACATAGGCAAACAGTGTAGACTCTGATCAGACGCCGCATTATGCGGCGTCTGATGAGGGTCTACATTGTTTGCTAATAGGAACTTCAATATAAAACTAATTAATTTAAATGAAAATGAAAAATTTGTCCAGGCATCCCTTTGATAAGAAATGGACTAATCCAATATATAAACATGGAAGAATCCACTGGGTATGAATTGGTTAATTAATTGGCAATGAATACTTTTCAACAAAATATCTGTTTCTAATGAAGCATCAAGAAATACTGTATATTGCATTATAAGTAAATTACAATGAGTCAGTAATCAATGGTGATGAACAAAATAACTGTTTATTATGGCTTGTGAACAAATTGGTTTTGTAATGGATCGGAAATAAATTGAGGGGGCACAGTCTTAGTCCAATCTGATTTGTTGCCGATTCATATTATTGAATCTTAATTACAGTGTATTAATACATTGGATCCGACAGATGTATTCCCAATTTATTTACAATTTGCTGTCATTCATTACGTCATTATGGTTTCCATTATATATTAAATTATGTAATGTATTAGTTGAAACCTGATCGAGGCGGCAACTGATCAGGTAAGTTCCATCTTCACTGCCATCTATGTTTGTTTGTGTTGTGTTGTGCATTCAATGAAATATAGATACAGTAAAACTCCTCTATTGCGATCACTTAAACGAATGCTAATTGATTGTATAAAATACAGGTGACAGCTTAAAGAAAGGTTACAGTAAAACAGAAAGCTTCTTAAGGAGCTTTCTGTTTTACTGTCACCTTATTTTAAGCAGTCGCCTTTCGTAGGCACCTTATAAATAAAACAATTTAGTGGTCGTAATATAGAGGTTTTACAGTATAGTAAACTAATAATATGCATGGTTGGGCATATTAATTCAATCTTCTTCCGTTGAATATTCATGCCTAAACAGCACCCGCTTTTGGACATATACTCGTATCAAATTAATTATATACTAACTAATAAAATAAAGAAAATTGCCCCTAGAAAAGAGTGCAGACACATGCAATATACGAATTGCCCTATATTCTGTAAATAAAACAACAGTGCAGACTCTTTTCACACACCCCTTCAGTATAACGATAAATCAATATACGCTAATAGCATAAGATTGGATAAAACATATACACATGGGAAAATCGTTTTTTTCTTCATTAGTGACAGCTGTCAAAAGGGCGTTATAAAGCTTTCTATATCAACACAAAGACTCGGTCTGAATACATGTTGTCCTTAAAGCTATCACAAAAAATAAATCAAAACATTATTTAAGTTCAGAAGGAAATAGATCATCTGACTACAAAACGTATCTTATAACACGGTGTAGGTGGCAATGTTATGTCATTATCTTTTATATTTAGTTGCATGCTGTGGGGTATATATTAAACACATTGAGAGCATGATAAACCATTCAAAAGGAAGATATATGTAATATCATTATACTTATATCATGGACTAAATCTTAACAAATGTAAACCTAGCGGCAAATATACTGGTCATTTATAAACATTAAACCAGTACAGAGAACACTTGATCTATGCAAACAGTGAATATCCTGATAAAAGGGATCCTTAAGGGTATGCACCATTTGTCACGTTGCATTAAATTGTTAAAATCAACCCGAAATATGTTTAACTAGCCTTTCGCCAGAAAATTCTTGTTAATCTATCTCAGGAATAAATGATCTAGAAGCTAATTTAGGTCTTAATCCTAAGTCTAGTTCCGCTAATAGTCAGGTTAATAACACTATCCAGGTCAATGTCACAAGATATGGCCAGATTAATGTTTTATACTTATGTGGTTAATTATTTCAATTGATCAATTTCTGAGCCCGGTCAAACATAGACATTCACTAGAGTCCCCTCTAATTTCGTCGGCAGGGGACTTACAAAGATAGAAGGCACAATACATGCATCAGCGTATTACATGTATATGGTTTTCAATGAAAAACAACTGAAATGAACACAGTTTTAATATCAAAGGTTCACAATAAAATACATACCAAAGGCTATATTAGATATAACAAAGTGGTATAACTTTTAAAAGTATAACAAGCAGTTCAGCCCAGTACCACATTTGTATGACCCTTGAATAAAAGAAGAGGACAATGCTAAATACAATTGTTCGGAAGTTTTATGAGAGTTTCTTTAACGAAAGAGATGCATTACGACGAACAGGGGGCACAGATTGGTCTCTATTATAGAAAAAAACTTGTCTAGAGAACATGTCCAATATGACATAAACTAAGGTCAACAGGAGATCGTGTTTATGGGGAGGCGAAATGGCACATACCGTTTTCAGTTCACTTTGTCATTTGACATTGGCCTTTGACAGAGCTTGTTTTGGAGCATGTTTCTTATACCACATGAGCTAGGGTTTCCAGAATAAGTATGTGAGTCTTTTTTGAAATGGTCATTTATAGGTCAACGTGATGTTAATACTGACATTAGACCTCATTTATGTAAAACTTTTTTCCGATATATAGCCTATACCACATCAGGCAGTTCTTCTTAAGTTGGTATGTGAATTCATGTTGGCATGACAGACATAATATTGACAGGTCATGTTGACATAGACCTTAACCATTAATCTCATTGATAGAAAAAGCTTGTCCGTAGAACATATATCATACGCCACAGCAATAAGGAATACCAAAAGTGGTGTATCAGTATATTTGCAGGTCTGTATACAGCAGTTTAACGAATTTCAGTGCAAGTTCAATGCTTAGATGACACTTGTCACTTCCTGCGACACAGTTTGTGTTGTTACAAGAATCAGTTGTAACGAAGATTTTGTCAATATTTGTTTTACCTTTAAACAAGAATTTGCGGTTGTTCTAAACATAAACCGTCTTTTAAGCAACTGTATAACCCTTTACCCAATAGCCTGTTTCTTGTTTTGAAAATATGTGAATACTTAAAGTAGGTCGGAAGTTAAACAGAATGCGCCTTAAGACGCATTCTGTTTGACTTGCAACCTGCTTTAAGCTACTACATTTGCTAAAATAAAGAAAATATTACTTATGATACATATTCATGACTGTATATATTGGAACTATTTTCTAAAAGGCGCTTCCATGAAGGAAAGGGATAAAAGAGAATGAGTAGATCCTCATCTTTCCCATAAACCTATAGTTGTTGATTTTGGCAACCGAAGAATAGGAAAACATATTTTCTTTCGTTTTAAGTACAAAAGAACACAATCTGGATAGAAAGTGATCTTTATAATAATGAAAACTTGATCTTAAATTTAACACACACTATGCGGAATTTGACATATATTACAAACAGTGCAGACCAACATCAGGTGGCCCCTGTAGGAACTTTCTTTTCAGGATATGTAAATTGTTTTTTGATGTCAATATAAAATTATCATTTATCTGATAATGGCAGATTCAATTTGAGAATTCAAAAATATAAGGATTATGTGCTGACTGTGTGTCAGCCTTTATTAGGTTATCCGTAACAGTATAGTCGAGGTAGTCATGCTAGTTTCGACACGATACTTAAGTTATCGTTATTATAGATGTTAGTATGTATTTTGCATTACCAAAACTGTCGTCCTATTCAGGATCAAGCAACACATTATAGTGAACTCCATAGGCTAGTGTAGATGGCTAAATACCGTTTAAAATATTTAAATGGACGACTAGTATGTTTTGACGGCAATGTGATACGCAATAGATCCTATAGCGCCGATAGGGGATGATGAGATGAGATTATAATGATTTCAGGAAGATGATTTCGGCTATTCTCATTCGTTGAAAAGCATCACATTGGATCAAAACCACCAACCCGCCTTCCCTTTAGTTCTTGGTGGAGGATTATGATTTAAGTCAAATAAACAGAAACATTCCCTATGAAAATAAAGAAGCAGAACCGGACAGGATAGGAAGGTCTCTTGGTGTATTTGAATTGTACATTTACTGTTATATAAAATACTATGGAAATGTCCAAATAGGTAGAACAAACACTCTGGAACTGTTGTGTTGACTTGTAATATAAGATGTTAATCATTTCATAGTCTCGTTAGGAAATTCAAACATGTTTCAGGTTCAACGTGTATGGCCTGCAGAGACGTCTCATACTTTCATTGTCAACCATACAGTTAAGAAAAATGTTACAGTGGATAATCTGTTATTCTTTCCCGTTTAAACGCAAACGTATGCAAACGCAAAGCACTAAAACGTAGAAAAGAACAACTTTTGGACAATTCTGACAAACTGTTTGCACTGCAAATAATAGTTTTAGCGTAAACGCGTTTATTGGGAAAGAATAACATATTCTCCCCTGTACACGGTCTCTCACATTTGGACTAAAACGGTTTGCAACGGTTACCTAAATGTAAACCGGGATTCTAATCAACGAGGGAGTCCTTTGTAATGTATCGTAGGTGTAATATAGAAAGTCTGCAAAATGAAATGTAAATTGTAAATGCTATTTCAAATAAATCCATGACAATGACATATTTCGAATTACAATACGTAGCGCGAGATACCGAAACAGAAATAATTAAGCTAAAAACATTTCAAATACGACTCTACTCAGTACTCACCAGCCACTCGGGATAGATGAAACTAATATAAAAATGCTGTCGTGAGACAGTAAATTAAAGTAACTATATTTTAACTATAGCAGAATAATCAATATCATGACCATGGTATTGCCATCAAGATGGTCTGGAGTGCACTGAGTAGCGCAGGGGTTAGTTCGTGTATTTCAACTACATATCTTTCTCTCTCTCAATCATGCTCTCATACACTGATATATACGTGATATATGGTGATATACATGAATATTTATGAAGCAGACGACAATATGGAACCCTGATTCAACATAACTAAGGCAGACTGCAGTTTAGCCATATGAAACATTTGTTACATACAATTTGCTAAGCAACTAAAGGATAAAAGTGCATTGTTACATAGCCGAGTGAGGACACGCTCCATAAACTAGAATAAATTATAGGCATCACATTACTTCGTCAAACTGTCTCAAAAGAAAATTGACATCAAAACCAGTATGCATTTTGACTGAAATTGATTCAGTGTTTTGTCAATGTTATGCATATGTGGTAAAATATAGCGCATAAATTCCTCTCTTAAATACATTCATTCGTTGAAAGGAAAAAAGTGTCATTTTCAAGAGTGTAATATTTGCTGACATTGCCTCTGAGAATGGAATTGGAGCCACTGAAACTACGCAGAGATGAAACTAAAGGACAAGAAGCTGCAAATGGCTGGAGTGTGGAGTATGAAACTTCAGACGAAAGTCCTAAAGAGAAACCAAGATGGGGAAGCAGATGCGAGTTTCTACTTGCAATAATCGGCTATACCGTAGGAATATCGAACATTTGGAGATTTCCGGTCTTATGTGCCAGAAATGGAGGAGGGGCATTCCTCATACCATTTTTCTTCTTCATGTTCACTTGTGGAGGGCCACTTTACTATATCGAGGTCTGTCTTGGCCAGTTTAGCGGCAAGGCTGCCGGACAAGCCTTTGAGTTTTGTCCGCTTCTGAAAGGTAGGCCCCTTGTTTGTTACAGAGTAACCTTCAGACATAGGGTCACAATTATGCTAATAACGACTATGATATTACAATTAAATCATAAAATCTTGTAAGCAGCAGTGAAACAAATATGCGACTTTATCTACTTAAGCATGTAATAACTGAATAATGTATTACACAAGTCTATTTAAGTATGGGGCTTATTTACTTGCTCCAAATATGCATAATAATACAATTCTTTAGTGTCGAACAGAAATTAAAAACATTATGGTCCCGAGGTTACAAAACCTTTTAGCAGTGTGCTCATTCTCAATACGCTACTTAACGTAAAAATGCTTGCCACTCTCGAAAGAAATGTGAGCCAAAGCTAACGAATACATCCTCCCGATTCTAACTATCGGATAGGGATAAAAAAAAAACATAGTTTTTTCATAAAGCAGAAAGGGGTATGGCCATTGGTAAGATTGCAGTTCTTGTGAAAATAAATAAGTGTGGTTAAGTTATGTTATGGTCAATATAAATGTTTTGTACTAAACCCCTTTTTCGAAAGGGAAATAACTGCTGTAATAGTAGCTGAATCCTAACGAAATTTGCAGGTACACAGGTATCTATGATAAAATTAGTGATTATTAAGTTTCAGCAAAATTGACTTAAACTAAAGACAGATTTGTATAACTACTTATTCTCCTGCAATCCTAAAAATAGCAATATCTCTAGTAGTAATTGTTGCATGGTAATTAAACATGCAGGTGCACAGGTTCCAATGACAGTATGAATTATTAAAAAGTTTCAGCAAAATTGACAAAATTCTGCAGGCGATGAATCCCGGAAAGAAATGTGTAATAAACATACTCCAGAAGTTCAAAAAAGGGCAATAACTCTGGAAATAAGTGTTAAGTCGTAACTCAATTCGTGGATACACAGGTACATATGGCAGCTAGAAGGCTGTAAAGTTTAAGCAAAACTGACTAATTTCTGTAGAAGAAGCCCGGATAAAATCGTGTTAAGGACGGACATGCAGACGGACATACGAACCTGATTCCAGTATAGCCCCATACATTCGTGTTGGGTGTATAATGAGTAGAATTTTAATGTGAGAATGTAATTGCTAACACTGAGGAACTTTCAAAGCTATCGTATTCCAGATAAGAGAACGTAAATAAAAATTTCTTAACACTTTACTCCATAACATATTGCTACTATTAAATACATGTGACCATTTAAATCAGGTTAAAGATTAAACAGAATACGCCATAGGGCCTGCATTCAACCTGCATTAAGCTACAATCTGCTAGAATCCAGAAAATATTCGTTATGATACATATTCATCACTGTATAGATTGGAACTATTTTGTGCAGTGGATGAACACATGGAAGGCGTAAAAATGTGTATCTGTGGAGTAAAGGATGAACCACTTTGCTTTCTACAGTTTTGCGTTGTGGTTAGTCTGTGTATGTACTTCACGGTAAATGCTCAAGACTCATGTAAAGGTATAAATATGGATATGATGCTAGTTTATTGGGAACGACTGTATTGAGTACCGTTCACATGAAACTACCATTATTATAAGATTGTTGAAGAGCAAAGAACTTAAGACAAACAATGTCTATTTACCGATCTCACATCTTACACAGAACACACATTACACGAAACAAGACACACTTATCGGAAAATGGCAGGTAACATGATTTGTTAAAGGCGTATATGGCAAGAACGTGCTGTAAGAATTACGTTATAAAATAACCGTTCGTGAATAAAAAATTAAAGTTCATTGCCCTATAAGGGAACATAAAGCATAGTAAATACGATGCTCTTACATAACTAAGATTATTATCAAAGACGATTGCAGGAAAGAAACATTCTCGATGTCATTTCGTCTATCTTCTCCGTAAAAGATAGTATAACATGACAACGGCTATTAAATCCACATCGTTGTGTTTTATTTAATAAATAATTAAATCGTAGGTAGTATACATACTAGATATACGTTCACCGTTGGTGTAGTATAGAGTAATGGGATCGACAACTTGGCCAAGGAACTTGTGTCAAAGGATCAGCCGATATTAAGGACAGCTGAGCGAAATGATATTCAAACATACACAATTTAAGTCGCTGGTTGGCGCTGGTCCTCGTGTTACGAGGATCATTCGGTTTGTCATAAGGTCTGTTTTCAGTTTTTTAGACCGAGATAATCCACTTTTCGAAGAATAGAATTGAAGGCAGGTCGGTGATTTTGATTTCATGCGCTGCTTGGGAACGAAAAAGATTGGTTGAAATCATCTTCCTGAAATCACCATCATTTAATCTCATTATCCCTTCATTATTCATCGGCGCTTTATGACCTATATTGTGTCGCAGTGCCGTAAAACCCAACACATCCATCTATCCATCGCATTTATGTATATGCATACATAAACCTCTACATGTAAGTAAATATATGTACGAGTTACTCACATGGAAATTATAATTTGCGAGTCGAAATCAAGATTTACGTTGAAGGTTGAATAAGATGGCTAAAACACCTATAATTTAGATGTTGTCATTTACGTAAATATAATGGCGGGGCTACACAGGTGGTTGGGCTATATACATATATTGGGACGTGCCATTTTATTAAAAACTATATATGATATTGTCTTCAAACGTTGTGAACATTATCAGTGTTGTGTTGGAAGACTTTTCTAAAAGTTTGATAAAATTGTGGCTGTTTTTTATTTAACATTGTTCCTTAATTTGGACATTTTTCTTGCAACATTACATTTTCTTGAAAACTATTTATGATAATGTCTTATAACTTGGTACAATTTATCAGCGTGATGTGCGGAGACTCTTCTTTTAAATTTCATAAATCTTGCAAAACTTTTTGACAGAACTATGTCCTTTTTAAACTTACAGTTGTGTTCCTTAAAGAAATTACCCAAGTCCTTTCAACGAATCCCCTCATTGTTCTCACTAGGCACAACAGTAACTATAAAAGTATGAGCTCTGTAGCTGTAGCAGGGTCAACTCATAACTACCTAGAGAGGCACTGACATACTCAAACTGATTTTTTTTCTAAACCATCAAAACATGAGATGGATCTCACATGAGACGCTTCACTGATAAGTTGCCTTGACATTTATGCAGGTCATTCAGGATTGTATGCTGTATTACAAACTTTATACCACACTAGGTGTAACCACCCACGCTAGGTTAAGTATTGTCGTTAATTGGGAATGCCATTTACTTAAGAACTACCGGGTATTTATGATTTATAAAGGTCGGGCCTCACATAAGACGCTTTAATGGTTCTTTGCTATAGGTATGTGTACCAGGCGCATGCTTTCGCAAGGTAAATGCCTGATTAGGCGTTAGCCCCGAAAGTAGGTCAGGAAATGTCTTTAAAGTGTATGTTATTGAAAAGCTTTAAGTAATGATCTCAACTACATCATATTGCAATAATTTTGAAACTTTTTAAAAATGTTGTTCTTCTCGGGATTATGCTATATTCATGACTAAGCTTCATTGTGTAATTAGATCTACTCCACGATTGTGCTGTATGGAAGAAATAACAAACTTACTCCTGTAAGATATTTAAGACCAGAATAGATACCTCGTAAAATGGAATAAATCTGCTATTTTCCGCGGCTGTTCACGATTTTCCGAACAAAATATCCATTCAGCATTGGATGAATTGCGATACTTTTCTCTTGTGAAACAACGAAACATAAATATATGAAAGTATATGGCCATGTTTTGCTTCCAGACAACCCACCCGAAGCCGGTTGTACGCTTTTGTACTACCCGTGTAGTCAACCAGTCAGATTCTGATAATCTTCTCTAACTCGTAATAAGAACTGTTACGCCACGGTGAAGTCTAATCCGGATGTTCTGAAATCCGAATCTTTGAAAACCGAAATATTTGTTCGGTCCTAAATAATGTGGTCCACTTAGATACTACCTTTCACTTAAGACGGATAAACAGTCTTATAGATATGCTGTTGTTTAATTCAGGAGGACAGAAAACGGAAAGCCCTTAAAATACCTATCTGAGTTAGCTAACATTTACTTACTCGACTGCCAAGTCAACTATTTCGGAAAAGTCCTCTAAACCTATCACACCCAGATATCTGTCTATACCAAACATGTTCATTAGAACGGGAGTGTTTCGGTTTCAAGTTTCACTGTATATTTATTATTCAGGTGTGGGGTATCTGATGGTGGTAATCTCGTTTAATCTGTTGTGGTACTACATTACAATCATGGGCTGGATCCAGTACTATTTGTTTCAATCGTTCACTGCCGAGCTTCCCTGGACAACATGTGGAAACTGGTGGAACACAGATAACTGCAGAGGTAACACTACAGTGTCCAACAATGGATGATATTGCATTATAGTTATGTAAAATTGTACATGATAGTCATATTATCTATTGTATCCTTATTTAAATCTATAACACATCTCAAGGTGCATGGTCTGGTCGACATGTTGTGATTACAAATCAAAAGATGCATTTCACCATAATTACAGGGCTGCCATAAGTTGACATGAAAAATCCTAAGATTTCCAAATTTGCATTTTTCAAGTGCGATTTTACGAATCGTACCTTTACGCCATAGCCTTTTTCTTGTTTTATTGTCATACGACTACTTAAAGCAGGCTGTAAGTAAAGCAGAATGCGCCTAGGGCGCATTCTGCTTTACTTTCAGCCTGCATTAAGCTACCATGAACTGGGAAAAATCCGGAGATTTAGGAAAAAATCCGGAGAAATGGCAGCCCTGTAATTATTCTAACCAAATAGCGATGTTCTTGTACAGAATATTGAATGTTTAGGGAAATTGTTGAACCAGTTCCGATTCTCCAAGCGCGATAGAACAATAATGTGAAGTTCAATTTCATGTACGCTTATCGAAGCCTATTATATTCATGTACTCCTATGTACTAGGGTCTAATAATTAATAACACGTAGCTATTTTACCATAAAAAGTAAGTGTTTCCTTGTTGCAGATAGCCGATGTCCTAATGATGGGTTAAAGGCAAAGCACACTATTTTATTCTTGTTTTCAGTATACTGCTTTATTGTTCAGCCAATGCCCAACGTTCATGCATACCTAATCAATACATAAATCTGGTCAAATTAGAATTATTTTAACTATTACCGTAGTGTAAGTGTCAATTTTGACAGGAATGTGTAAAAGTGTAGATGTGTGTGATATGATTGTGTTTTATGATCTAATACAGTGGAGAATCTGTTATTCTTTCCCGTTTAAACGCAAACGTACCCAAACGCAAAGCACTAAAACGTAGAAAAGAACAACTTTTGGACAATTCTGATAATTCTTGTTTATCTTGGTGGCAAACAGTTTGGAGCCTGATCAGACGCCGGGTTACCCGGCGTCTGATCTGGCTCCAAACTGTTTGCACTGCAAATAATAGTTTTAGCGTAAACGCGTTTATTGGGAAAGAATAACAGATTCTCCACTGTACTTAATGGTGGACCATCTGCTAACATTACAGTACAGCCACTAAATACTACTGATGGAAACCTAACTGCGTATGGAAGCAATTCATCGAAAGTGTATACGTCGCCTGCTCTTGAATTCTGGGAGTAAGTATTTCAGATGTCGATAAATCTGCTCTATTAGTGAAGAAATATAATATGACTTACTGGTCCAACTGTATTATCTATTTCAATACATTACAAACCTGTCATTTTTGTACTCCACATCCCTTTATTTTCTGAACTGTTCGGAAATGACATAAAAGATTATAATAACGACAGCGATACTAATTTATAAACTAATGTGTCCACTGCAATAGTATAGTTTGCATATGACGTCATCTGCTTCACAAAATGGTTGCCTTATTTTATTTCTTACATTTAGATTTAAGGTATTTTGATATAAGAAATATTGCAATGACTGTCACACAGATTTGATACACGATACAAGAAACTTTATTTATAGTCGGGTGTTTTCACAACATATATAACATTAGCTAAAAGCTATTTACCGACATAGTCAGACCGATCCTGGTCAGACGCCGATTAGAATCCAAACTGTTTGCTAATAACCGTTGTACTCGGGGTGCAGCGAAAAGGTTATATAACGAAACATTTAGATAAGTGTAAGTCAGTCAGTATAATCAATAGCTGCTGGCGAAACAATTATATTGAGTTGCGTAGCGGGCAGCCTGTTTTTATGCATTAGGCGTCTTAGCGCCCGACTGATTTAGGTAGTGGACTGTGAATGTAGTTTACTGCATACACCCTTTTTCACTTGATATTAAATCAAAATATTTACATCTTTGTATCATAGCTGTTTGACACTCGTTTAGACATTTCTGGGACCCGTTTCATAAAACTTCTTACAACAAATGCTGTCGTAAGTCATATTATACAAGTTTTAATTATTATTTATTTCTCCATCTAATCCTGCCTTGTGACATCTGTTTGGAATCGTCTTGAAAAGACGACCCAAAGATATGTTACAAGACAGGATTAGATAGAGAAATCAGAAATTAAATGTATTTTAAAGTTTTGACTTACGATCGTTTTTGTCATTCAAAGTTTAATGAAACTTGGTTGCCTGTAATAAGGAATACACGCAATGGTCCCCATTGCGTGTATTCCTTATTACAGGCATCCATGTTTTAACCCATTACCCCATAGCTTGTTTCTAGTTTTGAAAGTAGTTAACCACTTAAAGCAGGTTGAAAATACAGCAGAATACCCTTAAGACGAATTCTGCTTTACTTTCAGCCTGCTTTAAGTTATTATCTGCTAGAATATAGAAACTTTTTCTTATGATTCTTATTTGTAACAGTATGAATTGGAACTATTTTCTTCAGTGGATGAATAAATTAAAGGCGTAAAAAGGTGTATTTATGGGGTAAAGGGTTAAACAAAGAAACAAACCGTCTGGAGTCGGACAAGACGCCGTCGAGGTTCTCAGCGTTTGATATAGTTTCAAACTGTTTGCAATAGATATCCTTATTTCAGCACAATACGTGAAACTGAAAATAATAATGTCGTCCCCGCTGTACTCCAGAATTTAGTTGTTAGAGTTTATCTCCTTAAATGTAATTCCCCTTCATTTTGTATTAGCAACAACGTTCTGCGGAAATCTACTGGACTTGAAGACATGGGTTCTGTACAGATTCATTTGGCTGTCAGTGTTTTCGTTGGATGGGGCCTTATTGTTGCTGCTCTTATAAAGGGGGTTCGATCCTTAGGCAAGGTAGGCTGTGCGATCTAGTCCGAAACTGTAACTAAATAATACAACATTTAATTCCCTGTTCCCTTGCATGATAAATGAATTTAAGTCCCGATATTATTATTGATTTTTAGATCTGCCATGTCTTGGTATCATTGGTCAACCTATCGCAACATATCGTTTAAAATAATGTTTCGATTACAAGATACATATGATAACAACTGATGGCAAATGTTTTTTAGTAACCATGAATTTATTTAACTTAAAAATTCACCATAGGTTGTGTACGTGACTGCTATCGCCCCCTACATTCTGCTGACAATACTACTTATCCGTGGACTGACACTAGATGGTTCTGTTGACGGGATTGTTTGGTTTGTCACCCCGGACTTTGAGAAACTAGCATCACCGCAGGTATGAATAACTCCTATATAGAATAATACAATCGTTAAACGTTAGTGTATTGCTTAATGTCGAAAGTTCATAGTTCATACACTTCATTTATAACATGTTTAAATATCTTATTTCAGCGAAACTACTTCCATTTATTGTTTTCTTGTTATTATTTTTGTTTTGTTAGTTTTGTTTACTGCGGTATGGCATTTAATCCACTCATTTATATCAATTTGAGGGTTTCTTGCATAACTATTAATAGTCGAATACAGCTAGGATATCAACTGACACAGCAAACTGTACATACTCAGATCAAAAGATTGTATTAGGAACCAACTGATTCGGATACAACACGTTTGCTTCTGTCCCATCGTTGAATATGCGTCAAGAAGATTTTCGTACCTTAGGACTTAAAACCAAGTTAATGTAAATCTGTACAATTGTGCGAATGTGACTTTCGCAAAGATTTAGCAAAATGTCTGAGTATTCTTCTAATAGTGAAAATTGTGAGCAATTTCAAATTCAAACAAGTAATATATCTTCCAGTAACCAGTTCTAGGATCGTTGGCGTACCCATGAAATTCAGGTAAACAAGCGGCCGTGTTATTGGTAGAGAATTATAGTTTGATTCAGGTAACAAGCATGACAAATGTACCAAATTGTTCTATTCAAAACAAATAGGCAAATGTGCAAGTTCAAAAAGAAATCGGAACGAACCCCTTTTGCCTATTGAACAGGGTACGCTAATGTAATAATTATACTGCTTCTGATTTATACAGCGAGATCATCTCTGTACACTACTTGAATACGATGTACCATGAGAAAATCCGTACTTATTTTATTATAGGCAAGAAAAGACAGGTTTTACCCCTATCAAATAACAAATGACACGGAGTCCTGTATGTGCTTAAAACTTTCGCAAATACCAACGTGTATTATTTGTAACCATCGCTTGGTTTCAATCAGATTCGAGTTTACATTTGTCCTGAATTTTTAATATACCATTTTTTATTTTTTTCTGGTACGTTTTCTTTACATATATTTAATCAAGAAGTTAATAAAGACTACACGTATAAGAAAAATCAAAAGTTTTTGAATGTGTAGCAATCGCTGCTTCAGTTAAGTGCAAACACATTTTAATTCGACCTCACTACATTAGCATATGCGCACCGTTCTAGTTTTACTACTGTGAACCAGTCCAGTAGTAAACCCGCCCTGTGACGTCACGTTCCCGCGGATGTCACAGTCTGATGAAGGTGCTCCAATGGAGAACCGAAACTGTCACAAAGGTAAAAACTATTTGGATAAGTCACAAGAACTTCATAAATTGAGTTCTAGTTTAGTTTTAAAACCCATATTAGATATTTAAAGATTAACTGTATGATAATTATATATCCCTTATTTTTAAATTGACAATTCTTGTTTACAATTAGGTCTAGTCCATGCTTTACTGTTACATATTATTTTTACAATAATTTGTAAAAGTACAGTAAATACCGTTAGCAGAGTTATGAGTCATCTGATTTGTGTATACACTGTGTGCACATGCCATACATGTATGTACTTTTCGCATGTATATTGTCTCATGAGTTAAACGTGTGCGTGGTACGTGCCAATTTGTGGAAACTGTTTCAGACTGTTTGTACCAAAGATGAGATTCCGAGTAACTTTTTATCTCATCTGAAACCGAGTTGTTTGACACTGGCGATACTTTCATTAGGAAAAGCATATAAGTTAACTCTTGCAGACAACAAGCATAACAAGCAACACTTATAATACGCATGACATGGCAGGTTGAAAAATAAATCTCATTATACTGTAGTAAAGTAAATTCTTCACTTCAGATTGTCTAACAAGCCAAATACATGAGTTCATGCACCCTATGTACTGACAGGGTAATTATAAATTCCCCATAAAAGGCCCCTCGGTATTGTTTTACATAATATAAAGAAATACGACCGAATGCGCAAAAGGATCCTCCTCCAAACGGGGTAGAAGGATGACAGAATACACCCACTGCCTGAACTGGCAGAGTGGTAAGACTACACTAAATAGTGACACCAA
Organism: Gari tellinella; assembly: GCA_922989275.2. Classification (NCBI taxonomy): domain Eukaryota; kingdom Metazoa; phylum Mollusca; class Bivalvia; order Cardiida; family Psammobiidae; genus Gari; species Gari tellinella. The sequence goes on along the minus strand of OV277856.1, from coordinate 96,462,332 downwards.
TACATTCACAAACGTGCATGCAACACACTCACGCTAGGGAAAAGTCGAAATATTGTCTAAATTCGACCTTCGACATTCAAAATTTCTTAAACACATTACTTTGTGGAACTCATGTCCCGCTATTGAACTTATGTTGAATTTCGACGTTCGACAATTTGCTGGACCCGGGAACAGTCGACATATTGTCCAAATTCGACGTTCTTCTTTCAACAATTCTTAAACACATTCTCTATGTCGACCTAATGTCTACTTTCGACGTTCGAAAAGTGGCCTGGCAGAGAAAATGTCGAAATATTGTCGAATTTCGACATTCGACATTTCAACAAAGTCGTTAAAGTGTCAAATTTATGTATATTTTCGACATTCGACAAATTGCCAAACAGGCCAATAGTCAAAATATTGTCGAATTTCGACGTTCGACATTGTCCTTTTACCAAAATGTCGAAAATTTGTCCAAATTCGACGTTTGACTTTCAACATAATATTAAGCACATTCACTATGTCGAATTTATGTGGAATTTCGACGTTCGACAATTTGCCGGGCTAGAAAAAAAACAAAATATTGTCGAATTTCGACATTCGACATATCAACAAAGCCGGTAAAGTGTCGAATTTATGTCGAAATTCGACATTCGACAAATTGCCAGACAGTGAAATAGTCGAATATTGTCGAATTTCGACGTTCGACATTGTCCTTTTACCAAAATGACGAAAATTTGTCAAAATTCGACGTTTGACTTTCAACATAATATTAAGCACATTCACTATGTCGAAAATATGTCGAATTTCGACGTACGACAATTTGCCGGTGTGAGATATTATTTTGACCCGGGCGGGGAAATGACCCGCGGGTCATTTCACCGCTATGGTGAAATGACCCCCCCCCCCCCCCTGCGGTATTTTGACCCCCCCCCCCTAAAACAAATTGGAAAAGGACTTGAAAGTATTGTTTTTCTATATATTAACCAAGGAAATCAAATCATTTATGTCATTTTTAGGAGAGTTTCATCTAATTTAAAGGGGGGTCAAAATACCATGACTAATCTACCTGCGGTATTTTGACCCGTGGGTCATTCCACCGCTATGGTGAAATGACCACCCCCCCCCCCCCCCTCACACTCAACCGCAGGGTGATTAGCCATGGTAATTTGACCCCCTCTTTCCCCCCCCCCCCCCCCCCCCCCCTTGCAGCAGATTTAATCTTTTTTCAAACATCTTTCAACCATAGTATATTCGACATTCGACAAATTGCCAAACAGGGTTATAGTCGAAATATTTTCGAATTTCGACGTTCGGCATTGTCCTTTTACCAAAATGTCGAAAGTTGAATTTTCAACAAAGCCGGTAAATTGTCGAATTCATGTCGAATTTCGACATTCGACAAATTGCCAGACATGGAAATAGTCGAAATATTGTCGAATTTTGACGTTCGACATTGTCCTTTTTACCAAAAATATATATTCTAACAGATGTTAACCTAAAGTTTGAAGCTTTAAGCAGACTGAAAGTAAAGCATAACGCGTCTCAATGCGCATTTTGCTTTACTCTATACCCGCTTTAATTGGTCACCTATATTCAATACTAGAAACAGTCTATGGAGCAAAGGGTTAACACATATTGGTTGACCAATTAACCCATTGTTCCATATACGCATTTCAATTCACTCCAACACTGAAGAAAATAGTTTCTGCCTAGACAGTCACCAATATTATCATAACCCATTACCACATAGCCCGTTTCTTCGTTTTTAAGATATGTGAATAACTGAATACTTAAAGCAGGTTGAAGGTAAAACAGAATACGCCTTAACTCTTTCCTCCCTGAAACTTTAAATGGACATTTCCAGTTTCCAATTTAGTCTAGTCCATTTCTGACTTTTAAGGGTTGTTTGTTTCAATGTTTGGCACTATGACAAACAGTGAAGACCCTGATCAGAGGGCTCCATTCGGAGCCCTATGAACTGGGTCTTCACTGTTTGCATAGGACAAGTGTACTTTTCACATTACACTCTTTGAAAAGGATGCCTATATGCGGGTCTAGGGTTCAAAGGGTTAAGGCCTATTCTGCTTTACTTTTAGTCTGCTTTATGATACATTTTCATGACTGTATAAATTGGAAGTATTTTCGTCAGTGAAGGGATAAATTAGAGGCGTATTTATTGGGTAAAGCAGTCTGAACTTGAAACAGAACGCGCCCTATAAGGCGCATTATGTTTCGATCTATATCCGCTTTATGTGATCAGATATAGGAAATAAACGTTTGCTTAACTCATTACTCCACAGATACGCATTTTAACATCTTCTATCTTCCACTTTTTGCCGAAAATAGTTCTAGTCTATACATTCAAGAATATTTATTATAAGTAACATTCTCTTTAATCTAGCAGATGATAGTCTAAAGCTTAAAGCAGGTTGAAAGCAAAGCAGAACTGGTATTTACTTGCATTCTAATTAACTCTAAACCCGCTTTAGGTGGTCACCCATCTTCAATACTAGAAACATCCACATGTCAATGGTTTCGGATTGAAGACCACCGACCTACACCTAAACAGTTTGTCTTATAAATGTTACATCTTAGTATAGAAATGGCATTCTACCAGTGTCAGATAATCCGTGCATGCAAGATTACTGAAAACAGTGAAGGATCAGCACAATGGCCCTCCCAGGTGACCAATATAGTCCTGGTATAATCAGTATATACACCGTATCTATATGTAAAATATTACTTAACTATATTGCATAGTAACTCGTACATTTAAGGTTATGGAAGACTTGATCGTGAGCAATCTTTAATATGTCACTGAACTTACCGACTATACACCTATATAAAATTACACAAAATACATATTATTGTATACTTTTTATAGTGTAGACCCAACCCAGTGGGCTCCGGTAGGAGACACCCTGCCCGGTGTGATCTGTTTGCGGTCTAGCTGTACCAAATATACATCAATAAGCTACACAGCAGGTTAGACAAGTATAAGATTAACAGTGTAGACCTAGATAAATATAATTCAATAGAAGACCTTTATTCTGGATTCAAACCGTTTTTCGTATAAATGTACAGGTTATACATCTACATACAATTACAAATTAATAGTGCGTGGTACGGTAATTCATACTTGTCAAATACATGTAGTAAACAGTGTATAACTAGATCAAAGGGGTCTTCTAGGCACATTCGGTCCAGTCCGCAATTGCGCCCATACGTATACAGAATCGCACGACCCCCTAAGACTTATCCGCACTATCTGCCGTTAAATTGTCGAAATTTGAAATTTTATACTTTTTCCACATTTTCCCGACTTTATAGAAATGTTGAATGTTTGAAACTTTGGTGAAAGGACAATGTCGAACGTCGAAATTCGACAATATTTCGACTATTTCCCTGTCTAGCAATTTCTCGCAAGTCGAAATTCGACAATAATACGACATTTTCCCTGCCAGGGCACTTGTAAAACGTCTTAATTTGACATAAGTTCGACATATTGATGTGGTAAAGAAATGTTGATTGTCAAATGTCGAATTTCGACAATATTTCGACTTTTTCTAGGCTCGCCAAATTATTAAACGTCTAAATTATACACAAGTCGGCATAGTGAATGTTTTTAAGTAGTGTTGAAAGTCGAACATCGAATTTCGTCAAATTTTCGTAATTTTGGTAAAAGGCCAATGTCTAACGTCGAAATTCGACAAAATTACGACCATTTCCCTGTCTGGCAATTTGTCGTATGCCTAATTCGACATTTTCCCGACTTTGTATAAGTGTCGAATGTCGAAATTCGACAGTATTTCGACATTTTCCGGACCGGCCACTTGTCGAACGTCGAAATTCGACACTAGTTCGAACTAATGTCGACTTTCGATAAATGTCGAATGTCCAAATTCGACAATATTTCGACATATTCCCGGGCCGGCCACATGTCGAACGTCGAGTTCAACATAGTAATGTGTTTAAGAAATTTTGAATGTCGAACGTCGAATTTCGACAATATTTCGACCATTTCCCTCACTTGCAATTTGTCGAACGTCGAACTTCGACCCTAGGTCGACAATTTCTCGACTTTGTGTAAGTGTCGGAAGTCGTAATTCGACATGAGTTCCACAAAGTAATGTGTTTAAGAAATTTTGAATGTCGAACGTCGAATTTCGACAATATTTCGACTTTTTCCCTTACTTGCAGTTTGTCGAACGTCGAAATTCGACCCTAGTTCGACAATTTCCCGACTTTGTATAAGTGTCGAACGTCGAAATTCGACATGAGCTCGACAAAGTAATGTGTTCAAGAGATTCTGAATGTCGAACGTCGAATTTAGACAATATTTCGACTTTTTCCCTTACTTGCAGTTTGTCGAACGTCGAAATTCGATCGTAGTTCGACAATTTCCCGACCTTGTATAAGTGTCGAACTTCGAAAATCGACATCAGTTCGACAAAGTAATGTGTTTTAAAAATGTTGAATGTTGAACGTCGAATTTCGACAATATTTCGACATTATGGCAAAGCTGACTTGTCGATCGGCAAACTTCGTTACATTATGTTAAAGCTTAAATGTCGAAAGTCGAAATTCGACAGCTGTTCTACCTTTCATTTTTGAAAGGTCGAATGTCGAAATGTCGATTGTCGTGCAAACTTCACACACCATTTTTCTTTTGAATAACAACCGCCAAAAGAATGACGTCACAACGTCATTTGCTTTTTATGTAGTGGGTTAAAACTCAGCACACTATTTGGGAGAAAACGGCACACGATGTACGAGATGCCGATAATTTTCGAATCGACCCATGATCTGGGACCGGTCCTCGATCCAAGGAGAAATAAACTTTAACTCTCTAAGTATCCCAAATCACAAATTTGAAACTAAGTCATGTTGTTACAGCTAACTTGACACTATAAACAAAAAAGTTTACGCCTGATCAGTCACCCATTTACACGATGTCTGATCTAGCATCAATCTGTCTGCAATTGACATATTTGGTTTACCACATTCAACCCTAGCAACGAGTATACTCGTCACTTACAAACAGTGTACCTGTGAGATTACACATGTCCCATGCAAACAAATTATACCCTGATCAGAGGATCCCTTATGGAGATATATTGTACATGTAAAATCAATCATAAATAGTCAAAATGGGATAGACTTATTTGAAATTGCAATTGTTCATTAAATGTTTCAAACAAACGCGTTTAGTGGATATTAATAGCGTCTTCCCCCGTGTAATGAAGAAAATGATGAGTACGCTTGCTTTGGGTTTTAACGCAATCTAAGATATAAGTATGTTACTGTAACATTATATATAGTCAGATATGTTTATAGTGAAATAGTTCAAACGACTCGTTCCGTCATTAATTTTATGAATCACGAATGAGCATGGCGTGTTCTACAAGTCGATGAGGGAAATAGATATTGAACGGTACGAAGAGCTTTATTGTTAGTATCTTGTGCTGGTCAAAATATGATCTTACAAGCAATATGATTAACCCATAAGCTGCGAATTGTATACAGTAGAGAAGTGACTTGTCGCTCGTATATGCATATTGTTTTATTTATCAGCCACCAAAGTTAGATGTTGTTAAACGGAAGCCCTGCATGTGGTCTCGAACAAGGCACTCTCGTATATATTGTTTTGATTTGTAATGGTTTATACTGACGACGTGTGATGTGTCATGGTTTATCTCACGTATTTTGGTTTGGCATTACATTGGTAGTAAATTTTTTATGAATGTATTAGATTCATATAGATTAACCCCTTTACTGCCTTGCCCAGAGTACAAAAGTTATTTCCATATGTGTTATGTCAAAATACCTAAAATTCAAATAAAAGCAGACGACAATTGTTTAAATATGATGTCGTCATGGCAGTGAAGGGGTTAAGTTGAAGACTCTACTGGGAAAATAGGTAGTGGTTCTATAAAGGAATCAACATTGTTTCTGTTTTTATTTTCTTCTAACCATGATCTATTTTACTCAACTATATCCTATATAAGTATAACTCCGTACTGGGGAAATATGATGTTTTTCCAAATAACCAGTTTGTACCAAGTACAATAATGTCTAAATAGTGTTGTGCGGATAAATCTGATAACAATGAAATGTCTACATTTTTTAAAATCACATCATTCTATTGTATTGTGCTTCGTTTAATTTTCACATTGAAGAATAGCGTCTAGCCAGATATATGTGTTTGTACTTGCTGTAATTTTCCAGTGAATAAATAGTTGACATTGCTGATTTGATTTATGTAAAACATCTACTAGTATAGTTTACTGAATTAGCTTAGTTTTACTCACACATGTTTCATTGGGTTGACGCTCTTGTACATGTTCATTGTTTTTAGGTATAATTTCTGTTCATGTTTCTAGGTGTGGCTTGATGCTGCCACTCAAGTGTTCTACTCACTCGGTCCAAGTTACGGCGGCGTTATCACAATGGCGAGTCACAACAAGTTCCATCAAAAGTCAATCGTGTAAGTAAACATTGATTGGACGTATGCGTATGCGTGTGTATTAACGTATTTCCTTGACCCCTTCAATGCCCTACCTTGAGTACAATAGTTATTAACAAACAGTTTGCAAACTGAATATTCACAGCGTGCCAGGGCGTCTGATCGAGACTCAAATTGTTTGACACTCATTTTAAAATTTCTTAGGTCAAAGTGTCTAAAGTCTAACTTTGAGAAATTAAAGTAATCGACAATTGTTTACAATTTATGACGTCATTGCAGTTAGATAAATGTTTACTGTAACGATACTCGTCATAGAGAGATACCAACATTGACATATCAAACAATCGTTATGTATAGTGGAGAAAACGTTATTCTTTCCCAATAAACGCGTTTACGCTAAAACTATTATTTGCAGTGCAAACAGTTTGGAGCCAGATCAGACGCCGGGTAACCCGGCGTCTGATCAGGCTCCAAACTGTTAAACATGAATTATCAGAATTGTCCAAAAGTTGTACTTTTCTACGTTTTAGTGTTTTGCGTTTGCGTACGTTTGCGTTTAAACGGGAAAGAATAACAGAGTCTCCACTGTACTACATAAGGATGCTCTCTATTGCACATAAGTTGTTGTTATAAAAGTTTTATAACTTAAAAACACAACACCCATGCAGTTTAAACGTGTCAGGGTCAGTATTCGTCTGGATCTCCAGGGGTCCGTTTTACGAAACGTCACACGACAAATATTGTCGTAAGTCCACGTATACATTTGTAAATTATAATCTATTGCTCTATCTAATCTTGCTTTGTGATATCTCTTTGGAATCGTCTTTTCTAGACGAGTTCAAAGAGATATTACAAGACAGGATTAGATGGAGAAATACATAATAATTACGAACTTTGTAATCTGACTAACGACCGTTTTTGTCGTACGACGTTTCGTAATTAACTTTAACAGCTTACTCCTTAGTTTATTAATCATTAATGATAAATATGTATGACTTTCTGTTAAAATCACAAAATAAGCTTACAAGCGCATTTCGGAAAATTGTCTCTGGTTTGCTACTTAACATTCTTTATAGCTTTGAATCAAACAATATCCCCCTTATTTTGACATTTTAAATGAAATATATAACCTATCTATGAGCAATGTGCGGTATAATGCAGTTACAGACATGAAACAGTTATAGGTGAGAGTAAACTAAAGCTGTACACTCTCTTATGAAATCATTTCAAGTAACTCTTGTTTCTGTGACAATTTGGCTTTACAAACTACTTTGTTTCAAGTTAACTCGATACATTATGTATTTACTTCAGTTCTGTCAATCCTTCATTTCAGGGAGACATTGATCTGTGTGGGATCAGACGCTTTCACTGCATTCTATGCTGGGTTAGTGGTGTTTTCGTGTATTGGCTTCATGGCACAGGAGACCGGGGTATCCGTGGAGGAGTTTGCAAAATCCTCAGGCAAGTATCTGTGTTCAATATTTTGGGCATCGCCAGTTCATAAAAATAACAATAACTACCACTCTATCTGCTTTGGTATTGTTGATAATGTCACTGTTTAAACTATTTGAGTAAGTCTTTCGACAATCGGAAAACGATTTTGTTAGATATTTTTAATGTGCATGAGTCCAGTTCAGACGTTGATTAAGTAGTGTTATCTAAGTGTGCGTAACAATTTTAAGTAACATTGAATTCCAACCATAATACTTAAAGGATACAATATTTCTTATAGGTCCCGGTCTGGCGTTTGTTGCCTATCCACAAGCCATCACAAAAATGCCTTTCCCACAGTTGTGGGCAGTACTTTTCTTTCTGATGTTGACAACCGTCATATTTGATAGCGCGGTAAGTCATACTTGCCATATGTGTTGCGAGTATAGAGAATAATAAACATGTTAATGCAAAATATATGACTGGTTTATTCTGCCCTAGATTTGGCCATGCTTGAATGCGAGCGAACGCAAGAACAAGTCGCTAGACGTTTTAACGTCTTTCGTTCAACAATATTGTGTCTCGTTCGACGTTTTCGAGTCACAGGAACGTTTAATGATAGACCACGTTCCGGTAGACCGCGTGTCACGTCAATACGGACGGATAATTGTATCCGCCAACGCCATCTACGTGACAGATTTGTAACGCCTGAATCCACATCACGTCTAGTGGTAGGTTATTGTAATCGCCCTGTTAGTCGATTAACAGTAGAGAGCAAGGTATTGTCTACCGCAGGCCCTATCGTGGCCTTGTTATTACGCGACGTCACCGTCAACAACGTCTAATTAGGGCCCGTTACCATCTCGGTCAGCGCTGGCATAACGTTGTATCTAGTGACGAGTCACGTTTCAACAAATGGAACGCCGACGGACGTATCCGTGTCTACAGACGACGCCATGAACGTCACGCTGCCAATGCCGTTGTAGAGCACAGCCGTTACGGGGGGCGTAATGGTCTGGGCATCCATCAACTTTAGATTTAAGTCCCAAATCATATTGTGCCAAGATGACCTCAATGCAAGGCGTTACATTGACCAGATATTGCGTCCTATGGTTGTCCCTATGTACCAAGGCCTGGTCCTCCAGCATGACAACGCGCGACCCCATGTTGCACGATTAACCATGAACTTTTTACAGACCAGTAACATTAACGTTTTGCCTTGGCCTGCGTGTTCATCGGACTGCAATCCCATTGAACACGTCTGGGATTTCCTCGGACGCCGATTACGTCAACGTCAGCCACAGCCTGCCAACGTCCGAGAATAGACGTTAGCGCTCCATCAGGAGTTGGCCAGGATCCAAATGTATCTGTTACGAAATTTGTGTGGTTCCATGGCACAACGCCTTGCTGCGGTGGTTGCAAGTAGAGGTGTCCACACGCCTTACTGATTTATTTTGCAAATTGGTCTGAAATTTAAAACATAATTTAACCATGAAATGCTGTCCAATAAGTCCATCGGTTCTCTTAAATGATAAGTTATGCAAATGGAATAACTCTTTTATATGATTTGATTTCGGTTAACAACATAATGTACCTTGAATTAGAATGAGACGTTTCTTTATCTCGTCAGTGTAGTTTTTCAAAGTCACACTAACAGCATATTTTAGAAGTGTCACATTTCTGAGACAATATTGACATACAATTAGTAATCGCCACGGAGCAACTGAAGTACGCGTTGTTTTGTTAGTTAATATTACACGACCGCAAAATTACTAAACAAAATGCTTAGAGTTAAATAACGGCAAAGAATGGGAAAGTAAGTCAAATCAAATTTGACAAATTATACATTTTAACTTAAATGGGCTATGCTTCAACTCATAAGATAAAGTGTCGACGACGACCTGCAAAATATACCAAGTTTTCGCCGACTCTTCAAAAAATGCATTTTGTTGGAACAGTTTCTTTTCTGATTCCTAAGATTAAAACTTTGTATCTAACGCAATGTTTATGTCGACATCTGAAACTTTGCTTTGTGTATTAGCATACCTAGAGTATCTTTCAAGTTATGTCTATAGTATAGTATTGCAATAGCAAGAGACAGAATTAGAGACGATTGTAGCATGATCTATAATAACGTAGATCTATATTAGAAAAGAAATTTTGAATGGATATCTGTTTGTAAACTGGAAATGGCTGTACAAAACAAGAGCTTTTATCTAAAATGATTTGTTCGTTTGTATTTTTTTGATCTTTTTTTTGTTTTGATTTTTATTTTACGTCGCTTTCAATAGTAGTTCGGTCATATCGCGACGTCCAGCTAATTACAGGTGTAGGAAGACCCCCAGAAGCTCTTTATGCACTGTTTCAGGCTCAAATCGGCAACTGGGTATAACCACCGACCTTCCGCAAGCCAGCTGGAAAGCTTCCCCACATGAAAAATGCGAAAGACCCTACTGGGATTCGAACTCACAGCGGTGAGGAGCTTAGTGATGTAAGTCACAATGACTATACCACTAGGCCACGGAGGCCCCTTTGATCTTTTTTAAACAAACGAGTCTATACACAAACTTTGTTACACCTGAAATAGACGTAAACTTGTATTTGCGCCGTATCCTAGTGGAGATGACACCGACTGCGAATATCGCTCGATCCGATTGTTTTTATTCCAATTATAGGTTTGGTTTTATGAGGATGCTATTTAAACATTTTTATGGTAAATTCAATGCGTATGCAAATTAATTTCTGTTATTCGTTTTGTTAAACAAAACATCTTCAGTAAAATAGTTCCGGTTTGTTCATACACCTTATATATAGAAAAACTCAGATTTATTATACTTCAACTTTATTATCCCAAAAACGGAACGCTGGGTCAAATATGCAATATATCAATTTCCTACCAATATCGATAATGGAACTAGAGACAACATTTTGCCAAATGTCGTCCAAATTTGGTCTAAAACTATACATCTGTCTTTTAGATATGAGCATTTTAAGAAAAGCAATTAAAAACCCGTTATAACATGACAACGATTGTTTTTCACCTGGCGGACACATTAATTAAGCCGTTTTCACTGTACAGTTATTTGACGTCTATCCATATGTTCGCCTTTGATACTGAATCAAACATTACACGAATCGATTTGGATTTATTTGATTGTCTATAATTTAATTTAATTTTATTCTATCAGTTATTAGATAATTTTACTGTTTTAAATGAAAACGACCCAACGTAACTTAAATGTTATTTCTATCACAGCGGCTCTGCTTGACACGAGTATTTCAAAATAACATGGCAATATCGGGATAAATTTTCTGTTTTAAAACAAGAATAAAATATGGTTCCAACATGGATGTTACATTGTACAGATTTATTGGTTATGTAATCAACAGCGCAGTTCAAAATTATTGACAAGGATGATCTGACGACTAATAATATAAATCAAACACGTGTAGCGTTTCATTGCCGCTATTGGTGTCATATTCACTGACAATCATGCTGAAATACGCTCAAATGACAGGCAATACACTCTTTAACAGATATAAGAATACTAAGACTCATTTGCATGTGCAGCATGTATATGTGTTGGTTTCTGGGACAGTTGATAATTATAGGTAAAGAATAAAACAGTTGCATTATTGTTTAGACTTTGCTTTAACAGTGCAAAGAGCTATCATGCGTAGTCACAATAACCAATATCATGTTAAAAACGAATTTTAGGGTTCTTCATCAAAATACTCATATCATTAAAACCAATGCATATTTTTCATTGCAATTTGCCAGAAATATGCAAAAGTTATGTATCTACAAAACTACATATTTATATTGTAAAGTTTATGTTTCCTTTTGGAAAAAATATACCTTTGAACTAGGGTTAACCTGTTTTGGGAAACCCCGTTGTGACGGGATGAAAATTAAGATAAAGACATATTATTTGATTGTATTGGCCACTGTGTACCCAGCACTGCTTTGAATTTTGTCTGACCTTGTATATAGGGGAAACAAATCGACGTTGTGCTTTCAGTCTGTCCGTCTGTCTGGATGTCTGGATATCTGCCTGAACGTCCGTCTGTGTGTGAAAGATATTGTGTTCTAAACTTTATCAGAAAAACTCTTACACGTGGTTTGGAATTTAGACTGAGGCCATTTTGACATCGGGGATAGAGAATTCGAGGGAAACAAACCTTTGTCTTAAAAATAAATTCTGGTTCATCATGAAGGAGATCACTATAAAATTAGATTGGCATCCAATAAGTAATACAAACTAACCAGTTACTGTTTAGTTTGGGGTAAAGGTTTTCCATTAACATTTAGATTTGAAACAATATTCGTTTCGAACTTGATGAATAACGATTCAGAAATGGTATATTGTTCGCATGATGCTAGTATAGGTATTTAAATATCTCATATTTCATTCAGTTCGGTATGGTCGAGACTGTGACGGATACCATTATCGACATGTTTCCCACCTTCTTCAGGAAACGCCAGTGGACTGTGCTGGTTGGTGTTTCCCTCTTTCTCTACCTTACGAGTCTGCCGTTCTACACTAACGTAAGTTTTTATCAGTTACTCTTGTTAGACCTGCTAGTCATCCGTCTGCTTACACTTGTCGTCTACATTTAATTCAACATTTTAATAGAGACATTTCAGCTGAAAATTGAATAACAGAAATACAGAAGCTAATGTTGAAAGCATTAGGTCCTGATCTGGATGGATTTACACTACATATACATGCAAGTGCCTTTTGAAGGAGTTTAACCCTTAACTGGCATGACGTAATCAATTTAAAAACAAAATATCGTCTGCTTTATTTCAAATATAAGTTTACGTTATTTGAAATACTGAAATGAGTATCAAATACTTTCGATCCTGCTCAGACGCCGCGTAAGGCGGCGTCTCATTAGGTTCCAAACTGTAAGCAAATAAGTATTGTATTGAAGTTAAGGCAGTAAAGCAGTTACAGAAAACAACTGGTTATACTATCAACACTGGTTTCGCCATGTACATGTATCTTGTTTTATTTTGAAAATAAAGTGTAATTGCTCATTTAAAGTACAATATGTTTCAAATTGCATTCAATTTGCAATTTAGAGCAGTATTGGTTATACAGTCGAACCTGCCTTAGTGACCGTCTGTTTTAAGAGACTACCATCCATATGTGACCTTACTTGAGGCCCCCAACAGTTTTTACTATATATTGAACCTGAATTAAGAGACTACCTGTCTTATGTGACAAGTGACCATGAAATGTGACTCCCTTAGGCAATTATCACCCTGTATTTAAAGAATTTAAGGAAGTGTTTTAACCATTTTTAGCACATGGTCAAACATTTATGGTTAAACAATTAGTTATTTGAGGTGTGACATTAACAAATTGGAGTGTTAACTTAAGAGTCATTGTAGGAAATAAATTGAAATGGGTTTATATACTAGTGATAGAGCTCTATGATCTTGTTAATTGTGTATCAATTGTAAATAAATGTATGTATTTAAGCCTAATAAATTATTAAATTATATATTTTAATTAAAAAAGTCATTTAAACATCATACTGTAACTTGGTATCCATAAAATTAATGAGCTTCTATTTTTATTTTACAAAAATATATTCTGATGAACAATTGTATAGCACATGTATCAAAGTATGCATAAACCATACTTGTCACATTTGCTTCAAGCTTACACTTAGGTACTAAGTGTTTGTTGAAAATAAGTTTCATAAACAAATTATGTTTTTCAAATGCATTTAAGTTACAGATTTAATTAATAGTTTATTACTTAATTCAAATTATTCCATTTATAATTTATTGAATAATAAATAGCTATAACATATATGCAGATGTTAATAATAAATTGAACTACATCAAAAGTGTGTCTGTTTTAAGAGACTACCTGTCATATGTGACCTTCTTTGCGAACTCCCTTGGAAGGTCTCTTAATACAGGTTTGACTGTATTAAGTTTATCCTTTATCATACCACCAGGGTGGCATATACCTGTTCCAGCTTGCAGATTGGTACGTTGCAACATTTGCTCTTCTGTTTGGGTCGTCAATTGAGAGTATTATGATCTGTTGGATTTACGGTAAGTATATCACACTACTCTTTCGTCGTCATAGGAGAGAGTACAAGAATGAGTCGACTTGGCTTTCAGCCACGTAACGTATCCGTATCAATAATTCTTCAGTCAACATAGTAAAGATGTTACTTTAAATTGGCAATTGAAGTTTGCGGTAAATGGGTTACGCCAGTACTATGTTAGTCATGGATTGGTTTAGAAACGAGACTTTCTTTCTTAATTTGTTTCGTTTCCAAAATAATTGACTGGCGTGTTTTATACGAATTCAACCATAAACCAATTGAATATTATTACAGTATGCACTGTCATTTACACAATGTGTTATAATTTATTTCTAAATCGGATTTAGAATGAAATAATACTTTGTTTGCTTACATTTTGCGGAATTCGAATGCATACGTCAGCGTTTTGACACCATTGGAATTGTCTGACTCTTAATATAGATTAGACTACATTATGACAATTTTTTATGAAAATAGATTTTGCGTGCCGTTAGCGAAGCCAGCTTATTTCATTAATACGTGGCATTGGCAGTCTAACCGATTTAAACCGCCCACAAAAAACAAATAAGCCATAGTGTTAACAAAGCTACGTCGCTTTGTAATCACTGCGATGCTGTGTTCGAAAAACAATGATTTTAATCTTTGTTAAAACTTCAGAAAACAAATAATATGAGTGACAGATAGCTTTGATTGAGATACGACGCTTCGTTACACGGCGTCCTATCTGGATTCATGTCGTTTGCAAAAAATAGCCAATTCGCTCTAGCACGATAAGTCTTGACTATCGTTCCAAAAATGGGGACAAACGGTTTAAAGTTGGAATTTGAACTAATCTGGTTTGTGTACTATATATTAAACAATAGCAATTTTGTTCCTGAATATAAATAAACATACACTGATTCACATATTTATGTTAACTCATCCCTGTTATATATCATGTATTTGTAATCAAATATTTTATATGTGTGTCAAAGATGGTTATCCAGTATAAATGGTTGCTACGTGACGTACAGTTGGTTGTTACTATTGCTGTTCACGCGCCTAAGTTAATTAAGTTAAAGTGTTAAACTGCCAGAAATGATAATCTGCCAATCAAAGTTTCCTTAAAAGAGTTTGATGTTGGCAGGACTACTCCAGTCTTCACGAAAAAGGAAAAACTGAATGACCGACTCTGATTGGCCAACGGCATCGAATTTCCCCCCAAATGTGGTTTAAAAGTGAATTAACTTCATT
Organism: Gari tellinella; assembly: GCA_922989275.2. Taxonomy (NCBI): domain Eukaryota; kingdom Metazoa; phylum Mollusca; class Bivalvia; order Cardiida; family Psammobiidae; genus Gari; species Gari tellinella. Next base: position 96,447,145 of record OV277856.1, on the reverse strand, counting down.
GCCAAACGAATTCTAGCTTCTCGTGTTAAGAGTGACTCAGTCAATTCGAATGAATATATTACCGCTGTATACGAGTGGTTTCCCCTTTTTCCATTATCTTCAATCCCTAAGCATGTGAGATAAGTATGTGACCGTTTTCAAACTGACATAAGTATTCTTCTAAAATCTGAAGAATCAAACGTTTCAGAACGATCCAAAGACTTTTCTTTGAGGTTAACAACATACTCTTTTTTTACCTGCAATACAATCATTGAAAGTATTTTGAGTTGTTAGATAGATCATCAAAAGTACGAAACTCACTGTGTGTGTATGTTAATTAGGTGCAGACCGGTTCGCCCATGACATTGAGTTGATGACGGGGAGGAAGGTTTCGGTGCTTCTGAGAATCATGTGGTGTGTTTGTCTCGTGACGTTCCTCTGTGTAAGTCTGTATGCAAAGATATTGAAGCTCAAAATTACTCCAGGCGTCTCCCAATGACATACTTTTCTTAATATTTAAAGCCAGAAAGTTGTTCTTAAGTTACCAAAATGTGCATTTTTCTCCTTCTGAAATTAATGGCATATTTGTAATCGTAACATATAAAAGAGGTAATGCGTGAGACAATTACTTATAAGCCTGTGAAATTGGTGGAAATAAGTCGTGTGTTACAGTACTGAACTTTATTAAATTAGATTGATAATCGCAAGCAAATTGCCATCGAATTGCAATCGAATTGCCATCGAATCGGGCGCTTCAGAAAACAAATCCTACGTTTGACTATTTTTACGCGAATTTTCTGTGGCGATTGTGACAAAAATGGAATCGAAAACATTAACGAAGGCATATTTGCGAACATTTGTGAGATACACCATCCAAGAAAACTTACCCGGGGGTAACGTTAGTATTTTGAATCGCAAGCGAATTGCCATCGAATTGCAAGCGAATTGCCATCGAATTGCAAGCAAATCGCAAACATTGTTAATTTAATAAGGTTCAGTACTGTATACTACGAACAACGACGAAGTCTTTCTAGATTTGCCGTGTACAGTCGGAAAATCTCACAACGTTCTCGGAAACAAACCCGAAGATTTGTTATGTAAACAAATAGGTTATTTTGCTAGCCATCTCAGTCAGAAATCGACACATTTATGTATGATTCTTAATGAAAGTGGACCATATATCAGGCATGTTACAGTCAATTGCACTTAGTATTAATACACAGAAAATGCACACATATAAGAAGTTGTGCATTGTAAACATAAAAGTTGGCAGTACTCTGCCTTTAAGGCATTTCATTGCTTAAAATTAAGATAACGGTAAAGCAAACGTCTGCTAATGTTATGCAATTTTCAATGTCTTTGAAAAATTTCAATGTATAAATATTTATACGAGTGTCAAACAGTATAGATCCGTATCAGACAACGTGTTACATGGCGTTTGATGTGGATCCAAACTGTAACGTTTTAAGTCACCCATGGCTTTTAAAGAGTTGCTTTAATGAACAATCATAATGCCAAGGTTAAAATAACATTATATGTAACTATGTGATGTGTGTAGGCCAAAGTTCCATATTGCTGGTACGAATCTACAATATTTTAGAAAATATAATGCAATCTATATACTATAGTCATTTTCTAAATATTTTGTTAACTGCATGTATCTTTAAAATATTTATATACTGTTTCTATTCAGTGTTAACACGCAAATTCTACGCGATTCTAGTTTATGACAAAGTAAACAGTTTATCAGAAAGATAAAGTTTGACCTTATTTGTAGCCGAGTGAGGAAGCTCACAAATGATAATGTAATAGATTGAATAGTATGAAACCTTAGTAATACTATAAATAAAATTCCAAATATTTCAGATTACCTTTGGAATCACTGTAGCCTTATACCAGGTACCTGGCTATGGTGACAGCTATGTGTACCAGCCATACGCTATCAGAATTGGTCTGTTCTTGTCAGTTTTACCTATGATACCAGTGGTGGGGGTCATGTTCAAAGAACTCTACTTCGCAAAAGGTTCATTGATTCAGGTAAAACTCGCTACGCGCGATTATTGTAAGTCAGTTTCAGTGGGGGAACGTTATTTTTTCAATCAACGCCTTTGTTATGCAATAAATATGTCCACTGCAAAACATTTTGATCTAGATTATTCGCCTATAAAGCTCAGTTTTGTCATAACGATTAAAATAAACTGTGTACAGTATTTTATTGCAAGATGTCCAATGTATTCCCCGCTGTAATAACATTCCGTAAGGTTGTTCATGTCAAAATTGAAAAAAAGAACCAGGAAACAAAGTAAATATATAAGATACTTATACCTTTTTACTTCTATTGCATTTGCCTTAAGTTTCTTTTTAAACAGGAAATTATTATGTCTTCTCAACTGTAACCAGTTCACTCCTTCCGGAATAGAGTGATCTTCGCAAATGGTTTAGATCCAGATTCGTTTGATACTATTGATACTTTCTAATTGAAAATAATAAATAACTAACTACTGACAATCACTGCTGATAAAACAGACAAACTTGGCATAGGGTGTTAAAGATCTATACTATTGTTTGCTTTCTCAGATAATTCAGACCTTATTACGCCCGTCGGAATCATGGGCTCCAAATGATGAACGAGCAAAGGAGATATACCGACTTAAGCCGTACATATACGAGGAGACGGTGTTTAAACGTATCCGCAGAGACCTGCTGGGTGACAAAGACACGCCGTGGATCTGAGTCAGTGCAATAAGTTAGGCTTCGTCATGATACAAGAAACCCTCGACAATTGACAATAATATTGTTGAGGTTCAACCTGAAATAAGTTAAATCTGAGTTGGATGCCATACAGTGAGAAGCATAGAAAGACTTGTATATAATAATATGTATTTAGGCTTTGCCTATGGACGGAAAAAAGCAAACTTACACTAATGAAAACGGAATAGTTCTATCACCAGTGTGTATCAGTTCGTTGTGTATTCCAGATCACACTCGAGGCTACGCCTCTCGTGACTGAGATCTGGATTACACAACCGACTCGAACTTTTATTTTATACCTAAACTGTTTGGGACAAGATCTAGATATGTTGTTAAACCAAATAATCAAATCGATCTATAAGCATCCGTGTATACAATGTTAAAAGTTAAAACTCCTCCGTACACCTATAATGCAATCTGAAACTATTTTTGGAAGTCATATGACCACCAATAATGACGTCATTATTTATATTGATGGCGTATTGGTAATCCGTTATTTTTATCGGTTCGATTGAGAAGTAGATTTTTGTAAATAACGTTCAGTTAAGCGTTTAAGGGTATGGATTGAACTGTTTGAAGCTTTGTCCTTTGGAGAAAATCATTTCAAGTGAGTGTTTGGGGTTATTCATGCTTAAAACGGTTTAAAAATAGCACCGAAATCGGGAATTCCGAAACGTCACGCACAACTCTTCGTAAAAGCCGTGACGTCATCATCCAAGATGTCAGCCCCCATGTTTTGTAGTTGCCTAGTTTTGAGGAAATTATTCACGCGCAAATCAAACACTTTTCAAAGTCTGTCAGTGATTGAAAAAAATTGGAATACCTTTGATTTTATCATGCATTACTTAAGAACGGAAAAAAGGCAAGCCTTTTTTCCGTATGATGATGTACGCTAATTAATATAAAAAAGTCAGCTAAACAGATAACTGATACATGTATATAGTTTTAGAGTAAGAAAAGGGTTTCACTATTTGTTTTGTTGGTGAAATTGTATGTCAAGACGCAATCGGCAGAAAAAGGGCTAGTAGGAACAAACGGTCGAAGAAAACGTACCAAGTGTTACTCAGTTAAATATGTATATTCTTTTCATACCTGGTTTTTATTATGTTTGCCTATTGCCAAGACAGTTTATCAACACTTTCCGATTTTTCGTGAGCTCCTTTCACACCAATGAACTCCATATGCAGCGTGCTTTACTACGAATCAGGCACATGATGTCACTAATGGTCTTTTCTTATAACGCGTTTGAATTCAGTCTGAGATCTTTATCAAGCTTTTAATTGGTCATATTTAGGCTGAATGCTTCATATTGGCCAATCAAAAGCTTGCAAACGACATAATTAATATAATTTATAAGCATGTGACCACCAGGTATTATATTGATATATGAGGCCTCCGTTGCCTATTGGTAAAAGTCACTGTGACTGACAATTGCTCAGCTCCTCACCGCTGTAGGTCTGAATCCTGGTCTGGGCATCCGGATTGTTTCATGTTTGGGAATCTTTCCTGCTGGGCTTCGTCAGGTCGGCGGTTGTATTTATTTGCCGAATTGTGCTTGAAGCAGTGCGTAAAGGACTTATTGGGTCTTCAACCAGCTGTAATTAGTGGGACTACCCAGCCATTATAAGTCGACAATAACCTGGAGTGACTGAACCTTCAATACTTAAAGACATTTCCTGACCTACTTTCGGTGCCTAGTCAGGCAGTTCTCTTGCAAAAACCATACGTCTTGTGCACATACCTATATCAAATAACCATTGAAGCGTCCCATGTGAGGCACGACTTTTATATTTGATTGTTTGGTTAGAAATAACCATTGAAAAACCTCAAGAGTATGAGTGTTTTTGAGCCTCACCAGGTAAACTGAGATTGGTATAGCTTATGATGCATGCTTTTAAAGTTACTTTCACGCCTATCGAGAACAATGGGGGTCCATCAAACGACTGACAAAATTTATATTGATACACGGACATTTATTTAGAATAGATACATTCAGTTGAACAGTCATGCATATCAGTTATTATAAATATTTAGACACTAGTCTTTTTGGAAAATCACTGCAACCACAATATTAAAAACATATATTACTATCACTGAAAAGACGGAATTTGGAACAGCTGAAAGCTGAAAGCAATGTACAGGAGCTATTGACTTGACTTTTAGCATGCTCTAAGAAACCGTCTTCCAATAACGCAGAATAATAATCTCATTCCGTAGTAAAGGGGTTTTACAGTATATACCAAACCTCAAGTGACAGTACATTCAGGAAAATCTAACACTCGAGGTTATCGCTGCATTAGTGTGGATTTTACTATACTTACGATATTACGAATCTTATAATAAAAGGACATGCTCTCATTATATTAATGCTCTCATTAATTATATACCTATTTTGCAAATTAATTATTGGAAACATGATCATGATTGAAAACATTTTCATTTGGCTGCCTGTTGCATATCCATTACTATTTGTAAGACAGTAAAAATGTATTATACTCATAACTCGGGTGGTATGAAATGCTGGTCACCCTTTTTACAGTCGAAATCCAAAATAGATTGAAAATATTATAGTTTTTGAAATTAAGAATTAAACTTAAATTAGTCTAACAACTGCTTTAAATAACCCTTGTGATAAAAAACTGTATCCTTTTTTATTGACACGAACATAAAGCTTTGGGTTTTTTTACCGCAAACACGAGTCGAAATTCAGGCTGGATCGTTTCGATACAAAACCATTTTGATCCCAGTTGCTTATTTACTTTTGCCGTTTCGACCCCAGTGGGAATTTGCGGCCCAAAATGCATGTCTTTCCGGTCCATTGGACATTTTTCACTCTACCTGCCTAAACGATGTATTTAGTAAGTGATTGGATTTGCTATAAGCCATACAAAAGGGAACCTCTTTGAACGTTTTCAATGAACATAACTCTTTTTTATTTAATAACTTTCGACAAGAACATTCCAATTTCTTTTCATATTTTAAATTGTCCCGATATATGCTTCCATCTGATAAAATATCGGTAACAATTAAATACAAGCAATACATTTTTTTTCCAGGTTATTATTATTGTTGTTATTATCAAAATAGCAGTATCCATTAAAGCCATGTTCATGTTGCTTCAAGGTCGCTTACTGGAGGCTCGGCATGATATCAGAGCTCATTGAAAGCCGTAACAGAGACGAAGAAGATATAGATTACATTCTTGTAAGTGATGATAATCGAGAAGAGGCAATAAGTGAGATAGCGGAATATATATCAACATTACAGAGAAAATAACAACATATTTTGAACATGGAACACTAACTGGGGCCCGTTTCATAAAACTTCGTACGACAAATGTTGTCGTAAGTCAGATTATAAAAGTCTCAATTATTGCTTAATTCTCCATCTAATCCTGTCTTGTGACATCTCTTCGGAATCGTCTTGAAATGACGGTCCCAAAAAGATGTCACATGGCAGGATTAGCTAGAGAAATCAGAAATTAAATGTATTATAAAGTTTTGACTGACGACCGTTTTTGTCGTATGAAGTTTTATGAAACGGACACCAGATGTTGACCGAGTCATTTCTCTTGCATTATAGGAATAAACAACATATTTTTGACATTCATGATGGTATGACTACATTAGCTTCGCAGGGGGTAAATTGCGTAAACGTCCGAAGGGCGTTTACGATGAATTTACCCCCCGAAGCTAATGTAGACATACCGTCTTGAGCGGCAAAGAGATGTTGTTTATTCCTTATATTTATATTCATATTTTCTGTCTTGTCAATTAAATGTGTTTATTGGCCAGATTTGTTTTTCTTTATAAGAATTTATCATATACCGGTCAAAGAGGTTTGATAGATGTAATGTCGATGTAATAGCCATTCCAGTTTCTAAATATGGTGAGAAAGTAGTCCCAACTACATGTACTGTAACTGTATTAAAAATTCAGGATTTTTTCCAGTAAACTTTCTCTCTGTGCATGGAAAAGACTTACAAGGCAAACAAATAACAGTGCAACTTGAATATCTATTGCCAAAGCACATTCTAAAAGTACAGGTCGCGGTTGTTTTCTTAACCCATTTACACACATAGCAACGACCTATGGGTCTGTATCACTCCGCTAGTGTCATATGACCGTCGACCAATGGGAGCTTAGTGTTAAGTGCGCGATGTAGAAGAAGTCCAGGAAAAGCACGGGGAAAATCCGAACTGGCTAAAACCAGTTTCGAATTGTAGGTTCATCGAGGGATGACCCTCAAATTTTTAATACGATTACATAAAGACTTTACACGGTGAATGTAAATATACTCGGATAACTTCGACCTGCGAAATACTGATCCTATGATAGTGTTTAGTAAGATACGGGAATAATGTATTAACTGTATGAATCAGTACGGGGTCAGTGACTATAGGATAAACCCTAGGTTAGAATCGTTCGTCTCTGGCTGGTAGTGTCCTGATCGAACGTTTGTTTTGAGTTATTTCTGATTATAACAAAAATATCAATTTGGTTTTACATCGTACGTCTTATTTCTTTATTGTGTTTAATTCTGGCAGGCTTCAATAAACGCAGCAGAGCAGTGCTCCTTTTATTGGAGCCAACGGATATACCCAATTGCATCACAATCACGTGATTCTTATGTTGTCTTTGATGTTATATATACTGATGGCATGCGCTTAGGCGACCGCTTTTTAGATGTTTACGGACTAAACACTGAAAAAATGTAGATTCTCTTTAGGCAATATTTAGGGTTTTAGGATGAAGTATCAGATTAAAAGTTTTAATGAATAAATTACAGTGCTTGGATTTATTTGTTTGAGTAATTTCTATTCCAATGTGGTGACCCAGTAGTTCCTAAAGTCTTACACTAATTCACTTTAAAAATTCTGCCACACTGATATTCAAAGCTTCATATTTTTAAATTTAGTATCTGTTTTGTCTCGATTGTTATTAATTCATTTGTAAACACTACCATAGACAAGAACTAATTGATACAAATCTAAATCACCATGTTTATTTTCTTGTACTTTGAATCCAACAAAAGAATATTAAAAAGGTCATAATCTGACACACCTTTTTCAAATGGTCGTAGTGTAAGAACTATGCGCAGCAAAATATGATATTTTATCATCTATCATAAGCAGTTTTTCCAAAACAACATGATAGAAAAAAATTAAGTACTTCGAAAATTGTGCTTTTGAGTTTAACACATCCGAAGGACACCTGCTTCGCCCATGACTCTATCTGACCCCCTGTCGTTCTTCCCCGATGGTCGAAATGCAGATAAGGGTTTACAGTAAAAGGACAAAAATCTTTGTTTTATACCCTCGGTATACATTGAATAACATTCAAGAACTATTGATATATTTTTGTTTCTTCTGTTTCTTTTTAAGTTTAACCTGTGACATATGTACTGTTTACCTATGTTGAATTGTATATAAACGGACTGAAGTTCTTCAGTCCAAAAGTAAAATCACACACAGTATTCACGTTAGATCAAAATAAAACAATATACACACATACAACCCTATCAGCCACCTTGCATATACCTGACTCTAGGTCGATATAACTGAAAATAGACAGCATACAGATATTTTGGGGGAATCGACCTAACCAGGTTGTTTGGGATTCATTATATATAAAACAACACGATATCAATCTAATCGTAAAACAATCTCTTCTAAAACATCTATACTTAAAAAAATAGAACGTTACATACTTTAGGGCCGGTTTAAACAAGGTTTTAGTGACGTTTCATAACATATATGCACATTTCATAATGGACTAATCGATAAAGATTATACAGAGCCACACTCTCGCTAATTTGTACCGCGCAAGACGTAGCACGCTATTTCACTTCCGGTATTTTACACTGACGGCGAGTTGATATAATTATTAAAGGGCTTATTTCAAGTTTATTTAATGCAACAGACACACGCAGTCTTTAGCCAAACACCGAAATAATAAAATTGTAAACATTTCCGTTTCAAACCAGAGATGCCACAGCCTTCTGAAAATCACAGAAATCGGGCCATTTGGCGCTACAGTAACTGATGTTGCGCGTCATTTTGGGCGCATACGGTAGACAATTCATATCCAGACTACTCGTTACAGAGTTACGGGGAAAGTCCAGGATCATCCCAGCAACGGTTAATACTTGGCGGTTTGGGATCACTGCCGAGACAATAAGGAATGGTCTGAGGCAAAGTCACGGTCCTATCCGTACCCGTAGACCGTATACTGGGCGATCTTAACTGCACGCACAATGCCCAGAATAACGTCAACGCCATGCCTTGGCCTATGGTATCACCATATCTGAAACCAATAGGGCATGTATGGGATTAACTAGGCGACGGGTGCGGAATAAGTATCAGATTGACACGACCAACCACCTCAAACATGCTTGATTAGGAGATAGACATGTGATCCCAAATGACGTCATTAGACGGTACACCAGAGACGGAGTGTTGCTTTCATTAGGTGTGACGGTGGGCATGTGCGCTACTGAAGTGAATTTATGCAAAAAGGGGCTTAGAATGAACCGGAAATGAATAAAACACATCTTGCGAACACGTTTACAGCTCTGTGAATTTTGAAATTGACCCGTATGCATTTTGACGTCGAATTACGAGGGGACTTGTGGAATTGTCGAGAAATTGCAGACATTGATCCAAAGTTTTGAATAACAATAAGTGTTCTGCAAAATTGTGTTTGTAGACAGATTTATACGCAGCAGCATCCCAGTTTCTATTTTTGCTGAGTATATTATAAACAAACTTCTACCTGCCTCTACCAGACTCTATTTAGAAGTATTCGCGTTTACGTTTCTCTTTCAACAGATGACCATGTTTCATCAGATAATGCTTACAAAACTTACGGGTTTTTACGGCTTTAATTCTTTTCTCTACTGAAGAAAATATGAGGGTGTTATTGTGGTGACTTGATTATCATTTTTCGATATCATTTCTTATCGCCCGTCATCCGCTACGGGCTGTTTCACGAACATGAATTAAAATTGGGGTGGTTGGGGGAGTCAATAGGTGTTAAACTTGTGTTGGTTGTGGTGTTTTCTCTATATATCTTATTTTGATGCACTGGGGTAATTGCATATTCCTATTGTGCTGGTGGGGGCATTCTCAGAACAACGCATTTTATCCGCTGTGGTGATTTTGTATATTACTCTCTTAAAACAGAGTTTCTGTTATCTACAAAGAGTGTGATGTTGAAAGGTCACCTGCTTAAAAAACTTGTCATAAAGAATTTATCTTCTCGACTACTTTTGATTTGAAGCATTTAAAGTTTTAATCTAAACTTTATATAAACTATATGAATTAGATCTACCCCATTTGTACGCTACAAAAACGAATTCAATCTTTTTTTGTGTTTTGCACAAGTTTCATTCTATTATCATCATTTTATTTCTATGAATATTAGTAATAATTAAGGTTTGAATCTTGTTGTTGTTAAAATAAAAATTACAACATGTAGAACTTATATAATTTTAGAAATAATAAACAACGTTATTGTTTGAATACGTAAGTCTAAGAATAAGCAATGGAAGGATGATGCAACTTCAGCACCTAAAAGGGACGTTCAACCCTGGCAGAAACAACAAACATAAGCAATAGTGTACATTTCAATATACAGCGCTCCCTCTCTACAACGACACCCAATGGGAGACAAAGATTGTGTGCGTTGTTCAGAGGGAGTCGTTACAGGGAGGGAAATTGGCTTACATCTTCAAACAGCTTGAATCCAGATCAGACGCCGCGTTACGCGGCGTCTGATCTGGATTCAAGCTGTTTGTCACCCGTCATTATATTTATCAATCAAAATGTAATTTTGAGAAAAAACAGCAAACGAAAATTTGAAGCAGACGATATTGCAGCAGTAAAAGTGTTAAACATTTTTTCTTGTTTGGGGAACAGCCGTAAGGGTCGTTGTAAGGAGGGAGTCGTTGTTGGGGGGCCGTTGTAGAGAGGGAACACTGTATATTCAATATATTTTCAATATAATCTTACTGTGGCGACTACTTTTAATTCAAAGTATGGCTTTGAGCTGACATAACTCTTTCTTAGAAACAACTACAAATTGATATAGAATAATGGAGGTTTCTCACCATGTTTTAAACTGTACTTCCAATTTATAATCTTATACGTGTACCATTTCGTATAATTTTCTGTCACAGCTCTATATTTTTACCATTTACTCCTTGTAGATACTCTTTTTAAACAATTAAAAGTGTTGGAACAAAGGTCCAATTGTTCTAAAAATAGCACATATTGTGATATAACAAACTATATGAATTTCCTCCCTTTAATAGTGAAAAGACAAACACACTTATTTTATTACTCAAAGGCGTTAACATATGTTTTCTTGTGCTTTTTGTCATTATAAAACTTACTTATGTTTAGATGTTTCGACCGATAAAGCATTAATTATATGCATGCATTTTTAAAAACTTTGTGGTTAAACATAAATGATTAATATAACTTGGAGAGAACCAGACGGCTTCAAGCAAGGGAATGAACTCTTGTAAAGAGCAAATGTGAACCGCACGAAAATTGAACCCCAACTGCGAAAGTTAGGGGTGTTCAAAAATACCGCTTGCTTCAAATTATGTAATACCGGAAACTCCAATTAACTGACTGATGTGTCAATTAGGCTCTCGTGACCACCCGGTAATCAACTAAGACCTTCTTTTTCAACAAATAACATGACCCCAGCTTATGATCAACCATTTCGTTAAACTCCGCCCCAAATTAACAAAGCCAATTATATAAAAATAACGATTTTAATACGGTAAAAGTCAGAAATCACCTCTGACAGCTTCGGAATAAACCACCTATCTAGTCACGTAATCTACGCAATTGAGGCACCCAGCGGGGATTCTGACTCGTGATTTACCGGTAAAATGACCGAGAAAGCAAGAGAGAATTTGGTAACTTGTAGAAAATACCTTTATCTATCAGGATTTGTAAAAAAGTATAAAACGACTATTTTACCATTTATTTCATAAAACGCTACCTTAAGGCATTATAAGATTACATAATAAAGTATATTTATACCAAAAACGCTAATTTTGAGTCATTTAATGGACGCCATCTTGAAACTATAAGTCGTTTTTTATTTCAATTTACATTATTAAGCTATCCTAGTCAAAACCTATTAATTTCGATATTTGGATCATTAGCATGCTTCTATTTATTGACATTCTTCTCTGAAACCATTTGTTTTCCCATTTACATGTATCGAGGCGGCCATCTTAAAAACGGCGGCCATCTTGGATTTTGCACGTAGATAACTCATTTTTCCTAAATTGTAGATGCGGGGTATCATTTGTTTCCAGTTTAGTGCATGTTTCTCCAAACAAACGATCCTTATAGGCATTATAAAATTACATAATAAAGTATATTTATACCAAAAAACCCTAATGTTGAGTCATTTAATGGCCACCATCTTGAAACCAGTAGTCCTTTTCGATTTCAATTTACATTATTATCTTATCTGAGGCAAAATCTATTCATTTCGATATTTGGATCATTAGCATACTGCTATTCTACTCTGAAAGCATTTGTTTTCACATTTACATGTAACGAGGCGGCCATCTTGAAAAACGGCGGCCATCTTGGATTTTTCAACATTACCCATTTTTCTGAAAATATTGATGCGGGATATCATTTTTTCAATTTTGATGCTGGAATCTTCGAATAAACAGTTCTTATTGGCATTGTAAGATTACATAATAAAGTATATTTATACCAAAAACGCTAATTTTGAGTATATAAATAGCCGCCATCTTAAAATTATCAGTTCTATGGGATATTAATTTACTATATTAAGTTATCCAAGTCAAAATTAATTCATTTCGATTGATGGATTATTAACTTACTTCTAATTATTGACCTTCTACGCTGAAAAGGTATTTTGTACCTTTGACCTGCGGCCATCTTGAAAAATGGCAGCCATTTTGAATTGTTCGGGTGGATCTCGTGATTTTTTAAAAACGTATATTCTGGGCATCATGTGTGCCAAATGTTGTGCTTGCTTCACTAAGCGAAGTATTCCCTTCATAAAAGTGATATAAGCAGCCGGACTATTTCTATATGCAGTCGTCGTGCCTTTGACGGTGCCAACGTCTTTCCATATACATGTTGCTACATGTATGAAGATCAAGAGAGGTCGCACTGTAAATATTTGCAGGACCGGGACGTTGTTGCATCTTACCATTGAAATGTGTAATACATGTACGAGTATAGTTTAGAATTATATATTGTGATAGCATTATTATGACACCATTTAACTGCTTAGTTTTTCTGAACAGTTTCGTTGTTACGAAAGTATATATGAAGTATTTCCATGCAAGCTGTCTCTTATTAATGGCAAATTACTGTATATAGTATTATGATAATCATGGTTTCCGCTAATAATGACATAAATCGGTTAGCTGAGCGCATTTGAACTTTCCGCCAAATGTCTGCAGTTCGAGTTAGAAAATAAAATCGCGGAGAAAAGTCCCATAATACCGTTCTCCTCTGAGAACGATATTAACACTTTCGCTCTCAATGATGCTTAAAAGGGCGTTTGCAAACAGTTTGTATCCTGATCAGACCCCGCGTTACGCGGCCTGTAGTCAGGATCTAAACTCATTTACACTCGTTTTGAAATTTCTCTAGTCATACTGCCTTATTTTTTAACTTTTAAACGACATTGCAGACAACAAACAAAGAAACGGTGAAGAGGTAAACAGCGTACTAAAATGTTGGCAGTGCAAGAGTTAAGGTATTAGATGTGTAACGGCTCCCATGTAACTTCGACGACATTCGTTCTTTATCGTTTTACAATTTCGACAAGTTCCGGCAACGTTCGTTTTCCGAAAACTCGTAGGTGTTTTCCCGACCTGTGACGTCATTTTTATGCTCCCCTTTAGGGGGGGGGGGAGCATATAGTCGCCGCTTTGTCCGTCCGTCCGTGTTTCCGTCCGTCTGTCTGTCCGTCTGTCCGTCCGTCCGTCACGCTTTTTTGTCCGGAGCATATCTCTTGAACGGTACATCGTAGATTGATGAAACTTGATACAGTGATAGAGAATGACAGGAGGAGGTGCAGTATACAAGAACCGTAACTCTCTCATTTCCCTATTTTGAATTATCTCCCTTTTTCTCATAAAAAATCAATTTTGTCCGGAGCATATCTCTGGACCGTTACACTGAAAGTTGATGAAACTTGTAACAGTGATAGAGAATGACTAAAGAAAGTGCAGTGCACAAGAACGGTAACTCTGTCATCTCCCAATATTGAATTATCTCCCTTTTCTAAAAATACAAAACAATTTTGTCCTGAGTATATCTCTTGACTGCTACACCGTAAGTTAATGGAACTTGATACAGTGATAGGTGATGACATAAGGAGGTGCAGTACTCAAGAACCATGACTCTGTCATCTCCCAATATTTAATTATCTCCCTTTTTCTATTTTAAAAATATCAAATTTTTTCTGGAGCATATCTCCTGAGCATTGCATTGTAAGTTGATGAAACTTGATACAGTGATACGAGATGACAGAAAGAGTGCTGTACACAAGAACCATAACTCTGCCATCTCGCAATATTGAATTATCTCCCTTTTTCTACATAATTTTTTAAAAAAAATCAAATTTTCTGCCGCACCGTCACTTGAACCTTGATACTGTGTTAGCGGATGACAAAAAGAAGTGTAGTTCACAGAATTATAACTCTGTCATCTCCAAATATTGATTGGCCTACCTTTTTCATAATAAAATCATTTTTGTCCGAAGCATATCATTTGAATGTTACATCGTAAGTTGATGAAACTTGTTACTGTGTTCACCTACTAAACATGCTATACCTTGGGCTTTTTCTTTGTGGGGAGCATCCAAGTTGGGAACGATATTCTTGTTATTTACCAAAATGGCAGCGCAAAAGCGTGACCGGGTTGGAAAGATTTTTAAATCGGCAAGTAGGCGGCTAAAACAAAAGAAAAGAAAATGTTCTAGTGGAATACAACTATTGTGCAGATGATAAAGCTTTTGATTGTGCCAATGACGAGTTAAATTTACCGGGATCTGCTAAACGAGATAGGCTCGAAGTTCGGCAGAAGGATCCTACAGTAAATCCAGGTCTGACAGTAAATGTATGTAGACTAGTTTCGTTTTACTACATCAACCATTTACCCTACAGATTCTCATTTGAACGTATTTAATTTATTTCTACACTCACGAAAATAATTCAACTTTACGAACTACAATCATGAATATAAAAAACATCCTATATGATCTAAGCAGATCTAAGCTTAAAGCAGACTGAAAGTGCAGCATAATGAATTTTGCTTTAATTTTAGCCTGCTTTAAACAATCATCTGTTTTCAATACTGAAAGTAAGCTACGGAGTGAAGGGTTAATTTTCTATTGCAATTATTTGGTTGCATCATACCAGCCATTTGTTATGAAACTTTGTAATCCGTGTCAACTTATACAGTCAAACTTGTATTAAGCGATCACTCAATGGAAGATCAATATGTAGTATTGTATATAGCTGTCCGTTTAATGCAGGATAAAGCTAATGCAGAAGGCTCCAATAAGAGTTTTCTTCATTATTTCTACCCTGAGTTAAGCAGTCCTGTGAAGAGGTATGCACGCTTTCCGGTATTCAATGTGGTTGCTTTATACAAGAATGACTGTATTTTTATATTTCTTGCTAGAGAATATTGTTTTCCTTGCAGAACAGAATATGTAAAACAGGCAATAACTATTCAATTGACAATTGTTGTGGCATCCACAAATATTTGCAAACGACAGTGCATGTTGTATCAAAAACTTCAATTTTGCTTGATTTTGCTTTTCCAAAAATGTTGACCCTCTCAAACTAAATTTCATTTGTCTCAAGTTATAGACGGTCAACCTTTCTAATTGTTGTGCTATTTTGTTAAAGAGACATTGTAGATAATTTTCAATGTGCCCCTTCTTCTTTTTTGTGAAATCTCAGTTTTGCTAAAATGTAAAAAAGTGATTTTTGAGAAAAAAATGGCCACGTAAATTAGTTTCTGCGAAATATAAGAGTTTTTGTTAACGTATTGTGCAAAATTATCAAATTTTCTGCTTGTATTTGTATACAACAATATCTTAGGTATAAATGCTTATATAACTTTTAATATATTTATTAATATTTGTAATATGTTTATACTCTTAAATAAAGGAGGGGTAGTAATTTTAAGGCGTTTGTCGAAAAGTAGGGTAACAAGACAAAAATACTCATATTTTCTCGTAAACCGTGAGCAGTCTTTAAACTCTGGAAAATGATGTAGAATTAGGTACTGAATGAGATGGTGTATAGGTTTTGCGGATTCGTTTCGGTGCGCATTACACATCTAAGACCTTAAGGTTTTGGCGTGCGCATAAATATCCAACCAGCAATTAATATTTACAAATAAAATAGGGTCAGGTGTGTTTTGAAACTTATTATTTCTTCAACAAATGTGCAAATGATTGAAATAGCATTGATACAAAATCAAAGAAAAATTACGTCGTGTTCTTCAACAAAAGTATTTGTCCACGGTGTTTTGGGACAGCCCTCGTACTGAGCTCGTACTGAGTTATCATGAAAATTACCTTATTGCTATGTTGATGAGTATTTGTTGAAAGCTAGAACATGTTTTGTTATATCAAAACAGGCTATAATTGAAGCTATTGAAGTAGATGCTCATGTTTGAAAATAAGAATATAGATATACGGATCTAGAAAAAAATTCATAGCGTTAAAAAATGCATGTCAACGATTTTCATTAGTAAAATTATAATTTTGAAAAATTGAGATTTAAGACAGTTGACCGTTTTAATTTTTATGACATTTTATTTATATTTAACTTTAACCATTAATTGGTGTATTTCAAAAGCAAACCTTAGACATTTTACCTTTAAAGTACTCATTAGGTCAATAAATAATGTCTGAAAAGTGCCATGTTCCAGTGCCCTTGAGCAGGGGTAAATTAGGTTAGTATTGTGATTTATTGGGTAATGTGATCTAATCGTGCACTATACATGTATCACCGTGCAGGTGAGGAATGACCCTTTCCTACGATATTTCACACATGCATGTTACACTTATTATATCGAAGTTATTGATCAAGTTGCATTAATTATGAAACACCCCTCGTATCACCACCAGTAAGCCTTTCGACTGACATTGATCCGGTATTGTTTCAATGTGATGCATATTTTGTTGGAAACTGCGTAGTAAGTCCACTCTCAGCTACGTCCTGTCGTCTAAAGGGATAGTGTTGTTTTATTGCGTGTGATATTTTCTACATTGCATCAGGAATGGAACTGGAGCCATTTAAAACAAATAAAACAAAAGGTCCGGAAGCTGAAAACGGATGCGGCCCTCGTGATAGAAAGGTAGAAAGCCCCGACGAGAGACCAAAATGGGGAAACAGGTGCGAGTTTTTTCTCGCAATTATGGGATACACCATAGGAATTGCGAACATTTGGAGATTTCCGGTACTATGTGCAAGAAATGGAGGAGGGGCATTTCTCATACCGTTTTTGATATTCATGTTCACTTGTGGAGGACCACTCTACTATATGGAGGTCTGTCTTGGTCAGTTTGGCGGCAAGTCTGCCGGACTAGCATTTGAGTTGTGTCCCCTTCTGAAAGGTAAGACCCTTGTTTGTTAGATTGCAATTCGAAAGCTTCATTATTGTGTAAAATTTTTTAAATAGAATAAACAAGGAGCCGAAATTAAATTCCGCATGCTACGTGCGACTTTGTGGTTAGTATTACGAACAGTCTGGGTCTAGATTTAAAGTCAAGGTTCTCAACGTATCATCTGGGTCCAAACTGTTTAATACTCTGATTACACTTTCCGACCGAAACTGTACAATACTTAAATCGACCGAAACTGTACAATACTTAAATATGAGACTTTGTTGACGACAACTATATCTGGTGCTAAATGTTTTAATTATACAACCTCTTCAGAACTACAGACTACAGGAAGTAACATAAAAGTATCCAATATATTTGCCTACGCGTGTTTCAGTGTTGGTTTGTTTGTTCCTATAAACATGTATGTATTTGGTTGAATCTTACTTACCCAATGCCCCAAATATTTAGATAAAACCTACCAGTTACCTACATTTTTCGTCACCGGTAAACGAAATGTGAGCAAAACCATGAACTTTTAAGAATATCCTGACAAAGTACCACATTATAGTCTGCTTTCAGTCCTATTGATAGTTAAGCCGACTGTACATTAACTCCATGATCAGTGAGTCAGTTTTAGCTCACCTCCACGAAGTGAAGGGGTCTTATGCTATACCCCCGTCGTCGGCGTCGGCTTCAGCGTCGGCGTCGGCGTCCGAACTGAAAATCATAAAATATAAGATCTTGGTCTAACTACTGCACATAAGGTCATGAAACTTCATATGCTGAGGCGTAGACCGCGATGCACCGCAGTTTGGTGACCTAGAAATTTGACTTTGGCTTCTAGGGTCAACGTTAAGGTTTTTGCGTTAAAGTCTGTTCTGAGCAAGCGACTGCACCTACGGTCATGAAACTTCCTATGCTGATGTGCCTAAATTATTATACCACGAAGTATTGCCATTTGTGACCTAGAACTTTGACATGGATCTCTAGGTTAAGGTTTTGCGTTAAAGTCTATTATTTGCAGAAGGTGAGCTTCGTAATCTTTGATTACCCGTTCTATTTTTTATAATACGGACGGAGCGCTGCTAACATATGGCGCATACGCAGCCGTAGTATCAGCTCCAACCCTTCACACATCTCGATTTATACCCTGTGTGGCGTGGGACAACTAGCTGTGCATATCTTGCTCAAGAACATGCCTGTACATAATCGGGGATTTGGAAAAATCCCTGGTCACGCCGCTGAACCCGCGTGGGTTTGAAGCCACGACCCCTGTACATCTTCGACAATCAAGTTAAGAAAACTTTACGTAAAATAAGCACGATCAATGTATAGTATAACATTGGTATCTATGCAGTAGTTGTGATTTGACTGAAACTTAGACTGTTGTGTGCATTTATGTCTTCTTACTTGATTATAAGGCACATCTGTGATTCTGTTCGCACTTAATTGTTTAAGCTCACCAGAGCACAAAGTGCTCAAAGTGAGCTATTGTGATACCGTTCTGTGCGGGGTCCGCCGTCCGACTGTCCGTCCGTGTGTCAACTATTCCAAACGATTTCTTCTCTGAATCCAAAATTCTCAGTGTAACGAAACTTCATCAGAAGCTTCAGCAGGGTGGGGGAATGCAAAAATGTTAAAATTTTGTGGGTGGGGTAATTTGTCTGGTTGTCCAAACATATGGCCTCCAGAAGGCGTGGTCATTTGCTGTGTGCGGTAATATCGAATTAAAAGTTAAGAACCATCTAGAAGTCTTATTTTTTGCTATATCAATATGCAAAATGTGTGAGTGTTATGTCCTTTATAGAATTTAGGTCATACTTGAATCTATGTCATGTGGGGATATAAAATAGCATGGCAGAAAAAGCTTTTTGCCAATTCAGGGGCAATATTCATAGTCCAATCTTCTTAAAACTTGCAAATAGTGATTGTCTTGACTAAAGCTAGGCACTTTGTGTATAAGAGTTACATAAAATTAAAAAGTAGGTCAGTAGGTAAAACATAGGAAAAGCTTCTAAACATTGAAGGAGTCATATTTCTAGCCACATACTTATAAAAAAAACTTGCTCAAAATGATTATCTTGACAACATCTATGCAATGTAATAATATGTATTACCTGAGGACAAAAAGTTGGTCAGTAGGTCAAATCATAATAAAAGCTTCAAAGTTCTCTAGGACAATCATATTTTGCTCTAATTTTATTAAACTGTCACAGATTTATCACCTTGGCAACATCTAGGTCAGTAATAAATGTGGGTTATGTCTGAATAAAAAGCAGATCAGTAGGTCAAATCATATAAAAGGCTTTTGAACACATTAGGGGCCATATCTCAGTCCCAAATCCTGAAACTTTCTCAAAATAATCATCTAGACAAATTCTAGGTAATATATGAATATGATTTATGTCAGGTCAAAAAAAATTCATAAAGACAAATCAAAGAAGCATCTGAAAAGCCACTTTTAATGTAAGAAGTTTTCCAGTTGAATTTTGCATATGGAGTACACACATCAACAATGTCCTGACACATTTGCTCCTTGTGACAAGGCGCTAGTAGGGGTATTTATCTCCTTTAGTGGTAAGTCTAGTTTAATCTTAGAACTTTGTACTCTCGTGAGCGCATTAGAGCCATTGGTCTCTTGTTTATGTTTATTTTTGTCGGAATAAGAAAGCCATACATGCTTATGTTACTATACTCTCTACTATTCGACATGAAATACAATTTATCTGTCTTATTTATGTGACAAACCAATGCATCTTCTTATTTGCTTAAAGCTGAATGAGAATTACTAATTAACTCTTACACTGCCATTGGCGCCAAAAGGCGACTTTGCAAACAGTTTGGATTCTGATCAAACGCCGCGTAACGCGATATCTGCTCAGGGTCCAAACAGTTTGACACTCGTATCGATCTGTTTTGAATCATTCTACATTTCATTCTACTTTGAAACGATCTTGCATACAACAAGTTTGAAGCAGATTACAATGAAACGGTGACGGGGTAAAAATCTAACGATTAATTTAATTCTTAGCGCCGAAAGTCGAAAATATATTGATGATGCAATCCAATTGCTTCTATAATTAAGAAAATGAAGGTTTGAATAGATAAATATATATTGTAAAAAATTAAATAAAGAATATTATTTAACTTGTAGCAAGCAGTCGTTAAAAATTAGATGTGTTGTCTCCTATAATTGTCTGTAAACCAATTGTTTTCAATCAATGCATTAAGTTTAAGAAAATAAATGTTTTGCAACACAATTATAGGCACATATTCCTTTCCTGTCACAATTTTACTGTATGATTTTTGAATACCATTTTACTTACAAGTATCTATAGGCTACCAGCCTTCATATCACCAATTTAGTACATTTTATTCTTACGATGCATATCCATAAGATTAACTATATTTTCTTTTCTGAACGATAGAGGATGTGGAAGTGAGATCAGTGTCCCTATTAGTGTTTGTGCTTTGCAGTAAATACCTAGTACTATTGTGCATTACGAATATTAACAGAACATAATATAACATAATTGACAACAGAGTTTAAATACTTTTCACGGTTTATAACAGAAAATATCATCATTTTTGTCTTGGTACCGTACTTTTCGAAAAATACCTTAAAATGACTATCCCATTTTTTTCTTTACGAGTCAACACATATTAACAATATTAATAAAAAGATCAAATTTGATAAATGCACTTATACCTAATACATTGTTGTATACAAATATAAGAAGAAAATTCAAATTTGTTTTGCACAATACATGTAGAAAAATATCTTATATTTCGCAAAAACTAATTTATGTGGCCATTTTGTCTCAAAAATCATTTTTTGTTTCCTTTGTGGCAAAACTGAGATTTTCACAAGAATGAGGCAAGGACATTCAGAATGACCACACTGAAACTTATCTACAATGTCTCTAGAACAAAATAGCAAAAACATTAGAAAGGTTGGCCGTCTATAACTAGAGAAAAATGATATTTTGTTTGCGATGGTCAACATTTGTGGACAAGTGAAATCAAGTATTTGATACAACATGCACTGTCGTTTGCAAATATTTGTGGATTCCACATTAAAAATGTCAATGTAATAATTATTGTCTGTTTTACAAATTCTGTTCTGCAAGTAAAACAAATTCTCCAGCGAGGATTATAAAACTACAGTCAATATTGTGTAAAGCAACCACATTGAATACCGGTAGGCGGGCATACCTCTTCATTAAGACACTAGACTGTTTAACTCAATGTATAAATAATGAAGAAAACTCCTATTGGACTCTACTGCATTAGTTTTGTCTGCATTAAATAGACATCTGTATACAAGAAAACAAACATGTATGGGTCTTCTATTGAGAGATCGCTTATTACAAGTTTGACTGTAAAATTTGACACGGATTATAAAGTTTCATAACAAATGGTTGGTATGATGCAACAAAATAATTGCAATAGATATTTTACCCTTTACACCATAGCTTATTGCCAGTACGGATAACATATAGTTGTTTAAAGCAGGCTGAAATTAAAGCAGAATCCATTCAGATTTACTTTCAGTCTGTTTTAAGCAACCATTAGCTTAGATCATTTAGTTTTTTATTGTCTATATCCATGACTTTAAAAACTTGAACTGTTTCATGTATCGTGGGTGGAGGAATAATTTAAATCCGTTAAAATGAGTATCTATGGGATAAAGGGTGTTGTAGGAAAGGGAATCTACAAATATTGACTGTCAGAACTTTATTCAATTCTAAGATCTTTCTGCCGCACTTCAAGCTATTTTATTTAGCAGATCCAAGTACAACTAACTCGTCATTGGCAGAATCAACAACTCTACCATCAGCACAATAATTATGTTCGACTAGAACATTGTTTTTCATTTGTTTTCGCCACCCGAGTGCCGATTTACAAAACTTTCCATCCCGGTCACGCTTTTGCACCGCCATTTTCGTAAACAATAAATTGGCGTCAAAGGTCGGAAAATACCCAGTTTTTGAAAATTCGAACGTAGCCGGAACTTGTCGAATCGGAATAACGATAAAGAACGAAGGTCGTCGAAGTAAAACGAAAGCGCAAAGAACCGTTACACATCTAAGACCTTAAACTAATCAAACAATTCAATAAGTTTACCATTGTAAGTCCAGGTTTCATTTTTCGTTTAACCTCCGATCCACAAGTATTGCAATAAATATCAAATATAAAATACCAAATAGTTCTATCTATCTATTAACCATCCATTCTGCCTAACACCCTCACGGCTAATTTCTGGCAGTGCGCGGCTGTGCCTGTTAGTAGAGTAAAGAACAGTATAAATATAAGGGTTAGCATACGAAACAAATTTAAGAATGTTAAAAACTCAGCAAGAAAAAGAGTAAAAATAAGATAAAAACCCCATTGCTTGACTTAAGGTTTAAAACGATTCATGGTGCTGACTGACGACTTGAAAGTTTTCAAGTTCTCATTCAGCAACACATCTGCAAGAACAGCATCCCACTGTACTACTGTAAGAGGATAAAAAGAGTATTTATAATAGTCTGTTCCAGTATGAACCTGTCTGAAACTCACATAATGACAGAGTCTTGATAGAATAGTGTGTCTCTATATATAAGCCAGAACTGAGACCGCCACTAACCCATAAACAATTCTGTAAAAGAGACATAGTCTAGCATCCGAACTACTCTGTTCCAATGATCTTTATTCTAGTTTTAATATCATGTCAGAGACACTTGCATGTCTGGAGTACTCACCCAAAGTCCAACGTGCGGCACGTCTTTGAAACTGTTCAATTGTATCTATGTTGGACTGTGTGTGAGGATCTTAGACACTACAAGTCTTCAGCACGTTTAGCTATTATTTCCATTATTATCTGAAAATACCAAAACACTCAATATCATGTCATCTATCAATAATCCAAAATTAACACCACCTTGCAAAACAGGTCTATGTTATCCATGAATAACGGATATAACCTCCTCTTCTAATAAGACAACTACATATTCAAAGTAATCAGAATAACTTTCATAGCGTTTCACGCAGGACTTAACTTTCCTGCATAATTTCCATTCTAATATACCGTTATTTCCTTTACATTTCCGCCTATATAGTTTATATTAAATTTCATTACTATCCATGCTATCAAAACATTTATTTAGATCTACAAAACACATTCAATTGTGTGTGACCATTGTGATATTTATGCACAAAATGAAATTCATAAATATCGCACCAACATTTAGATTACCATTTGTAAAACAAATTGTGCTTCAGATATTTTATTGTTATGAACATAAAATGATTCAATTTAATTGTTCAGTATTGATAAAGCTGTAACTAAGTTCTACATACAACTTACCAAGGTAACTGCTAGAAGATATAATTATGACTCTGTACAGTGTCACAAAGTTACTTGCACCTTAAGCCCTTTGAATGCTATTGAATAACGTTCGTAAGAGAGAAACAATTTGCTATCGAGATAGACAAGATTAAACAGAGTGAGAAAAAGGAAGGGACGGATGGAAGTTTTAGTAAAGCTGAAGAGAAAACAAAATTGCCAAAATTACCACCCTTTAATTAAAAGCAGGATAGTATGTATGTTTACCTACATGTAATACGATTTTAACGTTTAGCTCATAGTGCTTAATGTTAGACATGTATTCTAGAATCTCAGTGCCCAATGTACTCGATTATGAAGCTTTAAAGACGGCTCTTTTAAAAGGTTTTCAGTTAATTGAAGTGGGATTGCGATGAACTTTTAGAAACATTGCAGCTGATAAAATTGAACCACCACGTCCATTTACAGCTCGCTTAGATGATTACGTAATGAGAAGTTACAAAACACATTGAAGGTCTGAAAGGGTTGATGAAAGCGTTTCTAAATGTAACGCAGACAGTAGAACATTTTTCCTACAATGTATATATTCTGGGTTAACAATATATATCAGAAAGCCGTCGGAGGCATTGCATTTGTACGCCCGGATCAGTGGTAATACAGAACATTCATATACACATGTAAGAGCACCGGATACACCAGGATCAGTGATGTGGTGTTAAAGAAACTTTATACGAGTATCGGTTTGATTTCATTTCTATATACCTTCATATATAAATACACAGATAAGTAATGCAGATAGTGAAAATAACTCTCCACTTTCCTGCCAAATTATTTTCCTGTCGACACATAATCAGATTCTACATGCATATGCCAGAGTTGCATGTCTCATATGCCTAACTAAAGCAGCTCACTACCAAAATATCATGGCCTACATGATATTGCACAACACTGTGTAATTATTATTATTATTATTTTTATTATAACAGATTTATATAGCGCTCTTTTCACACAGGGCTGTGCGTTCAAAAGCGCTTTACATGAAATAACATAAATTTTCCTACAAATCGAGGAAAGACAAAATAACTACAATTAGATCTGAAATAAAACATGAATAAACATATAAAAGACAGTCCCCAAAACGGCGATCACATTACCCCCATCAATCAACAATGAACCGACCGGCTAAAGATTGCCGACTGATATAAATAATGGTAGAGCGCCCGATGCAGGCCATCGACAAAACACAAATAACTATAATTAGATATAAAATAAACATGAATAAACATACAAAAGACAGCCCCCAGCGATCACATTACCCCCATCAATCAGCAATGAACCGCCCGGCTAAACATAAAAAAGTAATGATCGTCCCTTTCTTTAGAAGGTCCTTGGGTAAACGAAACTCTGGGCGACACTGCTCTTTGAATGTTAGTGTACATCGCCTGCCGTCGTCTGTAAAAGCACATTTTGATATCCTGGACTGAATTCTTTCTTTTTGGTTCTGGAGCAAGTCCTTTACAAAAGTGGTTTTGTCAAATCTTGGAGAAAAATAATTTCCTTAGATATGTAGGAAAACATATTTTGAACGATATTGGTAAAATTACAAGTTACCAACACATTTGAGTTTCATATTAGACAATGCACAGAAACAAATTCATTTGTAGAATATTAAAAACCTACCTTGGTTTTTCAGAACATATCTATAGGAAATAACAAAGCACTTGTTGGTCCCGATATCATTATTGTAAAAGTATGTTCGAATAAGATTGCAGCATAATAATATGTATTGCTTTGTTTGGGACTACCTGTGGTGGCAATGGTGGCGACTACGTCTGAGGGGCGACGTAGGCAGATACATTTCATTGCTCTGCGTCGGAGGAGGCGTCGAGTACGATTCTATGCTCTTTATATTTGTTTTATCGACTGCGCTGTGTTTGTTTCTTTGGTGTCACGACGTCATGTCTATTCTCGAAAAAGCTTGATTGCATTCTATACACGTTGTATGATTCCTGTTGTCTCTTAGGCGGTCAGCGAGAGACTGATATAAGCTAAACTTTGTAATCAGTTTTAATTTTTTATAGAAAAAAAAGGTTCTTGATTCATTACTATTGTCATTACTGAAGGCTTCCCAGTATCGAATGGGTTTTTCTTAGTCTCCTGACACTCCTGAATATTGCCTTTACTCAAATGTTTTATATCAGGTCGGTTTGTTATCAGAGTTGACTATATATATCAACATTAAGGGTGAATCCAACCCATAAGCGATTTTTTCAAAGTATCAAACTATTTTTCTATCATTATTTTTTTGGAAGAGCTATTGATGATGAATGAAGAAATGGAAAAAAAATATATGGTGGTGTTTTTTTTTAAGAGCTACAGCGATTTGAAAAAGGTATGTCAAATTTGGACTTTTTATCTCAAATTTTACCCTTTCAGAGTACAAGCTTCAGTAAAATCTATTTCAAAACAAAACAAACATGGTAATTTGGGTTTTCATTATTTATTTCATGTCTATGGTGGTATTTTCACTTATAGAAACCAAATTTAGACAAAGCAGGCACTAGGTTTGAACAATATGGATCCTCGAATATCAAAAATATGCTTTTTATAGGGCATGATTTTATTAGATTTTTTATTTTTTGAAAAAAAAGTAAAAAAGTTTGAAAATGAAATAGTTCTAGTATTAAACTTTTTCTTATATTCTACCAAATGAAAGCCAATGCTAAGGCAGTTCAAAATATGAAAAGAAATTGAAAGGTCAGTGTTGAAAATTTTGAGTTATTAAAGTAAAAAGAGTTATCTCCCCTTACAAAATTTACAAAAAAGAACCATATCGATGATATTTAGAGCTTTATAAATTTCACATTTGGTGCCTGTTTAGTTTTTATATGAAGAAATACTACCATAGATAGGGAATAAATAACACAAAACCAAATTATCATATTTGTTTTCATTTAAAATGGATTTTATTGAAGCGGGCTGTTTGAAAAGGACAGAATAAGAGAAATTGGGTGGGGTTAATTTTACATGGCCATTGAGCCAACTGTTGTTCACCAAAGTGTATACTTTTTCTATTTTTTCATTCATCTTAAATAGCTATTCAATACAAAACCATCATAAAGTGTTTTCATATACTTTGAAAATTTCTTAAATTCATGACATTGCTACACCCTTAAGCACAAGTGTACTTCACGGCTTACACTTATCGAGTCACATTGCATGATCCTTTCACAAACAATTATTTGTTGACACTTTCTATAACAGCCTATGTTTAACACAATCCCGTTATTTGACTTCAGGTAAGCAGAGAGAACGAGATGGCGAACATGGCTTATAAATGCTAGAAGTGTTGAAATACGTTTTCACAACAAAGACAATTGCAAGATCGTTGGAAAAAATATTCATGTCCTATCTGTAAGAAGACTTTCAACAGGAAACATTATTTAGATCGTCACCTCAAAAAACATTCAGATGAAAAAAGTCATCAAGGCAAAACAATAGCATAGCTTTCATGAGTTACTGCGTACGATTCTTCCGATCCTTGTTATGAAACTATGGCATAAGGCCTTTATTAGTTTTCGGTTAAAAATCTTAAGCCATTCTTAGCATTATCCTATTATGTGACAGTTTTATGGGCGTTGTTTCATTTCATGTCGAGATGCTGATGAAAACCATTTTAAATATTAATTCAAATCAGAAATAACAGAAGTGACACAGAGAGTAAATGCAAATGATAGAGAAATGTTACTATAGATATTGTTCCTCGGCCAGGTGCTTCTGAACACGTGAAATAAGAACAAAACCAACTTAGTACAATTCTAACAAAACTGTAAGTACAAAGGTGTATAATCCTTTTCAGACTAGTATGGGTGGTGTGACAAAGAATAACTTTTACTAATTAAATACATCCAGACATAAAATATGCCAATAACATTCGTGAAAAGGTAGTGCCGACATAATAATTATATGTAGTAAATATTGGCATGACTATAAAAATATTAAACAAGAGTTATGGGGTCTGTTGTTGTACGTACGCCAGATATAAAGACAAAGTAACTTAAATTTTGTTGTCGAAAACTATTAACCTGAGCGCAATGGCGACACCGACGCCGACACAAGGTGTACAATAAAGTTACCTTTCCTTCGAATAGTCGCACTAAAGACGCGACAAAGCAATTTACAAAACCTCGAAGTAAATTAATGTTACATACTTAATATGGCGCTCCACGCTGTCATTTTAAAAATTATTTTCTCGTAAGCTGGTTCCAGCAGATCAATAGTTCTGACAAACCGTTTCTTCGTGAATCATACTAAGAGAGAATGTAACATCGATGTCCATCCCATAAAAACTTGTTTCTGTAATCATTAGAACAATACTTTGTGCTAAGCAGGGATATCAAGAAGAAAAATGATCGATTTTTAAGTATTATATGAACTTGCAAATCAGAAAGCTCTCTCAGGAATATTCTTCAAAAGTTTTGTTATGCATAAAAATGACTACTGTTTAGTGACTGAATAATGTCTTGTTTTGAATGACCACTGAATACAGTTTCATCAGCAATGCATTTGAAATACTAGACCGTTATACTATTTGTCTTCTACAGGCGTGGGGTACCTAATGGTGGTACTCTCAGTTAACCTGATGTGGTACTTTATTACAATCATGGGCTGGATCCTGTACTATTTAGTTCAATCTTTTTCCGCCGAGCTGCCCTGGACAACATGTGGAAACTGGTGGAACACAGATCTCTGTAGAGGTACCTTGATATTGGCAAATATTAACTAGCACAGGCTGGTGTTATCTTTATCTCATTCATCCCTGAAACATTTAATGGACAATTCATATTTCCTATTACATCTTATCCAGTTTTGGCTATTTAGGATTAAGCAACATGACAAACAGTACGAACCACTGCATGAGTTCTCTGATAATGGTATACACTGTTTGAAATAGACAAGTGTGCAAAAATTAACTTTTTTCATAAATCACTGGTATCCGATGCAGAAACTATCACTATACACTCCATTTCAATTTACGACACGAAACAGGTGAAACTACAACCATCGCCTTGTTGATTATGATACATAAATAATAATTATTATGCCACAGTTGCAGGTGGATTGACTGCTAACTTAACAGTGAAGACACAAAATATCACGGATGGAAACCATACTGGTTATTGGGACAATTCATCTAAGGCAATAGTGTATACGTCCCCCGCTCTAGAATTCTGGCAGTAAGTTTACCATATTCTGGTATCAAATATACAATAAAATATCTCTATAACTACCACTAAACTGCGTTTATTATATTGTGTTTAAGGCAGGAGACTTTGAAAGTAAAGCAGACAGCTCCTTTTGGGCGTTTCTGTTAACATTCCACATGCTTACAGATGTCATCTGTATATCAAACATTCAATTAGCCTTGTTTTAGTGGTTGTAAAAGAGATGTCGCACTGTATCTGTGTAAAAGCACCTAACTCAATTGCAAAGAAGTATTAGTCCAATTGTATTGCTTCAACAGTTACATTTCTATTTTCGTACTTATTATCATATTTACATTTTGGGACCACGACCAATGTTTATAATGCATTTGAGATGGGGCTGACATCGTTTTTAAGCGTTTGATTGGATTACTTAGAGCACACCTTTTTTTTCCAATCTGACTCATAAAATGCTTGAGAATGATATCAGACTCATCATGGACCCATACTGAAGTAAAATGTAACGCTGTTTGGCTTTGAGCAGACGTAAACACTTCTTAGTAACAACAACAACAAGAAAATTGTAAGTAATGATTTTGACACTGATACACACAAGGAGAAGTGTAAATACACCGGCGCTGAATATTAAGTCACAAATATTTTATTGACGTTATATTGTTTGCTTTTGAATTTACTTTTTTATGTATTTGATATTCAGAATGCAATATAGTTTAAAATAAAGAACGATCGATACGAATCTCAGTTTGAACTCTACTTGGTCAGATATTGACTAGTTGCAAGTCTAGATTTGACACAAAAGTGTGTAAATGTTTATAGTCTAGCTTGTCAGTTAAGGGGAGGGTAGAGTATCTTTTAATACCAAACTAACAAAGGGAGACATTAGGAATCTACTTTTGTATCTGTTAACGCATGCATCCCTAGCGACGAGAATACTCGTCATTTACAAACCCCCTGCCTATGCAAAGAACATTTGTCCTATGCAAACAGTTCAGACCCTGCTAAAAAAGCTCCTAGTGTAGCCCTAGGGTCTGAACTGTATGTGATTATGCCATAAATTGTGATTCAAGTCAACCTTAAATATTGAAATATGGCCCAGATACATTTGGAAACTGAGGTTGTTCACGCGAAGTCTCATGGGTAAATGAGCTTTGTATCCTAACTCTTTAATACTTGATAAGATGTGTCTTTACCCAAAGGTATGAACAAACATGTTATTCTGTCTTGTTAAATCTGTAGCAATAAAAGTAGAACATAGCGTGTTTTTGAATAACACATAATTCATTTTTACCAGAGTGCCAAGCTCAATGTCTGATATGGCACCAAACAGTTTGAAATAAACTTGGTTGTTTTAGCACAAACACGTTTATAGGGGATGGATAACATCTCCCTACTATAGGATTGATTTGAATAAGAGTTAGCGTTAAGAGTCCACTGTAATTGTTTTCATTAGCCACAACGTTCTTAGAAAATCTACCGGACTCGAGAATATGGGTTCTGTACAGATTCATCTGGCTGTCAGTGTTTTTGTTGGATGGGTTCTTGTTGTTGCCGCTCTTATAAAGGGTGTACAATCGCTTGGCAAGGTAGGCTGTGCATCTTAGTTTAGGAGTGTATCAACAGTGTCCCCTCCCAACAACGGCCCTCAGAATACCGATTACCTCCTTAAAACAACGTTTGCCGCTGTTACCCAAACAATACAATTATTTCCAACCATTTCATGGATGCAATATCGTCTGCATAAAATTGTAGCCTGCTGTTTTTCTCAAGGTCACAAATTGGAAATTTTGACAGACAAAAACACATAATAACGAGTTACAACCAGCTTAGGTTCAGATCAGGCGCAGCGTTACGTGGTGTCTGAACTGGATTTAAGCTTTTTGCAAATTT
This sequence comes from Gari tellinella, assembly GCA_922989275.2. Taxonomy (NCBI): domain Eukaryota; kingdom Metazoa; phylum Mollusca; class Bivalvia; order Cardiida; family Psammobiidae; genus Gari; species Gari tellinella. Next base: position 96,416,327 of record OV277856.1, on the reverse strand, counting down.
AAGACAATTTGTCAATTTCCCTCCCTATAACAACTTCATTCCGAACAACCTTTGTCTCACATTTGGTGTCATGGTAGAGAGGGAACACTGTAGTTATCAAATTCCATTTTCTCTTCCATAAGCAATAAACATATTCCCGGTCATTGCAATAGATAATAGAGTCTATGAGACTGTGCTTGACCTACCTGTTTATAAATAATGTTAAAATATTGTATATAATTTATTGACTCATGGTGCCCGTTTTATGAAACGTCGTACGACAGAAATGGTCGTAAATCAGATTCTAAAATTATCAAAAATTATTTATTTCTCCATCTTGAAAAGACGATTCCAAAGAGATGTTACAAGACATGATTTGATGGAGAAATCAGAAATTAGATTATTTTTAAGTTTTGACTTATGCACGTTTTTGTCGTACGACGTTTCATAAAACGGGCCCCTGGAACATCGAATAGACATCTCCAGAGTCAGTCAAATTCAGTTGATTTATTGTTTGACTATTTATGGGGTTTTGTCTTTTACAGTTACTTGCAAAATGACTAACCGTGCAGATCCTGATCAGATATCTCCTATTAGAGGCCTAAGATCTGAGTTTGCATAGTTAACCAATAATACGTGTGCTCTTCAAAGTTTCACTGTTTCGCGTATATACTCGTCAGTAGGGTTCAAAAGATTGCTTGGTAAAATATTTATGAAAAATAACTTTATTGACCACGAATCAATAAAACTAAAGGTTGTGTATGTGACTGCTATCGCCCCCTACGTGCTACTGACGATATTATTTATTCATGGTCTGACCCTGGATGGAGCTGTGGACGGCATTCTATGGTTTGTCACTCCGGACTTTGAAAAGCTGGCCACGTTGCAAGTATGATCTAATGGTAGAATGATACCATTTGCGCGGAAATGCTGTGTATTGAAACAGTGACGTTTCAATAATAGACTAGTCTTATTTGAAACTATTTCAATGCAGTTTTGTAGACGTTAAATCTATTATTTCTCGTTTGAATGAGACTAGACGTAATCAAAAAGCAAATATCAGTAGAAAATTACTATGTTTTTAAACTGTTCACGTTCTATTAAAATCTTAGAGGCAAACAGTTTGAATCCTAGTTACCTGATCAGATGCTATATTGTTCGGTGTCTGATCTGGCTTGAATCCGTTTGAACTTGACATACGACGTGCAATATGTAACGTCTTCTCGCGTGTAATTGAACAAGTCTGTGAGTACGATAGCTTTGGTTTTGAAAACGTTCTAAGATAGAGGTATAAGAAGCGAATATTAAGAAAACAAATAATAATTGAGAATTAAAGAAATCTGACTTACGACAATATTTATCGTACGACGTTTCGTAAAACGGACCCCATGTTGATAAAAGGTATAACTAATGTAAGATATGGAAAGCATTTTAGTAAGTAGTAAGTGCATGTCAGAAATGATGCAATGTTAATAAAAGGGTTTAGCCAAATTATAAAAGTTTAAACTGCATTCTGTACAAAACATGGAATGAATGGGCATACTAGTTACGAATACAGTTCTTCTTTTGTCTGCCGCCTATCCTATTTACGTAATTTTAAACATGTAAGTTGTTGGTTGTCTTGAGCAAAGAGTTGTAATAACTTTTATTTCTTAATGTTGATGCGTATTTTCGAATGTCCCGGCCCGACCCGGATGTCCTTCTACATTGTTTCTGACTTGAACTTAGTAGGTATTGACTTCTAAGAATGTGTTAGATTCTGGTTTTAGCTCACCTGGCACAAAGTGCCAAGGTGAGCTATTTTGATCGTGCTGTGTCCGTCGTCCGTCCGTCGTTAACAATTTCTTTAAACCACATCACCTCCTAAACTATTGGATGGATTTTTACTAAATTTGACAGGAATGATCCTTATATGGTCCTCTTTCAAAGTTGTTCAAATAAACTCGGTCCGTTGCATATCTAGGTCACAGGGTCTAAAAATAGATCGTTTCAATGAAAACTTAAAAAATCCTCTTCTCTGAAACCACAGTACCCTGAGCTGAGATATTTGGCACAAAGCATCATCTACAGGTCCTTTATCAAGATTGTTCAAATTACGTCCTTTGTGTCAAAAATGGCCCCGCCCCGGCGTTCACAAATTTACATTGAGTTATATAGTGAATTCTTCAAACCTCTTCTTCTCTGAAACTAATAGAGCTAGAGCTTTGATATTTGACATGGTGTAACTTCTAGAGGTACTTTACCAATATTGTAAATATGGTTTAGGTCCGTTGCATATCTAGGTCACAGGAGCTAAAATTAGATTATTATTTTTTTCAATTAAAACTTAAAAAATCTTCTTTTCTGAACCCACAGTACCCTGAGCTTAGATATTTTGTACAAAGTATCATCTACAGGTCCTCTGTCAAGATTATTCAAATTATGTCCCTGGGGTCAAAAATGACCCCGCCCCGGGGATCACAAATTTACATAGAGCTATAAAGTGAAATTTTCAACCCTCTTCTTCTCTGAAATTAATGTGGCTAGAGCTTTGATATTTGGCATTGTGCAACTTTTAGAGGTACTTTACCATTAATGTTCAAATGGTTCAGGTCCGTTGCATATCAATGTCACAGGAGCTAAAAATAGATTTTTTCAATAAAAAACTTAAAAGATGTTCTTCTCTGAAACCACAGTACCCCGATCTTAGTTATTTGGCACAAAGCATCATCTTCAGGTCCTCTATCAAGATTGTTCAAATTATGTCCTTGGGGTAAAAAATGACCACACCCCGGGGGTCACAAAAAACTTATATGGCTAGAGCTTTGATATTTGCCATGATGTAACTTCTAGAGGTTCTTTACCAATATTATTCAAATAGTTTAGGTCCGTTGCATAACAAGGTCACACGAGCTAAATATAGATTTTTTCAATAAAAACTTAAAAATTCTTCTCTGAAACCACAGTACCCTGAGCTTAGCTATTTGACACTCATCATCATCTAATCAGCAAATGGCACAATCATATTGTCATGATTTCTCAGCTTTCCAAGATATGTTACATTTACATCAATGGCTCCAGGTGAGCGATTTAGGGCCGTATACGGCTCTTGTTATGTTTATGTAAACTTAAGGAATAAACGCCGTCTCTTCAATTTGTCGGGATATAAATTCCTCACATTGCTGGCTAAGTTTCGATACACATAGTCAGTAATTCTAAGATGTTTATATCCCGATAAACAGAAAAGAGACGCCCTTTATTGCTTTTACTTACATTTTTATATTCTTGATAGTAAATAGCAAAATGTGTCTTGACTTAATTAGTTTTATCTACTTTAATATATACCCTATACGGCCCGTATATGTTTCGTACTAGCCATTACGATCTCTTCGTTTTAAATAGCAAAGCGTGTCTTGATATAATTAGTTTTATCTACTTGAAAATATAATTTAGTGTCCCATATGCTTCATAAATATACCAGCCATTACGGTCTCTTCGTAGTAAAGCGTGTTTTGATTAAATTAGTTGTATCTACTTTAATATATCATATACGGTCCAATATGTTTCAGTAAAGCACAACATATGCCATGGTTTTCGTATACTCTGTGAGGGTTTCTATATTCCCTGTTGATATACATCTCAACATTATCAGAATTAATGTTATAGAGGGTTCTTATATGTAAATTGAGAACTAATACAGAAGTTAAATAGCCATTGCAACAGTGCAAACGTTGCATCTAAAATGCAGACGTTGAATCTATATGTTAAAAAATTACTCATCGATTCGAGTAGAAATATTTGAAAAAACACTCTAACTGGATCGATATCCCTCCGCCCATACTAGTTTGAAGGAAGATCTAAACTGGATCGAAACATTTACTGGATCGACTTTTTTATCGTTAATGCAATCTCTCTTTTTACACAGGGTTATATAAAGAGCGAATATAAATATATGCAGTTTGACTAAGATATGGCATAGCTCCATATATAGTGTTTCAAGTTATAAAATCGTTATATCACCAACACGTTTTGTGATGTAATTGCACAAGAGAAATATTTCAAAGTGAAGAATACGAAGGTGAGGATTAATTAAAACATTTACCCATTTGCCTGTCATGACGTTATCTGCTTTAAACAATTGTCGTGTTCCTTCTCAAATTTAAATTTTAGGTATGTTGTCAAAAGTAATACATGCATTTAATAAGTGTCAAACAGTTTGGTTCCTGATAAGACGCTGCAAATTATGCGGCGCCTGATCAGGATCCATATTGTATGTAAAAAACCATTGTACTCGGGGAAATACAGTGACGGGTTAAAGAATTGATATTGAAATATTTATTGAACTTCTAACCAGGCTCTCTGCTTTCTTTCACACATGTATATCGTATCTGGTTATAACTCGACACTGTATATGTTGTTTGTACAGTGCGGAAACGATGTTGTTTTGAAATAAACACGTCCATGCGTAATACGGTTCTGTCCTTTACAAACGATTCAGAGCTCACTCTGACGCCTCACTGATTAAATAAAGTGCCTTCACTTTCGAAAACACGTCAGTTTAAACAGTTAAACAATGTTTTACATTATCGTCTAACATACGTCATTTTATTACAGTGCATGTGTGTTCCGTTTCATTGTAATATAACGAAATAACGCTTTTTGCAGGTTTATGGTGTTGCACCAACTGTCCAATCCACGTGTAAATTGACATTGATTAGTTGATTCATGTATACTGTGTGCAGGACATTTTACTAAACTTAGCTCAGGCTTACCCACACTTGCGTAAATAGTTGATGCTGGTATTTGTTGATTATTTGTTGTACTTTTTTCGGTTCACCTGTCTAGGTGTGGATTGATGCTGCTATTCAGGTGTTCTACTCACTTGGTCCCACCTGGGGAGCCGTGATCACAATGGCCAGTCACAACAAGTTTCACCAAAAGTCAATCACGTGAGTAAACATTGATTGGACATGTATGTATGTGTGTTTTTATAATAGCCTGTATTAGTAGTCTTGATAAGTGGAACAATCCTTCAAATTGTGACCACATTCTGAAACTTGGCGCCATGATACATTGAGGTGTCAAAAATATAAAATGGAAGGGTTGCCAAAACTCTAAGCCGGGGAAGGCGGCCATTTTGGAATTCAAAATGGGGGACCCTAAATTTACCATTTTTAGACGTATATCTGCTAAAATGCAAATATAGTTCTTTATATCAGGTGCAAAGTATATGTTATCGGGGTCAACAAACATTGGTACAACTTATACTTTGCTTGCATGGCAGCCATTTAATTCCAAAATGGCGGCCTTTAAAAATATGTTTCAGTATGTATTGCGTAGAGCCTTATACATGTTTTATTGTACTGCAACAGAGGCCCAATATCCTGCCTCAATCTGACACTGCTTGGTCTCTCTCTGTAAATAAAGATTTCTTTATACCAAAATGTGTGTACAAATGTGTACATTATGAAACTGCTTGTTGCAGTTGCGCTCAATATAACATATATGTTTATTGTATTGGCCAATCAAAATACGTCTTTTTTTTAAATAAAGAATGATATCATCTCAATCCTCAATTAATGTATAGATGTTAGTTCCTGTTATAATCATTAAACAAGGGTCAATATTGTGTTGACACGCGGATTACGGAGTGTCTGGTACATGTTTGGGGTCAATTTGGTCTTATTATTGCATCGAATTCACTCAGTCAAATCAAAACATCCGTGCACTTTCTTATAACATATAGCTATACGTAGTCGTAAATACCTGATTTGGTGTGTCAGCCCACTTTTGGATGGTGGAGTTTTTCTTTCCGTTTAAGTTCACCGCGACATTGTACTTAAAAGCTTGTCTGTAGTATATTTCCCATATTACACATGCTAGGTACCCTACACCAACTTTGGTATGTGTCCTTATTTATTTTCAGGACAATGTGACCTTGACTTTGACCTTTGACTTTCAGGGTAGAAGCAATTTGTATGTAGTATGTGTCGTTCACTACAATACTTTAAGTGCATATATCTGTTTCTGTGACACAGTTTTGTTGTCTTTTGCTACATAATTAACTCCCTATAGCTTTGAATAATGCAATTTCATTTTTAAATGTAGAATCTTACATATAGCTGCCAATGCCCAGTAAAGTGTTTTATAATTCAGAATGCAATTATGGACATTCAACTTTACGGGTAAAAACCTAAAACGTTACACTCTAGCAGCTACTCATTTTCAAGTAACAATTATTTCTGTGTAAGTTTGAAATTAAACATTACTTTGTTTAAAGTTAAATCAGAGTTTTAATATCTCCCCTCTGTCCGTCCATCAGTCAGTCTGTCCGTCCGTCTGTCTTTTACAATTATTGTGCAGCTAACTCCACTACACTACTGGAAGGTTTGGCTGCAAACTTTCACAGATTAACAGCGTATGTAGAAAGATGTTCATGTGGTTTGGAATTGAGGCTGTGACCTTTTCTGACAAAATGTATGGCTCTTTGAAATTGTTCTTCATAGAATATATAGGGTAAAGATATTGAGCAGCTAAACTCTCCTACACTAATTGAGGGATTTGCTGCAAACTTTTACTGATTAACAACCTACATAGGAAGATATGTATGTGATTTGGAATTTGGGCTGCGATCTTTTTGACAAAAGTTATATAAGATATAGGGGAAAATCGTGTGCAGCTAACTACTTCTATTGCACTAGTGGAGGGATTTGCTGAAAATGTTTACAGATTCACATCTGATATAGTAAGAGTTTAAATTGGTTCGGAATTCGGGTTGCGACTTTTGTGACAAATTGTATAGCCTTTTGATTTGTTTCTACATAGAATACATACGGGACATCTTGTTCAACTACTTTATTATGCACTGTTTATGAATATGCCTTACAACTTCCACAGAGTGTTAATATATAAAGGTGTTCATTTGATTTGGAAAAGGGATTGTGATCGTTTTGACAAAAGTTATATATAGCCCTTTGAATATATTTCCTTCATAACATATATTCAAACTTTCGCAGATTAATAACTTATATATGAAGGTGTTCATGAGGTTTCCAAGTTTGGATGCAACCATTTTGACAGAAGTAATTTTGCTTTGAACTTGTTTCGTAGATAGAATACGAGTATGTAGGGAAAACGTGTATGAAGTTTACTTCTCAAACACCATTAGGGGCGACTTGCTTAAAACGTTCACATATTAACAACTTGTATGTGAAAGTTGTTTATATTATTCGAAGATTGGGCTGGACCATTTATGTTCTGAGGATAGGGGCTACGGGAAAGACATACTTTTTTCTAAAACAATTTTATTATTTATTGACTGTGATGGCTTCATTTCAGGGAGACGGCTATATGTGTGGGATCGCTCGCTTTCACGGCCGTCTATGCTGGGCTAGTGGTGTTTTCGTGCATTGGCTTTATGGCACACGAAGCCGGGATCTCTGTGGAGGAGGCTGCAAAATCCTCGGGCAAGTGTTCAATGTTTTGAGAATCCCCAGGTTATAGTAACAACAATATGTCCATAGTATTTATGTTGCTATTGAATATTCTAGCACGTGTTTTTTTACTACAGTAAACCCTCTTTATTCCGGCCACTAATTTGCGTTTATAATTAGGTGTTTAGGACAGGTGGCTGCTTAAAGCAAGGTGACAGTAAAACAGTTACTGTCAACTTTCTTCTATTTGCTACCTGCCTTTCATATATCGAGTAGCCTTGTTTTTGTGGCCGTAATAGAAGGGGTTTACTGTATAATAATTGAGAAAGCTCATCGTGGTATACCTTAAACGTTTAAGAAGGCTCTTCCCTTAATATCCCTCCGCAGTACAGTATCATGAATGATTTACGTGACGCGACGGTGTAAATTAATTGGTTATCATGTGTTTATTAGTTTAACGTTATTCCTATATAGCTGTTGAATACCATATACATTTAACCAATTATGTTACCTGTAATTTCGCCATTATTTTAACTTGTTTTGTGTAATGTTTGTTCTGTGTCAGATATTTGATCGGTATATATGCGTTGTGTGTGTGTTGAATTGTCTGCTGTCTGCTGTACGTTTGCTGTGGGCTGTTATTTTTCTTGTAAAATGTAATTTACAAGGGAAGTAATTCGGTTGAAACACTTCTTTCGCAGAGGAAATAGATTGAAGCATTTGTCCCTTTCTACTTATTGTTTTGTAAAGCTTTACATGTTCGAATCGAAATAATATATGATTTATCTTTGTTTAACAATATTAGAAACGGCTGGTCATTGTGATCGCAAACTTTGACTACTAAGGCCTAAGACGGCCTGCCGTTTAACAAAGTTAGAACATTGATTTTTACCTTTGTTACTATTTTAAGTAACCATTTACATTAACCAACTGACATACAGAATACAGCTTTACTGTTTGCAAAGTCCAGATCAGACGTTGATTAAGTAGTGTTAAAAGTGTTCGTAACCATTTAAGTGTCAATGAACCCCAATCTTGGCGCTAAAATAATACAATATTACCAACAGGTCCTGGTCTAGCATTTGTTGCCTACCCGCAAGGTATCGCACAGATGCCTTTCCCAAAGCTGTGGGCAGTGCTGTTCTTTCTGATGTTGACTACCGTCATATTTGATAGCGCGGTAAGTCATATCATGCATGCGTTTCGCGGTTATATTTTATATTTAAGCTTACCGACATTAACAGGCGATTGATTTGATTAAACGCCTTATACTCTACACAACTGGATTCATCGTGAGTTCTATGATTGTAGATTAGCGTATTATCAATAACCAGTGTAAACAGACCTTATTTACTTTTAGTATATATTGAAGCGTTTAAGTAAGGTTTTACAGGTTTCGAACCAAAGTCATATTCGTTAAACAGAAAAACAGAAAAAACATCAAGAGCGGTAATTCACAACCAAGAAATAGTACGCTGTTCGTAGAATGCTTATGTATACTATTTCATTTAAGCATTTAATGTTTTATCCAGTTTTGTCAATTCGAGACTGTGACAGGTTCCATCGTCGATATGTTTCCCTATTACTTCCGAGAGCGACAATGGAATGTGCTGGTTGGTGTTGCCCTCTTTCTCTACCTAATGGGCATGCCGTTTTACACTAACGTAAGTTCTTACAAGTAAACTATTTCTCTGTGATACAATTGTCTGATAACATCAGCCGTCTGCATTCGCCCTGTCAATGCCGAAAAACTAAAGTTGATTTTGCAAACAGTTTGGATCCAGATCAAATACCGCGTAATGCGGGGTCTGGTCAGAATCTAAACTGTTTGATACTAGTGTCGAATTTTCGTCAGTCTTACCTTTGAATTTATATTGCAAACAACAATATTGAAGCAGACGACAATGTGGCGGTGAAGGGGTAAAAACCTCAAGAGATAATTTCAAAGATGTATATAATTGTTTGTACTGATATGGATTAATGCTGTATTTGAAAATGAACAAATACGAAGTAAATGCCCGGCTTCATTGTCGACAATGTTTGTAGTTTCCCTTGTACATGGACTTGATTGTTAAAAATCACGTTATGGTTTTGTCATGTCCGAGGGCTGTCCAAAATGAGATTGACAAAATGTTGCTGAAGATATTCAGCGGAGTGCGAAATGGACGTAATGATGTAGATGGGTGTGCAAATATTTTTAGAAATTAAGTTTGCAAAGAATTGTAATATCTTGGATTGAGAAAGCATTGGAGCAGAAAAACCATATCCGTCAAGGGGTAAACAATCACTATTAATTTGGTGGTGAAGGGGTTAACGGCATTGTGTGCACCGGTACACAGTAGGTGTTTCCGAAAACGTGCTTTATTTCGCAGTATTTTTTAATGAAACTGTCCACATGGAAAATGATATAATTTTAATAGTTTTATCAAATTATCTCATTTTGGGACACCCTTATATGTGGTTTGCTCATAAAGACCAAAAAATGCCAATTTTAAGTTAACTTACAATGTGTTAATCCAGTACCGTGTACATTTACAGTGCATTATAGAGAAGTATTAATACGCTTTTGTTTGTGCTTATCTTACCACAGGGTGGCATATACTTGTTCCAGCTTGCAGATTGGTACGTCTCGGCATTTGCAATTCTATTTGCGGCGTGCATAGAAAGTATTATAATTAGTTGGATATACGGTTAGTATACATTACTAACTCACAATGTAAGCCAGTAGTAGGTAAGTCATCAATCAGTTAACGTTTTACATGATGTAGGCGAATTTCTGATATATCTAATGAATACTTCTTTCAGGCGCTTTTGAACGCACAACTCCGGTGTGAAAAGAGCGCTATATAAATCGGGGATAATAATAATAATAGATAAACAGCAGTCACATGGTCACCCACTATTTGTGTAATGTGCGCCAGTAGCTAACCTACTACTTGAACACAAGAACAAAATGGCCGATATTCAACACAGTTTGAGTTTTAATCATTTTTTCCACCACAGTATTACATATTTTAAGGTTTAGCACCCGTAATGAAGTCGGACTAAAATCGATACTCTACGTACAGCGATCTGTCATTTGTATCGACTGACGGCTCGTTCAGAGCTCTGCATTATAATGCCAGGGAACAGACCAAGCATGGTACATAATGTATAAAACTCGCCGACAGTTGACGAGAAAGGACGATCGCTCTCCTTTGAGTATCGATATGTTGACCAATATTTGCATGATCTCATTAGGGGTACTCAATATCGATAAGTATTCACATTGTAACCGAATGTCGAAATTAAAACACTTTTTACCGTTTTACCCTTTATTGTGACGACAATAATTATTTACCTTATCAACGTCGACCTTGCTAATTCAATAACTGACCACAAACCATTGAACAAACAGATTTCAAAATATTTCAGCAGCTGAGCAGTACGTAGTGTGGCTTAAACTCAACACACAGAAATCATTGATTGCAAATAAAATACATCGAATTGAACGAATACTCGTATGTGTCTGTCCGACCAGGGTGAAAATGCAGACATCAAAACATGTTCAGTATACAGTTAAACCTCTCTGTTGCTACCACTAAATTGCGTTAATTGTTAGACGACAGGTGACTGCCTAAAGCAAGGTGACAATAACACAGAAAGCTCATAAAGCTTTCTGTTTTACAGTCACATTGCTTTAAGCTACCACTTGTATTTTATACACTATAAGCTTTCGTTTGAGTGGCCTCATCCACTTAATATCCTGATAACATCTAATGGTCCACATACGAGGATCGCAATAATGGCGTTTTATTTTACATGAAATACAATTTACGAGCATAATTCTTTTAAGTGATCAGATATATCAACAAAATCGGGAACTCATTGTATGTATATGTTGATTAGGTGCAGACCGGTTCGCCCATGACATTGAGTTGATGACGGGAAGGAAGGTTTCTTTGCTTCTTAGATTCATGTGGTGTGTTAGTCTCACGTCGTTAGTCTGCGTAAGTCTATTTGTAAAGATCTTTATTCTAGGTAAATGTTTAAATCAAAACAGCACTTAAGCAAACGGATTCTAAGGTGCGTTTCGGGTGTATTATGTATTGCTTGAATTAACAATCGATCTTTTAATTCCGTGAATACAATTCGTTTGACCTCAAAGTTATATAGATTCTACAAATCTGTAATCACTGAGCATACATAATGCCATAAATATTTTCGCTTTGAAATATTATATTAATTGCTTACTTTTTTAAAACCGTATATTCATATATGATTGGCGTTTTGCAGACAAATAACTACTTAAAGCAGGTTTAAAATAAAGCAGATTGTGCCTTAATGCGAATTCTGCTTTACTGTCAACCTGCCTTAAGCTCCCATCTGTACAAAAATAGTAAATATTTATTATGATGCCTATTGATGACTGTATAAAGACGAACTGTATTTGCCAGTGGAGTATCAAATTCAATGCATAAAAAGGCTAATTCATTGAAATATTGGTAAATAAGCAAGACAACCGTATTGGTGGTTTATCACATAGCAAACAGTTCACAGTGAAGTTAACTTATAACGACATAGGATATTATACAATTATTGCACTTTCATTTTGGTCGATATGAAACTTTATTGAGTAAAGAAAAACAATATCGACTGAGGCCGTTAGCCGAGGTTGATAGTGTTTCTCTCTGCATTCCATTAATTCTCATCCAAAGTTTGCTGGAATCATAGATTAACTTTATCCACATGCGATTCATAATTACAGTCCTTGTTTATAAAAATATTGGAATTGAAAGGAATTATACAACTCTAATTTGTATCTCATCTACATGCATTCGTTTCCCCTTTTCAGGTTTGACTGTTTTCTTGCATCATTGTTTATTCAAAATAAACTTCATACTGCTTCGAATTGTAGATCAAAGTTTAAATGTTATCTAAATTGACACTTTAGTGCGTTAACGTAGATCTGACCTCATTTTCAGTTTGACGTATTTAACGATGTTATATATCGGGAACCACTCGGGTTTTTCCGCAGACTAACGGTTTGGACAGAAATCGACGAACGACTTCAGAACACAAAACTGTGCAATATGATAATTTATTAGGTGTTTTTTTATTTTAAACTGTGCACTGCGATAAAAAGCGGGAGTGAATTAGTAAAGCAAACTGATGGATGTAACAAAATGTATTCCCTATTTCTAATTAACGCTGAGTAAACTTTACCTGGTTGAATGAATATAACGAAATAAATTAGACCTTCCTGAGGACCTTTAGTAAGCTTACATGTGAAAGAAAGAAAGAAAGAAAGAAGTAAAAATATTATAAGTATACAAGTTAACACATGCGAATGTTATTCAATGCATATTATGAAACCTTAATAATACTATAAATTAATTAGTTTCAACATATATCGTGAACATCTATAAATTACATGTATAATATGTTTTTTTCAGATTGTCTTTGGAATCACTATTGCCTCATACCGGGCTCCTGACTATGGTGACAGCTACGTATTTCAGCCATACGCTATCAGGATTGGGGTGTTCCTATCTGTTTTACCTATCATACCTGTATTTGGTGTAATGTTCAAAGAACTCTACTTCGCCAAAGGCTCATTGGTTAAGGTAACAATCGCTGCGCGCGATTATTGTCAAGCAGATACGGTACAGTGTGGAAGACTTTTATGTTTCCAATCAACGCGTTGGGATTACAAAAATATGTCTTTTTAAGATCCAGGGGCAGTTTTATGAAACGTCGTTCGACTAAAACGGTCGTAAGGCAAACGCGTAAACCACAGCTAACTTTTGTTTTCTCCATCTAATCCTGCCTTGTGACATCTATTTGGAATCATCTTTTGAATACGATGACAAAGAGATGTCCCAATATAGGATTAGATGGAGAAATAAATACTTATTGATATTTTTAGAATCTGACTTACGACCGTTTTTGTCGTACGACGTTTCATAAAACGATCGTAAGGCAAACCCTTAAAACACAGCTAACTTTTTAAGACGATGGCAAAGAGATGTCACAAGACAGGATTAGATGGAGAAATAAATACTTATTGATAATTTTAGAATCTGACTTACGACCGTATTTGTAGTACGACGTTTCATAAAACGGGCCCCAGATCATTCGCCGAATAGCGCCAAATGGTGTCTAACCAGGCTTTGTTTGCCGGTCTGATTAAATTAATTGGCTACATCTTCCATAGTTTATTGCTTTGGAACTACTGTCATTTTTACTGTAATTAGTACATGCCGTTATATTGTTCATGTCAAAAGTGTCCATCTATTCAGAAAATAAACTCAATGAGATACATCAACAGTCTACCAAGAAAACTCGAGCTCACCAAGCCTTCCTTAAACATAGTTATACAGTTTCAATAATTCTAACTCGCTTAACTAGTGCTTTATAAGGTTTATATGTAACTAATGACTGTTCGGCTGAAGCGAGATTGAAATGTCGATGTTCGGATGTGTATGCAAAAAAACATTGATTTACAATGTAAAGTCAAGAGGAACGTGTGTGCTGTCTGTTTTGTTTCAAGTTATCATATATGTTACTGTGGCAAAAATGTTATTTTTCCCTAATAATAACGTATTCTAAAACTAGTATGTCCTTTGCAAGCAGTTTGTACCGATATCAGACACCGGGTAACCCGTTGTCTCATCAGATTCCAAACAGTTTGCCACCTTTGCAAGGAATCGTCAATATACTCAGTGATTTGCCATTTTCGACATAATTTCTCATTTGCTTTTAAATACGTGTAGTTTCGTTTAAAGGGGAAAGAATAACATACTCTCCATTGTAACCCTATAACTGCATCCCGAGTAGATTGATCTTTGCAATTGGTCTAGATATGGATTTTTTGATACTTAGAAATTATAAATGAACTACTACTGATGATTATTGCTGAAAAATATTGGCAGACAGAATTTACCTAAAGTACTAAACACCTATTGTACTGTTTCATTTCACAGAAAATTCAGACTTCGTTACGCCCGTCGAAATTATGGGCTCCAAATGATGAATGGGCAAAGGAGATATATCTACTAAAGCCGTACATATACGAGGATACGCTATTCAAGCGTATCTGCAAAAACCTGCTGGGTGATAAAGACACGCCGTGGATCTGAGTCAGGCCAATTAATCGGGCTTCGTCATGAGAAAACATTGAAAATAAGATTATTGCAACTCAGCCAGAAACAAGTTAATTTGGAGTTATATGCAGTACAATGAGGTGTATATCATAATTAGTATTTAATATGGAAATCCATCCTAGTGAACAAAATAAGTCATTCCAAGTGATAACTGATATATATGGTTTCAGAGGTATTGAAAGCGTTCCGCTATTTGTTCTGTGGTTGAAATTGCATGGTCGCAATCAGCAAGCAAAGGATAAAAGAAAAACATATTGAGTGTCATTAAGTTAAACAAATATGTTTGACATAATGACACTTAATACATTTTCTTTAATACTTTAACCAGGCTACACTTTATTTGGAACCCCAACTTTAATAACTCGCCTTAAATTTCCGGAACCTGTTATTTTCTGCATATTCCTGGACTTGCGTTTGCATTTTGGTTCGTTGTAACCGGAAAGAACCACGCCTTTACCACTCTATTAATTTAATTGTATAACACATATTTATTATTTAAATGTAACCATGCCTTTGAAAAACAATATTAAAGTGTACTGAATATACGTACATGTATTTGGTCTCAAAAATAGTCAGTTGCCCAAAGACAGTCCATCAACACTTTCTATTCAGTGAGTTATTTTCGCACAAACTAAAGTAAATATGTAGTGCAATGGAATTTATCGCAATTCTCAAACGATACTGTGTTTGTATCATTGTCAATAATAATATAGAATACGGCACGTTTCCATATACATGTATGTAGTAAACATTTCACTGCCATATCATCTTCTACCTGAAGATTGCCGTCTGCTTTTATATCTCAGTTTTAAGATTTTTTTCCATTTCATGAAATAGATGTATTTTGTACTTTAATCATGCATGCATGGGCAAACTAATTAACCTCTCCCGCTGAATATTCATAATTGTAACACGGCTGCGGCATTTTTCAATAGAAAAGTATCCCAGTTTAAGTTGGATACCGCACACTCTGTAGTGGGCGGAGTTTCCCCGCCCATGCAATAACTGGTAGAAAACCATGCAGTTAACTAGTTAACCGCACAGTAATGGCGGACATCTAGTTAACCGCACAGTCTGGCGCACATCCGGTGTGGCAGATATAAAGCCCCAGATAAGAGCGAGTAAATTGAACAAATCCAAATTTTCTCACTCATTTTAACATTTAATCCTATGGTGTAAGTGAGTAGTGACACCATAGGGTTTAATGCAGAAATAAAGATTTTAGTTCTTGAAATACTCCTCTTATCTGGAGCCTTGGCATAGTAATAGCAGCACAAGTCACAATGGAGAAATTACACGATTTGTTTTGAACAATAAACGATTTTGTGCAAAATTGATAATTCCTTTTCAACCAGTTTGGATCCAGACCAGACGCCTTGTATAAAGCGTCTTATCTGGGTCCAAATATTGTGCAAAGGAAAAATTGCTAAATATTTGATTGAGAAATGCAAACGTGTTCTCTACTGCAAATCGTCCCGTCATCACTGTGCCGATATCCATATTTATCATTTTAAGTAAACACGCGCGAAAGCAAGTGACGCAAATACAGGGCTGCCATAAGTTGACAAAAAAATTCCGAAGGTTTCCAAACTTGCATTTTTCAAGTGCGATTTTACGAATCGTACCTTTTCCCCGTCGCCTGTTTCTAGTTTTGTTGACACGTGACTGCTTAAAGCAGGCTGAAAGTAAAGCAAAATGCGCCTTAAGGCGCATTCTGCTTTACTTTCAGCCTGCTTTAAGCTACCATGTACTAGAAAAAAAATCCGAAGATTTAGGAAAAATCCGGAGAAATGGCAACCCTGCAAATATTCCCAGAAACTAGAACATTCGTCTTTACAGCAAAAATTTAACACATTGCCCGCGAAAGCGATCTATGCTGGAAGTTGTCGGATTGGTGAGTATACGTTCCAGTCTTTGATTGGTCTCTTTTATTACACTACCTTTGATTAGCAAAGCGCTCAACATTTGGTATAACTTGCGCAGATAGCGATGTTGTTCATGTCACTGATTGGTCGTTCAAATGGGGATTCTAATGGATGTCAAAAGCGCTCAATAGTTGATGTAAATTGCACAGAGCCCAACCTCTTGGTCTATTTTTAGACATATTACAAGCAATATATTGCAGTATCTCCACTCGTTATCTAATTAAACACGCCCACATACACTCGTGCGCATGCGCGCACTCATGTACAGTGTGCGCGTTTAATTGAGATAACTCGTGGGAGCTATGCAATATATATAACATAGAACCCGCCTACTATAAACATATAGCATACAAACTTATAATAAAAGTTATATTAAAAAGTATGCTTGGGCATACTAATTAACCTTTCCCGCTGAATATTCATAAGTGAAAACCAGCCTACTATAAACATATAGCATACAAAATTATAATAATAGTTATATTAAAAAGTATGCTTGGACATACTTATTAACCTCTCCGGCTGAATATTCATAAGTAAACCCCGCCTACTAAAACATATATATATACATATATACCAAACAAAAAAGAAACGTCTACTATAATATATAGTGTTTTACTTCATAGCACCAGATCTAAATAAATACTCCATATGCCAGATAAAGTAGATCCTGTAAAACAATAACAGTACAGACCCTCATCCGACAGCTCATTCATTCAGATGATACATCTATATAAACTAATAACATGAGAATGGTCAAATTTTATACATTTGGAAACATACACTATAGCAATAGTAGCAACTGTCAATTATGGCATTATAAAGCCCCCCTACAATATCAACACAAAGACTCAGCATGAAACAGACATCGCCTTAAAGGATAATAACACAACAAGTGAAAATAGATCTTACTCAACATGTAACTTACACCATAGTGTACGCGGCAATGTTATGCCATCATCTATTACGTTTAGTTGCTTGTTGTGGGATACTTTATAGTACGCTTACACACGATGGATCATTAGAGAGTACACTTGTACTATGCAAATAGTGATTACCCTGATCAAATGCCTCCCACAGAAGCCACCAAGTCAAGGTCTGTACTGTGTTCCACCTGACATTATATAGTTAAACCATATGTAAAACTGGAATACACTCTATTGTAATTGGAAATTATCCATTAAAGGTTTCAGATACAAATGATTAGTTAGATAAATGAAAACGAGTCTTTCATTGTGAAAACCAGTTTTTTACATTAAGGCATAGATCCTTACTTTTAGACACGACAGAACCGTGATGTCTAACATGGTGCTTTACATCGAATATGTGTAACAGTGACCTTAATGATGGGCCTTCTTACCGCAAATTCAAAGGGTACCCTAGCTACCCTCATGTGCTTAAACTGTACTAAATTTCAATCAAATATGCCTTTTCGTAATCAAACTGTCGATTATTCTACCATATGCTAAAAATAACATCTTCCCCAGAAACGAGTGGACACTCGTGTAATGGACAAGCTACCATAATTATGTAAAAACAACAGTGCAAAACCTAGTTGTATTTGTTGACTATAAAACCGTACAGAGCTAACACCGAATATAGCTTAGCATTATTCGTATCCGTAAAGATGCTGCATATCGCTGTATGTAGCTCACTTTTGATAGTTCGTTCGAAATTAAGAATCACCAATGTCCATTTTAGCCCAGCATCTGCTACATAGGACATTGCAAAACAATGAAGATCCTTATTAAACGGCGTGTAACGCGGTGTCTCATCGGGTTTTTCAATTATTGATATGTCATACAAGTGGACTTTATGTATCTACATGAATATACAGTCGAACTTCGTATCTTGAACTTGGTTAAGTCGAACATACCCGTATTTCAAAGTTGAAATGCGGCTTAGCCGCGTTTTAACTTTGAAACACGGGTATGTTCACCTAAACCGAGCTTGAAATAAGGCAAATTCATTTTCAAAATATCGGATATTTCTAGTTAAGCAAGTCGAGATATCGGAGTTAGACTGTATAATAATATCTCCATGCAAGCACATAGGGAGAGTCCATTCAAATATTCAGTCATGAATCGGTCAAACACTACAGCATCACCATCATTGTAAAAACGCCATTAAACAAATAGAGGATAACTGTTTTTTTCAGTGTAAGATCGAAATTTAATCCATTGAGTGAACATCAGACGTTATATTTTCACGAGTGGCGAAGCCACGAGTGAAAATATAACAGTCTGATGTTCACGAAATGGATTAAATTCGATCTTACACTGAAAAAACACAGTTATTCTATTTATTTATGCTTTTAAGCCACTTTTTAAACGAAATTGTTTAAAAATTGAAAGCGAACGTACATTATTTATCCCGTGTTGAGCCCCACGTTTTATGTCGAACACATGTGCGTGACAGTTGGCGGTATAATGACGTCATCCGAATGACTTCGTTGCTCCCGAGTTTGGATTCGTGCTCTTCCGGTGAGTAGTTCGCGACAAATCGGACTGCCGGAATTTAACGATAAGACACGATTGACTACGATTCTTGGGGAGCCCTACGGGGAAAATTCATAATAAAAGCGATTGGTGATAATCCACTGCAGTGGATTACCAAGTGATCATCCACTGCTATATCGTGGTAATCCACCGAAAAGCATAAATAATATGTGCTCATAATTATCAGCACCATTATTATCAATAACAATAACACTATTAACTTCGTGTCCTTCGTTGATTTCCAACTATCACAATACTCGTCTTGAATATCATATTTGCCACATGTTTGCTAGCATTTTTGCAGACGTACTCTTTACGGTTTTTTGTCATGTTGTTTTCGAACTTGCATATTTTTTATCTTTGGACATAATAGTTTTAACAGGTTCTTATTTTTGAACATCATGTACTTTTTCCGTAATACCTTTTTAGGCATACATGTGTCCAGTTTACAAGATAATGCAATTTAGGCTACACTCAACAGCTGACACGTGGATGTATTTGTGTGTATTCATTCACGTCTACAATGATCCATAGTATTATCTTAGTAAACTCATATTCCCTTAACTTCCTGTTTACAATAAAGGCTGGTCCATTTTTGACAATTTAGGGTTGTTTTTATAATAATTTACAATATGACAAAAAGCGAAGCCCCTGCTGAATGGCTCCTGAAGGAGCCCTTTAATCAGGGACTTCGCTGTTTGCATTAGACCAGTGTACTCCTGACAGGTACTCTTTTGGTAAAGGACGCATATATATGCGTCACTGGGCTCAACATTTTAATGGATGAGATGAAGGGATTAGCATTGAGTAAAACGCAATTATCCCACCAGCCCGATGTCTCATCAGGCTACAAACCGTTTGCCACTCAGATGTCAATAAATAGTCAACTTATCAAAAGGTTGTCATTTCATGAAAGTTATAACATTTGCGTTCGCGTTTAGTTTATTTAAACGGGAGGAAATAACATATTCTTTACTGTAACGACAATATCTGAATACGTTATGTCTGAGCTGCCTGTATAGAGATATATTTATGATAGGAAAGAAAAATTATGCGACAATAATACGTCAATGTACTTTAAAACAGTAGAACCTCACTATTACGACCATTAACAAAAATGACGTTAACAGGTGACGTCGAAACAAGAGTGTTGATAACAGTGTGTGTTCAATTGGGGAAATGACCTACACAGACTTTGAGTATGATTCAGAAAACTTATATCTTGAAAACAAGTGCCAGACAACAAGTTAAATTCATAATATAAATTTAACTTGTTGTCTGGCTCTTGTTTTCAAATGGTATGGACCCTATAAAAAGGACAAACAACAATTAAAGGGGATGAACGATGTGGGAGTTTTGAACTATAAGGCAAACATTAATTAAATTTGATTAAGTGAGCGAATAAGTTAACAGATCAAAGAATATTGTTTCAACCTTTACTGATTAGGGGTTAGGGTTAGGGTTAGGGTTAGGGTTAGGGTTAGGGTTAGGGTTAGGGTTAGGGTTAGGGTTGTTGACGCCAGATAGGGTCCCTCACAATGACGCCAGGAGTGGGTCCCCGCGCCATGTGAGGGACCCATGAGGGACCCAAAAAAATTTGCGCGTCATAGAGCGTCATTTTCAGGGACCCTCACAACCAATAACCTGACGCTCATAGGGTCCCTCAGGGTCCCTCACAGGACGCTCTAGGGACCCACTTTGGGGGTACTGGGGATAGGTTTAGGGGGCATTCTGGGGGATGGGGAACACCTGTATCTATTATCAGAAGTCTTCTAAAGATATCCCCGTGCATAGCTAAGCCCTAACTGGAATTTTAGGGTTAGGGTTAGGGTTAGGGTTAGGGTTAGGGATATTTTTTCAACTTTTTCATTTTATAGGGGTCATTTTGAAGGTCACTAGCTACATAGCCAATTGAGCTAAAAATATGGGGAATACCTCTATCGCTTCGCAGAAGTCCAAAGAAGACATCCCTGTAAAAAGAGATTCGTTATTTGTAAGATTTTTGGTTCAGGGAAGGGTTAAAGTTAGGGTTGGGGTTCGGGCTAGTTGTCCGAATTGGGACTAGTGCTTAGGTTGCCCGGAAGTACCCGGATGTGACATATAATGTGGGGATTGATGTTCTGAACAAGTTTTGTTCTTATACCTATCAAGAAATGTGTCTGTAATTCAACTTATACGTGGCCAAAGTACCCCATATACTTGTGCACTATTGTGCTTGGTCATGGTTCGGTACGGACCGTCACTGGAGAACCCGGATTTTCACATATTAGGTAGAACATGACATTCTGAACAACTTTTGTTCTTACACTTATATAGAATTATGGCTCTAAACCAAGTTATACGTGGCCAAAGAGTACCTATAATTGTGTTTGGGCATGGTTCGGTACGGACCGTTTCTAAGGACCCGGATTCACATATCTATTAGAGCTTGACATTCTAAACAACTTTTGTGCTTGCACTTATTTAGAAATGTGTCTCTAAGTCAACGTATTTGTGGTCAAAAGTACCCTCTTTGTGCTCTTATACAATGACTTGGGCATGGTTCGGTGCGGCCCGTTATTAAGAACCCGGATGTTATTTATATTGTAGAGCGTGATAGTCTTAACAACTTTTGTTCTTATACCTAATTAGAAATGTGTCTCTAAGTCAAGTTATTCGGGGTCACAGGGAGCCCCTAACTGCTTTTTGATACTTTGAGAAGCCACCACAGACAGACGGACAAACGTACGAGCCATATTGTTATATGTATCGTTAGATTGGTTCAATGGGTTAACCATGGGGGTAAATAATAGTTTATATCTATGCAAATAATAAATATATAGCATGAACTGTGTTGAACATATAAATAAATTGAGTCTTTGTAAAAAACGAATTTAAATTAATTATTTGAAGTTATAATTCACTATCTATACTTCTAAAATACTTATCTGGACTCCCTGTAAAAATTTCGGAGCGATCCGGCACTCCCTTCGAGTTTCGGATTTTTGACCCCCTCCTGCATCGAATATGTGTTTTAAAAAGAGGGGTGGGCAATTGGGAACAAGTATAATGTGACTCAGAGCCATATCTCGATATAAGTGTAAGAACAAAACTTGTTCAGAATATCCAGCTCTACATTCTATCAGAAACCGGAGTCCATAGAACCCACCGACCGGGTCCAGCGAGGTCTCGAACCTTGGTCTCTGGTTAGGGTGGGACCATAAGCCCAAAATCATATTTTTTTTAATTGTTTGTCTATATTACCTTAGATACATCATTTGTGGACCCTCTCTGAAAATTTAATCCTTATCGGACAACTCTTTCCGGTACTACGGGGACTCGGACTTAGGTCACCCCCTCAAAATAAAATGTTTGGGGTAAGAATAATGTGACTTCCGGTCATATTTTTAATTATGTCAAAGAATAAAAGTTGCTTAGAACGTCAAACTTTTTTTTTTTTTTTTTTTTTTGGTAAGGGGTAGAATTTTTTTTATTTTTTTTGGAAAATAGAATGATCTAGTTTTTTGATATACTGTGGGGATTTATATTCTGAACAACTTTTATTCTTTGACATTATTAGAAATATGACCGGAAGTCACCGACCGGGTCATACGAGGACTCCAACCTTAACCTTAACCCTAACTCCTCTATCTGTTAGGGGGGGAGGGGTCAGTATAATGTGTCTTAGAGACATATTTCGATATAAGTATAAGAAGAAAATTTGTTTGGAACATCGAGCTCTACAACATACTCGAAACCTGGACCCTTAGAACCCACCGACCGGGTCATACGAAGAATCGAACCTTGGTCCCTAATAAGGGTGGGACCCAAGACCCTTTTCTAAGGACCCGGATTGACATATCTTGTAGAGCTTGACATTCTAAACAACTTTTGTTCTTGCACTTATTTAGAAATGTGTCTCTAAGGTGGTCAAAAGTACCCTCTTTGTGCTCTTATACAAGTGTACTTGGGCATGGTTCGGTGCGGTCCGTTATTAAGAACCCGGATGTTATTTATATTGTAGAGCGTGATAGTCTCAACAACTTTTGTTCTTATACCTAGTTAGAAATGTGTCTCTAAGTCAAGTTATTCGGGGTCACAGGGAGCCCCTAACTACTTGCATAGGTCTTTATGGATCTTCTGTGTCCCGTACGCACAGACGGACAGCCCAGACAGCCATTTATAAGCTGTTCTGTAACGTCTATGGTATGGAGTTACAGGATTGAGTGTCCATTAGTGTCACCTTTGGTCCCTTTGGCATATATGAGCCATATAAGGTGAGTAGGGGTACCATGTATCACTTATTTTCAACATAATATCTCGTCCGTACAGACGCACGCACATTCCAGACTTAAAAGTTAACACTTTATGTAGCCCGGTATATAGTTAATATATATTCAAAGTTTCAAAGCTCTATCGTCTTAAATGTGTTAGATACAGGCAGTTAAATGAGGCATTATAGTGCTTTTTTACGAGTGTTGCATGCTTGTAAAGCCCCACAGACAGACGGACGAACGTACGAGCCATATTGTTATATGTATCGTTAGAGTGGATCAATGGGTTAACCATGGGGGTAAATAATAGTTTATATCTATGCAAATAAGAAATATATAGCATGAAATGTGAATAAATTGAGTACTTGTACTTAGCAATTTCATCGAATAAAAAATTAATTTAAATTAATTATTTGAAGTTTTAATTTACTATATAATTGTTGTCCTAGAACCATATTTACAGGATTTATATACCATTTAGAGCACAGTTGACGAAATGGGGTATAACAGGGGTGACGAATTTGGGTAAGTAAGTAAGAGGGGGTGGGCTATTTGGCACAAGTATAATGTGACTTAGAGCCATATTTCGATATAAGTATAAGAACAAAAGTTGTTCAGAATATCGAGTTCTACATTCTATCAGAAACCCGGGTCCTTAGAACCCACCGACCGGCTCATAGGAGGACTCGAACCTTGGTCCCTAATAAGGGTGGGACCCAAGACCATGAATTGATTTTTGATCTTAATGGACCCATATATACTTCTAGAATACTCATCTGGACTCCCTGTGATAATTTGGGAGGGATCCGACACCCCCTTCGGGTTTCGGATTTTTGACCCCCTCCTTCATAGAATATGTCTATAAAAGAGGGGTGGGCTATGTGGAACAAGTATAATGTGACTCAGAGCCATATCTCGATATAAATGTAAGAACAAAAGATGTTCAGAATATCGAGCTCTACATTCTTTCAGAAACCGGAGTCCAAATAACCCACCGACCGGGTCATAGGAGGTCTCGAACCTTGGTCTCTGGTATGGGTGGGACCAGAAACCCAAAATCATATTTTTTTTATTTTCTTTTCTATATTATGTTAGATCAATCATTTATAGACCCTCTCTGATAATTGGATCCTTATCGGACAACTCCTTCCGGTCCTACGGGGACTCGGACTTAGGTCACCCCCTCAAAATTTAATGTTTGGGGTAAGAATAATGTGACTTCCGGTCATATTTTTAATTATGTCAAAGAATAAAAGTTGCTTAGAACGTCAAACTCTACATTATACTCGAAGACGGGGTCATTCTAAGGTCAAACTAAAAAATATTTTTTTGAGGGTTAGGGGTACCCCTTAGAATTTTTTTTTTTTTTAAAGTTAGAATGATCTAGTTTTTTTATATAATGTAGAGATTAATGTTCTGAACAACTTTTATTCTTTGACATTATTAGAAATATGACCGGAAGTCACATTATTCTTGTCCCAAACACCAAAATGTGAGGGGGTGGGGTGTTATGAGCAGGAATAACTTGACCTTGAGCCATATTTCTTAATAAGTGTAAGAACAAAACCTGTTAACACGATCTAGGTCTACATTATGGCCAAGTTTCAGCTTTGTAGCACCCCTAATAAGGGAGAAAAATTTAACCCTAGGTACCCAAAACGCTAACCCTAGGTCAGGGACCCATCGGCGTCAGAGGGCTCAAAATTTCATCGGAGGGACCTTTTTAAAAAATTCATATAAAAAAAACTAACAGCCCTATAGGGCTGAAACTTATAGGATCTATAGAGATATGTTTGATCTATATATCCCCTTCTTCACTTATATCGAGATGTGCATAGGAATGAAAAAATATAGGTGCGAACCTAAAAGTACCCCCCCCAAAAAAAAGTTACCTTAACTTTACATCATTGTCATAAATCTAATCTTAAGTATTTTGAGTTCATTTTAAGACTCTTTATAGATCAAAGTCTCCTCTATAGGAATCCGTCGTCACATATAACCTCCTATACCCTTAAAAAATTATAGAGGCCGCGCAAGTGACAAGGGTCCTTCAACAAAAAAAATCCCAAAATTCGTCATTTTCTCACAAAAAGTTAGGGTAGTAATACGCCGAGTTCACATGTTCTACTACCTGTATCTGCAGGGATATCTTCCGTGAACAGGATGTGAACTTTTCAGAGCATATTTCCACACAGTTTCTGAGATATGAGTGAAACAAAGATGTCGGTCGAGGGACCCAAAAAAAAAAAAAAAAAACAGTTTTTTTTTTTTTTAAGCTTTGCTCTTAATAGGAGGCTTAAACCCAAAAACACCTATCTCCCAACTTTTCGATCCCCACAAGCTCTAAAAAATTCAGAGCTCTAGCTCTACTAGAAAGTCCCCAAATCGGCCCCCAAAAATCGCGCCAACCACAACCATAACCATTTTTTTGGTCATTTTTTTTTTGACCTTCCCAAGGTCATAGGGGGCTGAAATTTCTCATGTGACCTATTTTTGACCCCAATTCCATTTCCCCAAAGTTTGAATGCTTATCTCACAAGAATAAAAAAAATGATCTTAACCCAAGGTAATTTAGAGTTCTAAGTGGGACCACTGGGATATCCCAACCTACCAACCTTTTTCTCTTCCTCGGTTAAGTTTTTTTTCAAAGCATGGGGATATCAAAAACCAAAAAAACGTCTAGGGGGGTTATAAATCCCTACGGGTCAAAAAATTATCTAAACCCTAGGGTGAATTTTAAGGGTTTTTTCTGTCCCCTCTCACTAAAAAAAAGTTATATATATTAAATTTTTGAGTATCATATGTGGTTCCTCTGGGATCACTTTATAATTTCAATCCCTATCCCCTATCAAAATCCCTATCATATCCCTACTATAGGAGAATAGATATAACATAAGGGACCCTTAGAGCGTCATCTGTGAGGGACCCATATCGCACAACCCTAATGTAGAAAATAGTTGGATAATACGCTTAAAAGTTTAATAAAGGAAGTAAATTGACATCTGTGTTCTAGTTGTACTCCCCGTCCCAGAGTATGAACTAGAGGAGTGTGGCGCTCCTGGGTGGGGTCCAGACAGCTGGGTCCCCTCGTCCTGCTAAAATACCAAAAATATGATTCCGGGTCGTTTCGCGCCCAAACAATTTCGCACCCTAGACGTTTCGCGCCCAAGCCAGTTCCACCCTGGTCGTTTCCACCCTGGTCGTTTCGCCCCCAATATAAAATATGCACCTAAGGTATATAAGTTTTTAAAATTGGTGTTGATTTAAAAGTTACGTTAATCGGACGTTGATTGGATAGGAATTTGATAAGAGATAGTACTATAAGACGTGTAAAGGATCATGAAGAATAAAAGCAGACATCAATTCTGTGCGAATGTTCTAAGTGTGCCGCCTAAGTGTGCTGCCTGTGATTGACACATGGTTAATTGTTTGATTGCATTAAAGGTGTTATTATTTTGCTCTTTGACCTGTTATTGTAACAGTTAGATACATTAGCCACTTCACTGCCTTACCTAAGGTACATTGGGTATTGGCCAACAGTTTTGATTCTCATCAAACGCGTAACACAGCTTCTGATCAAGATCCAAACTTTAACTGATGACAAAAACACATTAAAGAAACTTTTTTTGTTTAAGTAGACACTGGATTGAAGCAGACGACATATTGGTAGTTAAGAGGATTAACTTAATAGATAGATCTGTTTCCAATCAGTACCCAGTGTATTAGAAAGAATCGTCGCATAGCAAACTTTTTTTTAAGTCGTCTGCATTCATTTCTCAACGTTCAACTTTAAGTATATTGATTAAACTTATGAGTATCAAGCAGTTTGTATTGTGATAAGAAGCCTGCATGCACAACGTCTGATCAGTACCCAAACTGTTGGCAAATAACCTTTGTATTCGGGGTAATCCCGGTAAGGCAACAACTGAGATAATTCAAATGCAAATTTATTTCGCAGAATTAACATTTTGCTAAATTTGACTAAAGTTATAATGACCTTTTTTGTAAGAAGTGCCGAGAAGTTTGATACCTGATTAAGTGTAATCCCTGTAACGTATATATTTCACAGCGGGGATAGATGCTTTTCTCGCAAATAGGGGCTAGTGCGATAAAGCGTGTTTTGTTTTTATCTCTTTTTCAAAACGGGACCATACTGTTAGTATTATTTACAATTCTAACACGACTCGAAACCTACGGCATATAGACAAAGAATACTGAGAAACGTATATTACGTCGCGATAATGAACTGCACGCGCGGCGTTTCCATCCGCTGTTTCATTTGCCCCATACGCGTAATACATAAAACGTAATTTTACAATTAAATTCGCGTTAGAATAAAAATTTGTTAAGTCTTAATTCTAACACGTCTCGAAACCTATGTAATAGAGACAAAGAATAGCGTAATACATAAATAGTTTTTTTTTATAATAAAAGTCACGTTAGAATTAAAATAACAAATTCGAAGGTGTTCATTACCGTGCATTAGATCACAGTTAGTCGTTAAGATGTGGGTAATTAGATCACTCGGCCTAAAGGCCTCGTGATCTAATGACTCCACATCTCAACTCCTAACTGTGATCTAATGCACGGTAATGAACACCTACGAATTTGTTATTTCTTAAATAATGATATATCCCCTTGTTTTTTAATACCTGTGTGAATAAAATATATGTTCTGCTCTGTTCTGTTAATCAATTGCAATATGTGATCGTATGTATAAGCATTAGTAAGTGACAAGTGTACTCGCCGATAGGGTTAAGTGTGTTAAGCAATTACGTTTTATATAATCCTTTCCATAAACGGTGAAGATCCTGATCGGAGGACTCCTGTAGAAGCCCTCAGATTTGGCTCTTCACTGTTAGCATACGATAGGTGTACCTTCCATAGGTACCGTACGTGCTACATGTAGTAGATATCTTTACTGGTCATTTGAGATAAATGTGTTAAGCAATAACGATACATGTAAGAGCCCTCTGATTTGGATCTGCACGGCTAGCATACGACTATTGTACTTTTCATTTGTACACTGTTAGTAGGTGACTAGTATACTCGTCGATAGGGTTGAGTTTTGTTAAACAATTACGATATTTAATCATATCCATAAACGGTGCAGATCCTGATTGGAGGGCTGGGTCGCAGATTTGGGTCTTCACTGTTAGCATACGACGCGTACAGTGTACAGTGTGAGTAGATATCTATAAATCTACATGTCGCGAGTTATTACATACATGTATGTTAAAGCAATTATGTTATATGATCATATCCATAAACGGTGCAGATCCTGTTCAGAGGGCTTCTAAAACTAAAAGAACCCAATTTTAGGGAATGATAAATAAAAACAATATCATTATAAGAATTTTAATCAAACATACTTAGTTTATAAATAGGGGGTGATATCGATTATGGTTGAAATAGGTCAAGAGTTATCCACCCATTGAATTGTTGAAAATGTCATATCTAACAATGTTAACACTCTTGTAACTACATTTTCCAATGGACTTATATTATACTTGCTCACAATGTATATAGCTATAAGTTCTCAAAGTAGTGTAATTATTGTTGAAGTCTGATCATTGTGGCAAGAGTTATCTGCCCTTGATATACTTTGAAATGCTAGAAAAGGCTTCATTTCAATTTTAATTAGGCTCTAGTTATTTGCCCTTTATGTACTCTACTATACTAGAGTAGGTCATATTTCAATGTTGTTTAATGCTATACTACAAATTTGAATGGA
Source organism: Gari tellinella (assembly GCA_922989275.2). Classification (NCBI taxonomy): domain Eukaryota; kingdom Metazoa; phylum Mollusca; class Bivalvia; order Cardiida; family Psammobiidae; genus Gari; species Gari tellinella. The sequence continues at coordinate 96,387,384 of OV277856.1, read as the reverse complement.
TTTAGAATAAAATTGGTGAAATTCAAAGGTAAAGCTATCAGGATTCATTTCAAATGGTGAGCATTATCAGGGCCTTCAGGCATTTACTCCATAAATACACATTTTTACACATGTAACTTATTCCTCCACTGAAGTCATGAGTATGTATTATTATTATTATTTATTATTATTATACCAGATTTATATAGCGCTCTTTTCACACAGGTATTGTGCGTTCAAAAGCGCTTTACATGAAATAACACTTATGTACCTATAAATCGTGAAAAGACAAAATAACTACAATTAGATCTGAAATAAAACATGAATAAACATATAAAAGACAGTCCCCCAAAACGGCGATCACATTACCCCCATCAATCAGCAATGAACCGACCGGCCAAGTATTGCCGACTGATATAAATAATGGTAGAGCGCCCAATGCAGGCCATCGACAAAACACAAATAACTATAATTAGATCTAAAATAAATAAGAATAAACATACAAAAGACAGCCCCCAAAACGGCAATCACACTACCCCCATCAATCAGCAATGAACCAACCGGCTAAAGATTGCCGACCAATAGAAATAATAGCAGAGCGCCCAATGCAGGCCATCTAATGTAACATAACTAGGAATAACAGCATGCGACCATAACTAAAAACCCCACAGAAGATCAATAACATTATTAAAAATGGTGAAAGCTGTCCACGAATTGTACCACAGACCACGCCAGCTGGTTTCAAAAGAGATCAGAGTTGTATCCCTACCATCAAAGATCCACCAGACAGGCATTGGTCAACAGTACAACCCCAGAACTAAAAATTAGACCCATAACATATACAGAATGAACACAGCCCTAGTGTAGCAGTCATCTACCCTCTCCACCCCACACCCGCGGGACCTACATGTTCCATGGCTGAAATTACACCCTTACTTTATAAAACATCAAGATAAGAAGCTGTCCTTGAATTATACCGCAAACCCCAAGCCAGTCGGTTTCAAAGAGATCAGGGGCAATCCCTACCATCAAGATCCACCGAACAGGCATGGGCAAACGGTACAATTCCAGAACTCCCATTTAGACCCACAATATCTACAGCAAGAACATGGCCCGGAGGTAGCAGTCATCCATTTCCTAATGTGTTCTAATAATAAATATTAAAGAAGTGTGTTTTCAGACGTTTTTTGAAGACTGCAACTGAGCTCGCATCTCTGATGTCTGATGGTAGAGAGTTCCAGAGCTTTGGGGCTGCATGCATGAAACTTCTATCTCCAAACTTCACTAAACGACTTCTCGGCACAACCAGCGATACTGATTTACTCGCAGACCGCAACTCTCTTCGAGGTCTATACACGTCCAGCATACTAACAATGTACCTTGGAGAATCATTGCACATGGCTTTGTATGTATCAAAAGAAATAAATCAACCTACTTTAAGTGTTTACCTGTCTATGGAGTAAAAGGTTAAAAAGAAAGGGTTGTTCTATGAGCTGTTCCATGTGATTCGTAGGTTTTGAAAACAGTCAGTCATCATTTTCTAAGCAAGCACTCATTTTCAGATCAAGGAGACATCTAAAGACAAGTGATTGTTTAATTCAGGGGAAAATAATGCAGAAAGCCATATATTTTTATACATAATTTTTAATCTTCATTAAGCAACCACCAGACCAAAATCTTGTATAAGTTAATAGGTGCTTAATAACAGATTGACTGTTATCAATAACTAATCTGCTTTTGGTATATGGGAGAAAGAAAATAAAATCATCAACTTGACAACATTTTGTTTCTTTTTAATTGTATGTAGGTAAAAACTAATCCTTGCTGTTTGCTTTGTTCATTCAAATATACCACAGGGCTCAAGATAAGGGGAGACTAGTATTTCAAAACTAAAATCTTTAATCTTTATTAAACCCTATGGTGTCACTACAGCATTCATAAGGATCCTCTCTCTGAGAGGAATCTAATGAGTATAGTAACCCCATAGGATTTGGAGCTGTATTGAAGGGGGATCTATTGGATTTGTATAATTTACTCCTTCTTATCTGGAACCCTGTATACATGCACCATGGATAACCAAACTGGAGTTATATGCCTGTTTTAAGCTACCATCTGCTGAAATATAGAAAATATTTCTGAATAACTATTTTTTCCCTGAGAATTTTTTTTTAAAGACGTAAAATGTGTATATGAGGAGTAATGGAAAGCGGTCAGTTAGCCACTGACTAAAAAGGGTTATATCATATTTTCTCTTTAACCCATTTCCCTATTTATAACCACTTGACCCAATCTGTATGAAAAATATATACATGTAGTAATATTCAATCCTAACAAGTTTTGTCTGTTAACGTCTGTTTTCTACCATTCATGGGGTTATTGGGTGCCCCAGAGAGAGGGGAGCGGATACAGAGAACCCGGGCGCGATGCCCTTCTCTTATTATCAAAAGAGTTCTCTGGTTCTTTTACATGTAAGTGTAAAGCGCTCATACCTCTGTTTATAAAGTCTCATCCGAAGGACTTGGTCCGGCTGGGGATCAAACTCACAAGCCCTGACGTGGTAATCGGGTGCTATACCCCTCGACTACGTCCGCCGGTCAATCCTAACATGGGCAACATGTATACCACATATAAAGTCAAAGTCACCTGACTGTCAAAAATATTGCCATTTGAAATATTTGACCTTGACCTTTGACCACATGTGTAAAATATACATATTCATACTCCTTTAAATGAGAGCAACATGAATACAAAATACAATGTTCAGATCAGCTGGGGTTCACAGGTTATGGTTATTTTAAAAAAAAAATGACCTTTTGACCTATGCGACCTTGACATAGGAACTGACAGGCTCAAAACCCCTTTTCATATTGGCAACCTGCATTTTAACTTTATATTAGAGCAGTTATATTCAAATGTGACCTAGATTTTGTCAAGATGGTCAATTTGACAAAGTATGATAAAGATTGGACCAAAAATGTGGCGTATATAGTGTGTTCACAAGCAAAAATTACATGGATGCACATTTATAAGCAGACACAGCACGATCGTATTAGCTCACGTTGAGCAAAATGTGCTCAAGTGAGCTAAAACACTATTATTTATTCAATGTTATTCGTGTGTTAAACACCAAAGAATAAATTCTATAAACAAACAGTGCAGATCTAGTGATTATATTCACAACTTGATCAACAGTACATTTTTAATTCCAAGTGTTTATGCAAGTAACTTCATATTTTAGTCACCTCTGGGTCCAACAGATTTATAGTGCATTTGTATATTGGAAGTTGACATGTCTCTTTGAATTTGTGAATGATGGCAAATGCCAATATCTCCAATTCAGAATCATGCTCCCGAATCAACTCAATACTGTGAAGAGCAATACACAGGACACAAGGAATTATGGCTGTCTGAACTCAATCATGGCATCAATCATACCAGGGAACCATCTGAAAGAGCAAACTCCTCAGCAATTCCATCATAGGATTGTCTCCTTGGCTATCTTTAGTGTGTTTTCACAGCTCTTCAGGCTGTAAAAGTTTCCAAGGTACGAGTGGAATGACTGTGCAATAAATAACTCATCCCAAAGATCCAAAGTTATCTGCAACACTCCGAAAATTCCCTGGTTGCTTAAATACCACAAGCAGGCTAGAGATCCTTCGATCACTCTATGCTGATTGACCATACAGTAGTGATGGATGACTTATAAGCTCCAGCAGCCTGAAAGAGACAAAATGTACATAAAATCGTCATAAATGTCAATAGCCAACTTCAAGTTAAATTAGAAACTGTGTTTATTGTTTAATAAACAGTTCTCAAATGTCTGCAATGTTCGAAAATTACCCCCCCCCCCCCACACACACACACACACTATGAATCCCGGATCAGGATTCGCAACTGATATATTTAGGAAACGAGGCGGCATCTGTCACAGACCTAGCATGCCATCCCAGGACCGATCATAGGGGGTTCATTGATCATGAGACTAATCCCCATTTAGAGCATAACCCTAAATCGTGACTAACTGGCCATCGGTTTGTGATCATATCTCGGTCAATTTTCAACTTTCGTGGCTGAAATTTTCAGTATAAATAGTTTGATGATATTTAAAAAGATTGATCAATTCACATTTTTTGCTTTGATTGCGTCTTTCAATTACAGAACAATAGATCTATATGGGAGAGGGGCAGATGTATATTTTTCGCGAGCACGGCGTTCATTTTGTGATTTTTCCAATTGTTTAAATTGTTTGATTTCATATCATGTTACATATGGAATCATGTATACCTATGATGACTCTAAATCAACAGCTGTCAAGTGCCGAAAAAGAACTAATTAAGAGAAAATTCGCATTTACTTACCCTCGTTCAATCGTTGCTTTCTGTTTCTATGAGCCATAACGGCGGCCAATAACTTGCTGTATCCCGGCACGCTCGATAAACGAAGGAACCATTTTTCCGGATGGTTGCCACTTAGCAACAACCAATGAAATGCCATGTTTCATATCGCTCATTTGCATAAATAGTTTGCAATCGACAAAAAATACGCATCTGTACTGAATTTTGCCCCACAATGCTTTTATTTCGCATCGACTTGTAACAAACGCTTATGTTTCGAAGTCATTTTTTGTTTATTGAACAAACTATTGCGTTTAATTAGTGCAGTTGCGAGCATAGGGCGAGTATAAGCTGGTTTTAACCCTAACTTCACTGAAATTTCAGGGACGAGCTGGTGTCAGAGCTTGACAGGCCGTGATGTATACCTTGTATATAAATATAGTAAGGGTACCAAAAAAAAAAAAAAAATCCGATTTTTTTTTTTTTCGAATTTTTTTTTTTCTTTTTTCGAGAGTATATAAATATAGATCTAGTAAGGGTACAATTTTTTTTTTTTTTTTTAATTTTTTTTTCGAGAGAACCACCTATGATTATTTACGATGAACGCGGGTTGTATTGTCGATGGATTCCTACTTTCATTGAAAGTTTAACGTGAAACTTTGATTCTGAATCGACCCGGGTTTACTTTCTTCGGGGCCAAACTTTCACGTAAGGTGTTATGTGAAATGTTGACCATGAGTTTTTTAATGTTTAGAATCCATGGTCGTTTGTCAACGTTGAAACTCGAGCAGCGGTCTATTTTCAACGGGTGAAAATAACTCACCGGATCTGTTTTCAACGTTAACCCTTTCCCTTATAGAAGCGCCTTTTAGCGAATATGATTTATTCCTCCGCTGAAAAAAATAGTTCCAGTTTATACCCTCATGAACAATTACCATTACAAATATTGTATATAGCCTAGCAGACTTTAGCTCAAAGCAGGCTGAGAGTAAAGCAGAATGCGCCTTAGGGCGCATTCTGCTTTACTTTCGACCTGCTTTAAGTAGTCACATATCTTCAATACTAGAAACAATGCGATCAGGTAAAGTGTTAACATACGAGATATAGTGGAGAAAAAGTTATTCTTTCCCGTTTAAACGAAACGCAAACGCAAAGCACTACAATGTATAGAATAACAACTTTTTTCTAATTCTGCCTATTCATTTTAATCTGAGTGGCAAACAGACCCGGCGTCTGATCTGGCATAAACGAGTTTATTGGGAAAGAATAAAGTTTTCTCCACTGTATATATCTTAAATTATATGAAGTTTTGTTCTAATAAAGTGTTAAGGAATTACAGTGGAGAATCTGTTATTCTTTCCCGTTTAAACGCAAACGTACGCAAACGCAAAGCACTAAAACGTAGAAAAGAACAACTTTTGGGCAATTCTGATAATTCTTGTTTATCTTGGTGGCAAACAGTTTGGAGCCTGATCAGACGCCGGGTAACCCGGCATCTGATCTGGCTTCAAACTGTTTGCACTGCAAATAATAGTTTTAGCGTAAACGCGTTTATTGGGAAAGAATAACAGATTCTCCACTGTACTTAAGAGAAACATGAACTTCTTTAATTTTATAATTGTAGTGAATGTGAAAATATATGACAAGTTTGTGGTGAAATTTATATTAGTATCAATCATACGATTAACCATACAGCTCGTATATGAGCACCAGTGTCAGTTTTAACAACGGATGAATTGTTCACGCCTCAAAATTTCAGGTGTGGGGGACTTCGTAATTTAATGAACTGAGTCATATTTGAACGCTAAAAAGACTCATCCAGCGTTAAATATTCACTCAGGGTCATTTTTACCAGTAGGTGATACACATGTACAGTGGAGAAAACGTTATTATTTCCCGTTTAAACGCAAACGAAACGCAAACGCAAAGCACTAAAATGTTCAGAATAAGAAACTTTTTCTAATTCTGCCTGATTCATTTTAGTCTGAGTGGAAAACAGTTTGGAGCCAGACCAGACGTCGGGTTATCCAGCGTCAGATCTGGCTCCAAACTGTTTGAAATTGACATGATAGTTTTAGCGTAAACGTGTTTCTTGGGAAAGAATAACGTTTTCTACACTGTATATGAAGAGAAAACATAAAACTTATTCGGACTTTTACAAATTATCTGCAGTCGTGGTAAGCGCAGGGAATAACATGAAACAGTGGACTAAACGTTATTATTTCCCAACAAAAGCGTTTAAATTACGCTAAAAAAATAGCATTGCCTTTACAAAAGTTTGGAGCCAGATCAGACACCGGGTAACCAGGCGTCTTAGCAGGCTCCAGAATGTTCGCCACTCGATTTAAAACGAGTCGTCTATTTTTTCAAAAAGGTGTTATTTTGCTGTTTTAACCGCTTCACTGCCTTACCCCAAGTACAACGGTTATTTGAAAACCGTTTGTTTCCTGATCAGACGCCGCGTCTGATCAGGATACAAACTGTTTTACACTGATTTCAATATTTCATGAGTAAAAAAAACTAAATATTTAATTTAAGAAATAAAAGCAGACGACATTTTTTTTTAAATTGATGACGTCATGTCAGTGAAGGGGTTACATGTAACTACATTGCGTTTCCTTCCGTTTGCGTTTAAACGGGAAAAATAACGTCGTTTCTGTATTACTTCCTGTTTAACTAAATACAGTGGAGAAATAGAGGATAATTGTTTTTTTTTCAGTATAAGATAGAAAGTTAATCCATTGAGTGAACATCAGACGTTATATTTTCACGAGTGGCGAAGCCACGAGTGAAAATATAACAGTCTGATGTTCACGAAATGGATAAAATTCGATCTTATATTGAAAAAATACAATTATTCTATTTATTTATGCTTTTAAGCCACTTTTTAAACGAAATTGTTCGACAATTGAGAAAGCGAAAGTAAATGATTTACCCCGTGTTGAGCCCCAACTTTATATCGAACACATTTTCGAAACAGTTTCCCGTACGATGACGTCACTTATTACGTCATCCGAATTACTTCGTTGCTCCCAAGTTTGGATTCGTGCTCTTCCGGTGAGTAGTTCGCGACAAATCGGACTGCCGGAATTTAACGATAAGACACGATTGACTACGATTCTTGGGGAGCCCTACGGGGAAAACTCATAATAAAAGCGATTGGTGATAATCCACTGCTATTTCGTGGTAATCCACCGAAAAGCATAAATAAAACGTTATTCCTTCCCAATAAACGCGTTTACGCTAAAACTATTTTTTCCATTACAAACAGTTTGGAGCCAGATCAGACGCCGGGTAACCCGGCGTCTGATCAGGCTCCAAGCTGTTTGCCACCAAAAGTTGTATTTTTCTACGTTTTAGTATTTTGCGTTTGCGTACGTTTGCGTTTAAACGGGAAAGAATAACGTTTTCTTCACTGTACTATAGTATATGGCATGTGATTGAAACTGCAGATGTTTTGTTTACCTAGAGTGGAGAATCTGTTAGTCTTTCCCGTTTAAACGCAAACGAAACGCAAATGCAAAACACTTAAACAAAGAAAGTGCAACTTTTTGACAATTCTGGTAATTCGTGTTTTTCTCGGAGACAAATAGTTTGGAGCCTGATCTGGCTCCAAACTTTTTGTAATAGAAATAATAGTTTTAGCCTAAACGCGTTTATTGGGCAAGAATACGTTTTCTCCACTGTATCATTGACAATCAGGTTCGAGTCTGATCAGACACCGGATTACGTGGCGTCTGATCTGGATCGAAACTGATTATAGGGGACATAACAGGCATACATGCAACATTAACGGGTTTGATTGAAAGGCATAAACTATTCCCCGCTGAACTACATACAGTGGAGAATATGTTATTCTTTCCCGTTTAAACGCAAACGTACGCAAACGCAAAACACTAAAACGTAGAAAAGTACAACTTTTGGACAATTCTGATAATTCATGTTTATCTTGGTGGCAAACAGTTTGGAGCCAGATCAGACGCCGGGTTACCCGACGTCTGATCTGGCTCTAAACTGTTTGCACTGCAAGTAATAGTTTTAGCGTAAACGCGTTTATTGGGAAATAATAACGTTTTCTCCACTGTACATATTTATGGTGACATCTACTCTGTTTCCAGACACGAATACCCAAACCGAATAATATAATCATCAATCAAATGTCATGGCTCACTACAGCTCTTTAGAAGTTTTGAAATGTTTGTAAAAAAGTTGAACAATTCAATAAGTCACTATGGTAAATGTCATGTGTCACTTCTCATGATAGCCACTGAGGACGCCATAGATCGCTTCATCTATTTACAGTGGAGAATCTGTTATTCTTTCCCGTTTAAACGCAAACGAAACGCAAACGCAAAACACTAAAAACGTAGAAAAGTACAACTTTTGGACAATTTTGATAACTCATGTTTATCTTTGTGGCAAACAGTTTGGAGCCTGATCAGACGCCGGGTTACCCGGCGTCTGATCTGGCTCCAAACTGTTTGCACTGCAAATAATAGTTTTAGCGTAAACGCGTTTATTGGAAAGAATAACGTTTTCTCCACTGTAACATAAGTAAAGTGGAGAAAACATTTTCGGCTGCTTTGACCCTCTTACATGTACCGCCAAAGCATCGTCTGCATTTGGTAGTGTCGTCTACACTATTTTCAAAGTCAGCTTTCGAGTTTTGTTTTACTGCAGAAATATCGATATGAGTCTGATCAGACACCGCGTTAGGCGTCAGGATCCAAACTGTTTGCAAAGTCGCCGTTTGGCGCCATTGGCAGTGAAAGTGTTAACCCTTTGCCTGCTGGTCGCGACTTTATTTATTTTTGCAAACAGTTTAGATCCAGATCAGACTCCGCGTAACGCGGCGTCTGATCTGGGTCCAAACTGTTTGACTCTCGTCTTTAGGATTCTTTACTTATAAATTGTATAAATCTAGATTTAACAAAGTTTGCAGACGACAATTTCGAAGCAGACGATATTACCGCAGGATAAGGGTTAAACGGGAAATACGAATGTGTTCTCATCTGTACGAATGGATATTTCTCCATGGACAAGTCAAATATTACAATATATAATACAGCAACCATTGCGTTCTACACCGTCGTTTGTAAAATGCTTTTATAACAATTTAAACTATAAGGACACGTATACGCACCCTTTAATAACAGTGTTCCTACGACGGGTACACTTGTCGTATGATTATGTTTGAACCCCAAGGGAAACAACTATTTCTCCGCTTCTTTTACATGTAGTAATACAGTTAAACGTCACACTTTTATATGCAATATGCAATTGATTAGAATGACATCGTGATAAGTGTCAAACAGTTTCGATCCTGTTCAGACGCCGCGTCACGTGGCGTCTAATTAGGATTAAACTTATTTGCGAACAACCGCTGTGCGCGAAATCTAGTCAGTAACAGGTACTGAATAAATGACAGGCTGAAGCTACGTAGCAACAACATTACTGTTGCTGTGCTCAACCAGTTGTATTAAATGTTCATGTGCCCTACCTAGTCAACTGCCGTTTGATTTACATAAACTACATGTATCTATGACATTATATAAATATTAGATGGCAGTTTGCGTGACATTCAAATTGTCAACCCGAAAAACAGCATGTCAATCCGAGGCGTAGCCGAGGGTGACATTCTTGTTTTCGAGGGTTGACAATTTGAATGTCACGCAAACTGACATCTAATATTAATTTTATTACACCGAGCTTATCAACCCTGGCGTTGGAATCGTTTTATTCGTCTTTTATAAAATGTGTTGTGAACACCAATTTAGCGCGGACATGTACATAACGCGGGAAATGACGTCGCCGTCTTACGACGTCACATTGTTTATAATTATATTACAAGTAAACAAAGAAGAACGTTATGATAAGTAAATTGAAGAAACAGCGTCTTTACATTGTCTAGGTGGCAAATATCCTCTTCCGAAATTATGGCAAATCGTTAAGGAATGGACAAAAGGAAGCAACTTGTACAGAAAATGCCAAAAGTTGATTATAAGTTACCACTCTTTAAAACGTTCCAATGTATCCAATAGCGATTGGCATGTCAAGGCTGACAGTACGTTTTCGGACGTAGTAAAAAAGTCATGTCCTTTAGAATGACGTCACAAAAAGAATATCATAAAGAGTGACAGTATAGATGTAAAAGACATGCAAAATGTTAACTGTAGGTCTATGGGAATTTAACATTGTAACTCAAAGCGAGGTGTAATAATATAATATATGTATTTTTGTTACTGTCTTTCTAACACATTGAAACATTGTGATACGTATGCTCGTCCTTGTAAATAGTTTTCCTGTAATGAGTACGTTTGTCATTTGCAAACAGTGTAGATTTAAATCGTTGGCTCCTTAAGCAGTCCTCTTAATTGAGTCTGCAAAGTTTGTCATTGTGTGATATATTGCAAAAATGAACCGCAAATAGTCATAAATGGACTATATTTAATTGGAAATTGAAATTGTCCATTTTAAGTTACAGAGTTGAATGAGTTAAATTGTATTGCTCATTTTATGATAACCACGGAAGCACACTTAAATATAGTCAAAATTTTATTATACCGGTACTACATGTACGAGGGTTGTTCCAAAACACCAATCATCATCCTGAAATCATCATCACCTCATCTCACCATCCTTCATTATTCATCAGCGTTATAAATGACATACTTTGTGTCGCAGTACCGTAAAAACAAATTCATCCACCCATCAATCCAAAACACCGTGGACAAATACCATTTTAGGGAACAAGGGGTATTTTCTATGATATTTTTACCAATGCTATTTCAAACGATTGCAGATTTTTAAAAAGAAGAAATTAACACACCAGACCCTATTTAATATGCAAATATTGATTTCTGATTTAGTAGATTGTGCGGCGCAAAATTCTTAAATGTAGATTTAAAAGAGGTGCATTTTCAACCTTCTACAATGCATGTTTTTATCCGGAATTCGCGCAAAATTGCGTCATGAATGTTGACGTTGTTATATATGACGTCACGGAATGGTACCGTATTCTGAAGACGCCTGAAAAGACGACGTCAAAGGACAGCAGAATGTCATAGAATATTGTTTTAGTTGAAAATTACCCCGACAGAGCCGTTAAACAACTACAATCAACATACCTTTATAAATCAGCATCTCGTTTGCTGGTCTTCAAAAAGCATACGCGATTTTCAGAAGGATGAATTGAAAACAAATAATGTAGAGATAAGAAGGCAGACAGAAATTGACGTTTTGTTTTGAAGCAAACGAGAGGAGCGTATTCAATGGTGATCGGCGTCTTGCAGTGAGATTGGTTGCTGAAATCTTCTTAGTCAACAAATCGTCTGTACATCGACTTTTACGTAAGACACTAAACATGTCGAGAGTCTGTTCTACATGGGTACCTCGCTTGCTAGGTTCAGGAGTAAAAGAAAAACATATCCAGATATCCGACCTCCTTTTGAGACGGTATGCGAGAGATCAAGTTTATCTCAGCAACTCTTGCATGCATTACGAGAGAAGTGACCGGTGTTCATTTGCAACTTAGAAATATTTCACTATAGGGCAACGCTCCGTGTGACACTTTCCAACATGCAAAGTTGGAAGTTGCTGTACAGGGTTTTCAAAAGCGCCCATACAGCCTTGACCTAGCCCGAGAAGATTTCGCAGTATTAATGTACCTGAAACATCAGTTATGCGGACAAAAGTATGAAAACTTTGAGGAGCAAAACCAAGAAACATTGAGAGTATTGCGCAGACTAGACACCTACTTGTTCAAGCAGTCGGTGCGTAACCAAAAACGCATCAACAACCACGGCAAATATTGTAAAATTAATTGACGTTGACGTCGATAATGTCATTACGTTAACTAGTGTTCGCCGGGATTGCACTGGTAGTGTGTTACATGTACAGTGGAGAAACTGTTATTCTTTCCCGTTTAAACGCAAACGTACGCAAACGCAAAGCACAACAACGTAGAAAAGAACAACTTTTGGACAATTCTGATATTTCATGTTTATCTTGGTGGCAAACAGTTTGGAGCCTGATCAGACGCCGGGTTACCCGGCGTCTGATCTGGCTCCAAACTGTTTGCACTGCAAATAATAGTTTTAGCGTAAACGCGTTTATTGGGAAAGAATAACAGATTCTCTACTGTACAAACTACTCTGGGGCAGCCAGGTTTTAACATAGTGTAATAAAACTTCACACAGGCTTACAGAAACCCTACATTTATATATCCTGACGAGCGGTTGTCTCTAATGTTTTAAGGAACAATTTAAAAGTAAACGGTGTTTGCAGACAGCCCTCGTATATAGGAATTCGCTAAAACGCTAAAACTATTATTTCAATTGCAAACAGTTTGAAGCCTGATCAGACGCCGGGTAACCCGGCGTCTGATCAGGCTCCAAACTGTTTGCCACTCAGATTAAAATGAACAGGCATAATTAGAAAAAAGTTGTTACTCTATACATTTTAGTGCTTTGCGTTTGCGTTTCGTTTGCGTTTAAACGGGAAAGAATAACGTTTATTCCAATGTATTCATATGCATCGACTTTAGAATTCTGGAGTCCTAATGGATGGCGTTTTGAAATATATATAATGCAGCTTCCACTTAGTCGGAGTAACATGCTTTAACAGCAAAGGAAATATGGTGTTGCTTATTGTGATTGGTGTACGTGTTAGAAGTGAAGTGTTTATTCAATGGTACATTTGTATTATTATGTAGAACAGTTAACTCTATTACTACAACCATTCAAAGGACTTTTGGAGGGTGGCGAAAAATTGCTGAATCTTAAAGACATTTCCTCAGTCCATTGAGGGACCACCAGCATATTGTTCTGGAGGTGTCAATGTAACTGTAAAGCACGTGCAACACAATCTAAGTTTACCTGGTGATGTCCAGATTATACTCATGCTCTAGTGATTTTCAATGGTTATTTCTAACCAAACTATCAACTATAAAGGTCCGGTCTCACATAAGACGACTCAATGGTTCAATATGCACAAGACCCATGCTTTTTGCAAGGAAATTGACAGTAAATAATCTGACAAGGCGTTGTGACCAAGAGGTCGTTAGGAGATGTCTTTAACCGTTTACTTCAAGGTATTTAGTTATGAAGACAGGTGCCCAATTACTGTAAGTTTAAAGTAAAGTAAAATGCGCCTACACCCACATTCTGTTTTACTTTAAGGCTGATTTAGGCTACCATCTGCTATTATTCTTATGCTGTATTTTCATGAATGTATGAGGAATAACTATTTTCTTCAGATGAGTAATACACTAAAGGCGTAAAAATGCGTATTTATGAAGTAATGACAGTTTGGTGTCATATTTTTGCAATGATATCGTCTGAAATCAGACTATGAACAATACGGCAGACAACACTATTTAAGCAGACGATACATGAGACCCAATTGACACACTGAGCTGGTTTATAACAGCATGAACCCTTTCATTGTCTTACCCCGAATGAACTTGTTATTTACAAACAGTTTGGATCCTGATCAAAGGCCGCATACCTATGTTATACTTATTTCAATATATCTTAGTAAAAAGACACTCTTAATTAAAATTTAGATAAAAGGAGACGACACTTGTCTAAAGATGATGGCGTCATTACAGTGAATGTGTTAATATTTACGAGTAAAGATTGACAATTAATACAGTGGAGAAAACGTTATTCTTTCCCAAAAAAGGCGTTTACGCTTAAACTGTTATTTCTATTACAAACAGTTTGGAGCCAGATCAGACGCCGGTTTAACCGGCGTCTGATCAGGCTTCAAACTGTTTGTCACCATAATCAAAACTAATTTTCAGAATTGTCCAAAAGTTGCACTTTTCTACGTTTTAGTGATTTGCGTTTGCGTTTCGTTGCGATTAAACGGGAAAGAATAACGTATTCTCCACTGTACAACCAACTAAAGTAGCGCGAATATCTCTTAAGACAGGTGATTGCTAACGGCAGGAAACAAATAATACAGGAAGACTACAGGGGAGAAAACGTTATTATTTCCCAATAAACGCGTTTACGCCAAAAACCATTATTTCCAATGTAAACAGTTCGGAGCCAGATCAAACGCCGGGTAACCCGGCGTCTAATCAGGTTCGAAACTGTTTGCCACTGAAATTGAACCAATCGATCAGAATAGCCACAAATTATCATTTTCTACCTTATTAATTCTGATGCGTTTGCGTTTAAACGGGAAATAATATAGTATTCTCTACTGTATCAGGACTAAATTTTAGTAGTCGCTTAAAGGAAAATGGACAGCTAATTACAACTTGGTTTTAAACGAAAGTTCATGGATTCGAAATATCAAAATTGAACAGTTTTTCTAAAAACGTTTCAAATTATGCTCTAGCTTTCCTGAAAGCCTTGTTTGCAAGTTCGTTAGACAACTCTAGTATTTCCTTCAAATCCTTGACATACATGTAAACAGTTGTCATAGCATCTCTGCCATTGTCTATTCTAATGAGAAAACCGTGTCAATAAGAACCTTGGCTTTCGTCCAAACATCAATTCATATGGTGTAAATGAAGTTGATCCATGTTTGGTTGCATTGTATGCGTCAATAAGGTAGGCAGCCATTTCTTCAAGTTTGTTTTCTTACCCTGCTCCAAAGTTCCTAACACATTAAGCACATTTCTGTTATAATGTTCAGTTCGTCCATTACACATAGGATAATAAATTGAAGTCTTTGTTTTCCGAATGTCCATTAATGTGCATAGTTCTTTTCATGAAGTAAAAATTTCAGTCTTGATCAGAGTGGATAATTGAAGGAATATGATATTAAAGAAAGCACGTTCAATAGAGGTTCTGCTGTTGTTTTGCTGTCTGAATTCCATTTGGCACTGCTATTAAATATAGGTGTGTGAAGTTTGCACGACATTCGACAATTCGACATTCGACCTTTCACAAATGAAAGGTCGAACAGCTGTCGAATTTCGACTTTCGACATTTAAGCTTTCACATAATGTAACAAATTTTGCCGATCGATAAGTCAGCTTTGCCATAATGTAGAAATATTGTCGAAATTCGACTTTCGACATTCAACATTTTTAAAACACATTACTTTGTCGAACTGATGTCGAATTTCGACGTTCGACATTTATACAAAGTCGGGAAATTGTCGAACTAGGTTTGAATTTCGACGTTCGACAAACTGCAAGTAAGGAAAAAGTCGAAATATTGTCGAAATTCGACGTTCGACATTCAAACTTTTTAAACACATTACTTTGTGGAACTGATGTCGAATTTCGACGTTCGACATTTATACAAAGTCGGGAAATTGTCGAACTAGGGTTGAATGTCGACGTTCGACAAACTGCAAGTAAGAGAAAAGTCGAAATATTGTCGAAATTCGACGTTCGACATTCAAAACTTCTTAAACACATTGCTTTGTCGAACTGATGTCGAATTTCGACGTTCGACATTTATACAAAGTCGGGACTTGGTCGAACTAGGGTTGAATTTCGACGTTCGACAAACTGCAAGTAAGGGAAAAGTCGAAATATTGTCGAAATTCGACGTTCGACATTCAACATTTCTTAAACACATTACTTTGTCAAACTGATGTCGAATTTCGACGTTCGACACTTATACAAAGTCGGGAAATTGTCGAATTAGGGTCGAATTTCGTCGTTCGACAAACTGCAAGTAAGGGAAAAAGTCGAAATATTGTCGAAATTCGACATCCGACATTCAAAATTTCTGAAACACATTACTTTGTCGAACTGATGTCGAATTTCGACGTTCGACACTTATACAAAGTCGGGAATTATCGAATTAGGGTCGAATTTCGACGTTCGACAAACTGCAAGTAAGGGAAAAAGTCGAAACATTGTCGAAATTCGACGTTCGACATTCAAAATTTCTTAAACACATTACTTTGTCGAACTGATGTCGAATTTCGACGTTCGACATTTATACAAAGTCGGGAATTGTCGAATTAGGGTCGAATTTCGACGTTCGACAAACTGCAAGTAAGGGAAAAAGTCGAAACATTGTCGAAATTCGACGTTCGACATTCAAAATTTCTTAAACACATTACTTTGTCGAACTGATGTCGAATTTCGACGTTCGACATTTATACAAAGTCGGGAAATTGTCGAACTAGGGTCGAATTTCGACGTTCGACAAACTGCAAGTAAGGGAAAAAGTCGAAATATTGTCGAAATTCGACGTTCGACATTCAAAATTTCTGAAACACATTACTTTGTCGAATTGATGTCGAATTTCGACGTTCGACACGTATACAAAGTCAGGAATTGTCGAATTGGGGTCGAATTTCGACGTTCGACAAACTGAAAGTAAGGGAAAAAGTCGAAACATTGTCGAAATTCGACGTTCGACATTCAAAATTTCTGAAACACATTACTTTGTCGAACTGATGTCGAATTTCGACGTTCGACATTTATACAAAGTCGGGAAATTGTCGAATTAGGGTCGAATTTCGACGTTCGATAAACTGCAAGTAAGGGAAAAAGTCGAAATATTGTCGAAATTCGACGTTCGACATTCAAAATTTCTGAAACACATTACTTTGTCGAACTCATGCCGAATTTCGACGTTCGACACTTATACAAAGTCGGCAAATTGTCGAATTAGGGTCGAATTTCGACGTTCGACAAACTGCAAGTAAGGGAAAAAGTCGAACTATTGTCGAAATTCGACGTTCGACATTCAAGATTTCTTAATACACATTCCCTCTGTTGAAATTATGTCGAATTTCGACGTCCAACAATTTCCGGACCCGGGAAAAGTCGAAATATTGTCGAAATTCGACATTGTTCTTTCAACAATTCTTTAATACATTCACTATGTCGACCTTATGTCTACTTTCGACGTTCGACAAGTGGCCTGGCAAGGAAAAATCGAAATATTGTCGAATTTCGACATTCGACATTTCAACAAAGTCAGTAAAGTGTCTAATTTATGTATATTGTCGACAATCGACAAATTTCCCGATAGTGCAATAGTCGAATTATTGTCGAATATCGACGTTTGACATTGGTCTTTTACCAAAATGTCGAAAATTTGTCCAAATTCGACGTTCGACTTTCAACATATCTTAAACACATTCACTTTGTCGAATTTATATCGAATTTCGACGTTCGACAATTTGCCGGGCCAGGAAATAGTCGAAATATTGTCGATTTCCCAATTTTTCTATTTTTCAAACGCGATTTTACACTATAGTCATTATCTAGACACAAGGAAACTTAAAACAGATATTGAAAGTAAAACAGGATGCGTATTTAGGCGCATTCTGCTTTACTTCCAGTCTGTTCAAAACTACATGTACCATCTGCTAGGATACAAATCAGAAGATTTCGGAAGACATCCGGAGAAATGGCAGCCCTGATTTATAGGACGGGGTTTAGGTGAACAGCGAATAAGATCTTTCATGAATGTTAGAAATGCACAATTATATGTATTACATCCTTCTCATACCGAACTGTATAATTATGAAATCAATGGAAATATATCGAAAAGCTCAGCCTTATTTAACTTTTAAAAAGATATTACCTTCTGATCCAATCTACGAAGGATTCATTATTTTTTCACTTATAAATTGGCCTCTGCTTTTTTGCATATTCGAATTATTATGCAGAAACACTTTCTGTGGGTCACTCTGCCATGTGGTCATCTAATTTCTGAATAACAGATTAGAATCAATACATGAAGTTGACCTTTCATTATACACTACTCGTATTTTACAAAATACTTAGAGGGTGGCCTTTGATTTTACTTTATCCCTATGCCTGCGAACAGACTTTGTCCATGTTACATGTACACTTTCTAGGCATTGCTGATTATAATGTCAAGGAGGTCCTTATACATGTATGTCTTTGAATTACAAGTATTGCTTATGTGTAACTTATTGCAGGCTGGATACTGATGGATCAGTATTATGCAAATAATGTAGACCCAGCTCAGATAGCTCATACAAGAGCATTCTGATCAGTGGATGCACTGTTTGCCAAAGCAATCATAAGCTTCAATAAGAACATAAAAGTCCTACGATGTTCAAAGGTACCTGGTGTTTCATAATATAATTGAAATACAATGGATTAACGCCATTTAAAAGATTTATCTGCAGTTCCTTTAAAGACAGATATAGCAATATTCGAAATGGGGAATTAAATTAGTTTAAAATTATAACAATGCTCTTTTCTGATAGTTCGACCTCTAATTGCCTTTTTAAAGAAAATCATGTCGGACATAATTTTCTTTGCAAAATGTCCCGAAATATTGGAATAGAGCAATGCTAGGATTTTGCAGTGCCTTTTTATGTTAACCATTTACTCCCTAGATATGCCGTTTAACGCTGTGAACTACATGTAATTCCTCCTAATGAAGAAAATTGGTACAACTCACACAGTCATGAATATGTATCATAATAAATAATTCTATGTTCTAGCAGATGATAGCTTAAGGTAAAGCAGCATGTGTAATAAGGATCATTCTGCTTTACTTTCAACCTTTTTTTCGTAGTCACTAGTCTTCATAAATAGAAATTGGCTATGGAGTAAATGGCTCTTCTTTCACTGGTCCTTTCTTTGTTAAGGTTTTAGAGCCATAATAGAAAACATCGACCATCGATATATACATGTAGCTTTAATGTTCGTGTAGTAAGATTGTGCCGGGCATATTACAGAATAATTATGCGGAAACGGTGTTCAGATTTTCGCATTATGGATCTATAACCTTAAAACATTGTCGAAATAATAAAAAAGTTTACATTATCAAAATTTGCTTATTTTATAATGCCAATTTAAAAAACAAAAAGGTCTAACGTTCTCAAGGCGTTTAGTCTAGTGTGATTGACAGCAACGGGCAAATAGCTACCACACCAAGTGTAGCATTGAAAAATGCATCATGGCGCAAACTTATATCGTTTCTTTGAGACGATAATGTTTAATTGTAGTTCAAAGACGATTCACTGAAAATATAAAACGCGCTATAGGACAAAATGTAATCGTCTTTAAGAGACAATAATGCTGAATAGTCGATATACGACTAATTCAGAAACATATAATTCGCGTAGTACATGTACTTTGAACATTTATTAAAAATGATCGTCTCTATTACAATATAACGTTCTTAGGGACACTATCTTAACCATCGTCTGATGCGTCTTGTCACATAAAACATGATCCAAGTAGAGTGTATCTTCCCTAATAGAAAGGTACGCGATTCTTCCCTTCGGTTTTTGAACTGACAAAATATTTGACAAACTATGCTTCTTTATATATTTGTCCGGATGAGCAGGGCAACACAGTACTTCTCGTCTGTCAGTGTTATTATTTACTAAAATTCTACATCTGCACGTGCTGACCTTGAAGGAAATGGACAAAACTCCCACGGTATCCGTCAATAAAATGAAGTACAGTGTAGCCTACTTCCCCCGGACTTTACGACACATACCTCTCACTTGTGCATTTCGTCGCCAGATCAGGATCCAAACGGTCTGAGGCATTGCCAAGGCAGCGCCTCACTCAGTTTTCTTCTTGTTCTTGCTTGACGATGTATTTGTCGCAATTTGACTTCGTTTTTTTAATGTCCGTTTGGGGAGGGTTACACTGTACTTCTCTCTTGTCAACTCTGTTATTCACTATAAGACTACATCAGCAATGATGCCCTCTATAGACATGTGAGGTTTTTTTTATTTGGAAATTGTTCAAAAGAAAGAATAGTCGCAGCTTTAACTATAGACGGACCAGTTTGCTTTATTATAAGTGAACTGATCTGCATAGCTAATTTATATATTGTATCATCTAATAATAGCTTGGTATTTATTTCTACATATTGTGTCCATACCATTTAGTTAAGTATTTTGATATTTTTCCACCTTCCCTCTAGATCGCAGATTAATTCAGTATTCGACCACCAAATGTCCTACTAACTCAATAGTTTTTTATTATATTATACTTCACATGTAATTACAAAACATATGTTTTGTTTTCTGTGACAAAAAAAGAAAGGGTTGTTCTGTTCTGCTCTGTCTATTACAGACGAGCAAATAGGTAAGTAAGTAAGTACACAGTAATATATAATAACAAATATTATATATTATTCTCAAACAGATGTTAACCGAAAGTTTAAAGCTTAAAGCAGTCTCAATGCGCATTTAGCTTTACTCTTAACCCGCTTTAATTGGTCACCTATATTCAATACTAGAAACAGTCTATGGAACAAAGGGTTAATGTTCAGGGACCACACATATAGGTTGACAAATTAACCCATTGCTCCATATACGCATTTCAATTCACTCCAACACTAAAGAAAAAAGTTTCTGCCTAGACAGTCACCAATTTTATCATAACAAATATTTTCTATTTACCACAAACCACAAAGCCCGTTTCTTTGTTTTTAAGATAGATGAATAACCGAATACTTGAAGCAGGTTGAAGGTAAAACAGAATGCGCCTTAAGGCACATTCAGCTTTACTTTTAGTCTGCTTTATGATACATTTTCATGACTGTATAAATGGAAGTATTTTCGTCGGTGAAAGAATAAATTAGAGGCGTATTTATCGGGTAAAGCAGTCTGAACTTGAAACAGACCGTACCCTATAAGGCGCATCATGTTTCAATCTATAGATCAGCTATAAGGGATTAGATACCGGAAGGTAAACGTTTGCTTTTAAGTTTAAACTCATTACTCCACAGATACGCATTTTAACATCTTTCATCTTCCACTTTTTGCCGAAAATAGTTTCATTCTACGCATTCAAGAATATTTATTATTAGTAACATTCTCTATAATCTAGCAGATGATAGTCTAAAGCTTAAAGCAGGTTGAACGCAAAGCAGAACTGGTCTTTACTTGCATTCTACTTAACTCTAAACGGTCATCCATCTTCAATACTAGAAACAGCCACATGTCAATGGTTTCGGATTGAAGACCACCGACCTACTCCCAAACAGTTTGTCTTATAAATATTCCATCTTATTATAGAAATGGCATTCTACCAGTGTAAGATAATCCGTGCATGCAAGATTACTGAAAACAGTGAAGGATCAGCACAATGGCCCTCCCAGGTGACTAATATAGTCCTGGTATAATCAGTATATACACCGTATCTATATGTAAAATATTACTTAACTTTATTACATATATAGTAACTCGTACATTTAAGGTTATTGAAGACTTGATCGTGAGCAATCTTTAATATGTCACTGAACTTACCGACTATACGCCTATATAAAATTACACAAAATACATGTTATTGTATAATTTTTATAGTGAAGACCCTGCCCAGTGGGCTCTGGTAGGAGACACCAGGCCCGGTGTGATCTGTTTGCGGTCTAGCTGTACCAAATATACATCAATACGTTACACAGCAGGTTAGACAAGTATAAGACCTAGATGAATATAGTTCGGTAGAAGACCTTTAATCTGAATTCAAACTGTGTTTCGTATAAATATTCAGGTTATACATCTAAATACAATTACAAAATAATAGTGCCTGGTACAGTTATTCATTCTTGTCAAATACATGTAGTAAACAGTGTATAACTAGATCAAAGTGCTCTTCTAGGCACTTTCGGTCCAGTCCGCAATTGCCCCATACGTATACAGATTTAATCGCACGACTCCCGAAGACTTATTCGCACTATCTGCCGTTAAATTGTCGAAATTGAAATCTGATACTTTTTCCACATTTCCCAGACTTTATAGAAATGTTGAATGTTTACCACTTTGGTGAAAGGACAATATCGAAAGTCGAAATTCGAAAATAGTTCGACTATTTACCTGTCTGGCAATTTCTCGCAAGTCGAACTTCGACAATAACTCGACATTTTCCCTGCAATGGCACTTGTAAAACGTCACAATTCCACATAAGTTCGACATTGTGAATGTGGTAAAGAAATGTTGATTGTCAAATGACGAATTTCGACAACATTTCGACTTTTTCTAGGCTCGCTAAATTATTGAACGTCTAATTTCTACACAAGTTCGACATAGTGAATGTTTTTAAGTAGTGTTGAAAGTCGAACATTGAATTTCGTCAAACGTTCGACATTTTGGTAAACGGACTATGTCAAATGTCGAAATTCGACATAATGTGTCGACTTTTTCCCGGCCTGGAAAATTGTCGTATGTCGAAATTGGACACATGATCGACATAGTGGGTGTGTTAAAGTAATTTTAAAAGAAGAAAGTCGAATATTTTGACAATTTTTCAATATTTTGGTAAAAGGATAATGTCCAACGTCGATATTCGACACTATTTCGACTATTGCACTATCGGGAAATTTGTCGATTGTCGAAAATAAACATAAATTAGACACTTTACTGGCTTTGTTGAAATGTCGAATGTCGAAATTCGACAATATTTCGATTTTTTCCTTGCCAGACCACTTGTCGAACGTCGAAAGTAGACATAAGGTCGACATAGTGAATGTATTAAAGAATTGTTGAAAGAACAATGTCGAATTTCGACAATATTTCGACTTTTCCCGGGTCCGGAAAATTGTTGGACGTCGAAATTCGACATAATTTCAACAGAGGGAATGTGTATTAAGAAATCTTGAATGTCGAACGTCGAATTTCGACAATAGTTCGACTTTTTCCCTTACTTGCAGTTTGTCGAACGTCGAAATTCGACCCTAGTTCGACAATTTCCCGACTTTTTATAAGTGTCGAACGTCGAAATTCGGCATGAGTTCGACAAAGTAATGTGTTTAAGAAATTTTGAATGTCGAACGTCGAATTTCGACAATATTTCGACTTTTTCCCTTACTTGCAGTTTGTCGAACGTCGAAATTTGACCCTAATTCGACAATTTCCCGACTTTGTATAAGTGTCGAACGTCGAAATTCGACATCAGTTCGACAAAGTAATGTGTTGAAGAAATTTTGAATGTCGAACGTCGAATTTCGACAATATTTCGACTTTTCCCTTACTTGCAGTTCGTCGAACGTCGAAATTCAACCCTAGTTCGACAATTTGCCGACTTTGTATAAATGTCGAACGTCGAAATTCGACATCAGTTCGACAAAGTAATGTGTTTAAGAAGTTTTGAATGTCGAACGTCGAATTTCGACAATATTTCGACTTTTCCCTTACTTGCAGTTTGTCGAACGTCGAAATTCAACCCTAGTTCGACAATTTTCCGACTTTGTACAAATGTCGAACGTCGAAATTCGACACCAGTTCGACAATGTAATGTGTTTAAGAAGTTTTGAATGTCGAATGTCGAATTTCGACAATATTTCGACTTTTCCCTTACTTGCAGTTTGTCGAACGTCGAAATTCAACCCTAGTTCGACAATTTGCCGACTTTGTATAAATGTCGAACGTCGAAATTCGACATCAGTTCGACAAAGTAATGTGTTTAAGAAGTTTTGAATGTCGAACGTCGAATTTCGACAATATTTCGACTTTTCCCTTACTTGCAGTTTGTCGAACGTCGAAATTCAACCCTAGTTCGACAATTTGCCGACTTTGTACAAATGTCGAACGTCGAAATTCGACACCAGTTCGACAAAGTAATGTGTTTAAGAAGTTTTGAATGTCGAACGTCGAATTTCGACAATAGTTCGACTTTTTCCTTACTTGCAGTTTGTCGAACGTCGAAATTCGACCCTAATTCGACAATTTGCCGACTTTGTATAAATGTCGAACGTCGAAATTCGACATCAGTTCGACAAAGTAATGTGTTTAAGAAGTTTTGAATGTCGAACGTCGAATTTCGACAATATTTCGACTTTTCCCTTACTTGCAGTTTGTCGAACGTCGAAATTCAACCCTAGTTCGACAATTTGCCGACTTTGTATAAATGTCGAACGTCGAAATTCGACATCAGTTCGACAAAGTAATGTGTTTTAAAGATGTTGAATGTCGAAAGTCGAATTTCGACAATATTTCTACATTATGGCAAAGTTGACTTGTCGATCGGCAAAATTTGTTACATTATGTGAAAGCTTAAATGTCGAAAGTCGAAATTCGACAGCTGTTCGACCTTTCAATTGTGAAAGGTCGAATGTCGAATTGTCGAATGTCGTGCAAACTTCACACACCTATTAAATATTAGGTATAGTGATCCGTTGTTACAAAAATATTTTCAAAGTTGCCTTGACATGGGTCAACGATTACAGTGGAGAAAACGTTATTCTTTCCCAATAAACGCGTTTACGCTAAAACTAGTATTTGCAGTACAAACAGTTTGGAGCCAGATCAGACGCCGGGTAACCCGGCGTCTGATCAGACTCCAAACTGTTTGCCACCAAGATAAACAAGAATTATCAGAATTGTCCAAAAGTTGTTCTTTTCTACGTTTTAGTGTTTTGCGTTTGCGTACGTTTGCCTTTAAACGGGAAAGAATAACAGATTCTCCACTGTAGCTAGATTGTATACTTACCATGGATGCATTTGCTATACTAGTCGTTCTGTGCAAACATGGACCACATCGTTGAACATATTGGTCTATTTCGCTAACATATCCTGGACAATAGAAACGGTCCCGTACTCATGCCCCTGTCCGTTCGATTTCGGGATATCCTACCTCAGTGTGTCGTCATCATCAGGGCTGCCATAAGTTGACATGAAAATTCCTAAGATTTCCAAATTTGCATTTTTCAAGTGCGGTTTTACAAATCGTACTTTCACCCCATCGCCTGTTTCTAGTTTTGTTGACACGTGACTACTTAAAGCAGACTGGAAGTAAAGCAGAATGCGTCTGCTTTAAGCTACCATGTACTAGAAAAAAATCCAAAGATTTAGGAAAAAATCCGGAGAAATGGCAGCCCTGCATCATAAAACCTGATTCTTATGAACGTCTGACAATACTAACTGGTTTATTTCTTGATCAGTATCCTCAACCTTTCTGTATATTATTCTCTGATCATATGTAGACTGTTAAAGTTCCTGTTCATGGTCTGATGTTTTAGGTTGTTTGAGATTAGATTTTTCTTTGGTTGCTGTTTGTTTACTGTTGCTCTATACCAAATTCCTATGATTGGACCTTCGCTTTGCTGTTTCCTAATCTCTGTAATTACAATTTAAGCCGTTGTCTGTCCTGGGCTATATGTTGCCTCTACTACATTATTTTTTCTGATTTGAAAGTACTTTAATTGGTGTGATTTGAATGGTATTTCACATGGCGTTCATGATCTATTGTCAACTTATATCTCTGAATCTTGCTCTGCTGGTTTTGTATCTGCATCTCTGTTGTTTATCCCTGGCCTGTTGATAATATCAAAGCTATAAAATACAAGCAAATATATTAAAAAAAGGCATACTTGCTCTAACATGTGCAGGTGATAATGTACAAATTGATGTAATTAATATACTGTTGGTAAAGTGAATACACATGTAATCATCTATGACAGTCGAACGTAATTTTGAAAAAAATTCTAACACACTTCGCGCACGCCCCTATATTAACAAAGACCGGACGTTCTGTGTTTGCATTCTCAACTACAACTACAACTATTACTTTTTATGTTTCACTACATAACATGTATATATGAGACAATACAGTAATAAGAATCAAACACTGAGTGTGGGTGGGGAAAGTATGAGGAGAAGTGCAATTGTGTCTATAATTAAGGTGTTCAAAGACGTCAACCATTTTGGCAGCTTGAACACCTTCCTTATAAACAACTGAATATTTTTCCTTAAATTAAGTTAAAACATTGTAATTTATGGTGGGTGCATCTCTCAATTTTCATACGTTACAGGTGGGAGTCGGTAAACAAAGAGGAACAGGTGTGAGTGCTTTAGATAAATAAAAGCCCTCGCATCGGGATCTGCTTTGTTTCGTGATAACCCTGGTTTAAATCAACACTGTAGACAATACAGCATAGTAAGCAAAAACAAAATGGCACCATATATGCTAAACACCATAGCAAACAGTGCAGGATCAGATGAATGGACTTTCAGTGAGCCCATTCACTAGATTGTACATTGTTTGCTATACATGTATGTTATGCTATAATATTTACACATATAGATAACCAAATGGCAACGAAACAACAACGGTCTCAATAAAACACTCACGCGCTGTAACGTTCTAACGAGACGTCATATGGCTTCGAAAGTGCGTACGCCAAGAAATGTAGCGCCGTTGCTTCGGTGCAAATTTAGGTTAAATCATGTGTTAGAATCGAAATAATAAATTAATACCAGTGTTTCATCTTGCAATCGAACACGGGTAGTCGTTGAGATGCTTGTAATTAAACCACTCGGCCTAAAGGCTTCGTGATTAAATTACTACGCATCTCAACTCCTACCAGTGTTCGATTGCACTATAAAACACTGGTATGTATTTATTATTTTTCAAATAGAAAAGGCGCGGATGAACCAACAGCTCGTCTCTTCTAATTTCAACCGAATCATCGATAAAAATACAATTCATCCGAGGAAATAACTAACAATAATACCAATAAATTGCTTACCAACTTATTCTTCATTTTGACTCTTATTCTACATAATTCAAGTAAAGTAAATGTCAATAAATCGATCCTTTTCAATCGGATACAGCTTTTGGAATGAACAAATTTAGAATCATAACCGGAACTATCTAGCTATAATCAGAGCCGAATATCAGAACTAGAAAACGACCGCAATCCCATCGAGTCACATTAACACTAAAACCACGTGATAGTAATTGTTTTATAGTTTATTCTTGTTGTAATATCTCATGTATCCTATGTTTATATAGAATTAGTGATTCATTGATTATACTAGATTTACATGGCGCTCCTTTCATACTGGAATTGTGCATTCAAAATCGCTTAAAATGAAACTATATACATGCACCTCCAAAACGAAAAGGACAAAATATTATAATTAAAATAGTGAGGTAAAATTAAAACGGAGAGTAAATCAAGAACAAGGGAACTTCTTTCTGAACGTCAATTATATTGGATAATAGTGTAATTTGATATAGAATCATGAACTCCTACCACTGACATATGAACTACTGGGTCATTCCGATGCTTGCGCATGAGCTGTTCATGTCAGTGGCCTATTAGCTAACTACTGTGGGTGTGTATTACTCTGGAATGCACATCAGATTAATGTTATAAAGATGTGAATAAACAAAATTAGACATCAATAAGCTGTGTATTACTGTGGAAAATGCACATATGATTACTGTAGCTGTCAACTCACTTTCTTCGAGAATCCCATCGAGCTTAGAGGGGATCATTGCCACAGCAACCAAACGTCTGCTAAATTGGTGTTTAAGTGTTATTTGGTGTTTAAGTACTAAACACATGTACAATAAGAACACAGTCTAGAGGTAACAGTAATCTTTTTGCGTAAATAAGGTTTTGTTCTATTTTGTTCTGGTCGAAAGACTGGTAGTGGCATTTCCCTATACAAACATCAAAGTTCAGACTCCAAACCTCATATTTCCCTTTTCCTAAATAAATGCAATAGATACACCCAAAGTTAAAACTTCAAAATGACGAAACCTTGAACTTCACAGTGAAGACTCCTTCCTTTTGAAGGATGAAGCTTGAAGTGTACAGTTACATGTCTGAACTGTAAATTATATAGCTAGATACTTTATTTATCACAAAAGCCATCGGCGTATCAGTACACAGTTGCTACGTAAATATAGTTATAGTCATGTCAATGGTGGAACTTTCATATGTATTGATCTCGTTTAAAGCTACATGTAGTACGATGCATTGAAAACCAGTTGAAAGGTGTACAAATTTATCTCAGAGGGAAATGAAATGATTTCGAATACATGTTATAAACGACTAGCAAATCGATAGTTAAATATGGCTATTACATTCAACACGTGTGCCATGCATCAACTAGGAGCATGTACATGTAAAAAGGAAGTGAAATGCATAAAATGAGAAATGAATACGATCTTGTGTTGAGCGGCCAAAAATAAGAAAACCCATTGATTGATATGGGCACTTTGACATGTAGCAGCCAAATGCAGGACTAGACGATGAAAAAGGTCCCAATAGTGACCCTCAGGACATCTTGAACCCCACCCCACTGGAGCCTCTATGAGCGCCTTCCAATAATGTTGCCGTCCAGTACAAGATCGACACTAACAGAGTTAACAAAATGTGAACAAAACAAAACAACCAAATATAAGCCGGGTTAGCCTGCACTCACATAAGTTTCTAGTGCAATTCATATGAGGCATAAGATTTAACGTATTGAACCCTTGCGACGCCTGTACTCGTCATGTACAGGCAGTGAGTGTAACTATGAACAGTACACATTTGCCATGCAGACTTTGGAGACCCAGACCATAGGGCCTGTAAATAGCCCTTTAATCTGCGTATGCGGTGTCTGTCTTTTTATGCAAACAGTGCAGATCGAAACAGGGGGCTCGTACATAAATCCTCCTGACAGGATATGCACTGTCCGCCAATGTCTATATTGGTGTCGCAGATTGGGAGCGCACATATGCATAATTTTTGTGCAGAACTCGAAGTGTACTTTTGTAACCAGCTGATAAGGTTGCTAGACACGTATACATGTACACATGTAGTAGGCTTTAGAAACAGTTTGAATTCTGATCAGACACCGTTCAACGTCCACATCTAAACAAACATAGTTTTACCTTCTTCTCCCTGATCGCAAATGCACCCTTTTATCTTAAATCTATTTTCATGAGATATTAAAGCAACAATAAAGTCCGTTAACTGTCCTCAATGTTTTCAAAAAGAATGATTTTAATTAGATAACTCGGTCTATTCATGACAAAGCTATGATTTGTGCGACATCTACTCAGTTTTAAACAATGGTTTATTTTCAAAAACGGCTTTAAATATGATGGAATGAGACTAATATGATGTAATTGTGTTAGAGGATGAGTAGGAGTGAGGCATACCATTGAACTACATTGCTCCCTCTCTACAACGACATTCAATGGGAGACACCAATTGCGTGTGTTGTTCGAAGGGAGTCGTTATAGGGAGGAAATATTAAGAATTTGCTTACATTTGCAAACAGCTTGAATCCAGATCAGACGCCGTGTAACGCAACGTCTGATCTAGATTCAAGTTGTTTTTCACTAGCCATTATATTTATTCTATCAAAGTGTCCACTTATATGTTAAACAACAGACGACAGTGTTAAGCAGAGGATAATGCAGCGGTAAAAGCGTTAGATATATTTGTCCTGTTTAAGAAATGCAGCAAGGGTCGCTCTAAGGAGCGAGTCATTGTTGGGAGGGCCGTTGTAGAGAGGGGGTTGCGTAGCACCTGTGATGCACCATTGATTATATCAATATTTTATCATCTAGGTATTAGAGTGACAGTTATGCTACATAAAATCGAATTTAAAAGAAATAGTTTTATCACCTAGGTATTTGAGCGACAGTTTTGCTACAGAAAATCGAATTTATGAGAAATGGTTTCACGTTCAACTGTCAGAAACAATTTGTTTTATTTTAAAGACTTATACAGCGCTGCTCTATTAAAGAATAGTAGGCAGGAAATATCACGGTAGGCGAACAGTTGTAATCATCAATTTAGGCCAGTAGTTGTTTAACTACGAAGTATTCATGTTTTTGTAACTAAATATATCCACAAAGGGACCTTATAAATCTTTTACAACGAAGATATACTTCGTGTAGAAATAGTTTAGAAGAAGGATACGCGAGGCGTACTTAGTGAAAAAAACAGTGTCAGAATTTAAAGAAATATTTTCAATTCTGGAAAAATATAAACATTCTTAATATGGTAGCTAACTCGCTACAATGTTGAAGAAACATAAATGGATTCCATTTATTTGATCTCAACATTTTAGATTTGCACGGATTTGATTCAAACTTCCTTACCGTCTCTTTCGAGAACTATGGTGGTACATACAGCGTTATCTAAGTGATGATAAATATATATTCAATACAACTGTGATATAATGGGTGAAAGTACTCTTTAATTATCGTGGAGACACGGACTCGAATTCTTATTCTGACGGACATGCTTTTGTTTATTGATTACACGTTTTGGAGTACATTCTGTATAAGAACGTATGTTTAGATAGTGTCACCACTCACCAGACATTCTAAATTTGCCCTACCTAACAGCCAGTCCCGTTATGTATACATTAGTATGAGAGGATTTTATATTGTACAAGACTTAGTGGCCTTTCAGTTACTACGTGCAACTGTATAAGGGACGTCCACACTATGGCTAACTACATTACAATGTCCAATTGTTTGTTAAGTTTTATTTTTATTATAAACTATGTGTATACGAAGGAATCGCCTATAGAAAATTTCAAGGCAGGATTATGTGAAATGTTCGAAGATGACATCCTCTTGACTGGATTATCATACAGCGAATGCGGTTGCCACTGCAAAACAACACCCGAATGTGCTGCTGTAAATTTCATGCAGAAAATGTCATTGTGTAGGATGAACCTTCGAATAAATGATACGAGGAGTTGCCATGGTTATGTCTACTCACAAAAACACGACTGGGAAAAGGTAATACAGTCGAACTTCGATATCTCGAACTCGCTTAACTCGAATTATCCGATATTTCGAAACATGAATTTGCCTTATTTCAAGCTTGGTTTAGGTTAACATACCCGTGTTTCAAAGTTAAAACGAGGCTAAGCTGCGTTTTAACTTTGAAATACTGATATGTTCGACTTAACCGAGTTCGAAGTATCGAAGTTCGACTGTGCATTATGTTGTGTTACAGAATCTTATAGAAAAAACAAGGAAATAGAAATAGGAAAATTTTGAAACAAATTCCGAAAAAGGCGTATTTCGTTCTGTTTCTGTCTGTCTTTTCTTTGCTGTATCTATTTTTCTTTATTGTTACACTTTGACATTATACTGTATGTGTATATCTACATTTATTTGTTCCTATCATCACGTATGATTTAAATACAAACATAATTTGCTTCTGCCAATTAGTTTACATTTAACAGCGAAATTTGTTGTTTCAGGAGACGGGTTGTATATGTTCCTCAGATCAAAGATACTCTAGTCAGTCTGCGGGTAGGTCATTACTGATCATTCTTTTCAATTGTTACCTACAATTTGTACCATGCAATTGCATACATGTATAAACGTTATACAAGGGCGCATGTAAAGCATTTATTATCGGCACATTTAAACAACATACTAGTAAGTACAGAAGTAAATTTTGATTTGTTACAAATAGTAGCAAAGTGTTGTTAATTCTGTCAAAGACACAGCAATTAGTTATTCTATACATACAATCGGACTCTCGCCCATGAAAGTTATTTTGTTGATAATGTGTAATTTGTGGCTATGATTGCATAATTGCATATCGTGAATAAACCTAGACATTAGCGAACTGTGTATTTCGTGATGGGACGCCGGAATTTTTCGCGCAACACCAACGATTGTTTACCATTTCCAGGGCTCCAGATAAGAGGGAGTATTCTAAACAAATCCAACATTTTCTCATTCATACAGCACCAAATCCTATGGTGTTACTACTCATTAGAATCGTCTCTTCGAGACGATTCTAATAAGTAGTGACACCATAGGGTTTAAAGGAGAAATAAAGGTTTTAGTTTTTGAAATTCCCCCCTTATCTGGAGCTCTGCATTTCATATGAAAAACGATGCTGCATGAACAAACACTGTAGCGTCTTTATATCGCCCTTGTATATCTATAACATAATTTTAGCAAGCACATAACGGACATTTCGTTGCAATATCAATTCATACATTAAATCACTTGATTATGGCATACTACCATTTTGTGGCAGGCTATTGATAAGTCTCATGACGGTATAGGTGACAGTATCTCAAGCCATGAAAACTTTGCACAATGCATTCCCTTTATAACATAACCTACGTAGCAATCAATTTTATGATTTGTTTTTAAACTGAGCCGAGAAGGACGGTGCCCTATATTGATATCGGAGTCGTGATACATTAACAGTGAGATGTCTCTCGATCATCATTTATAAGAACAATTAAAACTTTTTCATACAAAAATAACACCGATTGTAGTTCATGTATATGGATCTGAGATGTTGAGTATTTTGTCTATTACTTCTATTTAAACTGTACATATGTATGCATGTAAGCGTTTTATGTATATTCTTACATGATATTCAAATGTAGCAGCAGCTGGTGACTGGGCGGCTTCCCATGTATATCCAGGCCTCTGAGCGCTGTATTACATACTGGCTTAGGATTCTATCATTACCTAAACATCGCCATGTCTTTCAAACATATGAGATGTTGCGAAATATTGACAATGTTGGTTATGTTAACTGGGTTTCGCGGGTTAAAATTCATCTTTATATCATTGGCTTTGGGTATATTTGGGATAATCAAACAGTCTACAATAGAAACATATTCTTGTTACATGTATAGTATTCACAGAGGTTGAAGGACCGATATATGCAAGAGTGGCATGCATCATGCGAAGTAAATTCTAAGCTTATAACCTATGTTGGATTCAAACCTGATTTTAAATTCGAGGAATACTTAAATGCTATTGATAGTTACTAATTTAGACGGTCCTTAGCTTCTTTTAGGATATATTCATACCCTCCTGTGGTTGAAAAAGGTACACATTTAGGGATTCAACGTGAACTAAGATTGTGTTAACATTCTGCAAATTAAATTGAAAATGAATATCTCTTTTTATTGGTATGTCCATTTTTGACAGAGTTAAGAAAACAGTTCATCAAAGCGAAGTTCTACATTTAACACACATTACATAAATTGTACTTTTTGAAACAATCAAATCATTAGGAATCTTGCAATGTGTGCACAGTAGTCTATGCTATCCAGAAGTTTATATCTAAATAGTTTGCTAGAATAAGATGTATGTAAGTATAATGTAGTTTATGTTTGATATGCTGTGTCGTGGCTGGTGGCCTTTATCACAATATATGTTAAAAGGTAAAAACAGTACATTTTATATGTACAACAAGTATCAACGGGATACTAATATCCTTATTACTTTAAGAACCTGGTTAGAAGTAAATACGAAATACTCAAGCAGGAAACGCAACACAAACAATACACCCACCTCTCGAGCAGAACACACAGACAGTCATACCATAACAAACACACACACATACACGCACACACACACACACGCGTAATACCATTCCGTTATCTACACACTAAATAGAAAACAAAACGCAAGACAAACATAAAGCAAAGTGAATATAGGAGCCCGCCTTGGTACGGTCAGTAGCAATCAATAATTAATTATAAATTAATTATTAACAACCACTGCGGGATTAAATCTGGGTTTAAGGGCGCCCAACCTTACTCTTATCTCCTATATTCACCTATAAAGACGAACAGTGTACATATATATAAACCCTGTTCCTCAACCTTACAATAAAAAGACCGCCAACACAGTAAGTAAATACATGTAAAACATCTAACAAAAATTGTATGACAAGATTATTAGTAACACGGCTCGGTGTCGCAAAAACTGGGCGCGAATGTCCTTCAGTAACTAACAAAGTAATACGGATTGAGATATTCTAGTGCAATAAATTATATTCTGCTGCATCTGTCTTTAAACCTTACAATAAAACATACTTTAACATTATCCTGGTTCACCCAATTACCGGTGATCTAAGGATTCGTCTGACTATTTCTCATCAATGAATATGGTTTTTAACTCAAACATATATTAAACATATAAAGTAAACATTTCTTTATGAGTTTCAGCTTTAATATATAAATACTCCCATAATTTGACATAAATAATCATAGTCAACTGTAGCGAGTGCGCCGCCATGTTTGTTTGGGCTACTCGTCCTATTATCGGTGATCAGGTGAAATGACACCCGGAATATTTTTCAGGTATCGGCTTGAACTTATATCAAATATTATTAAGAAGGCTATCTGTAAACATAATTTTTAACTGAAAAGTTGTAATATTTTCCGTCACATTTTTTCACAGTGGGGGCAATGGAATATGTCACCTCTGCAAAGCACTCGAATTTTTTAACAATATTTTAAAAGTGTCCAATGCTGACATACATCGCAATTTACACGTTTTATCTTGTTGGAGGAATAGGAAATCTGAAGAAAAAAATCAGACCATTTTTCAATAAATGACCTTTACTGGGATATTAGATTTGTCAAGATTAAAATGAGACCAAAACAAACAAAAAAACTTAGAAAACTTTTTTTTTTCCTCATATAATATAAGATATAACTTATTTTCATTGTTTATCAGTATTGGTCAGAAGTTTATGCCAGTATAGGAGCAGTCTTTATAAATCCGTCGCGTGACGTCACGGCCACGCCCTTAGTCAACAGACTTTTTGTAGTGAATTGAATCATTGGATATATTGAAAATTTCATTATACAAATAGGTTAAATGGTTTTAAATTTTGAGAAAATGATTTATCTTGCGTAATTAATAAAAAATGCACACTCTCCATTTAGAAAAGACATGTTTTTGCTTTATACACATTAGTCTTGAGCAGCAGCCGAAAGATAAACGGAAGTAACGATCTGACACATGCGCGTAGCGGCGCTATGCGGAATACTCGGAAATCACCGGTAATAGGATGTCCACGGTAAACGGGTCAATAGCGATAAATCGTGAAGTTGCATGACACCATTGCTACCATGTTAGTAGTTTGGGTGTAAAATGGTATCCATTTTGATCTTTCTTACTCAAGCTATAGGCTCGATTTTATATTTCACTTCCTTGACTTGCCAACATTGACTTTCTATCCTTAAAATCTTTGAAAACTGAAATAGCAACCATTTTTAAAATGGTCGCCAGTCATAATGGTCTGATCTGGCTAAGGTCTTTTTTTAAATGAAACGTTTTAGGCCAATGTAAGTTTGTCCCAAAGTTAACTAATAAATACGAAAGACTCAAGCAGGAAACGCAACACAAACAATAACTCTGTGTTTTTAGTATTTCCATTATGGAACGATATAATAATTGAAATTATTTAGAAATGTGTACGTAAAATAGCTGCTATTAAGAATGTTTTCCGTAAAAATAAAACCATTTTGATTGTTCTTCTTCAAAATACCAGCTCGTGTTAATATTTGAATTATATGACCCATAAACATAGGTATAGATAAAACATTTATTTTTTCCACTCTTAACATTAAATCAACGAAACATTGAATTAAAAAATTGAAATGGTGGTCATTTTTTAAAATGATCCTTCTGTCACCATATGTCATAACTGCAGGCGATCTGGGTCAAGGTTTTAAACAAATCGAAATATGTCAACGCAAGTGTTTGCCGAGTTTCATAGGTTTCTCAAAATGGATGGTTCGGTCAAACGAGTGGCCTTAATTATCCGGACTTCATTATGCGAAATAATGTAAGTTCTAAAACATTGATTATATAATGCATACTATATGTATTTCCATTTATTGACACACAGATAATCATTTATGAAACACATGCATTCCAGAATGTAACATGTCTGTCAAATTTGAGAACGGGAAAGTTCTAGGAAACCAACTCAGTAAGGGCAAAAAGGTAGCATATCTATGTAACCCCAGATATACCCTCAATGGATCACGGGAGAGATCGTGTCAGGCAAACGGAACTTGGAGCGGAGTAGAGCCACACTGTGTCGAAGGTAGGTGCTGTCTGCGACATATGTATACAAATATAAACTATACACTATAAGTACTATCTTTTGAATGAATCCCTTTTCACCGCTGTAGGCAACAGTTACAGATATCGACTTTTCAAAGTGTTTTGATCTAAACAGAATATGAAAGTCTGACACTCATTTTCAAATGTCGTCCGTCATACGCTCGTACTGCTTTAATCTAAATTTTAATTTATATTGCACAAGACAATATTGAAGCGCAGATGACAATATGGCAACGAAGTGGTAAATACCCCAAGACAAGTTTGACAGTGACAATGTTAAGAGCAATTATAAATGGTCACAAATATGATGTTTTTAATATAATTATTTAATATCGATAAGCCCGGGCAAAGATACTGTGTTGATGAATCGTTTAGCTACATATATTTGTAGATAAACTTACAAACCTTTCTATTACGGCCATTAAAAT
Organism: Gari tellinella; assembly: GCA_922989275.2. NCBI lineage: Eukaryota > Metazoa > Mollusca > Bivalvia > Cardiida > Psammobiidae > Gari > Gari tellinella. The sequence continues at coordinate 96,351,109 of OV277856.1, read as the reverse complement.
GAACGATAATGCCTTGTACAAAAGATAGATAGAAGCTAAAAACTGTGTAAAAATAAAAAGAAACCCCTTGAAGATGTTTTCTTTCTACTTGAATGGGAAAATCTTGACCTCCAAAATAATGACTGTATAGTTTATGTATCCCGATACGTGTACTGTGTTTGCACAGTATGTATATAGAGGATCTTACATGAGTGATCATTATTTATCATTTTTATAAACGAGTTTACTAAAATAGTATGACGCGAGCCTTGGCGAGCTTCATATTAGCTTATTAAAAATGATAAGTGATCGGCAATAATGTGAGATTCTATTTATCACACAACACTTTTAAACACCTATTATTTCAATAGTAGCCGTATTTTGTAGTATTTTTGCTATACAGATTTGCCGCCAAAACTTGAAGTTGTATACGGTAACATCATCGCAAATGACGTCATTTTGTGCCCCGCTACATGCAGCGTTTGTGGATGAAAAAGTTAGGCCAAAAAACGACATTCCTCTAGTGGATAACGATATTTATAATGGCTTTATTTCACTCCAAGACAGCAAGTTATGTGATAAATTAATTTAAACAGAAGATTAATATAAAATGAATATTCGTGTAAGCAATATTGCACTTTGCTCATTGTCAGACCCAAATGGCTAAGGGTCTGTGGTATAATTCTTGGACATTTATTTTAGCTTTTTTATAATTTAAGGGTCAAAATTCAGCCATGGGTTATGTAGGTCCCGGGTGTGGGGTGGAGAGAGTAGATGACTGCTACTATAGAGCGGTGTTCTTTCTGTAAATAGTGTGGGTCTAAATTGAAATACTGAGTTGCACCGTCGACACGGTGCCTGTCTGGTTGATCTTGATAGTAGGGATACCAACTCTGATCTTTTTTAAACCAGCTGGCTGCGGGTCTGTGGTGTAATTCTTGGGCAGTTTACTTTGTAAATGAAGGGTAAAATTCAGCTGTGTATAATATAGGTGGTTGAGGTGGTCGGGATGGTTTGGACAGCAATGGCTTTTAAATTACTATTTTTAATCATGACATTGATCTTTTAAATACCTGGCTTATTTTAAAGTTGATTTTACAAACTAATGATAACAATTTGTTAAAATCGTGGTAATTATATTGAAAGAATTTACATTGTTCGGAATTTGTTTTTACATAGTTTCACATGGTGTCATGTTTTTTATATCTAAATGTAGTTATTTGTCTTTTCTCACTTTGTAGGTACATTTCTATAATTTCATGTAAAGCGCTGCTTTTGAACGCACAACTCCTGTGTGAAAAGAGCGCTATATCAATCTGATTTAATAAGTAAATAAATAAATTGTCACTGACATTTACACACAGTTTAAAACCTGACCAGACGCTGCATAAGACCATTTCCAATCTTGATATAAATTGTTTGACACTAATATGAATGTTTCAATGGTAAAAAATATTAAATCCAAATTTTAATGGTAAACCAGACGATGATATGACAGCGATTTTCTTAATCCTTTCACTGCCAATGGTGCCAAAAAGCATCTTTGAAAACAGTTGGGATCCTGATCAGACGCCGCGTAACGCGATGTCTGATCAGGATCTAAAATGTTTGACACTCGTATCGAAGTTATTAAGTTGTACTACTGTATATTTTACTTTGAAACGATCTTGCAATCATTAAAACTGAAGCACACGGTGAAGGTTAAACAATATCACCATTAATTTGGCAGCGAAAGAGTCAAACCGATATTTCCGCAATAATGGCAAAGAAAGGTTTCAAAAAGTCATGTATATCTTACCGGCATATCGTTATAAGATGCAAAACTGTATACAAATATTTTTAGTTCAGTTTGTATGCTTATTGTCAAATTTCATCTGTTTGTATTTAAACCTATTCATACTCTGAACTACTTACCCCTACTTTTGAAAATGATTCGTTGCCCATTTTATACTTAATTTATGCCCTAACAGCATATTTTTGATTTAATAACGCAATTTTGTATTAAATTAGTTCAAATTGATACACGTAGTAACCTTGAACGATCAACATCCCCCACCTTACATCCTTCAATTGCATGTGCGAAGTCACTGTCATTATTGAGATTTGTCTGACCCTTTCACACGTAGTTTATGTTAAGGTTATCCAGAGTACATCCCGACTACAACGGCCATTTGCAAACATTGTGAATCCTCTTCTGGCGCCACATAACACGGCTAGTTGTGGATCGTCATCTGACATCACATAACGCGGCATTTGACCAGGATCTAAACTATTTGACATTAATTTTAATAGTCTTAAGTCAAAATGCCTAAACTTAAATTTTGCGAATTAAAGGCAAACGATACTAGTCTAAGCTGTAGACCACTTTTATTTGCGGTGAAAGGACCATACAACCTTTTGGTACTATCTTATAGCATATTTCCTCAGGAGTTTGGAAACAATCGTCTGACGCGTATTTAGGTAGTGATAAGGGGAGATAATTGAGGTTAAAGTTGTCTGCCCTTGGATTTTTATGCAAACAATGGCATGCTTATTGGACTTTTATTTCATGTGTTACAGATTTAAAAAAAGGTATTTTGTTAGCAATTATCAATGTAGTATATCTGAATACAAATTTTGAAAATGTTTCAGGAAAGTTTCAGACTCATTTAAATCCAAAATGGCCGCCAAAATGGCTAAATTTGGTAACATTTCAGCTTTTCGAGCAATAACATTACTTATATTGACTACAATTGATACTCATATGGAACAATTTTAGTTGATTCGTATTGTACATCAACTTAGATATTATACTAGCTTTTTATTTGATGAGTTTCCTGTCATCCAGTGCTGAGATAATCAAAAATGGCCGCCGTATATACCTACCTTCAACCCTGTCCATTTTAAAAAGGGAATTTCCACTGATTCCCAATTACAGCACTCATTTTGGGGGTTTTACCCTACTAAAAACACACCTTTTTTTAATGAATCAAGCAAAAGCAACAAAATTAAATGTAAAAATAAATAGTTTATTGCATAAATAACATCATTTTTAATGATTTTGCAACTATTTGTTAGCCGGCTAACACACAATTTCTATCATTTTCAACACAATTTGAACACCAGAAACAAATAAGGTGTTGTTAGCCGGCTAACATTCATATCAAAATATTTTCTTCCTCTATAATTAAGTTTCCTCAAAAGGTATAAATGTTAGCCGGCTAACGCATGTATCTAAAGTCCAATGATAAAAACACTTTTATCCCCCACAATAAATAAGATGCCGTTAGCCGGCTAACATTTATATGCCACTACAGACTAAATAATTCCACTAAAGTCTATGAGAAAGTGTCCTCAAAAGGTATAAATGTTAGCCGGCTAATATCTAAAATCCAATGAAAAAATCAGTTTCATCGCGCACAATAAATAAGATGCTGTTAGCCGGCTAACATTTATAAGCCACTACAGAATAAATAATTCCACTATGAGAAAGTTTGCTCAAAAGGTATAAATGTTAGCCGGCTAACGCATGTATCTAAAAATCCAATGATAAAATCAGTTTCATCAGATACATTAATTAAGTTGCCGTTAGCCGGCTAACATTTATATGCCACTACAGAATAAATGATTCCACTTAAGTCTATGAGAAAGGTATAAATGTTAGCCGGCTAACGCATGTATGTAAAGTCCAATGATAAAATCAGTTTCATCGCGCACAATAAATAAGTTGCTGTTAGCCGGCTAACAATTATATGCCACTACAGACTAAATAATTCCACTAAAGTCTATGAGAAAGTTTCCTCAAAAGGTTTATAAATGTTAGCCGGCTAACGCATGTATCTAAAATCCAATGATAACATCAGTTTCATCAGGCACAATAAATAAGTTGCCATTTGCCGGCTAACATTTATATGCCACTACAGAATAAATAATTCCACTTAAGTCTATGAGAAAGTTTGCTCAAAAGATATAAATGTTAGCCGGCTAACGCATGTATCTAAAGTCCAATGAAAAAATCAGTTTCATCGTGCACAATAAATAAGATGCCGTTAGCCGGCTAACATCTATATGCCACTACAGACTCAATAATTCCACTATGAGAAAGTTTTCTCAAAAGGTATAAATGTTAGCCGGCTAACGCATGTATCTAAAATCCAATGGTAAAATCAGTTTCATCGCGCACAATAAATAAGTTGCTGTTAGCCGGCTAACATTTATATGCCACTTCAGACTGAATAATTCCACTAAAGTCTATGTGAAAGTTTGCTCAAAAGGTATAAATGTTAGCCGGCTAACGCATGTATCTAAAGTCCAATGATAATATTTTAACACTTTCATTGCTCACAATAAATAAGTTGCTGTTAGCCGGCTAACATTTATATGCAATTACAGACTAAATAATTGCACTAGGAGAAAGTTTCCTCAAAAGGTATAAATGTTAGCCGGCTAACGCCTGTTTCTAAATTCCAATGATAAAATCAGTTCCATCGCGCACAATAAATAAGATGCTGTTAGCCGGCTAACATTTATATGCCACTTCAGACTAAATAATTCCAATAAAGTCTAAAAGAAAGTTTCTCCAAAGGTTTATAAATGTTAGCTGGCTAACGCATGTATCTAAAATCTAATGATGATAACACTTTCATCGCACACAACTAATAAGATGTGGTTAGCTGGCTAACATTTATATGCCACCACAGACTAAATAATTCCACTACGAGAAAGTTTTCACAAAAGGTATAAATGTTAGCCGGCTAACGTATGTATCTTAAATCCAATGATAAAAAAGTTTCATCCGGCACAGTAAATAAGATGCCGTTAGCCGGCTAACATTTATATGCCACTACAGACTAAAATAATTGCACTATGAGCAAGTTTCCTCAAAAGGTATCAATGTAAGCACACAAATAAATAAGATGCTGTTCGCCGGCTAAAATTTATATGCCAATCCATTCAACTAGGAGAAAGTTTTCTGAAAAGATATAAATGTTAGCCTGCTAACCCCTGTGTCTAAAGTCCAATGATAATAACACTTTCATCTCTCACAACAAATAAGATGCCCCCGGGGCAGGGGCATTTTTGACCCCAGGGAGATAATTTGAACACTCTTGATAGTGGATCAGTACTCCAGTAGATGATGCTTTGTGTCAAAAAGCTAAGCTCAGGGTTCTGTGGTTTCAGACAAAAGGATTTTTTAAGTTTTAATGGAAAAAAATCTATTTTTAGCTACTGTGACCAAGATATGCAACGGACCAGAATCATTTGAACCAGGGGTGGGGTCATTTTTTACCCCAGGGACAAAATTTGAACAATCTTGATAGAGGACCTGCAGATGGTGCTTTGTGTCAAATAGCTAAACTCAGGGTATTGTGGTTTCAGACAAGAAGATTTCTGTAGTTTTAACTGAAAAAAATAATATTTTAAGCTCCTGTGACCTAGATATGCAATGGAACGGAACCATTAGAAAAATATTGGTAAAGTTCATCTAGTAGTGTCACCATCCAAAATATTTAAGCTCTGACCATATTAGTTTCAGAGAAGACTAGGTTTGAAGATTTCCCTATATAACTCTTTGTAAATGTGTGACCCCCGGGGCGGGGTCATTTTTCACCCCAGGGACATAATTTGAAAAATCTTAATAGAGGACCTGTAGATGATGCTTTTGAGCAAAATATTTAAGCTCAGGGTACTGTGGTTTCAGACAGGAAGATTTTAAGTTTTTATTGAAACGATCTATTTTTAGCTCCTGTGACCTAGATATGCAACGGATCAGATCTATTTGTACAACTTTCAAAGAGGACCATATACGGATCATTCTTGCCAAGTTTGATTAAAATCCATCTAGTAGTTTAGGAAAAGATGTTGTTTTAAAGAAATTGTTTATGACAGATGACGCACTGACAGACGACAGACACAGCACGATTAAAATAGCTCATCTTGGCACTTTGTGTCAGGTGAGCTAAAAGCAATGCCCTGACTAAGTTGTGCGGGAGGCATAAACATTCCACAGCTTTTAGCAAACATTTTAAAAAGTACTACTGTAACAGTAAAAAATCTCTATTACAACCACTACATCATGTTAATAGCTAGATGTTTACGACAGGTGACTGCTGAAAGCAAGGTGACAGTAAAACAGGAAGCTCATTTCGGAGTTTTCTGTTTTTCTGTCACCTTATTTAAACTGTGATCTGTCTTTGATACATGTACAATATTTTATATACATTGTACAATCAAACACTAGCCGTCTAAGTCTTCTTTATAGTGGTCATAATTGAGTGGTTTTATTGTAAATATATCACAGAAGTTGAATGTTATCCAGTCAAATTATATATGCCATGGTTCAGTAAAGAAAATCGTGGGCCGTCGATGGCCATCAATTGTGAGTTGGCTATCCTGAGTCTCAAATACCTTGCACACTGCACACGGTGCACAAACTAAGTCCCAACAGTGACAGCTAAACTCACTACTGGGTTTACAGTCAATCATGCTACATCCATAATTCTAAGAGCTGACAGTCTTTAAATGTTTGACAGCTAAAACTTTTCACCACAACAATGAAAACATCACAGTTGATGAAACTTAACTCCCAGCTCTTGATTCCACGTCACATCCTTGATGCTCGCCCAAATGACAGTGTGGTCCTCTAGAGTGTCTTCAACACCTGAAAACAACAACACAAAATAAAAGCTGGTTCTTTCAAGTATATATACTCAAACGCTATCGGATAAGTCATATTTTTTCAATCAATATGCCATGAACGGCTTGAAATAGGCATGCACACTTTCTTTTGGGTTTGAGTAAAGAAAGCCAGACAAACATTCTGACAATTGGTTATGTCAGATTTTAAGCATCTTGAGTGTTATCAATGATTTCTAAGATTTGACCTATTAACTTACTTTTAAATTCCACAAGCCCAATATTTGAATTGTCCAATATATCATGTAGGAATGTTTTGACAAGGTTTCATCAAGATCTGACAGAAAAGGCTGCCTCTAGGGTATTAAATTAAAAAAAAATCAAGAGTTGTCAGAGAGACAACAAAGCTTACCATCGGCACATTTAGAATTCAAAAGCATACTCTGAGGTCAAGGTTACAGAGGTCAACCTTTTTGCCTACATGGAAAGGTCTTGTCCATATGCACACAAAAACCATGTACATGTATTAAAGTAATACGTACCTCAAGAGTGAAGAGACATAGGAATTATAAGCATATTTCAAAACCTAAATGCAGATTTTGATACCTAAACACTGGCCCTAAGTTCAAGGTCACTAGGCTGACTTTTTTTTGCATGCATGGAAACACTGGGTTCATATACTAGGGACATGCATGCTAAATATGAAAGAAATATCTCGATGAACTAGGAGTGATAGGCATTTTAAAAAGCCTAATTTAGTAAAGCAGATTTTGAAACCTAAACGCTGGCCATAACTTCATGGTCAAGGTACTGATGATAGGAACAAAAAATTTGCATTGTCCATATACAATGTATATACAAACATACCGACTATGAATGGAATATCTCAATGGACATACATGTAGTAGATATAGGCATTTTTCAAAACCTAAGCGGACCTTACTTCAAGGTCAAGGTCACTGGGGTAAAACAATAAGTGCATGAAAAGGTCTTATCTATATACATATGTATGTGTACCAAATATGAAAGCAATATCTCAAGGGACATAGGAATGGAGATTTTGAAATCTTAACGAAGGCCTTCAGGTCAAGGTCACAGGGGTAAAAATTTTGATTGCATGGAAATTAAAGTCTCGTCTATATTCATATGCATACCCAAATATGAAAGAAATATCTCAAGAGACATATGAGTTATAAGCATGTTTGGAAACCTGATAATAAATTAAACCTAGACACTAATTAGTTCAACCGATCAAACTTTTTGTGCACATGTTAAGGTATTGTCCATATACAATTATACATACCAAATATGAATGCAATAGCTGAAGGTACATTATGTAGCCGGGTTGAGTTTATGATTAAATGGTGAGAGATTTGTGTAAGTGCTTTTACAGCCGGCCCGGTAGGCCCTGGCTCAGTCGGTAGAGCACATGCCAAGTAAGGAAGGGGTCTCGGGTTTGAGTCCCGGTCTGGCTGCATATTTCTCTCACCATGTTACATTTGGTGCCCAACGTAAATAAGTTAAAATAACCCATAGGATACATGACGTAATATGTAACTCAAAAAGTGTACAAATATAATATAAAAGAAAATCAAGGAATGTTATTTAAGAAAGAATTCAGGACAAATTCTTGTTTAGAGGGTGTGTGTGTGTAGCCGGGTTGAGTTTATGATTAAATGATTAGATTTGTGTAAGCGGCCCGGTGGCTCAGCACTTGCCTAGTAAGCAAGGGGTCCCGGGTTCCTGAGTCCCAGTCTGGCTGCATATTTTTCTCACCATGTTACAATAATGAATATTATGACATAATTTATGAGTAATAATCCATTTTTCGAAACCTAACACAGATTTCGAAACCTAAACGTTAGCCCCAAGTTCAAATTAAGGTCACAGGGGTCAAACGTTTTCTGTGCATGGGAAAGTTTTATCCATATACACATGCATGGACTACCTGGAGGGACATAGGAGTTACATATAACATAGGAGCTCTAAATTTCTAAATGTGTGGTGCATTAGTAAGATATATTTAGGTGGAAATTGGTATATAAGTTGTGAACACTTTCTCTAAATTTGCTATGATGAACAAAAATGGGAACTGGAGCAGCAACAACAATTTTTACACCGACAACTGGGTAACAACATAATTTTCCAGGACACTCGACTGGCGAGCTAAAAAGGGGAATAGTTCAAAAATGAAAACAACTTGACACAATAGAGTAATGAACCTTGTAACTGTGCATGTCACTTTCTCTAACCATACAGCTTCCATATGTGAGCCAAATGAAAACATTTCCAGAACAGCCACTGACTTTCTATACTATTTGCAATAGTGCCAAAAAGACAACTTTGTTGCTGATAAAAGTCAAATTCCCGACAATGTAGTATTCCTACAGACTTACCACTCAGGGCAATGTCATCCTCTGAACGTCTGCTTGTCTGCACTCTGTCATCATCACTGGGCAAGTCTCATACTATTTTAATAAACAAAAAATAAAAATTAGCAACTATTTTATGATAATAAACTAGGAATGTGCAATAAAACCGGTTTTCCAATATATTGCAATACATTCTGAAAACAATAAAAACCAGGTACGGCGGGTTGAAAAACCGTGTTTTTTCCCGCTCTGATAAATTTATTAAATTCTCTTTGTTTCACAACTTAAAATATTCACAATTTTGTTTTGTTTGATCTAAATAAGCCACTTGCAGGGAAGGGGAATTTCTCCCTTGTTGTTTTTAGCACAGGGCATGGTATATTACCAATGAGTCACTGCCTAATCAATGTGTATACCACATTTAATATCTTTTAGTTTATAAACAAGTACAATCATCAAGCGTGACATGTATATGCCCCCAAAATTTGGCGAAATTCTTTTACAGACAATGTAATGGAGGTGTAACATGATGAACTCGCAAACCAAGTTTTGTATCAGTAGCTGATAAGGTTAAGGAGATTTGCTCCGGAAAAGCTTTTTGTTAAATCGAGGTCAAAGGTCAAGGTCAAAGGGACATCAAAATGGTACACGACACTCTGCCATTTCAAGATGTACTCACATACCAAATTTGAAGTTCCTAGCTGGTAAGGTATAAGTGATATGCTCCGGACAAGCTTTTTGTTAAATCGAGGTCAAGGTCACAGTGACCTGAAAGTGGTACGCGACACTCCGCCATCCCAAGATGTACTCACACTCCAAATTTGGAATCCCTAGCTGGTAAGGTACAGGATATTTGCTCCGGACAAGCTTTTTGTTAAATCGAGGTTAAAGGTCAAGGTCACAGTGACATGAAAGTGGTACACGACACTCTGCCATTTCAAGATGTACTCACATACCAAATTTGAAGTTCCTAGCTGGTAAGGTATAGGAGATATGCTCTGGACAAACTTTTTGTTAAATCGAGGTCAAAGGTCAAGGTGACCTGAAAGTGGTAAGCGACACTCCGCCATCCCAAGATCAGGGTTCGAATTTAAGCTCGCATACTCGCAAAATGCGAGTGGAATTTGTAAATTGCGAGTGATTTTTCAACAAACTCGCAAAAAAATGCGAGTACGGTTAAACACAGTATAGCGTCTGTAAGGCTATGCTCGGTTTATTCCGTAGCATTTCGAGGGGCGGAAATGGACGGGAAGACAAGCGAATACTTTTCGTAAGCCAATCATAGCTTCTCGGGCAGTAAGTTCAACCTCTTTTTTGTCTGTAAGAATGACGTAATGACGGACTTTCCCAATTCTCATTGGCTAATGAAACGCGCACTTTGCTACTTCGGAGTTCCGATGTGAAAACAATTCTTATCACAAAGTCTGAGACTCAACAACCGAAACCGTTCTCCAAAGACGAGGCCATTTAAAAGACTTGCACGAGTACAAGTATACTTCCAATTATACTGTGACATACTTTTTATTAACCACAGCCCTGAAATACACGACCAGTGAAAAAACGTTTGTATCGTAGACGGATTGGCAATCTAAACCTGACCTAATTTTCGAGTAATGAAATCGTGTGCGGTCTGCCTAGTGCATACAGCATGCATTCTCCCCAATATATTACAAAATGTAAGAAAAATACTCCTTTGGTATGTAGATCTACACATAGATATGAAAATCAAGATCTTATCCCTTGTCAGCTTTAACCACAAATGTACAACTATGAAATACACGAAGTGTAGGTAGATCGTATTTGATTACTACACGTCTGTGTCGGGTTAAAAGTTAAAACATAATATGTTCAGAATGACAGTTTAACTTTCGCGAGTAGTTTTTGCATTTTGCGAGTAAGTTCAAAAGTCACTCGCAAAAAAATGCAAGTGTAATTTTTAGCTAATTTCTAACCCTGAAGATGTACTCACACACCAAATTTGGAATCCCTAGCTGGTAAGGTATAGGAGATATGCTCCAGACAAGCTTTTGTACACACACCCACCCACACATATGAGGGTGTTGCAGTATGAACAGATAGATAGATAGATAGACATGCACGGTGCGATTACTATATACGCCCAAAGCCTAGCTTTGGGAGCATAAAAATGAGAATAGTTAATATATCGAAATGAAAAACGTATATTTTCTAAGAAATATATACCAAATACTGACAGTGTGGGTCATTTAAGAAAATAATTCATTATTCTTCATTGCAAAAATTGTGATTTATCAGATTAGAACGTCTGATACTGTCGACTGGCACCTTTATATCACTTACGTTACCATATCCTGTCAGTTATCATCATGGCGGACAATTTGGTTATAATTGAAAATCAAGAAAAGAAAGTCTGCTTTCTGGAAGCATTTCAGAATTTAAAAAAAAACACATTTATAGGGTAACCCAAAATGCCAAAAACACTGTATTTTCGCTAAAACACTACCAAAATGCCCAAAACACCATAGAAAAAAGGTTTTAAGTTAACTTACACAAGTGAAAGCATATTTAAAGGCATGCATATCAATTTATAAGTCTATTATAAATTGATAATCACTATTCCTACTAAAAAAGATGCTTTTATTGCCCAAAAATTGGCGATAATATGAAAAATGCTGATCCGACACGATCTACGCAAACACCCACTAAAACACCATTTCAAATAGATTTGTTGTACTTATATGATCGTATTTAAAAGCATAAATATTGATTAATAACTCTTATTTTGAACTAATTATCAACACCTTTGTTCAAACAGTTGCTTTTGATGGCTAGCAATCGTCTACAATTTAAAAAATGCTGACCTGCCTTAACCTACGAAAACACTCTTAAAACACCATTTGAAATAAGTATGTTGTACTAATATCATAATTAAAAGCATAAATTATTGATGAATAAGTATACGCAATTAAAAAATATATAGCAGATCATAGCTTTTATTGGCTTAAAATCGGCAACAAATTTAAATATGCCGATCCATGGTAACCTACGAAATCACTCAAAGCACCTATTTAAATAGTGTACACAAAACATACTTCTTTCTATGGTGTTTTCGTATGATATAACAGACCAACATTTTTCACACCGTCGCTGATTTTGGTCAATAAAAAGCTTTTTTTATCGGAAAAGGGGCATTATTAATTCATTATAAACTAATAAATTTTAATTGAAATATAGGCTTTTAAATACGTTATCAGTACCGGTTTTATAATGTTTTTGCAAAAACACAGTGTTTTCGGCATTTCGGGTCACCGCATTCATATTCAAAATCATTAAAAACAAGAGCGTGTCCCAGTTACACGAATGCCCCCGATGATACAGGGAGGGGAATCCAGACTATCAAACGTAAAAGTTAGAGAGCTGAAACTGTAGTGGAGCGCCATTTTGAGGACTTCAAGGGCCATTACTCCTAAGGGCCTAGCATAAATTGGTGCCGCTGGTTATCCAAATTGGTCTCCATTTTATGTCAACAAACATTTTCAGAAAGTTTGGTGATGATCAGATGAAAAGCAATGTGTTTGTGAAACACAAATGCCCCCAGCCAGAATCATGTTCTGTTATATAATGCTTATTTGCAAAAGTAGGTCAATTTTCCGGATTATACCTTTAACCCAGGGCTGCCATAAGTTGAAATAAAAAATGATAAGATTTACAAATTTGAATTTTTCAAGTGCAATTTTACAAATCATACCTTTTCCCCATCGCCTGTTTCTATTTTTGCTGACACATGGCTGCTTAAAGCAGGCTGAAAGTAAAGCAGAATGAGCCTTAAGGCGCATTTTGCTTTACTTTCAGCCTGCTTTATTTTAAGCTATGGTGTACTAGAAAAAAATCAGAAGATTAAGGAAACATCTGGAGCTATGGCAGCCCTGTTAACCCATAGTATGTTTCTAGTTTTTAAGACATGTGATGCTTAAAGCAGGTTGAAAGTTAAACAGAATGTGCATGAGGCGCATTCTGCTTTATTTTCAGCCTGTTTAATTAAGCTTCCATTTGTTGGAATAAAAATCCGAAGATTTAGAAAAAAAATCCCGAGGACCAGGGAAATGGACTGGCTGCGTGGCTTAGTGGTAGAGCGTCCGCTTGCAGTGCAGGAGGTTGTGGGTTCAATACCCGGCCGGGTCAAACCAAAGACTTAACAATTGGTAGTAATGGCTTCCCTCCTTGGCGCTCAGGATTTCGGGTTAGCATTACGACTGGTTCGTCGGTGTCAGGATAAAGTGACCGGCCGGGTACAGTCCCATTGGTGCACCTAAAAAGTGCCCCTGCTCGTAATACCCGAAAGGGGCGTGTAGCAGTATATAGAGAAAGAAAGAAAATGGAAGCCCTGCACTAAGCCACGCAGCCAGTATATTGTTTCGAATCGCATTTGAATCTGATAAGGAGTCAAACAAGTTTACACTTTTATCAATATTTTCTCTGTCAAAACTTCAAAAATTGAACCAATAATAGATTCAGTTAATGAAGACAATATCTATACAAATTAACAATATCGGAATGATTTGACCCGGCATATTATTGGGCCGATTTCACCCTGTCCGATTTAGTTTTGGGACGATTAATATTGGACTCGGATTCTGAATCTGAAAATTCCGAGATTTGGCGTATCCTACTTTTCACCAAACCGTTTATGTGGAAAGATCTATTCCCATCGCTGCCCTGATACCAAGTTAAAAAGTTGAATGAAAATACGGCGAGTTTATCGCTTAATGGCGTCGAAACTGGTGATAAACAAACTAAAAATCGCAATACGAATTCAATTCTATTTACCTGCAAAAATGGAGAGTTTCCTCCAAAGTTCTCATGGCTAACATCTCTTCCTTGCCTCTCCGTATACAAACAGGTGCGATTTACGCAGAACTTATTTAAGAATCGACCATTTCATGCTGAGGCTACTGGGTGAGATGCTGAGGTGAACGCGCCATAGTAGTTTAAAATCTTCTGGTTCCCCGTTCAGCACTGACTCGCGAAAGCAGCTGGGCTACAGCGCGAAATGTTTTGGTTCCCGTTTTCATATTCGCAGGAATACAAATCCGGAAGCCAGATAGAAAAATCCATTTCCGGATTCGCAGCTCGCAAAATTCAAAAAGTGACAAAATAAAGATCTATAACGGACATATTGTTACAGAAAAGATTCAAAACAACATGCGAGATGATGCGACAAGAGCAAACCTCATCAGATCAGTTCACTGGTCTTTCTTTGGTAAGTAATATAACACATCCGATGTATTGTACTATAAGATCAGATTTAATGTTTGGTTTCCCCTCCAAAAATACAGTTTACGCAACGTCTGTTTATTTTTTTGAAGAACAAAAAAACCTACCAATATAAATGATATTGGATCCTGACTTATGGTCTGTATCACACACTTAAAATTTTAAATCGATCCATAATGATAATCTTCAGGGGAGTATCTACTCTGTGCAAAAATGTTTATCATTGTAATATTCGATTACGATTGTAAAGCAGTATAAAGTTGAAGTGTCAGGGGTTATGGTCAAAGCGATAAAAAGCGAACCGAGTCAAAACGTACCATTTTGGGTCAAAGCGTACCAAATAATGGATTTATATTGGGGAAAATTTCCATATCTTATTAGTTGATAATTGATTGATTTCACACATTATTTAACTGTAAATATCACAAGTCATTTATTTTACATACGCCTGGATGTTTCTTACCAGACGCAACATATTAATCCTTTGAAAATTGAGTAATTAGGAACAAATTTGCCATTGTGGTAGATGATCCACGGTTTTATACAAGACGGAATCGCAACTCAGCGAAGTTTGATAGACAAGCGTCTGGGCTCTCGGGGCGGTTGAATTTTGCGAGATCATGTGTCATGTGACAACATCTTCACTTTTTTGCCTCGTTGTCTGCCATTTTTGGATGGGAAATTTACAGAGTCGCGTGTATTTATTGACATTTTATTGGATTTAAACGAGTTGGTAAACATTCCTATCAAATCACGGGAATATATAGGAATGCTTACAGACATTAATTATATTGACTACCGTTAGACATTAATCAAGTCTCCCGAAATCTCGTTTGCGCCGCACGAGATTTGGGATATAGTGCGAGGTTTCGATTCCGTGAGTGTATTATTCCGTGGATGATCAGTTAGACTCAAAGTTAACTTTTCGAAATATTAAATACTAGTGTCAACAATTATGTCAATCCCGACCAGACGTCGCCGTAAATTGATTCTGATCAGGAAGGTATATTGTGCACCCATGCACCACATTATCTTTGAAATATAAATATTAGTGTCAGCAATTGTGTGGATCCTGATCATACGCCACCGTACGAAGACCCCTTAATTTTGCATCCTTGCATAAGATAGTCTTTATTTTACACAGCTTCTGATCAGGATCCCAACTGTTCAAAAAGTAATCTAAATATATAATATTTATAATGCAGTTAAGCAAATTTTGTATGTTCTAAAACTAAGTGTCAATCATTGTGAATCCTGAGCAGATGCCGCTTTAAACGGCTTCTGATCAGGATCTAAATTTTCTAAAATGCTTGAAAGTAAATCTTTCATCCCTGAAAAGGTAGTGGTTACGCGGCTGTTGATCAGGATCCAAACTACTTGAAAACGAAAGTCTTCTGTTCTAAATCTAAAACAAATAGAATAAATGTCAACCATTGTGGATCCTGATTAGACGCCGCTTTAAACCGCTTCTGGTAAGGATCCACAATGCTTGAAAAGAAATCTTGCATCCGTGAAAAGGTGGTTCACTGGTTTTTAGCGGCTTTAAAGATTTGATCAGGATGATCCATGGTGGATCCAAAATTTGAAAAAGGTTTGAGTCGTCTGCTTATAAATATAAATTTTATTTTAACCAGTTTGGGATTAACAGTGATTATAGGTGAGATGAATGTAAATAACACTGTACATGTAACAGGGAAATCTCTAGTAAGGTAAGTAGATAATTTACATAAAATATTGGACAGCTTAAGCATTTATATGATCAGCATCCAAACAATTTCTAGCTACTTAAAGACATTTCCTGACGAACTTTCAGTCATAACGCCTTGCCAGACAATTTCCTTGCAAAAGGCATGGGTTTGTGCACATGCGGGTAGCAAAGAGTCATTGAAGCATCTCATGTGAGACCTGATCTATATATTTGATAGTTTGGTTAGAAATAATCATTGAAAAGCCTCTAGAGCATGAGTTTATCTGGGCCTCACCAGGTAAACTGAGATTGGTATACCCGCTGGCAGCTTATGTTGCATGCTTTTTCACGTATCCGATCGAGAACAAATGGGGAGGGGGGGACATTGACCCCATCAATGGACTGAGGAAATATCTTTAATAACATATTTGTGAAGGTAAATCATGTTTTTACAGTGTTTATAGGTGTGAAATAAATGTTTTACGGGAAAATCTTTAGGGAAAGTAGACGTAAACTATTGGTTAGTATGCATATAATTATGATCAGGGTCGATGAACTACTTAAAAAGCATATTTATACATGTGAATCGTGTTTTTACACTGATTATCAGTGTGTAACGGATAAATTGCCACCAATAATCACTTAAAACGTATTGAAAATTTTTATATACAATGGTACGCTTCCACTAAAAATGGTACACTTATGCAATAGTTTTAACCATGGTACGCTTTGACCATAACCCCTCATTTACAGTCTCAGGGAGGGCCAAAATCCAGACCTGTATAAGCAGGACCCGGGCCGGTGTGTGGAAAAAATGCCATAGGAAAAAATGCCAGAGGTAAAAATGCCATAAGAAAACAGAAAATATGCCATAGGTAAAAATGCCATAGGTTTGTAAATAAAATATGAAATTTATTGTATTATAATATTTTTTATCAAGTTATAAGAACTTCTGAAGCAACATATTGATATTTTATTTTGATAATTGAGTGAAACTTTAAAAAAAAAGTTTGATAAAAGAACATAAAAATGGAACTAATTGGTATTAAGTGTATGCATCATCCATTTGAAAAAGACATGCTCATAGTAGACTGTCAGTGTCGGATCAGGATCCAAACTGTTTGGCACGAATACGTGTTTTTTATCATTTCAAAAATCAGTTAGCTATTTAGAATAAAATTGGACAGAGAGCAGGAGTTTTATTTTCAAACAGTTTGGATTCAGATCAGATCCTTGAGAGAGTCAGAAAGAAAGAGAGGGAGTCTTGAGAGAAACATACATTAGAGTTGTTTTAGCAAACAGTTTGGATTCAGATCAGATCCTTGGGAGAGACAGAAAGAAAGAGAGGGATCCTTGAGAGGAACATACATTAGAGTTGTTTTAGCAAACAGTTTGGATTCAGATCAGATCCTTGTGAGAGACAGAAAGAGAGAGAGGGAGTCTTGAGAGAAACATGCATAAGAGTTATATTTGCAAACAGTATGGATCCAGATCACACTCTATTCTACACGGAGATGTCTATCCTATCTACCATTGCTTTGCTATACAACTGGAATAACATTTGCAAACAGTGTATTCAGATAAGAAAACAAATAAATTGGCATCTGACCTGTATTTAGACTGTTTCAGAAAAGCAGTCAGGTTCTGCACAGTTTGTTATTTTGCAATATAGTGTTAACATCAACCCTAAACTATCAAAAAATGGACTAGTCTTAATTAGATATTTGAACTGTCCATTACGAGTTTCATGGTTGAATGAGTTATGTGTCAAGTGTCATAATGAAGTGGGGATTAACACCTGCAGTCTGGTATAATCTAATACCATAACTTGCTGGCTGGCTTTGTGACATGATCAAAAAACGTGTTTTATAGTTTGGATCATGATCATGATCTGACATTGATAGTAAAGCATGAATTCATATTAAAATATTATATACTCTACAATATAATTTAACCAAATATATGTGTTATAAAAAAATTCTAGGCACTCTCTTCTAAATATAAATATTACTTTCAATAAATAAATCTACCCATTTTGTGTTAAATCTACAAGACCACTTCATTAGTACCCTCAATATGTTGTTTGATAAGTACTTATAACCTTATAAATCATATTAAAATACATAATTATTAAAAAAAAATATATGGACCTATGGCATTTTTTCCTCTGGCATTTTTACTTATGGCATATTTTCCGTTTTCTAATGGCATATTTACCTCTGGCATTTTTTCCTACAATCCCCAGGCCAACTCGGCCAATTTCAGGGCTAATTTGTTAAAACGCCATTCTTTTATTCACTTTGAAAGTCCTTTGAAGAGAAAAGTTCCCAATTTTTCTTCATGAATGTATGCAAAATAAGAAATTTATGCTAAATAATATCTTTCACTGTTCGAAAAAAAGAAAATAACTCCCCTTTATACTGTCTAGTGTCATAAATATGTACCATGATAAGAAATATATATATAATTTATATATTCTTTATTCTAGCAGATGTTAGCTTACAGCATTTAGAAAGCAAAGCACATTCTGCTTTAAATTACTTCCAACCTGCTTTAACCCATTACCCCTTTTTACGCCTTTTATTTATTCCTCCAATGAAGTAAATAGTTACAATTTATACAGTTAAGAATATGTATTTTAAGAAATATGTTCTATATCCTAGCAGGTGGTAGCATAAAGCAGGCTGAAAGTAAAGCAGAATTTGCCTCGAGGCACATTTTGTTTTACCTTCAACCTGCTTTGAGGCTTAAGTAATCAACTATCTTTAATACTAAAAACAGGCTATGGGGTAAAGAGTTAAGTTGGCATGCACCTGTGTTCAAAACTAGAAACAGGCTAGTGGGTAAAGGGTAACTCTTCTGCAAACTTGGTATTCATATAACTTATAAGACACTATCTTATCTCTACAACAATTACACAATTAGTCACCCTAGCTTTGCTGCTCTAGGTCATGGTGCAGCTGGGTAATATTATGTAATAACTGTATCTGGTATGTGGGGTCACCCATCCAGAATAAACAGGTCAATTGACACCTGCAGAGAAAACATAGGCCTTATATCTTATCTGGAGCTCTGAATGGATCCAAGTCAAAACAGTAATTTGGCACCTGATCTGAATCTACACTGTTTGCAACTGTTAGTCACAGCACCAAACATATGATAACAGCAGCTTGATTGACAACATAAAAATTCTTCACACAACTGAACATCATTAATAAACTCATTTGCAATCACTATTAAACACCCAGTAACTCGGGATCTGATCAGAATTTACAGGGTTTGCAAATGTTATTACAGCACATAACACTACCAGACACATTTTAACAACAGCATAATCACAACATGTAAACCCTTAAAGTCAACATTTTATATTTACAGTTCAGTGTGGATCCAGATCAAACACCAAGTTACTTAGGGGCTTAAATAATTTAAAAAAAGGAAGGTTTTTTATTCAGGCAAAAACTATTTGATATGGAGATATTGTGATTCATACTTCACATTATTGACAAGTTTTACTTGTCGGTTACAAACAATGTACCTCTGGACTGGAGTGTACACTTGTCCTCTTGAACCTAATCAGAGGGGTCCTTAAGTGTCTGCACTGTTTTGCCTCTGATCAGGATCAGGACTGTTTGTACCATGATAAATTGTTTAAATCATATAATTATGTAAAATGTGCTTTGATATGACTAAAAAATGACTTAATCAGTTCTAGTTTTAATCAAAAACTGAACTTATCCATTTTGAGCTTCAGGGCTGAATAACTCGATCAGGACACAGTGGCTTAATTAACCCTTTCCCCTATATATAGATGCGCCTTTTTAGCACATTCAGTTTATTCCTCCAGCAAAGAAAATAGTTCTAAATTAGAATTTTGTTCAGTCATAAACATTTAGTATCCGAGTAACTGTAAGGAAATTATTTTCTATATCCTAGCAAGTACTAGCTTTAAAAGCAGACTGAAAGTAAAGCTGAACGTGCCTAAAGGCGCATTAAGTCCTTTAGTTTAAGTGGTCACCTGTCTTCAAAACTAGAAACAGGCTATGGGGTAAAGGGTTAAACGATTATACATGATAATATTCAAATTGGATTTAGAATATCAGCCAAAAGATGTTCCTTATGATCCTGATTTGCAATTTATACTTCAAGCATGTCACTTCAAACTTCACAAATGAATGTTATTACCACAAATCAACCCTGTTGACAAGTTAACTTGTCTGTTACAAACAGTACGCCTGTGGAGAGTATGCTTGTCTTATGCAAAAAGTGTAGAGTGTACACCAAGATCAGAGGGGTGTTATAGAACAGTCATACTTCAGACCAATTAGAAAATGAATACAGTGGAACCCCTCTAAACCGGATTAGATAAAAAGTGTGGCAGCTAGAGTGTAAACACCCTTAAATATGGCATTTTCAGCAATTCAAAGGTAGATTACTCTTGACCTATTATTCTGATTTCAACCATTATCAAATTCATCCAAACTTGTTTGGTCATATACAATCTGAGCAAATTTGAGATAGATTGGATAAAAGTTGTGGCCTCTAGAGTGTAAACACTGTTAATAAATATGACATTTTCAGCAAATCAAAGGTAGATAACTCTTGATCTATTAGTCCGACTTCAACAGTAATTAAACTTATTCCAGCTCTTGTGGTAATATACAATCTGGGCAAGTTTGAGAAAGATTGGATAAATATTGTGGCCTCTAGAGTGTAAACACTAAAATTGTTGACGATGCACGCCGGACATTCAAGGATTGCAAAAGCTCACAATGAGCTAGCTCAGGTGAGCTAAAAAACATGAACAGGATACAAATCAGTAGTACTATTATAAGAGATTGACATTTTCGTGAAAATTATTCGTATTCGTTTTTGTGATATATTCGCTACATGGTGTATTCAGTACAGCCCTACTAATAACTTATTTTTCAGCCCTATTTTGGTTTCAAGTGCTCTGGATCTATGCAGTTGATGCATTTATTTTACACATAGTTAGAATAAGATACAAGTATTGATAATTACAACCCCGGTCTTTCCAACAACAGCAAAAGGGGAGGGGGGGTATACTAGAAATACACCGTCCCTCTGTAGACAGAATTTGAACTCTTGTTGTAGTCGCTTAACACAGCAATCTTGTTCAAAATGATCTTTGCAATTTGTTTATGTTCCAGGGTACAAGGATAAGGCAGAAAGTGAAGGATGCAATCATGAATGTCTCCAGACTGTCGATGTTCTGATAACAACCCAGCAAGGTAATGCTCATTGATATTAGAATGTAAAACACGACTGTACTCACATTTATCCTGATCAGACGCCAAGTTAGTAACATGAACTCTGATCGGGATCCTAACTCTAACTTGGTTTTTGAGAATGAAATATTTTGAAATACAACAAATAAGCACAAAGGTAAAAAAAAATTAAATGGGTGGGGTGCATGTTGTCTTGTCTAGGCTCCAACTTCATTGTGCATGGAAAACTCTTTATTTAATCTGGACAAAAGATAGGTCAAAATCGATTCTGGGTAATCTGGGATCAAAAAGTAGATCAAATCTTAGAAAAAGTTTGTAAACATTCTAGTAGACACAATTTGAGCCCAATCTTTATCAAACTTGGTCTGAATGATAATTTGGACAAAATCTAGATCTAGTTAAAATATGAATCATGTTGGGTCACTAGGTCAATTACGAAAAGCTTGTGAACACTTTTGTAGCACTGGCACCAGAGTCGTGGACTTATAATATATATCAGTAGAGGTATAGATAAAGTAAACACATACACATACACATAAAAAGTCCATGACTCTGGTGCCAGTGATCTATATCTAAAAGATTTTTCCCCACCGATTAGCAATGTCTATGTTATTGCATTGAAATTTAAATTTTTTTTTTTAAAAAAATCAAAATAAAAAAAAAATCTATATGGCTTGACTATTGGCATCTACCTGTCTGCTATCTATTATTATAAGACCATGGTGTGTAACCAATTCTACACCGTGTCACTTCAACCACACGAATTACCTACTAAAATGCATTCAATTGAAACCAAATATTTTGCAGTCCATAGATAAGATATTTTTCTATCCAAAATACATTTCTTCGATGGTTGATTTGAATACGCAACTACAAAAATCAAGATTGAAGCCGGTATTTTACCAAACAGGGATTTCCTCCACCCCCTAGCTTCCGGTTGACCTCGGGTCAAGTTAAAGCGTTTGTAAGCGCAAATTTCATTGGCTGAATACTTCACGCGAGAGTATTCCCGTACAGTAGACAATACGTTATTCTTTCCCGCTTAAACGCAAACAAAACGCAAACGCATGTCACTAAAATGTATTGAATGACAGCTTTTTAATATTTTTTAGTATTAATTTTAATCTCAATGGCAAACAATTTGGAGCCTAGTCAGACGCCTGGTTACCTGGTGTCTGATCAGCCTCCAAATGGTTTGCAAATGAAATAATAGTATAAGTATAAACGCGTTTATTTGGAAAGAATAACGTTTTCTGTACTTGACGTCATTCGCGCGAGCGTCTTCCCGCGCTTCTGTCAAACTGAATAAACTACTGATTACAGCGTCACATTGTGCACAATTGTGCTGAACTTATATTAATGCAAGACTTTAATAACTGCATGATTAACAATTTCAACCAAAAATCACGAGAACGATATATATTTACACATCTTTACGGTATATACTTTCTTTTTTCAATCAGCCAATCAAATCATTCGTCGCAAACTTTACTTTCATTTCGTCTAAACCGGAAGCTAGGGGGTGGAGGAAATCCCTGTTTGGTAAAATACCGGCTTCAATCTTGATTCATGTAGTTACGTATTCAAATCAACCGTCGAAGAAGTGTATTTTGGATAGAAAAATATCTTATCTATGGATTGCAAAAGATTTGGTTTGGATTGAATGCGTTTTAGATAGTTATTCTTGTGGTTGAAGTGACACGGTGTAGAATTGGTTACATACCATGGTCTTATAATAGTAGAGCAGCAGACCGGTAGAAGCTCATCGTGATAGATCTATAAAAAAAAAAAAAAAAAATTTTTGTTTTTGTTTTTCCAATCCTATACGATAGACATTGCTAACGTTTGGGGGAACATCTTATAGATCAAGAATCTATATCTAATAGATCTTATAGTAAAAAATAGCAGACCGGTAGGTAGAGGCATATCTAGAGTCAACTCATATTTATTTTTTATTTTTTTATTTCCATTCCCATACAAAAGACGTTGCTAACAGAACGGAAAAAAGGTTCTACATCCAGAATCTAGTAGATAGAGACTATAGAGCGTACACATCAAGATTTCCGCCTTCATATATAGTATACATTACTTACCGGTAGATACAGTTCTAACCACTGACACCACATTCATAGACTTATTATGTCTCTGTGTGTATATATATTCTTCTCTGTATGTATAAGAAATAAAAATGCATCTAAATGTAAATACACACATATTATAAGTCCATGACTCTGGTGCCAGTGTTTTGTAGCCACAATTTTAGCCAAATCTTTACAAAACTTGTTCAGGATGACCACATTGGCAAAGTTTAAGTTTGGGTCTTGTGGGGTCAAAAGATAAGTCACTAAGTAAAATCTTAGAACAAAAACTTGAGAACATGTTAGTAGCCACATTTTTTAGCCCAAACTTTGTCAGAGTGACTATTCTGACAAGTTAAAGGTCAAGTTCGAATGTGTGTTATGTGGGTTCAAAAAGAATGTCTGACACTAGGCCAAATCTTAGAAAAGGATTGTGAACAATCTAGTATCCACAGTTTTTGCCCAATCTTGATCAAACTTTGTCAGCATGATTATATGGACAAATTGTAAGTCAAGTTTGAATATGGGTCATATGGGATCAAAAAGTAGGTCACTAGGTCGAATCTTAGAAAAATATGAACAATCTAGAATGATCATCTCAACTAATTGTAGGTCAACTTTGAATATGGGGTCAAAAGTAGGCAATAAGGTAAAATCTTAGAAAAAGACTATATTTGTTGTTATGTGCACTCACATCAAGAAGCTAAGTACAACATGGGGCATGTTCAATAAAGGTCAAGGACATTTAGAGGTCAAATAGGATTGTTTTAACATTGCCATAACTCTGAAACAACATATGATAGAGACTTCTGTTTGGCATTTGTACTTTATGCAAGAAGCTCTTGAGTGGGTTATGTCCAACAAAGTCATTTAGAGGTAAAATAGGGTGAATTTAATATCAAATTGGTTATAACTTTTTGACTGCATATTAATAGAGACTGTATATTTTGGATCTGTACAGGACTCAAAAAAGCCAAACCTTGAGCTCAGTACAACTAAGATCATGTCCCACAAAGGTCAAGGTAATTTAGAGTCTGAGTCCAAATAGGTTAACTTAAGCAATAAATCTGACCTAGTAGAGGTTTTTAGCTCACCTGAGCTAGCTCAGGGTGAGCTTTTGCAATCCTTGAATGTCCGTCGTGCGTCGTCAACAATTTTAGTGTTTACACTCTAGAAGCCACCATTGCCTTAAGAGTTCGGATGAGTTCGATTATGGTTGAAATTGGACTTATAGGTCATGAGTTATCTACCTTTGAACTGCTGAAAATGCCATATTTAACAGTGTTTACACTCTAGAGGCCACAGTATTTATCTAATCTTTCTAAAACTTGCCCAGATTGTATATGACCATAAGAGTTCGAAAGAGTTCGATTTTGGTTGAAATCAGACAAATAGATCAAGAGTTATCTACCTTTGAATTGCTGAAAATGCCATATTTAACGGTGTTTACACTCTAGAGGCCACAGTATTTATCCAATCTTTCTAAAACTTGCCCAGATTGTATATGACCATAAGAGTTCGGATGAGTACGATTTTGGTTGAAGTCGGACAGATAGATCAAGAGTTATCTAGCTTTGAATTGCTGAAAATGCCATATTTAACAGTGTTTACATTCTAGAGTTCACAATTTTTACCCAATCTATCTCAAATTTGCTCAGATTGTATATTACTATAAGAGTTCAGATGTATTTGATTATGGTTGAAATCAGACGTATAGGTCGAGAGTTATCTACCTTTGAATTGCTGAAAATGCCATATTTAACGATGTTTACACTCTAGAGGCCACACATTTTATCCAATCTTTCTCAAACTTACTCAGATTGTATATTACCATAAGACTTCGGATGAGTTCAATTATGGTTGTAAATGGATCAATAGGTCAAGAGTAATCTACCTTTGAATTGCTGAAAATGACATATTTAACAGTGTTTGCGCTCTAGAGGCCACAATATTTATCCAAGCTCTCTCAAACTTGCCCAGATTGTATATGACCATAAGAGTTCGAAAAGGGTAATTATGGTTGGAATCGGACAAATAGATCAAGAGATATCTACCTTTGAATTGCTGAAAATGCCATATTTTACAGCGTTTACACTCGTGCAACTACAGTTTTCAATGAATTTTGATTATACTTGTACACAAAGGATGTAGCTATACGTTCTCAAAGGAGTGCAATTATTGTTGAAAGGTAATCATTGTGGCAGTAGTTACCTGCCCTTGATATACTTTGAAATGCTAGAAAAAGGCTTCATTTCAGTATTGTTTAGGCTCTAGTTATCTGCCTTTGATGTACTCTACTATACTACAGTAGGTCGACAAACTTGAATGGATTTAGAATAAACAGGTGAAATTCAAAGGTAAAGCTATCAGGCTTCATTACAAATGGTGAGCGATATCAGGGCCTTCAGGCCCTCTTGTTTTTCCCAGGTGAGCGGTTAAGGGCCGCATACAGCATTTGTCTAAATTTAACCCATAGCCGGCTAGTCGCAAACAGTGTTTATCTAGATGAGAGGACTGTATGGCTGGTTGCTGAATGATCTCCCCGTTACTCTTGACATGACTTTATAATTGTTTCAATTACATGTAAACTTATAATGGTTAACAGTTTGAATGCATGAGTGTCTTACAAACATTCTTGTTTTACAGATGCAAGCAGTCAGTTCTTTCTAAAGAATCCAGGATGTCGTTTGTCAACTAAGGATTCTCAACTCACATGAAGAATATACTCATGGACTATCTGCAGAAAATGAAGTTGACATGCAGTAGACATGATGTTGTCTAACATAATGTCTGTCAGTGCTGGATCGATTCAAATCTTTTGATTCTTCATCAGATAAAGAATACACGGATGCATGTGAGCTGGCAAACTCAAATACAGACTTATGTTGGATTGTCATGAATTAGACTCTTCTTTTGAGGACAATACCGGTATATGGACCTGTCTATGGCTGAACGTGATTTGGAATCGATCAAGGCAAATTTTGATGACACTATCAGTGACCCGTCAATAGTTTAAGGTGACAATTTGTCTAACATCATGTCAGTGTCTATTTGTATTTAAGCTGCAGTTCCTCTTGACTTGTCAGAAGAAGAAGAGCCACAGTGTAGAAACATATAATGTATATGAGACGGCAAGCTCAAATACAGATGAGGAGGGATTCTTTAAGGACAGTATAGCTGACCTGTTTATGGTTAAAAGCGATTAGTAATTGAACCAGACAAGGTTTCCATGAGGAGAAAAACAGACATGTTTTTATGCCCCAAAATATGGGAGCCATTATAGTACTGTAATCGCACTCTCCGGCGTCTGTCTGTTCTATAAATCTGTCTGAGTATCTATCCTACATTGTGTCAGCTCTGTAATTCCTACATGCATGCATGGACTTTAAGCTCACCTGAGCTAGCTGCGCCTAGCTCAGGCTGATCTTTTGCAATCCTTGAATGTCCTTCGTGCATCGTCTGTCGTGTGTTGCAGCAATTTTAGTGTTTACACTCTAGAGGCCACAATATTTATCCAATCTTTCTCAAACTTGTTCAGATTGTATATGACCATACAAGTTTGGATGAGTTTGATTATGGTTGAAATCAAACTAATAGATCAATGAGGTATCTACCTTTGAATAGCTGAAATGCCTATTTAACAGTGTTTACACTCTAGAGGCCACAATATATATCCAATCTTTCTCAAACTTGTCAAGATTGTATATTACCCTTTATAAAAGAGCTCAGAAGAGTTTTATTATACATATAGTTAAATTCAGACCAATAAATCAAGAGTTATCTACCTTTGAATTACTGAAAATGCCATATGTAACTGTTTACACTCTAAAGGCCACAATTTTTATCCATTCTATCTCAAGCTTGCTCAGATTGTATATGAAAGGTCGAGAGTAATCTACCTTTGAATTGCTGAAAATGCCATATTTAAGGGTGTTTACACTCTAGAGACCACAATTTTTATCCAATCTTTCTCAAACTTGCTCAGATTGTAAATGACCATCAGAGGTCAGATGAGTTTGGCTAACATTTATACCTTTTGAGAAAACTTTCTCATAATGGTAAGAATAAGTCTGGAGTGGCATATAAATGTTAGCCATCTAACGGCATCTAATTTATTTTGAGC
Organism: Gari tellinella; assembly: GCA_922989275.2. Taxonomy (NCBI): domain Eukaryota; kingdom Metazoa; phylum Mollusca; class Bivalvia; order Cardiida; family Psammobiidae; genus Gari; species Gari tellinella. The sequence goes on along the minus strand of OV277856.1, from coordinate 96,323,753 downwards.
GATAAAAGTGTTATTATCATTGGACTTTATATACAGGCGTTAGTCAGCTAACATTTATACCTTTTGAGGAAACTCTCTCATAGACTCTGTAGTGGCATATTAATGTTAGCCGGCTAACGGCAACTTATTTATTGTGCCCGATGAAACTGATTTTGTCATTGGATTTTATATACATGCTTTAGCCGGCTAACAGTTATAAACCTTTTGAGAAACTTTTCTCATAGACTTTAGTGGAATTATTTAGTCTGTAGTGGCATATAAATGTTAGCCGGCTAACGGCATCTTATTTAGTGTGAACATTGAACAATGAAAGTGTTATTATCATTGGATTTTAGATACATGCGTTAGCCGGCTAACATTTATACCTTTTGAGAAAACTTTCTCATAGTGGAATTATTTATTCTGTAGTGGCATATAAATGTTAGCCGGCTAACGGCATCTTATTTATTGTGCACGATGAAACAGATTTTATCATTGGACTTTAAATACATGCGTTAGCCGGCTAACATTTATACCTTTTGAGCAAACTTTCTCATAGACTTAAGTGGAATTATTTATTCTGTAGTGGCATATAAATGTTAGCCGGCTAACGGCAACTTATTTATTGTGCCTGATGAAACTGATTTTATCATTGGATTTTAGATACATGTGTTAGCCGGCTAACATTTATAAACCTTTTGAGGACACTTTCTCATAGACTTTAGTGGAATTATTTAGTCTGTAGTGGCATATAAATGTTAGCCGGCTAACGGCATCTTATTTAGTGTGAACAATGAAAGTGTTATTATCATTGGACTTAAGATACATGCGTTAGCCGGCTAACATTTATACCTTTTGAGGAAACTTTCTCATAGACTTTAGTTGAATTATTTAGTCTGTAGTGGCATATAATTGTTAGCCGGCTAACAGCAACTTATTTATTGTGCGCGATGAAACTGATTTTATCATTGGACTTTACATACATGCGTTAGCCGGCTAACATTTATACCTTTCTCATAGACTTAAGTGGAATTATTTATTCTGTAGTGGCATATAAATGTTAGCCGGCTAACGGCAACTTAATTAATGTGCCTGATGAAACTGATTTTATCATTGGATTTTAGAAACATGCGTTAGCCGGCTAACATTTATACCTTTTGAGCAAACTTTCTCATAGTGGAATTATTTATTCTGTAGTGGCATATAAATGTTAGCCGGCTAACGGCATCTTATTTAGTGTGAACAATGAAAGTGTAATTATCATTGGACTTTGGATACATGCGTTAGCCGGCTAACATTTATACCTTTTGAGAAAACTTTCTCATAGTGGAATTATTTATTCTGTAGTGGCATATAAATGTTAGCCGGCTAACGGCATCTTATTTATTGTGCACGATGAAACAGATTTTATCATTGGACTTTAGATACATGCGTTAGCCGGCTAACATTTATACCTTTTGAGCAAACTTTCTCATAGACTTAAGTGGAATTATTTATTCTGTAGTGGCTTATAAATGTTAGCCGGCTATCAGCATCTTATTTATTGTGCGCGATGAAACTGATTTTTTCATTGGATTTTAGATACATGCGTTAGCCGGCTAACATTTATACCTTTTGAGGACACTTTCTCATAGACTTTAGTGGAATTATTTAGTCTGTAGTGGCATATAAATGTTAGCCGGCTAACGGCATCTTATTTATTGTGGGGGATAAAAGTGTTATTATCATTGGACTTTAGATACATGCGTTAGCCGGCTAACATTTATACCTTTTGAGGAAACTTAATTATAGAGGAAGAAAATATTTTGATATGAATGTTAGCCGGCTAACAACACCTTATTTGTTTCTGGTGTTCAAATTGTGTTGAAAATGATAGAAATTGTGTGTTAGCCGGCTAACAAATAGTTACAAAATCATTAAAAATGATGTTATTTATGCAATAAACTATTTATTTTTACATTTAATTTTGTTGCTTTTGCTTGATTCATTAAAAAAAGGTGTGTTTTTAGTAGGGTAAAACCCCCAAAATGAGTGCTGTAATTGGGAATCAGTGGAAATTCCCTTTTTAAAATGGACAGGGTTCTTATTAATTTTTACTTACATAAATTTTCTTGATTGGGGCCTTCATTTCATTTTTTAGAGATTCAAAATGGTATTTTGTAATCAATTATTGAAGAAGTTTCCCCAAATACATATTTTGAAAATGTTTTAGGATAGTTTCAGACTCATTGAAATCCAAAATGGCTGCCAAATGGCTATTTGTAGTAACAATTTATCTTTTGGAGCAACTCAACTACTTTTATTGATTGTAATTGATATTATATAAACCGATTTAGTTTTTTCTTATTAAACATTAACTAAGAAATCCGATAAGCTTTCAATTTGATTGGTTCCTGTGGTCCAGCGCTGATATTAACCAATATGGCTGCCGTTGGTACCATTTTTTACTATTTTCTACTAATATAAATTTTCTTGATTTGCCAGGTTTTGCAAATCTTTTTTTTTTTTTTGCATGTCTTTCCATGTCATTGTGGCAAACATAGTTCATGCTGATAAAGCCAGAAGTTGGTAATGATTTTACAGGAATAATGTATGGCCTACCTTGACCACCATACAATCAAAGTATGTATTTGATAAAGTTTGATTTTCTGATACAGATAACTATCAGGATATATTAGCCAATAAAGGGGATATTTCTTTACAAAGTTAGGACATATTAATTTTTTTTAGTTCAAAACAAATGTATATAATGTGTAGCACTATATAAACGCTTATTTTTGTACCGGGGTGTATAATACACATAAAACATATTTGTCACTAGTTTTCGCGGGTTTGTTGAAATTGCTATTTTCAGTTGAAAAATTAGTATGTATGTAAACGGTGAATATAAGTTAATCTGGCTATAGCATCGAAGCTAAATACTTGTTTGACTAATTTCATTGTGATTTGAACGATACTGATTATGATCTTTCTCAAGTGCAATGTAGTTGGACTGGAAGATAGACACCAATAAGTCGAGGAAGTGTGTGTTGCACATTGACAAATCCCAGTACTTAAATAAAGTAAAACCTTTTGATGAAAATACCTAGGCACTAATAGAAAAACTATGACTTTATCAGACAAGAGAGATGTATTGTCTCCAAATATGTGTCAGTTATTCTTCCAGTGTCATTTAATGATTCAATGTTAGCTACTATAGTGACTCCTGTTCGGGGTTCAGGAAACAAACAGACACAAAGGATACAAAAGCGTAAACATTGCGTTCTTGGTGTATCATAGACAGTTGAGCTATGATCCCATCTACGTACATCTGTATTTATTCCCAAGCTGCATGCTCTGTGATAACCTATCACAATCAACCCTGGGGCCGACCCAAGAAGGAGTATCCTGCGAAACATGGAAGCAACCAGGACAATATATTCATTATGATGTTGCTCTGAGAAGTGAAGATGAGTGACTTTCAGCATCAATAAGTGATACTCATATGATCGCAAAGGAGGTTATTTGCCATCACAGTTGTAAAAGGAAGTTTAAATAAACTCTACATAGGAATAATAGTATTCTAGAGAAATTTACTAAATTAGAGCAAGAATCTTTGCAAGTTGGCCATGGGTAGAATGTTTCCAAGGAGCATATCCAAGAAAAATACTCTTACATATACCGGTGCATGTACATGTAATAACTCTGTTTTAGTTTTAAGCGCAGTGAGAAGTGAAAGAACAGTCTATTTGGCCAAGACTGTTTCATGCGATAGTATTTCGGAAGTCATGTGGAAAAAGGGAGAGTACCTAACTATGATTCTTGGTATCAAAAGCCTGACAAGTTCTAAAAAGGTTATTGATATTCTGAACCGCATGAGTCATCGCATAAACCACGTGCCAGTAGAAGAACTGAAAACTGAATAAGCGACAGAATTACCGTAAGTGAGTGTAAAATGTCAACTTGTAATAGCTTGTTACAACTGGTTTGACAACTGGTCTGGAGTTGGGCATTATACCAGTTCTACTACTCCCATGTAGTTTCTTCTATGACAAATATGGTTGAGAATATTAATAACTTTTCTAGAAAGGTTAGACTTTTGATTCCAAGACACTTAGTGAGGTGCTTTCCTGTTTTTATATTTCCATGACTTGCAGCAAAAATTATGTCACTGGAAAAGTATTGACCAAACAGACTGTTCTTTCACTTGTCACTGCACCTGATAGTGAAGAAATGGTCCATGTATATGTAAGAGTATACATGTCACATGTACATGTAATATTAAGTCAACATAAGATATATACATGTACTATGGTTACGCGAGAATATGTGGTGAAGATTAAAACCCACAACCAGATACTCTTATAAATGTTTTAAAGTAAAAGAAAGCAAGATATATGTATTGACAAATCGTCTAGTCAGAGTTGCTAAGATTCAACTTTATTAACGGTTGGATGCAAAAATATACATGCACTTAGTTGATATGATATGAAACCCACACTTTATACACTCATAGAATATAATTTTGAATTTGCTGTAACTAGCCTGCAATGACTATCAGTCTAGATCTTGAACCTGTGTATAGCACATTCATTTAAGAATCACTTCAAGTCACCTTGCAGCTAAGTTTGACCCTTCACTAGAGTTTCGACAGTTAAGAGTTCAGGTAGTTAATACCGTAGGCCTTTTTCTAGGTCTTTGATTCAGCATTGCAAAGAAGATATTGCCAGTACAGTTGAATTGTAGTCAAAATTTATCCTTTTGATTTCATTGCCATTTATTTGGTCTGTTTGGAAAGAAAAGATCAACTATTGTTAGAGCATTGAACGAACTTCAATTGCAGGAAAATCCTGCTAGTCCTGTCACCCAGACTTCAAGCCTGTGAGGATTACTACCTTCATTGAGAACATCAATGTAGCATAGTGATATGAAAGAAAGTTAAAATCGCAACGCCTTCGGAGTCTATAAGTGTTTCAGAAACGTGATCCTTGAGAACATTCAATGGTCAGATTGCCAAGAATCTTGATCTGATTTAGTTACTTTCTCTATAATACTATGATTCTTTTTTAGAGTTTATTTAAAGTTCGTTTTACAACTGTGATGGTGCATGACCTCCCTTGCTTTAATGACGCTTATCGTCACTTCTCAAAGCATCATCATAATCATATTGTCTTTATATTTTTCTATTGTTTCGCATTTTCCCGGATACTTTTTTTTGGATCAACCCCTTGATTTCGATAAGTTATAATACATACATACCAGTTGCGGAATATAACATTGCTATACTGTCTCTGAAGTCAAAAACCAAATGCATCGGGCCCAAAACAGCATTGCCATTGCTGTATAAACTCACAGGGTTACCTATTGAATCATTAAATGACACTGGAAGAATAATGGACACATAATTTTATTTGGAATCACGACGTCTCTCTCCTCTGATAAAATCACATTTGTGCCAGGTCTTAACATCAAAGATTTGACTTCACGTAAGAACTGGGTTTTGTTAATGAACAAGGCCCACTTCCTCGACTTATAAGTGCCCAGCTTCCAATCTATCTACATTGCACTTGTTAAAAAAGGAAAAATAGCTTCGTTAAGATCAGAGTTTCTCCTCAGTGAATCCGTTAAATAAGTGAAAAGGGTATATAGCTTCATGGTGCTTTTTGTACCATTAAGTGGTTAACTTAAGTCTAATATTTGTTTCCGTAGATCTAAAAAAAACACACCAAAATGACCCAGGCTTTGAACCACTTATTAAATGCCTTGCTTGATAAACCATGATTCGGCCATGTAAGACGAATATTCTCCATGTATATACATGACAATCAACTGAAAATTACAATTTTCACTAACCTGCGAAAACTAGTGACAAATCTGTGTTTTATGTACATGTACATTACACAACTGGGAACAAAATATAGACAGCGCTACACATTTTATCCATTTATTTTGATACTAAGTAATAATAAATAGGTTCAACATTGGAAAGAAATATCCCCTTTATTAGCACATCTATCCTTATAGTTATCTGTATGAGACAAAATCAATATTGATCTAATAAACATTTTAATTATATGGTGGTCAATAAAAGCCACTATTATCCTGTAAAAGCATTACCAACTTCAGCATTTATCAGATTGAACAATGTTTGGCACAAGGACATGGAAAGACACAAACATAAAATATTTGCATAACCTTTTAAATCAAGAAAATTTATATTAGTAGAAATATATAGCAAAAAGATATAAACGGCAGCCATTTTGGATTATATCAGCACTGGATGACAGGAACAAATCTAAATAAAAGCTTACTGGACTTTTTCAGTTAATATTAAATACGAAACAACTAAAATTGTTTATAAAATATCCAATACAGTCAATAAAAGTAGTTGAGTTGATCGAAAAGCTTAATTGTTACTAAAAATAGCCATTCGGTAGCCATTTTGGATTAAAATAGCTCTGAAACTATCCTAAAACATTTTCAAAATATGTATTTGGGGAAACTTCTTTAATAATTGCTTATGAAATACCATTTGAAAATCTTACAAAGAAAATGAAAGCCCCAATCAAGAAAATTTATGTTAGTAGACATTAATAAGGTATGTATATACGGCGGCCATTTTTGATTATCTCAGCACTGGATGACAGGAAACACATCAAATAAAAAGATAGTATAATATCTAAGTTGATGTACAATACGAATCAACTAAAATTGTTCCATATGAGTATCAATTGTAGTCAATATAAGTATTGTTATTGCTCGAAAAGATGAAATGTTACTAAAATTAGCCATTTTGGCGGCCATTTTGGATTTAAATGAGTCTGAAACTTTCCTAAAACATTTTCAAAATTTGTATTCAGATATACTACATTGATAATTGCTAACAAAATACCCTTTTTAAATCTGTAACACATGAAATAAAAGCCCAATAAGGATGCCATTGTTTGCTTAAAAATCCAAGGGCAGACAACTTTAACCTCAATTATCTCCCCTTATCACTACCTAAATACGCGTCAGACGATTGGTTCCGAACTCCTGAGGAAATATGCTATAAGATAGTACCAAAAGGTTGTATGGTCCTTTCACCGCAAATAAAAGTGGTCTACAGCTTAGACTATACGTTTTTAATGCAGATTACGTCATAGCAGTGGAGGAGTTAACTTAGTCATTGCAATTATAATGTGTTGCCTGTTGTGAAACTGCGTTTTAAAAATGTCAAAGAGTGAACATCTTGAGCTTCGCCAATAGTGAGGTTTTGCAATTAAATACAGAAAGATGAAAGTAAAACAGAGTTTTCTGCTTTAGTCTCATTTTGCTTTAACTTGTCAGCTTTTTTAATTCCATGAAATGAAACGATGTGGCAAAAGGTTAATTTTGCACTCAAATAGATATACTGAGTGTCCAATTTCATCTTTACAAGCCCGATAACCTGTTACCCGACGATACAAATGTAATCTCTATGTGAAAAGCCATTCTTATCATGGACAATCGTCGCACAATATTCACCTGCGTTATGACATAAGATTAGGACTAAACATTATATCCAAACAACCGGCAAATCGACTTGCCCTTCAATAATATTATAACGATCTAAGGCTTATCTCCAGAACCTTCATCGAAATACCTCACTCGAATTTACCATAAAATTGGAATAGTTTTGTCCGATAACCAGGTTGAAATTTAAACTACTGTTTTTCTTCTCATCTTACGGAATCATTACTGCCGGTAAAACGCTGAACATAGCTATGTTAAAAAGTAATATATGCACCATTTCGGTACAAACATGAACTGAATTGAATTGCTATTCGTTCATTGTCGTGTAGTTTACGCCTGAGTAAATATATGATCAAATCTATGATGAAATATGTTGTTCTGATTTGCAGACTGCAACCATAAATAATTTAACTCTGTCTTCTATCGAACAATTTAAAACAACAGAACGGAATCAAACGATGTCACACACAAAGGCGACTGCAAAGTTCCAGGTTACAGTATAGTATATTTATGACTATTTAGGGTTCTTGCAAGTATAATAATAAGTTGCATAATAACCAAACAATGCGTATCCTAATCAGAGGATCCATTTAGGAGACCTCATATCTCGGTCTACACTGTTTCTGAGGATACCTTTACTCTTTATAGGAGCACAGTCTATACTCGTCTCTTGTGATCAATGTGTTAATCCTCCCCTTCTTCCCTCTGAACAAAATAGTTCCAATTTGTACAGCTATTAAATGTATCCTAAGGAATATTTTCTTTGTTCTAACAGGTAGTAGCTTAAAGCAGGCTAGTTTTAAGTCGTCACTTTAGATCCCTAGCATACGCTGTGTTACTAAACGTCTGACGAGGAAGTAGTTCAAAAGGTTTGGCAAACGCCTTTTTATATTCACATTCTTTTTGCGAAAAGCAAGTACAGTTGAAACTGAATAATTCTGACTCCAGTCAGTTTGAACATATCCATATTTCAAAGTTAAAACGTGGCTTAGCCATGTTTTAACTTAAATACGGATATGTTCGATTTTACTGAGTTCAAGGTATCGAAATAAAACTTATACAATACTGGTAGGTTCGATTTCAGCGAGTTCAAAGTATCGAGTTTCGACTGTAAATTTCACATTATGTTACTAAACCTGACAGGGTTTAATAGTTTAAAAAAATAACAACATAACTAATGTACAAATGTTAAATCCCAGGAACATGCGATGGGCAATTAGTCAGCCCAGGAGATATACCGAAAGATTCACCACTTGCAACGATTTTCCACAATTGCACCACTGCAACTTCAGAGTCATCTCTACACATTTTATGTAGCGATTATTACCCTTTGAGGTGGATTCGCTACGTTATAGTGTCTGAAGGGCGGATTATCTGTTGCTGGAATGCCGATGGTTTTGAGGCATACTTACAGGTACGAAAATATTAACTTATTTATTGTTGAAACTCTTAATGAAACAATCAAGTTTCAAAATAAAGTAGCTCGCAGGCGAGCCTAGTTTCGTGAAAGATGTTATGAAAATTTGCTTGAAGAATAATATAAATCAAAGAACCAATGTGTGTCACTATAGGCAGAAATCATCGTTTTGTTTGTTCTAAACAAAAACCAAAATATAGATCAGAAAGTATTTCTAAACATTTAGTAAAGTTAATGACTATAAAAATCGTGCAGTACGTTGTTCAAAACATCCATTACAAGACAAATCAAAACATATTTTGAGAGAAGGTTTTCAGAAAGATATTATCCACTATTTAGATTTTGAAACAATGCTTATTTTTCATAAAACACTTGAATAAAAAACAAACTTATTCATTGTTTATTTTGTCACCCTACTTAAAACATGGTGAATGAAATAGTTGGTCAGAAAAAAAGAGAAATAATTACTGTTACGATTTGATGTATTGACAGTTTTTCTTTTAAAAAGTGGGAAATATGAAGCAGTAACTTTCCATAAAAATACAATTCTGGCTTAAAATGCCTTAATAGTTATTTGTAGACTTGCATACAATTTTAATAATATTGTTTAAATATTATAATTGTCAATATCGATCTTGAAAATGTCGAAAAATAGACACAAAAAGATTGAAAAGCTTAAATGTGTGGCTTGATAGTTCGATCAAATCTTAAATTTTGATTGTATTGACCTGTTAAAAATGGATCGTATATAGCGAACACTGGTTCTTACCAAAGAAGATTAAACATTACATGCCTCTTAATCACTGTGTTATGGATTGACCATTCAATAAAATCAGACAATCCATTCTTTAAAACAGTTTTAAATCGATTAGGACTCGAACCGAGGGCCTTGGAGTGCTAGGCATTTACTCTACCGAATAAGCTATCGAGTAAGACACTGAAGCTTATCAACCTTTTATTTATGTACAATTTATAAAATAAGCACTTGCGGCAAAGTCTATGTCGTCGAGACGCATTTCCGCTCGCCAATAAGAAAACTGACATACAAAGGGCTTTAATTAGAGTCTTTGTTTTGATTAGTTAGGTTTGTTTGAATAATAAGTTGCAAAGGTCACTAACAGTTCAGACTATGATCAGAGGGCCCCATTGGAAGCCCTCTGATCTTGGACTTCATTGTTTTCATAGAACTAGTGTACAGTGGAGAATGTGTTATTCTTTCCCAATAAACGCGTTTACGCTAAAACTATTATTACCAATACAAACAGTTTGGAGCCAGATCAGACGCCGGGTAACCCGGCGTCTGATCAGGCTCCAAACTGTTTGCCACCAAGATAAACATAAATTATCAGAATTGTCCAAAAGTTGTTCTTTTCTACGTTTTAGTGCGTTGCGTTTGCGTACGTTTACGTTTAAACGGGAAAGAATAACAGATTCTCCACTGTACTCGTATAACACTGTTTGCAAATGACGACCATACATTGTGTTAAAAGTGTGAACAAATACGAGGGGTGTTAACAAAGACGCGGACAGATGCAGCTATTCCCTCAGTTTTTGTCTAAACGGCGCGAAACTGGCACATAATAATGCCCAGATAATTCTATATTTTCTGTGAACATTTGATATACCTGACTTTAAGCATGATCAAACGTCTGTTGTTATGGTAACGTTGGGTCGTCACACTCGGCCCAGCAACGTCATCTAGCGCCACGTTGACGACTCCACCGTTTGAGCTTTCTGTCACTACGACAGCATTTTAGGGATCCATCTCGCGCATTATCTACTAATATTTAAACTGTCATGAACTATAGTATGTATTGTCTCAACACTACAGTGTACCAGCTGGTTAACTCCTCTAACCGTGATACGTCTGTCTTTATCCAGGAGCTCTTTGATTTCCTGAACTTTATGTGACGTTAATGACGTCGTCCGTCCGCTGCGCTGTTCGTCCATGACACTTTCATTCTGCAAGTACCACTTATGCAATGCCGTTCTCTTCATTGCAGCATCGCTGTATGCCTTGACCAACATTTGCAAAGTGTCTTTTCTGTTTTTTCCATTGAGAACACAGACCTTAACCGCCGTTCTCTGTTCGACGCTCATTTTGATGCACCTTGTATAAACAAAATGGCCGCTAACGCTCAAATGACGTCAGACGTTGATGTGACGTCACTGACGTCGTGTCAATATTTGGCGCAATATTTGGAGACGATATTGGTTCAGACGCAAATGATAGACGTCATTTTCGGAGCGACACAAGTTTGCGTTTTGTTACATTTTTGACCGGGTGTTACGAGGGTCTGCTCTTCACTCCGAAACTCGTTTATTTGGACAGCTGCTAAATGTAAAATTGGCCGCACAAGCTAGGAAAGCAATTTGTTCTATTCAAAAGTACCACAAACCTTTTGGAAGGTTCATTTTTAAAGATATTTTCAAACTATGGTAGTACCCATACTCACATTTAGTGCCGAAATTATAGTATAGAACGCATACAAGTGCAACTTTGTAAATACGTCCAAGGAGTCAATTCGACTGTAAATAACTCGGTTGCTCTGGGAGAATGTGGAAGGTTTCCATTATATGTAATTTATTATACAAAATGTATAAAATACTGGGATAAATTACTTCAAATGCCTGCAAATCGTTATCCTAAAAAATTGTTATAAAATGTTGAATCCTTAGATGATATTCGCAGATCTACATGGGCCTCTCACATTAAAATACTACTGTTTAAGTACGGTTTGTCTATGTATGACTGGCTCAAGATGTTTGAGACCTAGATGTACTTGTATCAACATTCAAACAGAGGATATCTGATTGAGCATCTCTATCTAGGAATGATGATATTAATACATCGTCAAGAATTTACACATACAGACATTTCAAATCTTTATGAGATCCTGAAAAGTACTTAAACCTTGATATTTCTTTTAAACTGAAACAATCTCTAGCTCGATTCCGTTGTTCTCCACATAAATTAAACATTGAACTTGGTCGTCACATTAATATTAACAGAGTGGATCGAGTATGCTTATTTTGTGTCTTAAGTCCTGATATTTTGGTAGTAGAAAATGAATATCATGTATTCTTTGTTTGCCCTAAATATGGTATTGTTAGAGAGATATATTTATACAACTGGTTCACAACGCATTCGGAACTTTCAGACTTTTACTGTTTATTTCAAAACGACAGTTCAGATGTAATCAGAAAATGTGCGCTTTTCATAGCAAAACGTTTTCAAATTATAGACGGCACATGACTTTTCCCTTCATGTAAGCTAACACATGCTTCGTAACTGAACTATAGAAAACAACTCAGATAAGTATTAATGATTGTTATAACTATTGTTGTATTTTGGGCCAGAGGCCTCTATTTACTCAAAAACTATATTGTATCTTGTATATTGTTACCATAACAACCATTCATGTATCATACGTAAAGATAATGTCGACAAAGTTACACTTTGGGTACAAATTTCTTTAGTAATCATTATGTGCAAGTTTCACGACGTTCAGTCAAAACCTGAGGGAATGGCAGCATCTGTCCGCGTAATTTTGAACACCCCTCGTACATGACGAGCAGTCGTCAATCGATAAATCAAATTAATACCAGTCTAATTTAGCTATATTTCATAATGAAAACGTAGTTAATCCGTTATAACATTGAACTACGGACATGTTTGACTTCAGCGAGCTAGACACCTACATATTGAAATCAGGCATAACCATGTAATACGTGTTATAAACACATTTGATTCAGTTTTAGATGTATGTAATCCATAGTGAATATTCTAAATATCTGATGTTTATTTAACAATAGAGTATTGTGCCATTGCTTCACTATTTTAACTCATAGGTAATCTGGAGACCTGCGTTTTCTTGTTGATCTACGCAGATGTGTTTCTGGATCTGTAACGTTCGTTCCTATCGCTATCATAAATAGGTGGTGGATTTAACACATGTTAAACTTAGATGAAAGTCTTTGTTATTTGTGTGTCTTGATGTTTGGTGGTGATAAAAGTTCCCTTTTTATAATTCCATAGGACTTTGGATCAAACGTTGTTGTCCACGTGTTGTATTTATCCGATTTAACTAGAACTTTGTCACCAATTTTGAAGTTTGATGGATTTGTATTTCTGCGGTTATCAGCATAAATGTCATGTTGTCCTTGTCCTGTCGGTCTGTGTGTTTTGTTCATTTGGTTTTCTCGATTTGATCGGCAAATTATGTAATTTAGTATTGATTGCTCTTCCGAAAACCAGTTCAGATAGGATTAGTTCGGTTGTTGCATGTGGCGTTGCACGATAATATCTCAAGAAGGTGTACATGTCCTGTTTCTAACAAGAGTATTTTGTGTGTGGGCGCGGATTGACCATTAACTTGCGACCATATAGGTTTTATTTTCCTATATTGAATCCAAAATATTCTGCAAATTTATAGATCTCTCGGGGTTCATTGGAGCTCCATTGTCACCTTTTAAAAAATATAGAAATCAAAACTCAGACAAGTTTTTATCCAATATCGGAATGACTGAGTTACGAGCGTTTATTGAGCTCATTACTTCAACTACTGGACATCTACATCATCACGAGTAGGTATTTTCAATCCGGAAATGGTCCAAAAGACTCCACATTGACTTTATCGAAGGCATTGTCGTGCATTTTACTCATTAACCCTTTACCCCATAGAAGCGACTTTTAGCGTATTTAATTTATTCCTCCGCTGAAGAAAATAGTTCCAATTTAATCAGTCATGATTATATAGTATAGGGAAATTTTTCAATATTTTAACACATGGAAGCTTAAAGCAGGCTGAAAGTAAAGCAGAATGCGCCTTAGGGCGCATTCTGCTTTACTTTCAACCTGCTTTAAGTAGTCACCTATTTTCAATACTAGAAATAGGCTATCAGGTAAAGGGTTAACAGCGGCTAAGACGTTTGTTTTTTAACTAACACTAAACAGGGTAAACAGCATTTGCATGTCTCTTCCACCTTGCTGTTTATGTTTGGATTAGCATATACTTATCTGGTACTGTCAGGCTTTGTAGTTCAACTGAGGTCATGCTACTCAATACATATGCACAGCTATGTTTTGCAACAAAGTATGGTGCTGTTGTCATTTCGTCTCTTGTTTTGATTGTTGCTTTAAATGTGTCGATTAAATTGATTGAACTGGCGTAAACGTTTGTGTCTATTTGGTTCAGTTTTAATTTCTTCTTCATGCGATTGTAAGAACATCCATCAATGACATTGATTTAACTTCCTGTGTCGACCAGTATGCTTATTTGATACCCATTGATTTGAAGTTTAAATTTGGGTTTTGACGTTATTGTATTTACGTCTGCGCTGTTTCTTTCAACCAGGACAATAGTGTCCTTCACTTTTACTGTTTTCAGCAGCAGTTGCACTGCTTTCCTTTAGCAGGACAAATTGAACAAAAATGTGGATAATCATAACCACCTTTCTGCCTTGTAAGTCCGCGTTGTGCTGGTTGCTTCTTTCTCTTTTGATATCTAGGTTGTATCGTGTTTTGCTGTTTTGTGACCCTTTTTGTTTCGGTATAGTTGTTTTCAATCTGATATGCGAGTCCTCGAGTTTCTTTGATCAAATCATCTAGGGACATGTATGTTCGTAAAGCTTTTCTTCTGAGTCGTGTCGATGGGCAGTTTTGTATTATTGCGACTTTATTTCTTTATTTCTGTCAGAAAATTCAAATTTTTCAGACAACTTTCACTGGTGTGGTAACTGTCCATGCTTTCCGATGGCTCTTATTTCGCTTGGCAAAATTTGTAGACATCAAATTCCGTAGATTTCTTAGGAACAAATTATTCTATTAGCTTTTTTTCAGCCGTTTTATAGTTGTTTTCCCGTATTTTAAAATGTTTCGAAGATGTCATCTTCATCCTCACTAGAATAGTGCCCTTTTTCTTTGGGTCTCTTTATTATTAAACCAAGAAGTTATTTATCCAGTCGATTGCATCATTTCTTCCATCATTGGTCAACACCTGGTTCTCTAATGCTGAAGCAAAACTGGTACTCCTTGAAGCATTGATTTCTTAATGTCACTTTACTTTTCAGTTAAGTTAAGGTTATTGGCCTTAATTTCACTTGTGTGCATCTTTTTTAAGCTTAGTTATGCTGACTTGGAATATTGCAACATAGTATCCATGTTAGCACTTCTATCTTAGTTAAGTTTTGTCTTCTTTAAACCATTTTAATCCATTTAATCCTCTTTATCCTCGTCGTGTAAGATCGGTGCGTTTTAGGGTGATGCATAAGGAAGGCTTTTTTAAGTACGAACTATTTAATGTCTAAATCTAACTAAATCCAGTTCAACCAACTGAAATTGATAGTTTCTTGAAAATGTTGACCTTAATAGTAAAATAGATAAACAGAAGTGTCAATACCCTGACATATTATACGTTTTGATGCAATACACTTTCAACGAGAAAATTAACCCTTTCACCACTGAAAGAATACTACATGTACCAACTTGTACATCTAAAATGGTTTTATTTGGTCCATACATTTATATGATATTATATACATGTATGTATTAGCATCTAGAACTTAGCAGGTTACACGTTTAATCTGTGTACTGTCTATCCCCGAGTACAATGGTTAGTCAAGTAGCAAACATTTGGGAATAATGCATTAATGCGTTTACTTCCGTTCAAATAGAAAACTAATAAAGTTTTCCATTCTGTGTGAATTTTAATACAATTTCTTTTGACGTATAAAAAAAATAATGCAATATTTGTTTATTTATTATTCTATATACAACTATTTATTTGAAATAGATCAATTTTGGGCGTTTGAACCTCATTTCCGGTGTTACGCTGAAAGCTTACTACCATGAATTCTCGAAGTCACGCCAGGACGTAATATTCTTCAACGTTTTGTACAGTCAAGAGTGTGAAACCTTTACTGCAATTAAAGACGAGAACAAGTACAACAAGGTATAGTTACCCTTTTACTTTCATTGACTGCAATACATCGCAACACTGACATTTCGTTAACCGATATGAGAACGTTCTAAAACACTTTTGATTTGAAAAAGCTCAAATGTGACCAATCTTACGCCAGAGAAAGATATCAGACTCCAAACGAACCCTTGTGCCCATATCTGCCAATGACCAATCCGGTGCCTGTGTAGGGTCAGATCCTTCTTCGCCCCGAGTGGGATGGGGGAAGGAAAGGAAACACCCACTGCCCGAACTGGCAGAGTGTTAACTCTCCGCCAAAAGGTGATTCATGCATTCACTACTTAAAATATAACCTACATTTTTAACCAATCAAACTGCCTTTTACACCCATTCAGTACGGTACTTTATTATTTAGAATTGTGTTGTCTTTCGACGTCGCGTGGTGACTGCACGTGGTATAGATTGCTCCGCATTGTATCAACTAGTTGTAAACACTGCCATATTTGGCGATCTCCCAGCCAGAATAAGCGAGTACGTTTGCGATAAACGTGGGAATGTTGTATCCTCTGCAAATCAAAACAAAGGTTAAAAGTTAATTAGAACATTTTAAGTAAAATCTTAATGGCTAAGAAGTTCTAACTTCTAAAACTTCTAAATATTAAATAAACATAGTATCTTTGTAGTGCAGACATTCACAACATGTGGTAAATGTATTTATTATATATAAACCAATGATTTATGGAGATTTCTCAGATAAATTTGATATCGTCACTGTGTCACTAGTGACGATATCACTTTTTGTGACGTCACGTCATAAAAATATTTGTGATGTCGCGGATAAATAGTTAACTGTGTGGGTTTTTGCTGTAAAAACGTCATTAAACTATATATAATAAACAGAATAATCAATTCCTTTAGATAGATATGAAAGATATATCACGCGAATGGGTTGTTATCTGGTTAAAAAACTCGTCCTGCGGACTCGTTTTTAACCAGATAACAACCCATTTTCGTGATATTTTTTTCATATCAATCCAAAGAAATTGATTATCCTCTATATAGTTTACCTTCATACACTGAATCATTCTCAGACGTGCTCACACACACACGTTTTAGTGTCACTTACAGATATAGTGAGGGCGCCAACTCTCAAAAGACCCTTAATTAACAATGATTTGCAAGTGGAGATGCAGAAAATTTCTGATGGTATATTTGAATAGTATAGACTTTCCCGAGTTCGGAAAGGCCGGATGCCAAGGCTGAAAGTGGTCAGGGACATTTTTACAAGGGCGATAACTCTGACCTTCAATTATTCAATTTTGGCCACAATTATATTGCATTTTAACACTACTTGTATATTTCCTGTATCCCTTTAACTAGGGACACCAAATTTGTTGTGTGAGTACATCTTGGGATGGCGGAGTGTCACGTTCTAAATTTAGGTCACGGTGACCTTGACCTTTGACCTTAATTTTAAAAAAAAAGCTTGCCCGGAGCATATCTTCTGTACCGTATTAGTTAGGAATAGTTAATTTAGTGTGTAAGAACATCATGAGAAGATAGAGTGTCGCGTACTACTTTAAGATCACTGTGACCTTGATCTTGACCTTTGACCTCAATTGTAAAATGTGTGTATGCTTGTATATATGTAACTCATTTTGTCTTGAGTATATTTCCATTACCACATCAGCTAGAAATAGCAAATTTGTAGTGTGAGTACACTGGGAAATAAGAAGCTGGAATTTAGTATTCAGGTGCAGATAATCAATACTAATTTTCCGAGTCATCCGGCGGCCGTTTAACTTCAAACAAGTGCCATTCTGTAGGGAATACTTGCACCTTTAACATGATATAGGTCTCATAAATTCCGGCTATTTGGGAACCTAGGGTCCAGTCAGCCCTGAAACTAGTTGACATGCTTTCCGTTTATAAGAATTAACATTGAACGTTGGTGGGTGGGGTAAGTAAAATGACTGTAGAAAAAATTCTGACCACTTTTGAAATTGGCATCCGCATAAAATCTTCATAAAAATGCATTACGAATTCGGCAATATAACTGAAATTTTTCTGCATCACCACTTGCAAAAAAAATTTTTCACTGGGCTGGGCGCCCTTACTAATAAGATACTTTGCGAGAAAGGTGCTTTAAATTTACTACTTATATTAAGGTGGAAGGTAAATATCATGGTCACAATAACCTTTAAGATACGAGACGCTCCGCCGTCCGAAGTGTAATCACACACTAAAGTTTGTATCCAAGGTAGAAGTGGTATGGGATATATGATCCGGAAAAACGTTTCCATAATTGACGTCAAAGGTTGACTTTATAACGATGTTTGGCCAATGTTAATAATCGATTGAAATTTTGCTGCTGAATGTAAGCGTCCGCGCGTAAAATCTTAACTTACATTTTGGTGTAAGTAAAGCTAATCTTGGGTTAGCTTGACATTTTTATATACCGGTAGTAGGCTCTGTCTGTAGTCATTTATGTCTCGTTAGTTGTTTTATTTCATAGTGCGCACTTCTTTGTGCTGTTTAATATTTTGAAATTCTAAGCTATATGTTTTCCGACTACACCGTCAAAGTTAAGAGTATAGAAGTGCTATCATGCAACTTATAGGTGGATAGAATTCAATCAAATAAGTCCAATGCATAAGAACCACAACTATTGTATGTATAATTGACGAGATATTGCCCATTGATATAGTTTAAACTTAATTTCGATCCCGGGCATAACTCAAAAAGCATAAGAGGAACTATCATAAAAATTCAGGGATAGATAAATCTCAGTACGAACAAGTGCAGTGCACAAGAACCATTACTATATCATGTACAATTGACGAATAATTTTCCTTTGATGCTTTTCATTCTTAAATTATGTCCGGAGCATAACTCAAAAAGTAAAAAAGATAAAATCATGAAACTTTTTAGGAGGATACATCTAAAAATGAGATTGTTTCATGCACAAAGACGACACCTTAAGCATCAATAGTTATGATTCACAGCCCTTTGAAAATGTTTATACCTCAGTTGTGCCCGGAGCGTAACTATTAAACTTTAATAGATCGTTTAGAGAAGGTGTATTATAAACAAGGGTCTTAACTCCAGCATCACTATCTATACAGTTGGGACTTAATATTTATATGTTGCAAAAATGCCTTTATTGACATTTGATATTACTTCTCTGGTAAAAGGGTATATAAAATATTAGTGACTCTTACTTTTGGAAGAACATTACACCTTAATTCGACACCAGGAATATACTGATATACTCAACTTGTTATTCAATACATGTAGTTTAACGAAATGTAGCTGTGCGTCTCCTAAAGGTAAATATACTGTAAACATCTAAGCATAAGTTTTGTTAAAATTTGCATCTTGCCATAAATCTGGAGATGTCAGATTTAATAACATAGAGTCCTTGATATAAACCATTTTCCTGCCAGTCACCGTGAAACAACGTCTAACATAGCTTACGAAATAAAACACTCAAATAAAACATACGGTACTGATGGACAAGATATTTATGTATTTATTTCAGACATTCGCAGTTACACCAGACACAAACGAGTTTGCCTTCCTCGAGTTACCTGACCGAGAACTTGCAAGGTGTGTTCGAGTGAGACACACCACATGGGAAGACAGACTGAGTATATACTTCGATGTGATTGGCTGCGTTGCCTGATGTGCCCTTCGGTGTACTGTGCTGCTTTACCTGATATGCAATTCGATACGTTGGGCTGCTGTACATGATAAGCACTTACACGTGACTATTAAGCTGGGTTACATTATATGCACGTCAATGTGATTATTCAGTTGTGTTACATGATATGCATTTCAATGTGATTATTAGGCTGTGATATATGATATGCAATTTATTATGACTATTAAGCTGTGTTACATGATATGCACTTCAATGTGATTATTAAGCTGTGTTGCATGAAAGCGGCAACGGGTTAAAGGAAGATCCGGGTATTGTAAAAAGATTCACCTACAAGTTTTAACTTATTTAATACAAGCCAGTGTAGTACAAGTAAGATATCTCTAGTTTGCGTTGGCAATCGTCTTTGCCAAGTGTTAACTTCGACATACGGATACGCTCGAATAAAGCGAACTAGAGTTATCGATGGCAACGTAATATGGGTACTTAAAAGTAATGTTAATACGCCAGAGTGCCACATACTATTTTCAGGTCACGGTGGCCTTTGTCTTTACTTAAAGAGAAAGATTCTCCAGGAAATGTTACGTAAATTGTACCACACAACATATGGGCACCAAAGTGTGTTAGTACATCATTGAGTGGTAGAGTGTCCAGAACAATAGTCAGATAACCATGCCTGACTTGAGATTTCTAGATATAGAAAGAGCTTGTCCGACATAAATATTCAGGACTCCTTAATTGGCTAGAGATATAAACTTTGATGACTTTCTGTGTGTCGCTGACCATTTTCAAATGTTTGATTGAGTATTACATATCTGCATACAACGCAATGATGTATTTTAATACCAATAAACACTTTCGGGGCATTTGCCACTTACTGACGGCTACTAACTTTATATTTTTGTTATAAATGTAGTTTAAAGCAAAATGATAATGCTTGAAATAAATATTATATTCAAACACTGAAAAAATGATAACCACTTGCTACAGAAGATGTTGATATTTTCCAATTATTCTAAATACTTTATGCGAAGTAAGATTTTGTGCCAGAGCAGACACCGGGTACAATATAGAAACCAATGCTCTGTTTTCAAAATAATACTACATGTATTTGTTACTCAGAATATCTGTGTGAGAGATTGAGTTGGGTGCATCTTCCCGCCAACAGCATTTCATATTATTTAGAGAGTGTCTACTTGAGGTAGGTATAGTACTACCACACAGTGATAGCATACAGTGGATACATGTTATGAGGCCACACCCAATCGCATTTCCAGCTGACGCAGGATCGACCAGACATTTCCGTAGTCTTACGCTGTTTTCATGATCAAATTTATCGTTAGATTTTTACTACTTCGCAGCCATATTGTCATCTGCTTCAATATTGTTGTCTGCAAATTTGTTTTAAAGTTAGATTTAAGGCAGTAGAGCTGACGTAATTTCAAACCAAGTGGCAAACAGTTTTGATCCGTGACGCGGCCTCTGGTCAGGATAAAAACTGTTTGAAAATGCGCTTTATGACGTCATTGAATGTGAAAGGTTTCATGTTGATGACTCCTAATGAGATCGGACTGAAATCGGTATTAGTGAACAACGATCGACTATGTTCGTAAACTGATGACCCAGTCAGAATCATGTTGCAATGAACTGACAGTTGATGAGAATGACCGATCGCTCTCCGTAGAGTACCAACATTGGTCCGACCTCGTTAGGGGTCCTGGGGCCCGTTTTACTAAACTACTTACGCAAAGATTTTGCGTAAGTCAAAATTTTAAATTGTAATTTATATTTGTTATTATCACTTGCTACAAACATCAAATAGCCAGATCAGAGGACGCGCTTTTAGCGCGTCCTCTGATCTGGCGTTTTGCTGTTTGCAAACGTTTATGATCGAAAAATAAGAGTAACACGATTGTGACTTACGCAAAATTTTGCGTAAGTAGTTTAGTAAAACGGGCCCCTGAATCTTAATCTATTTATGCCGAGTGTTACAATGAACTGCTGCTTCCAAATGTCGTGGATGTTGGTGTACGGCGACTGGTGAACGAACCCACAATCCTCATATCTGAAGTTGACGCTATACCAACTAACAGATATGCATCTAATTGTAAAGTGTGTCTTGCTTTCTTTCATTAAACTCATTTTAGACAGAAATTTTGAATAACAACGTGTGCAATTTACCAATAAATGTCGTGGAATGTTCATTTCTTATTCTCTTTGAATACCTATGACAACACCGTAAATCCCCAGCGGCTACTATGAACCATTAAAAGTCAGTATTTTACCCTAATACGTGCAATATTATGCTAATAAGTGCTATATTGTAAATTACAATTAGCTCTCCTTGTGTTTAAGACACTTTATTACATGTATAATAGTATAACAGTGATAAAAAGACATTACAAAATGTTTCGACAAAGCAGATCAAGTTATTTTATGAAATAGCAAACAGTGAAGACCTTGACGAGACGCAGTTAATTGTGGCGTCTCATTAGGTTCCACACCTTTTTTAACCCATTACCCCATAGCCTGTTTCTAGTTTTGAAGATAGGTGACTACTTGAAGCAGGTTGAAAGTAAAGCAGAATGCGCCTTAGGGCGCATTCTGCTTAACTTTCAACCTGCTTTAAGCAAACTTCTATTAGAATAAAGAAAATATTTCTTATGGTACATATTCATGATTGTGTAAATTGGAAATATTTTCTTCAGTGGATGGATCAATTAGAGGCGTAAAAAGGCGTATTTATGGGGTAATGGGTTAAAGGTCAACTTTTGTAGACGATAGGTATTAGTTGGCGAAGAAGTGTATCTGCAGTGAAATGAGACATTTATGTAGAAGTATTTTGCTACATTCACATCGTGAATTCAGCTGCCTTCTAGATAACCGTTAAAACTCCTTATAATTTGGACAGCCTATCATAACATTTAAACAAATTGTTTGATAAAAAAAAAGTCCAAAGGGTACAAACGGAATTGTAATCAGTGAAGACCCTAATCAGACTGCTCCATCAGGAGCAGTCTGATCAGGGTCTACACTGTTTCATCAGGCTAGCATGTCCCAAAACATAGGATGATTACGGTACACACAATCGATGAGTTGTCCTTTGAGTTACTGTTATAGAAGAACTTCACTGTACAAACAGCAAAATGGATGATCATGGGTAATTTTGCACACATTTGGAATTGATATTCAATTCAAAGGTTCAACGGGCTTGTCCAGCCGGTTAACATTACCGTATCAACACTTAAGCGCTTTCGTTTACTGCCATCTAAATCTTGACAGCTTACCATTTTCTTTGGAGATTTTAGTACTAAGCTGAAAGTACACGAGTGACACGCACCAAAATTATACTTCTTTCAAAGACACTTGGCTTACTTCTTTGAAATTCTAAAAGTACTAAAATATACATAAGCATCATTTGTCAAGTGATTTTCGTTTCTCAAAACTGACACAACATGTCATAATGAGTGGTATTTGTTTAACATTCATTAGCATACATCGAGCTGCTACAGTGGAGAATGTGTAATTCTTTCCCAATAAACGCGTTTACGCTAAAACTATTATTTGCAGTGCAAACAGTTTGGAGCCAGATCAGACGCCGGGTAACCCGGCGTCTGATCAGGCTGCAAACTGTTTGCCACCAAGATAAACAAGAATTATCAGAATTGTCCAACAGTTGTTCTTTTCTACGCTTTAGTGCTTTGCGTTTGCGTACGTTTGCGTTTAAACGGGAAAGAATAACAGATTATCCACTGTACCTGACATATTGTCTCCTAGTGTCAGATGTCTGAAACTTCATCACTCAACCAAGCTTAGATCGATCTTAACCATACTCTTAAATTTAAGAGTAGCTTAGCCAATTTTGATACAGGAGTTTGTTTGATTTAAGCGAAAACAAGTCATCGAAATGCTACCGTAAAAACGGATAAGTTCAACGTAAACTTGTTTGAGTTTCGAGGTTCGACTATAACAGTGGCGAAATGTTATATTTTTCCGATAGATGCGTTTATGCTAAAACAATTATTTCTGTTGCAAACCAGTTAGAGCCTGATCAGAAGCCGACTATTGATATCGGTAGGGTGAATATGTTACAATTTTAACTCATTTATGCCTGCATATTGCAATGAACTTGCCATGCATGCTGGCTGACATATTTCAATATATGCATACAAGGGTGATATAAAGACACAGCAATAATAGTCCATGCAGTAGAACAATTAATATGAAACAGCACAAAGTGCATACCCTGAGACGCCACCTAAAGCAACGTCTCATTGGAGTATATATTATTTGCTAATAACCTCTTTTTGCCAGACAGCATTTCTAACATTCCCAAATTTAAATTACAAACCCTTTCAACTCTAAATTTCTCTTGTGGGTATATATAATTCTTTTGGACTCCTCTTGTACATGCATTTTGAACCAGTATACTGTTACATTTTTGGTATGACAACAAAAACTAATGACAAAATCAAACAGGGCAGACTCTGATCAGAGGGCTCCTATAGGAGCCCTCTGATCAGGGTCTTCACTGTTTGCATATGTAATCAGTAATCTATACAGAGGACTGTAGGGTTGAAAGGTTGAATAACTCTTAGTTCATGATTTTGCATGAAAAGTATTACCCAGTATAAGTGCTCCCATTAACACATTCAACCTTAGCGACAGGTATACTCGTTATTAACTGACAGTATACATGTGAAGAGTACATATGTCCTGTGCAAATAGTGTTTACCCTTATCAGAGGGTTCCTGTAGGATATATATTAACAAATCATCCCTTTTTAGTAAATGAAATGAACAGGGCTGAATTGAAAAATTGATTTATCAATTTAAAGTTTCAGGGGAGAGAGAGTTAAGTATCTACCTAATAACGTGTGTAAAACGCGAGGTGGGTTTATATTTTCAAGTCGCAGGGTACAAACATTAACAGATGTTTATTCGCGTGAATGTTTGCATTGAAATGATTATGGTTTCCAAACCATAGCTTTGGACGCATACAGCAATAAGTGCATCAGTCTAAGTGTCCGTCTGTGGTTATTATGTTTGTAGTTAATACCTTAAACCACATTAGCTTTTGATATCTATTTCTGTAATGTGAGTACAACCTAGGACGATGAAATGTCGCTATATCACTTTTAAGTAATGTGACATTGACCGTTGTCTTGCGTTATAAAAAAGCTTGTTCGGCGGCGGCAGCAGGTTGTGATACTAAATGTGATACTTATGTACATCTTGGAATGGCGGAGTGTCTCTTTAGGTTATAGGTTACTGTGATTTTGATATTGAGCTTTGACGTCAATGATAGAATAAAGATTGTCCTATTGGAATGACGAAGTGAGGCATACCATTTTCGGGTTATGCAGACCTTGGCCTTTTTATCTCAGTTGTATAGGAAATAATTGTTGCATATATCTCGCATACCTTGGCATTTTTATCTCAATCTATAGGCATTTTTTAGGGCATATATTCTATACAATATCAGCTAGGGGTTTAAAATTAGTGTTCGATGGGCATTTTTTAAGTAGTTGCAACTGATCAATAACTTCAATATAATAAATGCAAAATGAATGGGTCATTTTAACGGTCAATTCTTTGCGGACACGATGGTGTAACGCACGATAACTTATTATATTGAAGTTATTGAACAGTTGCCATTACTTAAAAAATGCCCCTCGTACATTTTGTGATAATGGAGTGTCGTTTCTCACTTCAAGGTCGCTGTGCTTTTGAACTTCACATGGCTTCAATTTTAGGAACATCTGCCCGGGGAATATTTCCTATAGTTCTCAACGTCAGTGTGAGGGTTTATCGGAGGACTATCGCTTACAGTGGTAAATACGCTATTCCTACTCATTTACGCGTAAGAAACGCATAATGAACGGTTAACGGACGGTTAACGAACGGTTAACGCCTAACGATTTTAACGCGTTCAAACGCGTTAATAAACGATTATACCAGAGATGTTGCGATTGGTGCGTCAGTTTTCCGTTTCACGCGGAGATTTCGGATCTGATTGATGATTGCCGTTATTCATGAAATTATATAAATTCAGACAGTTTTAATCTCGATCATAATGCTGAGTGACTCGGCGTCTGAACCATATGCTTTCTGTTTGATATTTATTAAAATAATTCCTTCCATGTTGATTTCTTTGCAAACGGTTTGAATCCAGATCAGACGCCTAGCTGTATAGATCGGCATAGCATCAGGACCCAAACTGACAGCTTTGAATAAACCCAATTACTTTTCATAATAGTTTTAAACTAGCGATTTGGATGTACATGTAGATGGGACGCCGAGTAGTTCGGTTCTTATGTTTTACAGCCAAGAATGAAGCATACGGTCTTGATTTCATTTTTACAGGTTGGCTCTAGATGAGATGCCGAGTTACGGGAGCCTCATCCGTATTCGACCTATACAGATATCTTTTACTTTGATGAGAGAGTATAATAACTGACACATACTCGTAGATATGATTTGGTTTATTTGGTTTATATTTCAATCAACCCCAATTAGGATACTTACTATGATAAGCCGCAGTTTTATTACCCCATATCCGGTTTGTTACGCAACACGCTTAGCGGCCTGCCCTGTAAGTAACAGCATGTCACACGTGCTATTTGGAATTCCGCATGTTCATTATTATTTATTATTTTACCACCAATCATGAAGAGCAGTACATAGTCATAATACAAATATAGAAAAAATCAATATAACATACCATCACCAAGTAATAGCAGGAACAAAAAAATAACTATTTACATCACTAAATGTAGATATCAATATGATTAATTATTAATATGTACCCCCAAATTAATCTCTCTAAAGAAACGAAATATAGACGAGATGTTAAGGTACAAAATACAACAACAATAACAACAACAATAACAACAACAATAACAACAACAATATGTAAAATTGTTGTTATTACCATAATTATTATCATCATTATTATAACAACTAATACGCATTATCACCATTATTATCAGTATTGATTGTAATAGTAACAACAGAGCAAAATCTGCACTAAACAAGTAAAGTATTCTAGCGAAACGAAGATTAAAACACTTAACCAAATAAAGCACTGATTAAGAAGCAAAAGACAACATTATGCATATGCATTCATATATATATTAAACTTAATATAAAAATTTTATGTGGTAAATAAGTGTTACTTCGTAATTTTTCGTATGTAATAAAACTCTTGGTTATGCTACTTAAAGAATTAACTTTTCTACTTATTCGTTTAGCTAGAGCATTTATTATATTCAGTGCATACTTTGATTCTTTATATATATATATATATATATATATATATATATATATATATATATATATAAATATAATGACGGCATTAAGGTGACCAGTTATCCTTTAAAATGGGGGTTAAGGCGACCGGCAGTTTAGGGTGACCAAAAGCGGTCTCCTTAATATTTTGACATTAAATTTCAGGGGTAAAAAATGGTGCGAGAGCGTCGAAACTTTGCAAACACCTTCAAAACAGTCCTCTTACTCATATGGAAGTAACTTTTCTGGTCTGAAAAGATAAAGAAAATCAAAAAAATAACTTGAAATCTTGATCGCGTATATTTTGAAGTCCCTAAAATAAGTGTTTAAGGCGACCAACGTAAAACCTGATTTATTTCAGAATTTGACTATATATTGATACTTTCAAAGTTGTACTTTTGTTTAATTGTCCGTCTGAGGTAGTGTGACGATTCTTGTCTCTTTTCTGCTGAAAATAAAGAAATCGAGTTTTTAAGCCTATAAATTTGTCATATTTTAAAACCGTTACAGTGGACATATTCGCTAAGTTTCGGACAACTTTCTGAGACGCATCCATTTCACATCAACATTCGAAGGTATTCCAAATTAGCAGTTCCGCTTCAAAGACCGCCAAAAAATGGCAATATACGGGAAACGAATGGTAAGTTTTTGACGCTTTATCACACACTATGTAGCATATGTCTAGTTATTTGATTTAATTTATTTTTCTGCAATCTATCTTTGGTTGGTTTGCAATGCTGTCCGTTGACGTGCACACTTATCGACTTGTCGGACTGTCCGGGCGTCAAACTGTTTATAACTGCTGGTGGGTGGGGGGACGGAGAAGTTATTATTCATGATTTAGAATAGGTAGTGACAAGGGGTATGTGGCCGTGCCTCTAATCTTTGAAATAAGTGGTACGGTCACCCTAGTGAGGGTTGGCTAGGGCAACAAGCCAACAACAACACACTATTTTGACTGCAGATACATTTGTAAATTTTGATTGATGCTAATATTAATACTCTCTCATTTCTACCATATCTTATGGATATTCAATGGAAAAACCCAAAGAAACTTCAACAAATATTCGCCACCAAACTTGTTTTTTCATAACAGCAATGAGAGTATCCTCTTCATTCGTTTCACCGGAGCCCTCAGCGAAAAATATTATAAAGATTATCATTTTAAATTAAAAAAAAAGGCAAATACATTGAAGGAATGTGAAGAAAAATTAGTTTTCTAACTGAAAATAACTAGAGCTGTCATTGATAGGAACGTTATTGATGTATCGGCTTGCCAATAACTGTTCATCAATCAATATATCGACAGGGGTGCGGAAATCCCACGTTCGTCTCGTACATTTTTTGGCCCGCACAAAAATTTAATTGATTTTTGCATTTTAATTGTCCGCGGACAAGCACGGATTCGGGATAATATTATATTTGGAAGCCTAAATGTGCCTTCAAATCTGACCAAAATAGCTATAAATTCAAAGAAATGGAGATAATCTGCGACTTCTGACGTTTATGTTTGAATAAGGCGAATGTGTTCACTAAATAAGCTGATGAATAACTATTTGGATTTTTTTCTTCTAAACTTGATTTAAGCCGACGAAAAATTCCCATTAACAGTGAGAACCACTGTGAAATAATAAAGAAGATGTTATAATTGGCCGGATTGAAAATGCGGTCTATAGATTGGCGAATGCCGCCCGTCTGTCGGTCTATAGATTGGCGAATGCCGCCCGTCTGTCTGTCTGTCTGTTGGTCTATAGATTGGCGAATGCTGCCCGTCTGTCTGTCTGTCTGTCTGTCCGTCCGTCCTCACTTTGGTTGACCTTTTTGTAAGTGTCAGTTTTAGCCAAAGCTTAAGTCCTACTGCAACCAAATTTGGAATGTACAGTTATAGTGAGGTCATCATCACATGCTGTGGGTAACAAGGTCACTGTGACCTAGATTTCACGGTCCAATGACTTAGAGAATTCTTGTTTAACCTTTTCGTTTGCGTCTTGGTTTACCTTTTTGTTAGTGTCAGTTTTAGTCAAAGTTTAAGTCCTACAGCAACCAAATTCGGCATGTACAGTTGTAGTGAGGTCATCATCACATGCGATATTTCGCACGAAAATGACAGATATCGCATCACAATTTGTATAACGCGAATATTTCTCGCACTCGTTTCTCAGATACTTGCGAGCTAAAGTTTATTCTTCTCGATTTATTTCCGATATTTACAAACATTTCTGATCAATTTCGTCGAACGCCTTATCGTAATCGCAGCATCCAGCGCACCAATAAGTATAACAGCAAACCAATAAACGGAAAGGACCGAGAGTTCCGAATTTTGTATATAAAATCAAAACACATCTGGTTCAGAATAAAACGTGTACCAGACCGCACGTAGACTAATTGGTTAAGCAACGTCCTGTGAGGTTAGAATCTGGATGGGTGACCGGCAGGGATTACCGTCGGCCCGGTACACGTTATGTCCTCTGTCATTGGATCGTACTTTCTTTCGAAAACAGGAATGTAATTTCCCTTCACTGGATTGAATAACTGCACAATGCACCAAAATATCGTTCATTTTATTCCTTAGTTATCGTCGTAACCGCGCCGATAATTTTTGTCACTACGAGTAGTTTTCGCGAACTGACCCTCTACAGACGAAAATGAATCTGCCGATAACATATACGCTAATGGCGTGTGCGGTAAACTATCAATTTATGGTATGGATTAAATCTTTTCACTAGATTTCGATAAGGAGAAGAAGAATAACAGTTCCATGTCATATAAATTTTATTTACACAAAATTCTCAAGCAATAGATATAGCAGTACTGTAGTGCTTGTTGGTACAAACAGACTACCAATTAAAATTTCTCTCATCATCTAAAAAAATCTCTCACTTTTTTTGACAAATGAGAGAATTTCTCTCACTTGCATTCTGCGACAGAATAATCCCTGCAAAGCAAAATTGCAGACAATTCGGCCATACCGACATTGGCTGTTTCTCGTTTTAATCATATGATGCTTCAACAAAAGTGAAACCGTCTGTAGTTAGGTCCGGTATTGTTTTGAAACCACTGTGTCGGTGTCCGTTTTGTAGCCCTTATCTTAAAATAATGTCACTTACGTTTTCACATTTGTTTATAACATGATTGACAGCTAAGAGGATGAAAAAGTTTCTTGTAAGAAAAGACAGTAAAACTAAAGCTGTTGGAGACAATGGCATTCAAAACGAAAGTGACTGTAACTACGAAAAAAATAAACGTAAGCGAACTTTTTATTGATTTTAAATGGTTACATGTCTGCCGTTTGTATCCCGAAATCGCTGATACTACAGTACCTCAGTGATACAGACCTCTGCTCAACCTGTGACCTCCAGTAAGAGGTCCTGTACTCTATTACTAGATACAAAATATATTCTCACGGACCCCTAGCCTACCCTCACAGGACTCGTTAGGAGTATGTGACCGTATCGCTAATTTCAAGTATTAGAGGTACGGTCACGTACCCCCAGTCACTACCTTTAGAATATAGTCATGTCTGAATAATTGGCTGAAATTTATAGAGTCAAGAAATTTAGCTTAACTCACTTGATTCTCGGTATTACAGTAACGTAACAGATAAGGGACCGCCTAAGCACTCGGTGAATGCAATGCCCTGGCTAAAGCCCCGATCTCAATGTCCCGGTGCTGGCCCCGGTACGTCCCGGTTGAGATAGTCGGTGGACTTGGATGAGCCGGGGCGGTTTTTATGAAAAAATAAATTGCGATCTCACATTCCCGGTGTCTCCCCTGGTGGAGCACCGGTTATGAAGCCGGACCTTCCTGGTGAGTTCCCAGTTTGGCCCGGCGTAGTTACGGTGCAGGGCCGGTCTGTTCCCGGTTAACCCCGGTATAATAATAACACGGTGTAACCCCGGCCATCGCCGGTGGTATCTGGATGACCACTGGTGTCGTCCCGATCAACCCCGGTTGTTCACCGGTGACGTGCCGGTGTTCGCCGGAAAGGACATAAACCGGGGCGGACGTGCATTAGTATCAATTCTCTTTTGTCTCTCGGGGTATATGAGATGAAAATCAAATACAAAGGAAATGCAATAAAATAGAACATAATAATGTTGTAGACTGTTCAAACTTCATTTTAATATGAGTTTCAAACAGTTTGCCCGGCGTCTGATCTGGTAACTTTCGTTTTTAAATATTAGATTTACCCTATACAATAGAGAGGACGATATTATTTCCTATTTAAACACAGACGAAACAGAAACGCTAAAACTAAAATGTAGTAATCTGCATTTTTAAAAAAAAAAATCAAATTTATGCTCGCATATTATATACACCCCGGTTGTTCAGGGTAGAGGCCCGGATGTGCTGGTAAAGATCCGGCATTGCTCTGGCATTCCCCTGACCCTGGATGAAGCCGGTTCTGGTTTCTGTCCCGGTGACCCCCGGTTGTATTAAACATTTTAAAGCATCCGGGGAAGTTAGCCGGTGGAAGCTGGTCGATCCAGGATCGAGCTGGTCGCCCCCGGCGCCGCCAAGGTTGTACTCCAGGTGACTGCCGGTTTGCTAAACGGGGACTCACGGGGACCCAAACCTGGACAGTGAGATCGTGGCTTAAGCATCAGCTACAGGCTAATCCTAGCGTATTACAGTCGTTTTTTTTTGCTGTTAACTGAATTAGCAACATCACTTTTTGTCATAAAACAGTTAAATATAGTTTTGAGAAGAACTTATTACAAACCATGCCTTATTTATACTATGATGAGGTTGACAGGCTATCTCTAGATATGACCAAAAATCGCAGTTAAATGCACTCGGACCCGTACACATTTCTGGTATTTCAGTAGGTTTCCCTGGTCAAACAATGCAGCGAAAGGGCCATTTTAAAAACAAAATCAAGAGATCTAGTTCTAGATCTAAAGTTCCGTCCATCAGCTCGTCCAGCTTGTCCGGAGCATAACTTCTAAAGTATATTAGCTATTGACTTCAAACTTCATATACAGATAGATCTTATTGACCCGGGCCCGGGTGCATGACACATGGTTAGTGCTTACCTGTATGCTAACTCCATCGCTGAGAGTTAAATATTGATTTTTTACTACTATACTCAGTATAGATAAACTAACGGAGATGTACTTACCTTACAGGTAGACACTAACTATGTGTCATGCACCTGGGCCCAGGAGTGCAGTGCGCCAGAACCATTACTCTGACCTCAGTATTTTTGGAGTTATTGCCCTTTGTTATTTTTATCAAATTTAGGCTTGTCAGGAACATAACTTCCAAAGTATAATAGCTATTGACTTCAAACTTCATATACAGATAGATCTAATTAACTAGGAGTGCAGTGTGCAAGAACCGTTACTCTGACATCAGTATTTTTGGAGTTATTGCCCTTTGTTGTTACATTTTTACCCAATTTAGGCTTGTCCGGAGCATTTCTTTTAAAGTATAAGAGCTATTGACTTCAAACTTCATATACCGATAGATCTCATTGACTAGGAGTGCAGTCTGCAAGACCCGTTACTCTATCATCAGTCTTTCTGGAGTTATTGTCCTTTGTTGTTATATTTTTACCCAATTTAGGCTTGTCCGGAGCATAATTTCTAAAGTATAAAAGCTATTGACTTCAAACTTCATATACAGATAGATCTCATTGACTAGGAGTGCAGTTCGCAAGAGCGTTACTCTGTCATCAGTATTTTTGGAGTTATTGCCCTTTGTTGTCATATTTTTACCCACTTTAGGCTTGTCCGGAGCATAACTTCAAAAGTGTAAGAGCTATTGACTTTAAACTTCATATACAGATAGATCTTATTTACTAGGAGTGCAGTGCACAAGAACAATAACTCTGCCATCAGTATTTTTGGTGTTATTGCCCTTTGTTGTTATATTTTTACCCAATTTAGGCTTGTCCCGAGCTTAACTTCCAAAGTATAGAAGCTATTGACCCCAAACTTCATATACAGATATATCTTATTGACCAGGAGTGCAGTGCACAAGAACCATAACTCTATCATCAGTATTTTTGGAGTTATTACCCTTTGTTGATATATTTTTTATCCAATTTAGGCTTGTCCAGAACATAACTTCCAAAGTATAAGAGCTATTGACTTCAAACTTCATATACAGATAGATCTCATTTACCAGGAGTGCAATGCATAAGAACCTGTACTCTGTCATCCATATTTTTGGAGTTATTTCCCTTTGTTATATTTTTATCCATTTTTTGAGTTGTTGCCCTTTGTTATTCTTTTCCAAGTTAGGGAGCACACATTAACTTTATCCAGAAACATTTATCTCTTGTGACAAGACCCCACTGGGGGTATGAATCACCATTTGTGATAGGTCTAGTTTGAATATGTACAGTCATGACTATGAATCGGAAGATATAAATTCTATATTTCATCAAATGGTAGCTTAAAGAGGCTCGCAACCGGATTGAGCATTAAAAATAGTAATTTGTAAATATATGTCAAATGCTTATATAAATGGGTAAGATTTAGTTTAGGATAATAAATTCTGTTAAAAAATCCATTTAAAAAAAAACAAAAGAAGAAGCCCTGGTGGGATTCGAACCCGTGACCCTCCATGCGGAGAGAAACGTGAAAAAATGAGGAAGCTCCTATACTACCTCGGCTACCAGCGCTCTCTATATTTATAGTAGCGAATTAACGTACTTCACTAGCGGCGATCGATAGTACTTTTACTATTTTATTCGTCTCGGGTTTATGTCTGAGCCCGTGTAAAGGAGCAACAACAACAACTATACCGTTAGCTAACGCTATAGAAAAACGATGGAAAATATCTTTAAAAAACTAAGATTCTGTGCCGATTCTTGAGACTTTTTTTGGACTGATCATATTTTTTTAATGTCAGAAGCCAAATAATGCCACAAATTTGCTTTTATTTGAGTATTTTATTTTATTTTGACAAGTACACCATCCGGTTGCGAGTCCCTTTAAAGCAGGCTGAAAGTAAAGCAGAATGCAGTATATTGCACCTTAAGGGGCGTTCTGCTTTACTTTAAACCTGCCTAAAGTGGTAATTTATCTTCAAAATATGAAAATATATGTGCAGGGTTAAAGTATAAACTGAAAGACATCCTTTTTGTTGCAGATAAAAGCCAGTCTGGACTTGGACACAACCAATGTTAAGGTGAATATTTGTTTACTTTTGAACTGACATAACCTGTTTTCTGTTCTATAGACAGGTGGTTGTTTAAAGCATGTTGAAAGTAACACGGAATGCTTGTTACTGCAATGGTACATATACATCCAGGTATGAAGCTTGCAAGGGTAACCATATAGCTGGTTCCCTCATTGAGTTTGGTACCTGGCATGAGTCATATTATGATGTATGAAGAACTTGCATTTTGTGTTGGAAGTTTGGTGTTCCTAAACCAAGCTAATGCGTTTATAGGCCGTAAAGAGGTAAATACAAAATTATTTATTGTATTTTCTATGCGACCTATTTTAAGATTGATATTATAAGTTACACGGTATAAAATAATTTAGGCAGGGTGAATTGGCTTGTATGACGGTTTTGGATTCCGAATTTCCTGAACGCGAAGGAAATAAGGAATCCAAAACGGTCATACAAGGCCATACAGAGTTTTTCCCGGTGTAAATGAGGATTAATTTTATTCCCAGCTGAAGAAAATCATAATGCCTGAGCTGTTATCTCTCCTTTTCTGAGTTTAATATTACATTTTTAGTTCACCAGAGCTTATGTCTGAGTCCTGACTTAATTTTCTATAGCAACTTTCGTCGCTATGGATAAAACGATGGAAAATATCTAAAAAAACTAAGATTTGAAGATTTTTCGAGAGGGTGTTATTAGACTGGTCATATTTTTCCAATGCCAGATGCACGATAATGCTACCCTTTTGTATATATTTGAGTAATTTCTTTTATTTTTTGCAAATGCACCATCTGGTTGCGAGTGGCTTTAAGAAGTCACATATTTGGCTATATCTTTATGAGTGTCTGTCAGTGCCATGTCCTTCATAAAATTTAGGTCACACTTGAAGCTTGGTCATGTGGGATCTTAAAGTAGGTAAAATCGCAAAACTATGGGATATGCCGTCAGTCATTGTGTTACACAAGCTGTTCTCACCTTGCGGACGGAGATATCCAGAAAAGGTGGGGGGGGGGGGGGGGGGTTGAGATTACCTTATCTGTCTGGACGGACAAGTCAAATTAATTGATGTTAATTAGATAACGAATCCATTGGGAACAATAAATGAACATTAATTTATTGTGGTGTTTCATGGGATGACGTAACGACCGAGTCTAGGATTGAAATGTTATTACTTATTAAGCGAGTCTTGGCGTGCTAAATAATTTTTCTATTCTAGCCGAGGTTTAGATCAGTTTGTCTCATACAACGACTACTGACAGGTTCTTTTTCTCACATAACCAATAGTTTTAATCTATTTTAGCTCAGCAAAGCATGACAAGAAATTGTGTATGTTTATGGGGACAGCAATTATCTCTGATGGAGGAATGAGGTAAGTTTTTTGACATCTCTCTTTTAGTCGAAACTCTTCAAAAGTTATTAAAAAATTATGAACCAATGCAAATTAAGGAAAAATCTGTTTGTGTCAAAATGTAGGGTTACAAATCTCATCGGATTTTAATGCAACTAGGTCAAAATGTTTATCTCAATTATAACTAGGTCATGGATGAATATGGGAAATGTCCGGTCAAAAACATGGTAACTAGATCATATCAGACAACATTTGTTAACAGCTAGAAGCTAAAAATCTTTTTAAATGTTGATGAAACTTGGTAAAAATGTTTTTTATTGATATCTAGGTCAGGGTTGAATGTTGGTTGTGTCGGGTCAAAATATAGGTCACTGGGTCAAATCATAAGAATACATTTTTAGCTCACCTGGCACGAAGTGCCAAGGTGAGCTTTTAGGACCGCTGGATGTCTGTCGTCCGTCCGTCTGTCTGTCTGTTCACAATTGGTTCGTTAACACTCTAGCTGCTACAAATTTCATCCAATCTTCATGGAACTTGATGACAATGTTTGTCATTGTGAAATCTAGGTCAAGTACGATTGTGGGTCATGTCAGATCAAAAACTAGGTCACTAGGTCAAATCATAGAAAAATCTTGTTAACACTCTAGAGGCTACAAATCTTATTGGATTTTAATGAAAATGTCAAAATGTTTGGCTCATTGATATCTAGGTCAAGTATGAATATAGGTCATCCTAGGTCAAAAACTAGGTCACTAGGTCAAATCATAGAAAACCTTGTTAACACTCCAGATTCTACAAATCTCATTGGAATTTAATGCAACCTAGTCAGAATGTTTGCCTAATTGATATCTAGGTCAAGTTCGAATATGGGTAATGTCAGGTCAAAAACTAGGTCACTAGGTCAAATCATTGGAAAACATTGTTTACACTCTATAGGCTACAAATCTCACCGTATCGTCATGAAGCTTGGTCAAAATGTTTGCCTCATTCATATCTAGGTCAAGTTCGAATGTGGGTCATGTCCGGTCAAAAACTAGGTCACTAGGTCAAATCAAAGAAAAACCTTGTTAACACTCTAGAGGCTACAAATCTCAATGGATCTTAATGAAAATTGGTCAGAAAGTTTTCCTCATTGAAATCTAGGTCAATTTCGAATGTGGGTCATGTCCGGTTAAAAACTAGGTCACTAGGTCAAATCATAGAAAAACCTTGTTAACACTCTAGAGGCTACAAATCTCAATGGATCTTTATGAAACTTCATCAAAATGAATGTCTTGATGAAATCCAGGTCAAGTTCGAATGTGGGTCATGTCCGGTCAAAAACTAGGTCACTAGGTCAAATTTTAGAAAAATCTTGTTAACACTATAAAGGTTGATTATGGGTCATGTTCAGTCGTTATCTAGGTCACTATAGGTCATGTTTTACATGGTGTACCAGGTGAGCGATTTAGGGTCATGGTGGCCCTTGTTTACACTAGCAGTGATTCTTTTACCTGTGCATCCTGAGTTCTGTACTCATTAAATTTGCCAGGGACTCATTATTTGAAAAGTTGCGCATCCCATGGACCCAAAGCTTTTCTGGCATTTATTAACACATTACTCCATATGATATAAGTTGAATTATAACACAGTTGTTTGCCTTTATTGTACTCTTCCACTGCCGTGAATAATTCTACAGTACTTGTATATTATGCAACATCTTTATCCCAGCAGATAGTAGGACATATGCTACCAATGCGTGAGACACCTGGTGGCTTTTAAATAAGTATGATAAATCAAGCATCGTTACTCTACGAAATCGTGCATATCAGTTACCTCCCAAAGGTACCTTCAGTTCCAAACAATCTCCAATAATTGCGTATTATAAACGTTAAATGCATGCCATGAAATTGTACTTGGTAAATGAAAGTACGTGAAACTTAGCAAATACTCTTATCTAATAAGGCTAAGTTAATTACCCAGAACTTTATCAAATTGAATATAAGCGTTAACCTGGGAACACATAGAAAAAGCTGTCTGCTTTTTTAGGCCATTTGTATAGGTATATAAGTGCCTGTAGTTTCAAACGAAGCATTATAACTTATTCTTTTTTAGCTCACCTGAGCTAGCTCAGGGTGAGCTATTGCAATCCTTGAATGTCCGTCGTGCGGCGTCAACAATTTTAGTGTTTACACTCTAGAGACCACACTTTTTATCCAATCTTTCTCAAACTTGCTCAGATGGTATATTGCCAGAAGAGTTCGAATGAGTTTGATTATGGTTGAAATCGGACAAATAGGTCATGAGTTATCTACCTTTGAACTGCTGAAAATGCCATATTTAACAGTGTTTACACTCTAGAGGCCACAGTATTTATCCAATCTTTCTAAAACCTGCCCAGATTGTATATGACTATAAGAGTTCGGATGAGTTCGATTTTGGTTGAAATCGGACAAATAGGTCATGAGTTATCTACCTTTGAATTGCTGAAAATGCCATATTTACGGTGCTTACACTCTAGAGGCCACAGTATTTATCCAATCTTTCTAAAACCTGGCCAGATGGTATATGACTATAAGAGTTCGTATGAGTTCGATTTTGGTTGAAATAGGACAAATAGATCAAGAGTAATCTACCTTTGAATTGCTGAAAATGCCATTTTTAACAGTGTTTACACACTAGAGTTCACAATTTTTATCAAATCTTTCTTAAACTTGGTCAGATTGTATATTACTATAAGAGTTCAGATGAGTTTGATTATGGTTGAAAGCAGACTTATAGGTCGAGAGTTATCTACCTTTGAATTGCTGAAAATGCCATATTTAACGATGTTTACACTCTAGAGGCCACAAATTTTATCCAATCTTTCATAAACTTACTCAGATTGTATATTATCATAAGACTTCGGATGAGTTCAATTTTGGTTGTAATCTGATCAATAGGTCAAGAGTTATCTACCTTTGAATGGCTGAAAATGATATATTTAACAGTGTTTACGCTCTAGAGGCCACAATATTTATCCAAGCTCTCTCAAACTTGCCCATATTGTATATGACCATAAGAGTTGGACAAAGGGTGATTATGGTTGGAATCAGACAAATAGATCAAGAGATATCTACCTTTGAATTGCTGAAAATGCCATATTTTACAGCGTTTACACTCTTGCAACTACAGTTTTCAATGGATTTTGATTATACATGTACTTGTACACAAAGGATGTAGCTATACATTCTCGAAGGAGTGAAATTATTGTTGAAATGTAATCATTGTGGCAATAGTTACCTGCCCTTGATATACTTTGAAATGCTAGAAAAAGGCTTAATTTCAGTATTGTTTAGGCTCTAGTTATCTGCCTTTGATGTACTCTACTATACTACAGTAGGTCGACAAACTTGAGTGGATTTAGAATAAAACGGGTGAAATTCAAAGGTAAAGCTATCAGGCTTCATTACAAATGGTGAGCGATATCAGGGCCTTCAGGCCCTCTTGTCACCATTGTCTTATTATTCACACCTATAGCTTTTATTGTGAGAAGTTTCATCAATTTAATTTCAGTTAAATTTTGATTCAGTGAGTGTTTTCATTGAATTGGAGCCGAAAACAATTAAGAAAAAAACATATATATCGGGCAAAAAAAGATCCTTCGGAGATTTCATTTGGTCGCATATGTCCATAAAGCAGGTTTGAAGTAAAACAGAAGTGCTTTAAGGCAAAATCTGCTTTACTTTCAACCTGCTTTAAGTTGTCACCTGTCTTCAAAGCAGGAAATAAGTTATAGGATATATGGTAAATTTTTAGCTCTAGAAGCTACAAATCTCATTTGATCTTAATGAAACTTTTCTCAAATTTTTTGCCTCATCAAAATCTAGGCCATGATTGAATGTAGGTCATGTGAGGTCAAAATCTAGAGCACTATAGGTCAAGTTTTACATGGTGTACCATGTGAACAATATAGGGCCATCGTGGCACCTTGTTTTTAAAGTGTTGCATGTAGTTAAAGTTAGTATGTGTATCATATTTTGTCAATTTCAGAAAGAGATGATTTCAGTTTGGAAGATCACGTAACACAGTGGGGAAAAAAAGAAAAAGCTCAGGTAATACTGATTGATCCATTTTATGCGGCTCACCGTATATTCTAGTGTAAACATACTGTATTTCTCCTTGTAGATACCCAGTATGACTTATAGTTGGGGCAAATTGTTTCGGTCCTCGCTGCTTGTCTGTCCACAGATTGAAACTTGACCATAAATTTTGAATCACATATGATCTATAAAGACTTCAATAAAATATGATAGAGACTTCATAGTTTGCATTTGGTCTCAATTCAAGGTCAACGTCATGTAGAGGTTATTTAAATACTTAATAGGCTGAATTTAACATTGGTCATAACTTTTGAACTTAGTAACACAGGGTTTTCCCTTGCATTTTGTAATTGAGAGTCCTAAGGACCCTCAAACCTCCCTCAGGATATTTGGGGGTCCCAAATTAATTTGATGTGCATAAAATGCCTTACAATGTTGACAAATAACTTGTTAAACCTTTGTAAACACTAAAACAGTGCAGATTCATGATCTCTGTTGACCTGAGCATACCCCACATCAGTACCCAGGATTTACATTCTGATGATTTGCGGGTTTGGAGTAAAATGTGGTCAAAGATTTGAGGGTCCTGGGGTTGGACAAATAGGAGTCCCAGGTGACAGAATTGAGTCTCAGATGCAGGAAACCTGCGTCCGGGAAAACCCTGGTAACATGTGATAGAAACTTCATAGTCATGTGTACTCATCTGATAAAGCTCTTGATTTCAATACAAGTTTGGTCATGTCTGTCAAAGTCATAAGAGGTTATGGTAAAGTCAGGCATAGTATTGACTTCAAACTTCATATACAGACATACCTCATTGACCAGGAGTGCAGTGTATAAGAACCGTTACTCCGTCATCAGTATTTTTATTGTTTGTTGTTATATTTTATCGAATGTAGTCTTGTCTGGAACATAATAATTTGCCAAAGTATATGAGTTATTGACTTAAAACTTAATATACAGATTATGTATATATCATTGTCTAGGAGTGCCATGCTCAAGAACTGTTACTCTGTCATCAGTATTTTTAGCTCACCTGGCACTTAAGTGCCAAGGTGAGCTATAAGGATCGCTGGATGTCTGTCCTCCGTCCACAATTGCTTGTTAACATTTAAATGGCCACACATTTCATTGGATCTTCATGAAACTTGATAACAATGTTTATCTTAATGAAATCTAGGTCAAGTGCGAATGAGGGTCATGTCCGGTTAAAAACTAGGTCACTAGGTCAAATCAAAGAAAAACCTTGTTAACACTCTAAGGACTACACATTTCATTTGGTATTCATGATAATTAGTTTTAATGTTTGTCTTGAAAAATGTAGGTCAAGTTCGAATGTGGGTCATGTCCAGTCAAAACCAGGTCACTATGTCAAATCATAGTAAAAACCTTGTTAACACTCTAGAGGCTACAAATCTCATTTATATCAAGGTCAAGTTTGAATGTGGGTCATGGCCAGTTAAAAACTAGGTCACTAGGTCAAATCATAGGAAAACCTTATGAACAGTCTCTAGAGGCTACAAATCTAATTGGATTTAAATGCAACTAGGGTATAATGTTTGCCTAATTGATATCTATGTCAAGTTTGAATGCGGGTCAGTTCGGGTCTCAAACTAGGTCATT
This sequence comes from Gari tellinella, assembly GCA_922989275.2. Classification (NCBI taxonomy): domain Eukaryota; kingdom Metazoa; phylum Mollusca; class Bivalvia; order Cardiida; family Psammobiidae; genus Gari; species Gari tellinella. The sequence goes on along the minus strand of OV277856.1, from coordinate 96,282,857 downwards.
AGCCACTAGGGAAATTCATAGGAAAACCTTGTTAACACTTTAGAGGCTACAAAACTCATCCAATCTTCATGACACTTACTTAAAATGTTTGCCTCATTGATATCTAGGTCAAGTTCCAACATGGGTCAGGTCTGGTCAAACACTCAGTCACTAGGTCAAATAATTGGAAAACCTTACTCATACCCTAGAGGTTACAAAACTTATCCGATCTTCATGACACTTGGTAAGAATGTTTGCCCAATTGATATCCAGGTCAAGTGTTAATGTGGGTCATGTCTGGTCAAAAACTAGGTTACTTTAGGTCAAATCATAGAAAAACTTTGTTAACACTCTAGAGGCTACAAGTCTCAATGGCTTTAAATGCAAAAAAAATAGAATGTTTGCCTAATTAATAATATGGGTCATGTCAGGTCAAAACTAGGTCACTAGGTCAAATCAAAACCAGTGTTAACTCAGATCTGAATGATGCTTGCCTACATCAAATCAAGGTCAAAATCAAATGAGGGTTGTGTCTGGTCAAAAACTAGGTTACTAGGTCAACTCATAGAAACATCTTGTTAACATTCTATTTTTGATTGTGGGTCATGTCTAGTCATACATAATCTAGGTGGGGCCTCCGTGGCCTAGCGGTATAGTGACTGTGACTTACATCACTAAGCTCCTCACCGCTGTGAGTTCGAATCCCAGTAGGGTCGTTCGGATTTTTCATGTGGGGAAGCCTTCCAGCTGGCTTGCGGAAGGTCGGTGGTTCTACCCAGTTGCCGATTTGTGCCTGTTACAGTGCATAAAGGGCTTCTGGGGTCTTCTTCCACCTGTGATTAGCTTGACGTCGCGATATGACTGAAATACTGTTGAAAGCGACGTAAAATCAAAACAAACAAACATAATCTAGGTCACTATAGGTCAAGTTTTACATGGTGTACCAGGCGAGCGATTTAGGGTCAATGTGTCCCTTGTTGGAATTACTTCCCTTTGTTGTTATATTTTATCCAAATTAGGCTTGAAGTTATTGCATTTTGTTATAGTTGGGGAGCACATTAGTGCACACAACAATTTTATCCTGAAACATTTACCTCTTGTGACAAAACCCTACTGGGGGTTTGAATCACCATTTCTGATTGGTCTAGTTTTCCAGCTCATCCAGTGGCCTTAACTCTGTAATTCTTTGGAAGAGTGGAATGAAGATTTGGGTCGTGAAAATTAACACTTCATTTTTAATTATGCATATACAAAGTTTTATATGAATTGGTACAGAAATGTAGCATTGGTTTGGATCCAAAAATGTACAAGTCCCATCAGTGGCCATAACTTTACCTATCTTAAAACAACTCACTTGAAAAATGTCATGTCATGCACATAATTTATTATACACTTCATGTTAAATGCATATGCAAAGTTTGATGTCAATCGGTACAGAAATGTAGAAGTCATTTGCATCAAAGCTTTTATCAGTAAGAAAAGCTCATAAAGTAGCTGTTTGTCCTTGATTGGTAGCAAAAACTTCCCAAAACAACCATGTGATACTCCCTCATTTCTCTGGTGAGCTCTTCAGGACCCTTTTGTTGATCTTTTTTATGCCCCCGGCATATGCAGAGGCATATAGTAATTGTCCATCCATGCGTGTGTGCGTCCGTAACAAGGTTAAGTAGATGTTACCGTTTCGTCTAGCATCAACACCGCTTACTCAAATACTTTGACACTTATACAGTTATTGCTTTGGACCATTCCCTATCCACCAATATCAACAAACCATGATTTTGACCTTGACCTTATTTGAACTTAGAATATTTAGATAGGCTATTTCTTGGAAAACTAGATTTTACCATTTCATCTAGCATCAACACAACTGACTACAATGTGTTGATACTTATTCGGATATTACCTTGGATCACTACCAATCCACCCATATTACCCAACCTTGATTTTGACCGTGACCTTGACTTAATTTGAACTTAGAATATTTTAAATAGGCTCTTTCTCAGTTAACTAGATTTTACCGTTTCATCTAGCATCAACACTGCCTAGTACAATGCTTTTGTACTTATACAGTTATTGACATGGACTATTACCAACTCACCAAGAATATCCAAACTCAGTTTGATCTTGACCGTGACCTAATTTTGACTTAGAAAATATTTAGAATATTATTATTGTCAAGGATGCCACCGGGGGCATAAGTGTTTATTGAACGCGCAGTCTTGTTTCCATTTGTTATATGCTCAGATGGGATATAGGCTCTAGGTTACCATTTTGGCTGTAAAATTTGATATTAATGCAGAGTCATAATGGCCCATATGGGACATAGTATTGTATGGTGAAATTTATCATATTTTATGCAACGTGTCACAAATACCTGGAGCCCGTTTCAGAAAACTTCGAACAACAAAAAAGATTGTAAGTCTAAACTTTAAATACATTTAATATCTGATTTCTCCATCTAATCAAGCCTTGTGACTAAAAAAACGACTCCAAACCGATGTCACAAGACAGCATTAGATGGAGAAATAAATAATAGTTGAGCATTTTATAATCTGACTTATGACAACATTTGTCGTATGAATATTTATGAAACGGGCCCCTGGTTGCTAAATGTCTGATTTCTTTTAGAACTTTTGTGTAAAATGTAAGTTCGTTTTCTGTTTTTAAGGCAAAGACCAGATAATGGAATATCTGAAAAGGTGCAAGCCACAGTCACTGTTAGCTTTTTGGAAACCCCAGCAGTATGTGAAAGCAAGAACAAAGCTTTTCAATGAAAGGAAAACACTGAGAACAGAAGCCAGAGCAGCACATTAAAGAGAATTACAGTGAACAAAACATGTTTCTGAAGGGGGTGTGTGTGTGGGGGGGGGGGGAACACAAAGAGCATGCTGCTTGACACTTTTACAAGGAGTGTTTCATAACTAACGAACTTGAACAATAACTTGGATATAATAAGTGTGACATATCAGTGAAAAGGACAATTATTTACTATTGTATAATGCACGATAAGATCACAAAACTTGATAAATCACAATACTAACCTAAATTACCCCTTTCAAGAGCACTTGAACATAGCACTTTTCGTACATTTTGCAATAAGTTCTCAAAAAGTACATTTTGTTAAATTTGACTGACTACAATGCTTACAGTTGTTGCGTTGGACCAATACCAATCAACTCATACTACCAAACGTTGATTTTACCTTGACCTAATTTGGGCTTTAAATATCTTAAATGGGCTATTTCTTAGTTAACTAGACTTTACTGTTTCGTCTAGTATCAACACTATTTACTACAATCCTTGATACTTAAACAGTTATTGTCATGGACCAATTCACTGTTATTGCTAAACCTCAATTTTAAGTTTAACTTGACTTAATTTGGACTCAAAAAGTTTCAGAAGGGGACATAATTAAGTGTTCATGGAAACACCCTTGATAATATATTCTCAGAGCAAGTATAGCTATATTGTTGATATTTTACAAAATGATAATATCTCAAACAGTGTACCGTAGTTGGTGCATATTTGACAAAAAAATTTATGGACTTATTTAGAATAATAAAGTGGCTACAATAGGGAAAGAATCGGGTCTCGCAGAGACCCACATGATTAAAAAATGTGGAGATCGTGTGTTAGAAATTGCCATGTGGGCAGCTAGCCAGTTACCTGGAAGGGAGTCCTCTGTCGTTGACAATACACCCACCTCTGCACGTTAATAGAAAATCTGATGTTGATATACTTGTATCAAAGTTTATTAAAAAACAAATTACCAGTACCCTGGAGTGGGGGTCATCTGGGTTAATGTTGTGACTTATCAAGTTAATTTGTCTTCAAAACTATATGAGACAATGTATTTATTATGGGTGAATATCATCATGTTAATTTGCAAAAGTGATATTCAATGCCATCGTGGTTGTCATCTGTTGCTTGTTTCAATATATTGTCTACAGAAGTATTACAAGACTTGTTGTTTTCTTAACCTTCTCTTACTGAATATTCATGTAAAAATCTGACCCACAATGAACATCATCATCTGAGCTAGCTTATCATCTATTAACACATTCAAAATTTACAGTGTATTTGTCAAGATCACACTTGTCGTATTCAAACTGTGTAATCTGCCCGTCTGCTCGGTTTTTATGCCTCCGGCATCGACAGATGCGGAGGCATATAGTAATCATCCAGTCCGTCCGTCTGTGTGTCCGTAACAAGGTTAAGTAGAATTTACCGTTTCGTCTAGCATCAACACCGCTTACCCAAATGCTTGGATACTTATACAGTTGTTGCCTTGGATCATTCCCTATCCACCAATATCTCCAAACTTTGATCTTGACCTAATTTGGACTTAGAATATTTTGAATAGGCTATTTCCTGGTTAACTAGAATATACCGTTTCGTCTAGCATCAACACATCTGACTACAATGCTTTGATACTTATACAGTTGTTGCATTTGACCATTCCCTATCCACCAAACTTTGATTTTGACCTTGACCTTGACCTAATTTGGACTTAGAATATTTTAAATAGGCTATTTCCGGGTTAACTAGATTTTACCGTTTCGTCTAGCATCAACACTGTTTACTACAATGCTTCGATACTTATACAGTTATTGCTTTGGACCATTACCAACTCACCAATAATACCCAAGCTCAGTTTGACCTTGACCTAATTTGGATGCCACCGGGGGCATAAGCGTTTATTGAACGTGCAGTCTTGTTTTTTTATACGCCCACCTCAAGAAGTGGTCGTATATTGGCATGGCCCTGTCTGTCCGTCCGTGAATAAGTTCGTTCGTTTGTCTATTCTTCTGTCAACATTTTGTTTGTCCTCAGTTTTTCCAGAAAACTATTGAACGGATATTAATGAAACTTCACACAAATGGTATATGCATAAAGATCTGAATGTGAGTCGAGTTGAGGTTAATTCAATTTTTCGTTACAGAGTTATCTGCCTTTGATGTACTTAAACATGCTATAATAAGATTGTCCGGAGTTTTCTCGAAAAGCCGTTAGAGGAATATTAATGAAACTTCACACAAATGTTAAAAAAATTAAGATCTGAAGCTGAGTCAAGTTTGAGGTTCATTTCATTTTTCTTTACAGAGTAATCTGCCCTTGATATACTCAAATATGCTATAAAAAGCTTGTCCGGACTTTTTGAAGGATGTTGATGAAACGTCACACAAATGTTAAAGTCATCAAGATCTGAAGATGAGGGAAATTTTAGAATAATTTGATTTGTTGTTACATAGTTATCTGACCTTGATGTACTAAAATATGCTATAAAAGGCTTATTTGACAGTGTTAACTACAGTTTTGAATGGACTTTGATAATATTTACCCACAGTATAATTATTGAAGTAAAAGTTCATGAAAGGGTTGATTATTATTGAAATCGGATCATTGTGTCAAGACTTATTTGCCCTTGGTGTACTCAGATATGCTAGAAAAGGTTTTTTATGCCCCCGGCATCTATAGATAAGGAGGCATATAGTAATCGTCCTGTCCGTCCGTCTGTCCGTCTGTAACAGGTTAAGTAGATTTTACCGTTTCGTCTAGCATCAACACCGCTTACTCAAATGCTTGGATACTTATACAGTTGTTGCCGTGGACCATTCCCTATCCACCAATATCACCCAACCTTGATTTTGACCTTGACCTAATTTGGACTTATTTTAAATAAATAATATATTTTAAATGGGCTATTTCTTGGTTAACTAGATTTTACCGTTTCGTCTAGCATCAGCATAACTGACTACAATTCTTTGGTACTTATACAGTTGTTGCCTTGGATCACTACCAATCCACCCATATTGCCCAACCTTGATTTTGACCTTGACCATGACCTAATTTGGACTTAGAAAAAATTCAGAATATATTGTCAAGGATGCCACCGGGGGCATAAGTGTTTATTGAACGCGCATTCTTGTTTTTAGTTATGTTGGTGCTTTACCCCTCGACTACATCCGCCAGTGAATAATTTGAGAGAAAAACCATTGATAATACATTAATTTGAATTCAGAATGAATTTTTTTCCTTTTATCTTGTATACATATGAATCGGTCTCCTTAAACTAAAATCGGTCAACTTAAACTGGAATATATGTTGTGTCTACTTAAAACTCCCAAATAATTTGAGAGAAAACAATTGATACATTAATTTGAATAATTTGAGAGAAAAACCATTGATAATACATTAATTTGAATTTAGAATAATTGTTTTCCATTTATGTTGTATATATATATATCAATCAGTCTCCTTAAACTAATATTGGTCACCTTAAACTCGAATATTATGTTGTGTCTACTTAAAACCCCCAAATAATTTGATAGAAAAACCATTGTTAATACATTAATTTGAATAATTTGAGAGAAAAACCATTGATAATACATTAATTTGAATTTAGAATGAATTTATCCCTTTCATGTTGTATATATATTTGATTTGATTTGTTTTTGATTTACGTCACTTTCAACAGTATTTCAGTCATATCGCTACGTCCAGCTAATTACAGGTGGAGGAAGACCCCAGAAGTTCTTTATGCACTGTTTCAGGCACAAATCAACAACTGGGTAGAACCACCGTCCTACCGCAAGCCAGCTGGAAGGTTTCCCCACATGAAAAATCGGAACGACCCTACTGGGATTCGAACTCACAGCGGCGAGGAGATTAGTGATGTTAGTCACAGTGACTACACCACTAGGCCACGGAGGCCCCCCTGTATATATATGAATCGGTCTCCTTAAACTTATATTGGTCACCTTAAACTCAAATATATGTCGTGTTTACTTAAACCTCTCAAATAATTTGAGAGAAAAACCATTGTTAATACATATACATTAATTTCAATAATTTGAGAGAAAAACTATTGTTAAGTAGATCTATTAATTTGTAAAAAAATAAAAAATAATTTTTTTTTTTTTTTTTTTTTTATTATTATTTTTTTTTTTGAATTTTAGGGCAGGGCGCGGCACCCTCCTAAAAAGGCCTAGCTGTAGCACTGTTAAATACATAAATTTGAATTTAGAATGAATTTATCCATTTTCTGTAATATATATATGAATCGGTCTCCTTAAACTTTTATTGGTCCCCTTAAACTCGAATATATGTTGGTCTACTTAAAACCCTCAACGTCCTTACAAAATATTAGGGAGACCAATATTTTTGTATATTTTTAAATACTTAATTTTTCTAAATTTTTTTTTAAAAAAAACCTTAATTACAACTTAAACATGATTTATTGAGTTAAAAAAACAAAAAAACCCATAAGATAAAAAATATATAACATGTCTCCTTAAACCCCATTTTTAGGGACGGTCCCCCTAATGCCTTCATTAGGATTATATATATATATATATATATATATATATATATATATATATAAATTACGAAGTAACACTTATTTACCACATAAAAAGTAAACCAAAATATTGAGATACATGTACATGTATGCCAGCACTGTATCTGCACACGACTGTTCTTAATTAGAAACTGTTATTATAACAGTCAATCTTGCATTACCCAACAGCACAATATAAGACTCACGTGCAGTATTTAAAATAGGGCAAAAAGCTCGTATATGTGCGTTCTGCATTATTCTAAATGCGCATTAAACAATCATTCATCTTTGAGGTCTCTGTGTTAAACCACTGTGCTGTCGCTCAATACAAGTTTGACTGTTTCACTCGTTTACACTGTAATATAGTCAATATTAAAATGGCCAAGTGTCATTTTATCATGCTATGAAACGTTCTTGCCACAAGCTTTAAGCGTTTGTCCCTTTCTAGATCATTGTCAATAAACTGACAAAGGCCATAGCATAAATGGGTTATCTGACCACATTCGTTCTGGTTGATCAGTGAGATGTACATTTGGGGTCCGTGTGCACAACGTATACTCTTCCATAAATCTTGCCTCAAAGTCTCATTCTCTCTACAGTCAAATACCATATGTGTGGCAAAATTAGAATAAATAGCATTACATTTAGTACAATTTTGAAGATACGTGTGAGAGTACATCTTACCTAACAACATAATGCTACTCTGACATTCATTTAAAAGAGTTGGGCATAGTTTATCAAGCAGCCATAGCGGTGACGGATATAGCACATTATGACAATTTTGTAGATATGACGTAAAGCATTGTTCATCAATCATACGCTGACGTCGCGAGTTTGAGTCATGTAAATTAACGACGCGACTGACCTGACTTTTCCAACGAGATTTAGATGGAACACACCAGCATCTAAGTACATATTGTATATATGAAGCAATTTGTATTTGCCTAGAATTCTATACATATCAGGGAAAAAACCTCTTTTTCTGAATGGCGTATCATTATATTGAGTAAGCCTATGTTAAAATATGTGCTTAATCAAATAGCAAGTATCTAGCATGCATAACTGTCCAAAGAATATTAACTTTCGATAGTCTATCTCACTTTCTAAACTTCTACATCCAATCATACTGAGAGCAATAGCCGTTTTTGTAAGGCGTGAAATACCTTGAATGTAACGAATGCACATAGTATGACATCGTTCTAAATTACGCATTTGTGTCTTAGAAACATTGTTCCACAATTCACAGCCATAAAGTGCCTTAGGAAGAACTACAATACACCTTAAGAGAAGTTAAAGGATGGAGACAATGTTTATGCAGACCACAACCAATCAAGCTGAAGAAAGTACCTCGCAGTTTGTTAATTGCATCTTCACAACATGATTCACTATCTAACATCTTACCAAGCCATATTCCTAAATGCGTATAACAATCAGTCTCTTCAATTCTTTCAGGCCCTAATTTCCAAATACGATTGGTTATCTGGTGTACTGATTTAGATTCATTAAATATCACTACCGCACATTTTTTTGCATTATATTCATACCTCCAACGACAAGAATATCTGAAACAAATATCTAGCATTTGATCCATAGCAGTCTTAGATAGGGAAATCAAGCACATATCATCTGCTACAGTGGGGCTTGCAAAATTTCCATCAAATAGACAAAACCCAAGTCCCGGTTCTTCAAGTTCACGTATTAACCCGTCAATATACCAAAGATAAAGTTTCGGGCTACTAACACCACCCCGTCTGGTCCCGCGTAATACAGGGAACCAGTCAGACAGGAAGCCCCGAAGTTTGACCCGGCTTTGCAGTCCTGTATACATACATAAAATGCCTTATATACTGATGGGTCAATACCGATGTCATACAACTTACTAAAAAGGACATCGTGCCAAACTCTGTCAAATGCTTGCTTTGCGTCTAAAAAACAAACATATAGTTTAGATCCGAACTCTTGAGACATGTAAATACATTCTTTTAGTGAGAAAGATGTCATCAAACAGCCACGATTCTTCTGAAAGCCACCCTGTAGGTGACTAAATTTCAGTGGTGTAGCTACATTTATTTTGTAGAGTAGAACATTTTCAAACAAACGTTCAACAACTGAACTTGACGTAATTGCCCTGTAACTATTTGGGTCAGATTTAGGCTGATTACCTCCCTTATTTAATGTTATTATGAGACCCTTTTTTCATGCCTAACGGTATATAAGAAAATCTGAGGATGGCATCAAAACGCCTACTTGACTGTTCGGATTATCGTGCCACCATATATTAAGTGCTCGTAAACAAGTTTGTCATTTCCGGCTGCCTTTGACTTCTTACAGTCATTCAAAAGAGTGTCTATTATAGATTCCGAAACTTCATTATTATTTGCTGACGAAAAATGTTCGTTAAATAGTGAATTCCTCAATCTTTGCATTTTATCAGTAATTTCGTAGAAAAATACGTTATCATACTTATGATTTTCATCCGGACTATAAAGCGCCTTAAAATAATGTCCCCAGTTATTGGCAATATCCCTGTTATATTTTATAATTTCACCGTCAAATATAAGTTGACCCCCTGCAAATCTGTGACTCGATTTTTTTCTCCCGCTAAAAGGTTCCAAGATGTTCTAGAATCCAGTTTTAAAGATTTAAAGAGATTAAGTGATCTTTCACGGTTCGCCTATGAACTTTCCTAAATAAAGCTTTAGCACGTTTATATGCAGAAAATGTGTCAAAGTTCGAACCCCTTGGTCTGCCATTTTCTACCCACACACGCCGACATATTTCAACATCTCTATGTCTTTCAGTACGTTCGTTCGTCCAATATGGCTTTAGATAGCGACGGAAACGAGTTTTTGGAATAAACATATCAGACGCACAAAGCAGACTATCAACTAAAGTAAGGTAACAATGCTCTATCGCGTCTGTAGATGCATCTGATCTGGATTCCAACTTTCATGCAAAGCAGACACTCAGTAATCTGATCGGGATCCAACCATTGCTCCGATCATATGCCTAGTAAATCTGAATAAGAGGAGATCCTTTGAAAGCACAGAAAACAAAGCAAATACTGAAAATTGCAGACTCGGTTTAATTGTAAGTTTGTGTTTTGTAAGATTATATTTATTCCACAGTAACACTATTTGCTAAATTCTTAAGTAGGATAAGTCCGCGGCATCCGGGCTCTTTTAAACGCGTTAAGAAACGCGTAAAGAAACGGCTAGAAAACGCGTTTAACGAAACGGGTAATAAACGCGTAAGGAACGCTTAAGAAAGGCGTAAGAAACGCATAAACCGGGTAGGAATAGCGTATTTACCACTGTACCATTTTCATGTACATTTTGACTATCTCTTTGAAATTGACCTTTCAGTTATAGAAAACGTTTGTTCTTGTCATATTTACTATACCTTCATTGGCAAGAGATACCAAAAGATACATAATTTGTTAGTAAGTCCATATTACGTATAGATCAAAATATCACATGCCATATTCAGGCTACTGTTGCCTTTACATTCACCTCTGAGCTAAATTATAAAGAAAGGCTGTCCGGGTAACATAGAGACACCACATTATGTGTGTGAGTACATCTGGGTACGATGAATTGTCATGTACCCCATTAGAAGTGACTTTTAGCTCATTTTGTTTATTTCTTTGCTGAAGAAAACAGTTCAAATTTATACAGTCATGAATATGTACAGTGGAGAATCTGTTATTCTTTCCCAATAAACGCGTTTACGCTAAAACTATTATTTGCAGTGCAAACAGTTTGGAGCCAGATCAGACGCCGGGTAACCCGGCGTCTGATCAGGCTCCAAACTGTTTGCCACCAAGATAAACATGAATTATCAGAATTGTCCAAAAGTTGTACTTTTCTACGTTTTAGTGTTTTGCGTTTGCGTACGTTTGCGTTTAAACGGGAAAGAATAACAGATTTTCCACTGTATCATAAGAAGTATTACCTTTAAACTAGCATGCGGTATCTTAAACAAACTGAAAGTAAAAGCAAAATGCGCCCTAACGCATATTCTGTTTTACTTTAAACCTTCTTTAATTGTTCAACTGTCTTAAAATCTAGAAACTGGCTATTGGGTAAACGGTTAACTCATCATGGTGTTGACTTTAGATTGTAGTTATAGAAAACACTTGACTGAAACATACTTACTTAGTTACGACACACTACATCAGCTATGTATATAAATTTATTGTGTGAGTACATTTTGATGTGAGTTGGGGTCACCTGCCATTCTCAAATGTTTTGTATACGTAAACTATTACAAAATGTATTTCAGTGCCAATTAACACACTGTGGCATTTGTACTTACTGGGAAACTATTCTTTTTTACTTATGTTATAAAATTAAATTGAATGGAAAACGCAATGCTTGAAATAAAAGTTTCATTCAAACACTGTAAACGTACTTACATATGCTTACAGAAGATGTAATTAGTTTCCAGTAAACTAGTTTATACTTAACACTTATGCCTATTACAGGTTTGAGCCAGATCAAACGCCGGGTTACTCGGTGTTTGGTCACAGATCAATTCAACTATGTGCCACTTAAATAAAATTAGATCGTCAAACTATTAGATAATTATTATTGGGCATTGCCTTTTCGTATAGTTCCGTTTAAAAGGTTAATGACGTCTTCCAAACGGTATATTTGATAGATTGAGAAGTTTGGATATCTGTTTAAATTTAGAAGTGTGAATATCTGTTTAGTGACTTTCAGAATTTGACTTTTTTTAAACATTGATATTTCCAGAAAATATTTCATGAATTATTTTCGTTTGCTCAATATCTTATATTGTCTGTACAATTTACTTGAATGTTTAGAAATTATTGAGTTATATTATTGTGTAAAGAAAATATTCCTGTTTATTCAAAATTTAACTTTTCTCGACAAAAGGTCCTGTCAGAAGAAAACGGTGCTGCATTTTTTTTTTTATTTTAGCGATTTTTTACTCTCCATATGGTATGTTTCAATTTAATCAAGGTTTCAATGAAGTCTGACAGGGAAAAAGCAGACCCGCGAACCACCTTAAAGTTTCAGGGGTGAATGAGTTAACACATCTGTCGTGTTGACATCTTTGTCCGGCCGGACTTGGTTTTTCATTTTTTTGTGATCTAAGATAGACATAGACCTTTGCATACACCAGCACTTAGTGGGTATAGTGTAATAGAGCTTATGATTGGTACACGACTATTTAACCCTTTCACTCTCAATTTGTTTGTGAGAGCTTTACCCCTTCATCGTTTCATTGTCGTCCGAATCAATTTTGTTGTCTTCAATGTCGTTTCAAAGTTACAAATTAAGGCAGTATGACCGGAGAACTGTCAAAACAAGTGTCAAACTATTTGGATCCTGATCAGACGCCGCGTTTTATGCAGCGTCTGATCAGGATCCAAACTGTTTGCAAACGTGTTAATTAACTTTTCAAGGGTACGAACGATTTATGTGCAATCCTAAATACCCCAAGCAAAAGTGCACTAATCAACTGAAATACATCAATTTTACCGCATACATGTATAAAAATAAGATTTAGCTGCTCAGATGTAAGCTGCTTTGTTTGATATATTAAATATCGGAAAATGTTGGTTTATTGATAAGAAATTAAGTCGGGACTGTTCGCTGGTTTTATTAAAATTCATTTCGTAGCCATTTTGTTTTCCTTGTTGGCGATGGCGAACTACCTCCGAGGCCGTTTGTGTCGTTCGCAATCAGTAACAGCCTAACGGTCGTTAAAGGTAAATTGTTACCGTTTTCTGTTGCAATCGATGCAATCGATACGGTACTTGAACGCGCTACAGACGAACTAAAACATCTGTTCAGTAATGAGTGTGTCTCGCGTCAGCGGCAAATAAAGCCTCTCACTGGCGTTGCATTTGCAGAGTGATTCTGGCGATTTGGTGGTGAGTGACCAGTCTGCATTCCCCCTGTAGGGCGGCATCAAGAGCCTGGAGGTGGTTGGTGCCGTACTCCGTTTCGAACCAACGTTTCCAGAATATTACACGCATTTTCCTTAGGAGGCAATTTACTTGGCAGTAAAAGAGTTAAAGCTTTATTTACAAACTCAGGTTTTCAACGGTATTTACTGTGACTGTATATTTCACTGATCTTCGAAAGCAGGCGAGCGTTGGCACTTGCATCTGGGGCTCTTGTTTGAACATTTAAATCTTTCATACGAAAAACGTGAGGCTATCGTGAGAATTACGTTTATTTTATGTTGCCATCCTAGGCTCTGCGTCTGGGATGGGCTATGTATCGTTTATAGTATATACGTATCGTACAATGATTTAGACTTACTAGTATGTGGGGGTTGGTATTGATCTACACTGTTTGAAATGTAATAAGGCAGGTTTTCTCACGACCCGGCTCATATATCGTGTATCAAGGGCGAAACATTTAATCGTGTTCAGGAAATATTTTCGATTCGATTTTGACCTTTTTCTTCAATACCATGCGTTTAGTTTAAAAACAACAGGTGACTACATGTACTTTAAGCAGGTTGAAAGTAAAGCAGAATGCGCCTAAAGCTTTTTTAATCTATCATTTGCTAGAATACTTCTTTTATTATACATCACAATTATAGAATTTAAATTGGAAATCTTCAGTGGGGGAGTCAATTAAATGCGTTACATTGTATAATGCTCCTTTTCAATTCATTTAACATTCATAGATTTCCAGCATATATGCAATCCAAATTCAAAAAGACTCAATCCAATGGTATATGTCAGCTTAGATCAGCAACTAATAATGAGTTACATGTCCCAAAACCTAATTTAGAGTTCTTTAGAAAGTCATTATCTTATTGAGGCCCTAAAATTTGGAATTCAATACCTTTGTCAATAAGACAGTCTGATACCTTAAGTAAATTCAAAAGAGCCTTTTGCAGTGGAGGTTCTCTACAGATCAAAATACTTCTTAACCCTCAAATCCGTGTCTGATCTGCTCCAAACTGTTTGAAATCATGGTTTTAGCGTAAGTGCGTTTATTGGGAAAGAATAACATTTTCTCCACTGTAAGGAAGGTAACATCGAATACATAGTCGTACACATTCTTCTTGAGATAAGTATGATCATCGTGCAGCACGAGAACGCTGCGGTAACTTTACTGATATTTTATTCTTTCAAATTAAACGCATTTATAAACAAAACTATTACATGTATTACCATTGCCAACAGATTGGAACCAGATCTGACACCGCGTAACCCGGCGTCTGATCAGGCTCCAACCTGTTTGCTACTCAGAAAATAGTTCAATTTTCTAAAAGTAAATTTCCACAGTGTAGTGAATTGCGTTTGCGTTTAAACCGGAAAGAAAAATGTATTCTCTACTGTATATTGCGTACAATAAATACAGCTATCAATGTCTCTTGCTGAGTGTAGGGAATACTCACCCCTTTTAAAGTTTTAGAATGTTCCAATCTAAAAATAACATTGCCAAGTCAGAAGAAAACACTATGAAAAAATCTTTACCGGGCGCAAGCCGAACGAACTCTGAAAATCTCCGCCGTTGATCGGATGTCAACAACCCGTTTTTAAAATCGACTTCTTTCCAGCAAATTCACGGGTTTGTAAGCAATGTTGCCTCCATATACATAGCGGATTACTTCTTTGTATATGTTTAGATTATGTATGTGCCTGGATGTTTAGGTTTAAGAAATGCGCGAGTTTGGCTACTTGACGGCTACATACTGGCTTTAATGATCGGCGTTCTAAACTGTTTGTAAAGTAAATGGGTTTATTGGGAAATAATGATTAGTGATGCCAATTAAGTTTGACATATGACTACTTGTAGCAGTCAATAGAATAAAGTTAATCAATTAGCACCCAGTGGGTTCCTCCATACTCTATATAAAGGATGCCTGGTCTAAATTCATTTGTTTTATATTGAAATTCCTATCAGCTAATAGTGTAGATTGATCAGACGCCGCATGATGCAGCGTCTAATTAAGTCTACATTGTTTGCATACATCCAACATATATAAAACCGTGGGTACAAATGGGTTGATCTTATGAAGCTTTGATTTAAGACCTAGATCTATGTTGGTCGAATCCGAACAATCAACTTCAAAATAATTTCAGTAATAATTTTGCTGCTCGTGTGTCGCGGTCTGCTTACCCTTTCCAATGTACAGTGGAGAAAATGTTATTCTTTCCTAATAAACGCGTTAACGCTTAAACTATGATTTCCATTGCAAACAGTTTGGAGCCTGATCAGTCGCCGGGTAACCCGGCGTCTGATCAGGCTCCTAACTGTTTGCCGTCAAGGTTAAAATCACTCAGAATTGTCGAAAAATTGTCATTTTCTTCATTTTAGTGTGTTGCGTTTGCGTTTCGTTTGCGTTTAAACGGGAAAGAATAACGTATTCTCTACTGTATCAACACATTTTATTGAAGATTGCAAAACAAAACGCATACAAAGTGCTTATGAATTTATTCGTTTCTATCATTCACGACACAATGTAGGACACAACAGATACATCGCCTATCATAATATCGCTACTGTAAACTTAATGTCTATAACAGCTCAAAGGGGGTACAGTGTAGAATCTGTATTCTTTCCCAATAAACGCGTTTACGCTAAAACTATTAATTGCAGTGCAAACAGTTTGGAGCCAGATCAGACGCCGGGTAACCCGGCGTCTGATCAGGCTCCAAACTGTTTGCCACCAAGATAAACAAGAATTATCAGAATTGTCCAAAAGTTGTACTTTTCTACGTTTTAGTGCTTTGCGTTTGCGTACGTTTGCGTTTAAACGGGAAAGAATAACAGATTCTCCACTGTATGTTATTACAGACAGTCTTGTTTGTGCTACAAATACAGTGGAGAAGAAATGCGTTCATTGGGAAAGAATGTACAGTAAAACCTCTCTATTACGACCACTAAATTATGTTAATTATTAGGGTGTTTACATTAGGTGACCGCTTAAAGCAAGGTGACAGTGAAACAGAAAGCTCCTCTGGGAGCTTTCTGTTTCACTGTCACCTTGCTTTAAGCTGTCACCTGTCTATTATACAATCAATAAGCCTTCTTTTTAGTGGTCGTAATAGCGAGGTTTTACTGTATTCTCCTTTCTACAGTGAAACATCGATATTCGAAGTCGTTATTGAAAGTCGAACTTATCCCTATTTCAGAGTTTGGAGTCAAACTTTGAAATACGGGCAAGTTCGACTCGAGCAATACTCATCTTATGAAAAACGGGCAAGATTGATTTATGCGAGTAAGAATTTCCATTGCAAAATCAACGTTTTAAGCCATATCAGATGACAGGTAAATTCGATGTCTGATCTAGGTCAAACTGTTCGCCATTGTAACAATAAAACCAGAGGTCTGCATTTTCTGCATTATATGACATTGGTTTAGCTTAGTTTGGAACAACCCCCTATAACATGTACAAGTTCAACCCCCTTCACTGCCTTATCAAGCGAATAAAGATCCGAGTAACAGCGTTTGAACTGGATCCAAGCGGTTTTACAAATAGAAGTCCAAGTCTCAATTTCCAGGCAATGAAATTAGTCATCAGTTATTATTGCTTGCACCCCAAACTGGTCGCTCAATGGAAGAATCTGGCTGTTGTACGTGATGGATCCATCATCGGTTGTGAAAACTCTCTGAAAATTAAAATAAAAGTTACATGATACTAAATCAACCGATTATGTACAAACCAGCGAAATGAAGAAATTAGGTAAAGTAAATAAGATGTTATTCTTTCCTGTTTAAGGTATTGTTCGACAATATTGACCTGACGTTGGTGACCTCTATTAGCATAATTACACACTTTGTTGCATTTCTAAATATAGCTTCGGAACACTTCGTTATCATTTATACGAGAACGTACATTTGTAACCACATCGGCACCGAGAAAATATAGCATTGCCCGGTTGCAAAAATTATCGACAGGTATTTAGCGCAAGTGGTAAGGAAGATGACTATTGATCATTTTTCCGTACAGTCAGTGGTTTTTTTTTTTTTACAATTTATGCTGTTTCTTTTAAGTAATCATACAACATCTATTTCGATTGGAACACGTTTTCTTTGGTTGTTTTTAAAAACATGTCATAGCGTCTGTTTGGTCTATAAAATAACATTTTATAAAATAAAAATATTATACCCTCTATCGGGATTCGAACCCGGAACCTCGATGTAGCAAATCCCTTGCTCAAACGACACACCTATTGCAGATTAGTTACATCTGGGGGTTGTAAATTAGGTATATATTGGCAAGAGTCGCAGGTGAGAACATCGACGATAAGGCCACTCGAAAGTGCAACATGATGCGTTTTAGTAGATGCGATTATACTAGGAGATTCGGGAATAATAGTTTATCAACAATAATCTTTTGAACTTGCTCAATGTGGAGTGTTGATCCAGTGAGGATCACAACTGTAACAAGATTTACGTAATCAGCCGAAACAATCCGAAATTGTACGTAGCCTATCGAATATTGATTTATACTGTGTCATCTTTTTATAATTTATTCATGCATAAAGTTCAACGTCAGGTCAATATTGTCGAACAATACTTCGCAGGTGCGCTTACATGTGTAGTTTCCAAACAAGGTGTCATGAAACTTTTCATGAGGAATGATAATAGCCTAAGAAACAATGTGTGAAAATATAGGCAAAATTTATCGTGTGGTTTGTCTTTAAGGTCTCTTTTTCTGACAAAAACCTGGAATTTTGACGATTTTATTTTTCTTAAAAATAAATAAAGCTAATGACTATAAGTTTCGCCCAATAAGTAGTCCACAATATTCATTACAAGAAAAGCTAAAATCATTTTGAATAAAGGTGTTCAGAAAGATGTTATCAGCTATTCAAATTTGGCAAAATGCTGAAAAATTGAATTACAAAAAACTGACTCATTCAATGTATATTTGTTTTCATTTTATTCTATTATGTGGTTGATGAAATAGTCAGTCTGAAAAAATTAGAAAATATTACAGTCAGGATTTGTTGTTATAACATATTTTCTTATCAAAATGTGGGATATTTGAAGTTGAGATACAGTTACCTACCTTAAAATTAAAATTCTGTCATTAAAACGCATTATTTATTCATGGACTTGCATACAAGGTTAATTATATTGTTTAAACATAATAATGGGCAATATCGATATTGAAAAGGTTGACGTATTGATAAGCTTCATGTGTGGCTTTATAGTTCGATCAAATCGTATACATGTATACCGATTTTATTGACTTGTAAGTCATTAAACTAAAACGTACATGTAAGTGGACATACAATTGGACCGTATATAACATCACTAATTCTAATCAACGAAGACTAAACATAACATGTCACTTGATCACTGCGTTATGGATTGACAAGTCAATATATTGGACATTTAAAAAACTATTTTGATAGGATTGGTCTCGAACCTATGACGTTTATATTGCTAGTCAATCACTGTACTGACTGCGCTATGAAGGATTATACTAAAACGTACATGTATCAACATTTCCTTTATATAAATTTTCTAGTATAAGCACGTGCGGAAAAGGTCTATGTCGTCAAGACGCATATCCGCTAGCCTGCAAGACCGACTTCCGTATGCGAAAGGCCTTAAACACAAACGAAACGCAAATGCATTACAATAAATGGAGAAATTGACAATTTTTTGACAATCCTAAATGTTACAGACAGACGGACCTACAACTATTGACATGTATTCATCATAAAACGCATTTGTTAAGTATAATATTGTGTGTGCGTTTGTTCATAAATTAGATATCTGCGTTCTTTTACATGTACAGTGGAGAATCTGTTATTCTTTCCCGTTTAAACGCAAACGTACGCAAACGCAAAACACTAAAACGTAGAAAAGTACAACCTTTGGACAATTCTGATAATTCATGTTTATCTTGGTGGCAAACAGTTTGGAGCCTGATCAGACGCCGAGTTACCCGGCGTCTGATCTGGCTCCAAACTGTTTGCACTGCAAATAAGTTTTAGCGTAATCGCGTTTATTGGGAAAGAATAACGTTTTCTCCACTGTAACAGGCAATTGCCAGTTTGGATCCTGATCAGACGCCGCGTGAGGAGTAGTTCCATATTGTCTTCTTTATATTCATGTATATCTCCACATATCACGTATATATCGGTGTATGAGAGCATGATTGAGAGAGACACCTGCACAAGCTTTCTTCTTCTTTCTACGTATCCCAA
Source organism: Gari tellinella (assembly GCA_922989275.2). Classification (NCBI taxonomy): domain Eukaryota; kingdom Metazoa; phylum Mollusca; class Bivalvia; order Cardiida; family Psammobiidae; genus Gari; species Gari tellinella. The sequence continues at coordinate 96,263,373 of OV277856.1, read as the reverse complement.
CCGTCTATACTCCGTGCGCTCCAGACAATCTTGATGGCAACATCATGATAACGATATTGATTTAAAATAGTTTTACTTTAATTTACTGTCTCACGACAGCACTTTATATTAATGAAATTCATCTATCCCGAGTGTCTGGTGAGTACTGAGTAGAGTCGTATTTGAAATGTATTTAGCTTAATTTATTCTGTTTCGGTATCTCGCGGCTACGTTTTGTAATTCTAAATTTCTGTCATTGTCATGAATTTATTTGAATTAGTATTTAAAGATTAATTTTCTTTTGCAGACCTATTATAGTACGCCTCGTATTAAACATCAAGAACTTGCTCGGGCGTTTTTACTTCTTGAACCCCTGTTTACATACGTATCTTTGTAAAAACGCCACTACAAATGTATACATGTAGATACAGTGGAGAATCTGTTATTCTTTCCCGTTTAAACGCAAACGTACGCAAACGCAAAACACTAAAACGTAGAAAAAGTACAATTTTTGGACAATTCTGATAATTCATGTCTATCTTGGTGGCAAACAGTTTGGAGCCCGATCAGACGCCGAGTTACCCGGCGTCTGATCTGGCTCCAAACTGTTTGCACTGCAAATAATAGTTTTAGCGTAAACGCGTTTATTGGGAAAGAATAACGTTTTCTCCACTGTACCAACAGTGTTCTATACCTGAATTTGTCGAATCTTTAAGCCCTTTCCAAAGAAGCCAGAGGTAATGTAATTCTCATTGTCTACATTGTATGGATTCTCATCCCTGTCACACACTGTACACTCAGAAACAGGTACGGTATAAAACTTGTCATCCAGGGCAGTGTAGCTAGCTGTAAATATATTTGCGGCTTTAAACCATTTGTGGTTAGCGTCCTATATAAGGGACATTGGCAATCAGGGTAGACTCTGACCATACGCCACATCATGCGGAGTCTGATCAGAGTATACACCGTTTCCTAACAGATATCTCAATTTAAAGCAAAACAAATTAAAATTAGACCAGGTCCCCTTTAGACGAGAAACCGCCAATGTCGGTATGGCCGGATTGTCTGCACTTTTGCTTTGTATATATATATATAATATAGTTACCCATGGCATGTGATGATGACCTCACTACAACTGCACATGCCAAATTTGGTTGCTGTAGAACTTAAATTTGACTAAAACTGACACTAACAAAAAGGTAAACCAAGACGCAAACGAAAAGGTTAACCAAGAATTTTCTAAGTCATTGGACCTTGAAATCTAGGTCACAGTGACCTAGTTACCCATTGCATGTGATGATGACATCACTACAACTGCACATGCCAAATTTGGTTGCTGCAGGACTTAAATTTGACTAAAACTGACACTAACAAAAAGGTAAACCAAGACGCAAACGAAAAGGTTAACCAAGAATTCTCTAAGTCATTGGACCGTGAAATCTAGGTCACAGTGACCTTGTTACCCACAGCATGTGATGATGACCTCACTATAACTGTACATGCCAAATTTGGTTGCTGTAGGACTTAAGCTTTGGCTAAAACTGACACTAACAAAAAGGTCCACCAAAGTCAGGACGGACGGAAAGACATACGGACGGACGGACGGCATTCGCCAATCTATAGACCGCATTTTCAATCCGGCCGATAAAATGGGCTAATCCAATACATAAGCATGTAATATCCCAGGGGGCGCAAATTGCCATCTGTATTAGTAAAGTCTTTATGGACTCCGAAAATGAGTTGTATATTGGTGTGACCGTATTCTGAATGCATCTGAAATTTGGGTTTCTATTATTTGCATTAGAAAAACATTAGGAATTTTTTTTTAAGATTTTAATAGAGATCACTTTAATTTATTATAATGTTGTTTATATAATTATATATATACTCACGGCATTTAAAAATTGTGCATGGTTAAAATTTCTTTGAAATTTACTCGTTTTCAATAAGCTCACGTAAAAACTGTTTATACAGCTGATTAAAGTGTGTAGAAGGTACAGTACTGAACCTTATTAAATTAAATTGATTATCGCAAGCGAATTGCCATCGAATTGCCATCGAATCGGGCGCTTCAAAAAACAAATCCTACGTTTGAATATTTTTACGCGAATTTTCCGAAGCCGTTGTGACACAAATGGAATCGAAAAAATTAACGAAGGCATATTTGCGAACATTTTTGAGATTCGCCATTCAAGAAAACTTAACCGAGGGTAAATTTAGTATTGTGAATCGCAAGCGAATTGCCATCGAATTGCAAGCGAATCGCAAAAATTGTTAATTTAATACAGTGGAGAATCTGTTATTCTTTTCCGATAAACGCGTTTATGCTAAAACTATTTTTTCGTTTACAAACAGTTTGGAGCCAGATCAGACGCCGGGTAACCCGGCGTCTGATCTTGCTCCAAACTGTTTGCCACCAATATAAACATGAGTTATCAGAATTGTCCAAAAGTTGTACTTTTCTACGTTTTAGTGTTTTGCGTTTGCGTACGTTTGCGTTTAAGCGGGAAAGAATAACAGATTCTCCACTGTACGGTTCAGTACTGTATTGGTTACCCTTTTGTCAAATTTAAGTTGATTTTGCGTGTCAAAAACGTTTGTCTATTTTTGCATAAATTGGTCAGAATACTCATTTGTACAGTACATGAAACACGTTTTCAATATACACTGGTTATTTTTGGCAGTAAATCGGAAAAACAAGTAAGATTTGTTTTATCAACCATTACGGCTATGCCACGGCTGTATGAAAATGCGCGTTTACGTTCATTCAGCATATTAGAGGTTGGAATGAAGAAAAAAAGATGACGGCAGGCCGAGTTGGAGTTCATCTTAAAATGATGTTGTCATTATGGAGACGTATCGACAAATTGGCAATGCTCGCGAGAACCTGCGAATAAGGATATCGCTATTTACGTAACGTCGACAAGATGTGCATTTTTCCGTTACACATATGCGTGATCGTTTTCGGTCTTCAAACTTTAAGGCTAGAAACATTCGAGGAGTTCGTTTAATCAGCCGGAGGACAGTGCTGAAAAGATTACGTTAAATTTGAATCCGTTCGTGACGTCCTACTGTACGTCCAGTTCTGACGTTAAACCCGCTATATTGTCTTAAAGCATGGCAGCGCTCACCCACATGTTGCTCGCATCCTTTAGCAGATTTTCGCAGCGTTGGCGAGGTCCACTCGACGATGCCGTGCTTGCTTTAATGCAAACGGAGGACACATGCGTTATTAATTGTGTGACATAGGTTTTGAACCTTAATTACAAAACGTATGGCAGTACAATCACGATTGACATCACACATTAATGACTCTTATGAAACGTTAGATCGATGTTTAAAATAATACTATAACACAGTCAATTTATATCTGGTTTGTTATTCCTATTATTGTTTAATCCATATGAGGTTCTTAACACGAATGTGTTTTCTGAAAGGAACAGCCATAACGGCACCAAATTTATTCGCGGAGAATAGATCCATCAGCCCCGCTTCCTCTGCGAAAGGTATCCACAAGTCCCATCTCTAGATAAATTGCGTCTATATGAATTATTATTCTGTTCGATATAATTGAAATGGGGCGAATGTCAATATTTATAAATAAATAAACTAAAATACCAGATTTATTAGATTCCTACACGTTATAGGTTGTACAAATTTTGATCGCGATTAAATAATACAAAATTATATCTGATGGGTTTTAGCCGCCGCTAAAGGAGTCGCTCAGTTGCACGTAACCATAGGCTGACCTATTTAGCACGTGGGTTTGCTAGATAAACGGTTTATATACTTTGAAAATTGAATGATGTGAAGGAAAAATATTAGATTTAAATGTTAAGAAGCTGAAAACATTTAACAATACCTTCCATTGTCCCGTTTATGCCATCTCCAGCCAAGCCGCTGCTGAAGTCACCAAGAATTAGAACACTACTCATAAACCCATAATCTCCTCTCAGATCGTTGACTTCATATAGGTTTTGCTCGGTATAGCTAGTCAAACTGTGTGCAGGGCCGACATATTCTGAAATTAATGACGTATCAAAATACAAAGAGCATGTCGAAGGCTTGGTGCAAAACTATTGTAATTCCCTCACAATTGTGAAGGGGTTACAATAGTTTTGCACCACGCCCTCGATGTATGGACAAAGTAGTGATTGTTACAGTAAGGTAAATATCAAATTAAACGTTTACATTTGCCGTTTGTCTGGCACTCCAGTTTTCCCCAATTGGGGGACAAAGATTGCATGTTGTTCGTAGGGGGTTGTTATGAGGGAAAACGACTGATATTTGCAAACAGATTGAAAAACGCGGCGTTTGATCTAGATTCACGTTGTGTGTCACTCGTCATGTTTTGTTACGTTAAAATGTCCAATATGTGACTGAGAAAAACATCAGACAACAACTTTAAGCAAACGATATTGCAGCTACTGTTTGAACCATGGTATAGTGGAGAATACGTTATTCTTTCCCGTTTAAACGCAACGAAACCGCAAATCACTAAAACGTAGAAAAGTGCAATTTTTGGACAATTCTCAAAATTCGTTTTTATTATGGTGACAAACAGTTTGAAACCTGATCAATCGCCGGTTCAACCGGCGTCCAATCTGGCTTCAAACTGTTTGCAATAGAAATAACAGTTTAAGCGTAAAGGCGTTTATTGGAAAAGAATAACGTTTTCTCCACTGTACACGTTTTAGAAGAGGTTTCATAATTCATGTATAATGAAAACAGTACTCCCTCCCAACAACGGCCCTCTGAAGGACCCTCCTTACAACGCTTGCCGTTGTTTCCCAACCAAGACAATTACATGTATGTCCAATCTTTTTATGGCTGCAATAGCTAAATGAACGGTTGCTCAAGAGCTGTTAACACAGCAAGAGTAGGAATGAAAACCTTGTTTATTTCGAAATCCGTCAAATAATATTCCATGCTGCAACTCTTCGTTCGGTCCATCCTCTTAAACAGCAAATCCCCGAACCCATTACCCAATAGACCTCTTCTAGATTTGAAGACGGGTTACCACTTTAAGCAGATTGAAAGTAAAACATAAAGCACATTCAACCCTGCTCTAAGCTATCACCTGCTAAAATATAGAACTAATTCTTATAGAACTTTTTCATGACTGTATAAATTATTTGTGGAGAATCTGTTATTCTTTCCCAATAAACGCGTTTACGCTAAAACTATTATTTGCAGTGCAAACAGTTTGGAGCCAGATCAGACGCCGGGTAACCCGGCGTCTGATCAGGCTCCAAACTTTTTGTCACCAAGATAAACAAGAATTATCAGAATTGTCCAAAAGTTGTTCTTTTCTACGTTTTAGTGCTTTGCGTTTGCGTACGTTTGCGTTTAAACGGGGAAAGAATAACAGATTCTCCACTGTAAAAATCGTAAAATGCGTAGATTAAACCGTGAATCCACGTAGAAATAATATGGCGCGTTTAGGTTAGATACAGAAGAGAAGGTGTCAATTATTTCCCATTTAACGCAAAAACAGTGCACTAAAATGCCAAAAATGACACCTTTGTGAAAATTTTGAATGTTGATATTAACCTGGATGGCAAAGAGTTTGCAGCCTGATCAGACGCCCGGTTATCCGGCATCTGTTCTGGCTCTAAACTGTTTGCATTGGAAATAGATTTAGCGTAAACGCGTTTATTGGGAAAGAATTACGTTCTCACAGTAGAGACGCGCCTATTACCTTCAGGATACCACCCTATTATTTCTTCAGAAAGTTGGGTACAAACAACTCTCATGCCTCTGATCTACAAACAGAAATTACAAACAGTTTGTAGAGTAAAACAGTACATGGATATGCATTTTGTACCAACATACACGTACAATGACACTAGTACGCACTCCGTGCATTACAACAACCTCTTCAGGTGGCTTTAACCCTTTCCCCAATAGAAGCGCCTTTTAGCGGATATGATTTATTCATCCGCTGAAGAAAATAGTTCCAATATAATCAGTAATGAATATGTATTATAGGGAATATTTTCTATATTGTACATGTAGCACATGATAGCTTAAAGCAGACTGAAAGTAAAGCAGAATGCGCCCTTGGGCGCATTCTGCTTTACTTTCAACCTGCTTTAAGTAGTCACCTATCTTAAGTACTAGAAATAGGCTATCAGGTAAAGTGTTAAAGAGTCGGCATAAACAATGCAGACAGGGTTTATGCAAGTGTGTGCATTAATATGTCATTGTCATGACGTTGTTCGCCTAAATACTCTGGTAGTATCCATAATGTCTGACCTGTCAGTCATTACTTTCCGTCAACTTTCGTTGGTACCATCGGAAGTTTCCGTATATTATATTTATAGATCAATGAAAACTTCAGGTAGTATAGTTCAGTCGATGATCTAACGCCACTGTCGCAATAGGGTAGTTGATAGTGTCATCGACTCGTTGTGCTAGGGTCGTTGGTTCGATTCTAGCCACTGTTTTGTAAACGTCGGCTTCAGATATTTGTTTTTTGATAATTATATATTTTACTTAAATAAAACAGTTAACGTTTGGGTAAAGAAAAACCTGCTGCTTAACGAAATACAGAAGAAACACAGAGTGCTTTTTGCCAGAGCGTGCTTCGCATAACGTAATGTTGCTACAGTGGAGAAAACGTTTTCCTTTTCCAATAAACGCGTTTACGCTAAAACTATTATTTCCATAGCAAACAGTTTGGAGCCAGATCAGACGCCTGTTAACCCGGCGTCTGATCAGGCTCAAACTTGTTTGCCACTCAGATCAACATGAATAGCAAAACTTGTCGAAAAGTTGTCCTGCTCTATGATTAATTGCTATGCTTTTGCGTTTCGTTTCCGTATAAACGGGAGAGAATAACATTTTCTCCACTGTATACATGTAAGCACTTTTCTATCCAAGTTTCCTTGGGTAAGTTTACTGTACTTTATTTTATACAACTGCATAAATATCATGGTTTGTATGTGTCTACAATAAAACAGTTTTAAAAAAAGACACTATTACAAACTCTAACGGGTATTGAACCCATAACCCTTACGTTGGTAGCGCAGAAACATAACCACTGAGTTATTACCGATTGTAGTTATCTAATCAAATTCGAGCCATCGTTGAATGGCTTTACTTTACACCGTTTTGTTGTTTCCGGAAGATAAAAATAGCTTACGGAAAAAGGCGGAATATTCATAAACTGACTGGTCAAACCTTATCGACAATACAATCTATTCTTAAATATTTATTTTGCTTTTGTTAGAATTTGGAATTGTTTGCGATCCGACATTAATGCGACTATAAAATATCGAAAACTGTTTGCAAACATTTGAAGTTTCGGATTTGGTGGTGAATGGGTTAACTTATTCAACATTAAGCCAATTATTTTCCTCGGATCAAGATCCAAACTCAATTGCACAGAGATAAAAGGGTTATTATGTTCCCTTGTGGGTTATTGCAGTTACAATACACAAACCAGTCTATTTTGGAACTCTATGTAGTTACCCATTTTACCATAAATACGCCTTTTATGTATTTGGTTTATTCATATACTGAAAAAAGTTAAGTGGGTTGAAAGTGATTAAGTATGCCCATTAAGGGGCATTCCGTTTTTCTTTCAAGCTGCATTAAGTGGTCATCTATCTTCAATACTATACTCAAAACGCAAAAGAAACTGTGCATGGGGTTTTAACGTATTTTTGCAGACATTCATAAATGAAAGTGTGTCGTGTTTGATATCAAATTGTAGCCTATTCAATTGCCTATAATTCAAAGAAGATGTTTCAAAAATAGCGTATTGGAGAAAAACGTGTTTAAGCGCGGTAGGGGTGAAAATAAAATTCACAAACTGTGAAATCGGTGTTATTGTGAATAAAATTGAAGTTTAAGATTCTTTTAATGGTTTAATTTGGATAAATTCATTTATATCGGGAATAACGTCCTTTTCGGCGTATTAGCTGTACAATAGGACGTCTCTCAGAATTGACGTAACGTTATACGACGTGCGGAAGAACTGCTTCCATTCGACCTGGAAAGCATTCTGCAGCTCCTGCAAGTTGTTGATCCCATGCCGTTACCGTACCCTACTACATGTATCGAAAATATCCCAGATTTTTCCATTGGATATGGGTCTTGGGAACTGGCACGTTAACGCCGTTTGCATTTTGATATTGCCGCATGACGAGAGCATATGCGGACGCGTATTGTCATGCACCAAAGTGGATGAATGGAACTGCTACATGTCTCAACATGCTAATATCGCACTGTCTCGCTGTAGCGGTAGCCGTTTGAAACAGACGTCGTGTGTACGTCAGTCCCAAGTGACGTCTAATATGGCGTTAGTAACGCGATGAATGCCGCTTCGAGGACGACCTGCAACGTTGCCCGTTTGCTGGAAGCTTTCACGAAGACTACTGATAGTGATTCTGTGACAATTAAAGGCCCGCGCAGCATCATAAATAGAGTACCTCTATTGAGCATCACCAACGTCTCAATTGGCTGACGTTGCGATAGACTTGGCACAGCAAGGTCTGATTTTACAGTGGTTGCTGTGTGATTTTCTTACTCCTAAGAGTTCCAAGAATGAGGTTATTTGACCGATTGCACATTTGACAAGCTTCTGCACGGGCAATCCATGCAAATATCCCGTTTTGGGGCGTTACGTAACGTTTAAGCTGATACTGACTAAATGTGTACATTGTTCAATTAAGTGACATGCGTGCTTTACATGGTACAACAAGAGCACCGCAGTGCGGCAAAATACGTCCGTCATGGCCAGCGGCTGTCAAAGTCGTCCGGACTCATGCCGACTGGAAAAAGTCGCCCGGAGTGTAGGCCCGACTATTGATCTCAAAAAGACTATGCTGTAGTTTTGCGATAGCTCAAGTACTATCCCAATAGTATTGCGATAGTCAAGAAACTATTGCAATACTATCACGATAGTTTTTCTACCAAATGTTTTCTCATAAACAAATGCTCTTTGGGCGTATTTACATACTTTGGATATATCACGGAATTTTGACAATAAAGGGGGCATAACTCTGCTAAAAATAGTTGCCAACATCTGAAATTTAACAGGAACCAAAATACTCACAGGTGCCTTCCCTGTATGATGAGAAAGCTAAATATGAGATTTGGTTACAATATCCAAAATGTAAGTAAAATTATTATCAGGAAACAATATATTGTTAAAAAAATTATGTGAAGGGGCATAACTCTGAAAATACGGAGTCAAACCAAAAACCCGTAATATTTATTAAGTCACTTCATTCATTGTATCACCGTATCAAATTTGAAATAAATTGAATAAAAAATAAAAAAGTTCTGTTTTTTTTTTAAAAATGCCCATTTTTGACAATAAAGGGGCATAACTCTGCTAAAAAAAGTCGCCAACTTCTGAAACGCAAACTCGTCCGAGCTGTTGTGGTATGGAATATTTGTAGGAAGTTTAATCAAAATCGGTCAATAAATGAAGGTGAGAGGGCGCTAAGAAGAAAAGTTAACGGCATAAGTGTGGCTTATTTTAAATTTTAAGTATGTAAAGAGGCATAACTCATATAAAAATTTTTAACAGGAACCAAAATTCTCAGGTGCCTTCCCTGCATGATGAGAAAGCTAAATATGAAATTTGGTTACAATAGACAAAATGTAAGTAAAATTATGATCAGGAAACAATATATTGTTAAAAAAATTGTGTGAAGGGGCATAACTCTGAAAATATGGAGTCAAACCAAAAACCCGTAATATATTTTAAGTAACTTCATTCAGTGTATTACCATATTAAATTTGAAATCAATTGAATAAAAAATAAAAAAGTCCTGTTTTTTTTAAATGGCCATTTTTGACAAGGGGCATAACTCTGCTAAAAATAGCCGCCAACGTCTGAAACGCGAACTCGTCCGAGCTATTGTGGTATGGAATATTTGTAGGAAGTTTAATCCAAATCGGTAAATAAATGAAGGTGAGAGAGCGCTAACAAGAAAAGTTAACGGACGGACGTACGGACGGACAGCGCTGGGTATACCATAATACGACCGTCGATGACGGGCGTATAAAAAAATCACATGCCTACTACCGATTTTACCATATTTATCCCAACTTGAAACATGCAGGTTTTTTTGCGTTTGAGTATAGAAACTCAATTTTATGCCAATAGGTTAAAACCCCTCGAGACTGAAAAGCTCTCTAAACTGGACATTTATGTTCTCAAACAGTTGATAGTTTACTACGAACACAAATAAGTAAATACTCACGTTTCCATATAGTTTACCACGAACAACTACATCTGTTTGAGAAAAGAAAGGAATGTAGTTACGGTTTCTAATGGGGTCCTTTGACAGCAACAAAAGTCCAGGAGAGTTGACCCTTCGAAAGCCATCATCAATTCCAGCTCCACTACACCTATAAAACGAGCAGATTTCCTTAAAGGTTTGTTAATTAAAAACTTCAAACTTTACTTACTAAACAATTCAAGTTTAATATTAAATACTTTCCCTGAATGTAATGAAACTTAATTAGGTTTCGTTTCACGCATTACCGAATAATTCCGGATAATACCAAAATGGGTGTTAAGATTTTTCAGTTTTCAAAATTTATTGATTTAAAACCTGAATGAGGATATAAAATGCATTTTCAATACAAAAAGCACTCATCGATCATTCCTAAGGTTCTTCGTAATCCTAAATATTTCAAATTTAAACTAACACAATTTTTAAAGTCAGCGTTACGCGGAGTCTGCTCAGGATCCAAAATGTTTGCAAAGTCGCCTTTTTGCCTCGTTGGCAGTGAAAGCGTTAAAACCATACACAAACCTGTTACAGTGGAGAAAACGTTATTCTTTCCCAATTAACGCGTTTACGCTAAAACTATTTTTCCCTATGCAAACAGTTTGGAGCCAGATCAGACGCCGGGTTACCCGGCGTCTGATCAGGCTCCAAACTGTTTGCCACTCAGATTAAAATGAATAGTAAGAATTATCAAAATGTTGTCATTTTCTCCATTTTAGTGTGTTGCGTTTGCGTTTCGTTTGCGTTTAAACGGGATAGCATCAGGTTTTCTCCTCTGTATTCGGTATCGTCCTGAACTATGTGTAACCGATAAAATGTACTGTTTTATCACCGTCTTGAAAGTTGGGAGTTGTCCGAGTAGCTGCGAATTTAGCTGTATAAGTATATGTATAACTTACATTTCTAGTACTCCGGTTACATTGGGTAATGCAGTGAGGACACAGGTAATACAATTTTCCGAGCTGGAATCGAGAAAGTCCAAATATTCGTTTTCACAAAATCTATCCATATCATTCCAGTAATCTCCAAGCGTCATTGTACCGCCCGAAGCAGCTGCAGACACGCAGTCCGTCAACGCAAAGAGCTTCATGAAGTTACAACTGGGACCTAAAATAAATTATTCAAGATAAATACATGTATAGTACGGTCAAAAGTCCATGTGATACAGTGGAGAATGTGTTATTCTTTCCCAATAAACGCGTTTACGCTAAAACTATTATTTGCAGTGCAAACCGTTTGGAGCCAGATCAGACGCCGGGTAACCCGGCGTCTGATCAGGCTCCAAACTGTTTGCCACCAAGATAAACATGAAATTTCAGAATTGTCCAAAAGTTGTCCTTTTCTACGTTTTAGCGCTTTGCGTACGTTTGCGTTTAAACGGGAAAGAATAACAGATTCTCCACTGTACCAGAAATGCGCTTGTATGGGTTTACAGACATTAGTGCAATACAGGACGAACAAGATGCTTTTGAGAACTAGTATGCCCCCTGATGTAACCATGACCTATAAATAACATTGACCTCGGTTACCCGAGCGTCTGATCTGGCTCTAAACTGTTTGCGATGAAAATAGTTTATGGGTGTCCGGAGTTTTTGGAAAGAAAACGTTTTGTACTGTATTCTGCACACAGGTAACTAAAACAAGCTTCAGAAATTAACCTGTTTGCAAACGTGCTTTATGACGTTATCGAAAGTGGATGGGTTAAACATAGGTCTCTGGTTTATTGTTACATTCAGTCATAGCTTCAGGGCTGCCATAAGTTGACATGAACAATCCTAAGATTTCCAAATTTGTAGTTTTCAAGTGCGATTTTACGAATCGTACCTTTACCCTATATCCTTTTTGTTTTGTTGACATGCGACTACTTAAAGCAGGCTGTAAGTAAAGCAGAATGCGCCCTAAGACGCAGTCTGCTTTACTTTCAGCCTGCTTTAAGCTACCATGAACTGGGAAAAATCCGGAGATTTAGGAAAAACCCGGAGAAATGGCAGCCTTGTAGCTTATGAGTTTCTATTGTATCCAATACAGGATCATGGATGTAACTTAACTACTGTATATGGATCGTGATCTGTACAGTGACACAAATTTAAACGTGTTCGTATACAGTAGAACCTCTCTATTACGACCGCTAAAACGAAGGCTAATTGATTGTATAAAGACAGTTGTCAGCTTAAAGCAAGTTGACAGTAAATCAGAAAGCTCCTAAAGGAGCTTTCTGTTTCACTGTTACCTTGCTTTAAGCAGTCACCTGCCTTAAATTCATGATATTTAGCACATTTTAGTGGTCGTAATAGAGAGGTTCTACTGTATAGACAAGTATTCAAGCAAGAGTTGTACGATGGGTACCTACTGTACAGCAAGAAGTAAAAAAGAGTTATAAGAGAAGCTCGATCGAAAAGCTGCAGTATCTGCCGGAAAATAATTAGTATAAAACGGCAATAACAATAACTTGTTTACCGTGACAGTCTGATCCTCCATTGGAAGATCTTCCTACATTTGTGATCTTTGGCGGGAATCAATGTCACAGGGCTGCAGTGTGTTCAATTACCACTGTTTGTTATTTAGGTTAGCGGTGTGTGCCCCGTATGCAGCGTGCAGAGTACATACATGTAGTACAGTAAAGAAACCATTTTCCAAATAACCACCGTTACGCTTAAACTATTTTTCAATCTGTTTTACTAACCAAACTATAATGTTACACGAGACGCTGTAATGATCACAGTAATACAGATCTGGATGAAAATAATGATTTTTGCAAGCGAGGACCAGGGATTACAGTGGAGAATGTGTTATTCCTTGCCAATAAACGCGTTTACGCTAAAATGTTTATTTCCACTGCAAACAGTTTGGAGCCAGATCAGACGCCGGGTAACCCGGCGTCTGATCAGGCTCCAAACTGTTTGCCACTCAGATAAAAAATAATTGTAAGAAATATCTAAAAATTGACATTTTCTACGTTTTAGTGCTATGCGTTTGCGTTTCGTTTGTGTTTAAGGCCTTTCGCTACCGGAAGTCGGTCTTGCGGGCGAGCGGATATGCGTCTTGGCAACAGACTTTTTCCGTACGTGCTTATACTAGAAAATTTATATAAAGGAAAATGTTGATACGATTTAGTATAATCCTTCATAGCGCAGTGAGCAGAGTGATTGACTAAAATTTCAATGGTCATAGGTTCGAGACCCATCCGATCCAAATATTTTTTTTAAGTGTCCGATTTATTGACTTGTCAATCCATAACGCAGTAATCAAGGGTCATGTTATGTTTAGTCTTTGTTGATTAGAATAAGTGATGTTATATACGGTCCAATTATATGTCCACTTACATGTGCGTTTTAATTTAATGACTTACAAGTCAATAAAATCGGTATGCATGTACACGATTTGATCGAACTATAAAGCCACACATTGAAGCTTATCAATACGTCAACCTTTCCAAGATCAACATTGCCCATTATTATTATGTTTAAACAATAGAATTAACCTTGTATGCAAGTCCGTGAATAAATAATAGCGCATTCTAATTTTAAGGTAAGTAACTGTATCTCAACTTCAAATTGCCCCCATTTTAATAAGAAAATCTGTTATAACAACAAATCCTGACTGTAATATTTTCTAATTTTTTCTGACCAACTGTTTCAACCATATATTTGAAATAAATGAAAAAAAATATACATTGAATGAGTCAGTTTTTTGTAATTCAATTTTTTAGCATTTTGCAAAATTTAAATAGCTGATAACATCTTTCTGAACACCTTTATTCAAAATGTTTTTAGCTTTTCTTGTAATGAATGTTGTGGACTTCTCATTGGGCCAGACTAATAGTCATTAGCTTTATTTATTTTTGAGAAAAATAAAATCAAAATTCCAGGTTTTTGTCAGAAAAAGAGACCTTAAAGACAAACACGATATATTTTGCTTATATTTTCACACATTGATTCTAAGCCTATTATCATTCTTCATGAAAAGTTTCATAACAATTGTATGGAAACTAAGCGCACATGCGAAGTACCTTAAACGGGAAATAATAACGTTTTCTTCACTGTATCACCGAAGCAGGTAAGGAAATATCTTTTATTATAAGGAGAGAAATTCGTTTTTTAAATTGTAAGTCAGTCGTTCTTGGTTTTTTGTTTCTGTTAAAATGTTCAATATGTAACTTGAGAAAAACAGGAGATGACAATTTAAGCAGACTATACTACTCAAAGTTTGCTAAGCACCAAGGGTAAAATTGTCATAGTAACCAATGAATTGGCCCTATACATGTAACTTCACCACATAACTTCCAACATTATTGTTCGATTTCTTTTAAATTTGGAGATATTTTGCCAAATGTTTATTTTACAGATTCTATCAAGTTTACACTTGTTCAGGTCCTGTAGGCGAAAACCTAATGTAATGTTTTTAGAGATGTTATTCGTTGGTACAAACAATGTTTTACCATTCAATGTTCAATTCTACCCATTGTAACATCTTAGAACATTAAAATGTAGAATTCAATGGATTTGAAAAGTTTGGTGAAATCTCAGAAATTTCACATTTTCGAATAATTTCCTCGGGTGTCGCCTACAGGACTTGGAATAAGTTATTTTTTAGAACCTGTAAAGTAAATATTTGGACAAAACGTCTAAACGTTTGAAAGAAATCAAACAAAAATGTAGGAAGTTATGTCATGAGCTGTGCTTGGGTTAATGCATTGGTACAGTGGAGAATCTGTTATTCTTTCCCAATAAACGCGTTTACGCTAAAACTATTATTTGCAGTGCAAACAGTTTGGAGCCGGATCAGACGCCGGGTAACCCGGCGTCTGATCAGGCTCCAAACTGTTTGCCACCAAGATAAACATGAAACATCAGAATTGTCCAAAAGTTGTTCTTTTCTACGTTTTAGTGTTTTGCGTTTGCGTACGTTTGCGTTTAAACGGGAAAGAACAGATTCTCCACTGTACCTATGGATATTTTACCCTTGGTGCTTAGCAAACGTTCAGTAGTACAATCATGTATATATTTCAGCCGAGAAATTGTTGGACAAATTGTTCTTGTATGGGGAAGAGCGGCAAACGATTTAAAGGAATTGTTCAGAGTGTCGTTGTATTGAGGGAGCAATGTACATATGTACGTACCTAGGTTTTTTCCGTAATATCCTTTATATATTGTGCCTCTCTTGTGTATTTTGCTGAAGGAGTATGGAAAGTTGGAAACTACGCCATCAACAATCGCCTTGGCATCTTCTGCAAGCCATACCTAGAATAGACGAAATGTTTTGAAAACAGGGAGTAGAGACGCAACTTGTACAAGAGGTGATGTTCGTGAACACGTGTTTGAGGTTTCAGAATCGGATAGGAAATGCAGCCTTTGAAGAGGGGACGTTGTTATTCTGTCAAGTTCTATTTATAGTAACGATGACAGTTTTGGAACAAAGCAAGTGGTGCTAATGGGCGTGTTCGAATATCAGTTCCAGAACTGTATGGAACGATTCCATGGAATTTGTAAATCAAGTAAAAGCGAAATTGAACCCTTGCAAATATGGTAGTTTGGCTCCCTGCTTAGCGTAACTTTGCTGTCGTAACGTTGGTAAATTGTGCCGGGAACCATGATGATACGTCACAATTCTGCTCACACCAACTACCTGGATAGAACTGATAGAACCGTTCCGGATTTGAATTCCAGACCACTCGATTTCCATTCCACCAATTCCGTTAATTCCGGACTGATAATCGAGTACAGCCAAAGTGATTGTGAATGTACGTGTAAATTTTCGAGTTATTTGGACAAGAAATGCAGCCAGTAAAGAGGCGACGTCGTTGGGACACGTAGGCATATGCGTACGGGCATATCCGTATATATCCACGACGACTCCTCGCGAGGGTATAATCGATCGGGTAATTTCAAAGCCGGTATGGTGCCTGCCGATTTTAAAAATGGTGAGGTGGTCTGAATTTAAAGATAGTAAAGCTGTACCTTGATGAACACTACTGATCGTGTAAACAAAGACCTAATCAAACATGCAGGTACTTGCCATCTGATAAGGAATATGGAACATCTGTAAACCTTTCACTCTCAATCGCGCTTCAAATCGTGTTTGCAAACTGTTTGGATTCTGATCGTAACGCGGTGTCCTATCAGGAGTTTAACTGCTCGACACTCGTTTTGAAATTTATTCAGTCATACTGCCTTATTTTTTCGGCGGAGCTGACTGTTTTCTATTTAGACACACTTTAATATTTGGCCACACATTTCAACCAATAATATTTGATCAGAAATTTAGAATTAAGAGCACCTGTTGAAACTGAATAGTCTGATTGGATAGTAGCCAGGGCTCCAGATAAGGGAATTGTTTCAAAACTTAAAATCTTTATTTGTGCATTAAACCCTGTGGTGTCACTATACATATGAATTGTCTCTTCAAGACAATCAAAATGAGTGGTAATACCATAGGGTTTGGTGCTAAAAGAGATGAAAAAATGTGATTTGTTTAGTTTACTCACTCTTATCTGGAGCCCTGTAGGCTGGTTTAGGTCCCATTACAGTTTTACATGCTGTGGACTGTGGGTGTAAAATTTAGAGATACAGGCTGTCTGTTTACTACACTAGGCCACAGAATTGACAAAATTATGCTATGATCTGAAATCTATTTATAGATATACAGAGGAAGCTAGGTGTTTCATAATTGTTTACAACCAATTTGTTTTAATTGTTAACTATTTGTACACATTTGCCATACATTAAAAGCAATATTTTATATATGAATAGCCTCAAGTGAGTTAAACACAATTGTGTTGTTTCATCATTATTTACAAGAGTGAAGTACAGTAGATTGTTGTATCTGTACATTTGTGTATGCTATAGTTTGTTTCAAGAAACTCTATGAATGGAACAATAGATTAATGTGAGGATCTCCTACCAGTAGCTAGGATATGAGTTAAATTATTGTTTTGTTTTGCATTTCTGTACATGATAGTTTTGCATTTTAAATAAAAGTTACTGTTTCAATTGAATACTTGTATTTTTTGCTTTTCAATCCAAGATATATATTCTTTGAAAACCTCAATTTAATTCAATTTTGCACACCCATCTATATAGCCTTAGTTCAACCACTCATTCCGCCGAACATCTTTTTTAAAGATATTTCTTGTTTAAATTTGAAACGACATTGCGAAGTCATGCTGTAGATGGGTGTGAAAAATGTATAAAATTGAAAGTTTTAAGTATTGTAACACCTTGCTGTGGGAAAAATATTCAATTATAGTAACCTATGTAAACATTAGCATAGCTACTAAGCTAGCTATATAATTGCGAAGCAAATTAGAAGAAAATTAGAAAAATCTGTTTTTAGAATATCAGCAGACGACACAATTTTGCAGACGAAAATATGCAGAATGTCAAATGGTTACTGGACGCTTTACTTACCTCCTGCAGGCAAATGACTTCAGCTTCGGTATTGCTATTGAGCATTTGAATGATTTGGTCCCGGCGTTCAACTCTGTTATTCGGGATAACGTTTTCACTGTCTATCGATCGATCACGGAGGGCCGTGTTGTACGTTACTGCCTGTGGGGGTAAATAATAATAATGATTACAGATTTATTTAGCGCTCTTTTCACACACAAGTTGTGCATTAAAAGCGAGAAAAAGATGAATTACATTCACAATCAACACGATACATTATGGATTTACATTGAAACAAATTCCGCTTAATGAAAATTGTTTCAATATTATTACCAAGAAAAAAAGAATTCTGGAATAAAATGATTTGTCTAATGGTACTGTACTGAAAGTGTAAGACTTACCAATCATTCTCCTACCACGCCCAGTGGATAACTCCATGCTTTGTATTATTTGTATTAGTCCATTTTTGATATGTATTATTAGGTGTGCCTGGTCTTAATTTTAATTTGTATTAAAGTTCTTATCAGCAAACAGTGTAGACTAATCAGACGCCGCATTATGCGGCGTCTGATCAGTCTACACTGTTTGCCTATGTCCATTATATAGCACACTAGGACCAAACGGGTTAATATCTATGATCTGAAATATAATTACTTTTCACAGGAAGAGTGAAGATTCATATCCGAAATTGTACTACATTCAGACAGCGATTAGCAGAAGGCGCCGTCTGATCTGCTCTACAGCTTTTTAAGCAAGAATATCGTTCCCAACGATGGATGCTCCCCTCAAAGAAAAACCCCAAGGTCTATAGCATGTTTAGTAGGTGAACACAGTATCAAGTTTCAATTTATGATATAACTTTCAGGAGATATGCTTCAGACAAAAATGATTTTTTTATGAAAAAAGGGAGGCCATTCAATATTTGGAGATGACAGGTTTTATAATTCTTGTGTACTACACTTATTTTTGTCATCCTTTAACACAGTATCAAGTTTCATCAAGTTACAGAGAGGCAGAATTTTTTTTTTTTTTAATTTTTATGTACAAGGGAGATAATTCAATATTGGGAGATGGCAGAGTTATGGTTCTTGAATAAAGCACTTCCTCTTTCATCCTGTATCACTGTATCAAGTTTCATCAACTCACAATGCAATGCTCAGGAGATATGCTCCAGACACAATTAGATTTTTTTAAATAGAAAAGGGGAGGTAATCAAATATTGTGAGATTACAGAGTCATGGTTCTTGTATACTTCACCTCCTTATGTCACCATCTATCACTTTTTCAAGTTTCATTAACTTACAGTGTACAATGTAGCAGTAGAGAGATATGCTCCGGACAAAACTGTTTTGCATTTTTTATAAAAAGGGAGATAATTCAATATTGGGAGATGACAGAGTTACTGTTCTTGTGTACTGCACTTCCTTCAGTCATCCTCTATCACTGTAGCAAGTTTCATCAACTTACGGTGTAGCTGTCTAGAGATATGCTCCGGACAAAATTGATTTTTTTAATTAGAAAAAGGGAGATAATTCAAAATTTGGAGATGAGATAGTTATGGTTCTTGGGTACTGCACCTCTTACTGTCAATCTCTATCACTGTAGCAAGTTTCTGTAAGTTACGGTGTTCCGTTAAGGAGATATGCTCCGGACAAAAAAGCGTGACGCACGGACGCACGGACGGACGCACGGACGGACGGACAAAGCGGCGACTATATGCCCCCCCCCCCCCCTTAAAGGGAGCATAATAATCATTGAATTGTACAGTAGCGTGTTCAGTTACCACTGTTTGCTGTTTAGGTTAGTAAGTTTATGTCCCGTGTGCAGCGTGCAGATTACAGTAGAGAAAACGTTCTTTCTAAATAACCGCGTTTACGCATAAATTATTTTCACTGCAAACAGTTGTAAGCTAGGTCAGACGCCGGGTTACAGACTCCGGGTAATCCGGCGTCTGTTCAGGCTCCAAAATGTTTGCCACTCAGAATAAAACTGGTGGCCAGAATTGTCAAAAATGATGTCATGTTCTATATGTCATTGCAATGCGTTTGCACGGAAGAATAACGTTTTCTTTTCTGTATTTCAGACCGGAAGTCAATTCGCAATCGATGACCATTGAAGGCCATCGATTTTCCTTACTGAACTCATGGCTGGTAAAGGTTAGATGTACATGTATTACAGTGGAGATAACGCAAACGAAACGCAAACGTAAAACACTAAAATGTAGAAAATGGCAAATTTTTGACAACTCTGAATGTTGATTTTAACCTTGACGGTAAACAGTTTGGAGCCTGAAGAATAACGTTTTGCCCACTGTACAGTTAACAATGTTGATTATGAAGTTATCTTTACGCCTTTAAAGAATAATTGGACATGAATCCTACAACCATGGAGTAATACATGTATCTTTAATTCTAAACTTGAATTGTCTATTTGAAGTTTCAGGGGTGTATAAGTAAGGTAACTTTGGCGTTGTTCTATATAGTAATAGCTTGGATATTCGTGTTTCACGATATACATGCAGACAGCAATTTCATTGTATTAAGTGCTCCCTCTCTACAGTGGCCTTTCCCAACAAGATTACTCGTTACAATTTTTATATCTGTTCATCAAACAAGACAATTTATGTCTACCGCTTTCACTGCTGCGATATCGTATCCAGAAATTAGTCGGACATTAATTTCTTTCTCAAAGTTATGTACAGTG
Source organism: Gari tellinella (assembly GCA_922989275.2). Taxonomy (NCBI): domain Eukaryota; kingdom Metazoa; phylum Mollusca; class Bivalvia; order Cardiida; family Psammobiidae; genus Gari; species Gari tellinella. The sequence continues at coordinate 96,243,050 of OV277856.1, read as the reverse complement.
TATTAGACATTTTGACAGAACATAAAAGAGGGTGATAAATAGTTTGAATTTACGTTACGCGGCGTCCGATCTGGGTTAACATAGTTTTCAAATATAAGCCAAGCCATATTAAGACATATTTATTATTAATATTCCTTCCTTTAACAACCCCGAACAGCAGTCACAGCAGTCTGCCTATTCAGCAAAAACATTTCATATGAAATAGCAAAAAGTGCAGACACGGATTAGACATCACGTTACCCGATATTTCATCTGGATAAAACTTGCTTATGTCTATTTTAGTGGTAGGCTTAACGGGATTAAGCCCAGTCCATTTTCGGCTACTTAGGAATGTTTTAAGAACATCATGAATTCAAATGTTACATACACCGTTAACAGGGCTTCACGAGTCCTCTGATCAGGATACTGGTCGCATTACACATGCGCACTCTTCACATACATGTCGTTTGTAGTTGACGAGTATACTAGTCACTAGGGTTGAATGTAGAAACTATATAGCAGCTATGTCTATGTAGACTTACCGTCATTGCACAGAAGTCCGCTCTAACCACCATGACATTCACGGCCATCAGCACCACAACGAAAATAAGGTTGGTCCTCATATTGAGAATTACTGTGAAAAGAACATAGCTCTTAAAAACCGAATCTTGTAACGAGATTTATTTTTATTTAGTTATTGTAAAGACTACAAGTTCACATCAACGATATTATGATAATAAAAGGCTTTAGGCAAACTTATTTTAAGGTCACCACGGAAGTTGTGCGCAACATTTATGCCTATACCTTTTAGTGGGCAGATTAACCCTTTACCCGATAGCATTGTTTCTAGTATTGAAGATATGTGACTTCTTAAAGCAGGTTGAAAGTAAAGCAGAATGCGCCCTAAGGCGCATTCTGCTTTACTTTCAGCCTGCTTTAAGCTATTAACTGCTAGCATAAGGAAAGTATTAAATATGACACATATTCATTACGGTATAATTTGGAACTATTTTCTTCAGCGGATGAATAAAATGAATGTGCTAAAAGTCGCTTCTATAAGGGAAAGGGTTAACAAGTTTGGTGTACAATTGTCTGCAATAGTAACCCTTTCATGATCAAATTATTCAGGAGATGTTAAACCCCTCATCGCTTCATTGTCGTCGTCTTCAGTAAATAATTGTTGACTGCAAGACACGTTTCAAAGTTAGATTTATCGGTATTAAGTCATCGATAAGAGTTTCAAACAGTTTGGGTCCTGATAAGACGCTGCGTAACGCAGCGTCTTATCAGGACCCAAACTGGTTGCAAGCGCGCTTTAAAGCGTGATTGAGAGTGAAAGGGTTAGTTTTACATTTAAGATACAGTGCTCCCTCCCTACAGTGCTCCCTCCCTACAACTACTTTGCAAACAACCTTTTCCCTCCTTACAATAATGCTTGCGGCTGTCCCAAAAACAAGCCAAGTATGCCTCACATATTATTTCAACGTTATAAAATTATACGTTCTATTGCAATACGTTTAAGAAATATCTACGGTATACACTGCACTAACGAGAACTGAACAGAACTTGAGTGAAGACAACTTTAGAAAAGACTAGGTCCAGGCAAAAACAGGGCTCCAGATAAGAGGGAGTAAAACTGAAGCCAAAATGGTCTCTCAATACAAATTGTCAGTAACAAATTCTATAGTGTAACTAGTTATAAGAATCGTATCGAAGAGACGATTGTTACGAATAAAACACCATAGTTATGATTAAGAAAACAAGATTTAAGTTTTGAAACTACTCAAATCTGGAGCCCTGTAGTAAAGTACAGTAGAAGCTCGCTATTACGACTACTAAAATGAAGGCTAATTGTCTGTATAAAAGACAGGTGACAGTTTAAAGCGATGTGAAAGTGAAACAGAAAGCTCATGTAGGAGCTTTCTGTTTCATTTTCACATTGCTTTAAGCATTCACCTGTCTTTAACAACTAATGTTCGACATAAATTAGTGGACGTAATAGGTTCTACTTTCGTACCTTCGTTTTTTTTATACATCCGTATTGCTCAAAACAATGTAATACAGTAAAACCTCTCTATAACGGTCACTAAATCGAAGGTACAGTGGAGAATCTGTTATTTTTTCCCGTTTAAACGCAAACGTACGCAAACGCAAAGAACTAAAAACGTAGAAAAGAACAACTTTTGGACAATTCTGATAATTCTTGTTTATCTTGGTGGCAAACAGTTTGGAGCCTGATCAGACGCCGGGTAACCCGGCGTCTGATCTGGCTCCAAATTGTTTGCACTGCAAATAATAGTTTTAGCGTAAACGCGTTTATTGGGAAAGAATAACAGATTCTCCACTGTACCTTGATTGTATTAAAGACAGGCGACAGCTTAAATTTAAAAGCAATGCGACAGTAAAACAGAAAGAGCTTTCTTTTACCGTCACCTTGCTTTAAGCAGTCACCTGTTGTAAACACATATATACAACACTTTAGTGGTTGTAATAGGTTTTACTTCATAGCCTTTTTAATAAGGAACCTTTACAATCCGGGGGGACACAAACCAATTACAGTAAAACCTCTCTAATACGAGGAGTGTTTCACAATTAATGCAACTCCATTGATAACTTCGATATTATAATTGTAATATGCATGTGTGATATATCGTTGGAAAGGGCAATTCCTCACCTACACGATGATATAATGCACGATACGATCACATTACGAGATAAATCACAATACTTTGCTAAATGACCCCTTCTCAAGGGCACTAGAACATAGCACTTTTCAGACATTACTTATTGACCTAATAACTTTTTTTTAAAGTAAAATGTCCATACCTTGTTTTTGAAATATATAAGTTTATGTCTGAATTTTAATATAGATGAGATTTCATTAAAATTCAAAGGCTCAGTTGTTTTAAATCTCAATTTTAAAAAAATAAAATTTCTCATTTTGCTAATGAAAAAAGTTGACATGAATTTTCGAAAGCTATGAAATTTTTCTAGATTCGTATATCTATAATTTGAATTTAAAACATAAACATCTACTTCAATTGCTTCAATTATAGCCTGGTTTGATATAACAAAATGTATTCTAGGTTTCAACAAAACTTCTTTGAACATAACGGTAGTGTCAGTTTTATGATACTTGCAGTAAGAATTACATATTACCTATATTTTTGTCAATTTGTAAAATAATATAATTTTAAATTGCGTAATGTGTGTATAATTGTCCGATTTAATTTGACCGAAAGTTTCATAAAAAAATTTCAAATAATAAAAACCGTTATGGTGATTATACAAAATTAATGTAGTATCAAAATTTGTTCGAAACATTACCTAAAACATACACAAAAACGGTTCAGTGCCCTTGACTTGGGATCATTTAGGCTCGTGGTGTGATTTATCTAGTCACGTGATCTTACTGTGAATTATACCATTGTGTAGGCGAGTAATGAATCTTTCGAATGATATATCACACATGCATTTTGCACTTATATTAATAAAGTTATCGATCTAGTTGCATTAATTATGAAACACCGATTGCTTAAACGAATGCTAATTAGTGGTATATAGGCAGATGACAGTTTTAAGCTAGGCGATAATAAAACAGAAAGCTCCTGAAGGAGCTTTCTGTTTTACTGCCACCTTGCTTAAGGCAGTTACCTGTCGTCAACACCTAATAATTAACCCTTTACCCCATAGCCTGTTTTTTAATTTGATAATAGGCGACTACTTAAAACAGGTTGAAAGTAAAGCAGAATGCGCCCTAAGGCGCATTCTGCTTTACTTTCAGCCTGCTTTAAGCTACCACCTGTTAGAAGAAAGAAAATATTTCTTATGATACATATGCATGGCTGTATAGATTGGAACTATTTTCTACAGCGGAGGAATAAACTGAATGCGCTAAAAGGCGCTTCTATAAGGGAAAGGGTTAACAATGTGTAATGGTCGTAATAGCCTAATAGGGTTTACTGTACATACAAAGTTGTCTAATTAAAACAAGTACATTTCACGGAAACCAAACACAGAAATAAAATCACGACTTACCTCTGGAAGACTTTGCTCGTCAACTGACGGTACAATACAGTGAAGAGTGAAATATATAGCTCTCTACACAAACAGTCGAACCTGTATGAAGGATCCTTTGAATGACGGAATGGTGGTATTCCTAAGACAAGCTGACTGCTTAGTACATGACGGACAGTTCTCTGGCGAGCCTTTTATAGTTGATATCGTAATGTATTAAGCAGCCACCTGTTGTTAAGGCTACGTTTTATACTCTATCTAACGACTGATTTATACAGCATTGACTGTATATAAACTATGTGTGCATGTATATGAGCTTTGTTTACATTGTGCTTGCATGCTTTTGCAAGAGCTCAAGACGGTCCTAATAAGCTCACCTGAGTAACGCATATATGAAGTCAAAAATTGAGTTCAACATATCTTTAACCTTTCACTGTCAATTACACCATAAAGCGCGTTTGCAAACAGTTTGAGCCCTGATCAGACGCCGCGTTACCTAAACTGTTTGACACTCGTTTCGAAATTTCGTCAGTCATATTGCCTCAAATCTAACTTGTAAAAAATATTGCAGACAACAATGTTGAAGCAGACGACACTATGGCGGTTAAGGGGTAAAGATCTCACGCTAAATTTGATCATGAAAGGGTTAAACATGCACTGTAATCTGCAGTCTTTTCTCTCATCAGTATCTTTTGAAATAAATGTGGTTACAGTGGAGAATCTGTTATTCTTTCCCGTTTAAACGCAAACGTACGCAAACGCAAAACACTAAAACGTAGAAAAGTACAACTTTTGGACAATTCTGATAATTCATGTTTATCTTGGTGGCAAACAGTTTGGAGCCTGATCAGACGCCGGGTTACCCGGCGTCTGATCTGGCTCCACACTGTTTGCACTGCAAATAATAGTTTTAGCGTAAACGCGTTTATTGGGAAAGAATAACGTTTTCTCCACTGTATATTATGCATTACTTGATTTTGAATTAACCATTTTATTGCCATGGTCGACAACACTGACATAATTATGCAAACAGTGTGAATCCTGATCAGATACCGCGTCACGTGGCGTCTAATCAGGATCCAAACTGTTTGTCACTCATATCATTGTTTCCTAAGTCAAAAAAGCATAAACTTCCAAATAGTAAAAGTAAAAGCAGAGTTGTTTCCCTTTAATCGCCATATTGTCGTCTGCTTCAATATTGTTTCAAGACCGTTTTGAAGTTAGTTTTAAGGCAGTATGACATGCATCGGTAAAATGTAAATAATCGGCAGTCATATATTTGAAAGGTTTAATTATCATGTTGATTTTTAAAAAACAAATTGTAATAATCAGCATTACTGTTACTTTTTTATTAAAATGGTCTACACCATACACAAAATACAAACACTGTCTGGAAAAAATTCGTTTTAAAATAACAGGGGTCGGTTGATATTCCGGTCAAGTTGTCAAATTGGGGTACAGTGGAGAATCTGTTATTCTTTCCCAATAAACGCGTTTACGCTAAAACTATTATTTGCAGTGCACACAGTTTGGAGCAAGAATTATCAGAATTGTCCAAAAGTTGTTCCTTTCTACGTTTTAGTGCTTTGCGTTTGCGTGCGTTTGCGTACGTTTGCGTTTAAACGGGAAAGAATAACATATTCTCCACTGTAAAAGGTACAAATACATTGTATGTCTGATTTTTCCTAGTCTTTATTCAATGCTCATAACAGTTTATAAATAGGTTTATTAGGTGCATACCTTTAGAAAAATACATGGTTTGTTGAGGTTGTAATGTTTGACTATTACGGATAGACTACCTTAACTTATAGCTTTACAGTAATTCATTTAATAAACTATCAAACAATAGAATGACAATGGGTAAAGCCAACCGACCAATGCAGAACATAATGTGGGCCAGCAATTGCATGCTTGCTACCTTTAAAACACGCTGCAAACGGGGCACAAACCACTAACATAAGCCGCAAACAGTGACAACTGAACTCATCGCAGTAGTTCGTTTGAAGCGAATGGCCGTCTGGTTCATTGTAATAATGTGTCAGGTGAGCTAAAACGACACCACATTTATACTTTAGAAAGCACGTGCATGTGAGTTGACATCGTACGAGCTGTCCGAAGTGAGATTTACCGAGTCCGCAGGTTTCTCGTGCATAACGCGTTGTTTGATTTGTCTTGAGTATTTGTAAACAACTAGATACAAGACATACAGTTGAACCAAGATAATTCGAACTCATTTAAATTGAATTACCCATTTTACAAAGTTAAAGCGAAATTTACATACTTGAGCCGTGACATGGCAAAATCAGCCTTATCGCATTGCAACATTACATACAGACCAAGCACCGTTGTCATCAAAGGCTCTGTATTGTCGATGATGTTTGAACTGGCACCCTATGCATATTCCGCCCTTTTCCGTAAGCGATTTTTATCTGACGGAAAAATATTGGAGAATTCGCCACTGAACAAGTAGTCTTGTACATCATAATCTGTTACAAGCGACGATAGCTCAGTGGTTTAATCGACCCACTAGAATCTACAAATTTCTTTGTCATGAGTTCGATCCCTGCCATAGTAGTTTTACATACATGTATTTTGCGAACTGTTTTTTTGTAAATTCGTTTGTCGGGAAGACGCATACTTGTCCTGAAAATCACTATTTGTGTGTGTTTTGTACAGTGAGTCTTGTCTTACACAAAACTATATAAAGACGTAAAAGTAATGTAAAGGATGAAAAAAATAAACATTGAAATAAACAATTTACAAAATTAATACAGACATATTTTATATGAAGAGAGAATAAATTCACAATAAAGACATATCCATTTTATTTTATTTTTTAACAAAAACCTGAAATATCTATGTTATTTAAAATAGATCTTACATAGTTTCGAACCCAAAACCTTTGTCTTTAGAGTCAGCGACACATACCACTGTGCTACTGCGTCCGTAATAAATTGTAACGCGTACGTAGTATACGTTTCTAAGTGCATTTGTATTTATTATAGGAATAAACAACATATTTTTGACGTTCATGACGGTATGACTACATTAGCTTCGCAGGGGGTAAATTTCGTAAACGCCCGAAGGGCGTTTACGTTTAATTCACTCCCCGAAGCTAATGTAGTCATACCGTCATGAGCGGCAAAGAGATGTTGTTTATTCCTTATATTTATATTTTCTGTCTTGTCAATTTAATGTGTTTATTGGCCAGATTTGTTTTTCTGTATAAGAATTGATCATATACCGGTCATAGAGGTTTGGTAGATGTAATGTCGATGTAATAGCCATTCCAGTTTCTAAATATGGTGAGAAAGTAGTCCCAACTACATGTACTGTAACTGTATTAAAAATGCAGGATTTTTTCCAGTAAACTTTCTCTCTGTGAATGGAAAAGACTTACAAGGCAAACAAATAACAGTGCAACTTGAATATCTATTGCAAAAGCACATTCTAAAAATACAGGTCGCGGTTGTTTTCTTTACCCATTTACACACATAGCAACGCGATGGCAACGACCTATGGGTCTGTATCACTCCGCTAGTGTCATATGACCGTCGACCAATGGGAGCTTAGTGTTAAGTGCCCGATGTAGTCTATTTGAAGAAGTCCACGAATAGCACGGGGGAAATCCGAACTGGCTAAAACCAGTTTGGAAGTGTAGGTTCATCGGCAGATGTACTGCATATTTTTAATTGGATTACATAAAGACTTTACAGGGTGAATGTAAATATTGATTTTAACCTATACAGTTAACGGAAAGTCCCGACTTTATCGACGAAAGTTGGCGGAAACTGATGAGTGCCAGTTCAAAAATCATCGACAATATCTGAGTTTGTCTACACTGCTAAATACTGTATACAAATGTAATTTTATAATACAGCTACATAAATGGTTTTAGATGCATGTGGGTGTCAAACAGTGTAGAATAATTTCAGGCGGTTGGCCTTGATCTACACTATATACAATGCAATAAGGCAGGTTTTCTCATGTCTAGACTCAATTATATACTCAACAAAACAATTAAAGGGGCATGTATATAGGGTGAAGAAAATATATAAACTTAAGTTTATTCAGAGACATTTTAAAGTATTATGTAAAGTTACATTGTAGAGTATTTCTCCCTTTAGAAAAGTGGCAAACGATAGCACTGCCATCCTTTAAACGCAATCACCCTCAACAATCCGTGTGCCAGACTATAGGTTGGGATAACAAACAACATAACCAAGAGCCCGATCTTATAGGTTTTAGCTCGCCGGACTGTGTCCAAGAGCTTATGTTGTCACACCCAGTCGTCGGCGTTGCCATTGTCGTTCCCGTTGGCGATAGCAGTTTTAACTCATATATCCCTTGAGGTATTTCTTTCATTTTTGGTATGTGTGTGTATATGGACAATACCTTTCCATGCACACAAAAATACCCCGTGACCTTGAACTTGAACTTAGGGCCTGCATTTAGGTTTCGAAATCTGCGTTTAGGTTTTGAAAAATGCCTATAACTCCTATGTCCATTGAGATATTCCTTTCATATTCGGTATGCATCTGTATATGGGCAAGACCTTTCCATGCATTTAAAGGGTTTAACCCCAGTGACATTTACCTTGAGCTTAGGGCCCATGATTAGGTTTTGAAAAATACTTATAATTCCTATGCCCCTTGCGGTATTACTTTCATATTTGGTTTGCACATATGTATATGGACAAGACCTTTCCATGCACACAAAAAATTGACCTCTTTGACATTGACCTCCTGGTCTGCTTTTAAATTTCTAAATGTGCCGAAGGCGAGCTTTGTTGTCTCTATGACAACTCCCGTTTCTCTTAAATTACAGCTGGTATCAAACACATGCATTAATCATTTGCTGGCATCTGCTGGGAAAGCCTAGAAATTACTTTCGGGTGTTTTCAATTGATATTTTGTGCCATTCTTCAATAAGCATGTCTTTAAGCTCCTCGATAGTCCTAGGGCCGCAACATGACGTTGGTCTGACCATCTAGCAGATAGCCAAAAGCACAAATGGCATCTTTGAGGCATATTTTTTTATATTTTATATCAAAATGCAATCTAGTTTTGCTTTAAAATACGATATGCACTCGATATAATGAAACAAGTGGTACATACCCAACTTTTAGTCCATTTTGACTGGCTTAATCAAGTGGGTTGTCCCTCTTGTAAAAAGCCGATAAAATTGATATCGGTCGATTTCCCGGCTGACTGCCCTATATAGAATATATAGGGGAATAATTCTAAAACTCATATTTTAAGGTGTTGAATATATCTGACAATATTTTAGCAGTTATAGCTATAAACTTTATTTTCTTCTTTTTCACATGGTATAAATTTTAATTTTCTATTTTAGTGACTTATTGCTTCCATTTTGATTTGAAAAAGGTACGAGTCGGACACATTAAACATATACGTGTAGTAAAATGGGTGAAAGCGTGTACTTTGCTGATTGTGAACGCGAATAAAGCATCCTTTTAAACATCTGCGAATATTTTAGCAGTTATTAGGAGAAAGACTGTTTTCTTAACAATTCAAAAATCGTTTTTACTTTGAATTTGAATTAAGTCCTTTTGCTTCCAAATTGACTTAAATATTGGCAAATGTCGTGTTGCGAAATCGGACTTTATCCTTCATTCACGTTCGGCTTTTTCCGTCAAATCACGTCGTAATTTTCCGTAAGACGACCCGTTTTTGTTTCCAGGGCTGTGATCCGGTTCCCGCTGTGTGTTTATATGGGCTTATGTCCATGTGTGATAAAACAAAATTGCCGCAAGGCATAAGTTAGTCTTTTATACAAGCTTCCTGGGTAATTTGATTTGACGAGTTTGACTTTATACTATTAGCCACGGAATTATACAATCAGTGTATAATTCTGTGTATTAGCCGACAGACAAACAGTACACAATCCAGACTAATACAGATATCACAGTTCTATTTGGAATGAGAGATCTTTAAGTAATTCAAGAGAGAGGGAGAGAGTAAATACTGAGAAAGACACACAGAGAGACCGCTGAGACATAGAGTGAGAGTTCCATTTGCAAACAGTATAGATTCAGATCAGATCCAAGAGAGACTTAGAAAGGGGATATATATATGGTTGAGATATAAGTTACTCTTATAGTGCTGCAATATTCTAATTAAATATATATTTTCCCGAGCGCTTTCGACAAATATTTTTTGATCCAGTGCTACGAAAGGTCGTTTGTAGATGTCTGTTTATATATTTCTCTACCTTATATATATAACTAACTCTCTCTCCCTCTCTATATGTATATACATATATATATAGAGAGAGAGAAAGTTAGTTATTTGCAAACAGTTTAGATCCTGATTAGACTCGAAATCGACTCTTCTCTACTGCTGACCACTGTTTTACTGAATGCCACTTGAATCACATAAGCAAACAATGTCCACTTCAGTTCATTCAACCATGACCGTTTTTGCACATAGTGACTTGTGTTTCTTTAGTTTTTATTCTTAAAGGGACTCGCAACCGGATGGTGTACTTGTCAAAATAAAATAAAAAACTAAAAAAAAAAGCAAATTTGTGGCATTATTTGGCTTCTGACATTAAAAAAATATGATCAGTCCAAACAATGTCTCAAGAATCGTCACCGAATATTAGTTTTTTTTAGATATTTTCTATAGTTTTTCTATATAGTGAGGGCGCCAACTCTCAAAAGACCCTTAATTAACAATGATTTGCAAGTGGAGATGCAGAAAATTTCTAATGGTATATTTGAATAGTATAGACCTTCCCGAGTTTGGAAAGGCCGGATGCCAAGGCTGAAAATGGTCAGGGACATTTTTACAAGGGCGTGACTCTGACCTTCAATTATTCAATTTTCGCCACAATTATATTGCATTTTAATACTACTTGTATATTTCCTTTACCACTTTAGCTAGGGACACCAAATTTGTTGTGCGAGTAATTCTTGGGATGGCGGAGTGTCACGAACTAAATTTAGGTCACTGTGACCTTGACCTTGAGCTTGACCTTTGACATCAATTTTTAAAAAAAGCTTATCCGGTGCATATCTTCTGTACCGTATTTAGCTAGGAATAATTAATTTAGTGTGTAAGATCATCATGAGAAGGCGGAGTGTCGCGCACTACTTTAAGATCATTGTGACCTTAACCTTGACCTTTGACCCCAATTGTTAAATGTGTGTATGCTTGAATATATATAACTTATTTTGTCCTGTGTATATTTCCATTACCACACCAGCTAGGAATAGCACATTTATTGTGTGAATACACTTTGGGATTGCAGAGTGTCGTGTACTACTTTTAGTTTACTGTGACCTTGACCTTGACCTTTGACCTTAATTGTTTTTAAAAAGCTTGTCTGGAGCAAGGAATAGGAAATTTGTTGTGTTAATACATAATGAGATGGCGGGGTGTTGAGTACTACTTTAAGGTCACTGTGACTTTGACCTTGACCTTTGACCTCAATTCCAAATAGGTGTGTATGTGCATATGTATGTAACTCATTTTTTCCGGAGTATATTACCTTTACCACGAAACTTCACACACATATTCACAGAAATCACCCCTTTTAAAATGCCATCGTAAGTATAAATAAACTGAGCGCGGGTATTCGCATCGTCTGCGATGTCTCGTTTGTTTGAGCAGGCTCCCCTTTGATTAAGTTGAATATATAAATTGCCAAATATCATATAAACATTTTAATAGATCTACACAGAACCGTCATATATAATTTTAGTGTATCGTAACGCCAGTTGAATAACTTACACATTAACTTTTCCAAGTTTGTATGATTAAATTCAACTGCATTTCGTTAGGATTTTTTGCCGTTTTCGTATTATTTTCAAAATATGGTCACGCAGATGGACATTGTGTATTCAGCGAGTTGGTTAGAAGGCAAATCAGCAGCAAATGTATCAGAGTAGTTGAGTATTAGTTATCTTTTCAAAATTTGACGTCAGCTAAAAGGTATCACCATTGATATCTAGCTACATTATTATTGTTAATATCATTCATACATGTATTTTAAAGCCATGTCGCTCACATGTACCATGTAGGCTAGTGTACCTTCTTTTTACTATGGTGTTAATCTGAATCGAATGACATTTCATTTTCGTCTGACTGACGCAAACTGACGTACGTTATTGAATATTTTGTGGTGTTTATTTTTTATTTTACAGTAGTTCAGTAATATCGCAACTAGTGTGTATGGTGTGAATTACAATTTGTAAGTGTCCGGTTTGATGGAAATGTGCCACTCTGCCGGTCGGGCATTGGGTCATTTCTACGCTCCCAATTCCATCATAATGGCTTGAGTGTTTAGTCACATATTTTATAGCCAACTAGTCGTCTCCTTCACTATCTACCTGAGAATAACCAACCCGGTTGTCACATATATCGTCATCGCAAGCACATGCGTCAGTGGGTTGCAAATTTTCTTTTTGGCATTTGCATGCGCATCTTTTAAAACCAATTATTGCAGAATGTATTTTGTCATTTTAATCAGAACAAAGTGATTATTTCCAACGGTGTCCCAAATAGCGTTAACTGGGGATGGCAGTTTGGGTAATTGCTTGGTGGCTGAAATCCAGATAAAAGACTGGTACATTTGTAATTATTTCTCTTCGTAAATGTTCATTCAGTGCATCAGATGTCGGCGGGGGTTTCGCACTTGAAAAAAAAAATTCTTTCAGAACAGGTCATACCTGACATTGTCGATGTTTTCTTCTAGCATGTCGCTGTATAAACAGGCACTGCCTGTGTCACAGCTTATGTTGCACGTATAGATATGTCTACTGGGTACTCTCCAACTTCTCTATGTCCTTCAAGCAATGACATTATTCGTGGCAATGGTGCTCCAACGTTTCTTCCCCATTCCATAAAATGCACTATTAGAGTCACAACCCTCAACGCATGTATGACCGGCAAACGTTTGAAAATGTTTATCCAATGTCTGATGCTTTTGTCGTGCATATGAATAAAACGTTTTATTTGGCGTCTGAATATTTGATCCAATGCTATTCTGTGACAAATGTCTGCCTATTCGGAATCCACAGAACAATATTTGTAACGTGTAGCTCTCTCACGACGGGAATCATTCTAGAGATTGCCTCCTCATGGTCAGACCGTAGTTCTTCTACACTTTCACAAGTGTTTCTCAGTACTTTTCCTGCTTTATCTGTGTCTTTGAAACTACCACCGATAAATACAGTCATATCATCTGGTAATAAGTTTTCAAACTGATGAGTCAATTCTCTCAAAACGAAATCCGTCTTGATAGTGTCGATCTTGTTTACAGGATTTAAAAATAACTTTGTTATTTGCCTTGACATGGGCGTTTTCGTTGTCTGATTTCTTATTTCCTGCATCTCTACATGCCCGTGCCTCGTCCTTTCTCCGGACTTGATAGATTTTTCATACTGGTAGTTATCCCCAACCAGAGCTGTGTAGTTGAGTGCCACGCCTAAAACTACTGATGCAACTTTCTTAGAAACATCACCAAATGCTTTACAATCAGACCTTTTGGTGCTTATCATCCTCAGCAACATCAAGTCAATGACTAAAAAGCCCTGGGTGTTCTTTTTTGTCAAGCTGCTTTATTTCCACCTTTCCTTCAAACCTAGACAATGTTGCGGATTTTGTAGTTTTCTTCATGTTACCATTTAGATTGAATGGTGCCAAAGGAACGGGGTCAGCTCATATGAGACTAGGAGTTTCTAACGTAGATTTCACGATTTTTTTCCGGCTACAGTCAGCTCACTGAATAGTTATCTATGCTTCTATATTGTCTTGATCTTCATTGGTTTGTTCATTTAAGAGAATGTCTTGTTGTTTGGTTTGGTTTGGCATTGGAGCCATGCAATCAATACGAAAAGTTTCGTCGAACACTTCAGCGGTCTGCAAGTGTCCAGATCTACGGGACAGTCAAACCATTTACTCTGGCCCCAGTGAGTCATAAGCCCTTTCTCCGTTAGGGTAAGTGTATAGGTATACCTTTATTTGGTTATGATATACTCATTGGACCTGCATCCTGAATTGCTTGAAAGTAATATTGGGTTGGCCACTTCCAATAACGTTTCAACGTGGCTCAGACACAGAACGGAACATGTGTCTATAATAAGGCTCCGCAATGGACACAACAGGCTTAACTCACATATGTTTACCAAGATGAAGAAAGCCCCACCCCCCTTGTGTACTTGTGGCATTGAACAGCAAACGGCTTGGCATATACTGCAGAGGTGCCCACATCTGGACGAGAAAAGGAAGCATATGTGGTCAGAGTCGATACCTGTACAGACCAAGCTATATGGACGGATGGAGGAGTCGAGAAGGATCACATCGTGCATGGCAGAATCTGGACTTGCGTTGTAGACGGTGAACGCCAGTAAGTAAGTAACATGGCTCAGACAAAAAATTATTGGACAACGTCACTTTAACGGTTGATAGTGTAACAGTGAATGCTTCCTCTTGGAAACATGTATGTTTGTTTAGAAAGTTTATATTTAGTTGCATTTCAAAGAATTGAACCTACTCCATCACATAAGGGTATGTGTTGACGTATCTAAGTGCAGCAGTTTACCATTGTCTTCCATTAAAAATATTTCTAAGATATTCAAAGGCATCTACTAGAGCTATCACATTCAAATGAATGAAATTATAATGTTTTTATTACCCAGGACGCTATTTATTGTACATATATGTCTAGTTTTGTTTTTCAAACGCCTTTATCCTTATACATGCGTTGGGTTATTTTCTGGGGTACACACTCGTTGATCGACATAGTTTAATATGTAAATGATAGGTAATCGTTTCTCTGCGCCATATGGCCATTTGATGTCTTGCGATGCCATGAAACCAAATTCAACCAATCAATCAAGAAGCTTGCACGTTTGGCGTTTAAAAATGCCCCCAGTGATTTTTTGACCCATGATATCAGCCTTTTGGTTCAACGGTATGTTTGTTTTCGCGTATTTCCACATGGCAGGTTTATAAAATACTAGAAATAGAATCATATGAAGACTCATGGTATATGTGAATCAACCGCTTCTATATAAGGACTAAAATCAGCTGTGCGACAAGACTTAACAAATTGAAGAATCAGAAGATTCAGTTTATAGCAGTAATCTACATGTGGCTGATGGCACATGTTTAATCAACCCGTCAGATGACAATTTGTCTGTAGCATTTATAGCATAATAGAAATAAAGTGTTTCTTGCTTGTTTCTGATGCAATTTTAGTTTGCAAATGTAATGGCTGCCAATGAAGGGATGAGCTCTGCCACTATTCGAGATACCACTGTTAGTGAGTGCTGGTGTCACCTTTTACAGTCTAGCTCATCTCCAGACACTCATTGCAGCGTATAATTATGTTCAGTATACACTGCACCAAGTGTAGCAAGGACTTTACTGTGTTCTGTCTGTGGATATTGCTATTGAAGTTTCTTCTCAAACATGAAGACGGGCTGATCGACTACCATACCTTGTGACTGACCTTGGTTAATGTTGTTATATGGCTTTATGGAGGACTTCAATTCCTTGCCAAACTATTGAAGAACGGTTAGATAACTCAATGAACTGAGACAACATATATGACATGGGTTGTTGAGTATTTATGCGATACTGGCAAAGTAAACAGTCCATAAAGGACCCGTTTCAACACCAATAGTTGTACATGTTTCAACAGCATGTGCCCTTCACTTATCTTGAGAATTGCAACATGAAAGATTATGCTGGCTGTATATCCTCATGGCATGACCATAAACAGCCATATTACCATTAAGATGCTTTAATGACAATTCTGTTAGTACAATATGTTATTTTAACATGAAGTTATGTGACAATAATATATGTCGACAATGTTTTTCATTTTATCAATACCATAGAGTGGCAATAGATTAGAATTAGATAATTTCACCTATCCAACACCGTCTAAAGACAATTTTAATGTCAGCAATGACTTTATTGACCACTCATTAGTCAGAAATCATGTGTCACACCTAGTTCCAAGACAAAAATATTTTCGGGTATTTTCGAAATGGCCGACAAAATGGCCGACGGCAGACATCTTGGATTTTTAGATGTTTTGATGTTCATTTTCCGATAGTTTTATGCAATTCCCATACACAAAAGGAACAATTAGCATCATGATTTGAAGAGAAATTCATGTATCATGTCTACTAATACTGGGAAATAAGAAGCTGGAATTCAGTATTCAGGGGCGGATAATCAATACTAATTTTCCGAGTCATCCGGCGGCCGTTTAACTTCAAACAAGTGCCATTCTGTAGAGAATACTTGCACCTTTAACACGATATTGGTCTCATAAGTTCCGGCTATTTGGGGACCTAGGGTCCAGTCAGCCCTGAAACTAGTTGGCATACTTAATTAACATTGAACCTTGGTGGGTGGGGTAAGTAAAATGACTGTAGAAAAAATTCTGACCACTTTTGAAATTGGCATCCGCATAAAATCTTCATAAAAATGCATTACGAATTCGGCAATATAACTGAAAATGTTCTGCATCACCACTTGCAAAAAAAGATTTCCACTGGCCTGGGCGCCCTTACTAATAGCGACTAGTAGACGGTATAGTTGTTGTTGTTGCTTCTCTACACGGCTCAGGCATAAACCCGAGCCGAATAATGTACTATCAATCGCTACCAGTGAAGTACGTTAATTCGCTACCATATGTATAGAGAGCGCTTGTAGTCGAGAGGGTAAAGGTGTTTCCTTATTTTTCATGTTTGTCTCCGCATGGAGGGTCACGAGTTCGAATCCCACTAGAGCTTCTTCTTTTTTTTGAAATTCATTTTTTAACAGAATTTATTATCCTAAACTAAATCTTACCCATTTATATAAGCATTTGACATATATTTACAAATTACTATTTTTAATGCTAAATCCGGTTGCGAGCCTCTTTAAAGCCGCATTGTGTTTTTGGGAAACCTGCATAAAACGTTTGTTTGGGATCCATAACTGCTAGTATACTTCTGCCCCTACTTCTACTACTACTACTACTACTACTACTATTACCACTACTACTCCTTCAATAACTACTGTTTCTATTACTGTTTCTAATGATACCACTACTACTACAACTAATATTACTATTTCTACTATTACAACTGCTACTATTTCTACTTCTACTACTACTGCTACTACTGCTGCTACTTCTGCCACTACTATTACTACTTCTATTACTACTACTATAAATACTACTACTTATAATAATAATAATTGTTATAATTATAGTAATAATAACTTGTAAATGCCATGCTGGACTGTCTATTTCCAAAAATGTAACTCATATGTAACATTTGTATTAATTTACCCTTTGTTTATGAGACGTATTTCGGCTCCGATTTTTAAACTTTTTACCTATACAAAAATTAAACGTAAAACTATTTCAATGTTTCGAAGTTATGGTTAATCTATTCCACTTCACTGTTCCATGATGGTATATGCGCTGTCTTCTATTACACTTTGTATTGAATTGTAACTTGATTTGTTGTCTTGGCCATACTTTTCTTTATATATTTGTAAATTTGCTTCTGAAGTTTTTAAAATTTTGCACAAAATATCTCCAACCTATATACATGATCTTGTAAATTTTAGAGACTGCAAATTCAATTTCAGGAAGCAAAATCTAGCCATACAGCCCCGAGTCAATGGAACGAGGTACGGACTAAAATCATTCAGACATGAGGCCATCAAGCTGTGGAATAGTCTTCCAAATGAGCTCCGAGCTGCGGGGTCTTACCCGCAATTCAAAAGACTACTCCACAGATGGGATGGCAACATGTGTGGATGTTCTCTGTGTTCGTCCTAGTTTCTTATTCGTTTTTAGTTTCTTATTCGTTTTTATCCCTGTGTGTTTCGTCTTGTTTTGTAAATGTTTTTTAGAAATTGTCCCTAAGTTTCTACCTTATTCTATGCCGCTTGCTTGCTTAAGCATCAAATAGCGCTTTTAAAAAATTTGCTTTCTGCATGGAATATATTCTCATTATGTGCTACCTAGTTTCAAGTAAACATCTTTTAATACATGTACTTAACTTAATTTGAATTTAATTCACTATTTTAAAATTTTATTTATTTAATTTATTTATTTAAATTTAATTTAATTTAGGTACATTTTATAATAAATTTTTAGTCAGTGGACTAATCTTTATGCACTACTCCTCTTGGAGTGTGCAGAAGTGGCTTCCTCTGACTGTCAGAATGTAATTTTCTTTTGTATTAATTAAAGTGACACCGATGACCAGTGCAGGGTCTAAATTAGAAACTGCACTGCATCCTGTGTAACTGTACATAGACTGGTCAAGGGAGACAAGATATGAATTACTTAAATGTAGTAAGGCATGGGTTGTCTCCCATTGACCAACTAAATATTTTTTTTTTTTTTTTTTATTTTTTTTTAACATGCTTTGACCAACTTGCCTACTGTATTTATTTTGCATGCATGCCTGTGATCCTGTTTAAATCTGTTTTATTTGTTACTTGTTTATTATAACGTTTACCTATGTTTGTCGGAGTAAAAGCCCTACAGGGCTTATGTTATTTTGTTAAACCTATCCGACGTAAAATAAAATTTGTCTATGTCTATGTCTATAATGGCCAAAGGCATTTGAGATGCCGATTTTGCCAATAAAATACTGATATACTGGTAAACAAATAAGGGAGTCATGTTTTCGTGTTGGAAGAAAAATTGGTCCATGAAAATGTGTGACAAAGTCTAATAATGTTTCTCAATATTTGGTAATGGGTGTCAGGGAAAATTCAAACATTATTTTCACAAGTCTCGCAATCAAAGCGTTGATTGTCCAATCATAACTACAGTAAGATTCAAACATGGACTACGGCATGAGCGAAGCTAACACCCTACCGACTCTGTTAGGGCTTTGAGCTGCAAGCCCGCTTTCCGCGCTAAAGTACTCGTGCGCTATATAACAGACATATACTGTTAGGTGGTCATCAATAGCAATAATCTAAAGCTGACTATTAACTTTAATAATCGGTGATACAATTAGATACACAGCGATAACATTTCAATTGAGGTAAGTTGACTTTAAAAAATTATCAATATTTCATAATAATATTATATGAATTCATATTTTTATACAAATATTACCTTCAACAGTTATTTTCTTACCACTTTCTTCTCCGTAAAATTGACTTTGCAAACAGTTTTGATTCAGATCAGATGCTGCGTCACCCGGCGTCTAATCATTTTCCAAACTGTTTGTCACTCGTTTCGAAATTTCGTCAGTCATACCGTCTTGAATCTAAACTTCGAAACGATACTGCAAACAACAAAATTGAAGGAGACGATACTATGGCGCTGAAGGGTTAAAATTCGCACTATCAATTTGGTTATGACGTCGACAAACATCGACAAAGTTTATTTACCTGAAACTCATCTTTGTATAATAACTATACAACTCGTACTTTACACGCTAACAACCCTTAAAAATACATAAAAATAGTTTGACAAAGTTGCTTCCCTTTCACTGTATTCTGTCAATTTACACCACGTGGTTACTTAAAGCAGGTTAAAAGAAAAAGCAGAATGCTTTAAGCTACAATCAGCAAGAATATACAAAATATTTCTTATAATACATATTCAAAACTATGAATTGGACCTATTTTCTACAACAGAGGAATAAACTGAATGCGCTAAAGGGCGCTTCTATGGGGGAAAGGGATAATTATAGCAGTGATGAATTAATGCAGACGCCGATATTCGTAAACTTTAAACACATTAACCCATAAGTACGCCTTTTTACGCCTCAACTGAAGAGTATAGTTCCTATTTATACAAGCATTGATACATAGCATAAGAAATATTTGCTATGATGGCAGCTTAAAGCAGGTTGAAAGTAAAGCAGAATGTGCCTTAAGGTACATTCTGCTTTACTTTCAACCTGCTTTAAGTGGTTATGTGTCTTCAACACTAGAAAAAGGTATGGGGTAATGGGGTAATGTATAATGTTAGTTTCCAGTAAGGTCCATTTATGATTATTTAGGACATTTTATACTATTTTGCAAAATGACAAACGGTGAAGACCCTGAATACAGGACTCCTTTAGGAACCATCATATGTGCGTCTACATTGTTTACGTAGGTAACGTGTGCTATTTATAGGTTTACTGTTTTTAGATACTAGTAACGAGTATATTCGTCATAAGATTGAATGCTTTAAATTCCACGTAAATTAACGTCTGATCTTATATTCAAATTTGAAAGATATTGATTAAATAGAGAATAATCAATTACTTTGGATAGATATGAAAAATATATCACGAGATTGGGTTGTTATCTGGTTCAAACAGTTTTAAACAGTTAACAACCCATTCGAGTGATATATTTTTCATATCTATTCAAAGGAATTGGTTATTCTATTTATTATATAGTTTCAATGACGTTTTTACAGAAAAAACACATCTTGGTCAGACATCGTGTCACTTGGTATCTGATCGGGATCCGAATTCTTTGCAAATAACCATTGCACTTGGGGAAAAGTAGTGAATGGGTTTATGAAGAAGCAATCATTGTCATTATATATTATTTCTCTTTCAGACAGCCATCCAAATGGACGCTCTAATGTCACGGATCCTAACAACAGCTAGGATGAATGCCAGTTTACAGAATACTCACAAGGACACACCTCTAGACCTCTCGTGGAACTCATTCACAAAGCACACATGCCACCGCTTTATCAACCATGAGGACATGCGCAGTGAACAGGAAATAAACTGCTCAACCGGTGACGAAGGACAGAGTTCACATAGTGACATGAAATGGACAATATCACATTCAACACCATACGACTGTACCTCATCAATAAACAGTGTAGGACGTTCATTAGATTCTTCAGCAGCTTCTGTGTCCAATGTGTCAATTAAGCAAGAGAAACAAGAACATGTCGAGCCCCATCAATTCTCTATAGCTGCATTGGTAGGAGAAAGTAGTAGCAGTGACAATTCTAGTGAACAAGCCCACGTGTTTAGTCCTTGGATGGGCAATATCAGTCATTACCCGATATATAACAGAACTGACGATAAACAAGCACCAAACATTGAAGAACTAAGTCCGATACGAGCCGTATCGATGCTGAAAACTAAAGACGTTTACTGGTGCCATGTGTGCAACGTCTTGTGTACGGTCAAGAACGAAGCCGACCGTCATCAGCTTATACACAGAGTTCATCGCAGTATGTGTAATCTTAGAAGACACATTCTTAACGAACAAGGCTATGTTACACGCCATGAACAGATGGATAATGACAGACTTAAATGTGGTCACTGTAACAAAGTTGTCTCCCTTTGTTTCTTCACCAAACATCAGCGTCTACATGATGGACATTTCTGTCGTGTGTGTAACATGGAGTTTTCTACTAACAGTCGTCTACAAGATCACATGAACAGTCATACCGGAAGGACGCCATTTGTGTGCACAATCTGCGACAGGAAGTTCTCCAAGAGATCGTCATACACCCAGCATCGGCGTTATCATAGAGATCACAAATGTTTCATGTGTACATTCTGTCCCAAGAGTTTCAATAGCAAGTACGCATGCGCAGTACACGAACGACTACATACAGGTGAAAACCCGTTCAAGTGTATGTTTCCAGGATGTAACAGGGCGTTTCCTCAGAAGATTCAACTGAAACTACACATCAATTCTAATCACAGAGTCTGCTAGGATCTTGTAAACACAGTAAACACTGCTCTTTGCGTAATACAGTCAATCCAGAATTATATGACTGTCAAATATAAAATCGCAATTATATTAAAATACCGTGTAGTGTGTTACTCAATTATTTCATGATCAAATTTATCGTGAGATTTTTACTCCTTCTCCGCCATATTGTCGCCTGCTTTAAAATTGTTGTCTGCTTTATCCTTACAAAGTTAAATTTAAAAGCAGTATAACTGACGTGATTTCAAAACAAGTGGCAAACAGTTTTGATCCTGACTAGACGCCGCGTTACAATCCGTCTGGTTAGGATCAAAACAGTTTTATGGCGTCATTGCGAGTGAATGGCTTAATGCAGGCGTTCTTTGTATTTTTTTTATCTTGTATGAAGAAGACACCCATCCTTGAAAATAGGTTGTGTGTAACGAGGAGTTTGTTAAGAATTGTCTCAGGGATATCTGTGCTATTTTAAGTAGTGAACACTTAATTCAAGATTGACTGTACTTTCGTTGTTGTATTATTCTCTCCCTTTTCAACCAAAAAGAAGCCCAAACGTAAATGGCAACTAATCTCAACCAGAGTACAGTGGAGAAAACGTTATTCTTTCCCAATAAACGCGTTTACGCTAAAACTATTATTTGCAGTGCAAACAGTTTGGAGCCAGATCAGACGCCGGGTTACCCGGCGTCTGATCTGGCTCCAAACTGTTTGCCACCAAGATAAACATGAATTATCAGAATTGTCGAAAAGTTGTACTTTTCTACGTTTTAGTGTTTTGCGTTTGCGTACGTTTGCGTTTAAACGGGAAAGAATAACAGATTCTCCACTGTAGCAAACTAGTGGGAGTCTGGTCAGAAGGCGGGTAAACAGGCATATGCTTCAAACTGTTTGCAATGAAAATGAGGGTTTCAGCGTTTTTAGAGCGTGTGTATTGAGAACAAACAACATATCCCCATTTGTATTCATATTGTATAGTGTTAAAGACAAAATAATAATAAACATGTTATTGATGTAATAAAAGGTAAAAATCATACTTAGTTTCAGTATTTGCAGTACCAAATTTCGTCACTTTACATTTTGTTTTTAAACAATAACCAAATGACAAACATTCTCTTTAAACGCAATTTCTCTATCTCTTAAAAATGCATCTTAACCCTTAGCCCGCCAAATAAATTGTTGTCTGCTATATTTCTCATCTGCTTCAAGTTTCAAAGTGCTTCAAAGTTGCTCAAAATTACTGAAAAACAGTGCCAAACAGCTTTGATCCGGATGAGACGCCGAGTTACTCGGCGTCTCATCCGGATCCAAGCTGTTTGCATATGGAGCTATATTCGTGAGTGGCAGGCTAAGGGTTAATACTTTGTACATGGTTCTGATATGTGAACCTATCCCTAACAATATGTATGGAAACGGTGTATATTTCGAACTATCGAATTGTCCCGTAAAATCTATGCTTAAATAGAACATGTCTATATTCAAAGTTATTGCTTTACTCCATAACCTGTTTCTACTATTGAAAATATGTGACCACTTAAAGCAGGTTCAAAGTAAAGCAAAATGCATTCTGCTAACGTTTAGCCTGCTTTAAGCTACTATCTGCTAGAATATAGAAAATGTTACTTATAATTCAAATTCATGACTGTATGAATTGGAACTATTTTATTCAGTTGTGGAATAAATTTAATGTGCTAAAAGGCGTTCGTATGAAGTACGAGGTAAAACCGTGACTCAGGACACGATCGGCTTGACAGCGATCATGATAGCGAAGTTTGATTGTATGTATGGTCAGCGTAAAGTGCAATGAAATTGTCGCGTACAGTAACTTAAGTGGAAACGTCGCCAATTTACTTACGCCCACGATGGTAGTAAAATGTAGAACATGGCAGCATATCAAAATGTATGGGTCGATTATTTCTTTCTCTGCGTGGCGAACTGTCTCGAACCCGATCATATACTAGATTACATGTACCCGGAGTCTGATATGGCTCCAAACTGTATGAAAAGACCATAACGTCTTAACCTGCTGCAAAGTCGTCTACTTTGAAATTGTCGTCTGCAAATATTGTTAAATATAGGATTATACATTTTTAATTAAAGAAACATAAAGACGAGTGTCAAACAGTTTGGATTCATATCAGACGCCGCGTAACGCGACGTCTGATCTAGATCCAAATTGTTTGCAAAAACCAGTCGTGACCAGCAGGATAAGGGTTTAAAAAAGAAGAACAATCACAAACCATTCACTCGTGGTATCATTTGACCAAGCTTGCGAAGAACTTTACAGAACTTTCATCGCCAATTCGATATACTTAGACATGCGTAATGCTTCGTTATGAAACAATCCGATCACCGATCTACATACATTCACTTTACAATGATGCGTCTAGCAAAAGTGAGTATGCGGGGATTCTAACACAGGCGCAGGCTTCCAATTAATCTGAGTTACACTGTTTGTTGCCTCACAACCACATTCATACATGCATACTTGTTGGCTTTTATAGCAAGCACATCTTTCCGAGCTGCACTTTGTCTTGCAGTAGCAAGACGCGAGTTGCATGTATGCCATGATTTCTTATCTAATTGGGGGTGATATATAGTGAGTGGGTTAAGGGGGGGGGGGGGGGCAAGGGCTGTCTTGACTTTCATTAGTTGCCTAAACCGGCATGTGTCTATATACCAGTAAAGGTATGGAAACCTATGATATTTTGTCGACCTTGAGTGCCTCATATATTTTGTTAACAAACTTTGTTAGACCGGATAACATCCATGTTTCGACGTCATTTTCTACAAAGCATCAACATTATTACGTCTGTGTCCCTGCATATTACAATCAGACAATTAAACCCGCTTGCAACAGCATCCTTAGCAAGGAAATTCATTCTAGTGTCAGCTACTTCATAATCGGCCGACAACTAATCAGCATGGAAGCTATTTGGCTTTGCATTTATATTGCCTACGGACGTTCCCCCTGCTACAACAAGCAACCCTTCTGGTAATAATGTGTCACTCAGATGATAGAAACTCGACAAGGTATTTCTACTTTTCGTCGAACACAAGGTATGGCTCTCCGACATGCGGTAGTGGGTTCTGGACCTTTGATTTTTTCCAGTGGCAACTTTGATAGACATGTGACATCAGTGCGAGTAGGTGTGCCTGTGAAATGGGAATATTCCGACTGAACAAA
Organism: Gari tellinella; assembly: GCA_922989275.2. Taxonomy (NCBI): domain Eukaryota; kingdom Metazoa; phylum Mollusca; class Bivalvia; order Cardiida; family Psammobiidae; genus Gari; species Gari tellinella. The sequence goes on along the minus strand of OV277856.1, from coordinate 96,218,186 downwards.
TTCTTGCGCATACTCTCCGAATGTCTGACATCCTTGAGGTCTGTCTCGAGCTTGAATAAGAGCATGACCATATACATGTATTATAACACATGCATATTTCTGAGAGTCAGGTATCTGTTGTGCGATTTCAATTCACTGTTCTATTGTCAGAATATCCAGTCTGTCTGGTTCATTACTCCATTTGATTTGCCGATGCTAGTGATGCTGAGGACAGCTCATGCTTCAGTACATCGTCATTGTGCACGGTTAGGCCTGAACTAGCTTCATTAAAAAGAGATTGTAGGAGTCTGCGGGCAGGTTTTATCTGTTTCGAAACCTTTTGCCTGTCTGATCATGTGTCTTTATAAATACTTATTAATGTCTTTGACTTTGTTTTTCTGGTGGAGAAAAACGTCGGTGTTGCACTCCTTTAGTCTATAATTTGTAAACTGCTAAACCAATGAACGGTTTCTGCAATCACATCGCATCCAACAAATCATTGCAAATGTCTTCTGTTTCAGCATCCTTTAAAGCTGTCTCCACAAGTTGGTCTACAGCATAGGATGCGTCTTTGGATTTTTCACTTGTCGAAATGCAAAATACATCTAACAAACCGACCAATGCAGCAAGGGCTTCGAACTACCTTTGCTATTAGATCTTGGTATACAGAAAGAGTGGGTTTCATTTGGACAACAATCAAACATGAGCTGGTTTCCCGTAATGAAGTTAATAATGTTTGTCAATTGACCCTGTCAGAGCTCAACATACACAATCAAGGCATTACATTATTTCGTGTTCTGTTAATTCGTATATAGTTTTCATATGGAAAGAGAGAAGGCTGCATTGACCACATCAAATGCATTTCATGAAAATATGATTAATTTACAAAATCCATTATATATTTACTATTAGTTAAAATGTAGAAACAGTAAAGTCTTGAAAACATTGCGATTGCTTTGTATGACTGCCATGAGATAAGTTGTATTTAATGCAATTATTGTGTTGGACTGGACGTGTTTGCCTGATAGTGGCAAAAACCTTACTGCGCAATTCCTAAATTTGACTCCGAAAAATGGACTAATGGTCATGTATGAGAAAATATAAGAAACGAAATTAATCATTAGTGCAAAAGGTAACGGTCATCTTAAAGCAAATAACACAGTAATATTTTGTCGGTGTTGGTGATTATTCAATAATTAAATTTCCGCATGGAGGGTCACGAGTTCGAATCCCACTAGAGCTTCTTCTTTTTTTTGAAATTCATTTTTTAACAGAATTTATTATCCTAAACTAAATCTTACCCATTTATATAAGCATTTGACATATATTTACAAATTACTATTTTTAATGCTAAATCCGGTTGCGAGCCTCTTTAAAGCCGCATTGTGTTTTTGGGAAACCTGCATAAAACGTTTGTTTGGGATCCATAACTGCTAGTATACTTCTGCCCCTACTTCTACTACTACTACTACTACTACTACTATTACCACTACTACTCCTTCAATAACTACTGTTTCTATTACTGTTTCTAATGATACCACTACTACTACAACTAATATTACTATTTCTACTATTACAACTGCTACTATTTCTACTTCTACTACTACTGCTACTACTGCTGCTACTTCTGCCACTACTATTACTACTTCTATTACTACTACTATAAATACTACTACTTATAATAATAATAATTGTTATAATTATAGTAATAATAACTTGTAAATGCCATGCTGGACTGTCTATTTCCAAAAATGTAACTCATATGTAACATTTGTATTAATTTACCCTTTGTTTATGAGACGTATTTCGGCTCCGATTTTTAAACTTTTTACCTATACAAAAATTAAACGTAAAACTATTTCAATGTTTCGAAGTTATGGTTAATCTATTCCACTTCACTGTTCCATGATGGTATATGCGCTGTCTTCTATTACACTTTGTATTGAATTGTAACTTGATTTGTTGTCTTGGCCATACTTTTCTTTATATATTTGTAAATTTGCTTCTGAAGTTTTTAAAATTTTGCACAAAATATCTCCAACCTATATACATGATCTTGTAAATTTTAGAGACTGCAAATTCAATTTCAGGAAGCAAAATCTAGCCATACAGCCCCGAGTCAATGGAACGAGGTACGGACTAAATTCATTCAGACATGAGGCCATCAAGCTGTGGAATAGTCTTCCAAATGAGCTCCGAGCTGCGGAGTCTTACCCGCAATTCAAAAGACTACTCCACAGATGGGATGGCAACATGTGTGGATGTTCTCTGTGTTCGTCCTAGTTTCTTATTCGTTTTTAGTTTCTTATTCGTTTTTATCCCTGTGTGTTTCGTCTTGTTTTGTAAATGTTTTTTAGAAATTGTCCCTAAGTTTCTACCTTATTCTATGCCGCTTTCTTGCTTAAGCATCAAATAGCGCTTTTAAAAAATTTGCTTTCTGCATGGAATATATTCTCATTATGTGCTACCTTGTTTCAAGTAAACATCTTTTAATACATGTACTTAACTTAATTTGAATTTAATTCACTATTTTAAAATTTTATTTATTTAATTTATTTATTTAAATTTAATTTAATTTAGGTACATTTTATAATAAATGTTTAGTCAGTGGACTAATCTTTATGCACTACTCCTCTTGGAGTGTGCAGAAGTGGCTTCCTCTGACTGTCAGAATGTAATTTTCTTTTGTATTAATTAAAGTGACACCGATGACCAGTGCAGGGTCTAAATTAGAAACTGCACTGCATCCTGTGTAACTGTACATAGACTGGTCAAGGGAGACAAGATATGAATTACTTAAATGTAGTAAGGCATGGGTTGTCTCCCATTGACCAACTAAATATTTTTTAATTTTTTTTTTTTTTTTTTTTTAACATGCTTTGACCAACTTGCCTACTGTATTTATTTTGCATGCATGCCTGTGATCCTGTTTAAATCTGTTTTATTTGTTACTTGTTTATTATAACGTTTACCTATGTTTGTCGGAGTAAAAGCCCTACAGGGCTTATGTTATTTTGTTAAACCTATCCGACGTAAAATAAAATTTGTCTATGTCTATGTCTATAATGGCCAAAGGCATTTGAGATGCCGATTTTGCCAATAAAATACTGATATACTGGTAAACAAATAAGGGAGTCATGTTTTCGTGTTGGAAGAAAAATTGGTCCATGAAAATGTGTGACAAAGTCTAATAATGTTTCTCAATATTTGGTAATGGGTGTCAGGGAAAATTCAAACATTATTTTCACAAGTCTCGCAATCAAAGCGTTGATTGTCCAATCATAACTACAGTAAGATTCAAACATGGACTACGGCATGAGCGAAGCTAACACCCTACCGACTCTGTTAGGGCTTTGAGCTGCAAGCCCGCTTTCCGCGCTAAAGTACTCGTGCGCTATATAACAGACATATACTGTTAGGTGGTCATCAATAGCAATAATCTAAAGCTGACTATTAACTTTAATAATCGGTGATACAATTAGATACACAGCGATAACATTTCAATTGAGGTAAGTTGACTTTAAAAAATTATCAATATTTCATAATAATATTATATGAATTCATATTTTTATACAAATATTACCTTCAACAGTTATTTTCTTACCACTTTCTTCTCCGTAAAATTGACTTTGCAAACAGTTTTGATTCAGATCAGATGCTGCGTCACCCGGCGTCTAATCATTTTCCAAACTGTTTGTCACTCGTTTCGAAATTTCGTCAGTCATACCGTCTTGAATCTAAACTTCGAAACGATACTGCAAACAACAAAATTGAAGGAGACGATACTATGGCGCTGAAGGGTTAAAATTCGCACTATCAATTTGGTTATGACGTCGACAAACATCGACAAAGTTTATTTACCTGAAACTCATCTTTGTATAATAACTATACAACTCGTACTTTACACGCTAACAACCCTTAAAAATACATAAAAATAGTTTGACAAAGTTGCTTCCCTTTCACTGTATTCTGTCAATTTACACCACGTGGTTACTTAAAGCAGGTTAAAAGAAAAAGCAGAATGCTTTAAGCTACAATCAGCAAGAATATACAAAATATTTCTTATAATACATATTCAAAACTATGAATTGGACCTATTTTCTACAACAGAGGAATAAACTGAATGCGCTAAAGGGCGCTTCTATGGGGGAAAGGGATAATTATAGCAGTGATGAATTAATGCAGACGCCGATATTCGTAAACTTTAAACACATTAACCCATAAGTACGCCTTTTTACGCCTCAACTGAAGAGTATAGTTCCTATTTATACAAGCATTGATACATAGCATAAGAAATATTTGCTATGATGGCAGCTTAAAGCAGGTTGAAAGTAAAGCAGAATGTGCCTTAAGGCACATTCTGCTTTACTTTCAACCTGCTTTAAGTGGTTATGTGTCTTCAACACTAGAAAAAGGTATGGGGTAATGGGGTAATGTATAATGTTAGTTTCCAGTAAGGTCCATTTATGATTATTTAGGACATTTTATACTATTTTGCAAAATGACAAACGGTGAAGACCCTGAATACAGGACTCCTTTAGGAACCATCATATGTGCGTCTACATTGTTTACGTAGGTAACGTGTGCTATTTATAGGTTTACTGTTTTTAGATACTAGTAACGAGTATATTCGTCATAAGATTGAATGCTTTAAATTCCACGTAAATTAACGTCTGATCTTATATTCAAATTTGAAAGATATTGATTAAATAGAGAATAATCAATTACTTTGGATAGATATGAAAAATATATCACGAGATTGGGTTGTTATCTGGTTCAAACAGTTTTAAACAGTTAACAACCCATTCGAGTGATATATTTTTCATATCTATTCAAAGGAATTGGTTATTCTATTTATTATATAGTTTCAATGACGTTTTTACAGAAAAAACACATCTTGGTCAGACATCGTGTCACTTGGTATCTGATCGGGATCCGAATTCTTTGCAAATAACCATTGCACTTGGGGAAAAGTAGTGAATGGGTTTATGAAGAAGCAATCATTGTCATTATATATTATTTCTCTTTCAGACAGCCATCCAAATGGACGCTCTAATGTCACGGATCCTAACAACAGCTAGGATGAATGCCAGTTTACAGAATACTCACAAGGACACACCTCTAGACCTCTCGTGGAACTCATTCACAAAGCACACATGCCACCGCTTTATCAACCATGAGGACATGCGCAGTGAACAGGAAATAAACTGCTCAACCGGTGACGAAGGACAGAGTTCACATAGTGACATGAAATGGACAATATCACATTCAACACCATACGACTGTACCTCATCAATAAACAGTGTAGGACGTTCATTAGATTCTTCAGCAGCTTCTGTGTCCAATGTGTCAATTAAGCAAGAGAAACAAGAACATGTCGAGCCCCATCAATTCTCTATAGCTGCATTGGTAGGAGAAAGTAGTAGCAGTGACAATTCTAGTGAACAAGCCCACGTGTTTAGTCCTTGGATGGGCAATATCAGTCATTACCCGATATATAACAGAACTGACGATAAACAAGCACCAAACATTGAAGAACTAAGTCCGATACGAGCCGTATCGATGCTGAAAACTAAAGACGTTTACTGGTGCCATGTGTGCAACGTCTTGTGTACGGTCAAGAACGAAGCCGACCGTCATCAGCTTATACACAGAGTTCATCGCAGTATGTGTAATCTTAGAAGACACATTCTTAACGAACAAGGCTATGTTACACGCCATGAACAGATGGATAATGACAGACTTAAATGTGGTCACTGTAACAAAGTTGTCTCCCTTTGTTTCTTCACCAAACATCAGCGTCTACATGATGGACATTTCTGTCGTGTGTGTAACATGGAGTTTTCTACTAACAGTCGTCTACAAGATCACATGAACAGTCATACCGGAAGGACGCCATTTGTGTGCACAATCTGCGACAGGAAGTTCTCCAAGAGATCGTCATACACCCAGCATCGGCGTTATCATAGAGATCACAAATGTTTCATGTGTACATTCTGTCCCAAGAGTTTCAATAGCAAGTACGCATGCGCAGTACACGAACGACTACATACAGGTGAAAACCCGTTCAAGTGTATGTTTCCAGGATGTAACAGGGCGTTTCCTCAGAAGATTCAACTGAAACTACACATCAATTCTAATCACAGAGTCTGCTAGGATCTTGTAAACACAGTAAACACTGCTCTTTGCGTAATACAGTCAATCCAGAATTATATGACTGTCAAATATAAAATCGCAATTATATTAAAATACCGTGTAGTGTGTTACTCAATTATTTCATGATCAAATTTATCGTGAGATTTTTACTCCTTCTCCGCCATATTGTCGCCTGCTTTAAAATTGTTGTCTGCTTTATCCTTACAAAGTTAAATTTAAAAGCAGTATAACTGACGTGATTTCAAAACAAGTGGCAAACAGTTTTGATCCTGACTAGACGCCGCGTTACAATCCGTCTGGTTAGGATCAAAACAGTTTTATGGCGTCATTGCGAGTGAATGGCTTAATGCAGGCGTTCTTTGTATTTTTTTTATCTTGTATGAAGAAGACACCCATCCTTGAAAATAGGTTGTGTGTAACGAGGAGTTTGTTAAGAATTGTCTCAGGGATATCTGTGCTATTTTAAGTAGTGAACACTTAATTCAAGATTGACTGTACTTTCGTTGTTGTATTATTCTCTCCCTTTTCAACCAAAAAGAAGCCCAAACGTAAATGGCAACTAATCTCAACCAGAGTACAGTGGAGAAAACGTTATTCTTTCCCAATAAACGCGTTTACGCTAAAACTATTATTTGCAGTGCAAACAGTTTGGAGCCAGATCAGACGCCGGGTAACCCGGCGTCTGATCTGGCTCCAAACTGTTTGCCACCAAGATAAACATGAATTATCAGAATTGTCGAAAAGTTGTACTTTTCTACGTTTTAGTGTTTTGCGTTTGCGTACGTTTGCGTTTAAACGGGAAAGAATAACAGATTCTCCACTGTAGCAAACTAGTGGGAGTCTGGTCAGAAGGCGGGTAAACAGGCATATGCTTCAAACTGTTTGCAATGAAAATGAGGGTTTCAGCGTTTTTAGAGCGTGTGTATTGAGAACAAACAACATATCCCCATTTGTATTCATATTGTATAGTGTTAAAGACAAAATAATAATAAACATGTTATTGATGTAATAAAAGGTAAAAATCATACTTAGTTTCAGTATTTGCAGTACCAAATTTCGTCACTTTACATTTTGTTTTTAAACAATAACCAAATGACAAACATTCTCTTTAAACGCAATTTCTCTATCTCTTAAAAATGCATCTTAACCCTTAGCCCGCCAAATAAATTGTTGTCTGCTATATTTCTCATCTGCTTCAAGTTTCAAAGTGCTTCAAAGTTGCTCAAAATTACTGAAAAACAGTGCCAAACAGCTTTGATCCGGATGAGACGCCGAGTTACTCGGCGTCTCATCCGGATCCAAGCTGTTTGCATATGGAGCTATATTCGTGAGTGGCAGGCTAAGGGTTAATACTTTGTACATGGTTCTGATATGTGAACCTATCCCTAACAATATGTATGGAAACGGTGTATATTTCGAACTATCGAATTGTCCCGTAAAATCTATGCTTAAATAGAACATGTCTATATTCAAAGTTATTGCTTTACTCCATAACCTGTTTCTACTATTGAAAATATGTGACCACTTAAAGCAGGTTCAAAGTAAAGCAAAATGCATTCTGCTAACGTTTAGCCTGCTTTAAGCTACTATCTGCTAGAATATAGAAAATGTTACTTATAATTCAAATTCATGACTGTATGAATTGGAACTACAGTAAAACCTGTCTATAACAACCACTAAAATAAGGCTAATTGTTTGTATAAAAGACAGGTGGCAGCTTAAAGCAAGATGACAGTAAAACAGAAAGCTCCTACAGGAGCTTTCTGTTTCACTGTCACCTTGCTTTAAGCAGTCACCTGTTCTTAACACCTAATTTTTAAGACAATTTAGTGGCCGTTATAGAGAGGTTTTACTGTATTTTATTCAGTTGTGGAATAAATTTAATGTGCTAAAAGGCGTTCGTATGAAGTACGAGGTAAAACCGTGACTCAGGACACGATCGGCTTGACAGCGATCATGATAGCGAAGTTTGATTGTATGTATGGTCAGCGTAAAGTGCAATGAAATTGTCGCGTACAGTAACTTAAGTGGAAACGTCGCCAATTTACTTACGCCCACGATGGTAGTAAAATGTAGAACATGGCAGCATATCAAAATGTATGGGTCGATTATTTCTTTCTCTGCGTGGCGAACTGTCTCGAACCCGATCATATACTAGATTACATGTACCCGGAGTCTGATATGGCTCCAAACTGTATGAAAAGACCATAACGTCTTAACCTGCTGCAAAGTCGTCTACTTTGAAATTGTCGTCTGCAAATATTGTTAAATATAGGATTATACATTTTTAATTAAAGAAACATAAAGACGAGTGTCAAACAGTTTGGATTCATATCAGACGCCGCGTAACGCGACGTCTGATCTAGATCCAAATTGTTTGCAAAAACCAGTCGTGACCAGCAGGATAAGGGTTTAAAAAAGAAGAACAATCACAAACCATTCACTCGTGGTATCATTTGACCAAGCTTGCGAAGAACTTTACAGAACTTTCATCGCCAATTCGATATACTTAGACATGCGTAATGCTTCGTTATGAAACAATCCGATCACCGATCTACATACATTCACTTTACAATGATGCGTCTAGCAAAAGTGAGTATGCGGGGATTCTAACACAGGCGCAGGCTTCCAATTAATCTGAGTTACACTGTTTGTTGCCTCACAACCACATTCATACATGCATACTTGTTGGCTTTTATAGCAAGCACATCTTTCCGAGCTGCACTTTGTCTTGCAGTAGCAAGACGCGAGTTGCATGTATGCCATGATTTCTTATCTAATTGGGGGTGATATATAGTGAGTGGGTTAAGGGGGGGGGGGGGCAAGGGCTGTCTTGACTTTCATTAGTTGCCTAAACCGGCATGTGTCTATATACCAGTAAAGGTATGGAAACCTATGATATTTTGTCGACCTTGAGTGCCTCATATATTTTGTTAACAAACTTTGTTAGACCGGATAACATCCATGTTTCGACGTCATTTTCTACAAAGCATCAACATTATTACGTCTGTGTCCCTGCATATTACAATCAGACAATTAAACCCGCTTGCAACAGCATCCTTAGCAAGGAAATTCATTCTAGTGTCAGCTACTTCATAATCGGCCGACAACTAATCAGCATGGAAGCTATTTGGCTTTGCATTTATATTGCCTACGGACGTTCCCCCTGCTACAACAAGCAACCCTTCTGGTAATAATGTGTCACTCAGATGATAGAAACTCGACAAGGTATTTCTACTTTTCGTCGAACACAAGGTATGGCTCTCCGACATGCGGTAGTGGGTTCTGGACCTTTGATTTTTTCCAGTGGCAACTTTGATAGACATGTGACATCAGTGCGAGTAGGTGTGCCTGTGAAATGGGAATATTCCGACTGAACAAATTCTTGCGCATACTCTCCGAATGTCTGACATCCTTGAGGTCTGTCTCGAGCTTGAATAAGAGCATGACCATATACATGTATTATAACACATGCATATTTCTGAGAGTCAGGTATCTGTTGTGCGATTTCAATTCACTGTTCTATTGTCAGAATATCCAGTCTGTCTGGTTCATTACTCCATTTGATTTGCCGATGCTAGTGATGCTGAGGACAGCTCATGCTTCAGTACATCGTCATTGTGCACGGTTAGGCCTGAACTAGCTTCATTAAAAAGAGATTGTAGGAGTCTGCGGGCAGGTTTTATCTGTTTCGAAACCTTTTGCCTGTCTGATCATGTGTCTTTATAAATACTTATTAATGTCTTTGACTTTGTTTTTCTGGTGGAGAAAAACGTCGGTGTTGCACTCCTTTAGTCTATAATTTGTAAACTGCTAAACCAATGAACGGTTTCTGCAATCACATCGCATCCAACAAATCATTGCAAATGTCTTCTGTTTCAGCATCCTTTAAAGCTGTCTCCACAAGTTGGTCTACAGCATAGGATGCGTCTTTGGATTTTTCACTTGTCGAAATGCAAAATACATCTAACAAACCGACCAATGCAGCAAGGGCTTCGAACTACCTTTGCTATTAGATCTTGGTATACAGAAAGAGTGGGTTTCATTTGGACAACAATCAAACATGAGCTGGTTTCCCGTAATGAAGTTAATAATGTTTGTCAATTGACCCTGTCAGAGCTCAACATACACAATCAAGGCATTACATTATTTCGTGTTCTGTTAATTCGTATATAGTTTTCATATGGAAAGAGAGAAGGCTGCATTGACCACATCAAATGCATTTCATGAAAATATGATTAATTTACAAAATCCATTATATATTTACTATTAGTTAAAATGTAGAAACAGTAAAGTCTTGAAAACATTGCGATTGCTTTGTATGACTGCCATGAGATAAGTTGTATTTAATGCAATTATTGTGTTGGACTGGACGTGTTTGCCTGATAGTGGCAAAAACCTTACTGCGCAATTCCTAAATTTGACTCCGAAAAATGGACTAATGGTCATGTATGAGAAAATATAAGAAACGAAATTAATCATTAGTGCAAAAGGTAACGGTCATCTTAAAGCAAATAACACAGTAACATTTTGTCGGTGTTGGTGATAATTCAATAATTAAATTTTCAAATCGGCTTGAAGTTGACTGAATTAGCGTTCTAGTACATTATAACACTTATTTTGACACCAAAATGCACGAAAGTTGATCATATTTGTCAAATTTAAGAAATGAATTAGCTTAATCCCATATCAAATAGCGGCCATTTTGAAAACAAATACGTTTCTTTGTCAAACATTGGTCATTATGCAAAACAGTAAGCTTCAAATCAATTTAAGATTTTCTGGATTAGCTTCCTAATGCTTAAAACATATATTTCAACACCAAAAGTATAAAATGTGGTCAAACATGTCAAATGTTAGAAGAGAAATGGTATATGAGACGGCACATTTTTCCAGCGATGATGACTCTTTCTTTCCCGTTTAAAATAAACTGATCTCAAAGACAGTGTATCGAAATGTAGAAACTGAATGCTATTGAAGAGTGTGGAGCAATTAAAAATAGTTTGAAGCTGGATCAGACGACCGATAATGCGGCGTCTGATCAAGCTTCAAACAGTCTGAAAAGAAGCATACGTGTACTTGTTTTATTCCAAGCGCGGTTATCGGGAAAGAATAACACATTTCTCCTCTTTAATGATGACAGAACACGGGAACGTTGAAGACAGATATGTCCTTAATCCCTACGGTGAAGTTGGAATATGTCTTCGATATCATTCTTGGTACTGAAAAATATCAGATTACATGTATTACATTCTGTGATTCAAAGACATTATACACATGTAGAAGGTTAGTATTTGCTAAGGTACATGTACCTTATATACTATGCGTCTTAAGACATTATCAACATTTGCAAACATCAGTATCGCGGCGTCTGATCTAAATAAAAACTATTTGTCCCTCATATCTACCTGTCTGGTTGGTTTAAAACGATTCTAAGTATTTTCGCAGAAGGTAAATTAGAAGCCGACGACACTTCAGCATGATAAGTGGTACGTGTATAATCCATCGAATATTAATGCCCAGCACGACTTAGTAATGTTACAAATATTTGAGATTCAGATGAGATCCCTAGTAACTCAGGGTCTGGTGTGGGTCCTAACTGTACTTGGATTTACCAGTACTTTCCATCAAAGTTGATGAGCAAAAACAGATAATAAATAATGGAGAAGCAAATTTAATCTGGAGATTAACATGAAGTAAACAGTGAAAAAAGAAAACACGAACATATGAGTTTACCTTGAAATAAAAATAAAACATAATAGTACTACTTCATATGTATGTCAAAAATAATTTGAAAACTCACGATAGAGTTCTAATAAAATTCATTTAATCTAGACCTACATAATGTACATGTTTTACCACAGAGCTATCTTAGCAAGGAAACCTATAAAACAACATATAAAAGTAAATGTGTATCAAACCAACGAAACAAGTAAGTCTAAACTACTTAAATCATTTCAGAGCCATGTCTATGGTTTCGTTTATGATTTGTCGCTAATAAAGAAACGCAGCCGCTTTGACACAATGAAGTGATAATCTAGAGAGCCAGTGTGCCAATAGACTTAAAACCCAAAACATACAGTTAAATAGATAATCATTGATCGTTTTAAAAAACGAAACACAAACGAAATGCAGTAAAATGGAGAAAATTACATTTTTCTTTCAACAATCTTACGGTTTACTAGTATCTTAGTAGAAAAACAGTTTAGAACCTGATCCGATACCGGGTTATCAGGCATTCGATTTTTGCTCTAAATTGCTTGCAATAAAAATATATTGTAATAGCATAAATGTGTTTATTGAGAGAGTATAACCTCCTGTCTTCACTACAGTGGAGAAAACGTTATTCTTTCCCAATAAACGCGTTTACGCTAAAACTATTATTTGCAGTGCAAACAGTTTGGAGCCAGATCAGACGCCGGGTAACCCGGCGTCTGATCAGGCTCCAAACTGTTTGCCACCAAGATAAACAAGAATTATCAGAATTGTCCAAAAGTTGTTCTTTTCTACGTTTTAGTGCTTTGCGTTTGCGTACGTTTGCGTTTAAACGGGAAAGAATAACAGATTCTCCATTGTATACTGTAGCAAGAACACAACTAAAATGGTATACCGTTTGACAGGGCACCATACACGTTGACCGCTATTGGTGAGCAGTCCGAGTGGTCTACATCCATGAAGTAGGTCAGCTCTTGTCCATATATGAAACTGTAAGTGTCTACCGTTACCTTGCCAGCTGAACCATGGTACGCCGAGGACACAAGTGTGGCATTATCTGTAATTAACCCTTTCATGATCAAATTTATGAGAGGTTTTTACCCATTCACCCTAAATTTGTAGCTGTGCATTATAGTGAATTAGTTCAAAGTTGAAGTCATTAGATACCGAGGATTTTAGGTCAAGTGATGTAATAACCCTCAACTTAACGACTGCCTGATCTAATGCACGATAATGCATAGCTACGATTTGTGTTTTTTAATTCTAACACGACTTTTTAAATAAAATACTTTTCCCAGAGAAAACGCCAAATCTGAAGCGTTGTCAGTCGCTACGCCATTTTGACGTATACATTAATTTTACACGACTTTCGCTCCTGGGGTTTTACGAGTCAAGGAAAAGGCTTACCAGAAACTAAAGAAAATCAAAAGTCAAGAATGCTTCATCTTTTGCAAGGAATAACGATACTATTAACATAATATCTGGACATCTTTATGTCCGAGTCACAGTGTTAACAAATTTAGAAACGTAAACTTACCATTGACTGTGTAAGTAGTGTAAAACTGTCCTCTCTGGGACAGCGCGCCTCCCATAGCGCCTCCCATAGGCGCCTCCCTGGCCGGGAGGCGCGGGGAAAGACGTCACGTATCGTCGTCTGCTATACTATCGCGTCGTCGTCTACCTGTATATACTTGATGGTAAGGATGATGCAATACAGTACTGAACCTTATTAAATTAACAATTTTAGCGATTCGCTTGCAATTCGATGGCAATTCGCTTGCAATTCGATGGCAATTCGCTTGCGATTCAAACTAGTAACTATACCCTCGGATAAGTTTTCTTGAATGGTGTATCTCACAATTGTTCGCAAATATGCCTTCGTTAATTTTTTCGATTCCATTTTTGTCACAACCGCTTCGGAAAATTCGCGTAAAAATATTCAAAAGTAGGATTTGTGTTTTGAAGCGCCCGATTCGATGGCAATTCGATGGCAATTCGCTTGCGATTATCAATTTAATTTAATAAAGTTCAGTACTGTACCATGTGACGTCATGGTTACGTAATAATGCCCTAATGCCCCAACTCTCTCAAAACGCGAAGGATGATGAAATACGCGTGAGTCATACATGTACGACGGTAGTCGGCCGCCCCTTACACGACAAGTAGACGCCCGTCACGCGTCATAGGGTCTAATTCAAATTCACATTCTTTATAAAGAGTAAGTGTCTAGGATAGTCTACTATACACTATACCTGTACGGAAAGGGTTAGACTCCTGTCCAAATTGTCGCGGATTCGTAGTTACATCGAAGCATAGAAAGGGAAAACTACTACTGCTACTACTACCACTACCTCTGTTGTTGCTGCTGCTACTGCTGCTGCTGCTAATACTACTACTACTGCTGTTGCTGCTACTACTACTGCTGCTGCTGCTACTGCTGATTCTACTACTACTACTGCTGCTGCTACTAATACTTCTACTGCTACTACTACTATTACTGCTACTTCTGCTGCTGCTACCACTACTACTACCACTACTACTACTTCTAATACTACTATTACTGCTACTTATGCTCCTGCTGCTGCTGCTGCTACCACTACTACTACCACTACTACTACTTCTACTACTACTATTACTACTTCTATTACTACCACTACTATAAAGACAAGTAATTTTGCTACTACTTTGTCAACTACTACTACTACTACCTACAAAAATTATCAGAACTACTATGTTGCTACTTTCTATCAGCTCTCTATGTTGAAAAAGGCGAATAGTGTCGTTTTTAACGTGTATTGTTTTAAATAGATACATTTCACGCAACACAAAACACATACGTGATCTAAATAGGTTTTGAAAATATACGTAAAACTCATATAAAAGGTACTCGTTTCGACAGACGACGATTGACACAAAACTGGTCGCGCTAGACAATTATCGATCCAAACGTTCGATAGCCTGCGTAAAACTGAAGTCCGCTCGTTTTCCCTTTCTATGCTTCGATGTAACTACGAATCCGCGACAATTGGGACAGGGTCTAACCCTTTCCGTAAAGGTATAGTGTACGAGGGCTGTCCCAAAACATCGTAGACTTTCCTTATAAAATTGTTCGTTAAAACAGTAGAGACAAACGGCCAACACTATATATAAAAACATAGGGTTTATGTAAACCTGTGTGAAGTTTTAACGTGTTATCTTTAAAACTGACCAGAACAGAGTATTTTGAAATACCCTACTTGTGTAACCCCGGCGCACACTAGATAACGTTACGACCTTATCGACGTCAACGTCACTCCTTTTCAAAATACCGGATATTTAAGATCTTGAAAACCCAGCACGGTAAGTTCCAAATGTGCATGCTGGGAAATGTGGCACGAAGCGACAACCTGGTGAAATAGGTTGCTTTATAAATTGCAAATGAACCCCGGTCACTTCTCTCGTATCGTATGCAATTGATCTGTGTGGTGGGTGATTGCTGAAAAGGTCCTGATTTCTCGAATATCGACTTAAAAAGAGGGTTGATACCTGGACACATCTTTCTTTTTCTTCTGCACTTAACAATCGTGGCACCGATATAGCACCGACTATCGATATGCTTAATTTCTCACGTAAAAGTCTATGTACAGACAGTTTGCTGACCCCGGGGAGTTCAGCATTCTTTCTCACCGCAAGACGCCGATTACCATTCATGACGCTCCTCACGTTTTCTACAATGAAACCGTCAATTTCTTTCGGCCGTCCGATCTTTAAATTATTTTCTCAGTCCATCCTTCTGAAAATCGCGTATGCTATTTGAATACCAGCAAGCGACATGCTGATTGATCAATTTATGTTGATTGTAGTTGTTTTAACGTCTGTTTTGGGATCAAATTCAACTCAAAGCAGTATTCTATGACATTCTGCTGCGCCGCCTTTTCCTCTGACGTCGTCATTTCTGGCGTCTTCAGAACACGGTATCATTCGCCATAACTAGACATCTTTTTTTTAAAATGACGCTACGTTAACGATTTTTTCCAGGATGACGTCATATATAACAACGTCAACATTCATGATGCAATTTAGCGCAAATTCCGATTCGAAATTGCTTTGTAGGAGGTTGTAAAATGTACCTCTTTAAATCTACCTTTAAGATTTTGACGTGCGCCGCACAATCTAACCCACAATGAATATTTACAAACAAAATAGGTTCAGGTGTGTTCAGGAACCTTATTATTTCTTATTCAAATGTGAAAATGTTTGAAATAGCATTGGTAAAAAAATCAAAGAAATATTACGTCGGGTTCTTCAAAAAAAATATTAGTCCACGGTGTTTTGGGACAGCCCTCGTATAGAAGACTATCCTAGACACTTACTCTTTATAACGAATGTGAATTTGAATTAGACCCTATGACGCGTGACGGTTCTGAAAGGACAGGCGTCTACTGGTCGTGCAAGGGGCGGCCGACTACCGTCGTATGACTCACGCGTATTTCATCATCCTTCGCGTTTTGAGAGAGTTGGGGCATTGGGGCATTATTACGTAACCATGACGTCACATGGTATGGCATCATCCTTACCATCAGGTATATACAGGTAGAGCAACGACGCGATAGTATAGTAGACGATGATACGTGACGTCATTCCCCGCGCCGCCCGGCCAGAGAGGCGCCTATGGGAGGCGCTATGGGAGGCGCGCTGTCCCAGAGAGGACAGTTTTACACTACTTGTGTAGACGAAATGTAATGAGTTCAGATTCATTACATGATTTAATGAATTTAACAATAAATCAAACGTGTTGAGCAAATGGAACAGCCCATCGAAGTGGCGGGTGCAGTGCATTACCGCGGTTTAGAGAACATATGTCGACATTCTTTGTTTATATGACAGGTTTCGAGTCGTTTAAGAAATATCTTTAGTAGTTAGTTCATTCCTGGGACACATAGTCGGCTCCAGGCACCAAGTATTTCTTGCAGACAGACATTAGGAGGATTTCCGTAAATCTGATACTCAGTTCGCTGTTAACAAAAAGAAAAAGCCTTATTGCATTTCAACATTGTACATACCAAGCATCGTTGTCATCCCAGATTCTGTATCGCAGTTTTGTCTCCACTGCCAAATGTCGAATATAAAATACAGCTACGTTAAATGCTGTAGATGCATGTGGGTGTCAAAACGGTGTGTATAAATACTGGCATTGATCTACACTGTTTGCAAAAATGTAGGTTGTCTGCTAATGGCACGGCTCAAATATAGGCGTGGTTATACGGACGTTAAGTTACCATTACTGGAAAGACGGCCAATAGTAACTAAACACAAATGCAAACGTAGAAAATCAGACCGCTTTTTTCAAAAAAAGCAATGACTACGTGAGGTAAACGTTTCCCAGCCTGGTCAGTCTTACAAGGATCCAAACGTTTGACACTCATTACGAAACATATATAACATGTATCTGACATTCAAAATGATCCTTTTCACATCATGAAAAATTAAATTTTAGGCTTCCACGAATACGAAATCATATTAAATATAGTATTGCAAAATATACTTTTGAAGCATAAATAGTATTTTCTCAACAGTCGACATTTTAATGAACAATGGTATCTCGAAATAAACCACAGTACTATCTCTATAATTTACAATAGTCCATGACTAAAATGCCCAAAGTTTCATCAGCGTTTATTTCTATGATATTATTTTAAACTAAACGCATACTAAAGAGGTATCCAAATGACGGTCAAACAATTTGGATATCTATGTACATACATGTATATCAATTTCGGTAAAACGTGTATATAACATGGCCGAACATAAATAATTAAAGCAAACATATTCAGAGCAATTTAATGCGCACTAGACACCAATGAGCCTATAACGCGGAGGCTGATTAGGACCGATGCTGTTTGCAAACAACCATTTTACTCGAGATAAATCTGCGGGAGTACATAATTTTGAGTTTAGACTGAGTATGACCAATTGCTTTAGAATAAAATATAATTACACAACACTAAAAGTTATTGAAGCGTTCAATGTACCGTATACATGTTAGCAGTGATGCTATATTGCTGTATGGCATATTGCTATTGTTAAAATTATATCCTAAGTACAATGTAGCAAAATATGATTGACTGTGAAATAAGAAGTTCAATGTTTTTCTTCGTGAAAAATTAATCTGGTCCTTGTTTTTTTATGTTCCTAGAAAACTCAAACAGTTGATTATATTAAATATGTAAACGTTATTTATATGAAACCATAAAGTCTTTTGATATATTACAAGTAGTTATTATGTGCTTGGAGTATATGTTTGTTATACAGATTGGATTTGGATAAGACTTCCTGTTACCGAGTTTCTGAATTAAAACTCTCAGTATACAATACTTTCCAATTCCAATTTATCAATAGCATTTTGTTTTAAAATTACTTACCGCCTTAAAATCTTGAATGATGTGGACGAAGGTTGTGTTGTGTTGTTTTGTAATAGTTGCCAGGAAAGCTATCTTTTCCTGGACAATGTCAACCGACATTTGCTCTATTCGCTGAAATATATAATGATTGATTCGTTTTAGTTATTTGAAATATCAAATAATCTAATTGTTCAGCTAAAACATGTGAATGAAGATATTCGCCTGTAAACAAGCGGGTAAATAACCCCTTAACGTTAATATATAACTAGATTTAAAACTCTGCAATATTATACGTAAATACACATCATCATGTTGTGTGCATGTTATTTGTCTCGTAAAGCAAGCTGGCCACATGAGCATAACGCTACACTTACCGGATTTGCTGTTATTTAATAATGTTTGTATACAGTACTCTCTCTATACAATGGCCCTTCAAACAACGACTCATTCCTTACACCAACCCTTTCAGCAGTTCCCTTAACAAGATACTTATGTCTAACGCTTTTATTTTTTTTAATATCGTCTGCTTGAAAATTCTGCTTGTTATTTTTCTCAAAGTTACATGTAAGTAGACATTTTTACAAAGAAATAAAATGACGAGTGACAAACAGTTTGAATGTAGATCAGACGCTGCGTTACGCGGCGTTTGATCTGGATTCAAGCTGTTTGCAAATAGTATTGTCTGCTTTAAGACTGTGGTATTCTATATTGTTTGAAAACTAGATTTAAGAAAGAAATATCGAACAGGGACTGTGTCCATATCATTATAGTTTATTGACACTCAAATGCATTTTGTGGTTTTATGCATACCTGTGATCAAACTCTTACATAATATTTGAAAAGTGTAATATTAGAAGCTGACGTTGAGAACTAAATATGCCTCGGACTAGCTTTTTGATTTAATGGAGATATAAACACCGTGGAAACGGTATGAAACGATCAGCATCAAAAGATGGACTACAACTCCAATGTTGTTTTCCCTAGATAATGTCGTACGGAAATATCCTCCGGACAACAGCTTCTTTTCTAAAATGGAAGTCACAATGGTCGGATAATGAAATGTCGTACTACAAATATTGTCGAAAGTCAGATTCTAAAATTCTCAGTTACTTTTTTCTGCATGTACACTCAGAGGATCTTCTAACCGATCAGTCATATTTAAAGGTGCTATTCTAAAAACTAGTTAATCCGGATGCCAAAACATACATTTTCCACGATATGTAGATGTTTTATAATAGGAAGAAAAATGTCATTAAAATTGATTACGAATTATGGAAAACATGAATGAAATTATAACCTAACCCTAAAATGAAAGTCACAATAGCATGAATGATATGTGTCTGTTGGGCTTCCAGCTTTCATCGCGACAATGGTACATGTGTATCATATGTATCACTTAAAATGATTACTTTGAAATATGTAATATTGTTCAACTGGCAAATAAAATTACTGAGGCAACTCCTGGTTTGTTTTCTTATAATATGTATAATACCAAAATTGCCACTAACTGTCAGCAGTGGCTTAGTGACATTTACAGAATACTTAAACAATGCCAACGTAAAAGACATGTTAAATGTATCAATAACAATGTGACTATTAGCCGCCGAGTTAAAACTTTGCATTTTAAACGATTGGCGTTGATGCCGTTAACGCAGTTACGTTACGTTATTTTGACATATTCGAAGGTCGGGACATGCGCAAACATTCATCGTAGACGCGTGGAAACACACGAACGAGTGTGTGGTGACCAAAATAAATGATTCTGTATACGTGAGTTATTTATCTGTATTCACTAATGACGTTAGTCTCTACACTTCCGGCCAGACAAAACTCCCTCAAAACAAGCAGATATTGGCGAACAACATGTTGAAATGCGTTGCAGTTGGTAAAATAAGATATTGATGTTTATTATTTAACTTATGTAAATAATTTTAGGGCACTAAGCACGTTAAACGTCCATGACGTTAACGTGGTATTTCACGTTGGATCTGAATACAACATTTCAAGTGCTCTTGTGATAAGTACAATCCGCATTCTCGACATGTTAAATGTTTTTCTGTTAGGACGATTAGTGACAAACATATAATCAAAAGCCGTTTTACCCTAAATGTCCCCATACACGCCTCGCACATGCAAAATACCTTAATCGTCGAATTTGGATGTATGACGTAACGTAGAGAGAGACCCAAAATTCAATAATTTGATTCAATGCACATTCAACCTAGTAATTGAAATAAAACTGATTATGTCAGTGTGCCATTTCCAGTTTCGAAAAATATGAGTTTAAAAAGTGATCGGTTAGAAGATCCTCTGAGTATAATCCTGTCTTGCGACATCTCTCTTTGGAATTGTCTTTTTAATTTCAGAAATCAGGAATAAGTTTATTTTAAAATTTTGATTTACGACAATATTTGGTCTCTTGGTGGTAAAGGTATGTAGGGGGTGTCAGAAATATGGTTTATTTCAAACTTCTATCGTAGAACAATATTTGTCGTACGACGTTTTGTAAGACGGACCCGGTGTCATTGTCAACGTTTCCTGAAATGTGTTCGCGACACAATGCCGTTCGAAGATGAACTCACACACCAGTGCAGTGCTCGCAATTGAAGTGACATAGCAGTATAGAAGCATTTTTCGGACAATCGTCTATAATTCAGATCGAATGTCAAGATGAAGGTCACAGTGACTTGAACATGGTATGTGACACTACACCATCACACTTATGAAGTGATGTTATATAAGACATGACGCGGATCAAACCCTTGCTATAGCTGAGGTCAAATTCACGGTGACCTCATAATGGTATCCGCCACTCTCAGACTAAAGTTGGTCTCCCTAGCAGATGTGGTATAGGAAAATATTCTCATGACAATGTTTTCTTCAGTATTCCCTCCTTACAACGGCCCTCCCAACAACGACTCCCTCCTTGCAACGACCCTTTACGAAGTTTCCTAAAACAGGATAATTATGTCTAATGTTTTAATACTGCAATATCGTCAGCTTAAAAATGTCGTCTCCTGTTGTTTCTCTAAGTTACATATAAGTGGACATTTTGATAGAAGAAATATAAGAACGAGTGACAAACAGCTTGAATCCAAATCGGACGTCGCGTAACGCGGCGTCTGATCTGGATTCAAGCTGTTTGCAAATGTAAGCCAAGTCTTAATTGTCCCTTCCTATAACGACTCCCGTTGAACAACATACACAATCTGTGTCTCCCATTGGGTATCGTTGTAGAGAGGGAGCACTGTATAATGTCATGGTGACGTGACCGGATAAAGGTGCCCGCCACTCCACAATTCAAGCTCAAAGATCGGGCATCAAGGTTTGACCCATTACTCCTATTACAGGAATAATGAATATGTTACACTGCAGCATTGTCCATGGGTTACCCAAAAATATGCTACGGGCAGGCCTTTTATGATTGAGGTCAAAAGTCAAAGCTAAGGTAACAATAAATGGAATGTTACGCTATACTCCACAATCACAATATGTGTACTAACAAACCAAATTTTGCAAACCACGCTGCTGTTTAATTATCATCGCTCCAGACAAGTTCTTAACAATTGAGATCAAATGTAAAGTCATTGGAAGAGTCAATAAAAGTAGTGTGTTACACGTCGCCATCCAAATGTACTAACACACTAAATGTTGTATCCCTAGCTGATGTGATATAGGAAATGTGCTACAAACATGTTTTGTGTGTAGAGAGCATGGTTCAAAGTTATAAAAGCGGCTCAGTTGAGTTTGAGTTTGTTCTCAAGCATTTGATTGGTCAGATTGGAGCCTAGGTTCAAATCCGACTAATCAAATGCTTAAGAGTGACTCCATGCAGAAGCTTTATAACCTTGGAGCCATCTTATTGTACTAACCTCCGTGAACTCAGCGCTGCCGTCAACCACATAAGCTTCCATAATTCTGTTCTGCGATTCCCATTGTCCAGGGGCACAGCAGTTCTTCACGGCCCCTACGTACATCAACTGTTCACAGAACAGGACGAGCAGAGACAACCACAAACGCATCTTTAATTGTCTAAAACAATTGCCTGTTTGATACAAGTTCGTTATGACTGCGTAGTTTGTGTAATACATACGATATTGTGAAAAGTTTCTTTGTCCAAGGACATATATCTATGTTACTAAACTATCTTAACAACGGACACGTTTTAATCTCTCTTTTTCCTTTTCCTTAATTGGCATAGTTATACTGTAAGTTGATTATATATTGGAATGTTTATTGGAAATTGCTATCCACAAACAGTGTAGAAATAATCAGACGCCGTACAATGCGGTGTCTGATCAGAGTCTACACTATGTGCAATCGTCCCTTTGATTGGACGATATCCACAAATTGTTTAACTATTTCCTCCCTGAAACTTCAAAAGGAAAATTACACCACTTCCAGTTAGGTAGATACATATTTGGTTTTGGTTTTGCTTGGTTTTTAAAGTCCGTTTCTGTCATATATGGGCTTATCGAACGCCACAGAGAGATGTGCAAATACAGAAAATCCGGGTGCGATGACCTACTCTTATTATCGACATGTTCTCTGGTTCTCTTAGTGCCCGAATAAAAAGCACTGATACACTGGACATCGATTTGTATAAAGTCTCCCCCGAAGGACTTGGTATGCAGGGGATCGAACTTGGCTGCGAGGAATCGAACTCACGATCCCTTATACCGTAGTCGAGCACGTTATACCTCGAACACGTCCACCGGATGTCACACATGGTTGGTTTAGTATTGAAATACCCGTTTACGTATAATGTAATTAATCACTATAAAGGAAAATTATCTTGATGTGCCATGCCATAATATTTACAACGACGTTCTATTTTTCTCTATCACAAATGCGGATCTATTTCAAACTCTTTGAAAATACACTAATTTTGATGTACATGTACGTTTAGCACGTGACTATCAAATGGCCTCGTTTTATCGCTTATGCTATATTCTAATGTAACATACTAATATACCAAGTTAAAGTCTACTAACAGTCCGAATGACCGCTCAGCCGACTGTACATATACTCCCCTGATCATCGAGCCATCTTGCCTATGAGCACTGCTAACATATGGCGCAGTCAAATGCAGCCGCAGTACCGACTCAGACCCTTCACAGGTACCCATTTTAACCCTTGGGTGGAGAGGAGCAATTCGCGGTACATGTCTAGCTCAAGAACATTCCTGTACATCATCGGGGATTCAGAAAAATCCCCTAGTCAGACCGCTGGTCCGGCGGGGGATCGAACTCACGGCCCCTGGTACCGTAGTCCAAGATGTTAACCATTGGGCCACTACATGTACCGCCACTAACCCCAATGTCTTTAAACACTATCTAAACAATCCTACCGAACTTCAATTGATAGCTATTTGAGACAGCAGCGCCCCTGTTGGCGTGGTATATAATTCAAGGGAAAATCATTTTCTGTTTATTCGTAAACTCAAACGAAGAAAATTATATGTACTGTGGAAACTTGTTGTATATGTAATGAACACATGAATAGTGTCTTTGTCTATAGAGACAAATGTTGAGTCGTGATTAGAACTCAACCTGGTTAAAACAAACTATACATGTACAAATAAACAATAAAACTGGTTGGTCCGTGGATAGGCACTATCACTTATTACCCGGTGTATAGAACCTACAATGCACAAGCATACAGTGGAGAAAACGTTATTCTTTCCCAATAAACGCGTTTACGCTAAAACTATCATTTGCAGTGCAAACAGTTTGGAGCCAGATCAGACGCCGGGTAACCCGGCGTCTGATCAGGCTTCAAACTGTTTGCCACCAAGATAAACAAGAATTATCAGAATTGTCCAAAAGTTGTTCTTTTCTACGTGTTAGTGCTTTGCGTTTGCGTACGTTTGCGTTTAAACGGGAAAGAATAACAGATTCTCCACTGTAGAACCTACAATGCACAAGCATACAACACTGGAGAGATGTACGGCATACGGGCTGTATTGATGCTGTAAAATTGTGATGTTACGTCTTGTGTACGGACAAGAACGAGGCGAATCGTCATCGGCTTATACACAAAGTTCAGTAGTAGTAGTAGTAGTAGTAGTAGTGGTAGTAGTAGTAGTCTCCTACTACTACTACCTTTCTTAAAGTGTCACCTGCCTCTTTAACAATCAAATTATTTTTCGATTTAGTGGTCATCATAGAGAAGTTTACTGCATTCAAATGTTTGAACATGCTGTGATGACCGTCCATTAACACTTTCACTCTCAATGACGTCAAAGAGCGCATTTGAAACAGTTTTGATCCTGATGAGAGGCCGCGTAATGATCAGATCTGATCAGGATCAAAACTGTTTTCCACTTGTTTAGAAATTACGTCAGTTATACTACCTTAAATCTAACTTTGAAACGATATCGCAGACAATAGTATTGAATTTTACCTTGACCTCAATTATAGAAGAATTGTCCGGGGTTACTGCAATGTTGAATAAAGTCTATCAGAATGTTCTGCAGTATTTAACACTAAAGTCTGCAATGTTATTTACCTAAATGTAGCCGCCACATTTTCTTTGAGCTTTTACTTTATTGATCAATGATAAGATAACATGTAGAAAGTCGGTTTAAAACTAAGAAATTTGACCGGTTTAGAATGAATTCCGGTTAAAGGGGGGTCGGT
Organism: Gari tellinella; assembly: GCA_922989275.2. Lineage (NCBI taxonomy): Eukaryota > Metazoa > Mollusca > Bivalvia > Cardiida > Psammobiidae > Gari > Gari tellinella. Next base: position 96,193,315 of record OV277856.1, on the reverse strand, counting down.
TTGATGAAGTTACCGGTTCAATGTAAACAAATCAGCGGGATATAAATAACGATGTCAGATCTGTACGCATAATGAGCCTATATAAATAAATGCACAATGTACAAATGATTCACTAAACACATATCTGCAAAGTCGCTTACCTTTCAGCATACTAGCGTTTTGACTATATTCTTCATAGAAGCACGGTATAAAAAACAACCACTGGGTATATATTCTTGAACTCTATCTTCTGATTTATTCGGACCTACGAACGTCAGTTTGGAGGCCTTTTAGTGGTTTCTACTATTATGTGTAATAATTGCTTACTTTTAGATTATTAGGTTTTGAGTTCAAATTAAAGTCAGACACTCGTGGAATTACGACTCTGTATCTTTGATGTAGCAGTGTCAGGCGGATTAGCTGCAAATATAAATCCTAACGGTGTGAATGCGATGGGACATGCTTACATGTATATGGGAGAGGGGTCTAGCGACATGATGGAAGTACATGCCAGACTGTCAATGCAAGACGTTCAACGCCTTGCCGTCCATCGTGCAATGTCTCACGTAAGGTTGATATCTTCTATCATCCAACAGGTCAAGTATCAAAGTATTCCAAGGACTCACTGACAATAAAATGAAAATGCAGTTAATACAATGTCACTCGTTAGTTTCGGATTACAAACAATGGTAACTGTTATAATTCTACATTTACATAAAATATCGCGACAGACAAGAGGCAAAACCAATATTTTACTTGCAATCTGTGTGGGAGAATTTTAATTGAATTAATCAATTCTTCTACCACCTTGTGAACTCTGGTGCTTCTAAGCATGTTGAAAGTAGAACAGAATCCGCATTCAGGCGCATATTGCTTTACATTCAGCCTAATCGAAGCTACCCCCTGCTAGGATATAAAACTACCTATGGTTCATGTTCATGATGTATAAAGTGGAACCTTTTTCTTCAGGGGATGAATAAATTAAAAACCCAAATGTTTGACCTTTTAGGAATACCAATGAAGGTATCAACTAACAGACGCATGATATACTCTTAAATAGCTTTAGTACCGGAATTTGTCATTCTTTCGTGTGTTTTAGTTTCGATTAACTCCTATCGTTTTTGTTTAAGTACCCTTGATTTCGCGCAGTTAGATAAAATATATAAACTGTTTCATGAGAAAACCACTTATTTAAAAACGTTAATAAAAAAGCGTTGGCTGTACACTGCCTCACTTTGTTAAACAAATAGTTATTGGTTTAAGAAGTAGGTCAAAATACTTTTCAAACAGCTTAAATTGAAAAAGGTTGACAAACAGGATTCCTATAGGAGCATTAGTCGGTAAACCAGCATAATGTTAATAACGTTCCAACTAAACTGATCAAAACAGGCTGTATTCCATGAGACACAAAACATCTCGATTCGTGATAAGGAACAGAACGTGATAAGGATTCAACCTGTTAGTTACTTATAAATCAATGTGTTCAGAAAGGAAATTATGTTATTTTGTTACTGCGTTTGCCTTTTCTATTTAATCGGGAAAGAATATTAGTGTTTTCTTCTGACCTGTCGGAGTTATTTTTAGATTGGAACATTCTAAAACTTTCAAAGGGATGAGTTTTCTCTACATACGGTTAATGATACGGATAGCTGTAATTTTTGTGCACAATGTACGGTACAGTACTGAGTAGAGGATACCTTATTCTTTCCCGTTTAAACGCAAACACAATGCACTAAACTGTGGAAATTTACTTTAAGAAATTTTAATTATATTTTTAATCTGAGTAGCAAACAGGTTGGAGCCTGATAAGACACCGGGTAACCCGGCGTCTGATCTGGCTCCAACCTGTTTGCAATGGAAATAATAGTTTTAGTATTTAAATGCCTTTGTTGGGAAAGAATAAAATATCAGTAAAGTTAGCGCAATGGTCTCGTGCTGCACGAGGATCATGTTATCTCAAGTTGGAAAGTTTACGACTATATAGATCCGATGTTATTGTCGATAAGGTTTGACCTGACGGTTCATGCATATTCCGTCTTTTTCCGTAAGTTATTCGTTAGCTTCCGAAAACAACTACAGTGTATTGAGAATGGACAATTCAACGGCGGTGACTCGAACTGGAATTGTGTTATCGGTTATAGATAAATACAGTCGGTGATGGCTCAGTGGTAAGGTCGCCGCGCTACCAAAGTAAGGGTATTGGGTTCGATCCCCGGTAGAGTTTTGTATTATTTATTGAATATGTACATGTATTTTTTTTAAAATGCGGATAGACGCATGCAAACCATGACATTCATGCAATTGCATGTACATGAAATAGACGACACCACCGACACTGCCAGTTTGGACAGCAGCACCGATACAGCCAGCGAATCTGAATACTTTTGAATTTGTAAATGTCATTTGTTTTTGTTGAAAGAGATAATAAATTAAAATATATATATAAAGGAGAAAGAAAAAAATCCCACTTATAAAAAATATAAAAATACAATCCAGAAATGAAATAAAAAAGATATGAAAAATGGAAAAATACAGTCTGAATACAATTAGATACTACATATATTTAATTAACACAAAATACTTTTACGGCTAATATACTAAAAACATATTTACAGCCGAAGTTTACAAAACAGTACCGAGAATCGAACCCACGACCCTTCCACGAGTCATTAACGCTATCTATTCAGCTATTGCAACACAGTGACTTTTGGTTATCGGCTAAGGTATATATTGTGAGATCTATAAATAAAGTATCCGGAAACCCCCGATTGTTACACCGATTGTACCAACGAAAGCTGACGGAAAGTGATGACCGTCAGGTCAAACCTTATTGATAATACCCTGTTATCTATTTACCATTATGAATTATTCTGTTCTAAAAATAACTCCGACAGGTCAGAAAAATCGAACAATAACATCATTGTAGAACGGGGTGTAAACATACCGCAACTGCACTGTAGCGTTCATCGATTGTTCTGGTCAAACGTCAAGGTAAAACAATCCCGCAGTGTTTTATTTTACTGAGCTTTTTGCTTTGTCATACCAACACACGGTGATAACAAACATGTTGATTTGGAAAGAACAGTACGAGTATTAACCCATTAACCCAATATATACGCATTTTATGTATTCCTTCACTGAGGAAAGAATTCCACTTTGTACAGTCATGAATATATACTGTTGGCAATGCGTACATGTATGTTCTGTATCAGTTACTGATCAGTTGGAATTACTTTTCAAACGTACCTCGTAGTAAACGTTATGTTGCATTTACCATAATACGAGTTAAATGGAAAGAATAATGTCTTAGATACTGTAATATATTGTAAATTAAAAGACAATTACTAGATTATAGTTAGGTGGTTGTTTAAACCTCTTCGTTGTCATGACGTCATTTGTTGCCTGCTTTCATTTCCCAGATTCAAATTGTAGATACATTGTCTAGAGTAATATTGCGATGTGTCAAACAGTATCACTCCTAGTCAGACGCCTATTTACTCGGCGTCTAATTAGACTCTTTGTAATAAACATTGTTCTAGGGCTGAATCCCTTTACAGCTTTACTCCGAGCATACTAGTTATTTGCAAACAGTTTGGATTCTGGTCTGACGTCTTATCAAGATTTAAACTGCTGGATACTCATTTCAATATTTCTTAAGGTAAGATTTCTCAATTTACATTTAAAGAAATAAAATCAGATGACAATTGTTAAAAACAGATGACTTTCTGTCAGAGAGAATATCAATGACGCCGAAAAGCGCGATTGCAAATAGTTTGGAACCTGATCAGAGGCCGCGCAACGCAGCATCTGTTCAGAATATAAATTGTTTGACGCTAATATCGATATGTTTTAAGTCAAACTTCATTGAATCTTACTTTGAAACGATCTAGCAAACAACAAAATTGGAAGCAGACGACAATGAGACGGTGGAGGGGTAACACTCTCACGATTAATTTGGCAGCGAAAGAGTAAAGGCAGTGAAGAGGTTACCTGTATCTAAGCTATGTAAGTTTAGTAGCATACCGTGAACACCCTACTCTCGAGAGGTTCCAATTGTTTTATTTGTGTCAGTGACGAATATAGGTGTACCATCACAACATGGTTTTTTTTCAATTGTGTTATGTTTTGGGTGTTTCATAATAGTGTAGTGAAGTCATCAAGTCTTCTATCATAGCAAATCTCTTGAAACTATTGTTAAAACTATAAAGAGAATTACCCTCAGCTAGAATCATTTAATAGAAAGCAGGTCCAGAGAATAAATGTTAAGCAATTTTAGAAATTGGACTGAGCAGAAGACAGACGGCATTCAAACACTGGACGTTTGAGATCTTCGAGGACTTCAGAAAACCTGCAGCAAGTGAAAATTGCAGGTGAAACTCCACAGAGGTCAATGCAGAGAGTGTAAGGCGATATTGCTAATCCACAAGTGCCACACGCGTCTATAGAATGCTAAAGTTTGACTAAGAGCTTACACCTTATGAAGTTTTGTCATGGTGATTTGAATGACTGACTTTCACCAACCTTTGGTGACAGATTTTTATCTCATTTAGGAACGAGAGCTCGAGTGGTCATCACATTCATGGAATTTAAATCCTGTTGACTTTTTTCTCGTGTGGACATCCACTCCTACGCCAGGAAGTACAGATGAACTGAAAGCTGCAAGTCGTCGAGAAAAGCGCAACATTGCCAGACATGGTCCAATGTTATAAAGCGTTTGAGCTGAGTCTGAGTGTGCTCTCAAGTATTTGTTTTGGTCAGATTTTGAGCCAATCAAAAGCTTGGATACATTTTTAGACTCAACTCAAAAGCTTTATTACATTGGACCCTGGTGTGCAGGAATTTGATTGACACTTGTAAGTTTGACATCATAATAGGACAATGTGGACGTCACATCAACCATCAGCTATAGATAAGAAGTTGCTGTTAATTTACACGTATCCATGTAACCATTTGTTACTATACATCAAATAAACATTTGTTATGTCCTTGTAAAGCAGATTGCTTTCACAATAATGTCTGGATGCGTATTTAGAAAATATTGAAGTTTAGAATAAGGACAGATATTATTAAACAAGTTGCGGATGTTACACAAACGAAGATGTTAGCTATATCTAGGTTATGTATGTTTTGTAGCATACCGGATAACCGTTTTATTGATATATAGGAAACCCTCTGAGAACCGACACCTTTTGGACTGAGACTTTGCTGGAGAGAAGTATCCGGTTTAACGAACGATACATTTGAAAATTTATTGAGCGAAATTTCTTCGAGGAAGCATACATGAAATCAAAAGCAAGCGACTGCTTAATGCACGATAAACAGGGGCTGTTTTACCCTAAATTTAGTAAGCACGTGTATAAGTCAATGCTTATTAAGGTACACTGTGAGGAATGGTCAACTAAAACAGGTTATGTTGTATTGTTCGACAATATTGACCTGACGTTGAACTTTATGCATGAATGAATTATAAAAAGATGACGCAGTATAAATCAATATTCGATAGCATACGTACAATTTCGGGTTGTTTCGGCTGATTACGTGAAACTTGTTACAGTTGTAATCCGCAGTGGATTGCATGTAACTCTCCACATTGAGCAAGTTCAAAAGATTATTGTTGATAAACTATTATTCCCGAGTCTCCTAGTATAATCGCATCAACTAAAACGCATCATGTTGCGCTTTCGAGTGGGTTTTAATCCAGGTAAGATCATCGATGTTCTCACCTGCGACTCTTGCCAATATATACCTAATTTACAACCCCCAGATGTAACTAATCTGCAATAGGTGTGTCGTTAGAGCAAGGGATTTGTAACATTGAGGTTCCGGGTTCGAATCCCGATAGAGGGCAAACTATTTTTATCTTATAAAATGTTATTTTATAGACCAAACAGACGCTATGACATAATGTTTTTAAAAATAACGAAAGAATCGTGTTCCAATCGATATAAATGTTGTATGATAACTGCATAAATAGTTTTAAAAAAAATGTACGAGTATTGCATGGGATTCGAACCAATGACTGTACGGAAAAATAATCTATAGTCATCTTCCTTACCACTTGCGCTAAATACCTGGTCGATATTTGTAGAACCGGGCAATGCTATATTTTCTCGGTGCCGATGTGGTTACAATGTGCGTTCTCGTATAAATGATAACGAAGTGTTCCGAAGCTATATTTAGAAATGCAACAAAGTGTGTAATTATGCTAATAGAGGTCACCAACGTCAGGTCAATATTGTCGAACAATACATATATTTCACGGCCACCTGTTTAAGCGACTGCTTGTAGGCATTTAACTTAAATGACAAGTAATGCAGATGAAACACATATTACAGCATGTATTTCATCTAGGAATTTTTACATGTCAACCCTTTCATCGCTTGAGTCGCTGAACGTTGTTTTTGCAAACATTTTGAATCCAGATCAGACGCCGCCTAATGTGGCGTCTGATCAGGGTCCAAAATGTTTGACACTCGTTCCGATATTTGGTAAGTCGTTCTACCTTAAATCTAACTTTCAAACGATATTGCAGACAGCAATATTGAAGCAGGCCACAATATCGCGTTGACGGGGTAAATTATTCACGACTAAGTTGGCGCCGAAAGTGTTAAAATGCATGTATATACCGTCTTAACTCTGATAACAGAACACGTTCGGACCATTTAGCATTTAACCCCTTTACCGAATTACCCGGCGTTTTATCTGGTTACAAATTGTTTCCAGTGAACATAATTGTTTTAGTCTAATATATTCTGCTCTGTAGTTTGACGGGTACAGTGGAGAATGTGTTATTCTTTCCCAATAAACGCGTTTACGCTAAAACTATTATTTGCAGTGCAAACAGTTTGGAACCAGATCAAAACCCGGCGTCTGATCAGGCTCCAAACTGTTTGCCACCAAGATAAACAAGAATTATCAGTATTGTCCAAAAGTTGTTATTTTCTACGTTTTAGTGCTTTGCGTTTGCGTTTAAACGGGAAAAAATAACAGATTCTCCACTGTAGTTCTCAAAACAGACAGTAAACAGTGAGCTAATCTGGGCTTACTATATTACTTATAATTGGCCTTGTGCAACTCCGAAACAATGACAAATATATCAAAAAGAGTTACAGTGGAGAATTCGTTATTCTTTCCCGTTTAAACGCAAACGAAACGCAAACGCAAAACATTAACACGTAGAAAGGGCAACTTTTTGACAATTCTGACTTTTCGTTTTTACCTGAGTGGCAAACAGTTTGAAGCCTGTTCAGACGCCGGGTTACCCGGTGTCTGATCAGGCTCCAAACTGTTTGCACTTGAAATAATAGTTTTAGCGTTAACGCGTTTATTGGGAAAGAATTGCGCTATCTCAAGTGTAAGGATATGGGATTTCTGGAATTGTAAAATTCAACGAAAATCAGAAATAATATTTGCACATTTTATTTACATTTTTACGATCAATAACAAAAAAACAGTATGATTGTCAACAGAGAATGACTATGTTACAATGGACAAATCTTTCAGTCAATGCCGTAAAAGAATACATGTACAGTAAAGCCTCTCAACACACCCATAGAATAAGGCAAGTTTATTTCGGCGCCAATTTAATTGTGAGATGTTCCCCTTAACCGCTATAGTGTCTTCTGCTTCAATATTGCTGTGTGCAGGATCGTATCAGAACTAGATTTACGGTTGTAAGATATTTCGATACGAGGGTCAAACAGTTTGATCCTGATCAGAAGCCGGGTAAAGCGGCGTCTAATAAGAATCGAAACTGTTTGCAATGTAAAAACAATATGCGCCAAAAGGGTGAATGTAAGACATGTGACAGATAAAGTTGAGGGCTTTCTTTATTAATTTCCACTTGCATTAAACTTATAGTTTAAACCTCTAAATTTCAACTTTTACTTTCAACTTGTCTGGAACACAAATTATTGAACGTACCGTTAAATACGGGTTAACCGTTTATCTATTCATGTACGGCATTGAAGTTTATTGCCTTTTTGTGTTTTATTTCTTTCCTAAGCCCTGTGGTTAGAATTGATGTGCAGTTTCAGTTGAATCTTCTGAGGAAACGCCCTGTTACATCCTGGAAACATACACTTGAACGGGTTTTCACCTGTATGTAGTCGTTCGTGTACTGCGCATGCGTACTTGCTATTGAAACTCTTGGGACAGAATCTACACATGAAACTTCTGTGGTCTCTGTGGTAGCGTTGATGTTGGGCAAGTGACGATCTCTTGGAGAACTTCCTGTCACAGATAGTGCACACAAATGGCGTCCTTCCGGTATGACTGTTCATGTGATCTTGTAGACGACTGTTGGTAGAAAACTCCATGTTACACACACGACAGAAATGTCCATCATGTAGTCGCTGGTGTTTGGTGAAGAAACAAAGGGAGACAACTTTGTTACAGTGACCACATTTAAGTCTGTCATTATCCATCTGTTCATGGCGTGTAACATAGCCTTGTTCGTTAAGGATGTGTCTTCTAAGATTACACATACTGCGATGAACTCTGTGTATAAGCTGATGACGGTCGGCTTCGTTCTTTTCCGTACACAAGACGTTGCACACATGGCACCAGTAAACGTCTTTAGTTTTCAGCATCGATACGGCTCGTATCGGACTTAGTTCTTCAATGTTTGGTGCTTGTTTATCGTCAGTTCTGTTATAGATCGGGTAATGACTGATATTGCCCATCCAAGGACTAAACACGTGGGCTTGTTCACTAGAATTGTCACTGCTACTACTTTCTCCTACCAATGCAGCTATAGAAAATTCATGGGGCTCGACATGTTCTTGTTTCTCTTGCTTAATTGACACATTGGACACAGAAGCTGCTGAAGAATCTAATGAACGTCCTACACTGTTTATTGATGAGGTACAGTCGTATGGTGTTGAATGTGTTATTGTCCATTTCATGTCACTATGTGAACTCTGTCCTTCGTCACCGGTTGAGCAGTTTATTTCCTGTTCACTGCGCATGTCCTCATGGTTGATGAAGCGGTGGCATGTGTGCTTTGTGAATGAGTTCCACGAGAGGTCTAGAGGTGTGTCCTTGTGAGTATTCTGTAAACTGGCATTCATCCTAGCTGTTGTTAGGATCCGTGACATGAGGGCGTCCATTTGGATGGCTGTCTGAAAGAAAGAAATATCATATGATAAATATATGTTTCTTTTTAACATTTATAAATCATTCACCACAAAGTTTGTTTTGGTTGGTTGCATTACCAGAGAAAATCTGGCTCCCGTGTGAGTCCTCTGATATTGGCCTACACTGTTAACATAGGACAAGTGGACTATATACAGGTGCAGGATGAGTATACTCGTTGCCAGAATTCAATGTGTTCATTTTATAAAGCAAAGTACAAACTTCAATATCTTGATGGCAATTTATTAAAGTCGTACTGGTTTCCTTTGTCGAAATTCGTCAAAATTCATCTGAAATCGTAATTCTGCTGAATTTCGTCGACAATTCAAGCTGACTCAAGTGGAACATGTCTGTATCCCTGTTGATACAATGACTGCGTTCCACATAAGTTTGAGTCGAATACGAGGAAATACGGTTCTGTTTTATATGTATTATATATATAATTATATAACAGCAATTATTGCTATTTCAATTTAGGAATACATGTGATATTTTCTACAAGTAAGTAGAATAATTTGAAAATTTTAGAAACCGATAATAGCTACTTGTATACAATACCTGTTTTTACGATTGACTTAAAAACTCATTGATGGGGATGTTTTAATGTTGCAACATGACAAACAGCACAAATCTTAATGAGAGGGCTCCCATGTGAGTCCTCTGATCTGGGTCTACACCGTTAACATAGGACAAGTGTACTCTTTGAAGGTATAGAACGATAACAATGTATACTCGTTGCCAGGATTTTAATGCGTTTTATAAAGCAAAGTACAGTCAAACTTCGATATCTTCCATAACAAAGCTCGACTGTATTATGTGTTTTATATTATATATAACAGCAATTGATGCTATTTCAGTCTAGGAATACACGTATTTCAGGGCTGCCATAAGTTGACATGAAAAATCCTGAGATTTCCAAATTTGCATTTTTCAAGTGCGAATTTACGAATCGTACCTTTAGCCCATAGCCTGTTTCTAGTTTAGTTGACACGTGACTACTTAAAGCAGACTGGAAGTAAAGCAGAATGCGCCTTATGGCGCATTCTGCTTTACTTTCAGCCTGCTTTAAGCTACCATATTCTAGAAAAAAATCCGAAGATTTAGAAAAAATCCGGAGAAATGGCAGCCCTGGTATTTGTATTTTACTAAGATGAAAAATTAAAGAACCGATACGATCGACTAAAAGTGAGGCTTAATTGATTGTATGTGCTTAAAGCAGGGTGAAAGTAAAACAAAAAGCTACTAAAAGCGCTTTCCGTTTTACATTTACCTTTCGCCCGTCTAATAACACCTAACAATCAATTATCATCAGGGGTTTCTGACCTTGCCGAGTTACATGTATTTTTAGAACATACTAGTTGATAATGTTAATTCAAATTCAAATCAATTAAATCATTTATTGCATTAAACATACATTGCCATGTTAAGAGCAAGGTAAAAAAAACAAGCAAAACATGAATTTACAGAAGAGCTATATAGTCGTAAACGGTAAAAGTGTCATATATATATTAATTTGTACGCTTTTTCTTGTATCTGTATTCAATATCGAGTACGATAATCATCATTAAGTTTTAGAATGTTCAAATCTAAAAATAACTCGTCCAGGTCAGACAAAAACACTGATTAGTGGTCATAATTATAGGTTTAACTGTATATTTATAATCAATTCACCTAGTACATAAACATGTTAAATTGATACCTTTTATGCAATTCCTTTTGTGCATATTATCCGCTTGTACTGCATAGAATACAGTGGAGAATGTGTTATTCTTTCCCAATAAACGCGTTTACGCTAAACCTATTATTTGCAGTGCAAACAGTTTGGAGCCAGATCAGACGCCGGGTAACCCGGCGTCTGATCAGGCTGCAAACTGTTTGCCACCAAGATAAACAAAAATTATCAGAATTGTCCAAAAAGTGTTCTTTTCTACGTTTTAGTGCTTTGCGTTTGCGTACGTTTGCGTTTAAACGGGAAAGAATAACAGATTCTCCACTGTAACTATTTCTGGATAAGCACTGTTGAGTTAACTTCCTTAAAGACATTTATCTTCATAGATTGTATTGCTACACCTAGTCCGGTAAAAGTTGTCATATAAGCATGCAAAACCAGCTGAATGTCCCAGCAAATACTTGAAGAATCAGTGAAGCGTCGCATATGGTTTGGTTTGAAACACCTTTTCCCTTTGAATTTTGAGTATGTAAGGGCCTCTCTATAACACACAAGATGTCTATGCCATAGGTTTCATGCTTTTACAGTTACTACCACGCCTAGTGAGAACAATGGGGTAACCATTTAAAGGACTGGGAAATAACTTTAATGTATGTGGCTTTTAACCATAGAGCTTCTACAAAAGTTGCCTTAAAGATATTTCCACAGTCCATTGATGGAGTCCCCCCCCCATCGTTCTCGATAGGTGAGAAACAGCATGCAGCATTAGCTGCTACATGTAGCGGGTATACGAATATCATTTTATCTGGTGAGGTCCAGATAAACTCATGCTCTAGAGGCTTTTCAATGGTTATTTCTTACCAAACTATCAAATATAAAGGTCGGGTCCCACATGAGACGCTTCAATGGTTCTTTACTACCGGCATGTCCACATGACCAATGCTTTTTGCAAGGCAATTGTCTGACAAGACGTTATGACCGAAAGGTCGTCAGAAGATTTCTGTAACAATAGAGAATGTGTTATTTGTTTACGCGGCGTCTGATCAAGATCCAGGGTCATAACGATCTAACTTTAAATATAGATTTGCACATAATTATAACACAAGAAGGCGACAATTGTACAGACAAAACGAGTATATTGTGAAGAGTACATTTGCCCTATGCTAACACTGTAGACCATGCAAAAGCTCTTTAATCAGGATCTGCACTGTTTGCAATTTTGCAATATATTGTTAGACTCAACCATAAATTAATTTCAGTTATTAGGAAATTGGAATGATCCACTGAAACTAAGTAAAATAAAACATCATATTTGAAAAATCAACTTACCTCAGTTGAACAGATTATCGTAGGTGTAATTCTAGTTCTGGTATGATTGCTATCAATTGTCAAACTCAGGTGATTGTCTAGATTACGACTGATAGTCACCAAACACTGCCTGTCTGTTATATAGCGCACGAGAACTTTCGCACGTGTAGCGGGCTTGCAGCTCAAAGCCCAAACCGAGTGGGTAGGGTGTTAACATCGCTCACGTAGCGGTCCATGTTTGAATCTTACCGCGGTTATGATTGAACACTCAACGCTTTGATTACAAGACTTGTGAAATTAATGTTTGGGTTTCCACTGACACTATTAATCATATAAATCTAAACAGTACATGTGTTTGTCACACCTAACCTATATTCCTTTTTCAAATTTGATAATGTTTCATTAACACAGCAAATACAGTAAAGCTTCTCAATTACGTTCACTCAAAAAACAAGTAATAATTGCTGGTATTCAAGATAGGTGAACGCTTAAAGAAAAAAAAGGCAAAAAGTTCCTTATGCTTCACTTTCATCTTGCTTAAAACGATAACTTATTTTAAACACTGAAACTATTTCTTAATTAAGTGGCCATAGCTGATAGTGGGGTTTTAATTTACACTTAAACTCAGTATTTTGATAGATAATCAGTCCAAAAAATTACATTAATCTTGACCTTAAGCCATTTGCGCCCATTGGATAGCTTCATACTTATACATTGGGTTAGTCCATCTTTAATCTAAGGAGTGCCTGGTCAAATTTTCATTTTCGTTCTATTCCTAAATTCCTATAAGCAAACAGTGCAGATCCTGTACATGTCACATTAACAGTGGAGAAAATGTTATTCTTTCCCAATAAACGCGTTTACGCTAAAACTATTATTTGCAGTGCAAACAGTTTGGAGCCAGATCAGACGCCGGGTAACCCGGCGTCTGATCAGGCTCCAAACTGTTTGCCACCAATATAAACATGAATTTTCAGAATTGTCCAAAACATGTTTAAGTTGTTCTTTTCTACGTTTTAGTGCTTTGCGTTTGCGTACGTTTGCGTTTAAACGGGAAAGAATAACAGATTCTCCACTGTAGTTGTACGTTAGGTACGCGACATGTGAACAAGGTCTACTACACTTTTTATAACCGGGGAGTGTGCTCGGTCTTTATCATTTATATATACAGTAAAACCTCGCTATTACGACCACTAAAACGAATGCTAATTGATTGTATAATAGAGAGGTGGCAGCTTAAAGCAAGGTGACAGTGAAACAGAAAGCTCCTAAAGGAGCTTTCTGTTTCACTGTCACCTTGCTTTAAGCGGTCACCTACCGTAAACACCCTAATAATTAACAAAATTTAGTGGTCGTAATAGAGAGGTTTTACTGTATATATATATAATTGTATTTCATCTTGTGTTCAATCTTTTTCAAGTTTTATAGAATATTACTTAATTCATTTTGAGCATAGCATTTTATTTATGTAATATGGTAAACGTAATTGAATATTAAGTGAATAGATAAAATGAATGGGCGATTACCCAAATAGTTCAATCCAATCTTGTACGTTAATTATTTCCCTTTATTATATTTTATCGTATACAAATACGATTCAGCTGTTTCTCTTTACCTTCTCTAGATCTCCTTTTCCGCATTTGATCTTCTTCTTCTCTTATTTTATGTTTGGTTTCCTGCATCCAATCTGATTCCAATCCGTTCGTTCGTTTGTTCGTTCGTTCGTTCGTTCGTTCTCTTCGTTCGTTCCTTCCTTCCTTCCTTCCTTCCTTCCTCCCTTCATTCCTTTTTTTCTTTCTTTCTTTTCTTTGTTTCTTTCATCATTCCTTCCTTCGTTCATTTCTTCCTTCTTTCATTTCTTATTTTCTTTCATCCTTTCCCCCTACCTTCTTATCTTCCTTCCGTCCTTCCTTTTCTTTAGTTCTGTCTTTAATTAATTCTTTATTTTATTTTTTTATTCTTCATTCTTTCCTTTCTTAATTCTTGCCTTCCATCAATCAACCCTTCCTTCCTTCAATTAATCATTCATTCATGTATTCATTTATCCAATCTTATCCCAATTTTGTATTCGCTTGTTTCTTTTCTTTCTCTCCTCATTCCTTTCTTTCCTTTTTATTCTTCATTTATTTATTCCTCTTTTACTTCTTGCTTTCCATCAACCAATTGTACCTGCCTTCCATTAATCATTCATTCATTGATTCAGGTATTCATTTAAGTTTTTGATTATATCTACTCGTCAATGTTCTAGTCATTCCTTTCTTCATTCAGTGGTTCAATTCGTTTGCAATTCTATGATTGTAAGTAGTTCAGACATAGAATAAATCGGCGTCTACACATGCCGCAAAAACAATATTGTTTACCTGAAAACATGGACTATTTCTCATATATTACTTAAACTCTGTACACAATAGCATGTTTCTAATTTTGAAGACAAGTGACCACTTAAAGCATATTTGAAGGAAAGCGGCATGCGCCTTAAGGCGCATACTGCTTTACTTTCAGTCTGCTTTAAGCTGGCATCTGCTAAAATATTTGTTATGGAACGTATTACATGTAATGACTGTATAAAGTGGAAATATTTTCTGTAGTGGATGAATAGATTAAAGGCGTTAATAGGCATCTCTTTGGAGTAATGGGATAAAGGAAAACAACTTTTCTAACGTTGGTGCTTAGTTCTAATAGAAACCGTTGGCATAGATAAAATATCTTTGAGTAAATCGTCCCATCTATTTTTAATATGCATCATTAAAGTCCCATTGTGTTATTTCCAGACCTTTTCTTAATGCCTGAAATACAATAACGGTTAATAATAATGTTTGAACATTCTTATGGGCCAAACTGATCTATGAAATGATGAAGACGGACCTAAATCAACAAAAAGGGCGATTTAAAATCATAACAAACCGAAAATAGAACGTCTGACATAAACATTACCACACGGCTTAGTATCACGTGATGAGCCGAAATCAAATTCACAGGGTGCAACCGTATCTACCTCCGCCCGTCCATCCATCAGTCAGTTAGACTATCACATTTTTTTGTCCGCTCTCTTACTCAACTATTTTTTATTCGATCTTCCTCAAACTTGCTGAAAATGTTCATTGATATAAAATCAAGGTTTTGTTTGATTACTATTAAAATCGCATAAGGTGTTTTTGAGTTATTGCTTGTTAATTAATAAAAACAATGACTGTTTCAGTCATTTTTGCACTCTAAAACAAACAGCTTTTATCGGATAATCACCAAACATGCTGAAAATATTTATTCATATAAAATTTAGGTCTAGTTTGATTATTACTAAAATCGCATGTGGCATATCTGAGTTTTTGCCCTTTATGTATTAAAATATGACTGTTTTCAGCAAGTTTTGCTCTCTAACACAAATACGTTTTATTGGATCTTCATCAAACTTGCTGAAAATGTTTATTGATATAAAATCAAGGTTTAGTTCGATTACTACTAAAATCGCATAAGGTATATCTGAGTTATTGCCTGTTTATTAATAAAAAATGACTGTTTCAGTCATTTTTGCACTCTAACACATACAGTTTTTATCCGATATTCACTAAACTTTCTGAAAATGTTTAATTATATACAATATCGGTCTAGTTTGATTATTACAAAAATCGCATGTGGCATATCTGAGTTTTTGCCCTTTATATATTAAAAATGACTGTTTTCAGCAAGGTTTGTTCTCTAACACAAATACGTTTTATTGAATATTCACCAAACTTGCTGAAAGTTTTCATTAATATAAAATCAAGGTTAAGTTTGAATTCTACTAAAATCAAATAAGGCATGTCGGAGTACTAGCCCTTTAATTATTAAAAAATGTCTGTTTCAGCCTTTTTTGCTCTCTAACACAAAGAGTTTTCATCTTCACCAAGCTTGCTGATATTCTTTATTTACATGTATATAAAATCTAGGTCTAGTGTGATTATTACTAAAATCCCATAAGGATTATCTGAGTTATTGCCCTTTATGTATTAAAAATGCGATTTTGCTAGTTATTGACCCTGACCTAGATTCTATACTTATAAACATGTGTAGCAAGTTTGGTGAATATCCAAAAAGAAGTGTTTGGGTTAGAGAGCGGACAAGGCTGAAACAGTCATTTTCAGCAAGCTCAAGGTATAGATTCTCCGTAATTTTTGTAATCGCTTACCCACCGTGAATAATATTTACACGTTGTGACTGGATCTCATAGTGTTTAACCCTGTGCCTACTGGTCGTAACTTTACGGAGTTTACAAACTGTTTGAATCTAGAAAGACGCCGCGTAACGCGGCGTCTCATCTGGATCCAAACTGTTTGACACTCGTCTTAAGGTTTGTTTAATTAAAACAATGCATAAATCTAAACTGAACAAATTTTGCAGACGACAATGTCAAAGCATACGTCTGTGCAGCAGAATAAGGGTTAACCGCTATATTTTCGGTGCTCCAGATACACATGTAAGCGGGAGTAATCTGAACTAATCTAACATTTTCTCACTCATTTCAGCACCGAATGCTATGGTGTTACTTACTGATTAAACCGTCTCTTCGAGACAATTTTAATGAGTATGACACCATTGGTTTAAAAGCAGAAATAAAGATTTTAGTTTTCGAAATACTTCCGTTATCTCGAGCCCTGTATTTACAGAGTTGTCCTTCTTTCCATTCACAAGGGAGGATTTTTAATTTGTGCCGCACAAAAATATTATAAATAAAATTTAAAAAGCGAAATTCTTAGATAAAGCCGGTTTTTGTGAAAGAATCACGTCCCACGTAGTTCAAATGGGACCCCAAACAACCGTTTTATGCAGGTTTCTCAAAAACACAATGCGGCGTTAACTGTATTATCAGATTGTCGATGAATCCAAACGTTTTAATCCTTTCACCGCACTACCCCAAGTACAATGGTTATATGAAAACAGTTTTTATCCGAACTGTTGTCACTCAATTCGATATTACTTAAATTTAGTCAATTGTCTAAAAATAAATTTAAAAATAATTTAAGCAGGCGACATTTATTTACAAGACAAGACGTTATGCAAGTGAAGGCTCAAATGTAAGTTAATTCACCGTGATTTCTTAACCCTTTCATGATCTAATTATTTGGGAGATGTTTATCCCTTCACCGCTTTATTGTCGTCTGCTTTAGTATTGTTGTCTGCAAGACAAGTTTCAAAGTTAGACTTAAGGTTGTATGACTTAATAAATATCGATAAGAGTGTCAAATAGTTTAGGTTATGATCAGACGCCACGTTACGCGGCGTCTGATCATGACCCAAACTGATTGCAAACGCGCTTTAAAACGTCATTGAGAGTGAAAGGGTTCAAACCTTCCCCCCATATAGAAGCGCTTTTGGCGGATTTACCTATTCTTCATTAATGCATGTATGCCTTTCAACTTATGCCCGGTCCGATAACAGTATCATAGGAAACACTACCAGTGTGTTGGCATGTAGATTTATAAAAAAAGAGCTAACAAGTGAAGCCCACATAGTAGTCTTCAGCACTTTTCTGCATTACTAAAGTAACGCCTGTTTTAAGCAACCGTCTGACCTGTAAAGGCCACTGAAAGAGAAGCATTAGCCAGAGGAAAACACTGATCTATCCTCACGCTGTACAGACGTGCACCATTTAGGGAAGTGAAGTAAACACATGTGATTATCAGCTGTTTATCACCAACCCTGGAGGTTAATTTGTTTGTGATCCGTGAAAACGTCGATGCAACACTTGTAAATGAAGTACAGGGCAAACTTAATGAAAACTGAACTGTGCATTAAACAAGAGTCCGGGTTGCACAGCATCACTACAAAAAGCATAGCAGTACAACATCATTCGAAGCAAAGTAACACACATAACGTATTGAGAACAACACAATAAACACAAACCACACCACCAAAGGAAACGCAAAACAAAAAACAATGCAACACCACTCAACGTACGCAGAACGCAACGCAACACCACACAACGTAAGGAAGAGCAACCACCATTAAACGCAAAGCACAACTACACAACCCGATGGACAGCAACACCATAAAACACAAATCAACACAACGTAGTGTGTAACAGAGTAAAACACGCAAAGCAACCAAACACTATTCAAGGCGAAGCAACACAGTAAAACACAAAGCAACACCGAAAAACATAAAACAGAGCAACACTGTGAACCGTAAAGCAACCTCACACAACGTAAGACTGATCAACACTATGAAAAACAAAGCAACATCACACAATGTAAGGCAGAGCAACACTATGAAAAACAAAACAACATCACACAATGTAAGACAGAGCAACACTATGAAAAACAAAGCAACATCACACAATGTAAGGCAGAGCAACACTATGAAAAACAAAACAACATCACACAATGTAAGACAGAGCAACACTATGAAAAACAAAGCAACATCACACAATGTAAGACAGAGCAACACTATGAAAAACAAAGCAACATCACACAAAGTAAGGTAGAACAACACTATGAAACACAAAGCAACATCACACACTGTAAGACGAAGCAACACGCATAAAACAATTATGAAACGTAAAGCAACACAACACGACGTAAGGTAGAGTAACACTATAAAACGCATTACAAAGCACCACCACACAACATAAGGCAGACCAACACTATGAAACGCAAAGCAACACCACACAACACAAGGCAGAGAAACACTGTGAAACACAAAGCAACACCACACAACATAAGGCAGAGAAACACTGTGAAACGCAAAGCAACACCACACAACGTAAGGCAGAGCAATATAAATGAGAAACTATTAAAAGCAACACGAGGTAAGGTAGAGCAAAACCATGCAAAGCAAATCAACACCACGTAAAGCAGAGCAATACTATGAAACACAACGAAACACCACATAACAAAGGGCAGAGCAATACCCGGTACTATGAAACACAAAGCAAAACCACACAACGTAAGGCAGAGCAATTCTGCGAAACGGAAAGCATCACCATAAGGCAGAGAAACACTATGAAACACAAAGGAACACCACACGACGTAAAGCAGAGCAACACTATGAAGCTCAAAGCAACATCACACGACGTAAAGCAGAGCAACACTATGGAACGCAAAGCAACACCACACAACCTAAGCCAGAGCAACACTATGAAACGAAAAGCAACACCACACATCGCAAGGCAGAGCAACACTATGAACACAAACACCACACGACGTAAGTAAGAGAAACTCTAAGAAACGCAAAGGAACATCACACGACGTAAAGCAGAGCAACACTATGAAACGGAAAGCAACACCACATGGGTAAAGGGAGGGCAACACTATTCAATGCATAGCAACACCACACAACGTAAAGCAGAACACCACTATGAAACGCAGCGGGAAATCACACAGCGTAAGGCAGAACCTCACTAGGAAACGCAAAGCAACAGCACACAACGTAAGGCAGAGCGATACTAAACTGTTTGCAACAATCTGGAAAGTTGCTACAGTGGAGAATCTGTTATTCTTTCCCGTTTAAACGCAAACGTACGCAAACGCAAAGCACTAAAACGTAGAAAAGAACAACTTTTGGACAATTCTGATAATTCTTGTTTATATTGGTGGCAAACAGTTTGGAGCCTGATAAGACGCCGGGTAACCCGGCGTCTGATCTGGCACCAAACTGTTTGCACTGCAAATAATAGTTTTAGCGTAAACGCGTTTATTGGGAAAGAATAACAGATTCTCTACTGTATCAGCAGCAAAAGATTTTACCATTTGTTGTGTTGATTAAGAGAATAATATTTAGTAAGTTTATTCTCATTTTTCTTTTAAATCTAATCCTCGAGAATTTTAGTATGCTTTGTATATATCTCGTTATGTAAGAGGTTTAAATTGCTTAAAACGGATAATATTATTTTACAAACTATGTATAAATTGGCTTTGGAAGAATGTTTGAATGGAAGAAAAAGTTGGTTGTCTAGTGTGAAAGAATTATTATACCGGAACGGATTTGCATATGCATGGGATCAACAATATATATTGAATGAAAAGACTTTCATTAATATATTCAAACAACGTTTAATTGATAATTTTTACCAAAGTTGGTATTTAGACAAAGATAAAAGTGAAGTATTACAGTTATATAGTAATGTTAAAGAGGTTTTTGGTTACGAAACATACTTAGATTTATTGCCATTTGATTTAAGGAATTATATTTGTAAAATTAGACTGTCTGCGCATTCTCTGCATATACAAACCGGTCGTTATGGAAGAAATAGAATCCCAAGGGCTGAGAGATACTGTGTGTATTGTAGAAGTACAGAAATAGAAGATGAATACCATTTTATCATTAAATGTCCATGTTTTGTAGACTTCAGAAAGAAATATATAAAGAAGTATTACTATGTTAGACCCAGCATGTTTAAATTAATAGAAATGCTCAAAACTGACGATTATAACACTTTATTAAATCTTGCTAAATATCTTAAAGCTGCTTTCTCTTTTCGTTTTAACTTGACTCATAACACGTAATTCATCCTCTATTTGCTTAGCACTACTTAATTTAACGTGACTGTTTCATTGTTATATCTTTACATATGATATGAATATATTATATGCTATAGATTATATTACATGTATATATGATGATGTACTATGTACAAGTCAATAAAATATATGTTCTGTTCTTATTTGTTTATCAGTCTTGGATATCTGTTTCCTTATATGGGTTCAACAACGGTTATTGTTTTATTAAAGCCATGCGTGACATTGTTTGTGTGTATATCGGAAAAGGACCAGCTTGTTCAGCTAATATATGTTATCTTTGATTTCTACTTGACCAAAGTGACAAGATAATAACGATACCCACACGTGTATATTTAGATTGTTTATATGAGCCTAACTTCTCTAATTTGAGTAAAGACAACCAAAGTCAATCTTTAGTTAGACAATGTGCTAAACCCTGTTTCAATATTCTTCAACGTCGTCAGTTTTATCTATGTAAGTAATGAATATAATGTTTTTACATTTATATGTCTTTGTAGTTTTAACCATTAACAGTTTCAGCTGCTAATAAGTTCTATCTCGATCAGATCGATGGGGACATTTGGATGTTTGAGACACTTTCTTAAATGCACATAAGTGGTTCTTTTAATCTCAGGGTACTGAATTCTTATTCTTAAAGGTGCTGTCACACCTCACCGGATTGCATAAACGGACGTCAAACGGAAAGAAAATTTGTCTTAGGAAGATATCCGGTGACGAAAATCGTCCACGCAGCTGTGCCTGGCGCTCGCATTTTGGGCATCGAACGAATAAAACGCATAATGACCGGACAATTACCGGTAAACTAACGGTTAAATAACGGACATAACCGTACGGGCAACGGAGGAGTACCGGATAAAACGAAAGTGGGACGCATGAGAAACTGACGCAACGTTCTTGGAACGTTTGAGAAACGTTCTTGTTCGTGTCACGAAAAAGCTGGTATAAATAGACCGAACATGAAATGCACACAGTACATAGTACGCCCTTTGGAGGAACTCGACAAAGTTTGACGACACGCGAACTCAATAGTCTCCATGTACTTTATAAAGACAGAATCATATAGACAATTTCAGCTTAATATGTGAAAGCATGTGCAAAGGAAAAGGCAAAAAACAAACAAAACTATAATAGTTTTAACTTCAACAAGGAGCAAAACTAATGAATTTCGAGTAATTGTCCGTTGAAACTGCGATTAGTTGCCGGTACACCTCCGGTTGATCCGTTGAACCTGCGGTTAGTTGCCGGAACACCTCCGGTTGATCCGTTGGATGTCAGGTATTGGCCCCGCCGGTTCACCGGATATCAACGAACACGTACAGGACAATGAACGCATGCATTCCGAACAAAACGTATGCAAACGTATAGCTACCGTACATCTACCGTTCATTTTTGTCCGGTGGCATCCGTTCCCAAGTTTTCAACATGTTTAAAACTTTCCACCGGATTGAACGGATATCACCGGACATGGCCGGACAATGAGCGAATATACCGAATAGGAAACGGACAAGAAACGAATGCAAACGGAGACGAACGGATTAGAAATTTTGTTCTCCGTTAGACGTCCGTTTACGCTATCCGGTAAGGTGTGACTGGGTCTTTAACAATTGTCTTCTTTTTTTAATTAGCGTTGTAAACTTGGGTTTTATACTGTAAATATTTTTTATATTTGCATTCATGTAATGATAACAGTTTATAATACTTTGATCATGTATTAGTACATGTAGTTAGTATCTTATATTTCAAATTATGAATGGCCATATACTATTTGTATATGTTATATGATGTGTATTCACCGTTTGTACATAAATGAGACTTAAATACAGTGGAGAATCTGTTATTCTTTCCCGTTTAAACTCAAACGTACGCAAACGCATTGCATTAAAACATAGAAAAGGACAACTTTTAGACAATTTCGACTATTCATGTTGATCTGAGTGGCAAACAGTTTGGAGCCTGATCAGACGCCGGGTTACCCGGCGTCTGATCTGGCTCCAAACTGTTTGCACTGCAAATAATAGTTTTAGCGTAAACGCGTTTATTGGGAAAGAATAACAGATTCTCAACTGTAAACGAATAATGATTGAAAAACTTTCGTATGAATTTCTACGGGAAAGAATGACGTTTTCTCCACTGTATTTATATAAGCTGGACATTCTCATTTTGCAATTGAAATAATTGCATTAGCACAAACGCGTCCGATCAGGCTCGATACTGTTTTCCACTCAGATTAAACTAGATTTCAACCATCGGGCAGTTCTAAATTTAGTCAAGTTTTACTTTTAATTGTATTGCGGTTGCATTTAGTTTCGTTTAAACGGAGAAAACGCCTTCTCCAGGGTGGGCAAAATTAAACGTTTGCATTGCGATTTTCGTAATTTATAGAATTTTCAAACAATTCAGATCCAGATCTGACACCATGTAACTCCGCGTCCGATAAGGATCAAAGCCGTTTTATACAGAAAGAGAGAGAGAGAAATTGTTTATTATAGCGACATGTGATATTTACATAACAAAATACAAATCATCAAAAGTAAACACATATACTAATCACCCGGCTACATGTGCCTATATGTCACCTTAATATTATAAATATACAAATTATAGTAAAGTTTCAGAGTGTTAATTATTTATACAAGTGTCAATTATCATTTAGTGAAACGTTATCATATGAGGCTGACATAAACTTACAGACGACAATTTTTAAGCAGACGATAATTAGGCGGTAAAAATAGATAATGATGTTGCACTCATATACATGTATCTATATGGATCTTTATCCAACACATTGCCCAGAAGCGCTACAATTACACGGTTACAGTGGTAGGTAAAATGATCAACTCCGATAATGTGACCACGGCCAGCTCCTAATTAGGGCGGTTTGACCCCTTCACTGCCATGGCGTCTTCTGCTTAAATCAATTGTCCTCTGCTTTGAGTCTAATAATTAAATTTTATGTATTATGACTTAGGAAATATTGAAATGAGTATAAACGGTTTGAATCTTGATTAGATGCCGCGTTACGCGACGTCTGCTCAGGATCCAAACTGTTTGCAAATAACCATTATGCTCCGGGTAAGGCAGTGAATGAGTTAATATTTACATTACATTTGGTACACTTTTGGCACGGTTACCGCTAACTGTCAACCGTCAACCGAGCTACCAGTCCTTACTGTTAAAGATACAGCGCGATATCGCTAGACCGGGGATAAGGCGCAGACGGTATTCGTACGGCGTTGGGATAGGATAAAACGGGAGCGAGACGGTTTCGGTAGCAGTAAACTAAATTGCATTAAACATTGCGAGTTTCGACCTAGAATATAATGAAAAGATTCGTGATTTTAATTGCTTTATTATGACAGACGTGAAGAGATAGAATCCTATGGAAATATTTTAAAATTCGTTGAAGGGATTCAACGGTGCCTTTTTTAGTGTTATTTTTAGAAAACATTAAACAGGACGATGGAGAGACGGGGTGTGGTAACTGGATACGCAGATCTTGTTATTGTTTTATTGTGTTTTTTCACCTACTGTAATGGCCAGGAAAATGTTATTCGCTTCAACAGGGGAGAGATTAAAGAGATTATTGACGCTCACAATAATCTGAGACGATCTATCTATAATGCAGCAAACATGCGCGAATTGGTGAGTTGTCAACATTTTATTATCTAAAAAAAGTCAAAGTGGAGAATACATTTTTCTTTCTTGTTTAAATGAAATGAAGCGCAAATGCAATACAGTGCAAAGAAAGGAGAAAAGGCAACTATTTTGAAATTTCTGACGATTTATTTTTATCTGAGTGACACACAATTTTGAGTCTGATCTTATTCCAAATTGGTTGCAATTGAAAATATTAATGCAGCATAGTTGAATTTAATGAAAAAATTAACGTTTTTTCTGCAGCGTAACTGTTTATTATATTACAATAAATTACCTATATTACAGTGGATGGAAGGTTTTAATTTCCCGTTTAAATGACACTAAATGCATTCATTAGAGAATACGTTATTATTTCCCAATAAACGCGTTTACGCTTAAACTATTATTTCATGTGAAAACAGTTTGGAGCCAGATCAGACGCCGGGTAACCCGGCGTCTGATCAAGCTCCAATCCGTTTGCCACTCAGATTAAAATAAATCTCCAGGAATTTAAAATAATATATTATTTTTGACATTTTAGTGCATTGCGTTCACGTTTCGTTTGCGTTAAACGGGAAAGTATAACTTCCTCTCCACTGTATGTAATGTAACAAAATGTAGAAAATGGCAGATTCTTGAACATCCTCACCAGTAGAATTCACATCTGTTAACATCTTTACTAACACGACGTTATCGTCTTTATACAACTGTCTTCTGCTCTATTTTTTCTCAAATTTAAATTTCAGATAATTTGGCTAAAGTAATATCGAAATGAGTGTCAAACAGTATGGATCCTTTTGGTCGGCTTCTGATCAGGGTCCAGACTGTCTGCAAATAACCGCTGTATGGCGGAATCAATAAACTACTCCTCTTCCTCCTCCTCCTCCTCCTACTACTACTACTACTACTACTAAATTTACTACTACTGCTTATACTACTACTACTACTACTTATACTACTACTACTACTACTACATGTACTGTAATACTACTACTACAACTATTTCGAATTCATAGTTTTAAGATTTTGTTGGAACTCTATAACTATTAGAGATATACAAATGGTTGGTTGAAAAGTACAGGCTATACATAGAGTTAATATTTAGAAAATAAAATATGATTGTATTCAAAGACATTGCGTCCAATGCAAGCAGATGCAGCTAGATCAAACACCGAGTAACGCCTGACGAGGTTGCAAAATGGTTGCTACTTTGATTGAAAAGAATCGTAGACATTTCTAAAACACAATACCGTTTTATAAACATTATATTGAATTGCGTTTCGTTTTGTTTAAACGGAAAAGAACCCCGTTTTGTTTTTTGTACAGTAGAAAAGGCGATATTCTTTCCCAAAAACGAGTTTACACTAAAACTAATATATCCATTGTAACCAGTTGGGAGCCAGATCAGACGCCGGGTTACCCGGCGTCTGATCTGACTCCTAACAGTTTACCACTAAGATTGAAATAAAAAGTTAGAAAATTCTAAAAGTTGTCATTTTCTACATTTCAGTGAATAGCGTATGCGTCTCGTTTGCGTTTAAACGGGGAAAAGTTACTTCTTCTCCACTGTAGGTACAGCGTCTGTATAATTTTATCATTCGTCACCCTATGGACGACATTGTGATAACCTTGACAGTCAGTTGAGATCCAGATGAAACGCCCAGTACAGTGGAGAACACGCTTTTCTTTCCCGTTTAAATGCAAACGAAACGCATTGCAAGAACATGTAGAAAACGACAGGTTATTCTTAATCCTGAGTATGCATTAAAACGTAGAAAATGACAACTTTTACCCGGCGTCTGGTCTGGCTCCAAACTGTTTGCAATTGAAATAATAGATATAGCTTATAGTTATGGTCAACGTTTCCTACAGTTTAATGTGTTGCCTTGGTTTTTCGGTTGTGTTTATATGGGAAATACCAACGTTTTTCCACATTGAAGCAACATTGCTATACGTGCATGCTAAGTGGAGAAGATAGCAGTCTTTCCCAATATATGCGTTTACACTAAAAACATGTCCACTTCATGCTAATTTTGTATCTATGGAGTAGTTTGTGTATGGACCGGGTGCCTTATTATACAATAAAATGAATTTAATTGAATATGGCTAAAAATATTATGTCCATTCCAAAACAGTTTAGAGCCAGATCAGATGCTTGGTAACCCAGTGTCTGATCTGGCTTCAAAGCATTTGTTATTGCATTTTATTATAGCTTCGATTCGTGTTCAAGAACGAGAAAGAATAACGTATTCTCCACAGTACAACCTAATTTTCTTAAATTGTAGGTTAACCAGAATTAATATTGTGCCGTAACAGTTATCATTAGCATTATTATTACATCAATCCCGTCCTATCTGAAGCTAAAAGTTGAACTAACCCCTTCACTCACATGATGTCATCGGATTTAACAAGTGTCGTCTGCTTCTATTCCTCAAATCTAAAATTAAGATAATTATATTGATTAAAGTAATGTATCTTTATGAATGTCAAAACAGTTTGGACCCTGATCGGACGCCTCGTGACCCGGTGTCGTATTAGGGTCTAAATTGTTTGCAAGTAATCATTGTACTCAAATTAAAGGAGTGAAGGAGTTAAACTTCAGAAAACAAGCACTGGTGTTCGTGTTCGAGACTTGTACAGTGGAGAATCTGTTATTCTTTCCCAATAAACGTGTTTACGCTAAAACTATTATTTGCAGTGCAAACAGTTTGGAGCCAGATCAGACGCCGGGTAACCCGGCGTCTGATCAGGCTCCAAACTGTTTGCCACCAAGATAAACATGAATTATCAGAATTGTCCAAAAGTTGTTCTTTTCTATGTTTTAGTGCTTTGCGTTTGCGTACGTTTGCGTTTAAACGGGAAAGAATAACAGATTCTCCACTGTAATATATCATACGTTTTGAGTATACAGATAACCTCGGCGAATATTGAAAAAAAATAATTATATGATGAACAAGATTTGAATAACGTTATCTTTCTAGTATGTGGTTACATGTGTTACGGGTCGTTAACTACATACACCTTGCTGAAGATGATATACTGTCCATATAAACGCCTAAACTTACGCCAAAACAATTATATCTATTGCAAACAGTTTGGAGCCAGATCAGACGCCTGGTACATGTAACCCGGCGTCTGATCAGGCCCCAAACTGTTTTGCAACCGAGATTGAAAAAAATCGTCAATATTTTACAGAAATTGTTTTTTCTACATTTGAGTGTTGATGCGGTTGCGTTTAATACGGGTAAGAATAACGTCTATTCCACTGTAACTGAACAGTGTGACGTTTTAGAAATTGTAATGCTTTACAGGTTCACTCCTTTCGTCTGCTTCAAAATTATAGTCTGTATTTTATCACTAAAACACATTTATTATCACTATTGCAATAGCAAAAGATAGATTGAACAACAATATTTAAGCCTGATCAAATGCTGGTATACTAGGCGTTTCAATGTGGGTTTCAACCTTTGAAACTTTTAATGTACGTACATGTATGAGGTCGTTCTAAGCACCTTAAGGATTGTCTTTTAATATGTCGATTTACCGTCTGCTTGAAAATCACCGCTTCAAAAAACACTTAAATTCATTTTTGTGCAACTTTGATTGAAGAACATCAAAACGAATTGCATGCAGATTGGATCCGAAACAGACACTGAGTTACTCGGCGTCTGATCTGGAATGTTATCAATGCCATGCTTAGCATAATTAGGGTTCAGCTGTCAACAGTTACAAAGAAGATATTTTCAATTTATATCTATTTCGATTAACCCTTATCATGCCAAGAGCGACTGGGCTAACTTTTGCAAACAGTTTGGATCGTAAAGCGGTTACTGATATAAATCCAAACTGGTTGTCAATCATATTGATAATTAAATTCTTAAGTTAATAAATACCTGCACTTATGTTGAGTTTCGCAAGATATATTTGAAGCCGAAGACACTACAGCACGATAAGGGTTAATGTATAGTGTTGTCTGCTTCATTTGGAAAGTACATGTAGTGTAAGCAATCGAAAAATACAGATTATGGTTCAAACAAATCTCAACGCGGAACTTAATAAGTGACAGGGGAAGGGATGAGAGCAATAGTGAGAAATATTTAGAGAGGGGGAGAGAGTTGGACAGACAGGAAGACAGAGAAGGGAAGTCATACAGTGACACACAGACACAGAGATAGAGAAATATAGTACACAATTTGATGAATATACATGTACTAACAAACAAATAGGTATACATACAGTGTACATGTGTACATTACTCGCCTTTTCTGTGCAGAGAAACATGTAGATAGAATATCAATTGATGTTCACAAGAAACAGCGTTACATGTAATCTATAGATGCAAAACAACGCGTTTCTGTAAATGTCCATTTAATGTCAAACAATATTCACAGTCCACATGCTTAAGTTGCTTGATCTAAATACATGTACAGTAAGAAACGTCTATTAACAGTACAGTAAGAAACGTCTATTAACAGTACAGTAAGAAACGTCTATTAACAATTCAGCGCCTTAAGACAAGGCAGGTGGACACTTTAAGAATGATTAAAGTAAAGCTATAGGAGATTCTGTTTTACTTACGTCATTCTTAAAATAGCCTCTTGCTTTAACCCATTTATGCCCACGATCCCATATATGGGACATAGGCAAACAGTGTAGACTCTGATCAGACGCCGCATTAGGCGGTGTCTGATCAGAGTCTACACTGTTTGCTGAGAGGAATTTCAATACAAAACAAAATGAAAATGAACAATTTGACCGGGCATCCCTTTGATAAAAAATGGAATAAGTCAATATATAAACATGGAAGAATCCACAGGGCGCAAATGGGTTAAACATTAAAAACACTTCATCTTTTGAGAGGTACACATACATGTATAGCTAGACTACGAGGAAGACGCTTTGCATTTTTGAAAGCAAATAAGACACTTGTTCACAAGGCTGCCCGATCACCGTAACCGAGCGATTTAGCCCTTTACGTGCAGAACTTTGCAAATTGACTTTTCTTTGGTTTAAAAATACAAGCTTAATATGGTTTTCAGACGTTGACTAAAGTGAAATCACACAGTGCATACTCGTATCAAATACCTCCTTCTGGAGCGCTCTAAGCAGAGTCTACACTGTTGGTAAAACATGCATGTATTGGTTTCCCGCCCATTAAGAGTTAATGTAGACCTTCTAAAATACTTTCATCTCCCTCAAAGTCAACTTAAAGATAAGTAGATTTAAAATGGCAAGTTTGTGTTATGACATTTCAGCGCATTGCGCCTGTTTACAAATTAGTTTAAATTACTCGTATAGGACAAATACTGCACACTGCGTAATTTTAAACCGATGTACAGCTTGATCGAAAAGGCCAACTGTAAAACAGCTCTTCGGTGATTGTTAACTCTTTCATTGCCAAGTTTTGTCGTCTGCTTTAACCGTATTACCACCAAAATATCGTCTGCATTTGTACATGTAGTGACGTCTCCAATATTCTGAAAGTCAGTTTTAGGGCTTAAGAAATGTCGGTATGAGTGTCAAAAAGTTTGGATCCTGACCAGACACGACTTTACGTCTGATCAGGATCCAAACTGTTCGCAAGGTCGCACATTGGCACCGTTGTGAAATAGTTAAACTAATTCATATGTACATGTACGGTGGAGTAGACATTGTTCTTTCCCAGTTATCGCCTTTGTGCTAAACCAACATGTACGTACATTGCAAACGATGTTTTGAGCCAGACCAAACGCCGGGTAACCCAGTCTCTATCTCTCTGATCAGGGGCCCGTTTTACTAAACTACTTACGCAAAAGTTTTGCGTAAGTCAAAATCGTTTAACTCTTATTTTTCGATCATAAACGTTTGCAAACAGCAAAAAGCCAGATCAGAGGACGCGCTAAAAGCGCGTCCTCTGATCTGGCTATTTTCTGTTTGTAGCAAGTGATAACAAAATATATAAATTAAAATTTAAAATTTTGACTTACGCAAATATTTTGCGTAAGTTGTTTAGTAAAACGGGCACCAGGTCCCAATTTGTCGTCTGATCAGAATTCAAACTATTTGCCACTCAGATATTACAATACATCGCCAGACTTTTCAAAAGGGTATAACTTTTCTACATCTTAATCCCTTCACTGCCATGACGCAATGAATGTTATACTATTGTCGTCTGCTGTTATTTCTCAAATTTAAATTTGAGGTTTTATAACCCAAGAAATGTGAAATTGAGTGTCAAACAATTTGGATCCTGATCAAACACCGCATTACGTAATATGCCAAGAATATATTACATGTATCACCCGTGGTCATTAGTTTAACATTGCCTACTTGACCCACGATATATGGTTCACTTAATCAGTGAAATTAATCAAACGCATTTACTGCATTTACTGCTATCTATATACGCCCTACTGGAAAAAAACGTCACAGTTAAACTAGTACATGTACTAATCGACATATGCAATGAGCGATGTTTAAATTTATTTGTTCTTATATTAAGCTACCATGTGTGTGTTTTTACATTGGAAGACAATCGAGGTACATGTATATTATTTCTTAAACGAAAACAACATCGTTCCTAAACTTGTATTTTCTAATTTATAAAGTCAATCACTAAACATCCTACTCATAGATAACTGCAAAACCCTTTTATCACCAAAGGCGCCTAAAGTCGAATTTGTGAACAGTTAAATAGTTTGTATTCTGATCAGACGCCGCTTAAAGCGGCGTCTGATCAGAATCCAAACTATTTAACCCCTCATACCGATATTTATTCTGTCACGAAGGTTTATATTACTATGAAATAATAGTTAATGTAATGTTTTTAAAGTAGATGATATAATAACGTTGAAGAGGTTAGTACAGACGGTACAACTTGGCGGCGAAGGAATAATGCAAGACAACAATGGATGCAGAAAACTCCTTAAGAAAACACCGTCTCTATAGAGTGTACAATGTATGCGTCCATATCAATATTAAACATTATCGAAATAGAGATTTTAGATCGAAGAAACAATATTGATCATCGAATCAAGGTTTTGTATGCAATATTTTGATAACTTCTTTCAGAATGCTTGCATACCATTGGTTTATTCGTTCAAGGCCAATGACCAAATTGCTGACATTTACTAACATTTGAACATCGAATCACTCGGTTAGTGATCAGAACTTTGAAAATAAAATGCAGACGACTCTACTGAAATTGGTGATATTTTCACAATTTAACCCATTTGTACCCACGCCCCCATCTATGATACATAGGCAAACAGTGTAGACTCTGATCAGACGCCGCATTATGCGGCGTCTGATCAGAGTCTACACTGTTTGCTGATAGGAATTTCAATATAAAACAAAATGAAAATTTTGACCAGGTATCCCTTTAATAAAAAATGGACTAATCCAATATATAAACATGGAAGAATCCACTGGGTAAAATGGGTTAAGGGTTAAATTGCCATTGATAATTAGAATCGAACTCAATGTAAACCTATCACATTACATACGCCAATATGTTGTAGACTGAAGTTTTATATGTTCGCACTTGTTAGTGGACCTTTCGATTATGCCAAAAAGCGCATTGTGTTCGAAACCTATAAACACAAATGCAATGCAATAAAATGTAGACCATGAATGTATAATCAACAATATTGGCGATAGTTTTAATCAGTGCACGGCAAATGGTTTGGTGCTTGGTCAAGCGTTGGGTTACACGGTGCCTGATCTGGTTCAAAACTATTTGAAATGGACATACAGTAAAATATCTCTATAACGATCACTTACTTGAGGTGTTTAAGGCAGATGACTGTTTAAAGCCAGATGAGCATACAGTGGAGAATCTGTTATTCTTTCCCTATAAACGCGTTTACGGTAAAACTATTATTTGCAGTGCAAACAGTTTGGAGCCAGATCAGACGCCGGGTAACCCGGCGTCTGATCAGGCTCCAAACTGTTTGCCACCAAGATTAACAAGAATTATCAGAATTGTCCAAAAGTTGTACTTTTCTACGTTTTAGTGCTTTGCGTTTGCGTACGTTTGCGTTTAAACGGGAAAGATTAACAGATTCTCCACTGTAAAACAGAAAGCTTCTTTTACATGTACGTGTACCTGTCAAATGTTTGTTATGCATTTAATTAACCTTTCATTTTAGTGATCGTACTAAAGAGGCTGCACAATCGCGTTTACTAGGAAAGAATAACGTCTTTCCAACAGTAACCTCCCGATCATTCCTGCACCTAAAAGGTTCCTCACAGGGTATCATAGGACAATTATGAAGGCAATGACACTTTCAATCACCAAAATGACATGCATAAACAGATCAGATTAATTCTAGACGATTAGATTACAAGATAATTCCAATGAGCATTTCTTCACGTTCAGCCGACTGGCATATATTTACATAGACATAGACAACCTGTACTGCACAAAATTTGCATTCCAAGTCTATCAATCATATATTCTTTTCATACACGCTTGCAAATTAATAAAAATGCAAATGGTGTTTTGTCCGGAAGTGCAGCGGCTGTCCTAACATTCCTTATAAGGCGTGTTGCATGAAGGTGAACAACATGTCTACGTGTGTTTTCTGATTTGTCAAACATTATGTACAACTCTTTGCACGCTAGCGGCGAACTCGTGTTTACCTTGGCAAACAGTCTGGATCAAGATGAGACGCCACATAATGCGTAGTCTCTCTCTCATCTAGATCTAATCTGTTTGTCACTCTAGAAAACTATAGTTTGAAAAGAACTTTTGACAAATCAATTTTAGAACAGTATCTGACGACAATATTATTGCAGACGAAATACTTACTTTAAAGCACGCAAAAAGGCAAACCTCTCACTGATAAGCCCAACATCATTTGCATTTTCCAAATTGTTGGGATTAAGATCAGATGCCGAGTTACTCTGCGTCTGATCAAGATTCGAATTATTCGAAACACCCGTTGATTATTTTTTTCAAGTAAAACTGCCTGAATTCAGAATTTGAGGAAAAAGCAGACGTCGCTTATTAAGCAGGCGATATGATGTTAGTGAAAGGGTTAATTGATACTGTATTGTTTTTAATGGGTTTAACCCTCTCCCCCATAGAAGCGCCTTTTAGCGAATGTAATTTATTTCTCCGCTGAAGAAAATAATTCCAATTTAATCAGTCATGAATATATATTATAGCGAATACATTCTATATTCTACATGTAGCACACAATAGCTTAAAGCAGGCTGAAAGTAAAGCAGAATGCGCTTAAGGCGCATTCTGCTTTACTTTCAACCTCCTTTAAGTAGACCGCTATCTTTAATACTAGAAACAGGCTACCAGGTAAAGGGTTAATGTGTCTACAGTTGAGAAGACAGTATTCTTTTCATTTTTAACGAGCCTATCGTAAACGCAGGGCAATGGAGTGTAGAACTTGATATGTTCTTGACTTGTTCTTAATCTGAGTAGTAAACCCGGCGTCTGACCAGGCTCCAATATGTTTGCAACGGACATTTATAGTAAATGTTGTTTTTTATTGGGCAAGATGGCACCAAGTCTACTCTGTGCACGTTTATATCGTTTCAAATCTCTGTTGCACATTAATCGATTGCCTATGCATAGGATTGGCTTGATAACTTTATCGGTAGCGTCTGACCATAAAGCGAGTAGACGCGGTTTCGATCCCTTATTAGATGCCTTCCTGGGGTACCGGACATTCCTCGTGTTCTTTATCACACTACATGTAAGTGTAGCCAGGGCTGCCATAAGTTGACATGAAAAGTCCTAAGATTTCCAAACTTGCATTTTTCAAGTGCGATTTTACGAATTGTACCTTTACCCATAGCCTAATTTTAGTTTTGTTGACATATGGCTACTTAAGGCAGGCTGGAAGTAAAGCAGAATGCGCCATAAGGAGCATTCTGCTTTACTTTCAGCCTGTTTTAAGCTACCATGTACATGTACTCGAAAAAAATCCGAAGATTTACATGTAGGAAAAATGCGGAGAAATGGCAGCCCTGTGTAGCATACTGCTTGTATTTTGTGACAATGAAACGCTCCTTGTATTGCTTCGAATATCAAACGTTTCTGCCTATTGAAATATTTTATTAACTTTGCGTTGCGCTCGTTAGTTCGGCTGTTTCCGTCAAGTACGTGTCCAGCTAAATACATCGCTCTGTATTTCACAGTAAACTGGTAATGTATATGTATTTAACGTCAAGTACGTGTCCAGCCGAATACATTGCTCTGTACCACACCATAAACTTGAAATGAGTATGTATTTAACAACAAGTACGTCTCCAGCTGAATACATCGATCTGTATCGCACTGTAAACTGATGATGTGTATGTATTTAACGTCAAGTACGTGTCCAGCCGAATACATCGCTCTGTACCACACCATAAACTTGAAATGAGTATGTATTTAACGACAAGTACGTCTCCAGCTGAATACATCGATCTGTATCGCACTGTAAACTGGTGATGTGTATGTATTTAACGTCAAGTACGTGTCCAGCCGAATACATCGCTCTGTACCACACCATAAACTTGAAATGAGTATGTATTTAACGTCAAGTACGTCTCCAGCTGAATACATCGCTCTTTTTCGCACTGTAAACTGGTGATGTGTTTGTATTTAACGTCAAGTACGATTACAGCTGTAAAGATCGCTTTTTTTCGCATCGTAAATTAGTCAAGTGTATGTATTTAACGTCAAGTACGATTCCAGCTGTAAACATCGCTCTTTTTCGCACCGTAAACTAGTCAAGTGAATGTATTTAACGTCAAGTACATGCACATCGTATTGTAGCGCACCGTTAATGTTAAGTATGCGTTAAGTATCATTTCATTGGGAACGAGCGTAGGCATATTCGCTATAGCTTTAGTAAATACAACTCGCCCTGGCCCGGAGCCTTGGACATCAAGAATAGTAGCTACATGTCGTCTGCTTAAATACCAAATTTCAAGTTAGTGGCTACTCACAGATTGGGGAAAATGAATATACTACATATGAAACTGCTAATTCATATTCTGTGATCAGTTAAATAATCATAAAAAGGAGAAGACGTTCTTTTTACCGTTTATTTGCAAACGAAACTTGAACATATTGCAGTAAAATGTAGAAAATGACAGGTTACTGATAATGGTAAATATTCATTTTAATCTGAGTTTTCATTTAAAAACAGTCTAGAACCAGAGTCAGTGTTTGCCTGTCACATTTAAACGATCTGTAAATTTCAACATTTTATTGAAATGCGTTCAAATTTCGTTTGCGTTTAAACAGGAAAAAATAACGTCTTCTCCAAGTTGTAAATGTTTGTTGTTCAATATGGTACTGTCTTTATAGCGCCTGCTTCAGATACATCGTCAGCAATGTCTTCAACATTAGCAGTCCATGTCTGCACATGAAGTAACCTAATTCCAAGAGTTAAACAGTTTAGATCTAGAGCACACGCAGAGTTTACGCTTCTTATCTGGATCAAATTGTATGCTAATACTATAGTGGACAATGCGTTATTTTTTCCCAATAAACGCGTCTATGCTAAAATAATATTGTCCATTACAATTTGGAGCCAGATCAGACTCCAAACTGTTTGCACTCAGATTAGATGGCCAATAACCTGATATTTTTTCTATATTTCAATACGATGTGTTTGGGTTTCATTTGTGTTTAAACTATTTCATTGATCGGCATTTACAAACATTGTGCATCCAGATCCGACACCGAGTGGCAGGCCATCTGATCAGGGTTGTAACCCTTTCACTCTCACTGACGCCTTAAAACGCGTTTGCAAACAGTTTGGGTCCTGATCAGTCGCCGCGTAGCACGGCGGCTGATCAGGACCCAAACTGTTTGACACACGTATCCATATTTATTAAGTCATACAACCTTAAATCTCACTTGAAACGTGTCTTTACGACTACAGTGGAGAATCTGTTATTCTTTCCCGTTTAAACGCAAACGTACGCAAACGCAAAGCACTAAAACGTAGAAAAGAACAACTTATGGACAATTCTGATAATTCTTGTTTATCTTGGTGGCAAACAGTTTGGAGCCTGATCAGACGCCGGGTTACCCGGCGTCTGATCTGGCTCCAAACTGTTTGCACTGCAAATAATAGTTTTAGCGTAAACGCGTTTATTGGGAAAGAACAACAGATTGTCCACTGTACAATACTGAAGCAGACGGAAATACAGTGGTGGGGGGATAAAATCTTCAAAATAATTTGATAATGAAAGGTTTAAATGCGGTAGCCTTTAATTCTTTAAAGTGCCTAAAACCTTCATTTGTCCGACATTAATAATGCATCTAGGAAGCAGACGACAGTTAAAAGGTTAATATTCGTGTAAGGATAAGAAAAATGCAAAAACAATTACCAAAAGCAAACATACGTTTAACCCTGCAAATAGCAACTGTACGATGTAAAAGACGTTTCTTCTTTCAAGATAAATGAAAAGAAACGCAAACGAAATTTAATAAAATGTAGAAAAATGATATTTTTGGGGAAATTCTGACGCACTATTTCTGTCCGAGTGGCAAACAGTATGAAGCCAGACCAGACGCCGGGTTACCCGGCGTCTGATCTGGCTCCAAACTGTTTGCATTGGAAAGAATAATTGAAGCACAAACGCGTTTATTGGGAAGGAATAACGTCTTCTCTACTGTATTTTCAACAAGTTAACCCCGTACTTATATGTTTTCTGATAGCGCATTGTAAGCTTTAGATTCCAAATCAATCAAGTTAACCTTCTCTTTACAGCTATGTCGTTTGCTTATGTCGTCTGTAATTTTTGTCAAATAAAGTTTCGTTGTTTCTTAATTCTTTTAGTTTTGTCAACCCTGAAGACTAAAGTCAAACAGTTTGGAACCTGATAAGACGCCGAGTTTCCTGACATCTTATCGTGACCCAATCGGTTTGCAATCTTCTCCAGAAGAAGGGTTGATATTTACATGTACAGTGGAGAAAACGTTATTCTTTCCCGTTTAAACGCAAACGAAACGCAATCGAAACGCAAACGCAAAACACTTCAATGTATAGAATGACAACTTTTTGATAACTCTGCCTTTTCGTTTTAATCTGAGTGGCAAACAGTTTTGAGCCTGGTCAGACGCCGGGTTACCCGGCGTCTGATCAGGCTCCAAACTGTTCGCCATTGAAATAATAGTTTAAGCGTAAACGCGTTTATTGGGAAAAGAATATCGTTTTCCACTCTGTAACAAGCTATTGGCTACATTGTACATGTAACTTGTAACTGTCTGCGCCCTATCTGGATCCAAACTAATTTACACTCTGGTATTTCTTAACCCTTATCCCATATTCTGTATCTAATTTTGAATACAGGTGAGAACTTAAAAAAGGTTGAAAGTAAAACAGAATGCACATTAGCCTTTAGGCGCATTATGCTTTACTTTTAGGATGCTACCGTCTGTTAGGATGTACATGTAGAATGTAATTCTTATACATGTAGCTGTATAAATTGTAAATACGAAAAGAAGGAATATATTAGAGGCGTGATAAGGCGTATATAAAGGATATTTGGTTAAAGAACTTTCAGATACTTCATACCGAAGAAAGCTGACTTGCGCACTAAAGGTTGCGATGCCAGATCAATTTAACTTTAAATGCCTTGTTTGTTTTAAACAGTTTAAAAACCTCTAGAGCGACATACCAGTACATGTAGGAACGAATAGACACATCTTAAAAAGGCATGTGGCTTCTTAATGCTGGAAATACAAAAAGCTCCTGAATGAAGGTTGTGGCATTCATTTCAATTCCAACTTGTTTAACTATCTATCTTTTTTTGTCAGATTTAGTGCTTTATTATAAACAGTCTACTCCCTGGTCACAGTGCTCTGACAGGAGCCCTCTGACCTGGGTCTTCACTTGTTACGTGTACATAAGACAAGGGTGTTTTTTTACAAACTCACTATTAACCCTTTCACTCTCAATGACGCATTAAAGCGCGTTTGCAAACAGTCTGATCAGGGTCCAAACTGTTTGACATTTGTATTGAATTTAGGTCAGTCATATTGCCTTAAATTAATTTTGAAACGCTATTGCAGACAACAAAATTGAAGCAGACAATAATGAGACGGTGAAGGGGTGAAAATCGCACGAAACTTTTGGCATTGAATGGGTTAAAGAACGAGTAAATGACGAGTATACTCGTTGCTAGGGTACTGTGTTAACGTCCTACCACAGGACTTGTTTTGAGTGACGCCTAAAGTAGATTTAGCTGCATCACCTATACTGACACTTTTAAAATTTGAATCATTAACATTTATTCAAGTAATAGTCAAATCTTTCTATTTATCAGATAATGTGTACTATTATCAAGATTGCCAGTATCCCTCGCTACTTCATAGATATACCTTTAAGCCTAACAACACACAGTCAATCTCATCTACATTGTACTGCAAACACTAAACTTAAAACTCGTTAAAATGTTATTTAAACACAGGTGAGTAATAAAAGCAGGGTAAAAGTAAAGCAGAAAGCTCCCTCAGGAGCTTTTTGCTTTACTTTAACCCTACTTTTGGCAGCATTCTTACTAAAGCTCTGAAACTCTGGAACCATTATTTTGCATGGTCGTAATATAACGGTGGCTTGTTTACCTTTCTGCTAACTAATTTTAACAGACAAGCATGGTAAACAGTCTAGAGCAAAATCTGAAATTAGTTTGAAACAATAATTTAAACGTGAACACATTTCAGTAAATGCAGTTACATGTGTAATGCAACAATAATATCTCGTCTGTGAATATTACGCTTTTAACAAAATTTAGCAGACGACAAAGTTTGTAGCAGACAACAGTGGGCAGCCATTGAAAGACATGTGAATGACGATGAGACAGATCTGACTCAAGTAATGCAGCTGCTGAACTGATTGAATATTCACCACAAATAACTTGTAACAGGTTTTTCCCTGTCATGTCAGGTCAAAATGGATTGGTGCAAGGTTTTGTTTTATAAAGACAGATTGAACAGTATGGTAACGTGTCATTATTTTCCGTAACCCACTTGTGCCCACGATCCCATATATGGGACATAGGCAAACAGTGTAGACTCTTATCAGACGCCGCATAATGCAGCGTCTGGTCAGAGTCTACACTGTTTGCTGGTAGGAATTTCATAATAAAACAAAATGAAAATGAAAATTTGACCAGGCATCCCTGTGATAAAAAAGGACTAATCCAATATATAAAAAAGGAAGAATCCATTGGGCACAAATGGGTTGGTTAAATGAAACCAAACGCAAACGCATTGCAATAAAATGGTGAATATGACAGTTTTTCTGAAAAGGCATACGTCACATTTGTATTTCAATGGCAAACAGTTTGGAGCCTGATCCAACGCTCAGTTAATCGGCATCTGATATGGTTCCGCATTGTTTGAAATGGAAATTATTGTTTTAGCATAAACGTATTTGTTTTAAAGAATAACGCCTTCTCTACTATAGAGTATGCGTTTTAAGATACTGCAGTTCTGCAAACTTAATCCAGGAACATGTACAGTAGAGAATCTGTTATTCTTTCCCGTTTAAACGCAAACGTACGCAAACGCAAAACACCAAAACGTAGAAAAGTACAACTTTTGGACAGTTCTGATAATTCATGTTTGGTAGCAAACAGTTTGGAGCCTGATCAGACGCCGGGTTACCCGGCGTCTGATCTGGCTCCAAACTGTTTGTACTGCAAATAATAGTTTTAGCGTAAACGCGTTTATTGGGAAAGAATAACGTTTTCTCCACTGTATACTGTACTCAGCGCCCTTAAAAGCATTGACAAACAGTGTAGACAACAATTAGACACTGCAAAATAAACTAGTCAGATTTTGTGTTTCAGCATAGGATATTTTCATTTGTGTAAAGACAATGTAAATATACAGGATGTATTTAAATTTATGTAAAGCGATTATTTAACTTTTTCACTGCAAAATAAACTAGTCAGATTTTGTGTTTCAGCATAGGATATTTTCATTTGTGTAAAGACAATGTAAATATACATAATGTATCTAAATTTATGTAAAGCGATTATTTAACTTTTTCACGACCAAGGCTGACAATACTGACATTTGTAAACAGTTTGGCACTCAATATCAATATCTTCAGTCAAAAAAACGTAAAATTCCAAATTTTATAAGTAAAAGCAGACAAAAATACAAGCAGATGATAATATGGCAGCGGCTATGTGAGACGGGTATTTACAGTGGGGAAAACGTTTTTTTTTCCAAATAAATGCGTTTACGCTCAAACTATTATTTACAGTGCAAACAGTTTAGAGCCAGATCAGACACCGGGTAACCCGGTGTCTGGTCAGGCTCCAAACTGTTTGCCACTCAGATTAAAATAAATGGACAGAATTGTCAATCAGTTGTCATTTTTTACGTTTTGTTTCGATGCGTTTGCGTACGTTTGTGTTTAAACGGGAAACAATAA
The DNA here is from genome assembly GCA_922989275.2 of Gari tellinella. Taxonomy (NCBI): domain Eukaryota; kingdom Metazoa; phylum Mollusca; class Bivalvia; order Cardiida; family Psammobiidae; genus Gari; species Gari tellinella. The sequence goes on along the minus strand of OV277856.1, from coordinate 96,152,702 downwards.
CGTTTTCTCCACGGTACATGCTACATGTAATGGCAGAAGATTAATGATTTACATGTAGGTCCTGTTAAAAAGTCTGAAGAACATTACCTAAGGCGCTGACATTGAGCAAAAGTAAGCTATCTTAACTCATTGATCCCTGAAACTTTTATGGAAAATTCTTGTTTCAAACTGAGTCTAGTCCAGTTTCATATATTTAGGGTATTTTAACAATCTATTGCAAAGTGAAAAACAGTGAAAACCATGATTAGAGCGCTTTGACCAGGATCTTCACTGTTTGCATAGGTGATGTCACTGATGTGTACTCTTCACATACATGTATATACAGTGGAGAAAACGTTTTTCTTTCCCAACAAACGCGTTAACGCTAAAACTATTATTTCAATTGCAAACAGTTTGGAGCCTGATCAGACGCCGGGTAACCCGGTGTCTGATCAGGCTCCAAACTGTTTGCCACTCAGATTAAAATGAATAGGCAGAATAATAAAAAATGTGTTATTTTATACATTTTAGTGCTTTGCGTTTGCGTTTCGTTTGCGTTTAAACGGGAAAGAATATATATATATAACGTTTTCTCCACTGTACCGTTCGTTGATTACGGTTATACTCGTCGCTTCAGCCGAATGTGTTTATGCATATCTATTGTGGAAAGGATCGAAATAAAAACCGGAAGCTGGCAATTCGTATAACTTAACATTCAATTAAAATTTCTCCAGTTTTTGCGTTGGATCATGTAATATTGTCAGCTTATAGATAAACATGATCAACAGTGTGTTTTTGTTGAGATAGATATACAGTGGAGAAAACGTTATTCTTTCCAGTAAACGCGTTTACGCTAAAACTATTATTTCAATTGCAAACAGTTTGGAGCCTGATCAGACACCGGGTAACCCGGCGTCTGATCAGGCTCCAAACTGTTTGCCTCTCAAATTAAAATGAATAGCCAGAAGTAGAAAAAAGTTGTTATTCTATACATTTTAAAATAGTGTTTTGCGTTTGCGTTTCGGTTGCGTTTAATCGGGAAAGAATAACGTTTTCTCCACTGTAGACATACATCACATCAATTTAAAATGACGATATTTAATATATAATATGTACAGTGGAGAATCTGTTATTCTTTCCCAATAAACGCTTTTACGCTAAAACTATTATTTGCAGTGCAAACAGTTTGGAGCCAGATCAGACGCCGGGTAACCCGGCGTCTGATCAGGCTCCAAACTGTTTGCCACCAAGATAAACATGAAATATCAGAATTGTCCAAAAGTTGTTCTTTTCTACGTTTTAGTGCTTTGCGTTTGCGTACGTTTGCGTTTAAACGGGAAAGAATAACAGATTCTCCACTGTAATATATAATATGTAGATCTAGTTGTACATTTTTCTATGTATTAAATTAACGTCTCATCCTACACCCACACAGAAGTTTCATGAATAGAGTTTTGGCACAATGGAGATGTTATTCGTTTCAGTTGAAACTCCAAAATTAGAAACTCTTTGAAAAGTCTTGCGATTTATTCTTATTTGGAGTTTAACCAGACGCCGCGTAACAAGGTGTTTGATAGGGACCCAAACTGCTTGCAATTGACCATTGTTCTCTTAGTAAAGCAGAGGCAAGGGTTCAGAAAGTACTTGCTCATGTACCATTGTAAATCTATTTCAATCGAAGGCGTTACATTGGGAAATTGACAAGCTTCCGTTAAACTGCCCATGTATTTGACTTTTGCACTATGCAAACACTATAGGGTATTTCTCTGACCACTGATGTCACATGCAATGATCTTTAACCTTCTGGAGGCCAGAGGCGAATTGTGCAATAACAGCTGCCGAAACAGTTTGGGTCTAGGCCGGACGCCGAGAAACTCGGCGTCCCATCTGGATACACATCATCTTGCATCATATTGATATCTGCTGGTAAGAAAATGAAGATAAATAATCTTTGAGAGTTTTCCAGACGACAAGCTTTGCAGACGTCAAACGCGCATTCGTGCTAAAGGTTAAACCGGAAGCAGTGTAATATGTTTGACCAAATAATCAACTGTTCACATACTTCACTATAGAGCCAAATTTTAATCAATTATCCAAAAGTTGCGTTTACCTAACCTTTTCAGTGCAAATGTTTGCAACAAACACCAGACCTTTTTAACCGTTTCATTGTCAAATGTCACCGTCTCTTTTAACCGTTTACAGACAAAATGTAGTCTGCTTACATGTAACACATTTATGCAAAAATATAAAAGTTTGAAGTTAGGAGTGAAGAACTATTGATTACAGTGCCAACTAGTTTGGATCCTTATTGGACGCCTCGTTAAACGACATCTGGTCTAAATCCAAATTATTTGCAAAGTCGATGTAAGTTAGCTTTGGCGGTGAAAGGGTTAACCAATACCCGGAAGCCCATAGATGTCAATAAAGATGAATGAAAGGCAGCCACGATACAGTACAAACCATAGTTCGCAGACACTAATATCTTTTCGCTGCCATGGCGTCAGCTGCGTTAAAGAAATGTTTATCTACCTTTCTCATTTAAATTTTAGGCAGATTTACCGATGTAATACATACATAGACATCTAGTAATACATATGTAAGTGCCAAGCAGTGGCATCTGATCGGGATCAAACCTTTTGTACTCGATTACTTATTTACCTTTGTCCTGCATTGTAAGGTAACGTGTCCACACGGCCCAAACTTCTTCATTGTACATGTATTGTTGCTGAACAGAGGTTTTACTTTACTCCCTACACCAACCCTCTAAACAACGAGTTCCTCCTTACAACAATGTTTGTCGCTGTTTCCCAAACAAAACAATCATGTCTAACCCTTTCACTAATTATTGCCGTCTGCTGTTTTTCTCAAAGTTACATTTTTGACATTTTGACAACAGAAACATACGAGTTTTTGTTAGCGAGTGACAAAAAGGTTGAATCCAGATCAGACGCCGCATCACATGGCGTCTGATCTGGGTTAAACAGTTTGCAAATGTAAGCCAAGTCATGCTTAGAACTCGAAAGGTATTAATTTTTCCTCCCTATAACAACTCCCTCCCAACAATACATGCAACATTGTGTCTGTTTGGTATTAATGTAGATCTAGAGTTACTGAAAATAACTAACCGGAGAGAGAAACACAATAACATACTTTGCTTTCGTTTCAATTCTAAACATAGAACATGTAGGTTTCTAAAATACATGCAAATTATTAAAATAAAATAAAATGTTTAAACCAAAATACTAACCGAATTCAGATATAAGAAATTCAGATACAAGTTCTCTTGGGTTACATGTTTGTATACAGCCCTCCGATGCTCGTACACACCCTGAAATAGACCCCGGGATACAGTTACTCCATGAGATAACCTTATTGCGCTGCACAATTGTGATGCATCGTCTACATCTCAATCTTGCATAATCATGAGCTTGGGCTATAAATCCATATAATCTATATTATTCTGCTTATAAATGCTGTCGGTGTGTGTTTAAACAGTGTAGATTATGCCCAGTCGTTGCGTCTCTAACGCGGCGGCTGGACAGAATCTACGCTGTTTGCAATACAACATGTCTGAATTGGAAAAACCGTATTCACCAGTACGATACAAACAATTTTGTTCAGACAAACTCACAACTTGTCCACTGAAGTCAGTAATTTAAATCGTTAGCAATGACAACCATTATATAAATAACTTTGGTTATAGACATAGACATAGTATATTCGTAACTTATACATAAAGTATCTCGTCATATTCCATCATTTATACAGCATCATTGTACATGTATCTAAGGATGTGTGACCGGGATAATGTAGGACGAAAGTAGCGTAGAAAGCTCCTGGAGGAGGTTTCAGTAAAGTGCTCCCTCTCTACAACGACACCCAATAGATGACAAATATTGTGTGTGTTGTTTTGGGTGTTGTTTTAGGGAGGTAATATTGACTTGGCTTACATTTGCAAACAGCTTGAATCCATATCAGACGCCGCGTTACGGGGCATCTGATCTGGATTCAAGCTGTTTGTCACTCGTTATTATAGTTATTATGTCAAAATGTCCACTTATATGTAACTTTGAACAAAAAGAGCAGACGATACATTTTAGTAGATGATATTGCAGTTGTAAAAGCTTTTAAATATAAATGTCTTGTTTAGGGAACAGCGGCAAGCGTTATTTTAAGGAGGGATTCGTTGTTGGGAGGACCGTTGTAGGGAGGGCACACTATTTGCTTCCATTCAGAATTAAGCAACCCTATATATGTACAGTGGAGAAAGCGACATTCTTTCATAGTTTACTTATTTATTCTGTTTTATTGCTATGACCGGAGTGCGATGGTATTTGTAACAGTTTGGATTCTGAAAAGGCCGATGTTTCTTTGATTAAAAAAATAGTTCAAACTCTTAATTCTAAGAAATAAAAGCAGACAGGTGCTCTGACTGGAAAATAACTCAACATTAAACCAACCACTGTGCACATGTGTGAATACATTCACATTATATATATTTGCTTGAGAACCGAACCGAACAAGTTCATGAACGATTAACCTTGAGTATTTTTTATAAAAATATACTGCTGTATATACATGTACCATGTATGTGTATCCATCGAACCATTTTCTAGCTCTATACCCATAGCAGTTAAGTAAGTGGATTTAATATTTTATACGTAAACATTATATATTTACATTACAGTTATTTAAGAAATATACGCTCGTACAATGTCGGATCTACCAATTAGAATATAAGGGTACGGCTGCTTACACTGTATTGGGATACGTCCCAAACTTCAAGTCAAGACTGAATTTGGCCTTTCAACAACCTTCTACATGCGTTAATGATTGTAATTCGTCTCTTGAAAGTGACTTGTTTAAGTTTGAAACAAATTGGCAACACTCTCCTTAATATCTCGACCGATAACTATTAAAACATGTGTAAAAGTTGCCACAAGTTTGTTTTCAATGCCTTATCAACTCATGGAAGGAATGTTTATAGTTGCACATTAAAGCAATTTAGTTTGCGTAGACCTCTATTCGCGGTGTTGGAATTCATTAGATGAACCTCTCAATCCCATTCTTGCATACCGTGCTACCAATTTACAGTGGAAAAGACGTTATACTGTCCAAATAAATGCGTTTATGCTAACATATTGTGTCCACTGCAAACAGTTTGAACACAGATAAGTCTAACGACGAGGCTTAAAATGCTTTACCACTCAGATAAACTAAATGACCGGACTTTTCAAAATTCTTTCAATTCACTAACTCAAAGCACTAAAATGTATAGAATGGCAACCTTTTGATAAGTCTGCCTCTTCATTTTGATCTGAGTGGCAAACAGTTTGGAGCCTGATGAGACGCCGGGTAACCCGGCGTCTGATCTGGCTCCAAACTGTTTGCAGTGGAAATAAACGTTTTAGCGTAAACGCTTTGAATGGGAAAGAATAACACATTCTCCACTGTATTTGAAAACAGTTTGAAACAGAAACCTGGCAGCTGGTCTGGATTTAAAATTGTTTGGCATTCGTTGTATGTTTTTGTGTTGTTTATTTTCTTCAATTCGGCGATGCAAATAACTTAGTTTGACCAGACTTACAGACGACACTTTTAAACGTGAAAATTACCAATAAGACTGTCACGCATATTTGAAATACAATAGAGAAGACGTTATTCTTTCTCAATAAACGCGTTTATAAATGCTATTTAAAAATATTCATATATGCATACATATAATTTGGAGCCAGATCAGACACCGGGTAACCCGGCGTCTGATCAGGCTCCAAACCGTTTGTCACTCAAATTAAATAAATCTTTAAAAATTAAACAAAGGTTGTTTACTTCATTTTATTACCTTGCATTTGCATTTCGTTTGCACTGGAACGAGAATTGATAGCGTCTTCTCTACGAAAAGAGTTATTCGGCATCTATTCTGGGTCAAGATAGTCTTTGAATTCAAGTCAAGTCATGCTCGGAATTTTAAGGGTTAAATCAATAAGCACATTAGTGCTAATAATTGTAAAAGCGTTTAACACCCTCTGTACAGTGGAGAAAACGTTATTCTTTCCCAATAAACGCGTTTGTGCTATAACTGTTATTTCCTATGTAAACACTTTGGAGCCTGTTCAGACGCCGGGTTATCCGGCGTCTGATCAGGCTCCAAACTGTTTGCTACTCAGTTTTGGGGGGGGGGGGGGGTTATCAGAAATGTCAAGAAATTAAATTTTCTACATTTTAGCGATTTGCGTTTGCTTTTCGTTTGCGTTTAAACCGGAAAGAATAACGTTTTATCCACTGTAGAATTAAGGTACGATTTCAGAGAATTAATATCATACGTTCGGTAAGTGTGCACAACTCATTAGGTATTATACAGTCCAACGTGTATAAAGTAACATGTCAATGGAGAACTACACGTACGAGACATGTGGCTGCTTGATACTGAAAAACAAATGTGATGCAGAAAGCTCAATAGACTTTCGGCATAACTTCTGTTCTGGATTTTCTGTAATTGAATTTAAAACTTTATACATACATCTTTTGTGGTAATGATAAATGAACATGGTTTTTACTGTTCTGTCATTTCGGGAACTACTTGAAATTTTGAATTTGCCCATTCTAAATGCCACTGTCAAATAGAAATGCAAATAAGTACTTTAATAGATAGTTTCCTTGAGAAGGTGTCACTATACTTAAATAAAATATTTGATTTAGACCTCTGGCATTTTGTCATGTCGCCTTAAATATTCCAGAAGTATGTACGGAGGAACGTGGGTTATATAAATATTTACATCCATATGTCAATTAAACCCAAATAACTGTTAACTCGACAACAAACGACTTTGGCAAATAATGTAGATCCGTATATACAGTGGATAAACGTTATTCTTTCCCAATAGCGTTTACGCTTAAACTATTATTTCCAGTACAAACAGTTTGGAGCCAGATCAGACGCCGGTTCCTGACGTCTTATCAGACTACAGACTGTTTGTCACTCAGCTTTTTATTAATAGTCAGAATTGTCAAAACGTTGTTATTTTCTACATTTTAGTGCAATGCATTTGCGTTCGTGTGCGTTTAAACCAGAAAAAAAACGTTTTCTCCACTGTAACACGCCACATAATACGGCGTCTCGCCATAGTCTGCATTGTTTGTTTATATAAAATGTATGGTTTTGTATAATACAGATAGTGTCTAACAAGTATAGTGTCTATATAATTACATAAGAGAAGACGTTATTCTTCCCAACTCAGATTAAAATAAATACAGTGCTCAATACGCTATTCCTACCCACTTTACGCGTTTCTTACACGTTTCTTAAGCATTTCTTGCGCTTTTATTATCCGTTTCGTTAAACGCGTTATCTAGCCGTTTCTTTACGCGTTTCTTTAAGCGTTAAAAGAGTCCGGATGAAAGGGTCATCACTTAGCCGACGGACCCCTTAGCCGAGACATAACCAATTCAGTCTAGTCCATTTAAGACTACTTAGGATTGTTTCTGCAAAACATTGCTAAATGAAAAACAGTACAGACCCTGATCAGACTATTTACTGTTTACATAGGAAACTGTACTCACAAGTAAACGCGTTGTTAATGAGGAGAACAGTCCTAACTAGGTTTGAATGTACTAATGCAACTATAGCGCTCCCTTTCTAAAACGGCACCAAATGGGAGACACACAATGTGTGCGTTGTTCGGAGGTAGTCGTTACAGGGAGGGAAAGTGGCTCACATTTGCAAACAGCTTGAATCCAGATCAGACGCCGCGTAACGCGGCGTCTGATCTGGATTCAAGCTGTTTGTCACTCGTCATTATTTTTTTTCTGCCAAAATGTCCATTATGCAACTTTGAGAGAAACTGCAGACGACAATTAAAGCAGACGATATTGCAGCAGTAAAGCGTTAGATATACAAATGTAATTGTCCTGTTAGATCGTTGTTAGGAGGGATTCGTTGTTGAAAGGGCCGTTGGAGGTAGGGAACACTGTATAGCAGACAATGATTTTCTGTTTTATTTTTGTCATTCGTAAACTATTTACTCCCTAACACTTCAAATAGACAATTCCAGTATTCAATTAAGTCTTGTACATTTGGACTATTTAGAATTGCAATTGGCAATGCATTGAAATATGGCAAATAGTACAGAGCCTGATCAGAGGGCCTGATCTGGGTCTTCTCTGTTTGCATAGGACACGTGTAATACTCACAGGTATATGGTTTGTAACAGATGCTTATACGCGTGACTAGGGTTAAACACATATCTGCCTTGTAGACAGATTGAGGTATATAATCGATTTATGTCAATGTCGATTTATTGTTTATTGATGTTATATTGAAATACCACATACTTATAGAGTGTTATGCACAACACAACTTACAGTGGAGAATCTGTTATTCTTTTCCAATAAACGCGTTTACGCTAAAACTATTATTTGCAGTGCAAACAGTTTGGAGCCTGATCAGACGCCGGGTAATCCGGCGTCTGATCAGGCTCCAAACTGTTTGCCACAAGATAAACATGAATTATCAGAATTGTCCAAAAGTTGTTCTTTTCTACGTTTTAGTGCTTTGCGTTTGCGTACGTTTGCGTTTAAACGGGAAAGAATAACAGATTCTCCACTGTATCGTATTAAATGTACGTAGGTTAAAATAAAACATCAAAATTTAATATCGAGTTTTAAACAATGTTTAGAGAATATTAAATGTTTATTCATGGACAGCCGTTATGCCTAGTGGTGACTGTCTTTCAAACAGGATAAAACTATACACTGGCATCCGTTTAATTGGTCTTTCAATGACTTTGGTCATATGTCGTCCTTACATTAGGAATTTCTGCACTGTACCGAGTGTTCAATTTCTAAAGTGGCTGAAAGTATCTTTTCCTATAGCTAATTTGTTGACAAGTTGACAAGTGACATTCTCTTCACCCTTTAGGCGACGAAGTCGCAAAAAGTCGACTATGCAAACAGTTTGGATCCGTTCAGGCACGTTTGTTGATAAAATAACCATAACAGTAGATCTTTTAGACAGTTAAGGATCTGATCAGACGCCGCCTTAACCCTATCATGCTCAAATTATTCGGGAGAATTTTACCCCTACACCGCTTTATTGTTGTCTGCTTCATTATTGTTGTATTCAAGACACGTTTCAAAGTTATATTTAAGGTTATATGACTTAATAAATATCAATAAGAGTGTCAAACAGTTTGGGTCCTGATCAGGACCCAAACTGTTTGCAAACGCGCTTTAAGGCGTCTTTGAGATTGAAATGGTTAACAAAACATCAAGAAACTGTTTGCTAAGTCTCCTGTTTGTGTCTATTGCTTAGAATAGTTAGCCCTCTCTTTAAACATTTTTTTCATTTGCTACATTGTACTTCATTTATTTGCGTATCTTTTAGATGGAAAAGAATATCCTTTTAGCAGTTTAACGATGCTTTATTGTATAGGCAAAAGGTATTTACTAATTAATGTCGGTATTTGTGTACATCGTTGATAAACATCTTGGCACACGAGTTTCATAGATAATATTCAATATGTTTGGCATACATTACGTTATCTGCATTATTGAATAATTGAGCAATTGCCTGTGATTGACTGAGTTATCTGCCCATCTTTATAATCCTCGCCTTTTGTGGCTAAAATCGTCTGAAGTTGCTTTCTTAATTATATAAACGACACAACAGCTCGTTATCGGCGATAAAGATATAGATAATTTAGTCTATAGCAGCACACAGACAAAACAACAAAACAAATTGGACGTCATTCCAAACATACAGTGGAGAAAACGTTATTCTTTCCAAATAAACGCGTTTACGTTAAAACTGTTATTTCCATTGCAAACAGTTTTGAGCCAGATCAGACGCCGGGTAACCCGGCATCTGATCATGCTCCAAACTGTTTGCCACTCAGATTAAGGTTAATAATCAGGATTGTCAATAAGTTTTCATTTTCTCCATTTTAATGCAATGCGTTTGCGTCTCGTTTGCGTTTAAACGGAAAAAAACAACGTTTTCTCCACTGTAGTTCTGATAGGTGGGGAATGTTATTTTTTCCCTGCAGGCGCATGCTAAAAGAACTCATGTTCATTGCACAACATTACTGCTTTTAGTCAGATCAGACTTGTTTGTTACTTAAATTGAAAAAAATTGCAAACCGTTTCTAAACAGTGTCTTTTTCACACATACACATGTATGTACCTGTGTTGCGTCTGAATCTAGGTTACTTTGAACGAGGAAGTACAGTGGAGAAAACGTTATTCTTTCCCAATAAACGCGTTTACGCTAAAACTATTATTTACAGTGCAAACAGTTTGGAGCCAGATCAGACGCCGGGTAACCCGGCGTCTGATCAGGCTCCAAATTGTTTGCCACCAAGATAAACAAGAATTATCAGAATTGTCCAAAAGTTGTTCTTTTCTACGTTTTAGTGCTTTGCGTTTGCGTACGTTTGCGTTTAAACGGGAAAGAATAACAGATTCTCCACTGTATAAGGTGTTGTCTGTTTGTCTGGCACCGCTGTAAGCAGCGTTGAATACAGTTCAGTAGAGAAAACGTTATTCTTTCCCGTTTAAACGCAAACGAAACGCAAACGCAGTGAACTAAAATGTAGAAAATGACAACTTTTGGATATAACCACCTATTCATTTTTATCTGAATGGCAAACAGTTTGGAGCCTGATCAGACGCCGGGTTACCCGGCGTCTGATCTGGCTCCAAACTGTTTGCAATGGAAATAATAAATTTAGCGTATACGCGTTTATTGGGAAAGAATATCGTTTTCTCCACTGTATCTCTGTGAGGGGGACCTGGGTGCAGTACAAACAACGAACAACTACCTGGTTAAAGATATACAAGTACATTTAAAAACAAGTCTAAATTCAATACATGTATCAGGGATGAAATCCGCTATTTAAAGAAAAAGCAATTCCAAAAATTATAAATATATTACTTCAAAAAACCTTTAAGGCTAGCAGCTACACTGCTTTACAGGAAAGAGGACATTTAGAGACTATCCCAAAACAACATAAATTATAAAGCATAAATCTCAAATGCAGACGTCAATGAAACGATAAAAGGGTTAAATATTTAGGCGTCTGATCTGGTGCAAACTGCTTGTACAAGACATCAGCTTATGGTGTACATGTACATGTACAAACACATTTCAATGGGAAAAAGTATCGGCTGTATTTGATAGAATAAACATTGAAACTAGTGTAAATCAGAAAAAATGACCATGTTCTGGGTTCTTACATGTACTCATCCGGTGTCCGGCATGAAACAAATGTTCAGGGTTTTTTTGTATTTGCACACGGAGTCGTTCTTTGCAGCGAACTGCATAAGGGAAAGTTAACGTGTATAAATAAAACAAACAATGTTTTATCTTATTAATATGGACTAAATTTAAAAAACTATCTTATCAAAAGCGACATAAATAATCAGTTGTCTGACCCAATGATATAGATGTGACCTAAATATCTATTTTGACCTAATTATGACAATTACAAATTTGCGTGGGTCTGATATGACAATCTATGTCAATAACATACATCCAAAATGCATAAGTTTATCAAAGGCCTAATCGCAAATGAGATAACAGTTTATACACAAGGTGTGTATTCAGGGCAATAAAACAGACACATGTACTTACATGCGATGCAATGGGGACATTCAATCGAAATTTAGAAATACGGACGATTTGACAGATGCTTGAAAATATTGATAATTACAGCGCTAAAAAAGTTATGGTTGAAGACCCCTAATGAGATTGGACCAAACTCGGTGTCACACGTACAGAGATCGGTCATTCTTAAGCATTGTTCGGAACAGGTCGACAGTTAACGAGAGTGTCCGATCTCTCTCCGTAGAGTTCCGATATTGACCGACATTGGCCCGAGTTCATTAAGGATCTCAGCCGTAAGAGTCCAATCTGATCCTTAGGATATACCAAGCTCCTGATAAGGCTCTATCTGTTTACAGTGAACATTATTGTTGTAGCACGGACCGTTTGCTGTTGCTCTCTTTTCTCTGTTCATTCAAAACTTTTATTTACAACCTAACATATATAATAAGAACATTTCATCAAATTAATTATCATTATCATTGCAGTATTCATATACCGGACAGTACAATGCGAATTCTCCAGCTGTTGAGGGTGAATAAATGCGCCTTCAGGTGCATTCTTATTTACTTTTAGTCTGCTTTAAGCTACCATCAGCTAGGGTATAGAAACTGTTTCTTATGGTACATGTCTATGACGGTATAACTAGGAACTATTTATTTTCAGTGGAGGGATAAAATGAATGTGCTAAACGGTGCGTCTATGTGGAAAAGGTGAAAGGCGTGCTACGGATAAGGTTCAATTACATTCTTTTAATATATGTTATTACCATTAAATCAAGATGAATTAATGATAATGTCTTTAGAAAGAAAATCTCATATTCTATATAGGTTCGTCAGCGAATCATGTTGTTTTCACATAACTCTCAAGTAACGAGGATTATCCTTATGTTACACGCTCGACAATTCTGTATGCCGTTTTACGTGTCAAACTACAGTACAAATGTACTGCTTTTATTCCTCAAATTCAAATGTAAGGTAAACTGACTAGAATTCAATTCAATTCAATTGACTAAAATTAAAGGATAATGAAACAGTTTGAATCCTGATCAGACACGACGTTACCCAGAGTTTGATCAGGATTCAAACTGGTTTGCAAATAAATATAAATATTATATCAGGTTAAGATAGTGAATTGGGTTAAGAACAGCCGTACGACTGTATTTGTACTTTAAATGCCAACTGCTGTTTTACAAGAACATCGATCTTACAGTGGAGAATCTGTTATTCTTTCCCGTTTAAACGCAAACGTACGCAAACGCAAAGCGCTAAAACGTAGAAAAGAACAACTTTTGGACAATTCTGATATTTCATGTTTATCTTGGTGGCAAACAGTTTGAAGCCAGATCAGACGCCGGGTTACCCGGCGTCTGATCTGGCTCCAAACTGTTTGCACTGCAAATAATAGTTTTAGCGTAAACGCGTTTATTGGGAAAGAATAACACATTCTCCACTGTACGTATGAAACTAAACAGGGATCAAAACGCAATTTTAAACCGTGACAGATTACTGCACCTTAGCCTATATCACCGACAAACAGGTTTAGCGAACAAACAGCGTAGAAGACGTAGTTTGTAGCCGTTAAAACAAAACTGAGTGTAATCCCAAATAAATGAAATGAAAAAAAAAATGTTTTGAAAACATGTCGACAATTTGTTTAACCTTAGTTGCAAGCTATAAGTTATATAGGGTTAATCTGGCTCCAAATGTATATCAATAGAAATAGTTGCTTGAGTAATTGTTGGAAAATAATAGAATCTTTTCTGTAGTATAAGTTATAGGAGCCAAAGGTATTGCGATATAGTCCGATACAGTTAACCAGCTATAAATGCAAACAGCACAGAGATACTGTAACTATACCTTATACTGCAAACAGCACAGAGTTACTGCGATGTACTCCCATATAAGTATACCTTATACTGCAAACAACACAGATGAACTGCGATGTGCTCCGATATAGTTATCACTTAAAGTGCAAGCAGCATACTATCGTAAATAAAAACACTGATCAGGTTCAAAACTGTTTGCAATTCAGGTAAAATTGAGACGCCCATCCCTAAAAAATAACAAAAATGTCATGTTTTATATAGATTTTATTACGTGGTATTTGCGCTTCCTCTCGTTTATACTGGCGAGATAAAAAAAAACTATAATACTTTATCTACAGTTTATCTTGAAGTGCCGCTTTGCCTACAGTTGAAACAATATCAATTGCCAATCTTATATGTAAAGACATGTTAATTCTTCATCGTAAGACGGACGAGAGAATAATGTGTTTCAATGGTATTGTTTAAACATATATATTCCATATTCTGGATTGGAATGGAATCTTTGCACACAAATTGTTTCAACATTGATCTTCCCTCTACAAAAATATCAGCAAATGATAATGACGGTATACAACTACCTGATCTACTCCTGATCAAACGTCCAGTAAAGAGAGCTTTCTGCATTGTTTATGTCCTGCATAAAACAATCGCGTATATTAACAAAAAATGATAACCCTGTATTTACTTTTAGAGGTCGCTGAACAAACGTTTAATTTGTTCTAAAATTTCAATGTCGACGGCAACTTCCCTGATAGTTCCAAACGGTCTGAAGAACGATTTGAAATTAAGTAATTGTCAATTAAATGCCTTAAATCTTGATTGGAATAAAACTGCAGATGGACATCCAAAGCGGAAGCAACACATTCTTGCTGTTGGAGGCTTGAGTTCGTTAAACAATCAGTTACAAGTAGTTCACCGTTTGACAAGTGATTGATTGGGTTATGAGAACAAAATATGTTGTGAATTTGATTATCGGTGTCAGAATACATTATAGTAAGTCGTAGGCGTTTGCAATTGTTCTTTAACCCTTGACCCGAGTATAGTGATTATTTACACATACTTTGGATTCTGATCAGACGCCGCGTAACTCCTTACAATATTACTCTAGTCCATTGACCTACATTTTAAATTTAAAAATAATAGTAGACGCTGATTATTTGAAGCAGATGACGTCAAGACAGCTAAGGGACTAAATTATTCTCAGTCGACCACAACATGCATGTACAGCATTGCCTCAACTTAAAACCCATTTGTATTACTACATGTAACATTTGAATGTAATATATCAATGATCCAACTCCTGTCAAAATACAATCAAAGTCGCTAGATCCTTGAATAAACGTGCAACGAACTCACGTTTGTACCTAACTGACATCGGTAGTAATGCACCGACGGCAAACGTAGTAGGTATTTTAACCTTTACATTAAACAAGGGAATTCAATGTTTCTTGACTTTCCAATACAGCAAAGATCAAAGTTTTACAAGTCTTAAAATAACACAATACAGTCCTTTAACTGACTGTGTAGTCAAGGAAATACATTGTATTGCTATCTAAAACATTTACCCATGAAGTATTTCACGAATGTCAGTTTCTCATTTGTTTCTAATAACAATAACCAATTGTTGCAATACATGTAATCATCACACCGAGTTTTGATATTTGAAAAATTAATAACCCTCTTTAAAGTCCGAATCATCGGCCTCTCAATATAAAACACACGGACGGTGTCACTAGCCGATTTAGTGATATATGTACTACGCTTCATACGTTTCTGTACTCATTTTATTAATTGTCATTTGCAAATAGTTTGGAGTCAGATTAGGAGCCGTGTGACTCGGAAACATTTTCCAACATTGCCGTTTGATATGTACTATTGCATTGAATTTGCTGTTAGTTTCATTTGAAAGGAAATGATAACTTTACCTGCGCCTCTCACAGCTAACGTCGCCAATGCCGGGTTGGGTTTGTTTCATTTATTTTGACGCAACGTCAAGTTGAAGTTACAGGGGCTAAATGTAGCCATATATAATAACTCAACACATACAATGCTCATGGTTTAAAAGATAGCCTATTTCATTTATGATAATTGAATAGTTAATACTGAATTTACAAAGATTGCTTTCTTACAATATTTGGAAATATATTAAACAGTGCAGACCATGATTAGAGGGCTCTTTAGGAGTCGTCTGATCATGGCCTACCCTGTTTGCAAATAAATTCTATGATGGCTTCCCGCACGGTAAGGGTTAATCAGTGTACGTATGACTGAGCGATACAGACCAGACAAGATCTTGTATTGTCCACAATGATTGTACAAGATATTTGATACAGCCAGGTCGATCTGGTTTGACATGATCAAAATGACTGTCCGACCTCCACCCAGACTCTATGTCTAAATGGTATGACAATTATCACGGTCGATCACGTAACCCCGACCCTGCCATAACCTTATCTGCTTCAAAGTTGTGGCGTGCCAAATGTTTCAAAATGAGATTTCACGTTGTTTTAAATGATCCGAGAACGAGTTACAAATATTTTGGAGTTTGGTCAGAAGTCGGTTTACTCGATGTAAGTCAGGAGCCAAGTCGCTTTCGGATATTAATAATAAATTATTACGCTTAGTAGAACAATGATTATATCATGTCATCTTTCATTCACATAACGGCGATATTTACAGAAATACGACTGTAAGTGGTACATGTAAGATCAAACACATGCCTTTAGCAGCTCCTTCAGCAACGTTCTGCATTACTTGCCCAAAACATTACAAATGTACATGTATCGTCTTTTTATGCAGTTGCTTAACCCATGCCCCCATATTTAGAACAAATGATATCTTAAAGCAGGTTGAAAGTAATGCAAAAAAGCTCCGGATTGAGCTTTCTGTTTAATTTCAACCTTTTTGAAGCATTCAACTGCCATTGGATGAAGAAAAATAGTTCTAATCTCCCTTAAACAGAGCATGGCATAAGCATTAAAATTGCATCTCTACGAGGAATATGTCAAAAGGTGTGTCTGTGGGGAAAATGATTCACACATGTTTGACTGTACAAGCTTGCGTTCCGTCCAAGTTGTCGTCTTTAGTGCATATTTGTTGCACATCAACCCTGCATTCCAGACTTACATGTAATTAACATATGTTCAATGCATGTAACTAACAACGTCCATTTGTCGTCTATGTGTAATAAATCGTCTGATTCAAACATCTTTATTTTGGGTTCCCTGTTTCTGCTTGACTAAACAGCTATCGCCTCGTCCAATATGAATTATGGCTGCTGTGTACTCGTCCAATAGAATTCGGTATTGTACTCCACACTGTTAAATAACCTCTTAATAATTAATAATAATACTACCGTCAAACTTATACATAACGATCATAAATCATTTTACTGTCATGACGTCATCTTCTCAAATTAAGTGTCGTCTGCTTTTATTGCATAAATCTTAATTTTAGATAAATTAACTAAAGATATACATGTACCGTTTTAAGTGTCAACCCGTATGAATCCTGATTAGACACCGCGTGACGCGGCGTCTATCAGTATCCAAAACGTTTGAAAATAATCATTTAACTCGGGGTAATGCGGTAAAAGTCTTACATTGATGTAAAACATCAATATTTATAAATAAATTGTTGTAAAACTTCGATGCCTACATGCATAAAATATATTGTGATAAAACCTCGATACCTATAAATAAATTGTGCTAAAACTTCGATACCTATAAATATTTTGTTGTAAAACTTTGATACCTTTAAATGAATTGTTGTAAAACTTCGATATATATGGATATAGTGTGGTAAAACTTCGATACCTATAAATACAAGTGCCTGTTCCACTCTACTTCACTTCACTTGTCCCGTAATATTGCCGGTCGTAGGGGCATCTTTGCTTAACTTAATGGCAATCTTTCTCCATACTGTCCTATCTTCAACTGCTCTCTAAGATGACTGCTTAATTCAATATTAAATAATGCATCTAGAGTCAGGGCTGCCATAAGTTGACATGAAAACTCCTAAGATTTCCAAATTTGCATTTTTCATGTGCGATTTTCCGAATCGTACCTTTATCCCATCAACTGTTTCTAGTTTTGTTGACACTTGACTACTTAAAGCAGGTTGGAAGTAAAGCAAAATGCGCCTTAAGGCGCATTCTGCTTTACTTTCAGCCTGCTTTAAGCTACCATGTACTAGAAAAAAAGTCCGAAGATTTAGGAAAAATTGCGGAGAAATGGCAGTCCTGTAGAACTAATTTTATCTTGCACAAGCAATATCCTTATTAAAGACTGAGGAAGGACATTATATATTTATGTATCAGATTTGACTGCATACATTCAATGTCCCTCACTATAACCACTCATATCAAGGTTGGTTTTCGTTGTTTCTACATAAAGCAAAATTAGAAATATTTCTCTTCATTTCATCCTGCATGAAGCTATCACTTGTATTGCTACATGTACCATCAATTAGTATGTTTAGTGTCCGTCCTTTACTGTACAGTGGAGAGAGAGTTATTATTTCCCGTTTAAACGAAACGTGAATACAATTTGCAATAAAATGGCAATATCCAGGGCGATTTGGTCGAATATT
Source organism: Gari tellinella (assembly GCA_922989275.2). NCBI lineage: Eukaryota > Metazoa > Mollusca > Bivalvia > Cardiida > Psammobiidae > Gari > Gari tellinella. Next base: position 96,134,706 of record OV277856.1, on the reverse strand, counting down.
TTGAATCAGAGTGGTAAACAGTTGGGAGCCTGATCAGACTCCAGGGGCCTGTCTTACGAAACGTCGTACGACAAATGTTGTCGTAAGTCAGTTTCTAAAAATCTCAATTTTTATTTATTGCTCCATCTAAACTTGTCTTGTTACATCTCTCTGGAATCGTCTTGAAAAGACGATTCCAAAGAGATGTTACAAGACAGGATTAAATAGAGCAATCAGAAGTTAGTCGCATTTTAAAGTTTTGACTTACGACCGTTTTTATCGTACGAGGTTTCGTAAGACAGGCCCCTTGGAACCTGGCGTCTGTTCGATCTCTAAATTGTTTGCAACGGACATAATGGTTTTAGAATAAACGCGTAGAGCAAATATATTGGAAAATGATAACGTAAATACTCAACTGTACAAGGAGTATTGAAATGATTAAAGGAACTCATATACGAGCTACATCACGACTAAAGGACGTTATGCCATTGTAAACACAGTGGATCCAGGCCCGGCAACACGTTATAGTCAGACAATATTAATACAGTGGAGCAAACGTGATTCATTCCCGAGTAAACGCAAACGAAACGCAAACGTAAAGTACTAAAATGTATAGAATGACATTTTTTTTATAGTTCTGCCTATTCATTTTAATATGAGTGGCAAACAGTTTTGAGCCTGGTCAGACGCCGGGTTACCCGGCGTCTGATCAGGCTCAAAACTGCTTGCAATTGGAATAAAAGTTTTAGCGTAAACGCGTTTATTGGGAAAGAATAACGTTTCCTCCACTATACGTGTTTTACTCGACAGAGTGTGCAGTACAGAATATACATGTACTATATATACCCCTGCAAATAATGAAGACCCCGATCACACACTGAATCTGGGTATTCACATGCTGTAAATATTGTCTTCCGTTATGCCATTTGAACAGTTTAGAAAATATTTTTATTTTCTGTACAAAAGAAACTAAACTTAAACCAAAACAATAACACGTAGAAAATGACAGGTTTAAAATGACGACGAATTATTTAAATCTATGTTGTAAACCGTTTGGAGGCTGATCAAGCGCCGAGTTTCTTGGCATCTATTCAAGCTCAACACTGTTGGCACCCGTTATTTGGATTACAAGCGTGTTTTTGGAAAGAACAACATTTACCCTTATTTCATAATTGGGACAGAGATCAGCTACTAGAGTCTTCCTGCTTAAAGTGTCACCTACTTATCGACATCAATGTTCATGTCAACATCCCGACGTGGCGTCAGTAAAACCTCTTCAATCAAATTGACAACATTAACATTTTCATGATCAAATCATTCGGGAGATTTTAACCCCTTCACCGTTTCATTGTCGTCTGAATATCGTTTCAAAGTTAAAAATAAGGCATTATGACTGAAGAAGTTTTAACATGAGTGTCAAATTGTTTGGATCCTGATCAGACGCCGCGTTACGCGGCGTCTGATCCGGATCCAAACTGTTTGCAAACGCGCTTTTAAGCGTCATTGAGAGTGAAAGGGTTATGGTTACAATGTATGTTTTGTAAATTTGTCTTGAATTTTTGCCATACAGTTTTATTGCAATTATTTATTAGGAGCATAGTTTGCATATGGGCTAGAAATGTTATCACATATATTTATTGAGCTGTGCACTTTTGGATATACAGTGGAGGGTACGTAATTCGTTTCCGTTTAAATACCCTTAGATTTCTAAACGCAATTCAAAGGAATGTAGATCTATTAAATTACAGATTTTTTTTTAAAATATAGACTTCTTATTTCTTATATTAGTGACAACAATTTGGAACCTGGTTAGACGCAGGGTTACACGTGTACGATCTGGCCCCAAACTGTTTGTAATGGAAATACTTGTTTTAAGCTGAACACGTTTATTGGGAAAGAACAACGTCCTCTCCACTCTTCAGTCTAGCTTCTATTCAGCGGCCACTCTTTGAAGAGAAATATAACTTTTTAGATACAGGCGACAGGTGCATGAATGCTACAATTAAACAAGTTTATATATATTTTCCGGCATTAAGCAGTCATAAGTGTTCAATAGTGCTTAGATACATTTATTATAGTGACCGTTCAACACGCGTTTGACTGTTAAATCTACCTGTGAGATGTGAATGAATCTTTCTTATTAATGATACAAAAACATGGTTACAGTTGGTAGAACGTTGTGTTTTTCCTTCAAACGAGCTTAACCCTCTGTGAATCTTTGATAACCGTTGCAAACGATTTGGATCCTGATGAGACGCCGAGTAACGCATCAGGAATCAAATTGTTTGACACTCTGGTGATATTTTTCTGAGAAAAATCAACTCAAAGAAATGTTGCAGACGACAATTACACAGTGTGTAGATACTTAGGCGCAAATAACAGGGCCCAAGGATATAAAGCTTTTGAGCTCGTTCTCGAGCATTTGATTGGTCAGATTTGAGCTTTTACTCAAATGTGACCAATCAAATGCTTGAAAACGATCTGACTTAATTCAAAAGTTTTACAACATGGGGGCATGTATTCCATTCTAAACAGGTTGAAACTAAACCAGACGCCGAGTGACTAGAAACGAAAAAGTATCTTCAAGATTGAAATACACTGCCATTTTCAGTACTTATTTGCAACTCGTTTTTGTTTAGTTTCGCTTAAACGGGAAAGAAAAGTGTTTCCTACATTGTGGTCGCTATATAAAAGGTTATTTGAAACTTCTATTTTAATCTAAGTGGCAAACAGTTCGAAGCTTGATCAGGCGCTGGATATCCCGGCGTCTGATCTGGCTCCGAGCTGTTTGCACTGGATATAATAGTTTTATCGTAAACGCGTTTATTGGGAAATAATATCCTATATTCCACTACATTTTTAACAGAAAACATTTTAAAAATGCAGTAGCTTAAAGGTTAACAAATATTCGGTTACGTTTCCATTAACAGTAGTCAGATATCAGTATTAACGCTTATGCAGAAATAATGAGATCTATATCACTTATTTGTATAACCGACTAACTGATATAGGACCCGCTAACAATTGAAGTGACGTTTGGCTTTCCCAAATATATGCGTTCATACTAAACCAGTTATTTCAAAATACAAACAGTTTGAAGCCAGATCAGACGCCGGGAAACCCGGCGTCCGATCAGGCTCTCAACTGTTTGCTACTCAGATTAACATAAATCGTAAGAGTTTTAAAACATTGTAGTTTTCTTTATTCTATTGCATTGCGTTTGCGTTTCGTTTGCGTTTAAACGGGTAAGAATAAAAACCTTTCATTTGTACCCTTTATTCTGTTAAACTCAATTTTATTATACATGTAGTTTCAAACTAGTATAGATCCTGACCAGACTTCGAATAGCTCAGACGTCTGATCTGGATCTAAACTCTTGAATACGTATTAGATTAAACCATCTAAGGAAAAAACAACATAAAGTATAAATTTGAAGAAAAAAAGTTTTTCAGACGACAATTTTAAGCAGGCGATATCATTGTGAAGATAATAATAATAATAATAATAATAATAATAACGACTTTATTTCATGTGGATTACATATTTAGTATCTAACAAACAAACCAATTTTCAATATGGTCCACAAACAAAATTAACATATATACAACACGAAGGAACACAATTACAAATCAGTATTTTTAAACCTTTGCAAACAGAGTGGACCCTGAAAAGACAGTTCCTGTAGGAGCTCTCCCCAGGGACTACATGTACTCTGTTTACTTAAAGAATTTTAAAGATTAAGCTGAACATGATAATGCATAAGTGTCATTATGAGAATTCAAATTTTGTTATCTATACATAAATATTGAATAGGTAGAGACAATATAAAGCCAAAACAAAACGACGATTTAACAAATAGCAAAGATCTAGATCAATGAAATTTCATAACAAACGGGAATGAATATACCAAAGATACTTCAAACCCTTTACTCCATGGTATATTTCTAGTATTGAAGAACGGTGATCACTTAAACAAGGTTGAAAGTAAATCAAAATGAGCCTAAATGTGCACCCTGTTTTACTTTAAACCCGCTTCAAGCCACCATCCACTAGAATACAAAATACATTTTTCATGAAACATATCTATGTAGTAAAGGGTTAAAGCAACATGTAGGTTTTGATCAAGATGATAGATCCATATTTATATCATAACTTATATACATAGAAGCCCTTACAAGCAGCTAAGGCCTTGATCAGTCATTAACCCTTAGCTCATCGCATATTCAAAAAATTACCCCTCATTTTATGGATACTATTCAAACCATTTATTTAAAAGTAGAATATAATGTATTTGAAAACTTAGAATGTTGTCTATTTCAGAATAATTTCTCCTTCTAGCAAACAATATATGGTTAAGCGTTTCATTATTTCATCTATGTTTACTACATGTATTTGTTGCGTACATGTACAAGTTCGCCGATACAATGGCCGTACAATGTTACAGGCCATTAACCCCTTCACTACCTTACCTCGGGTACAATATTATTTGCAAACATTTTGGATCCGAACTGTCTGGCACTAGTATCAATATTTCTTTAGTCAAATCTTCAAATACTTAAATTTGGCATACAACTGCAACTGATACATTTAGGCATACACATACATTATAGTTAAATAGGAAGGTTAGATTCAAAGTTGGAAGAGTTAAATCGGCTTACAATCAGCAATGACCGTATGTTTGACATTTGTTTAAATTGATGCTGGACATAAGTACAATGAAAAGGACGTTATTCAAAATTGAGAAAACAACAGCTTTATAAAAATACGTTTATTGGATTCTTGTATGCAAACGTCTAAAGAGGCGATCAGTTTCTAGTGATTTAAACTGATACAAGGATGGCTAACAGTCATAAGCTTTTGTATGCAACTGCTGTAAGCTTAAGATTGGCAATCAAAACATTAAAATATACTGAACTGTGCTTTAAAAGACCACTGATTAGTATACCTATTTGCAGTATTCAGGGAGCGTGTTTCGTGCATGATGAAATAATAAAGCACAAAGTTCCTATAGAAGCATACTTTATCTTGTATTCATCTTGTTCTATATATAAGACGTACAGGGAAGAATGTGTTCAATCTGGGTAGCAAACAATTTGGAGCCTGATTAGACAACGGGCTACTCAGCGTCTGACGACCAGACACTAGACATAAGAATACGTATAACTATAATGTCTGTATCCGTGCTGTGTCGTCAAATGGACCCTTAATACAATATTAAAATGATAGAGACTTGAACTTGTGCCTAATATGTCACAAAAATGATAAAGCTGTTATTGAAAGTGTAATACATGTTTTTACTTTAATGTTATTTATATGTATGTATGTTACAGTCAATCTGTGTAATCAGTCATTTCATGAAATGACTGAAAATTTCAATCATTACGTGAAATGACTGTTCAGTCATTTAAAAAGCACCTTCAGTCATTTCACGAAATGACTAAATTGACTTTTGCTTTATTTATTCGATCGTAATGATTGGTATATATAAATACTTACAAATTACACTATTGAAACAATACACGCATATCAAATGTAATACAAATCAAGTCTCTTAAATCATTAAAAATGCGTGCACCGTTTCTGAAATAATTGTTAGATATTAAGTATTAAACAAAATTATGCATATTGAATGATATGTATGAACAACTGCTGTTGAATTAATTCCATAAAAGTCATTTCACACATTTCCTGAATCCTGTGAAAGGTTTCTAGCCAATCTGTGTAAAAGTGGCCTGTCATTTTCAGTCATTTTAAGTCATTTCATGAAATGACTGAACATTTCAGGCATTTCGTGAAATGACTAAGTAAAATAGTCGTTTCACGTAATGACGGAAATTTTAGTCATTTCGTGAAATGACTGATTGCACAGATTGACTGTAACATGTATATGTAAATAAAAATCGAAAGGTGAACGTTGAAAGTTATAATCTACGACTCAATACGTTTGGCACTGTTTTCCTTGACAGGAGAGATGTGAATGTTTTTGCTAGAATTATGCCAAGCACTGGCGAAACATTTATTTGTAAGCTAGCTAATTGTTTCCATAAAGCTATTGATTACGATTGAATGAAAATATCTAATGCATGCTGTATGTATTTAAATTATAGATATAAACATATGAAAGAAGTCATTATTTTAAATATATATTGTTGATTTAGTTTGTCTTATGGACTGTGTGTCTGTCGATGCAGAAATAAACCTTTGATTGATTGATTGATTAAATGTGATGTTAATTTGACAAAGTTTGTATTCTGTATTCAAGTATACATACTATACAGTACAGATATCTTGTTCGTCAAGTGTCTCTATCTGTTTGTCAGTCTCTTTAAGACAACATTGTAACTGATGGTCAGATTTTGGCTCGTGTAAAGAGATAGCTTGGCTTTGAAGGACTGTATCTAGATACCGGGAGGGTGAGAAGTGTTGTCTAACATGACTTAGATGAGACGTTATCTCCTAAAGCAAACCCACCTGTCCAACTGACCGGGAATATAACATAGTGGTATGTGTAACAGTTCACGTCTCAAATACCGCCACACTTCCCATTTCATACCATTAAAAGAATGATTGACTTTCGGTATTTAAAGCTAGCGGTTGCTCAAAGAAGAATGAATGTAAAGCAGAAAGCTCCCTACGGAGCTTTCTGCTTTACAGCCATCCTGCTTTAAACATTAATATATGTTTAAAGCCATAAACGAGTCTTGTATTCAGCTGTAGTTAAACAGAGGTGTAAGGCTAGTACAATGGAGAATACGTTATTCTTTCCCAATAAACGCGTTTACGCTAAAACTATTATTTCTACTGAAAACAGTTTGGAGCCAAATCAGACGCCGGGTAACCCGGCACCTGATCACGCTCCAAACTGTTTTCAACCAAGATAAATATGAATTATCAGAATTGTCTAAAAATTATACTTTTTTTCGTTTTAGTGCTTAGCGTTTGCGTTTAGTTTGCGTTTAAACGGGAAAGAATAACATTATCTCCACTGTACATGTATACCCTGCATGTAGCTAAGTCTAATGGTCAGTTTACTATAATTATACGTAAGACCCAGATCTAGTTACAAATGTACTAACCGTCTGAGTATACATTGTACATGTAGTGTATGATTTCCATACACTATCTTGGACCAATTGTACATCTTACACATTCATGATTTCCATTGTAACATATTGAATAAATCGGAGTAGCCAGATCAAGTTTAAAACTACTGGACAGCCAGGCTCAATTAAATCGTCATGAAGGAAGCCAGAGTAGAATTTCATCCAAAACCCGCAGGGTATCATCTTTTAATGCTGATTTGTCAATAAACAGTTCGAAAACTCGTGATATTCGTTCTGGTTTAAACTCCACGACGCCAAAATCGTTTCGTGATCAAATGCATGTAATGACATACATCGTATCTACGTATGACTATGGCGATTTTTAAATCCGAGTGTCACATAGTTTTGAGCCTGAACAGACGCAGAGAAACTCGTTGTCCGATCTGCCCCGTACAGTGGAAAATCTGTTATTCTTTCCCGTTTAAACGCAAACGTACGCAAACGCATTGCGCTAAAACGTAGAAAAATACAACTTATTGACAATCCCGAACATTTATTTTAATCTGAGTGGCAAACAGTTTGGAGCCTGATCAGACGCCGGTTTACCCGGCGTCTGATCTGGCTCCAAACTGTTTGCAATGGAAAAAATAGTTTTACCGTAAACGCTTTTATTTGGAAAAAATAACGTTTTCTCCACTGTAACATTTTTGGAGTACAAACGCGTTTGTAATGAACAATTATATGTACATTTCCGACTTACTCCACTGAAACGACACGTATATAGAAATGCAACAAGTCCATGCATTACACCTAGATTCTTGGCTCCGAATTGAATGGCGTCACGTGTGGCTATATTTTGCAAGTATACATGTACAAAGAAAAGACATTATTCTTTCCTGTTTAAACGAAATCAAACACAATGCCATGATATGAAGAAAAAGACATTTGTTTTTATTTTCACTTCGAATGAATCGAGGTTTTCGGGAAATTCAAAAACAGCTAATACAGCAAACAACAGTTTTAAACAAACTAACTGTTTTTGTATTTATGTAGTAGTCCAAATCTCCGGTGGGTCGGCATGCATCCCGCCTTGGCCTCGGGGAAGTGCTTTTTATTACCTACATTTGTATCCACCCTTACCCTGTATTAGTTCATGTACACATGGAATACCGTATGCAAATATCAAGTTTTGTAAGTAGGTGTATATCGTTTTAAGTGACTGTAGAAACACCAATATAAGTGTACTACAAATTAAATCCTTATATAACGCCGAGTTATTCTGTTTACAAGTGCTATTTATACAAACTGTCAGAAGCTCCAAGTAAGGTCTCGCTGAAAAACATACATGTACAGTGGAGAAAACACCGTTCCCATTTAAAGGCAAACGAAATGCAAACGCAAAGCACTAAAATGTATAGAATGACAACTTTCTGATCGTTCTGCCTTTTCATTTTACCCGGCGTCTGATCGGGCTCCAAAATGTTTGCAATTTAAATAAACGATTTAGCGTAAACGCGTTTATTGGGCAAAATAACGTTTTCTCCACTGTGAGGGTAAGAGCATACATGTACCTAAGAAAATGGATGGGTCGTGAGTGAGTCCTGTCGATGTAACTATCTCGTTTATTTAACCAATTACTTCATAAATATGACTTACATGTATACGCCTCTAATGTGTTCCTTCACTGAAGAAAATAGTCCGATTTGATACAGTCATGAATTGTAATTCAAAGCAGACTGAAATTAAAGCAAAAAAAACGTTCTGCTTTACTTTGAACCTGTGTAAGTGGTCACTTGTCTTAAATGCTAGACATGGAGAGGAATTACATGTAATGTGTATAATGTCGTATGTGAAATCATGAAATAAATACTGTTTAAACTAAAAAGGCGATGGGATATTGAATTAAATTATTCACATTTCTTATTTAAAACGTAGTTCATCTACATTTAGATTTTCAAAAAACACTATGTTTGACTGATGCCTGTTCATTATATCTAATTTTGACAGTAAACTGTTGAAACACTAGTATATGTGACGTTGGAGAAATTCGAGTTATCTTCTTAAAGTTTTTACTTGTTATTGTCTAGGTTACAGTGATCACCAATGCAGTTGTATTACTGTGCTACAAATGTAACACTCACATACTGCTTAAACGGCTTAGTTAAAACAATAATGAACCTGTATCATAATAATGGTAACGCTTCTATGGCATAATGGAATAGATAGTAATAACTGCTGCAATAGTTTAGGTCTAGATGAAATGTCGAATAATTGTATATTTCTTTCACGTTTAAACGAAATCAAAAGCAAGCGTGATCAATTGTAAAAAAAACTTACACCTTTAAAACATTTCTATCGATTTATCTTACATTAATGTAATGGGAGGGGCAAACAGTTTGGATCAGATTTCGGGTATGTCTTCAAGTTTCCAAGTTTTATTTCATTTTCCCAGTATGTACAATCACATAAACAAGAGAATACATTCTATATTAATACAAAGTTAGAACGCGACTTAGTAATGTTTTAATTTTGAAGTATAGGCATGTTCGACCAAAGCGACATATACGTAGCTGTAGAAATTAGACTGTAGACTCACGGTTTAGGAGAAAAATAAGTTGCAGTTACCGAGTTTCAACTGTACAATGAAAATAATTAAAACATGTTCTGTCAAGCACAGCCCGACTGTCATACGTGATTTACAAATTTATAATCAGCAGCGAATCTCATAATTAATTAAGTTCTGCATTTTTGAAAATATCACCACAGTTGAGAAAATGTTAGTCTTTCCCAATATTTTCGATATTTCTACCTGTGTAGTAAAGAAATTAATTTTAATGGGATATAATGGTAGTCCCTGTCTTATAATCGCTTTTGAATAAAAGTTGTCCTCTGTGTTCACATGGCTTTGATAAAATACGGGTAGTTATATGTAAGCGACTTCGAGGAAACTAAGTTAAACTTTTCAAAGGAGAGAACGGTATTCCTTCGCAATAAACGCGTCTGTGCTAAAAGTATTACACACACAGTGGAGAAAATGTTATTCTTTCCCGTTTAAACGCAAACGAAACGCAAACAAAGGACGACTTTTCGACGATTTTGACTATTCATGTTAATTTGAGTGACAAGCAGTTTGGAGTTCCAAGCAGTTGGCTCCAAACTGTTTGCAATTGAAATAATAGATATAGCTTAAACGTGTTTATTGGGAAAGCATAACGTTTTCTTCACTGTAAAAGTAGTATGCTCATTGTAAAAATAAATTTGGAGGTAGATCAGACGTCTGATCAGGTTTCAAACTGTTTGCCATTTTGACATGTATTTATTTTAAAGCATCGTTAGACATTTCTAAAACAAATGATATTTTCAACATTTATGGCCATGTTTTTACGTTTCATTTCGTTTAAACGATGAATAACTACGTATTCACCACTGTATAATGTATTTACATGTACTCCAATATCTATATGATATCTAGGGAAGTATTTCTCGCTGAATAAACAGAATTGAATCAGAATGACAAACGGTTTGTATCTCAGACCAGGCCTCCGTACTCGTGACGTGATCCTGGTCTTGGTCTAAACTGTTTGCAAACGTCTTCCGGCCCAGTGTTTAGTACGTAATGGGTTAAAGGTTGACTGTGGTGTAAACAGTATACTTTGATGTCCGGCTATTGCGGTAAGTTTTGGTAACTGTCCATCACCAACGCCCTCTACAAATATGCTGGACGGAAGGGCAAAGACATCACCGAGATATGCGTTCAGCGGCTGAAAAATGTCGTCTGCTTTATATTTAGCATTTTTATTAATTACAAAGCTGAATTTTCTTCTCTTTGTTTTGCTGAATCTCCAGTTCGTATTGACCATTACATGTCCCCGAACCATTTACATGTATAAGCATGATCAACATTGCTAAACATGTCCGTAAGGACTTCTGTGCAAGGTTTGCTTCGCTTTAATTTATATACATGTAGTTATAGAGCGGTGTCTTATACATAAAATTTGAGCGCTTTAACAGAAAAAGAATACTCAGTATACTTTCCGATGGTGATATGAAATACAATGGAGAATCTGTTATTCTTTCCCGTTTAAATGCAAACGTACGCAAACGCATTGCACTAAAACATAGAAAAGGACAACTTTTCGACAATTTTGACTTTTCATGTTGATCTGAGTGGCAAACAGTTTGGAGCCTGATCAGACGCCGGGTTACCCGGCGTCTGATCTGGCTCCAAACTGTTTACACGGCAAATAATAGTTTTAGCATAAACGCGTTTATTGGGAAAGAATAACAGATTCTCCACTGTATATGTTCAACGACTGTTCACCAAAGAAAGCATTCAAAGCATTTTCAACCTAAAGTCTGGTTTTTATTAAATGATAAATACTTTTTTGAATAAAATGTTTCTCTCATTTTGGGTTATATTCTAAACAGGCCATAATCATAATCATTCGTAACTTGCAGGAAATAAATATATTGAATTGAATTGAATTGAATTGAATACAGCGATTTAATGTGATTTATTATCGCGTATACTATCCTCGTATAATGCTACTTTTGGTTGGTTTATCGAAGATAGTCAAATGAAAAGATGTGAATATGATATATTGCGATCATAATAGAAAATGCTAAAACAAACGACTATTACTCCCTCTAACCCGTTGCAAAACAATATACGCTTTTTACGCCTTTACGTGATTCCCTCACTACAGAAAACAGTCCAATTGATACAGTCATGAATATGCACCATAAGATGTAACATGTTAAACTTACAGTGTATCGTCATAGGAAAGGTTTAACTGTACAGGAATGTACCATAACAATGATTTGCACAAACCTGACGCCGCCAAACATTTGTCTAACCATTTATAAAGTCATTGTTGGCAAAGAAGCTATAATGCCACACAAGTAGATGGAGATATCTTGTTAATTAATTTATACTGTAGGTGACAATAGAACTTATCTAAGTTTATAATCGGTTTACTTGTGTACTACCGTTCCTGACAGTAATGCCGCGCATTAAAGACAACTAAACTTGCTATCGTTTGCATTTCAACGGTATATTTTACTGTCTGCCTTTACCGTTTGGTTTTACCACCTGCTTCGCTGATATTTTAATATCGTCTGCTAAAAGTTTGTGCGTCAGCAAGTGTTTTTGAAGATTCAACAGAAAAAAATATGAGGAATGCCATTTCTCCGGAATTTTCCGAAATCTTAAGATTTTTGTTTTAGCAGATGGCTGCTTAAGGCAGGCTGAAAGTAATCGCGATTGAAACATAGAACATTTGGAAATCTTATGATTTTTCATGATTAACTTATGGCAGCCCTGATATTAGTGCAAACGGATTGGGTCATGATCAGATAACGCCTTATGTGGCCTCTGATTAGTATCCAAACTGTTTGCAAATAACCATTGTAGACCCAATGCACTTTTACATTAATGCAGAAAAACAATTTCTTCAAAACGTTGTCGATACTTTATAATCTTAATGGCGTCTAAGCTGGGTCCAAATGTTTGCCATGGAAATATTTGTTTTAGCATTTATATACAATGTACGTGTTAAATGGTAGAGAATAACGTTTTACCTACTGTACAAAATCAATTAATACTGTGAATTTATATCATATATCTTACCTGTGTATCATATAAGAAACAAGATATCTGAATGTCAAACTTTGATTAACCCCTTCAATGCTATTTCGTCATCTAATTTAAACCATTGTCGTCTGCTTTTATTTCTCAAATTACAATTTTAGGTTATTTTGACATAATATGTATTGAAATGATTGGCAAACAGTTGGGATCCTGACCAGACGCTGCGTTACGCAAATGACCGCTTTACTCGGGGTAAGGCAGTGAAGGGGTTAAACTTACTGTAAAGCTAGCGAAACTAACCATTATTGTATGGTTGTATTGACAGGTGACCATGGTACATGTAGCTTAATGCAGAACTTTTATAAAGCTCTTGTCGTTACGTTTGTTCTGCTTTTTAGTAGTCGTCTGCTTTTGAATTTCGTCGTTATTTCTTACCTGTATGACACTCAAGAGAAAATGTACTATATACATGTATTCAATGACCATGCGTCTGATTTGTATCAAAATCTCAATGCAAATCAATGTTCCAATTGGTAAGACAAAAGTATGTCCTAACTAGAATATTACGGTATCGAACAGCTAGTATTTAGCGCCCAATGATAAAATGATGTTTATCTTTTCAGTTTATGTTTATCTAGCCTTTTGTGATCGCAAATGACATAGGCCTATGCTTAATTTTCTAATTCACATTTAAGACAATATATAAACATATCAATTGCGATTGAATTAGACTTGTAGTTTGAATCACAATTTAGATCCCTATCAGTCTGAGTAGAACTCGAACTATTTGCCACATCTCTTAAAAGTTTCCGTATATCAAACTTAAAAATTAACTTCGAAAAAGAACAACCGACAAATCAACGAAGAAAATGTTATTGCATAATGGATGCTAACTTTTGAACTAGGAAGACAGAAATCTTGCGGAACACGGGTGTTACAAATGTATACGAAACCTTGCCAACTTAACCTACATTTACGATCAGGATACACACCATGTCGTGGGTGTCGATTACATTATAACTTGTACATCTACAAAAAAAGTGGACCACCCTAGTGCCCCGGGCATAGATTAATCACCTGAGAGCCCCGCCTATCCTTGGTAATCATCTCTACATCGGTATCAAATTAGAATGATTAAATAAGACACAGGTTCTGCTTAAATGACCCTATTAAACACTAGATGTGTTTTTGCCCATATAATTTAATCACAGGTCATAAATCACATAAAGATATGTCATATATCATTTTTACAGGTAAACATATACAAATGTACCCACAACTTGCCTTTCATACCTCAGTGAGTTTTACTGTAAAAAAAGAATGTATAGATCTACCACGAAAGCGAAAATTTAAATAATCGCTGTTGTCGATTTTTGGTCAAACTTTCTTAATTTTTGCTTTAAGCTGTGATCTGTGAAAATTGTCAAGTATTTCTCTCATGAGTGTCTGCTTAATAGCGGTCTTAAACTGTATATATAGACAGTACTTGGCATTATAAAACGGGGCCTTGACGACGAAAGAAAACATTAACCTCAAACTTCTGAGTTCTTGTATTTGTATTGAGTGCAATCGTTTTATTGGGAGAAAAATCTCTTAACCATTCATCTCTTATCCATATAAGTCAAGTGTTAGGCGGCGTCTGATCAGAATCCAAACTGTTTGCAAAAAGCAATTGTATTCGGGATATATGACAGTAAAGGGATTACTGCGTACATGTATGTCGGCTTTAAGGACATCGACCTAAAGTAAAACAGAGAAATTTAATAAGAATTAATTACGTCACTTTCACATGCGTGCTTGTGGAATGACGTGCTCGGAATGGGGATGCTATACCTCCACAATACACGCGTTTGTTCAGTGGAGAAAACGATATTTGTCCCGTTTAACCCATTACCCCATAGCCCGTTTATAGTTTTGAAAATAGGTGACTACTTAAAGCAGGTTGAAAGTAAAGCAGAATGCGCCATATGGCGCATTCTGCTTTACTTTCAGCCTGCTTTAAGCTTTTACCAGCTAGAATAAGGAAAGTATTAAATATGACACATATTCATTACGGTTTATATTGGAACTATTTTCTTCAGCGGATGAATAAAATGCATGTGCTAAAAGTCGCTTCTATAAGGGAAAGGGTTAAACACAAACGAAACGCAAACGCATCGCATTAAAACGTAGGTTAGGCGTCTGATCAGGCTCCAAACTGTTTGCTATTGAAGCAGTTAAAATTCCGAACAGACACAGAATCACTCGGCATCTGACTGGGATTCCAAACTGTTTGCCACTCAGATGTAAATGAATCAGTAATATTTCAAAACCCTGTTATAATATAGTAGACACTAGGCTTAAATGGGTTTAAAAGGACAGAAGTACGCCTTTTCAGTAATGGTGCAAGAAGCATATTGAAGTTCCCAGTAGTGCAGTGACATCACAGGACTGGTACAGTGGAGAATCTGTTATTCTTTCCCGTTTAAACGCAAACGTACGCAAACGCAAAACACTAAAGCGTAAAAAAGAACAACTTTTGGACAATTCTGATAATTCATGTTTATCTTGGTGGCAAACAGTTTGGAGCCTGATCAGACGCCGGGTTACCCGGCGTCTGATCTGGCTCCAAACTGTTTGCACCGCAAATAATAGTTTTAGCGTAAACGCGTTTATTGGGAAAGAATAACGTTTTCTCCACTGTACAGTAAGGTCATATTGAAATGTATTCGCCTGAAATGTAAATAAGGTTTTTGCGTTGCTACAGGGAAAGATGCACATTGTCACATGCTTTTCAATTATGCACAGCAGAAACGAACACGTAACGCAAATTACATAACTTAACATTAAAGCCTTTCTCCTTCTGTATTTATTATTTAGATACCGTAAACCAATTTGTGTGACAGTGTTTCAAATCAGCATAATTTATGGCGTCAACATTGGATAAGTCACGATGCGAGCAAACTCTGAAATATGTAAGCAGTCTAAGCATTGTAAGTCGTGATAAGGGTCTGCACTCTGCAGTCCTCATCGCTCAGATCCATTCTGACATCTGACCACAATCTACAACGTTAATTTCAAACCTAACGTCTTATAGACTATAACCATTGTCCGTAATTCTAAACGTTATTCACAACACCTCGTTTGGGGCCTCCGTGGCCTAGTGGTATAGTCAATGTGACTTACATCACTAAGCTCCTCACCGCTGTAGGTTCGATTCCCGGTCTGGGCATTCGGATTTTCCATGTGGGGAAGCCTTTCAGTTTGCTTGCGGAAGGTCGGTGGCTCTACCCAGTTGCCTATTTGTGCCTGAAACAGTGCATAAAGGACTTCAGGGGTCTTCCTCCACCTGTAATTACTAATTAGCTCGACGTTGCGATATGACTGAAATACTGTGAAAGCGACGTAAAATCAAAACAAACAAACAATCAACACCGCGTTTTGATCAGGGTCGGCACTGACTTCTACATGTGTCTCCAACGTGGCGGAGTATCTTGGTCTATCTTGATTGCATGATCATATTTCCGTTTTCGTTGCGACATGACTCAGATAAAAAGCTTCCAAAATGTCACACTAACCGAGAACCCATCTACAGTACAACTTTGTTAATGGGTCACTACATGTATTTGACGGAGTGAGAATATCTTTAAAGACAGAAGGCGTCTTAATACAGGGCGACAACAATGCAGAAAGCTTCTATATGAGGTTTCTGTATTGTTCTATTCTGTATTAAGCAACCAACTGTGTTGCAGACTGCCCTTGTGTCTCTTTTTGAATGGTCCTTTAATGCAAGCATGTCTGTACGTTCAACTACCCATTCTAGATTTGCGACATAATGTCAGCTGATTTAATCATTATCTTGACATTTCAAATCTGACAAAAATATAAACAAAAATTTGAGCTTCTCCCGTTTTTTGTTATTTTAAGTATGTTTCATTATTGTAAATCCCCGCTACAAGTGGGTTACCTACATTTCCCTTTCAACGACGGACGGTGACGTCAGCTCAGTAACAAACAGTCTGCTGTTTATTCATCACTTTTAAAATCAATTTATGAAGAACTTACTTCTCGCGAGTCTAATAGCTGCTGCTTGATTATATACTGTAGGAAAATTCTTATGATTAGGAGCCAAACACATTTTGCAATCGACGGTCATTATTTGTTGCTTTTCAGGGGAAAGGAATAGGTCGTTATAGCCCGCCACTGGGAAAATACGCGAGTGACCTTCACGATTATAGTGATTGACACAGACACCGGGCAGGGGGTCCACAATGGCTGAAAAAGTCAAATAAGAAAATTAGCATGACACAATATATTTACCATCATCTATTGAAGCGACTAACAATATCTGACAGTTTGGACTGGCCATTTGAATGGTCACACACAGGCTTTTGTTACTATAGAATGATGATCTTTTACTCCGGCTATTGTCGTCTGTCGCGAACGGACGCCTGTTTGTCATCTAGATAACGAAGATCTAACAAGATACATTCTGATACAGTGGAGAAACATTATTCTTTCCCGTTTAAACGCAAACGAAACGCAAACGCAACACACTAAAATGGAGAAAATGACAACATTTTGATAATTCTAACTATTCATTTTATTCTGAGTGGCAAACAGTCTGGAGCCTGATCAGACGCCGGGTTACCCGGCGTCTGATCTGGCTCCATACTGTTTGCATTGGAAAAAACAGTTTTAGCGTAAACGCGTTTATTGGGAAAGAATAACGTTTTCTCTACTGTATACAGTGAAGAAGACGTTATGACTACCCGTTTTAATACAAACGAAACGCAACGGCATTTCCATGAAATGTAGAAAATGACTGATGATTAACAATTTCGAATATATGTATTCACCATAGTTTTCATTTGAATGGCAAACAGTTTGGAGTCTGACCAGACGCCGCGATACATGACGTTTTATTTGTCTCCAAACTGTTTGCAATGGACACAGGGATTCTAGAATAAACGCGTTTATTGGGAAATAGTAACATCTCCACTGTAACTAGATGACTCTGACGTTGTTATCTTTTCAAGTCCATAACCGCAATGCTAATTGGCACTGTTGCCAATATAGTAAAATATACTGCTACAATTACATGTAGTACTGAATTAAAAACCGGTACTCATAAGCGATGATTTATGTAAAGGGACTTAGTAGCCTAGAGCAAGATGGAAGTAAAGAAAAAATCCCTAAATGAGCTTTCTACTATTTGTTCGGTTTTGGTTTAAATTCATGTTGTACATGTATTAGCCCATCTTTACAATGTATCACTGAAAGCAAATTGGTTTTTTTGCCAGCATAGCGGAACATCACTGTACAGTTAAACCTCCCTAATACGACCACTTACTGTTGCTAATTATTAGGTATGTACGACAGGTGACAGCTTAAAGAAAGGTGACAGTAAAACAGAAAACTCATTAAGGAGCTTTCTGTTTTACCGTCACCTTGCTTTAAGCTGTCACCTATCTTTTATCAATCAATTGACATTCTTTTCAGTGGTCGTAATAGAGAGGTGTTACTGTATTTGATGAACCCTCCTCCATGGCCAGTTGTCAGTTTTGTAATACAGGTAGAAATTTAAATCAGGCTAAAAGTAAAGCAATAAAGCTCCTTTTGGAGCTAGGGGCCTCTGTGGCCTAGTGGTATAGTCACTGTGACTTACATCACTA
The DNA here is from genome assembly GCA_922989275.2 of Gari tellinella. Lineage (NCBI taxonomy): Eukaryota > Metazoa > Mollusca > Bivalvia > Cardiida > Psammobiidae > Gari > Gari tellinella. The sequence goes on along the minus strand of OV277856.1, from coordinate 96,116,440 downwards.
AGCTCCTCACCGCTGTGAGTTCGAATCCCAGTAGGGTCGTTCGGATTTTTAATGTGGGGAAGCCTTCCAGCTGGCTTGCGGAAGGTCGGTGGTTCTACCCAGTTGCCGATTTGTGCCTGAAACAGTGCATAAAGGACCTCTTGGGTCTTCCTCCACCTAAAATTAGCTGGACGTCGCGATATGACTGAAATAATGTTGAAAGCGACGTACAATCAAAACAAATCAAATCCTTTTGGAGCTTTCTGCTTTACTTTCAGACATGCGGCAACCATCCGCTGTGACATGATAGGAAGTATTTCTGTTGGTACATATGCATTACTGTAAAGTGGATATAATTTCTGCATGAATAAATTGCATGCGTAAAAAGGCATATCTATCGGGAAATGGGCTAAATGAGTGTGTTTTTTGACTCCATCCGCACAAGCCAGTGCTCTACAATATCGTTCAATGATTTATACCGTGCCAAACAGTTGCGTCTGTAAATGTTCAATATTTAGTTTATTTATATTGTACTAAAGTCGGTGAACATCGGTCGGATTCTGATTCCTACTAGATGCTGATAAATAATCAGCGGTTTGCTTAATAAGCTTGGCGTGCATAAAAGTACCACAGGTGAACGATGTGTTCATTTTCATAAACCAGCAAACGTTTGTACCATAAACAATACCAAGATAATCAACTGTCCATTCATTTTCTCCAGAAATATCACACTCGTCTCGGTTTTCATCAAATAAATCGAACAATTTTCCAACGAATTTAACAAAATAGATACCAACTGTTAGAGACATGACTACTTGTTACGGGAATACTAGTGCCATTTCAATACGTTCCAAATTACAAGAAATATTCAAACTCGGTGGTCAATTGTTGGATTTATGTGATGAAAACCGAACCAAGTGTGCTTTTTCTGTAGAAAATCAATTGAGAGTTGATTACCTTGATGATGATACTGGACGAAATTTTGCTAGTTTATGAAAATGAATTCCATAATATTTTTATGATCTTTGGATTGTGTTTAAGGACATTTAGGGTTGTGTAGTAGACTAACACCCCGTACACCTGTGAAATGTAAAACCAAGCCGGTGTACATTTACAATAGCTCGGCTGGTATACTTTGATTTCCGACTGACTCAAACAAAAACCTCTACTTAATGTGATTCCTGCAACTCTCTTACATTGCGCAGTCATTAAGTTGGTATATTGGGTGATAGTGTTGGTTCTTCCGAAATCATTGGAAGACCCTTCACTTTACCTGGGTTAAAGTCTCAAAGTATAATTGTCATTTGAACTGGGCATTTTACAGAACCAACCCGAGAGCCAACATGATTTTATACGTATTCTCTCTTTCAGACTGCAAGTAACAACAGTCACCCAACAAACCGTCAAAATAAGTTACGCAATTGCAAAGCAATGGCATGCAGAAAAAAATACATTTTGAAAATTCTGACGATTTGTATTAATCTGAGTGGAAAAAGATTTGGTAATTGAGTTTGCGCTTATTAGTTTCGTTTTTACGAGAAGTACTCTTATACATGTATACAGTGTTTCCTCATTTCAACGGCCCTCCCAACAACGACCACTTCCTTTCGGCGACCCTTGCTACGATTCCCTAAACGGGACAATTAATATGTCTAACACTTTTACTGCTGCAATAGCGTCTGCTTAAAATTGTCGGCTGCTGTTTCCTCTCATAGTTACATATAAGTGGACATTTTGATAGAATACATATAATGACAAGTGACAATCAGCTTGAATCCATAACAGACGCCGCGTTACGCGGCGTTTGATCTGGATTCAAGCTGTTTGAAAATGTAAGCCAAGTCTTACTTTTCCCTCCCTAAAACGAATGCCTCCGAACAACACACACACAATCTGTGTCTCCTATTGGATGTCGTTGTAGAGAGGGGACATTGTAATTGGTCTTTTCTTTGAGGACAAACTCGTTTAGTGAGATACATGTAGGACAACCCAAGCCCCTACAAATGTATCGGTACTAGTATTAAGCCTGCTCTGGCGTTATTTTGCCTATAATCGAAAACTGACACAAGTTTCCTGCCCCGGATGCAGTCAGCAATAAATTGGTTGATATCGAAATTCAACACATTCATTAAGTTCAATTTGTCATTTAAACTATTAGTACGAATTGCGTATTCAAGATTTATAGTCTGCAACAGTTTTAAGAGAATATGTAGCTGTCATTTCTGTTCAGACGGTGTCCCTTCATTTCTGTTCAGACGGCGTCCCTTCTGGATCGAAACTGTTTGCAACGTTACAATTTTGTTCTTTGCGTGCTTATAGGTAAACTCGAGATACTGATCTCGATATTTAATTACTTTTTGGGTGTTGTCTCCCCTTGTCACGACGGTAACAAATGAGAAGTAATGATTCTTTTCTGTGACACTCATACAAGAATTGCAAAAACTCAGCACAATTTATAACCAGTCTGCATACAATGCACCAAGCGCTTTGGTGACTGCATCATCGAAAGTCGCCGGTGCCAGTCTGGGCGACAGTTTTGGTTCCCAACTGCGCAAAGCAGTTATCTGACCTATACCAACACTGCATGCGTCTGCATTTGCAGTTGTCCTTGTTCCAGTGTATAATACCTAATTAATCGTTGTCATGTTTTTGCTTCAAACTGAATATTTTAAGCAACATAATGATGAACGTGAGCCAAATACCGCTTCTTTAACCCTTACCACGGAAAATACTTAATTCTTTCACAATAAACACGTTTGTACTAAACTTTAGTGACCCTTATTTCCGTTGCAAATAATTTGGAGCAATGTCAGATGCCATGTAACCGGGGTCTTATCAGGTTCCAAACTGTTTGCCACTCGGATAATTTTAATCGTTTTAATTTCAACAAAATTTTAATCATCATAGATTTAGTTTACAACTTGTTGCAGGGCTACCATAATATGCTCAAAACAATCATAAGATTTCAAAGATATGCATAACTCTTGGACGGCAACTTCATGTCTTATTTTCAGCCAAATCTTAACGAGTTCTGAGCCCGGTAAAATCTGATCTTAAAGTAAAATACTGGTTTTACATAACACTTTTGCTAAGGCGAATACTTCGTGAACATATACCGTATGGGCGTATTATGTGCCTTTTGAGTTTATATAATTTTATCTACTTTGATCTCAATATCTGCTTTTCAAATTTGTGACAGTGTCTGTACATATTTCAGTTGCATTCAGAATATACAATGTATATGCAAAGACCTAAGTTCAACAAACTTATGTGTATTTTGCAAATATTTGGCTCCATTTAACCTTTATTCTGTCATGAACAGATATTCACTAGATCTATTGCTGTTGGAAGTTTTTTCAACAGTTTGCTTGCGGATCGCGATATGACTGGTGTTGGCAAACAATTTGGATCCAGATCAGACGCAGCCTCTCGATGTATGTACAGTGGAGAATCTGTTATTCTTTCCCGTTTAAACGCAAACGTACGCAAACGCAAAACACTAAAACGTAGGAAAGTACAACTTTTGGACAATTCTGATAATTCTTGTTTATCTTGGTGGCAAACAGTTTGGAGCCTGATCAGACGCCGGGTTACCCGGCGTCTGATCTGGCTCCAAACTGTTTGCACTGCAAATAATAGTTTTAGCGTAAACGCGTTTATTGGGAAAGAATAACGTTTTCTCCACTGTATACAGTTTGACACCTGTCTTAAGATTATTCATTTAAAAAACGCACATAAATTGATGAAGACAGTTAATTGGAATTTGACCCTTTATCCAATAACCTGTTTCTTGTTTTGAAATAGGCGACTACTTAAAGCAGGTTGAAAGTGAATCTGAATGCGCCTGTAGACGCATTCTGCTTTACTTTCAACCTTCTCTGAGCTGCCATCTGCTAGAATAAATAAATATTCCCAATGATACATATTCATGACTGTATAAATTGGAACTATTTTCTTCAGGGGAGGAATAAACTGAATGCGCTAAAGGCGCTTCTATGGTGGAAAGGGTTCAGAATAGCAAGCACTCTGTCACATCACGTGACGATTGGCCCTAAAGGGTTGTATGGACACTAAAATGCATTTTATTGTTGTATTATGAACCAACAAATATAGTCATACTCAACATTTGAAATGGTAGGCGCCATTCCGTAATACCAAGATATACCCAAACACCAACTTTTCCAATCCGTAGCTGAAGTGGTGAAGTAAGTATGCTCCGGACAAAATGTTATCATACTTGAAAGGCAATGCCCCACAGTGACCGGAATATGGTACTAGATTCTCCGCAATCCAAAGATGCATTAAAACATGATAAAATATATCTAAGCTGATATGGTATATGAACTATCATTAATACTTTAGACATGCTTTTTAAATGAGTTCAAAGGTGACGCAGTATAGAAAAGGGGCCCAGGACAAGCTTCTGTCTACATGTACATCCTATACAGACAATTTGAGACACATTGCTGAAGTGGTATAAAACAATATGCTCCAGACAAGCAGTTCTATAAAGGCAGTCACCTTTCAGGCTCACATTGACCTAAATGGTACGCGAAACTCCGCCATCTCTAGAGATACTTACACATTAAGTTTGCTATCTCTAACTGATGTGGTATAGAAAACATATTCCAGACAAGCCTTTTTGTATAACTGCAAACAAATGACAAGTTTAAGGTCATAGTGACCTGCAAATGGTACAGTTTGGTAACCCGTCTGATTTATCCGGACAAACTTTCTCTGTGATTGAGACAAGAGGTCAAGGTCACAGTGACTTAAAAAATGATACATGTACAAGACACTCCGGCGTCATTCAAAGATGTAGATTTACTCAAACACTAAATTTGGTAATTCTGATGTTGGACAGAACCTCTGAACCGGACAGTGGTTGTTTTTCTCCGTTATTGAAGTCCAACATCAAGATCAATATCGAAATGAAATGATGTGCAACCACAATAAAGTTTGTATCCCTAGATTATATGCTATAGACAATATAGTGCTCTAGACAAGCGTTTTCAAAAACATAGGTTAATGTCAAGACCACAGTGACCTGAAAATACTATGCGTCACTCTACCATTCCAAGACGTACTCACACACCTAATTCAGTATCTCCAAGCTGATGTTGTATTGGAAGTATTCTCCGGAAGGCGTTTTCTATCATTTACCTATAAAAAAAAACACGATGGACACTACAGGTTAAAACCTCAAAGCCCTAGTAAGATTCCCTATACTACATCCCTGTTTATGCAACAGTGACAGGCATAACTAACGGTATTTTTATTCGTTATGTTAACATGACCTTGTTTGTAATAGACACCTATTTTGTGGCTAATCCTTATCAAGCTCTGAACGACTTGAGGTGTATTGGTAAACAGTGAAGATCCAGACCAGGCGCCACGTATATCGTCATCTTATTAAGATCAAATGAATTGTTTGTCGGTCATATTGATGTTTGATGAGTCAATAAAAGAAACTGAATTTGGAATGTTTGCATATGACTATTTCAAACCAGACAGTATTTCAGCGTTATAATGTTAATTGATATACATTTATTTACACGTGAAATATATTTGTGTTAGTCTACCTATTACTAAATAATGTACCTTTTGACAAAACAATAAGTAAACCCACTGGTGCCCATGTACCTAGATGAGGGTTGTCAATGTTGTTGGTGTGGTCTGGGGTATAAATTAATAAATGGGGGTTCTTGTACATGTATATACCGTGCATTTAAGTGAACATGACATAAATATAAGAAATATTTCCTACCATAGAGAATACGAATGTGTTGGCCTTTTAACCCATTCACTGCCATGATGTCAGCAGCCTATAAACAATTGTCATCTGCTTTCTTTCTCAGATTTAAATTTAGGTACATGTATTTTGACTAGAGGGAAATATTGAAATTAGTGTTAAACAGTTTGGATTCTGATCAGGGTGTACTGTTAAGCAGGACGCTTCTTTTGAACTAAAAGCTTTATTTTCATTTTGCTTTAAACACTGATTTAGTAGTAGTAGTAGTAGTGTATTCATTCCGTCATACATAGAAATCTTTAACATCATTATATACATATAACAATGTGAACGGGTTAAACATACATGCTATTCTACAGTAAAATTGTTTGCCTAGATATATCACAATTAGATGAATTACTGTACAAGTAATGCACATAAATGTAAGCGATGATCAAACGGTAACATCTACAAAATCATTACATGTACAGTGGAGAAAACGTTATTCTTTCCCAATAAACGCGTTTACGCTCTAACTAAAATTTGTAGTGCAAACAGTTTGTAGCCAGATCAGACGCCGGGTAACCCGGCGTCTGATCAGGCTCCAAACTGTTTGCCACCAAGATAAACAAGAATTATCAGAATTGTCCAAAAGTTGTTCTTTTCTACATTTCTACATTGCGTTTAAACGGGAAAGAATAACAGATTATCCACTGTATATCAATTAGCATCATACACCACAAAGAAGCAACCTCCTAAGTTGTTGTAAAATCGGAGTATTACTATACAGAGAAACCCCTCTGAGCCGGACACTTACAAACGACAGTTTCGCTCTCTAAACCGTTTGATAACAGGTGGCAATGTAATGAAGGATATAAGTAAGACAGAACGCCCCGTTAACTTTTTTAGCTTTCTGTTTTACTTTTATCAAGCATTAAGAAGTCATCTGTCTTTTGTGGTCTATATTATTTTTCCAAAGAGCGCCCGGTTTAGGGATGTTTCAATGTATAGTAAAACCCCTCTAGTACGAACAATAAAAAGAAGGCATAAAAGACAGATGACAGCTTAAAGTCAGGTGAACGTAATACAGAAAGCTCCTACAGGAGCTTTCTGTTTTACGTTCACCTTGCTTAAAGCACTCACTTGCCTTAAATACCTTACAATTAACACAATTTAGTGGTCGTAATAGAGAGGTTTTGCTGTATTACTAAATGAATTAGTAGTTTGACAGACTACTAGTTTACGGCAGACGACAGTGTCGTAAAGTTAAAGGTTAATCGTATTTACTACATCTTGTAAAGAAGGTGTTTGTCTGACACTTGTTATAAATGATACCTCATCTTGTATAACAACCCAACATTCATTCGACATGGATGGTGTCGTCTGCTTGGAAATGTCGTCTGCTGAAATATAATGAGTATTCACCTGCTAATAGCGACTTGACTGGAATTTGCACATGGTTTGGATCCTGATCAGATGTCATGTTTTTTTATATTAAAATACATTGATATTAACTTATTTACCTCTAGAAATGCGTATTGTACGCGTAATTTACCAACATTGAACCTGCGATTATTACAGTTGGTTTATGCAAACAGAGTAGACCATGATAAGCGGGCTCCTATAGAAGTCTGCATTTTGCAATACATGCATATTGTACAACCTTAAATAGTCAGAAATGGAAGAGACTAAATGGAAAGCTGGACTTGTCCTTTTAAAGTTTCAGAAACCAATAGGTTACATGTAATACAGAAAATTAATGCACCGGCGGACGCGTTACGCGGCGTCTAATCAGGATCCAATCTGTTTGCAAAGTCCCCTTTGGCGCCGTTGACAGTGAAAGAGTTACGATATTGAGTTTTTATTTAATCTGAATGACAAACATTTGGAGCCTGATCAGACGCTGGGTAACCCGGCCATTGGGCTGACTCGAAACTGTTTGGAATGAACATACATGTAATAGTTTTAGCAGAAACGCGTTTAATGGGAAAGAATAAAGTCTTCTCCACTGTATTTGTTTCCATTTGAAATCCGCTAATTCAATTGTCTGAGATTCATTCATTGGCTCATTGTGTTACAGTTAAACTCTGTTCAGCGGTCACTCCTAAAAGAAACATACCACTAACATATTACAGGTAAATGTAGTGAACAAATAAAGCAGAAAGCTCCTTTAGGAGTTTTCTGTCTATCTTTTTATCCTACATTTAGCAGTCACTTGTGTTTAAGACATATATTTCTCACATAACTACCCCTGTTTTCTATAGCGAACAACGATCACGAATATCCTTGTCTCCAACATGTGTGAGATCAATTTGATGACGTCACTATAACGTCACTATTTATAAAGGCGTTTTGACGTCACCGGGATTCCAAGAAATGCATATTGCTTTAAAAAAAATAGCTTAAATCGTTGGTTATGTGAGAAAAAGAATCGGTCACTCGTCGATGTTTAAGACAAGTTGATCTCAAACTCGTCTAGAATAGAAAAGTTATTGAGCTCGCCAAGGCTCGCTTAATAACATTTCAATTTTAGACTCGTTTTTTGATCAGATTGTCTTAAACATCGACTCATGACAGATCCTATATATATTAGTTTAATCGGCCGCTCTATACAGGGTTTGACTGGGTTTTTAATGTTTTATCCTCGCCGGTGTTTGTAATTATCATAAGTTACTGATAGCTGTCTATTTCACATGCCTCAAGTTATGTATAGATATTCATTCATTCAAACTGTCTAGTTAGAGATTTGATTCAGGCAATACTTAGCCGAGTGATACTTGCCTAATAGCTAAATGTTTAAAGTACATAACATTGCACTTATCCAAAATAAAAACGTTTCTCAAATTTCTCCAACGGCAGTATAGAACCTGATGAGACACCGTAAAACGCTGCATCTCATCAGGATATAAACTGTTGAGACAATATTATCTTCACTGTCATGACGTCATTAATTTTAAGCAATTGTCGTCTGCTTTTATTTCTTAAATTCAAATTTTAGATGTTTCGAGTTAAGAAATATCAATTTGAGTGTCAAACAGTTTTGGTCCTGGTATGACGCCGCGTTATGCGACGTCTGATCAGGATACAAACTGTTTGCAAATAACCGTTTGCAAATAACTATTTGCAAATAAATATTGTACTCGGGCTAAGGCAGTTAAGGGGTTAATGAACACGCATGAAATGAGTACACATAGTTAGCCTCAGTTTCTGGTGTTTTATTTCTAAATAGGTCGGTTTTCACACAGAAAAAATACTCTCGACAGGACAGGATATCTTCCCATTAAAATGTTTATATTTACAACAAAACAAGAAAAATGGCTTTTGTTATAAAGCGATTGCTCAAAATAAAACGATAACTCATATGTATGCAGTAAACCACTCTTATACAGTCCATTCCCTAATCAGTCGGATACGGCAGCATCGCCTAGCTAAGACACAGTGCATAACGACAGACTGGTAGCTAAACAACTCAATAGAATTGTTTCACCACCAGCTATATAATACAGTGGAGAATCTGTTATTATTTCCCGTTTAAACGCAAACGTACGCAAACGCAAACCAATAAAACGTAGAAAAGAACAACTTAGACAATTCTGATATTTCATATTTATCTTGGTGGCAAACAGTTTGGAGCCTGATCAGACGCCTGGTTACCCGGCGTATGATCTGGCTCCAAACTGTTTGTATTGTAAATAATAGTTTTAGCGTAAACGCGTTTACTGGGAAAGAATAACAGATTCCCTACTGTATACACTGGATGTCCTAACACTCCGAACTGACCAGGGGAATTTGCATCTTTACCAATTATAGTCATTATGTAGGCTCCCTGTTATGGGATTTTACCTAACATATGCTATAGACATATTTTTACATACGAGAGTTGATGTATCTATAGGATACTCAGTGAATGGCGAACTCAGCGAAATGACCAGGGGAAATTGTATCCAACTGATTAGGGAATGGACTGTATAAGAGTGTTTTACTGCATACATTTGTACATATGAGTTACATTGTATGTGATTACCTCCCCTTTAATACACAATATGCCAAAATAAAACGAATTAGCAGTTTTTTTTATAAATTCAGCAGTTTAGTGCAGTTAGAGCAGAAAGCTCCTTCACTTTTCCAATATCTGGTCCAGATGTCTGGTCCTGATGTTATAAAGTGTTTAAGCTGAGTCTTAGATCGTTCTCAGGCATTTGATTGGTCATATTTCAGCTTTTTCTCAAATCTAACCAAATGCTCGGAAGAATCTAAGACTCGAAACGATTTAAAACATTGGCCCCAGGCCCATCACTTATAAAGCGTTTGAGTTTAGTCTGAGTTCGTTCTTTAGCATTTGTTTTGTCAGATTTGAGCCTAGGCTCAACTCTGACCGATCAAATGCTTGAGAGCGATTTCAGACTCAACTGGAACGCTTTACATGTATAAGCATGAGCCCAGACAGACTTGTGGACCCAGACAGACTTGTGTTTCAGTAACACTGTTTCTTTGCTAAAGCAACAGCGTTGTCTTTACTGAAACATCTTTAACCCTTCGGGTCGGTATGAATAACTACGTGGCCAGAAGAGTTCTTTTCATCTTTATTAATATATACAGAGGAAATTCACGTCAGTACCACTGGATGGCAAAGCCAGCGAGAACAACACTCTCGCACGCAATCGTAACCGTTCTGAAATATGGAATAAACAAATATTTAAACAGTTGCACTGACAACAACGGTTCCCTATATAAACATGATTTCAAAACATACAATTATACTTATGTTTATCTGTCTTACCAGTGGCTCCATTTAAATGTCATTGGTACATGTAGATATCTTAGTTAAATTAAAACAATGCTTAAAGCATTAACAAAAACCTAAATAAAACAATGGTACAGTGGCACAATACATTTACAACTCACCAAAATATCTGGTATCATGAACACACGTTCAATGCCAATCTCTCTCTCTGGTGCAGGTGCAGGTGATTTCTGTAATAATGAACTTTATTAACATGCTGTTTGTAAAGTGAATAAACGAGTTATTATCTATGACAGTCGAAAGTAATTTTGAACAAAGAATAGAAATGGCGCGAATAAACCGAAAGTACGTCTCTTCTAATTTCAGCCTAAATATCGATAAAAACCAATACACCCGAGGAAATAACTAGCCAATGATAACACCTAACATCTTACCTACCTATATCTGTGATTTGATCCTAATCGAAATAAATTAATTAAAGTAAATGTAATATATGATCCTATCTGGTCAGTGATAACTTTTGGAATGATCAAATTAGAATGACAACCGGAACTATCTACCTAAATCCTGAGCCGAATATCATAACCCGAAAAGACCGCAAATTGCACCGAGTCACACATCAGATTTTAATTATAGATGTAAGTTCACCTTATTAAGCTAAGAGTAACATTTATAAACAGTTTGGCTCCATATCAATGCCGAGTAACTCGACGTTTGATCAGGATCGAGACTGTTTCACGATCGTTTTAAGTATATTTGTTTTTATTCATACAAGAGCGTAGATACCACGTGGTTAATCTTTACACTGAGGATCAATGTGAAGTAAACGATGATTAAGCACTATAATTGTAACTTGTAATTATAATTTGTATTTAACATTGATATATATTTTCAGGCATGGAACGAAGGTCTGGCTATTGCCTCATCTGAATGGGGCTCGAACTGCGAGTACGTTACTCGGCCAGACAACCAGTGGGGCCAGAATATGAACTACTTCTATGGCAAGGACCAGCACCGGTCCCCTAGCCACCTGTTCCGGGTCAGCTTCAACGCATGGACGAACGACACCGTGATGCATTATGACTATAGAAAGTTTCACTCCTGTGGGAAGAAGAATGTCTGTTCGTATGTACAGGTAGGAAGCAATGTTACAGGTCAACAATGTAGATCATGTTATTCTAGACCGTTTAATTAATGAAACGTAACGAATGTAATAAATGGAGTAAATTATATTTCTTTAATTTTCTGACAATTTATTTCTACATATATCTGAATGGCCAAACAATTTGGAGCCTGATCAGACGCCGGGTAACCCGGCGTCTGATCTTTCTCCAAATTGTTTGCAATGGAAATAATTAGCATTAACGCGTATAATTACATGTAGAAAGAATAACGTCTTTTCCACTGGCTATTTACAGTATGCTACAGCATATACATATGTATATTACTTATTCCCTTAACCGCCTTGCCCCGAACCCAATGACATATGCAAACAGTTTATATACTGACCAGACACCGATAAAACTTGGCATCTAATCAAACTACAATTTGATTTCTTATCGTATCGTTGATTCTTCTCTAAAATATCTAAATTCTTAGCTCTTGAAATAAACGTAGGCGTCGAATTCACATAGACATTACCCTTACAATGTGCTTGATATTCATTTCACTCCTTTTAACCCATCAAACCCTATCGACGAGCATTCTCGTCATTTACAAACCGTGTCCCAGTGAAGAGTGCCATACTTGGATGAAAACAGTGTAGACCTACTTGAGAGTGCCCCTTTATCAGTTTGCTCCTTTATCAGTTTATCTGTTTGTTATTTTGTAACATTGTTAAAATCAACTCTAAATAGTCAAAAACGGACCAAACTTAATCGGAAATTGAAATTGTTCATTTAAAGCTCCAGGGATGAATGGGTTAAAACCATAAACATTGCAACCTGCTCCTCAACGAAGCCATTTTTGTGTTTTACCTATTCCCAACATATTTACAAATGTAAGTGTTCATCTGCCTTTACCTATTCGTGATAGAGACAACATTTGACCTATGCCTATTCCTAACAATGTTCTCCAATGCCTATGCCTATAGAGTGGAGAATCTGTTATTCTTTCCCGTTTAAACGCAAACGTACGCAAACGCAAAACACTAAAACGTTGAAAAGTACAACTTTTGGACAATTCTGATAATTCATGTTTATCTTGGTGGCAAACAGTTTGGAGCCTGATCAGACGCCGGGTTACCCGGCGTCTGATCTGGCTCCGAACTGTTTGCACTGCAAATAATAGTTTTAGCGTAAACGCGTTTATTGGGAAAGAATAACGTTTTCTCCACTGTATAATGTTCCTGTTTAACCCTTTCATGCTCAAATTATTCGGGAGATTTTACCCCTTCACCGCTTTATTGTCGTTTGCTTCAGAATTGTTGTCTGCAAGTTAGATTTAAGGTTGTATGACTTAATAAATATCGATAACAATGTCAAACAGTTTTGGTCCTAGACTCAAACTGTGTGCAAACGCTTTAAGGCGTCATTGAGAGTGAAAGGGTTAAAACGAAATTTAACACAAATGCATAATACAGTGGAGAATCTGTTATTCTTTCCCAATAAACGCGTGTACGCTAAAACTATTATTTGCAGTGCAAACAGTTTGGAGCCAGATCAGACGCCGTGTTACCCGGCGTCTGGTCAGGCTCCAAACTGTTTGCCACTCAGATCAACATGAAATGTCAAAATTGTCGAAAAGTTGTCCTTTTCTATGTTTTAGTGCAATGCGTTTGCGTACGTTTGCGTTTAAACGGGAAAGAATAACAGATTCTCCACTGTATTAAATGTAGAAAATGACGACTGTTTGAAATTATCCAAGATTTGATTGAATATTTTGGACTCTATACAGACGCCGAGTCACTTGGGGTCTGATCTGGCCCAAATATGTTTCGCAATAGATAATAAGCGCTTTTATTGGGAATGAATAACGTCTTCTCCGCTGCACTACCATGTCCTGTCAAAGAGCCGGGAAAAGAAACCTTTCAGACAACGTGATACAATTGTCTAAAGCTAATAGTAAAGCAAGAATATGATCTGCTTTACTGCACCAGCTGTGATATTGCGACAAAAAACAATGATTTAGACGCGAATGTTATTATCTCAGTGCAGACCATCAGGGGCCCGTTTCATACAAACTTCGTACGACAAATGTTGTCGTAAGTCAGTTTACAAAAGTCTCAATTATGATTTATTTCTCCATCCAATCCTGTCCTGTGAAAAGACGATTCCAAAGAGATGTCACAAGACAGGGTTAGACAGAGAAATCAGAAATTAAATGTATTTTTAAGTTTTAGCTTACGACCGTTTTTGTCGAACGAAGTTTTATAAAACGGGCCGGGCTCCAACATTGACAGGGTGATTCAGAGAAAATACATGTCCATGTATACAGTTTCTATATACATTATCAAACAAACAATTGTAGGTGACCTATTTAATAACTTATACAGTGGAGAAAACGTTATTATTTCCAAATAAACGCGTTTACGCTAAAACTAATATTTCCATTGCAAACAGTTTGGAGCCAGATCTGACGCCGGGTAACCCGGCGTCTGATCAGGCTCCAAACGGTTTGCAATCCACGTTAAAATCAACATTCAGAATTGTCAACCAAATTGAAATTTTCTTCATTTTACTACATTGCGTTTGCGTTTCGCTTGCGTTAAACGGGAAAGAATAACGTTTTCTCCATTGTAGCAGGGACAGCATAATAATACCGAATAGAATTGTGTTACAATGGAGAATCTGTTATTCTTTCCCGTTTAAACGCAAACGTACGCAAACGCAAAGCACTAAAACGTAGAAAAGAACAACTTTTGGACAATTCTGATAATTCTTGTTTATCTTGGTGGCAAACAGTTTGGAGCCTGATCAGACGCCGGGTTACCCGGGGTCTGATCTGGCTCCAAACTGTTTGCACTGCAAATAATAGTTTTAGCGTAAACGCGTTTATTGGGAAAGAATAACAGATTCTCCCCTGTATCCTTGTTGATAGACCGACCGTCTACAGATAAACAAATGGGCAACATGCTGAGCTCAGCAAAAACAGTGGATTTGGGCGAAAATGAGTTAATATTTACTTTAAGACTCAGGTTAACCATTTTTAACTTGAAAAGCAGTTTATAAAAAGACTATTCAATTGTTAACAAACAGTAAATGTTCAAACTCTTGCATTTGATAGTATTTTAACAAAGTGGTAAACAGGCATCTCCATCTGGTTAGAGTCGTAAGTATAAATAAATACGTTGTGTTAACAAACGAAACAAAGATTTTGAGTTAAGCTAATACTACTACAGTGTTGCAACAATTATCAACAAATAGAGGTCTTCGTTAGTAAGCTGAATAACTAATATTTGATCTACAAATTGGATGAAAGATGACGGTAGGTGATATGCAAACAAATTATAAATGTCGTACAGAAGTATACTGTGAATAAAAAGTAACGCTTTGAAAATAGCAAAAAGGATCTATTGTATCAGCAACTTTTCTTGCAATGAAAATAAGTATCAAATGGAATATTTGATCTGGATCTACACTTATATCCTTGAAAGAATTCATTAGTAGGTAGATCCATATTTATATTATATTCTTATTAGAAAATGTTTACTTACTTGACAGTTTCGGTGACTGCTGTCACCTTTATCAAAAATCCAACTGATTCCAACTGTTTGCAAAAGACAAGTGTAATCATAACATGCACACGGTTTGTTACTGACAAGTATACTCGCCGCTAAGGTTAAATCTTTTAAAGCATGATGAAAATGAAGCATAACTATAGCTCCTACAGACTGCTCTAAATGTTGACATCATCAATGAATTGTCCTACGCGTTGGTCAAATTTCAGCTCATTTAACTGAACTGTTCACAGAGCAGGTACATGTACATGTATTTCCTTTTCAAACAGTTAGGAGCCTGATCAGACGGCGGGTTACCCGGCGTCTGAGCAGGCTCCAAACTGTTTGCCTATCAGATTAAACTAAGTAAGCAGCATTGTCAAAAGCTGCCATTATCTCCATTTTATTGCGTTTGGGTTTAAACGGATAAGTATCCCCCACTGTACTTGGGGAATTACTCAAAATGACTTCCTATGACGTATAAAGTACATATTCATGTACAGTGGAGAATCTGTTATTCTTTCCCGTTTAAACGCAAACGTACGCAAACGCAAATCACTAAAACGTAGAAAATAACAACTTTTGGACAATTCTGATATTTCATGTTTATCTTGGTGGCCAACAGTTTGGAGCCTGATCAGACGCCGGGTTACCCTGCGTCTGATCTGGCTCCAAACTGTTTGCACTGCAAATAATAGTTTTAGCGTAAAAGCGTTTATTGGGAAAGAATAACAGATTCTCCACTGTACTGCGAAATAGTGACACATGTATTAAGATCGCTAACTTTTATGTTAAGTATACGCCAGACTTGTAACAGATTTGACCTTCAGGTGCTGGTCAGTTTTTCTATTGTTGCACTTTTCAGCCTAGAACTGAAGTAGATTTAGCAAAGAGGAGTCGAGTGACAAAATACGCACTCAAGTCTGATTAACCCCTTAGAGCAGTGAACAATTTTCTGCTTTAAATTACCGTCTTTCAATTTTCTAATTTTGTTATTCGCCGTTTTCATCAATTATTTTTGTAAAGAACGTTTTGAAACAGGTTGGATTCTGATCAGACACCGAGTGTCTCAGCGTCTGATCAGGATCCAACCTGTTTAAGTGTTCTTCAAATCAACATTAATGGTATAAAAGTTAAGCCAATGAAAAGAAACCTCTCGAATCGATAGCAGATCAGTTTGAAGTGGAAAGCTTTGCTAAAGTCAAATATTTGCAAAATGCGGTCATTCAAAAATTAATTTTTAAAATCAACATTCATCATTAATTACATTATAATAGTTATTTGGCTGAAACTTGACCCAAATAATTCAAACATACTATGGTATGTATTCATGTATGAACATATAGGTATATAAAGGTGTTTTGCACGCATGTTTTTAAAACAAGATGCGCGTTTACTTAATCGACAAATGATAACGTTTTCTCCTCTGTAAGCAGATAAGTCGAAACCCCTTATCATAACAACGCTACTTTATAAAAGTATTCCGTTCCTTAAAACTGCAAATGCTACGACTATACAAAAGTGACCACTTAACCCATTATCCTATAGCCTGTTTCTAGTATTAAAGATAGCTAAACACTTAAAGTAGGTTAAAAGTAAAGCTGAATGCGCCTTAAGGCGCATTTTGCTTTACTTTCAACCTTCTTTTAGTTACAGTGGAGAAAACGTTATTCTTTCCCAATAAACGCGTTTACGCTAAAACTATAATTTGCAGTGCAAACAGTTTGGAGCCAGATCAGACGCCGGGTAACCCGGCGTCTGATCAGGCTCCAAACTGTTTGCCTCCAAGATAAATATGAATTATCAGAATTGCCAAAAAGTTGTACTTTTCTACGTTTTAGTGTTTTGCGTTTGCGTACGTTTGCGTTTAAACGGGAAAGAATAACAGATTCTCCACTGTATAAGCTGCTAGGGTATAGAAAATATTTCATGTGGTGCAAATTCATGACATTGTAAAGTAAGACTACATGTACAGGAATAGATTAAAGGCGTAAAAGGATGTGTTCATGTTGTTTTGCACGTGCACGATGCTTAAAGTAAACTAAGATTTTACAATTGTGTAGGTTGCTAATGTTTCTATCGCCCTTTTAACTTTAATTACCTTAATAAACATCATTGAATGTCAAGAAATTTGCATAAGACTAACAGGTGGGGAGAATCAAGATTCTTATTTTTTGTTTCGTCCTTTACGCTTTCCTCCTTACAGTGGAGAAAACGTTATTCTTTCCCAATAAACGCGTTTACGCTAAATCTATTATTTCCATTGCAAACGGTTTTGAGCCAGATCAGACGCCATACAACTCGGCGTCTGATCAGGCTCCAAACTGTTTGCCACTCAGATTAAAATGAACAAGTGGTAATACCCAAAAGTTGTCATTTTCTACATTTTAGCGCACTGCGTGTGCGTTCCGGTTGCGTTTACACGGGAAAGAATAACCTTTTCTCCACTGTAACTGTTTCAGTGTCAAAGTCATTCACTCCTAAAATTGGTAATGAACAATTCCAATTTTTCTTTCAAATCTAGTGCGACTTTGAATATTTTGCGGTGTTTTTGACAATATATTGCAAAATGACATCAATGAAGACCCTAAACATAGAGCTCCTTCAAGAGCCATCTGAACTGGGTCTACACTTTACGCTGTTACATAGGATAAGTATAGATATACTCTTTATAGGAAGACGTGTATACTCGTTAATATGACTCAAGTACTTTAAAACACTGTGTTATGGGTTGCTTAAAGACTGAAAGTTAATTAAACAGATCCTCCAGGACCTATCTGTTTCCCTTCAGCCTGCTTTAAACACCAGTCTTTTAGCGTGCGAGCAGAGTTTTATACGACGTCAAATCAAGACAAGATTTTGAAAAAACATTTCTATGAGAATGATGTAAAGGCGTAAAAAAGGGTTATAAGTGAAATGATTAAGTAGAGTCTACAGTGTTCCCTCCCTACAATGGCCCTCCCAACAGCGACTCCCTCCTTACAACGACCATTGCCGCACTTCTTTAACCAGTACACTTATGTCTAACGTTTTTACTGCTGCTATATCTGCTTAAGATTGTCGTCTGCTGGTTTTTTTAAAGTTACATACAAGTGGACATTTTGATATACTACTGATAAATATAATGACAAATAACAGCTTGAATCCAGAGGGAGAACTGTATTTTGTATTTAGTGACCACTAAAAGAAGAAACATGAAACACTCTAAATTACATTATTAGTGATTTCGGTTGTTTTGACGGACAACATAGTTGTTTTGCCGGACAGCATAGTTACATTTGTACATGTAAGGCAGATGGTTTGTAGCGTAAATTTTAGGATAACGTGCCGCCCATGGACACTCACTTAAGCTATAGTTATATAGTGCAACTAAATATGGCGTATGTCAACTTTTTGAAAATATTAATAATTCTGAACAGCAAAAAGCTTTGAGTCAGGTCAGAAGCCGCGTTGCTTTACCTCTGATCTGTCTCAAAACTGTTTGCAATGGACATAAACCTTTTAGCATAAACGCCTTTTATCGGGTAATAATGAGACATATCCCAGTGAAGTACATTGTATAGCGTTGAACTATTAGCATCCTTAGAATGCACCCTACATGTAATTATAGAGTTTTGTTCGGCTATACATGTACTCGACCAATTGGAGGATACCAATCTGTATTATAGGTCTTCTTAACAATGGCTATAACTTTTATTTAGTTTAAAAGAGAAATAATGACGGCTTGTCAACTGTAACACAAGACTCACCGTATGCGATGTAACATTTGGCATGCATCCTCCGATAATTAACCCAATGCGTGTTGCGGGATAGTCATGTCAGGTCAAATTCACTTAGAAGTCATAGCACCCGTCGGGGTATGATATTTCACACTAATGACATTTTTCAAAAGTACTGGCTACTTGCCCTAAGCGCAAAGTCATTGTAGTTAATAGTATATACCGTACAACATCTTTGTTACGACAACTAAAAGAATGGAAATGGCTGTTTAGAAGGCAGGTGACAGCTTAAAGCAAGGGGGGAGTAAAAAAGAAAGCTTCTAAATGAGTGTTTAGTTTCACTGTCACCTTGCCTAAAACATACATCTGGCTAAAATATATAATAATTAACACAAATTAGTGGTACGTAATAAGGAGGTTTTACAGTACGTTAGCAGTAGAATCTTTATTTACATACAATATACATACATACATATCAAACATATCATATACGATATTAGCATTATGTCCTATTACATTGTAGTGGATTTATCTTTTCACAAGAAATGCATTTGTTCTACAATGATTGGTGTCAATTGTTTTAGCGTCTGCTCAGGCTCAAAGCGGTTTTAAACGCTCAAACAAACCATGACGGAAAATGTCAAAGGGTGGGGGAGAATGTTCCGTTTGCCTCTGTAGTGCTGATTGCGTTTAATTGAGCATTAAACATGGAATTCAACAGTTCCATTTGTATATATCTCTTTGGTACGACGTGATTTTGCATCTCCAATGTCCGACAGAGTCGTTCATGAGTTTACTGTAAGACATTATTCTTTTCAAGTGATCAAGTTTGTGGAAATGCAGTAATGTTCATTGCAAACACATGTTGAACATTGTTAGACGCTATTTGCCACTCAGTGGGTCTAATTCGTCAATATTTTCAAGAATTTGTCATTATAATTGTTGTGTTGCACTGTGTGCTCGTTCAGTTACGTTTAATTAGGAAACGTAGCGTCTTAACTACTTGTTTTTATACTTTCTCCCAACTAAACTACCAAGTAGACAGATTATTTCGTCTGTTGCATAATTTATTAAAGAATTAAGTTTGTCTTTAATTGAAACCAAAATAAGAGGTCACAGTCTGGCAAAGGTGTGTTGAATTCCATGCCAGTAGCAGTTAAACAATGTCTGCTCAAGTATTTAAGCCCGTCACTGCCAAGGTCGACAACACTCATATTTGCAAACAGTAAAGCGGTGCCTAATCAACATCCAAACTGTTTGACATTCATGTCACCGTTTCCTAAGCCGAAACGCATAATATTACATATTTTATAAGGTTAAAGCAGGCGAAAAATATAAGCAGAAGAGAATGTGGCAGCGACTGGATTTAGATGGGTTATATTGCGTCATTATTGCAGTGAAAGGGTTTAAGATTTATTATCTGAACATTTATTGCGGCATATTTTTACTCGAATATTAATTCTGACCCTTCAAAATGCATTGCAACTGGCAATTTGCAAGGATTTTGGATTCAGATCAGATGCCAAGTAACTCGGCTTCCGATAAGGCTTCAAACTTTTTGCAACTTCTCATTTCAAAATGCATAAAAACTTTGTTTTAAAACGGTTGCAGACAACATATTTGAAGCAGACGATATTTTAGCAGACTAGAGGTTAACTAGGAGGACCAGAAATGTCGAGACCATCTATTACCTCAACCATAACAGGTGTTTAGTTTTCAAAGTGACACTGAAAGATGGCAGTGTGGTACCAACCTCTTACAGCCATATCTCGCCAAATCTCGAAGTCTTACATGTAAACCAACGTACTTTGCCTGTTTCAAAGACAGACAACAACCCTGAAGCAAGAAGGGGCACATTCGGAAACTCATTTTTTAAGTATTTGTTTTAATTCCATATTGCTTAAATCAACAATATTGATCCTGAATCCCAGTCATTTTGTGTTCATGATAAAGGGGGTTCATTGTACGACCTTAACCTTGCATCAGCCGAATTCCGTCTGACTAGCGTGCATCAGACATACTATATGCACAGTTGGGAAGGCGTTATTCTTTCCCAATAAACGCGCTGATGCTTAACAAATTATTTTAATTGCAAATAGTTTAAAACCATATCAGAGGCCGGTTAACCAGAAGTCTGAGTCTTCAAACCATTTGCCACCCAGATTAATATAATTGGCAAATATTAAAAAAAAAAACAACCACACACACAAAACCAACAACATTTTCTCCATTCTTGTGCGATGAAAACGGGATAACGTCTTCTCCAGTGTATAACTTGGTATTTGATATGGAAACAAAAACATGGATGTTATCCTAATTGATATATCCAATTAATAGTTTAGTTTTACAATGAATAATACATGTACCGCTGATTATGTAAAAACTATGCATTCAGCAGAAAAGATCCTCGACTTATGCAATGTATTTTACTAGAGGTTATAAAACTAAACATAATGCTGATTAGCATAATTATGTTTGTGTACGGCCGTGAAAGATGTTAAAGTAAGTAGATTAAAAAAACAATCTTTCGCACAATTGTCAACAAAACTGTCGTATACGACAAAAAATGGGCGGGGATTTCAAAACATTCTTCCTATTACCACTGACTAATACGTAACCTTTCCAATGATGTGACAGGTCGAATGCATTTTGGATACTGACCAGGGGCCCGTTTTACTAAACTACTTACTGTACGCAAAATTTTTGCGTAAGTCAAAATTTTAAATTTTAATTTATATTTTTTATTATCACTTGCTACAAACAGCAAATAGCCAGATCAGAGGACGCGCTTTTAGCGCGTCCTCTGATCTAGCTATTTGCTGTTTGCAAACGTTTATGATCGAAAATAAGAGTTAAACGATTTTGACTTCCGCAATTTTTTTGCGTAAGTTGTTTAGTAAAACGGGCCCCAAATACCCGTTTCATAAACGGTCTTAGACCCAATAATATCTTAAAGAAACTGAAAATCAGATTTGGTCTAAACCATTTGAGCCCTGCTATGAGGAACCCTGTCGTATTGCTTTTCAAAATGTGAAGGTCAAGGCCAGCCACTGCGTCAAAGCGGCTTGTTTTGATCTGCACTGTTTGACACACATATGCATATAAAGCATTTTATGTATCTGTATGATACAAGGGGTGTTAAAAAACGCATATTGTATTTGACAGTGTATATCAAATTCAAAAAACAGAGCGGTGCTTGGTATGGACAATGTTGCAATGCAATAAGGCAGGTTTTGTCATGGCACGGCTAATTTATAAATGAAGAGCAGGCGCCTATGTACACACGTATATATTAATTTATGGAAAGGTTTTATGTTAACAGCTACATTTCAAAGAAAAACAATAATGAACTATTTCGGGGTTTGAACCCGCACAGGAAGGCAAAACAAGAAATGCCATAAACTTTAAGCCAACGACCTAACTCACTCGACCGCCAGACTGTACTTATCTGACGGGCAATGTTTTCCTATTTGAATTTGATGTATCTAAGTTTAAAACAAATAGCGATGAATAATATCTAAAACAAACCCTAAGATTCGGTGAATTGTCTTGAGGATATGAATAAAAATACCACTGGTTACGTCATACGTAGCGCTTTTGATAGGTAAATAGATAACAATTACCAGACTAAAGTTATATGATGTTAACAGATACAAACGTACAAATTCTGTTTGTAAATGATGCTTGGAAATAAATCGAAAGCCGCAGTGTGGTATTCTATATACCAAAAGGAATAGTTTTTTCTCCACTGTCAGACATTATTTATCGCCAGATGGCCCCTGGTTCGCATTGACCTTTTGGTCTACTTCTGAGTCCACATGGGTTAGAGCAATTCAAACATCTGTAAGAAATACGTCTATTGGACAAAAATTACATACAGTAAAACCTCTGTTACGACCACTAAAATAAGGCTAAATGATTTATGAAAGACAGGTGATAGCTTTAAGCAATATAAGGTGAAACAGAAAGCTACTAAATGATATTTCACCTTGCTTTAAGCAGCCACCTACCTTAAACACAGAATATTTAACTGCATTTAGTGGTCATTACAAAGTTGTTTTCTATTTAGTGTGTAGATGTAGGAATGGTATTGCGTGTGTGTGTGTGTGTGTGTGTGGTTGGTTGTGTGTGTGTGTGTGTGTTTGTTATTGTATGGCTGTGTGTGTGTTCTGCTTTAGAGATGGGTGTATTGTTTGTGTTTCCTGCTTGAGTCTTCTTTCGTATTTATTTACTGTATTCTTCAAGAGATCACTGTGACACTGGCACGCGCTGCTCAGCATGTGGACAGATCACCTTTTACATTAAAGTATCGCATTAATGACATCACAAATGAGCACTTTTCATATTGTCCATACACAAGGTGACGCTTATGAGTTTTCGTGTGAGTTATCTGCATTAAACCATGTGAGTTATTTGCATTAAACTGTTCTGACTTACATCAACCGTCGGTCTTCAATACCGAAAAACAATACTTTTATGAGTTGTCGTAATACATGTAGCGACAGGGTAAAGTGTTTATGTATTCTTTTCATTACTACAGTGGAGAATCTGTTATTCTTTCCCGTTTAAACGCAAACGTACGCAAACGCAAAACACTAAAACGTAGAAAAGAACAACGTTTGGACAATTCTGATAATTCATGTTTATCTTGGTGGTAAACAGTTTGGAGCCTGATCAGACGCCGGGTTACCCGGCGTCTGATCTGGCTCCAAACTGTTTGCACTGGAAATAATAGTTTTAGCGTAAACGCGTTTATTGGGAAAGAATAACGTTTTCTCCACTGTACAAACAGTTTGAATTAGTGTATTCATCACAAACCAGGGACATGCCCTGACGTATACCAATGAATATTTTTATTCACGCTCTGTATGTTTATGAAGTTTTGTAAGTGATTTGATATCCGCAATTTAAACTTTCTATACAAAACAACTTTCAATATATTAATAAATATCTGTTCTCTTTTGAAATGGCTCTTTGCATGTCAATAGACGAGCTAAACATGTTAAGATAGTATGTTACGTGTAAAGTGCTCCCTCTCCACAACGGCCCTCCCAACAACGACCCCCTCCTTACAACGACCCTTGCCGCAGTTCCCTAAACAGGGCAATTATGTCTAACGATTTTCCTGCTGTTATATCGTCTGTTTAAAGTTGTCTGTTGTATTTCTAAAAATTACATATTGGACATTTTGACAGAATTTTTTTACTACATTTGATTGCATTGCGTTGTACAGTGGAGAATATGTTATTCTTTCCCAATAAACGCTTTTACGCTAAAACTATTATTTGCAGTGCAAACAGTTTGGAGCCTGATCAGACGCCGGGTTACCCGGCGTCTGACCAGGTTCCAAACTGTTTGCCACCAAGATAAACAAGAATTATCAGAATTGTCCAAAAGTTGTTCTTTTCTACGTTTTAGTGCTTTGCGTTTGCGTACGTTTGCGTTTAAACGGGAAAGGATAACAGATTCTCCACTGTAGTTTAGTTTGCATGGGAATGAATAACATTTTCTCCACAGTTTGACCTCGAGCGAATTTTGTAGTTACTCACATAATACAGTAGAGAAGATATTATTCAGCAAAATTAAACGCAAACGCAATGCAATAAAATAGAAAAGTTGCAATTTCTTGAAAATGTTAACATTTCTTTTGAAGCTGAGTGAAACTGTGGAGCCTTGTCAAACTCCGGGTTACCTGGCCTCTGATCTATCTACAAACTGTTTTCAATGTATTAAATTGTTTTAGTATAGATGCGTTTATTGGGAAAGAATTGTGTCTTCTCCACTGTACTTTATTTCATTAGAATATATATTGCCTGTTGCTGAGGTTTGCTGAAAATGTCATACTCTGTGTTGCCGTTTTCATCTTAATATCTCTCTATAACAACCACTAGATAATGGTAATTATTTTTGATTTAAGGCAGGTGGCTTTATATAGGAGTTTTCTGTTTCATTTTCATCTTGCTTTTAGCTGCCACCTGTCTTTCATAAATTATTCAACCCTTATACAGTGGAGATAAACGCGTTTACGCTAAATCTATTATTTCCATTGCAAACAGTTTGGAGCCAGATTAGACGCCGGGTAACCCAGCGTCTGATCAGGCGCCATACTGTTTGCCACTGAAATAAAACAGAAAATTTAGAATTGTCAAAAAGTTGCCATTTTCTAAATTTTAGTGTTTTGCGTTTCGTTTGCGTTTAAACGGGAAAGAATAACGTTTTCTCCACTGTATTTAGTGGTCGGAATAGAGGGGACAAACTGCATCAGCATAACATATAATGTAAATTTAGACATAATAAGTTATAGCATACTCCAACACCTTTAGCTCTCTCAGGTGGGCGTGGTAATAAATTCCAGCTTGGTTGAAACAAGCATAATTAGTAAACCTGTCTTTTCTTAACAGTCATTCATTGTAGTGCGGCCATTCAAATGAGAATCAAATGTTTGTCTCAAGACAGGTGACTATTCAATACAGTATGAAAATAATGAGGTAATTTTGTTATTCATTACATCGCACCTAACTCGTATTAAATGTTACAGGGCCCAAGATCAGAGGGAGTAAACTCAAGTTTTCCAGCATTTCTCCATTATATCACATGATGCATCTCAAAGAAATGATTCTAATAAGTAGTCTGGCCATGGATTTGCTGCACAAATATGAATATTTTAGTTCTTGAAATACTCATCTTATCTCGAGTCCCTGTTCAAGTATCTATATAACGCCTTGTAAATGACTTTTACCCTTTGACAGAATTTCACAGATAACCCTAAAAACAAAAAGACAGTTTAGCAGACAAAATGGTAATTTCCACCTTTAAATACACCTGCAAGCACTGCAATAGTAAGCTAATGAATTCATTTGCATATTCAGCTTAATGGGTTAATATAATTAGCATAAATTACTTTTAACAAAACTACTCATAAATTGTACTCTGTTGACATTTTATCATCATGTCGACATTTTTCAGTACAGTACAATGGATAAGACGTTATGCTTTTAAAAATATGCGCGTTTATGCTAAAATGTTATAACCATTTCAAGCAATTTGAAGCCATATCAGACGCCAGGTAACCCGGCATCCGATATGACTCCAAGCTGTTTGCCACTTAGATTTAGTTTCCATAAAGCTTTTAGATCCTATAACTTTCTACATTTGATTGCATTACATTTACGTTTAGTTTCGTTTAAACGAGAAATAATCATGCCTTCCCCACTACAGTATAACAACCGATGTTACAGTGGAGAATCTGTTATTCTTTCCCGTTTAAACGCAAACGTACGCAAACGCAAAACACTAAAACGTGGAAAAGAACAACTTTTGGACAATTCTGATAATTCATATTTATCTTGGTGGCAAACCGTTTGGAGCCTGATCAGACGCCGTGTTACCCGGCGTCTGATCTGGCTCTAAACTGTTTGCACTACAAATTTTAGTTAGAGCGTAAACGCGTTTATCGGGAAAGAATAACGTTTTCTCCACTGTATTCCCTATATGAAACAATCGGAACCCTAGTTCAAAGGTATATATATTTTTAAAAAATACATATGCAGTTTTGTATATACATCACTTGGGCATAATTCTGCCAAATTGCATTTATAAATATACATTGGTTTCAAAGTTATGAGTATTTTAATGAAGAATCCTAAAATTCCTTGGACCATGATATTTGTTTTTGAGATTACACACGACAGCTTTTTGCACCGTTAAAGCATAGTCTAAACCATCATGCAACTGTTTTATTATTTACTTGTATACGTATCAATTGTCCCAGAAACCAACACATATACATGCTGCATATGCGTGAGTTTATTTGAATCTACTAAGTCGTCTTATATCTTTTAAAGATTTTATTACAAATTGTCTGTCATTTGAGCGTATTTTTACATGCTGGTCAGTGCATATGGCACCAATGGCGGTCATGAAACGCTACACATGTTTAGTTTATATCACACGTCGTCAGATTATTCTTGTCAATCATTTTAATTTGTGCTGTTTATGTCATAACCAATTAATCTGTACAGTTCAATATTCATGTTGGAACCATATTTTATTTTTGTTTTACAACTGAAGATTTATCCCGACATTGCTAAGTTATTTTCAAATACTCGTGTCATGCAGAGCCGCTGTGATAGAAATTGCATTTATATGTTGCGGGGTTTGGTTCCATTTAAAATAGTAAATAAAACAAAATGAAATTTCATTATAGACAATAAAATAAAATCGTGTGATGTTTGACTCGGTATCATTAAAATGCTCATATCTTTAAAACTGCTGAATATTATTAGACCGAATTTGGACGACATATGGCAAAATGTCGTCTCAACTTATAATCTTTGTTTATTGATATTGTCTCTCTACAACGCCACAGATTGTGCGTGTTGTTCGGAGGGGGTCGTTATATAGAGGGAAAATCAAGAATTGGCTTACATTTGCAAACAGCTTGAATCCAGAGCATACGCTGCGTGACGCGGCATCTGGTCTGGATTCGAAATTTTTGTTACTTGTCATTATATCTATTCTATCAAAATCTCCAGTTATATGTAAATTTGAGAAAAAAAACCAGCAGACGGCAATCTTAAGCAGACGATATTGCAGCAGTGAAAGCGTTAGACATAATTGTCCCGTTAAGCGAATTGCGGCAAGGGTCGTTGTAGGGAGGGATTCGTTGTTGGGAGGGAACACTGTTTTGCATATTTGACACCGAGTTCCGTTTAAGGGACACCCTGTATACGTAGAGTACCGAGATTGACCGACACTGGTCCGATCTCATTCAGGGCGTACTACCTGAAACGGTATCATGTCCCAAAACGAAGTCGCTTGTACTCTTACAAATGTAGAACACCATTTCTTTTCGTTGCTTTAAAACCGTTTGGAGCAAGGTCAGACGCAGGGTGATTAGTCGTATGACCAAGTTCAAACTGTTTGCCACTTAGATTGAAATATTATATAGTTCTGCTAACAAAATGTCATGTGTCTACATTGTTTCCATTGTGTTTGCATTTAGTTTCGTTCTGTTATTCTACAAGGGGACACGCTTTTGGTTAAACGATTCAGTTAAGATATATGCGCCAACATTACATAAATAGTTCGGGTGTCAGGTTGCCTGGGTCAGTACTCGTAAAACTCTCTCTCATGCAAAAACAAACGACGGGGGACATCAGTTTCGCATGTTGCTCAAAGTAAGAACAGGTGATGGTGTTATTTATTGCCCTCGCCTCCCTGACCCCCGCGGAAATCTACAGGTAAATTTGACACGCTACATATTTGAGGTATGTAACTGTGCAGAGGACATCATTCTCTCCCATTTAACCCACTACCCCATAAATACACATTTTACTACCTTTATAGTATTCCTCCACTTTAGAAAAAATATCAAAATCATCAGCATGCAGCATCAGAACAGATTTCTGTATCCTAGTAGATAGTTGTTTAAAGCAGGTTGAAAGTAAAGCAGAATTACCTTAAGTCGTATTTTGCTTTTCATTAAGCCTGCTTTAAGTGATCACTCGTCTCCAAACTAGGAACATGCTAAAAAGTATTTGGCTCCAGACTGTTTGCAGTTGACATGGTTTTATCTTTAATTAAGCAGCTGTAAAACTGTAAAAAATGTTTTTCAGCTGTAACAATGTATCTGATTAATAAATACCACGTCAACTATCACTGTAAGTGTATTTTATTTTACACGTATCTTTGGAAACTTTAAAAACAACCTTTTGATGTGTCCAAACACATAGTTCATGTACAAATGTAATCCATATCGGAATCCATATGTTTAATCCACTTTCTCATAAATACAATGTACGCCTTTTTAAGCCTCTAATTTATTACCCCATCGACGAAAACAGTTCCAACGTATACAGCCTTGAACACGTACAGTGGAGAATCTGTTATTCTTTCCCGTTTAAACGCAAACGTACGCAAACGCAAAACACTAAAACGTAGAAAAGAACAACTTTTGGACAATTCTGATAATTCATATTTATCTTGGTGGCAAACAGTTTGGAGCCTGATCAGACGCCGGGTTACCCGGCGTCTGATCTGGCTCCAAACTGTTTGCACTACAAATTTTAGTTAGAGCGTAAACGCGTTTATTGGGAAAGAATAACGTTTTCTCCACTGTACATGTATGCGTGCTAAATAGGTTCAATACTCTAGCAGATGGTGGCTTAAAGCCGACCAACATAACAGAATGCGCATTAAGACGCAAATTACTTTTCTTTAAGCTTGCTTCAAGTGCTCATCTGTCTTCCAAACAAAAACATGCCATTGTGTAAATTGTTAAACACAATAAATGCAGACGTCATTTTCATTAACATACATTAATTTTAATCTTTGCCACGATAATGAATATTAATCTGCAAATACTATCGTTTGAGCAAATATTATACAATGTAGTTCTGAACATTTTTTTTAAACAAATTTCAGCGGAGTGTCTAACAGTTTGGATCCAGATCTGGGTGCGGAGTTACTTATCTGGATGTTAATTCTGTTTGCAGCAGTAATTACAAATTCGCATGCAGCATGTTTAAGGTGAAAGCAGAAAACAAACGGTGCATGACATGTATAAAGAGACACCGCCCTTGCCAGGGAATCTCTGTACCACGCATTATGTATCTTTTCTGTCATCGTGCAGTTGGGAAAACGTTATTCTTTCCTGGTTAAACAACGCAATACAATGTATGTAGAATGGTACAAATGACAAGGTTTTGAAATATCGACGATTTTTAATCTGAATTTGACCTTTTTGGGATGGAAATCATTGTTTTAGCATAGAACAGAACTGACACAGAAACATTTATAATTACATTTTCATATAGAGTATTGACTTACACATCGAAAAAATCCACTCTTTACTTACCGGGTGGGGTAGATCTATGTTAGGTAAACGTGTATGACCTTCACGAAAAGTTTGTAATAATGATTTAAAGGCTGATATTAGATATATTACAGCAACAATAATCTGTCTTGAACTATGTTATAAGGCCAGTGTGGTAACAAAAATGAAATAGATTTACCAGGTACATGTATATATATGTAGTACAGACTCTTCAGTACTCGACAGTCGTACATTGTACATGTAGATCTAAATCTACATGTAAAACATTTCTGCTTTAGCTTTCATTTCCAGGTCTAGAAACAATTTCAATTCAAATGAAAAAGAAAGACCAACTCACCTCTTATTCACCATTCATTGTAGTCCATGAGGATCTAACGATTCTTTAAAAACCGACTCTTAAATTCTAAATATCAGAATAACTGGCAAGGATTGTCATAAAAACACTCTTGTAAACAATGTTTACGTCATGCGGAAAACATGTGTTTATCGATTTGGATGACGTCAAAAAATCGCATTTTCGACGTCATTTCGGCGATGCCAATAAGACCGGTTTTGTCAGAGAACGGCTCATATGTAACTGCCAAAACGTTGTCATTTTCTACATGTTATTGCAATGTGTTTGCGTTTCGTTTGCGTTTAAACTGGAACGAATAATATTTTCTCCACTGTATTTGCACGACCCAGTTTCGAAATCTTATTTTTGCCAGAGGGTCACTGGGTCAAATTCCGACCATGATAGTTCGTTTTTCATTGAATTCGCTAATCGACTAAGCAACTCGTCTAATTAGGCCATAGCTGGATGTAAGTATATTGAAGGACATTGTAAATCCGAATAACGCCTAAATTCTGTACCCCATATACTACATGTAACTACATTGGAGAAAACGTTATTCTTTCCCGTTTGAACGCAAACGGAACGCAAACGCATTGTACTAAAATGCAGAAAATGATAACTTTTTCACAATTCTGAATGTTGATTTTAACCTGGGTGGCAAACAGTTTAAAACCTGATCAGACGCCGGGTCACCCATAAACTGTTTGCAATGGAACGAATAGTTTAGGGTGTACACGTTTATTGGGAAAGAATAACGTTTTCTTCACTGTATTGCAAACACTGTATCCTCAGATTCTGTGCCATGTGTATCGGAATACTTATGTTTTATCCTTATGAGATAAATGAAAAATGTTATGCTTATTATGACAAACTTACCTTTATGAATTAACACTCCTGAAACACCATAAGACGTAACATGGGTCGAACTTATTAATTAAGAAGCCAATGACATTGACACATTTAACTTTTGGTTCTTAAACTTCTTTGAAATTCTAACCACAGGTTTTGAAGCCCACTGATCGCGTTAATCGGCACATCAACCTATTTATCCAAAAACTCTTTGAATGAACTTCCAAAATGCTAATTAGAAGGTCAAATATAAGCCAAAGTGATGGTGAGCATGATATAGACCCAGATGATACAACACAAGCGCGGTGTCTTATTTTGCTATTGAATATTTGTTTTATAAATAATTTTTACAATATTCCAGATAGGGAATAAAATTAGTAATACTATATAGATTGCTCATTTCTAATATTTCGACCTCTATGTGATTTTCTTTGAAAAAGGCCCTTAGAGGTCGAAATATTAGAAAAGAGCAGTTTATATATATTTGTTTTAAGTCCTTTCTGGCTTATCCCTTAACCTGTTATGATGTCATCTCTTTTAAACAACTGCCATCTGCTTTTATTTATCAAATTTAAAGTTTTGATTAAATGGCTAAAGTAAAAGCGTAAGGGGTGTCAGACAGTTTTGATCCTACGCGGCATCTGATCAGGATCCGAACTGTTTGCATATAACTTTTGTACCCGGGGTACATCGATTCAATAAAGAAGTTTATCATTTGGCCACAGAAGTATCTTATCAAACCCTTACCTATTCCCCATGGACATGTCCTACAACACTTCTACAGTGACCTGATAAAGAGACATAGGTTGCTTTCTTGCATCCAGGCATGTGGCTGTATACAAAAGGTAAAACAAAAAGCTTCTACAGGCGTCTACAGGATGTTCATGCTTTAGTTACATCCCGATTGAAGCAATAAATTGTCTTAACACTTCCCTTTACAGAAGCGCCTTAGATCACCTCTATCTACTCCGCCACGTAAGTGTCACAAATTAATGTTCGTTTATAGTTTTGAATTTTACAGACCTGTTGAAACGTCGTACGACAAATATGGTCGTAAGTTAGTTCTAAAATTATCAATAATTATTTATTTCTCAATATAATCCTGTCTTGTGACATCTCAGAAATAAGATGTATTTTAAAGTTTTGACTTCCCGTTTCTTTCGTACGACAATTCATAAAACGGGCCCCTGTACCAGCTTAAATCAAGATGCAAGTAAAGCGAAACCCCTCCTAATGAAGCTTTCTGCTTTACTGTCATCTTGATTTAAGCAGTATCCTACCCTAAACACATTTAAATATAGATGATTTGAACTATTGCTTATGGAGGAAAGGGGTTAAACACTGAAAACAAGTAATGAATGAAAGTATTAAGGTTACATGTAGGTGAACAAATGTTTATTCAGAACAACTGTCGGTCTACATCCATCCGACCTAATTTATCGTCCATCTATGTCAGTATGGTACCTCCCCTTCCTGTTGTATAGCTTATTAATGGGACCTACTTAGTTTGTTTACGAATTACCCGCATTAGTCTATCAATTTATATCAACTTAACCCCTTAACATCCGTAATACCGTCTTCTTAAACCATAGTAGTCTGCTTTTATTTCTTATATTCAATTGTAATTGAGCTAACTATACGAGCATTGAAAGAAAGTGGTACTGTTTGTATTCTCGTCAGTTGTTCGGCATTTGCTCAGGTTTCAAACTGTTCGCAAAACTGAGATGAAATCGGCACACTGCAGGAGAGGGGTTAACCTTAGCATGCTGTACATTTGCTTGCTTAAGAATAGTCGTCTGAAAAATAGTACTTCGGTTTTAACTTTATTAATTTTACCTTATGAAACTTACATACATGTACGTATATCAAATATAAAGTGTTTGGCCTGATCAGATGCGGAGTACAAAACGGAGTTTACTCCGATAAGGGGAAATGTCTTTTTATGTTATAATCAGCTGTTTGTTTACAAAGTTCTTTCCCATTTAATTGAAAGTAAACTCACACAGAACACAATATGATGTTAAACATTACATTTCTTTTTAACATTTAAAGATTTATTTTTATCGTAGAGGCATACAGTTTGGAGCCTGATCAGACGACGGATCTGGCTCCAATCCGTTTGCAATGGCAATAATACTTATTAGTAAAATTTCGTTATATATGGGGAACAATAACGTCTACACTGTATTTTGTAACCAGCTGTAAGATAACCTGTATAATCGGGTGGCCGTTTTATATATGGTTCTGTAGGAGAACAGACTCCCCTTTAAAAGTTGAACTGTTTAGATTTTCAAATATGGTGATTATATTATTACATTAACACCAACATTACATTAAACCCTGCATGTCGTTTGAATAATTTCTAAAGTTCATACTACAGTGGAGAATCTGTTATTCTTTCCCGTTTAAACGCAAACGTACGCAAACGCATTGCACTAAAACATAGAAAAGGACAACTTTTGGACAATTTTGACTTTTCATGTTGATCTGAGTGGCAAACAGTTTGGAGCCTGATCAGACGCCGGGTAACCCGGCGTCTGATCTGGCTCCAAACTGTTTGCACTGCAAATAATAGTTTTAGCGTAAACGCGTTTATTGGGAAAGAATAACAGATTCTCCACTGTACTTGTATTCTGCAATAACTGTATGTGTGTACAGTACATGCACACATGGTACATGTAGGAGGATTCCTATCGAAGACCGATCTTATAATAATCTTATGCAAGCAAGGTTTACTGCATTATTCCGAGTACAGTGGAGGCTTGAAATCAATGTCAAAACTAGATCTATATGACACTCATTACCAGATTATTTAAGTTATTTTACCAAATATTTAACGTTGAGAAATAAAAATAGTTTATTTGAAAAGAATAACGTTTAATCCCTTTAATGCCAAAACATGTTTTTGCTGTAACCTATTGTCGTCACAGATTTAAAATTTACGTAAATTGACTTCAGAACTATCGTTATTGGTGTCAAACGTTGGACCCGGCGTACGGTCAGGATCCAAATTGTTTGCGAATAACCTTTTCTCTTTGGGTAAGGCAGTGAATGGACTATAGCTTGTACTCCAGGGGCCCGTTTCATAAAACTTCTTACAACAAAATGTTGTCGTAAGTCAGATTATGAAAGTCTCAATTATTATTTATTTCTCCATCTAATCCTGTCTAGTGACATCTTTTTGGAATCGTCTTGAAAAGACGATTCCAAAAAGATGTCACAAGACAGGAATCGTTTTGAAAAGACGATTCCAAAAAGATGTCACAAGACAGGATTAGATAGAAATCACAGAATAAATGCATTTTAAAGTTTTGACTTACGACAACATTTATCGTAAGACGTTTTATGAAACGGGCACCAGGACAGGCGGTAGGATTTTGATAGAAGCAATTCTATGTAAATGCCTTAAGTAATTTGTCACTCGTCGTGTTGAAATTCTTTCTCCGGCATGAAGTCATACAGAAAAGTGTCTGACAACAACATATAACTTGTCAACGCTATTTAACCTTTCGTCTGATAGGCACATCTTGACTGGCATCTGCGAACAATTTGGATCCAGAGCAGTTGGCCAGTTAGTCTGCGTCTTATCCAGATTCACAAAGTGGTAGTTTATTTTACAATCGTTTAGGGTATTCTCAAATAAAATAACACATGGTATACCAATTTGAATTCAAAAACAGACGACACTTTTGAAACAGACGAAATTAAAGCAAAATAAAGGAAAATGGGAAAATAGAATTAACTTTTCGACTGATATATGTGAGCGCGACTTGTCTGGGATTTGCAAATATTTTGATCCTGAAAAGGGGTCGAGTATCCGGCATCTGAACAGAGTCCATTCTATTGAACACCCAAGGAAAACGTTGTCATTTTGAAGACATTTAAAACGAATCTAGAAATAAGTGCAGACTACACTTTTGATGCAGATGGTGTTGTTTAAAGCGAAACTACAGTTTTAACCCTTTCTCTCTCAATGTCGTCATAAAAGGGTATTTGTAAACAATTTGGATCCTTGCATCTTGCTTTAATTGTTTTACTCAATAGCCTGTTTCTAGTTTTGACGACAGAACTGGTGATTACTAAAAAGCAAGTTGAGAGTAAAGCAAAATGTTTCAGTCTGCTTTAACTTACATTCGCTAGGGTATAGGAATTTTTCTTAATACTTATGACTATTTTATTCGGAGAAGGAATACATTAAAAGCATAACAAGGAGTATTTAATTAAGTAATGGGTTAAGCAGTGTATTGCCTTAAACAATATACAGTGGAGAAAACGTTATTCTTTCCCAATAAACGCGTTTACGCTAAAACTATTATTTGCAGTGCAAACAGTTTGAAGCCAGATCAGACGCCGGGTAACCCGGCGTCTGATCAGGCTCCAAACTGTTTGCCCCCAAGATAAATATGAATTATCAGAATTGTCCAACAGTTGTACTTTTCAAAGTTTTAGTGTTTTGCGTTTGCGTACGTTTGCGTTTAAACGGGAAAGAATAACAGATTCTCCACTGTAGTGGTGATTTCTAGATATTTACATTTTCAACCTTTCATTGCATTGCGTTTGCATTTTATTTTGTTTAAACAGAAAGAATTACACCTCCCCACAGTAATGTGATTTCGCGCAACTTTCATAAATTATACCAGTTGACAGATGATGAAGCTGACGACATTTTAATGACATTTTAAAGTGTTCATCCGTATCTTGCCGTCTTATAACTTTAAATAAATTTAAAAACATTTTGGATCCAGATCAGACGCCATGTAACTTGGAGACAAACCAAGATTTATACTGTGAACGCTCATGCTGATGTTGTTTTATCTTATCTCGAATGGATATAATTGTATAAATATAAAACTAAATGTGACCTAGTTGCAGGCGACATTTTTGAAGCAGACGATACTGCAGCATGATAAAGATTGAACGAGAAGCTAATGTCCTTGTTACATAATACTGTTAAAGTTTGCAGTATTTAAAGATGCATTTAGGTGAAGGTTCTCAGGGTAAAACTCGCTCCTGTGCCGCTTTAATTTTTAAACAACCTATCGCGGCATGACTGGCATTTTCAATTAGTTTGGATCCAGATCAGACGCCGACTTAGTCGGCGTCTGATCTGCATCCAAACTGTTTGCAAATGATTTTGACAATTTTATATGTTTTCAGCCTCAAATACTTATCGACTTAATTATGAAAGCAGCAGAAGATACTTTATAACATGCAGCAGACGAAGTTTAATCGTCACAAGGGCAACTCACATTTTTATTCCCTCGTCTTACAAAGTATATACACCTATGTAGCTTTGAAGTGATACGTATGATGTGATCTAATTATGATAGAATTAAAACAGAATGGCCGCTTTGTATAGAGTTAAATGATCTAATGCTCATTACTGTATAAAACCTTTTAAAAAACTAACATTGGAGAAAACGGTTATTATTTCCCCCAATAAACGCATTTGCAAACAGTTTGGCGCAAGATCAGACGCCGAAAAACCCGCCGTCTGGTCAGTCTCCAAACATTTGATCTGCGTTTGCGTTTCGTTTGCGTTTAAACAGGAAAGAATAACGTGTTCTCCACTGTAGATACAAAGGATAAAACGTTATTAATTCCCCCAAAACGTTTTTGTTGCAAGAACTGATCGCCATTGCCAACAGTCTGGAGCCAGATCAGATGGTGAATAATTCGTCGTCTGATCAGTTTCCAAACCATTAAAAATTAGTTTGAAAGAAACGGTCAGCTTTTCGTTTCACAAATTGCCATTTTCTACATTTTTTGCATTCATTTCTATTAAGTTTAATTTAAACTGGGAATATCAACGTGTTAACCGTTTTAGGGTGTCGCTTTGATAGAAGATACCACATTAAGCAATAGTTGATGTCGGCTCGTATTTCCTCATCTCAATGCCAAAGATTTGGTATTAAAATAACGCCCCGTTACAGTGGAGAATCTGTTATTCTTTCCCGTTTAAACGCAAACGTACGCAAACGCAAAACACTAAAACGTAGAAAAGTACAACTTTTGGACAATTCTGATAACTCATGTTTATATTGGTGGCAAACAGTTCGGAGCAAGATCAGACGCCGGGTTATCCGGCGTCTGATCTGGCTCGAAACTGTTTGTAAACGAAAAAATAGTTTTAGCGTTAACGCGTTTATTGGGAAAGAATAACAGATTCTCCACTGTACATGAACTTGCATATAGATCAAGTATCTTACGACGTAACAGGACCGACTTCATTCGTATCTGTGATCAGTTTTATCCCATTTATACAAATGTACCTAAATATTTCAATGAACTAGTATTGTGTGCCTGCTGGAATATTTCATTTTAGATATTCAATGATTAACTTAAGACACAGGCAGTCGTTGAACATACAGCAGAGCATTCTATATGAAATGGCAAAGAGTGCCCACCCTGATGAGACGCCTTGTAAAGGGGCGTCTCCTCGGGACCTTCACCAAAGCCATCTTTGTAGACACTAGACTTACGGCTGATGATCCCTAATAAGGGTCAATATCGAAAGTCACGGAGAGCTATCGCACATTCCCGTCAACTGTTAACCCGTTCCGAACCATGCTTTAGCAGAGTTCGGACCGGACCGTCATTGGATGAAAATGGACTATCGTTGTATGTAGGATACTGTTTTTGGTTTGATCTCATTTGGGGTCCTCAACCTTACATGCAAGTAGACGGTATCATGGCAGTCTCTTGGATGGGTTAAGATGTTATAATGACAGCAAAATAATCAGTTATATTGTTGTACATGTACACTTGCCCTGTAACCTCATTCAATTATACATGTAGTTACATGTACCATTTCGCTATTTGTACAGTAAAGCCTCTCTATTACGATAACTAAATTGCATAATTTATTTCGTGTTTGTGCAGGTGGCTGCTTAAACCAAGTTGAAAGTAAAATACAAATCTCCTATTGAACCTTTCTGTTTTATTTGCATATTTCATATGTTTGCATATATTTTCATATAATCAATAAGCAATCTGTTTAGTGGTCGTGATATGGAGAAAAAACTAAACTAAGCGCAAATATAGTGCAACACATTAACGATTATTTCAAAATAAGCTGCAAATAAAAAAAAACTATCCTCCGCATAAGCGCCGTAGGACGTCATAGCACCTAATTACAGTGGAGAAAACATTCTTTCCCATTTAAACGCAAACAAACGCAAACGCAAAGCACTACAATGGAGAAAATGACAACATTTTGATAATTCTAACTATTCATTTTAATCTGAGTGGCAAACAGTCTGGAGCCTTATAAGACGCCGTTTGCATTGGAAAAAATAGTTTTAGCGTACATTGTGTAAACGCGTTTATTGGGAAAGAATAAGGTTTTCTCCACTGTACCTCTTCCTCTCCATAACAAACCGCAAGTGGATATTCATGGGGCCGCGGTGGATACAGATGTCACCTTAACGTTAAAAGGAAAATGTGAAAATGCTCCTAAAGGAGTTTTCTGCTTTACTTCATCTTGCTTTAAGCACAGTCTGATATAAATGTAGCTGATTTGCGCTTTTCACTCCGGATGAAAGGGTAAAAACATGATCAGATGGCTTCAAACTATTTGCACTGAACGTACTTTGTTGGGGTATATTCTCATCTTAACAATCCAAAGCTGCTAGCAATATAAGACAAAACACCACGATCAGACACCTAGATCTGTTCCACACATAACTTTAAGAACACTTCAATTATGAAGAAAATTGTAGCCGACATTGTTTTGGGATAAGCGTAGTAATTTAGTCCATGACATGGATCACCACTTTTCGCACTTATTTGCCTTCAAATGTATACTTTGATACATTTCCTCAGCACATACACAATTTATTCAAAGTAGATATCTATGTATTGCCCGTCAACCCAGTTTTATTACCATTAATTTTACAACTGCTCAGGGACATGCATTATCCAATGTCACGATTCTGCAATTTCAAACAAAATTAACATTTAACCCTTTACCTGATAGCCTATTTCTAGTACTTATGCTAAGTGACTACTTAAAGCAGGTTGAAAGAAAAGCAGAATGCGCCTTAGGGCGCATTCTGCTTAGCTTTCAGCCTGCTTTAAGCTATAATGTGCTATAATATAGAAAAATATTCCCTATAATACATATTCGTTACTGATTGAATTGGAACTATTTTCTTCAGCGGATGAATAAATCATATCCGCTAAAAGGCGCTTCTATTGGGGAAAGGGTTAACACTTACTGTGCTGGAAACTAGTATATTCGTCAGTTGCAAACAGTGTAGACCCAGATCAGAGGATTCCTTCAGGAGCAATCTTACACGTATAAGGGTCTGAAGAGTTTGCTATTAGTTAAACTATCTTGACAAGTCCCTCAAATGTTCAATTACTCGGCGTTTGGTCTGGATCCAAACGTTTTGGAATACAACACCCTTTGCGATCAAAGTGTATAACTTTACGCATTTGTTGCTCTTAAAATGTCAAATGTTGCTAACACTCGTAAAACACAATTAGCACAGCCTACACCTAGACAAAACCATGTCAAGATATATGCATGTCTGTGAAAATTTTATAATCTTGGTAATAACATTGAAAGAATTTCCCTTGTTCAGAATTTGTTTCCATGTAAATCCATAGGTATACTGTTTATTTTAGATCTAAATGTAGTTATTTGTCTTTTCTCGCTTCGTAGGTTCATTTATGTAATTTCATGTGAAGCGCTTTTGACCGCACAACCCTGTGCGAAAAGACCGCTATATACAACTGGTACATGTATAATAATAATAATAATAACGCGGTATGTGTAATATTGATAATAATACGTCAGATGGCTCTGGCCTTATAACAGCGGAACATTCTCTCACAATAAAAGGGGTTCTCTCAGATAAAAAATAACTGTCAAGATTTTCAAGATGCTGCCAATTTCCATATTCATTGCGTTTCGCTTCCTTTCGTTTATACGGGAAAGAATAACGTCTTGTTAATTAAATGTATATTTGGTAAACGTTATTCCTTCCGGCATAAGCGTTAAACATTGATGCCACAGTTCTGAGCTAGATTAGAGGGCGCTGAGTACATGTAACTCAACGACTGATCAAGTTCAAAACTGTTCCACACTCAGAATTAACCCTTTCATGATCAACATTATCGTGAAAAATTGTCCACTTCTCCGCCATATAGTTGTCTGCTTCAATATTGTTGTCTGCAATATCGTTTCAAAGTTAATTTCAAAACAAGTAGGAACAGTTGTGATCCTGATCAGACGCCATATTTTGCGGCGTCTGATCAGGATCAAAACTGTTTGCAAATGCGCTTTATGACGTCGTTGAGAGTGAAAGGGTGAAATGAATATTCAACAATACAGTGGAGAATCTGTTATTCTTTCCCAATAAACGCGTTTACGCTAAAACTATTATTTGCAGTGCAAACAGTTTGGAGCCGGATCAGACGCCGGGTAACCCGGCGTCTGATCAGGCTCCAAACTGTTTGCCACCAAGATAAACATGAAATATCAGAATTGTCCCAAAGTTGTTCTTTTCTACGTTTTAGTGTTTTGCGTTTGTGTACGTTTGCGTTTAAACGGGAAAGAATAACAGATTCTCCACTGTATCTGACAACTGCTTTTATACATGTATACATTTGTATTACGTTAAGTATTCAGTCTCGTTTAAATTAGCAAGATAGGCGCTTTGTTTACTGTATAAAACACAACTGACCTAATTATGGCAGCCGAATATACTTATCAACATATAGTGCTGAAATTGCTATTTCACTCCCGTACACGAAGAAACACGAAGTCTGTTAGCTGTAAGTAAGGATCCAAGTGGAGAAAGGTGGGGGGGGGGGGCACATGAAAAACCCTTTAACAAGGAGGAAAAAAGACATGGAGCAAAATTGTGTCACAGTAATGCCCCCAAAGCATTTATTGACAATTAAATGCATATAATATAACTTGTCAGCTAGGTGAACCAAAGTGTGTGTGTGGTTTTATTTTGTGGCGGTGAATGTTTAGTTTACTATTACTTGAAGCCATATCAGTTAAGTTAGGGGTACCACATTTTGTGTGAGTACATCTTTGAATTTTGATGTGCCGCGTACAATGTTCAGGTCAAGGTTTCCTACACTACATTAGCTATAGACAGCTGATACTAAATTTGGTATGAAATTACATCTCATAATGGCAGACTGGCACGTGCTAATTTCAGACACCCTGTACTTTTGACCTAGACCTTTGACTTCAGATATAGAAAAAAAACTTGTCCCGTACACATGTCTCATTTTAACTTTATTTTATTTGTACACAATTCGGAGCATGGTCTTAAGCCAAGTAACCCGGTTTCTGGTTAGGCTCAAAACTGTTTGCAATAGGTACATGTATAATTGGGTCAGCATAAACGCGTTCATTGATAAAGCATAATGTATTTTCTACTTACAGTGGAGAATACGTTGTTATTTCGTTAAAACGCAAACTAAACTTTTAGACAAGTCTGATAATTCATACTTATCTTCGTTGGAAACAGTTTGAAGCCTGATCAGACGCCGTGTTACCGGGCGTCTAATCTGGTTCCAAATTGTTTGCAATAGAAATAATAGTTTTAGCATAAACGCGTTTAAAGGGAAAGAATAACGTATTCTCCACTTAACTGTATGTTAATTCTCTAGTTTCGAATATTTTTTCTAATATTTTATGTAAAAACCTTTAAGTAAATAGGATTTAACTTGTGTATACATATATATTTTCTTCTTTATTGCAGCTGATCGCGGCGGACGTACAGCAAGTGGGATGTTCTATAGTAAAGTGTGGCACTCTAAAGTTTTCCGGTCCAAAAGGGAACCAGAAGCAAGCCAAAATACTTGTATGTTTCTACTCTCCATGGTAAGTTCAAAAGCAAGCGATAGAACATGTGTTTAACGTTTAGCATATTCTGCTGTTTCCATATGCAAAACAATGTCAATTTTCAGAGGTTCATTACTTGCTTTTTCATATAGAAAATATTGCAACAGTATCAAACACTTTTGGTTTTATTCGCCGTCTGATCTGGATCCTAGATATTTGCATGTCATGACATTCAGCGGAGAATACATACAGTGGAGAAAACGTTATTCTTTCCCAATAAACGCGTTTACGCTAAAACTATTATTTGCAGTGCAAACAGTTTGGAGCCAGATCAGACGCCGGGTAACCCGGTGTCTGATCAGGCTCCAAACTGTTTGCCACCAAGATAAACATGAATTATCAGAATTCTCCAAAAGTTGTTCTTTTCTACGTTTTAGTGTTTTGCGTTTGCGAACGTTTGCGTTTAAACGGGAAAGAATAACAGATTCTCCACTGTAACTTATTCCTTTTTAAACGAATCGAAACGTTAACGCAATTTAAATAGATGTATATAAAATGATATTTAAAAGAAAATGACGATTTATTGTTATTTGTGAAATGCTTTAACTGACATTGTCGACCCTTTCACTATTTACTAACAGTTCGGGTCAAAATAACCCATTTATTACTGATGCAATGAACTATCCATATGTGCTTGCTGAAAGATTGTATTATATATAAAAGAATGGTAATATAAGGACACTACAATGTTTTTAGCGCACCGCAGAACACTTCATACGCATACATGTATACTGTAGTAAACAGTACATACCCTGATGAGACGCCATGGAAGGCGATGTCTCATCAGGGTCTAAACTGTTTGCTGCAAGTGTCCCTTTAATATTCACTGAACTTAATTGGGTTTATGTTAAAGTGTTACAGGAAAAGAATAACGTCGTCTCTAGTGCCAATCACTACATCCTCACAGCTCGTATGAGGAAACTATCTTAGTATTCGGTAACTTGAATTGAAACTTTAAACGAATGCAATGTAATATAAGATAGAAATCACCAGCTCTATTTAATAAATGTTGCCGTATGGCAAACAGTTACATGGCGACTGAAAAGGCTCCAAACTGCCCACAAAGTACACCCGTATTCATACATGAAGCATGAGTTCTGTCTTCACGCGTTTGTTGGGATAGAATAACGTTTAAACCTTTTTGGCGCCAAATTAATCGTGATGTTTTACCCCATTCACCGCGTTATTGATGTCTGTTTCGCTGATACTGTCTGCAAGATAGTTTCAAAGTTAGATTTAATGTAGTTTAGCTTAAGAAATGAAGACACGAGTGTAAAAAAGTTTGGATCCTAGTCAGACACCACATAACGCGGCGTGTGATCATGATCCAAACTGTTTGCAAAGTCGATATTATGCAACTTCGGCTGTGAAAGGGTTAAACCCCTTGTCAATATAGATAGAGATACGTCTTTAATATAAACCCCTATTGTTTCTCAAATGATAATAAAATATTTGCGTTTCATGGTGAACATGATGAAACGGAAACTGTTTGCAATTGTTCAAACAATAAGTGCCACACTCTTGTAATGCTTAAGTGTGTGTAAACTCTTTACCTTCCTTTTAACACTTATCTATGTTTACATACTTAGTGCCAATGATATCAATTTAAGTCATTAACCTTTATAATGTTGGATGCGACTTGGTTAACGCTTACACACATTTTGGGCCAGAACCGACGCCATGTAAGGTGGCGTTTGTTCTTGGTCCAAACTGTTTCGCACTCAATTTTGTTCAGTTTAAAGAAAAATGAAATACAAAACTGATGTATTTCGCTTTTTCGCAGACAATATATTTGAAGCTGACGCCAATTGAAAATGATATGGGTTAAACCTTATTGTGCTGAATTTAACTACTTCAAATTTGTTGTCAGCAATGTTTTGTCATTTACATAGTATTGCTTCTTTTAATTAAAGGCATCTAAATACGGATATTAGATATATGGTAATTGGATCCTTATCAGGCGCCAGGTTATCCAGCTTGTGATCTGGATCCAAACTGATTTCAAATGCCAATCTTGTTAAACATAACACGATAAAGGGTAAAAGAAAATATTATTGTAGAGATGTTTTAATGCTTTTAATATTGACGATCGAGGGACGTACTAGTTTTACATCTACAGTAAAACCTCGCTATTACGACCATTAAAACGAAGGCTCATTGATTGTATAATAGACAGGTGACAGCTTAAAGCAAGGTGACAGTGAAACAGAAAGCTCCTAAAGGAGCTTTCTGTTTCACTGTCACCTTGTTTTAAGCGGTCACCTACCGTAAACACCCTAATAATTAACATAATTTAGTGGTCGTAATAGAGAGGCTTTACTGTATTTGTATAGTTCTACATATGTAACTTTGTAGCCTTTGAACTCAGTTTGACAGAGACATCACAGATGAACAGTAGAAAAGAGGTTATAACGAAACTACACGCAGTGCAACAACAGTAAAACAAATAGAATAATTTTGAAAATTTTGTCAACTTGCATTCAATATGGAGCCTGATTAGACTTTACTTGGCGAGTGATCTAGCTCCAAACTATTTACAACGGGCATAATTGTTATAGTTCCAACGCGTTTTGGTAAGGAAATAACGTCTTTTCCACAGTTCAATAATGTTAAATGCTACTTTGTCGCAACTAACCGTCAACGCGTCAACTACCGTAACCGACGAATACCTTATTCTTTCCCATTATTTTTTAGCGAAACCAAACGAAATCACACTACATGCAAATGTAGAAAATGTAGAAAATTGAACATCCTTAAAAATATTCTTTTTAATCTGAGTAGCAAACAGTTTAAAGCCTGATAAGACTGCGTTTATGTCAAAGTACTGTTTAATCATACAGTACCAAGGACATTCTAAGATGTCAGAGTATCCATTAGGTGTAAACAAAGGCATTTTGGTTTATTATGTATAAATCAAATTATTTCTCAGAGAACCGGAAGTCATATTTAATTACTCGTATGTAACTCTTTCACTGCCGTTTTGACGCAATAATCCGCTTAGGAAACCACTGGCATACTATCGTCTGTCGAAATATTTCGCCTGCTTT
Organism: Gari tellinella; assembly: GCA_922989275.2. Taxonomy (NCBI): domain Eukaryota; kingdom Metazoa; phylum Mollusca; class Bivalvia; order Cardiida; family Psammobiidae; genus Gari; species Gari tellinella. The sequence goes on along the minus strand of OV277856.1, from coordinate 96,071,670 downwards.
TATTGATGCAATTTTGAATTCTATACGCTGTTAAACTTAAGAAACATTGATATGAGTGACACACAGTTTGGCGTCTGATCAGGATCACAACTGTAAGTGAATGTAAGTGTTGTCTGGCTTGGCAGTGAATGTGGTACAGTGGAGAAACTGTTATTCTTTCCCAATAAACGCGTTTACGGTAAAACTATCATTTCTATTGCAAACAGTTTGGAGCCAGATCGGACGCCGGGTAACCCGGCGTCTGATCAGGCTCCAAACTGTTTGCCACCAAGATAAGCATGAGTTATCAGAATTGTCCAAAAGTTGCACTTTTCTTCGTTTTAGTGTTTTGCGTTTCGTTTAAACGGGAAAGAATAACAGATTCTCCACTGTAAACCTTCCCCCTGATAGTTTGTTTCTAGAAGTCTATCGAAGAGAGAGATTACTTAAGGCAATCAAATACTAAAACTAAATTTTCGTTATTTGAGCTTACTCCTCAACATTTTGCCTGATTTGAGAATCCACCTGTCAAGACGTATTAAACGTTTTCTATAGCTCGTTCACAGGAAATGTTGAATAATGCAAATATATTGTATACGCAATATGCAAGAATGCCAAAGATCCATATCTATACGGCGGCAAAGGCGATGTTCTTTCCCGTTTGAACGAATAAAACTCAAGCGCAATGCAATTCAAATGAGAAAATGGCATGTCCTTATATTCTAATAATTTACCTTTATCTGAGTGGCAAACGGATTGGAGCCTGATCAGACGCCGGTTTACCCTGCGTCTGGTAACGTTCCAATTTGTTTGCAAGGGAAATAATTGTTTCAGCATAAACGCGTTTATTTGATAAGAATAACGTCTTCTCCACTGTATTCATATCTAATATATGTGATGCTTTTTGTGCACTTTCAGTTAAAATTCGTTTATCTAACATCTTGGAATTTCTTTGACAGGGATCTTATTAAGGCGGGCTGTTTAATATTTAAATTCGTTTTGTACCAAAGCTCGACATCCATACAGTCGTGCTTATATACAGTGAAGAATTTGTTATTCTTTCCCGTTTAAACGCAAACGTACGCAAACGCAAAACACCAAAACGTAGAAAAGTACCACTTTTGGACAATTCTGATAATTCATATTTATCTTGGTGGCAAACAGTTTGGAGCCTGATCAGACGCCGGGTTACCCGGCGTCTGATCTGGCTCCAAACTGTTTGCACTGCAAATAATAGTTTTAGCGTAAACGCGTTTATTGGGAAAGAATAACACATTCCCCTCTGTAGCGCAATGGAGAAGATGTTATTCTTTACCGTTTCAAACGAAACTAAAAGCAATCGCATTGTAAGGAAATGTAGAAAATGGCAGTGTTTTCAAAAGTTGGCAAATATATTTTATCGAGTAACAAACAGTTTGGACGCTGATCAGACGCCGAATTATACGGCGTCTGGTCTGGTTCAAAACTGAAGGAAATGAAATAAGTTTTTAATATGAACGCGGTTATTGGGAAGTAGATCTAATAAAGTTTCTCTCACTGTAGCAGTTACCAAAAAGAATACAACAGTAAAACTGCTTTTCAACTTTCATCTTATTAAACTGTCATTTTTGTTCAGAGAAGTTCATGCTTATTTCAAAATTGCCACTTTACACAAGTTTGAATGTATAGATTACATGAAGGATTTATCTAATTTTGGCATACCTCGTAATGGTGCCCTTTAACCATTATTTATTATGCAATATCTTTATACATTATTTATTTGCACACTTATTTTACTCCTATGCAAAATTGTATACCTGTAGTCCAAATACAGTAGAACTTCGATATCTCGAACTCGGTTATGTCGAACATACCCGTAGTTCAAAGTTAAAACGTGGCTTAGCCACGTTTTTACTTTAAACAACGGATATGTTCGACTTAACCGAACATGAAATAATGTAATTCATGTGTTGAAATATAGGTTAGTTTGAGTTAAGCGAGTTCGAGATATCGAAGTTCGCCTGTATTTGGTTTAAATGCACACGAAGAGGACCTTTATATTTTCAGGGTAGATATACTCAACAGTGAGGTGTTTATACCCGAGCGCAGATGTGGTGCCTGTCCATCGGGTACTAGATGTGTAGATAATCTGTGCTCAGGTACGTAAGGGTTGCATATTCAGGAAAACTACTGTCTTGCATGTCACAGAACTAACTTGTTATGTTATAAGAACAAATATGCAATTTCCAAAAACGACATGCCTTTGAAACGAAAATAACACTCAGGCAGGGAGCAATCCAATGTCAGGTACATGTATTAACAAGTTAATGGCGATACAATTGATTTGTTTTATTTCAAAATGAATTCCTATCTACTAAGGACAACTCAATAATACTGTATACCGGGATAAGACGCCGTTTTAAGCGGCATCTCATCAGATTCTGCACTGTCTGCACTTATGTTGCATGTTCTGCTGTATAGATCAAGACTGCAGTGTATTTAGATCACTTTTGAATATTTTTATGTGCGACATATTCCAGCAAGCACACACGGAGAAAGCATTACAATATCCAAACTGTTGACCAAAAATAAATGGGTATATTGAAACAAATATTTGTATAACCGCTGATCACTGATACATCGTATTTATAAAGTTACTCAACTGTCTAAAGTAATCTTGCAAGATATCTAAACCTAAATTTAATGTGTTCCTTTTGGCAACTTCCTCGCCTTTATAGAATGTTATCCATCGACTGTAACCGTGTATGTTTGTTCTGTTCTTAGCAGTGGATACTCCGTTTTGGTTTTTCAGCGATCTTTTAATAACAGATTGTTGTGCAGCTATTACACAATGTACGCTAAAAAACATGAAGCTCCTATATGCGTTTTCTGTATGGTTTCGTACAGTAGGCAGTCATCTGTACCTGTAGTTAGATATATCAAAGCTCTTGAACAGTGAATTATCGTTGGACATAGGATTTACGTATAACTTGTCATCAATTTAATGTGAAAGACATTTCCACAAAAGCCTTATCACACCAGTGGAAATGTCGTCCGATCATAACCTCAAAAAGCGTGAACCAACTCTTAACAAAACTATACTTCATTTTTAACGCTCTCCTGGCCAAATTTTATCGTCTGCTTTAACCTTTGAAATGACATAATATCGTCCGCTTAATCTTGATCTATAACGTTGTTATAATGCTAAATTTAATCCAAAATTACCGAAGACATATCAATACCATTGTCTAAAAATTACAATTCTGATCAGAGGCCGCTTAACGTGGTGTATGATCGGGATCTTAACTGATTTTAAAGTCGACTTCACCCTTTCACTCTCAATCGCGCTTCAACTCGCGTTTGCAAACAGTTTGGATCCTGATCAGACGCCGCATAACGCGACGTCTGATCAGGATCCAAACTGTTTGTCACTCGTATCGATATGTTTTAAGCCATACTACATTGAATCTTACTTTGGAACGATCTTGCAAACAACAGAAATTAAAGCAGACGACAATGAAACGGTGAGGGGGTAAAAAACTCACGGAAAATTTGGTAGTGAAAAAGGTTTAACTAACTCGGTCTTATATCTATCTAGGCAAATGATATTGACACTTTGTTTATGTCGGACATGTCAGTGAGTAGGTTAAACCAAACTTGATCTAATTGTCCCCGGCGCCCGACCTCTGTGCCACATTTATCCCCGCTGAAATCAACGGAGATCTTGGATCCACCAAAGTTTAAGATATGTTTTCTTATTTGTTTAGCTCGTATTGCGAGTCTTTCGAACATTCGACGAGTACCTAGTATAGGAACCCCGACAGTAGACATCAGCATCACATCATCGTCATCAGGTAGGTACAAGGTACAGCGCTCCCTCTCTTCAACGACACCCAATGGGAGACAAAAATATGTGCTTTGTTGGGAGGAGGTCGTTACAGGGAGGGAAATTGGCTTACATTTGCATAAAGTTTGAATCCAGATCAGACGCCGCGTTACGCGGCGTCTGTTCTGAATTCAAGTTGTTTGTCACTCGTCATTATTTTTTTTCTGTCAAAATGTATATTATGTAACTTTGTGAAAAACAGCAGACGACAGTTTTAAGCAGACGATATTGCAAAAGTGAAAATGTTAGTCATATAATTGTCTTGTTTGCGGAACAGCGGCAATCGTCGTTGTACTGAGGGAGACGTTGTAGGGAGGGCCGTTGTAGGGAGGGAGCATTGTAATACATTGCGTCATGTACACAGTCTGTTGGTTCATACCGTTTTTACGAAACAAAAGAAGACGCTTTTTTGTAAAAGAGACATTGACATTTTCTACACAGACAAATTAATGAATCCTGAGATGCAAACGATTTGCAGTGTGATCATATGACAAACTCTAGAGTTCTTAGAGTATATGCATATAAACTACATTTTATTATTAACTCTGTGATTTAAGTCACATAAACCATCGGATGTTATGACTCCAGTTTTTCAGCAATAAATCTGTTTCAAAGCAAGCGGTATATTCCTCAAGTTTATTTTGTAAAAAGTGAAAATCAGATCTAATCGTCTTGACATACTGTCAGACACTTGTTCGTTCCGCATTTCAAAGCCTCACCTGTTTTAACCCCTTAAATGCCTTACACCTAATGCATTGATAGTAGGAACAGTTTGGATTCTGACCAATCCCCGAGAACAGTCGAGAATACGTTATTCTTTCCCGTTTAAACGCAAACTAAACGCAAACGCAAAGCACTAAAACGTAGAAAAGTGCAACTTTTAGACAATTCTGATAATTCATATTTATCTTGGTTGCAAACAGTTTGGGTTACCCGGCGTCTGATCTGGCTCCAAACTGTTTGCAATAGAAATAATAGTTTCAGCGTAAACGCGTTTATTGGGAAAATATAATGTTTTCTCCACTGTAACTCGGGGTCTGGTCAGATTTCAAATTGTTTGACACTCATATAGATACTTCTTCATTCGAAATGCCTAAAATTAATATATAAAAGAAGGTAGCAATTTTAAGAAGACAATATCCTGGCAGTAATGTAGATACAGTGCTGCCTCTCTACAACAACAACCAATTGGAGACAGAGATTGTGTCTGTTGTTCGGAGGCAATTGTTATATGGAGGGAAATCGTCTTACATTTGCAAACGGCTTGAATCCAGGACAGAGGCCGCAAAACGCGGCGTCTGATCTGGATTCAATCCATTTTCACTCGTCATTATGTTGTTGTTTTATCTGTCAAAATGTCAAATATGTGACTTTGAGTAAAACAGCAGACGACAATTTTAAGCGACGATATTGCAGCCTGAAAGAGGTTGGACATTATGATCGTGGTTTTGAACAGTGGCGAGCGTTGTTGTTAGGAGGGAATCGTTGTTCAGATGATCGTTGTTGGGCGATAGCACTGTACATCGTTAATGTTGTTAATGCATACATGTATTACATATTGTAGATAACAGTTGGTACATGTACTGGTATTTTAGCAAACAGGATGCTGTTTAAAACAGAATTATTACCTTGTACAATAGTGTATAAAACTCAAACTGTATTTGCATAATAGGAGTGAATAAAACTAGTAATAGTATAACATGTATGTATATATATAAGGAGCTCCTTTATCAACCCTTTCACTGCTATGTCGCCATCTGCTTTAACCCTTTCCTCCCTGAAACGTTAAATGGACAATTCCAGTTTTCAATTTAGTCTAGTCCATTTCTGACTTTAAAGGGTTGTTTTTGTCAATGTTTGGCATTGTGACAAACAGCGAAGACCCTGATCAGAGGGCTCCTTTCGGAGCCCTCTGATCTGGGTTTTCACTGTTTGCATAGGACATGTGTACTATTCGCATCTACACTGTTTGAAAAGCACGCCTATATGCGGGACTAGGGTTCAAAGAGTTAAACAATTATCGCCTGCTTTCCTTTCTCAAATTTACATTTTAGGCATTTTGGGATATATTGAAATGAGTGTCAAGTAGTTTGAATCCTGATCAGACGCCGCGTTACCAAACTATTTGCAAATAATCATTGTACTCGGGGCATGGTAGTGAATGGGTAAAATACATTACACATAATATATGATAATTTTAAACATTAGCTGCAAGGAATGCACATGACATCGCTCATGGTCTATATATTTCCTACTAGAAGCGCCGATTAATGATCTTACTTTTATCCCTTTTATAGAAATGCTTTTTAGCGCAATTGCATATTCCGCATTGAGATAAATTAATCATACAATGTTAAAATCCATAGAAAATGTGTCCTATATTTTGACAAGAGGTTGCTTTTTGCAGGGTAAAATGCAAACAGAGAGCTTCTAAAGGAACGTTCTGCATTACTTTCACTTTGCTTTTAGCTACAAAAAAAAATGGTTCAATAAATGGATCAGAAGAACTGTTTCCTACATCCTGTCAGGCGACTTCTTAACATAAATTAATTTCATTATGACCTAGCAAAGCAGTCACGTGCAAGCAAAATATCATTGGAAGTGTTGAAAGAGAAGCAATTTCCTTGATATAAGCTTTTATCGTTTGCATATTGTTGTTTATTTTAGATATTAGGTACATGTAACACTATATTACTAAGTACGTAATCTTATTGCTTTGCAAACAGCGTAAACCCATACCAGCACCAGAGGGTCAACAGAAAGGCGTGTAATTAGGGTCTACACTATTTAATACAATTTCAATTTTATTTAAAGTCGGGTCATATATAACATTTTAACATTAACTACTTATAGTTATTTACAGATATACTCACATCATCAACATTATCTTGTTGCCTAACTTGTTAGACAATTACGATGCTGAAAAGACGCCCTTACTTGCATGACGACTGGGCAAATACAGTAAAACCTCTCTATTACGACCACTACATTGTGTAAATTATTAGGTTATTTATGACAGGTTACTGCTTAAAGCAAGGTGACAGTAAAACAGAAAGCTCCTGTAGGAGCTTTCTGTTTTACTGTCACCTTGCTTTAAGCTCTCACCTGTTCTTTATACACTTAATTAGCTATCTTATTAGTGGTCGTAATAGAGAGGTTTTACTGTACTTCATTCTATTTGCAATGTAATAAGTTCGGTTTCTCATAATGCTGCTCTTATATTTGGTACAGTTGAGCAAACGCTATTCCTTACCGTTGGGACGAAACTGAACGCAAATGCATTGCAATATAAATGTATAAAATGACACCATTTTGACAATTCTAAATATTCTTTTTAACTTAGTGTCATACAGTTTGTAGCCTGGTGTCTGTTCTTGCTCCAAACTATTTGCAATGGACATTTGGGGTTTAGTACAAGCACTTTTATTGGGAAAGAATAGCGTACAGTGGAGAATCTGTTATTCTTTCCCAATAAACGCGTTTACGCTAAAACTTTTATTTGCAGTGCAAACAGTTTGGAGCCGGATCAGACGCCGGGTAACCCGGCGTCTGATCAGGCTCCAAACTGTTTGCCACCTAGATAAACATGAAATATCAGAATTGTCCAAAAGTTGTTCTTTTCTACGTGTTAGTGCTTTGCGTTTGCGTACGTTTGCGTTTAAACGGGAAAGAATAACAGATTCTCCACTGTATATTATACTACCACGTATATTAAACTGTCCCCTTTAAACATGAAAACTTCACCATAGATTTGTATTTCTGTTTACAAGCCAGCCACAATAAAGGGGGCAAAGGACATCACCCCGTAGATAATGAAATACCCACAACTAGTACCGGGAAGAAAAGGGACAGGAAACGAAAGAGGAAAGACAGGAAGAGGAAACATAAGTCGAGGAAACATGCGAAAGGAGGGTATGTACATAAATTAATATTAGATGAGTAACACGACAATATTTTCAAATAAATAAGTGTGTTCATGAAATATTTATGTACATTACCAACACTATGGTGCAACCATGTCATTGAATATTATACTTAAGTTTCAACCTCGGGTATTAAGCGGGCTAAAACCAAATTTGTCTTCAACAATTTGGTCCACGAAAACTCAAACATTGCCATGCTTTAGAACCTCCTGCAATAATGGCATAGTTTTAACTACTGCTTTGATGTCAAGGTTCGAACAGCGGCCATCTAATACCGCAAAGACATCGGTATATAGTCATCAGTCATTTGATCGTCAATATCTTCAAACACATGTGAAAGCCTAAATCCGAATAAAAATGAAAGTTTGTTTTGGAGCTATTGTTTTGACTTGTGTATCGTTTGTTCTCCCATAGATTGGTTTCAGTATTGAAAACAGATATATTCCAAATACAGACTGAATGTTAAGCAGAGTGTTTCTTGGGGAGCTGACACAACCATCTTAAAGGCTATTGGAATTTTTTCATGGTTTATATATTCATGACTGTATAAATTTGAACTAGTTTATTGCGTGGGGGATGATTTAAAGGCATAACAGTACCACTTAACTTCCTTCAAAACACGTGCAATATAAATCTCCTACACTGAATGTTTTGTTACCGGACATGAGTAATATGATACAGTTGAACTTCGATATCTCCAACTCGGTTAGGTAGAACATACCCGTTTTTCAAAGTTAAAACGTGGCTAAGCCACGTTTTAACTTTGAAATACGGGTATGTTCGACTTAACCGAGCATGTAATAATGCAAGTCAAGTGTCGACAAATAAAATAGTTCGAATTAAGCGAGTTCGAGATATCGAAGTTCGACTGTATATTTTAAGGATTGAGGAGACCAATGTATCAGAACAAGGAACAGTTCCTGGACCCCAGGTTCATACACAGGCCGGTAATGAGACACATGTTGTTTATAAAACCAACAACAGAGTAATGCCATTCCCAGGTGAGCATAAATAAAAACATCAAAGTAACCGTCTGCTTAAGAAATAAATACTTTCTTCTCTGAAATAACAAATGAATAATTCCAGTATCCAGTATAGGTTAGTTCATTTTGACTATTAACCATTTCGCTCTCAATGACGCTTTAAAGCTCGTTTGCAAACAGTTTGGATCTTGATCAGACGACGCGTAACGCGGCGTCTGATCAGGATCCAAACGTTTTGACACTCATTTTGAACTTTCTTCAGTCAAACTGTCTTGTTTTTTAACTTTGAAACGATATTGCAGACAACAAAAATGATACCTACGACAATGAAACGGTGAAGGGGTAAACATTTCATGAAACAATTGAGAGTGAAATGGTTATGGGTGGTATTCCTACAACGTATTGCAATATGTCAAACAATACGGTTCAGAGTATTCCCTTAGAATCTCTCTGTAATATGCGTCTATATTGTTTGCATATGACAAGTGTACTTTGAGAAGACCATTTTTGAAAATAACGCACATATGTGTTACTAGGGTTAAAAGATTCAAATTGTCGTCTGCTTTTATGTCTAAAGTGAGTGTTAAGTAATCTATCTAAAGAAGCCGTATTAGATTCAAACATTTTAGAATTTAATAAGACGCAAAGTTATATGGCGTCCAAGTATTTCAAAACTGTATAAGATGTCACTATAGTGGTTAACTAAAAGCAATGTTACAATGGCACAATCAGTTTACATGATGCCATCATCTGTTTTCTTGATATTATAACTTAAATCTAATGACTTATAATTTTACATTTTAAGTCTCGCTATTTACTAGGTCAGCCAACTAGAAATATTAAAAATATAAGAGAATTTTAGTGTAATTTAATATGTTTATACCTTACAGCTGAAACCAGATTATACTTATACAGTGATCCCTCTCTACAACGACACCCACTGGGAGACAAATAGTGTGTGTATTGTTCGGAGGGAATCGTTATAGGGAGGGAAATCGGCTTACATTTGCAAACAGCTTGAATCCAGATCAGACGCCGTGTCACGTGGTGTCTGATCTTGATTCAAGCTGTTTGTCACGCGTCATTAAGGTTTATTTCTGTAAAAATGTCCATTATGTAACTTTGAGAAATAACAGCAGACGACAACTTTAAGCAGACGATATTGCAGTAGTAAAAGCGTTAGACATAATTATCCTGTTAAGGGAGCTGCGGCAATGGTCGTTGTAAGAAGGGAGTCGTTGTTGGGAGGGCCGTTGTAGGGAGGGAGCGCTGTAATCTAAAAGAAAGCTATGTCATCAGTATAGACCTAAATGAGATGTCAAAAGAGGTTACACCTTACCAGTGTCAACACGTTTTCTATATGTTTGTTTTATTTATATCAGTCATTGTCAATTGTATCTCACGTCGTGCTTATACAAGACTCACTAATGTCATTGATGCATTAAAATCTGGGTATATAGGCGAAATTTTCTTCTTTAATAGCAGAGACAATGGATGTGCCTGTATTAAATTCTTCCAAGTAGGTGGAATCTAGACATAACTGTGTTAATTGATTTTGATGATTTTGTTATCAAGGTAGAGCAGAAAGACGAGACATGCGACGAATAGGGAAGGCGGAAAGGTATCTTGAGGACCATGACAAGAAACCAAAACAGGACGAGTTTGTACAAGCACCGGCTATACTGATCCCCAGCACAAATGCAACAGGAACTGCAAAGAGTAGAAGTATGATGTTTGTTGTTGCAGCAGAAAAACGTTATTTTTCCCTGTTTTAACAAAACTAAGCGAAATAGGAATGCAATAAAATGTGGAAATGATGTTTAACATCTGGAACAAATTCGATTCATCATAGTGACAAACTGTTTGTTATCTTATCAGACGCCTTGTTACTTTGCGTCTGATCGGGTTCCATATCATTTGCAGCTGTCATACTGTTTTGAAGTACAAACGCATGTTATGGGAAGGAATATCGTTGTACATCCGGTGTTGTAAACTTTGAGTGAGGTGTTTTGTTTCTGCTATTTTTGTAGCAAATTAAATCGTGTGGTGAGAGTTTTAAATATTTAATCAACTGCAACGTCTCCGTAATGTAGTACTCTACTATTGAGATCGGACATTGTTGCCGACTGAATGTCTGTATTAAACCGTTGACACAATGGTCGATGGCTTTAGGTAGAATATCGATATTGGCCGACATTGGACCGATCTCAATAGGGATATACTACATGTACCTCAATGATCATTTTCAAGCAGCATATATCAAGTGGAGACGTTAAAAAAGACAACGTTTTATCTGGATATGTACTGTTTGTCAGGGTGTAATTTCAGTGGTTAGACAAAAATGCACATGTTTGTGCTAGGTATTCTCCATTAAGCATACCACCAACTGCTTATATACCAATCAGTTATGTTTGTTGATGTTTTAAATCTTGTATTAAGCGACCGCATACTGAAGTAGAATTGTGATCTCATCAGATGGATGACTGCTTTATGCAGGATTAAGATAATACTGTCAATTCCTAAGGGAGATATCTGCAGTATTTTCATTAGGCATTAAGCAATCATTTGACTTTAAGATAAACAAATGAATTTCTATCGTGTGGTCGCTTAATACAAGAATGACTGTACTTTAATGCTTGTTCTAACTTGGATGCCTAACATTATTTTCAGTGACTCGGTTAACCCCGATATTTTGATTAATGAAATTGATCCTTTTCAACTTAAGTCACATGTGTGCTTAGAATAGAATGAAAGTCAAGCGAACGTCATGTCGCTGGTTAAGCAGTGAATTTTTGTGTTTACACTCATCCTGTTTTAAGATACCACATGAATTAACACTAAAGGCAACCCTCTGTTGGAGTGGGCGGTTTATTAGTGTTCGGTTTTATTTTCATGTGATAAAGCTTTAAACATGGTTCTTATATACATGTATTTAACTTTTTTTATTTGGACAGTTTAACACATAATTGTTTCAAGTAATCTAATAACTGTCTACAATGTTATGAGTTTTACTAACACCTCTTCACATTGACCCCATTTAAAACGGACAAAGCATTCTGTATAATAGAAGGTAACACGTTTGTAGAGCTAATGTGCTCTACTTTATGTTTGCACTATGCATTAAAATTTTGTTCGTGTTGGTTTATATGAGTAAGGTGTCTTTCTATAGAGAAGCGACAGTCACAATACGCTGACGCCGTGTACATCCGGCGATTAGAGTACGAGCGCTACCTGAGGGAATACCGCCGTCACCAGAGGCAGCGTGAGGAGGCACGGCGGCAGTATGAGGAGGATATGAGGCGTAGACACAGCCACTCCTACAGGATGCAGGAGCTGCGCAGACAGACCGAGCGAGAACGATATGAGGAGGAGAGGAAGAGAAGACTACGCCTTAGGGAACAAAGACGGAGGCTAGAGGCGTTGGCTCTTATACAATCTCAAGGTGGCCATCACTAGAAAATGTCGAAATATAACTATTTATCTTAAATAAATGAAACATTTATACTTTATAAGCATAAAATAAAGTTATGCAAATTTAGTTTACACTCATTCACTTATCTAGTGTTTCACATTCCTGTATAAATGAACTGACAACCAACTTTCATTTAAAGTTTTCTTTTTAATTTATGCCAGGCGTAAATATAAACTTAAGAAGGTAAACATGTGAGCACGCTTTGTTTTAATTAATTCGGTTTTAAATATTTTGTCAGTGTATTCATATTTCCCATTCCTTGACTAAAAGGGTCTTCATGCAACTCGGTTCACCCTTAGGGCGGTTTCATTGCATAAATTATTCCTTCAATTTACTGAAATAAACAAATTTACGTTCACTAGCAGAAAACCTGTTGATTTTAATGAAGATGTGTCGCAGCTTAAAGCAGGATATAAGTAACACAGAACGCTCCTTTATGAGCTTTTATCTTAATTTTCATATATTGCTTTAACCTTTAATCAATTATATGACTTAACCATCGTATACAAGCACTCTTTTAGTGACCATACTAGCTGGATTTACTGTAAACAGCCAAGTAGTAAATTTAGAGTTTTAAATCAAAAATTGAAATGGCTTAGGCCATGAATCATAAACTGTGATGATAGCACTTACTCAACCTGGAATGTTTCATTTTATTTTCATATCCCTAAACGGTAAATTGTATAAATGTCTCTCTTTTATTAATATTTGGGACAATTTGACTGATTTAATGCGTGTTTTGTTTCTCATTATGTTGATTGACTGGCATGTCGTCGCTTATTCTAACAAGCATGTTTTAACAATGACCACGAGTGTATGTGTTTAACTTTATATACTGCCAAATCTGTGAACATTCAACATATTAAAACAGGATGTATTGATAGATATGTTTTCAGGTCAAAGATTATTGCACAACAGAAACTATACAGCAAGCTTGTTATGACCTTATTGAATTGTTAATGTTCTATACTAAGCAGCAATATGACTTTAGCGTCTTCGGTCAATGGTGATTAGATACAGATTTGAATGAATCCTAAACCCAAATGTCTTTAATGAATTGCACTGCGTTTGGTTAGTATTGAATTGAACAGAATGATTAACTCAGAATTCTGCTGTATTCTCAGTCTCAGTATTAAGCTATCATTATCCCCTGCCGAAAGGCAGAGGGATACTGTTTTAGGTCTGTCCGTCCGGCTGTGCGTGCGTGCGTGCGTGCGTGCGTGCGTCACGTTTTCCGTCCGCAACTGTATCTCCGAAACCGATAAACAGATTTGGATGAAACTTGGTATACTTATTTGTCATCATAGGAGCACCGTGGGAAATCAATTTTTTTTCAGAAAATTATAGGAATTTATGAGTTATCTGCCCTTTTTGTGTTAAAAATGTCCGTCCGTGCGTCCGTCACGTTTTCCGTCCGCAACTGTATCTCCGAAACCGATGAACAGATTTGGATGAAACTTGGTATACTTATTTGTCATCATAGGAGCACCGTGGGAAATCAATTTTTTTTTCAGAAAATTATAGGAATTTATGAGTTATCTGCCCTTTTTGTGTTAAAAATGCCATATTTAACAGTTTTTACACTCTAGCAACTACAGTATTCAACATATTTTGTTTATACTTGCACACACTGTCTATAAGTACAAGTTCTTGCAGGTGTGCAATTATTGTAAAAAAAAGGATACTTGTGACAAGAGTTATCTGCCCTTGAAGTACTTAAAAATGCTTTATTTTGATATTTTTTACATACTAGAGCCTATAAATAATTAAATATGCATGGATTTTGAAAAAACTTTCTTGAATTATGTATGGCTATTAGTTTTCAAATGAATTTGATTATTGTTGAAAACGGAGAAATGAGTCATGAGTTATCTGCCCTTGATAAGTAAAAAATGCCATATTTAACTATTTTTACTCTCTGGCAACTACAATTATGAATGGATTTAAATGATACTTGCACACAATGTCTATAAGTAATAGTTCTTGTAGGTGTACTATTATTGTCAAAAAAGGATACTTGTGGCAAGAGTTATCTGCCCTTGATGTACTTAGAAATGCTAGAAAATGCTTTATTTTAATATTGTTTACATCCTAGTATCTATAAATATGCATGGATTTTGATAAAAAAAATCTTAAACTATGTATGGCTATTAGTTTTCAAATAATTGTTATCATTTTTGAAAACGGAGAAACTAGTCAACAGTTATCTGCCCTTGATGAGTCGAAAAACCATATTTAACAGTTTTTACCATCTAGAAACTACAGTCTTTAATGGATTTTGATTTAACTTACACACGATGTATATAAATATAAGGGTTGCAATTATTGTCAAAAAAGGATACTTTGTGGCAAGAGTTATCTGCCCTTTATGTACTTAGTAATTCTCAACATGGCTTTATTGTTTACATGCTATTGTGAACAAATGTGAATGGATTTTGAAAAAAAAAAATTAAATCATATATTGCTATTATTTATAGAATCAGTTCAATTATTGTCGAAAATGTGCAAATTAGTCAAGAATACTCTACCCTTGAAGAGTTGAAAATGTGTTTACACTCTAGTAAATTCTACAGTTCTGAATTTTTTTTAATAATACTTGCACACAATTATAAGTTCTTGAAAGTGTTTAATTACTGTTGAATTTGAATCAAGAGTTACCTGCCCCTGTCATACTTAGATTTATAATGCTACAAACGGCTTTATTTTTTGTATTGTTTAGGCTTTAACATGTACAAAATTGAATGGATTTTATAAAACTTTGTAAAAAGCTTTTGAATGTTGATCTTTAAAGACACTTAAGACAGGTGATCACCATTTGCCCCTTCCTCCCACATTAAAGTTTGCCACTTTCTTCTGGACAATCGCTGCGGCAGGGGATATCAGCTCTAAGGTGCTTGTTTGCTATGATATAGAAACTATTTTTTATGGTGAATGTTTATAACTGTATACAGTGGAAATTGTTTTCTTCAGTTTACGAGTAAATTCAGGCGTAATCTTTTTAACGCAATATTTTCCCGTCTGTTTGAACTCGGACAAAATACTGCCTGATTGGACTTGTCGTCTGTAAGCTTTTGCCAAATTCATTTGAAGTTTGGACTGTAAATATGTCGATACGAGTGTCAAACAGAATGGTAACGCGGCGTCTGTAGACGATCCAAAGTAGTTGTAAACTCGAATTTGGTTGCCTTTGGAGGTGAAAGGGTTAACCCTTTCCCCAATAGGAGCGTCTTTTAGCGCATTTAATTTGTTCATCCGCTGAAGAAAATAGTTCCAATTTATACAGTCATAAACATGAACCTAAAGAAAAAAATTCTATATCCTAGCAGATGGTAGCTTAAAGCAGGCTGAAAGTGAAGCAGAATGCACCTGGAGGCGCATTCTGCTTTACTGTCAACCTGCTTTAAGCAACCATCTGTATTCAATACAGAAAATAGGCTATGGGGTAAAGGGATAAGGGACCACTGTTACATAAGTATGAATGTACGTTTTTCGCTATCAAAAATGGCATGTACAAGAATTTACAAGTATTTATCGCTATTCTCATGTCACTGTGTCCTATTCCATCAGCAAAGAAAACGTCTATTTTAGATCCAAATATAGAATATCATTCACTTGCGATAATCATCACTGTTTATTAGCAGCAAATTTATTTGATGATTACTTAACACATAGTATTATATAAAATATATTTATGCAATGTAAAGCACGTACAGTTTCGATAACTGTAATATGTAATATCTTTTATGATTGGGAAAATATTGATAGCAAAGGAAGGCTAAAATGTAATTAATTGTCATAAACCTGTGTGTTATACAGCAATTATATTTCATACAGAAAATGGCGGCATCAGATATGCCGTTTTTGTTCCGTTTAACATCATTAATGTCCTTGAGATCCGCAAACATATTTGTTTTCAGATAAGACACCGAGTAAATTTCCATAAATATTAATCAGACTCTTAACTCCTCAGAATTCATAGTGATATTTTTCTCAGTAAGAAATATATCAAATATAAATTGAACAAAGAATAAACAGACAACATTTTCATCAGCTGATAAAGCAATGAAAGGGTTAAAGACTAAATACTTATATAGGATGGCACAAAATAAAGCTCTTTGAGAGTAAAACGACATTCGTACATTTTAATAATTCAAACAGAGAACAGTTATATATGAGAAATTTTGATGTTAGCTATCTTAAAAGCGTGACAAGCATTCAATTTCTGTACCTACGTTTATATCTTTGTTTATCGACAGGTGAACTCACAGGTGAGGAACAATTTTTCACAGTCTCCGCCCACAATATGTTACGTCGTGAAGTCAATGCTCGTGAACTGGTAAGTGTTTCAGGGAAATGAAGATACAGTGGAGAAAACGTTTTTCTTTCCCGTTTAAACACAAACGCATTGTACTTAAATACAGAAATGACAATTTTTGATAATTCTGACTTTTGATTTTAACCTGGATGGCAAACAATTTGGAGCCTGATCAGACGCCGGGTTACGGCGTCTGATCTTGCTCCAAACTGTTTGCATTGGAAATAATACATTTTGCGTAAATGCGTTTATTGGGAAAGAATACCGTTTTTTATAACCAATAGATTAAGTAAGCATTGTATTATGCGGCCACCAAACAGAAATGCAGGTGACACCTTATTGCAGGACACAAGTACATCAGAAAGGTCATATAGGTTTCTACTTTACATTTGTCCTGCATAAAGCAGAAACATATTTTTGAAGGTCTCAACGCCCCTTATCACAAGGTTGGCTTATTTGAAATATCAAACTCTGTCTCGCTGATTAGTATATTTGAATATTTTAGAAGATAATGTCACAAAAACTTACAAGGAACATGTATATGTGCACAGAGTACATGCGTATGTATTGAACAAGAATATTATGTAACCCCATATGTCGTTTTAACCTTACAGTCATGGAGTACCTACCTTGAACGATGGGCGAAGTACGTCATACGCTGTGATACCGAATACCCGGGGCCAATCTCATGCTACACAAACTTTGGAAAATCCAATGCTGTAAGTAGAGAAAAACCTCCTCGTTAAAGTGGAGAAAACGCTATTCTTTAACGGTTAAACGAAACCCGAAACGCAAACGCGATACACTGTCATGTTAAAATTAAATTAATTCTTTTTAATAAATTAACTACATGTGAATTTATTTAATAGTTTTAGAGTGAACATGTAAGAACAACATTTCGATTATATACGGCCACTCTATTAATGCTCGATGTCGGTGTGAATGTTTTCTGTATATGATATTCTTTTTATTTAAAAAAAAAATAAGTTGACTTTTGTACTATTTTAATCAAACTACTTTAGAAAAAATACTCATTTAATTCATGATTGAGTAAATATTGTTTGTTACAACAACCCAATACATCGAAACGTTTCGGTATCTTGCAGCTGTTGACTAAAATGTTCAGTTGTTACATGTAAAACCCACTCATAAACCAGACTTAACATGTACACATATACCAAAATTTATGTTTTTTGTAAAGTGTTACAATATTGTAAGTGATAAGTTATACGACGTACTAAAACTGTTCAAGAGTTATTCGCCTTCATGATAAAATCTCTTAATTATGAAGAGAAGTTGATTATATTTCTTGAGATGAAACGCCTATCGTATAGAGTAGCAGTGTCTATTTTCTTACTTTTATTTGCAATTGGATATTGCTATTGTGTTCCAAAATTGAAGTGCAATGCAAACATACTGTCCAGATGAACATAAGACGCAGAGTAAATCGAGTATTCATATGAGCCATGCACTGAGAAAACCAGACTAATAGCATTGCAAACAGTGTAGACCAAGACTAGTCGGTTGGTATTTGAGTGTTACAGTGGAGAATCTGTTATTCTTTCCCGTTTAAACGAAACGAAACGCAAACGCAAAACACTAAAACGTAGAAAAATGTAAGTTTTTGACATTTCTGATAATTCATGTTTATCTTGGTGGCAAACAGTTTGGAGCCTGATCAGACGCCGGGTTACCCGGCGTCTGATCTGGCTCCAAACTGTTTGCAATAGAAATAATAGTTTTAGCGTAAACGCGTTTATTGGGAAAGAATAACAGTTTCTCCACTGTACCTAATGTATTTGCAATGGTAGACACTGATCAGACGCTAATACTGAGATTACTGCTAGGCTTGGTCTACTAGACACCGTTTTGCAAGGCAATATTTCTGATGTCCGTCCTATTACACGTCGTGCGACAAATTTGGTCGTATGTCAAATTCTAAAATGTTCAATCTTTATTTATTTCTCAATCGAATCGACTTGTGACATCTCTTTGGAATAGTATTGAAAATACTAGATGGAAAAATAAGAAATTAGATGTATATGAAAGTTTTGACTTACACGTACGACCATTTTTTCGTAAGACATTTCGTAAGACGGGCCCGTTGTTTTCTCCTTGCGAGGGTCATACATGTGCATACCTATGAAGCTGGAAAAAACCCAAACATACATGTAACTACACAGTTAACAAAACTACGAAGTAGACACCGATTTGTTATGGACACATATATTTAGCTTGATGTGCACGTTGTCTATGAAAACCTGTTTGTACACGTGTATTATTTGTAACCACACAGGAAGACGACGTGTACAGTGTAGTATATCAGTGGGGCAATGAGGGCTATGACATGAACAGACCCTTGAACTATGGCTGCAGGACCCCGTACGACAAGAGGCTGTGCAATCACAATACAATCGTAAGTATAGTGAATCGTGATATTTACGACCTTACGAGCGGGTGGTTGAATTGTTTTAGTGGATAGTTGTACATTATCTATTGACTCCTGAAGTTTAACGTGTACAATTTCATTTTTCAATTATGTTTCTCTTTTGAAGTACATGTACATTGCTTTTAAAATAAACGAGTATACTCGTCTGTATAGTTTAATGAGTTATCAGAGTAGAACAGCATGTTCGTTTTAGAAACATGGTCATATCGGGACTTTGATATTTCCACCTTTGGGCATACTGTTGTATGTAATTATGTTTTATCTGTTACAGATCCGTGACAAGTCCCTGACTCAGATGGCGTGTGCAGCTAAGAATTGTGGATTTCAAAGACAACTCACCTGTATCTACAACACCTCTTAGAGTTTCTCACAATCCCGTTTCATAGACATATCGTAGTAGGAAGGGTGCAGTAAACGTGCTAGAACTTCTAAAAAACTCATTACCCTATAGTCTATTTCTCGTTTGGAAAACAGGTAACCACTTAAAGATGGTTGAATGTGAAACAGAATGCTTCTTAAAGCTTTACTTTCAACCTGACTTAAATTCCTATCGTAAAAGGTACTTGAAATGATTACTTTTCTTTATGTATGAATATATGGAAGCGTAATAAGGTATATTTATGGGTTAAAATGTTAAAACAGTTGCTTCCTTAACTCTTCCCTTGCCATTATATCGTGTGCTTACAATTTGTCGTTTGCTTCTCTTTCCAAAATTTAAATTTAAAGTACTTAAACCTTAATAATTTAACGAGTGTCAAATGGTTTGGATTCTGACCAGACGTCGCTTGGCGTGCAAACATTTGCAAAGACCATTGCGCCAGCAGCTGTGAAATTGGTAAAAGCCAGTTGACAGTTAAGCAGAAAAATCTAATTGACGTGATAAGACGCATTCTGCTTAATTTTCAACCTGCTTTTAGTAGTCACCTGTTTTCAAAACGATAAATAAGCTATATGGTAAAGGCTTACCACCTTGCTTTTAAGTTAGACTGTTTATGGAACGGGACCGCGGAAATGTCCTGCCTACAGTATCTTCGGGCAGGAAGACGTCGTATGATTAGACCTGTTATTGTGTCGACAGTGTAGAATGCGCATGATTCTCAGAAGGTGTCTAAATCGTGCATTAAAACATAGAATAATGAATTTCTATTTACTGTCAAATTTGTATTTAGCAGCAGTTTGAAATAAAGTGATTTATCAATCACTTTATATATAGAAGGGAAGATGTTATTTTTTCCCATTGAACGTGTAAAAATATGCTAAAATCCCTTTTGTCCATTTAAAACTGTTTGGGGCCAGACCAGACGCCATGTCATGTTCCAAACTGCTTGCCACTTAGATTGAAATGAATAACCAAAATTTTCAATAACGTGTCATTTAAAAAAAAGAAACAAAATGTAGATCTAATGCTTTTGCATTTAACGAGAAAGAATAACGTCATCTACTACAAGTATCAACCTAATTACAATACCAAACGAAAGGCTGATAACGCTCCTATGTGAGCTTGTTGCTTCATTTTTTGGTTCAAACCACATGTCTTCACATTGTCAATGTCATTGGCGCCAAAGAGCGCTATTGCAAATAGTTTGGATCCTAATGGCAAACATACAATTTAAGTCTAGGTCACATGCACAGTGACTGAACGTCTGATCTGGCTCCGAACTATTAGACATTTAAATGGAAGTCCAAAATACAACGAGTTAAGGCAGCACATTCGGTAAAGCGATGAAAGCGTCGCTGAAACAAGATATGTACGAAAAAGCTACGTCAGATATTCTGTAATAATTGTAGCATTTTTATAGTCTGTGTGAATGAAGTTTCATGTACATAATGTCTGGTCAGGATCAAAACTCTTTGATGATTGGTTTAGATGTCTATGACAGAGAAAATGTTAATAAAACACACTCAATTTATATTGTGTAAAATATAGATCTAATGCGTATTTGTTTTACCTTTTAGATATTAAATATGCAGAACATATGAAATTTAATGTATACATGTACATAACATTCCAACTATTGTGACTACTCAAAAGATGGCTGCTTATTTGTTCTATTGACAACGGCTCTTTAAATTAGGTCAGAGGTCTCCTGAAAGAGCATTCTAGTTTCTTTTCATTTTGCTTGAAGAAGTAAACTGTCCTCTAACCGAAAACAAACACCCTGTAAGTAGTCGTAACAGCGGAACTGTTATGTACATGTTCACGGCTAGAAATAATTGAACGAATTAAAATTAAGAACAAATAAGAAGACTGAAAAATAGTGTATTATTATACATGGTATGCCTGAAGTAGTAAGGTTGCACAAATACACATGTAAATAATTGCTTTATTTAGACCATACGACCGGAGGGATACCGGTACCACATGTCTTTCAAACAATTATGTTTGCGTAAGTGGTCTTAAACTATGCTTGATTTAGCATGCTTTTGACTGAAAATTTAAACACCTCAAATAAAAATGAGATTGGTTTTTGTAAAACGATTTTGATTTGACGCTTTTTTAAACGCTAGTGTAAATAAATTTGATTATATATAAAGTGCTTATATATGATAAATAAGTCACTCAAAACAGAAAAAAGAATCGTTGGACAATTATTCGTGTGATTAAATGTGAAATTGTATATTGGGTAAAACGTTATTCTTTGCATTAAACTAAATGTTAACTCAGTGGGTCTTCATCGCTTACAAAATATATTAATTTACGATTCTAGCATGACAAGGGTTAGATGACAGATGATGGTTTAAAGCAGAATGAAAGTGAAACTTCCTTCTTTCAGTTTTGCTATTTGCAGTTAACGGTTTATGGCACAGTAATATGGCAGATTTAAGCGAGAATTCCTGGTATTTGTAACTATATTAATTATTTTCTCTCGACTGCAAGTATGACTAATTACATTGTACATTTAGTGGCGTGAATGCCTAGTCTTAAAATAGCATCAAACTTTATAGTCAACGTTTTAGTTCTTAATATTAGTTAGTTCCCCGATATTACTAGAATGTAGAATTCATGCAATGTGCTATTTTTTTCAATCGTTTCAGTAAATGCTTGTTTTTACTTAAATGAATGCTAGTTTGTGTGACTGGTTGTTTTTCCTGAAAGCAGTATGAACGCAAAACAGAATTTTCCCAAAAGAGCATTCTGTTTTACTATCAACGTGCTTAAAGTTGGCTCTTTCCCTGCCAAGTTTAATCGTTTGCTTTAACCCTCTTACCGCCAAAATACCGTTTGCATTGGTACATGTATTGAAATCTGCAATATTTTTAAAGCCAGGTTTAGGGCTGTTTTGACTGAAGAAATGTCGACACGATTGTCAAAATTTTTAAATCTTGATCAGACGCTGCGTTACGCGGAGTCTGATCAGGACCAAACTGTTTGCAATGTCGCCTTTTGACGTCATTGGCAGTGAAAGAGTTAAGGGACCGTAACTGCATGGTAGTATTGTTAACTTACATTCCCAAAGATCAGAAACTATCAGTAGATTTATAGAGCCATACCATGAGAAGATCGGACTTTATGTATTGCTAAGCAGCCGCCAAAAAGATGATGTGTTTCAAACAGTGTAGGGCAAGATCAACGGCTGATCTTGATCTACTTTACTTGTAATGCAATAAATCTTGTTTGCTCATGGCACGACTCTTATGTATCATTTTGTCTGATTCTTATCAATAGTTAGATTTTGTTTGTACATAACAATTATACACAGAACTTGTAACATTCTATGTTTTAGTAAATTGATATACAGTAAAACCTCGCTATTACGACCACTAAAACGATGGCTAATTGAGTGTATAATAGGCAGGTGACAGCTTAAAGCAAGGTTACAGTGAAACAGAAAGCTCCTATAGGAGCTTTCTGTTTCACTGTCACCTTGCTTTAAGCGGTCACCTATCGTAAACACCCTAATAATTAACATAATTTAGTGGTCGTAATAGAGAGGTTTTACTGTACACCTATTTTACATTGTATGCTTTTAGTTTGCTTATTCAGATAGAGTCAACCCTTTTCGATCGACATTTGATATTAGAATGTATGGACGGTCGGTCGTTAGGGCAATTGACAGCTTGATGCATGACAAAAATAATGCTGAAATATCTTAAGAACTGTTTGCACTATTTTAGCTGCACTATTCAACAACATGTCCAAGATTTAGTATAACTAACACCTGTTCGGCTCAAAGTACATAAGAACTTGACAGGGAACATTGAGCCGTGTACCCTGCCAAAGACCTGTAAACTTATAATATTGTGCTAGTGACAAGAATAAAGAGTAAAAAACAAACACTTTTTCCATCACTTGATTATTTACTTTATTTTTATCGAATAACAGTATTAATAAATGTCATATGACGCATGGGTCCGAGTTCTGTATAGAAAAGTTAGGAAATCTGAAAATGGCTTCATCATTCCGTAACCATATCCATATGGCCAGTAACTAATCGCAATGTTTTGAGTGTAGGTTACAGTGGAAAAGACGTTATTCGTTTATAAATGCTAAAACAAATACTTTTATTTCTATTGAAACCCGTCATCTGATCAGTCTCAAAACTGTTTTCCACTCAGATAAAAAAGTATCATTAGAAAGTTTAAAATATTGCCATTTAATACATTTTAAATATTGCATTGCATTTTTGTTTAATTCCGATTAAATGGGAAATAATAACGTCTTTTCCACTTTACAGTCATTGTGCCAAATTATAAACTCTGTATCTCATAGCAGACACATATGCTACTATCCTTGGAATCTTACTTCACATGTTAAGTACAATGCACGTATGCATGACACATGTTTGGCCATATAGCATTTAATAAGGGCACGTAACCATTACTGTTATTATGTGTCGATTTTGGAGGAAAAGAAAACTCTTGACAAATAGAATATTTTGATGCTGTTAACAAACACAGGTTGTAGAAAAGTCCAAATTATGGCGATTCGAACCACGACTTGGTGATCAAGGATGTTAGAATAAGTGAGTAAGATTTAGGTATCGAAACAGAAAAGCTCATGACAGAGATTCATGTTAAATACAAAAGTCATCTGCTTTTAACATCTAAACCAAACATATTTGTTGTTATTGGGGTTTAACCATAACAGCTTGATTACAATGCCTTAAAACTGTACGGACTACTAAAGATGTGAACATTTACTCAAAGATGATGATTAGATAGCCTTAGAAGTACTGTAAGCTCGTTGTCTTTGATCAATATATACATATATTGTCAAGTTTCGTGCTATCATTTTATATAGATCTATATAAATTATTCCAGCGCAAACCGTATTTAACTCTTTGCATGCCTAGTATTTATTTCGTCTGCAACAACTACCGTCTGCAAATGTTATAAAATAGAATTTCCTACACTTCTTTTCAAACAGTGTCATGGTATCAAACAGTTCGGCTCCTGATAAGATGCCGCGTAGGGCGACGTCTCACCAGGAACCAAACTGTTTGCAAAGGTTAAATGGTTTTACCGCTAGCATACTAAAAGTTAAGGTCCACAGTTTCCTTGCAGGAATTAATATTCTATCATTAAAATAGTCTACAACGAATAGTCTTGGTCAGTGCAGGTTTAAGTATAAATACTTGTGAAAATATGACTTCTAGATGTTAGTGTTAGAACCAATCACCGTAAAAATGGAACATTTTGGCGTGAAATAGTTTTTAGAAACATACTGTGTTACTTTAGACATATTGTACTACCTGTGTCAGTTGTAAAACGTCTGTAGAAAGACAAATTATTATGATAAACGTATAACGTGGTGTAAATATTTTCAATTATTCAGACACTCAAATTGGCTGCAGTTGAAGACCGATTTGATGAAGAACTGCTTTAATGAAGATCCGAAATTTATCGATGACATTGAAATCAATGTAGACACTGATCAAACACCTTGATTTAAACACTACGTCTAATCATGGTATACACTGGTTGTAACTTCCGAGAACCTTTTTCTAAGTGTTGATAGGACTTTCTTATGAATGCCTAGTTTTTCTTTTGAAATAAAACAAATACGGTACTTTAATATATAAAATGTATATATGCATCTTATTTGACAATTAGTGGTTTGAAACATGTTAAATAGAATCCAGGATAGCCTCACATTCCATAGTTTATATATAGTTGTTCTTGTTATTGCTACTGTTATCAAATGTGAAACGCTATGCTCAGTACTCAAGCAAAATGAATTGCTTTATTAACCATATCACTGCCTTAGTCATTTGCAAACAGTTTGGATCCAGATCATACGCCGCGTAACGCGGCGTCCGACTAGGATCCAAACTAGTTAGCAACCGCATCGAAATTTCTTAAGTCATTCTACCTACAATCCAACTTTGAAACGGTCTTACAACAATATTGAAAAAGACGACTCTATGACAGTGAAGGGTAAAACTTCACGATAAATATGGCGATGGTAGGGTTAACTTTGTTTTAACCACAGTTCGGTGACTGAATTGACTTTGACCTTGGACGTTTTGATATGGACACATGGACGCTAAATAAGTGTTATATTGGCAGGTAATGTGTCATGGTATAATGGAAATTTTATACTCGGTGAAATGATCTCATAAGATGCTGAATTTAATAACGTAATGAGCCGTCTAAAACTTTTAACGTCATAATGCCGTCTGCTTTTTTCAAAAAACGTCGTCTAATGATATATAATGTATAGTTTTAGCTGTATGAATTTAAAAATATGTTTGTGAGTGTCAAATATTTTGGATCCGGGTCAGAAGCAGCATAATCCGGTCTCTGATCTGGGTCCCTACTGTCTGCATAATTATGTAAGTGTTGTCGAAATTGGCACTGAAGAGATTAAAGGCGTAAGGTATATCACAACACAGTCTATTTTGTCTTACATCTTTGCTCTATGACATGCTTCTATAAACACTTTAAAATATCAAATATCATTTTGTTTGTTAACTCTTTCACTGAAAAGTTTTACTGTCTGCGTTAACCCTGTCATCGCCAAAATATCGTCTGTGCACACATGGTATCATCTGTAATATATGTTCCTGTCAGATTTAAGTATCTTTGGCTGGAAATATCGATACGAGTGTGAAAACGTTTGTTTCTTAATCAGACACCGCGTCACGCGGCGTCTGGCCAGGATGACAACTGTTTGCAAAGCTGCCTTTTGGCGCCATTGTCCGTGTAAGAGTTATAACATTGATGTTAATTTGACTTAGCATGTTTTCTCTTTTCACCGATCAGTCAACAGAATTACCTTTTCTATCGCTGACCATGCGCACCTTGATATTTTCAAGGCGGTGTGATGTTATATTTTGAAGATATTCATTTTTATTGAACGGGCATGTTATTCATGATGGTATTTTGCTAAGGATCAAAATATAGGTAATTGTTTACATATAATCTGCTATGTTAAGTGTCTGTTGTAATGATTATTGTCTTATCCAACTCTAATATTTTGTAATAAAATTGATATGGTAGTACCCCTGTTTTATTTTCTTATTTCCTTAGTTCAATGTTTAATAATTGTCATGTTAGACAATACATGTAAAACCTAGCTATTATGACCACAAAAAGAGAAGGCTAATTGACTACATAAAAGGGGTAAGGGATATTTTCGAACATGGACGCAATGCGAAAGGGAGTTGTGTGTATATATTGTGATTCAGTTAACATTTTAAAGCAACAGTGATTATTTAGGACAGTTGAGCGATTAAACCAGACAAAAATAATACATGTTTTTTTTTCCAATATTTGTCCTAGATTTTAAAAGTTCTCGTCTGTCGCCTAGGTGATATAATGGACATTGGACGTAGTATTAACTCATTCAACCGTATCGATGAGCAAACTCGTCCTTTACAAACCATGAACCTGTGAATAGTACAGTTTTAATATGCAAAAGACATCAGATCAGGGTCTGCACTGTTTATAAACCCTTTCATGATCAAGTTTATCGTAAGAAGTTTACCTCTTCAACACCTTATTATCGTTTGCTTTACTATTGTTGTCTGCAATATCGTTTCAAAGGTAGATTTAAGGCAGAATAACTAATATAATTTAAAAAACAAAGTGGCAGACAGCTTTGATTTTAATCAGACGCCGAATTACGCGGCGTCGGATCAGGATCAAAACTGTTTGCAAATGCGCTTTTTGGCGTCATTGAGAGAGAAAGGGTTAAGCAATATATCGGTAACGTTACAGTCTATGACTGGTATCTTTGCCGATGACAAAATCCTTTCGGTTCAATGTTCATCTTCAAAGTATGTTATCGAGTCTCTTGTGATCTTAAGAATGTTAATTCTTAGTGTTATTGAAATCGCATGTCGCTCAATATAACAAATATTAAGCAATGATTATCAATGCTACTGCATTCTTAACAGCTTTACTTCGTTAGAACTGAACAATGAACAGCTCTGGTGAAAAATTGTTTGGAAGTACCATAGACAAAACTCTTTCATGGGATAAACAGGTAAATATTGTACTAAAACAATGTAATTCCTTGCTGTACTTGTTATCTCGTATCAAATACTTCCTATCAATTTATATGGGGAAACTATTGTTTATGCCTATATCCTACCACATCTTGATTAGTGTTGTGTAATATGGGGCAATTGCAAAATTACACAGGAGGATACTCTAATCAGAATTTAAAAGAGAGCTGCAAGACTAATACTTGATAAGGACTTTACCACTTCGTCTAAATTTCTGTTTAGTGAACTAAATTGTTTTAACATTTCCTTAGAAAGTCAAATTTCAGAAAGTTGTAATATTAAGTAAATTTTTCAATGAGCTTTCCTCAGATTATCTAAGGAATATGTTCACGTTTACCTCAACCATTCATGACAGAACACTTCTTTCGTCTTCTCAGTTCCAGCTCTGCTCACCAAAACCTAATACCGATCTATTTATAAACTCTTTTGCTTACTCCAGTTCTTCAATTTGGAACTATGTATACCTTCCTAATTATGTTAAATCTGCTAATGGCGTACTTTGGCGGTAGTGGCCCAATGGTTAACACCTTGGACTACGGTACCAGGGGTCGTGAGTTCGATCCCCCGCCGGACCAGCGGTCTGACTAGGGGATTTTTTCCGAATCCCTTATGATGTACAGGAATGTCCTTGAGCAAGACATGTACCGCGAATTGCTCCTCTCCACCCAGGGGTTAAATGGGTACCTGTGAGGGTCTGAGCCGGTACTGCGGCTGCTTTAGCGCCATATGTTAGCAGTGCTCAATATTGTAGGCAAGATGGCTCAATGATCAGGGGGTAAATGTACAGTCGGCTGAGCGGTCATTCGGACTGAAAGTAGACTTTAACTGGTACTTTACTTTTACTTACTTCAATAAAACAACTGTACCTACATTCGAGAAACCAGACTGAGCAAGTAATTAGTTGAAACAGTTGAAACACCTGCTATGATAGTTTGGATCACGTTCTACACTGTTTGTCCCAGTCCAATTTTCTGATGGTCTGTTGCAACCTGTTTTAATTCCTATGATATTAATTGTAGTCGAAACGATTTTCATTGAACCATCGATCATTTATTATAACGATTCTTGCACTCTGTAGTTTTGTAAAATGTATTGTCTTGTATGTTATGTTGAGGACCTCGTGGAAGATTGACGTTGTCAAATGAGTTAAATAAAGTCTTTAGTATTATTATTTTATTCATTTTTTTTTAATTTCTAAATAGTCAACCCCAGACTATTCTTTTCTTTAAATAGATGAAACGATATCACAAGTACAGTACTCGTTAATATGAAAAGGAAACAAATTTGTGAGTCATATCATATCAAACATTTTATATCAGAATGCTGTTTATATCCCATCAATAAACAAAACAAGTTCAGTATCACCAAACAGCCATCATCCGAAACAAGAAGATTATCTTTAAATCCATTTATCCCTAATGAGGCATGCATACATCAATTGCAAAATATGCAATAGTGAAGAGAACACGCTTCCTATACAAACAGTAAATAATCTGATCAGAGGTTCCTTGAGAAGCCCTCTGATCAGGAGCTGTACAGTTTGCCACTTTGCGATACACTAGTATAAACACCCCTAAATAGTCAAAGGTGGACAAGACTTAACTGGAAACTTGAATTGTCCGTTTGATGTTTCCGGGGCGACGGAGCCAATAAAATCACTATTTTGCATGTTTAAACCATATTTGCCAAAGTTTTTAAAAGTATTACCCATTAGTGGTTCCAGTACATAATGTCTGTGCAGAGAGACATTTCGCCGAAAAAGCTTGTACATCTCTTAAATCGTATTGCTACTATATGATAGACGCATATTTGGCAGAAACATTAAAAATAATATTCTTCGACACTTTCTGCACAGGCTATTAATTTAGCATCAAAATATGGATGTACTTCCACAAACGCATGATAGTGCACTTATTTAAGAAAGGAACATTTTTTACCTTTAACCCTTTACCTGATAGCCTATTTCTAGTATTGAAGGTAGGGGACCAATTAAAGCAGGTTGAAAATAAAGCAGAATGCGCCCTTAGGCGCATTTTGCTTTACTTTCAGCCTGCTTTAAGTCAACATGTGCCAGAACATCGAAAATATTCCATATAATATATATTCATGACTGATTGAATTGGAACTATTTTCTTCAGCGGAGGAATAAATCATATGCGCTAAAAGGCGCTTCTATGGGGGGAAAGGGTTAAGCGCAATAAACGGCAGAAACTGGTCGGCAAAAATTCCATGAATCGTGCTGGCGAGTCATGGTTAATCATATTTGCTGTAATTTATAAAATGAATGAATACTATGGAATGCCTGTCGCGACATGCCAATTGCTAAATGCTGCTTTGCCAATTGCTAATTTACAATTTGATAAATATGCCATTTGCCAGTTGCTTAATGCTAATTGCCATTTGTCATTAATTTAATATCAGTGTTGTTTCGGGGTCAAATGTGTACTGTAACACCGTCTAATCGACTGTAAACAATAATCCAACAATACTTTGTTTGCTGTTTTGACTAATTAAGTCAATTTCTAAATGCTAAATGCTTGTTTGCCAGTTGCTAATTTGCCATTTGCTAAATGCTAATATGTTCTATAATGCTAATTTGCCAATTGCCAATATATGCCACTTGTCAGTTGCTTAATAATTGTATACATGTCTGCATCTATTGTAAGGGAAACATGCTACAATATTTCACTTTACCTCCACGGCAATGTCTAAGGACATCATCTGGTGAAGCCTGGTGCTGTAGTTTGATATGAAAATTTCATCAAAGTAAGCTATTTTAGATATATTGGCATTTAGCAACTGGCAAAGCAGCATTTAGCAATTGGCATGTCGTGACCGGCATTCCATAGAATACTTTATTAGTATGCATGTTGTCAACAAGAATAATTTGTTTCCTTAAAGGAACAGCAATGACCGCAATACTGAAGCTGTTTATTGTTCGAACGCAACAAACTAATTTCCATTGAAAACATAAAACGTGTCAATTTGACATTTTGAGGCGAAAATGCCGATCATTTCCTGTCGTTTATTTCGCTTGAACGCCGAGAATATTCAGTTCATTTCTTAATTAAGTCATCAATAATTTATATTATACCGTATAAAACACAGTTTTAAGGTGAATGGCGACAAGCGTTTTGCTAAAAATACAGTACTGTTAAGCGAATGCTCGTTTTATGTGTTTTTACTGCAAATGGATAAAATCAAATCTAACTTAATCAGAAAGTGATCAGAATTGTGCTTTACTTTCAACTGATTCGAGTTGTTACCTGACTTTTATATCATCAATGCTTGCATATTTGTTCGCGTGTTTGTAATTTAGACGTTACTATGTTCAACAGTGCAAATCACGCCTTCAACAGTATGTAATATTCGCAATTGTCTCTACCATTACGAAATTCTCTTTAAATAAAACACTCTCTTACGAAGAATGAAGACCATTAGAAACAACATAAGTATATTTAATGAAACAGACAACTCCTTTAAGAAGCTTTATATATTGTTGTCATCTTACAGTTAATCTCCATCAGCCCTATTCGCCGTCATTGATCTATTTTGAGTACAGTTAGTCTTGTAGAAGCGGCCACATTTTTAAGTAGCGTGAAGACCTTTTCAGACAAGTGTCTGCTAATGCAAGACACTAATCTTGTATACTCCTAGTAGAGTTCCCTACAATATTTCTATCGTACATTAGGCAACTACAATACTAAATATTGCATATTGTTATTCTATTGAATGATGGCATATTACAAGATTGACCTATCTGGTTTATAAAGGGTTTCTCTTTAAACCCCATACACGGTTTCTAATTTTGAAGAAATATGACTACTCACAGCAGGTTGAAGGGTTGGCAAAATGTGCCATAGGGCAGTCTGCTCTACTTTCAGTCTACTTTAAGCTATCTTCTGCAAGGATATAGAAACTTTTTCTGATGCTATAGTCATGACTTATAAAATGGAACTACTTATTTTAAGCTATGAAAACATTAAATACGTAAAAGGACGTATTTATAGAGTAGTGTGTTATCAGTAAATACACTGATTTTGCCACATATTCCCAAGTTCCACATGTCTTATATATCATCTTCCGTGTCCGACTCTGGCGACGGCCTTCTTTGACTAACTTTCCATGGGTTATTGGCCTCAGATGGCCGCAATGGCGGGGGTTGTGCCTTTTTCTTGGTTCCAGTTGTATTTTGCCCAAAGGCCTTACCTTGGCCAGACTGAAATGAATTTACGGGTGTGGTTGGAGCCGTTGATGGAGTTATTTGTCCGGTTGACAAAGTTTTGTTTTGTTTGGTATTTTGTACTGGTTTAGGGTGAGTGTTCTCTACTGGTGTGCTAGTGTCCGATGCCGGGGTTATTTGCCTGGGTGGCGTTGGTGACTGAGTTCCGTTTTGTTCGTATTGCTCAGGAGATCCATGGTTGTCCCTGCAGAAACAAAACATGAAGACCGTTGGAATATTATGGTGAAAGATGCACAATATCCACGTGTTGAAGAAATTAATAAGTTGTTCTCTAAATATAGGTTCTACATATGGCAGGATAAACGTATTGCATTTTTTGTCATGCATTAAGCAGCTGTCACTATAAACAAGCTGTTGGACACATACTTTCCTGTGTGCTTTGAATACATGTTGAATAGATGTGTGGGAATTGCTGTGAGTACATATGTCATTCCAAGAATAAAATTACAAAATAGGAAATATAGTATGAAGCGACCAATCAGCGAATAAGCAGAGATACATATTTCTCACATAACTACCCTTGTTTTCTATAGCGAACAACGATGACAAATATCCTTGTCTCTAACAGGTGTAAGATCACTTTGATGACGTCACTATAACGTCACTATTTATAACGGCGTTTTGACGTTATCGGGGTTCCAAAAAAATGCATATTGCTTAAAAAATAGCTTTTAAAAATCGTTGGTTATATGAGAAAAAGAATCTGTCACTCGTCGATGTTTAAGACAATTTGATCTCAAACTCGTCTAGAATAGAAAAGTTATTAAGCTCGCCAAGGCTTGCTTAATAACATTTCAATTCTAGACTCGTTTGAGATCAGCTTGTCTTAAACATCGACGAGTGACAGATCCTATATATATCATGTTTACAGCTAATACGATTCAACTATGGTCCTAACAGGAATGGGATTGCGCGTGTGTGTTTGTGTGTTTGTTATGGTATGACTGTGTGTGTGTTCTGCTTGAGAGGTGGGTGTATTGTTTGTGTTGCGTTTCCTGCTTGAGTCTTTCGTATGTATATGTCTGTAATAGTAAGATAGTATTTTCTTAAGGTTATTCGCGGGTCTGTTAATTCCCTGTCAGGCTTCAATAAAACCTTGATTAAATCGAAATAATTATACCATATGAAGAGTGAAAAATCGTAAAAATAAATAAATAAAAAAAATACTGTACAGTTTTTCTCTGACAGGACCTTTTGTCGAGAAAAGTTCCGATTTCAATACACAGGAATATTTTCTTTATAAAATAATATAACTCAATATAATCTACCTGTGGGACATATACCAAGTTTAGATATTAGATAGGTATTACTTATATGTACTAGTCACAAAATTTAATGAAAATCTACAGTAGACTTTACATTTTATACATGATTTCCAGAAATTCTGACAAAATGTTAACACAAACAGAGTTACCTCCCTTTGGTTCAAATTTAACATTCCGTCAGCTCTAAATAATACCATAAGTAAAACCTGTAATAATGGACCATTGAATACGGTAACCTGTATATTTTAAAGAGAGGTAACTGCTTAATGCATGACAAAAGTAATGCATAAAAGCTCCTTTAAGATTTATCATTTAGCATTGCCATCTGTCATATAGGCTATAAATCCTCACAAAGTTTAGTTGTCACTTGACTATACGTGCATCTGATATAATTCCTTATAACATTTGTGACTAAACATAGCCTGTACTTTGATCATTGCGTTATGGACTGACTAGTAGCGAATGGGACTCGAACCTAGAACCTTTGGATTGCTAGTCACTAGATCACTCTACCATCTGAGCTAACAAAGAAGACACTAAAGTTGATCAAACTTTTCTCAATGTAAATGCTTACTATGAACACGTGCCGAAAAAGATCATGCGAAAGTCATCAGCATATCCGGAACTCGAGATGCGGGCCGCCCGCTGTCAAACCACCTTAAATAAAGTATTTCTTTCTCGGTTGGCACCAAGCACCTGTTGGATTGTTTGAAAATTCACAAATTCCTTTAATTCATCCACAATGTAGGTTGTACAGTAAAGTAAAATCAAGTATGGGGTTTGGAGTGCATAAACCGAGTATTTCTAAACATTATTTGCCACTGGATGTTATGGAACATTCATGTACTACACAAAGTTTGCTAAGCACCAAGGGTAAAATCACCATAGATACCAATGCATTGACCCTATCACATCTCATCAAATAACTTTCAACATTTGTGTACGATTTCGTCCAAATTTGGCGATTATCTGGCCAATGGTTGACTTTACAGATTATGATAAATTAAGTCCTTATCCAGGTCCTGTAGGCGAAACCCAAGAAAGTTATCAAAATGTGAAATTTCTGAAATTTCACCGAAATTTTCAAATCCATTGAATTCTACATTTTAATGTTCTTAAAGATGTTACAATGGGAACACTTGAACACTGAAAGGTAAAATATTGTTTTACCAACGAATAACATCTCTAAGAACATTACAATGATTTTAAAAATCTGCAAAGAAAACCTTTGGCCAATGTGACAATGCATTGGTACATATGGAGATTTTACCCTTGGTGCTTAGCAAACTTTAAGTAGTATATAAGCTTAGTTCTACTTTTCGTCAATAACAAATTTTGTTCAAATGATGATAACAAAACGTTACAATGTTTCTATTTATATGTTATGGGTAAGTTGTCTATTTGAGAGTTCTATGTGAAACATTTTGACCATTAACACAATTGTATCTCAGGCGTATCGAGCACAGAAGATCAATCACTACACCTTTGGCGGTAGCACGTCAAATTCATATACAAATTGAACCATTCCACCTCGCTTGACAATCCTAGAGCGAAACACAAATTGACAATGTGTGTGTGTGTGTGGGGGGGGGGGGGGGGTGAAGGTTTGTTTGACATCAGAATATATGCTAATAACAACTTTTCGTTTAAATGCAGGGCATCTCTATAAACATCGCCCCGAAGAAATACCCGTAAGAATATCAGTCTGCCGGTGTAACGAAGTATTTTGACCCCCATCGACAAATGACCCCCGGTCATAATTCGACGACGTAGAATGACCCCCGGTCATTTTTCGATATCGTACAATGACCCCCCGGTCATAATTCGACGTCAAAATTTGACCCTCCGGTCATAGTTCTATGACTCCCCTCATGCAGTATTTTGACCCCTCCTGAAATATATCGACCCCCATCGAATAATGACCCCCTACCCTCTTCAGCAATTAAGCGACACAGTTTAACCAATTGGACCCTAGCGACGAGTATATTAGTGTTCCTGTTAATAGTACACTTGTCCTTTGTAAACAAAGTAGACCCAGATCAAACTTTACCCACAGGTGCCCTCTGATATTTGTCAGTTTTGACATGTATTGAATAAAACAACTCTAGCTAGTCGAAAATTGACTTGACATAACTAGAAAAACTTGAATTGTTCACTTGAATTTTCAGGTGTGAATGAGTTAAAAGATACATAAAAATTAGATGATAAATATGTCAAAATTCAGACTTATGATAAGCACGCCATGGGAACGTATACAGTATACTAAATGCTGTTCCCCAGGGATATCGTTAACCTGGTGTCTATATGTTGGATACTGATGGTAGGGATTACCCAATCGCTTTGAAACAAGCTAGTTGTTGGTCTGTGGTATAATTCGTGAACAGCGTATTTATAAATAGTTAAGGGTGTAATTCAGCCATGGCTTGTGCAGGTCGGTGGGGCGGGGACAGGCATGGTGTGAATTACTTGAGAAAGTTATAAATTACATTACAAGTTTACAATCACATTGCTAAAGAGTGCATTATATTACAATTACGCAACATAAAATTTTGTAATGCAGTAAATTACAACTACATTGGCAAAGTTATGCATTACATCGCACATTACATTTTGATAACAGTCCAAAACATTATTAAAAAAGACTAATAAGCATAGCATATATAACTGATAGGTTATCGTTTACAAGTTCTTTGTCAACTACATAACTTAAGAATACATGTATATGCAAGTATACAGTTTGAAATGTCAAATCCTTTTTATAGTGTCCACTGGGTAAGGAAGCATATTTTTGTAAGCAAATGAGTCCTTAACACTTTCCTCCACAGAAGCGGCCCAGACCACCTGTACCTACATCTGCAAATGAGATTAAGATTCACTGATAAAATTCAATAATAGTTTTGATTACAGGTGTCAGCTAACAACAAGATGAGTGTAAAGCAGATAGCTGACATGAGCTTTCAGCATAAAACTCATATTGCTATGCGCAGTGTCCTACCTTAAGCACAGTTAAACATAGCTAATTTGCAAGATTGCCTGTGGAACAAAGGGTCAATACAGATCAAAAGTATTGTGCAAAGCTCTTTGAAGTGCTTTCTACATATTAAACCTGTTAAATGAACTGGCATGTCTTTTTTTGCCTGTACACTTCTTAATTGAATTACTGCTAAATAGAGGGGTTCAACTGTACCAAGACAAAAAGTATAAATGTCACTGTTGCATATAACATCATTAAAGTTTCAAATGCATTGTCTGTTTGATGCATTAAGTCAAACATGAATACTTAACCCTTTACTCCATAGCCTGTTTCTATTCTTGAAGATAATTATATGACCACTTATTGAACGTAGTTTAAAGAGGCTCGCAACCAAATTTAGCATTAAAAATTGTAATTTGTAAATATATGCCAAACGCTTATAAACGGGTAAGAATTAGTTTACGATAAGAAATTCTGTTTAAAAAATGCATTTCAATAACAAAAATAGTATTGGACTCTGGTGGGTATTGAACCCGGGACCCGGCATGCGGGAACAGGAAGCAAAATAAGACAACCACTTAGACCACTCGATCAGCCGGACTATTTCTATCTCTGGGATAGATTTAACATGATTTTCTGTGTAGGGATGGAGAGTACATAATTCGGCCCGGGTTTATGTCCTACCTGTGATCAATTTCTGTTGCGCCTCTAGATGCTATAGAATAAATATAAGATAAAGCGATTGAAACATCTAAAAAATTAAGCTTTGAAGACTTTTCCTGAGGGTGTTTTTAGACTGATCATATTTTTCAGATGCACGATAATGCTACACATTTGGTTTTATTTTAGTATTTTCTTTTATTTTTGCAAATACACCATCTGGTTGCGAATCGCTTTAAAGTCTATCAGTGGTACTCGATATCAATAAACGTGAACGAGTGAAAATATTTATCCCCCTTTTACAGTATATGTAATATTTACATCGATTCCAATGACATTCATCTTCTTACAATGTGTCGCAACATAAACATTGCGGCATGTGACTATGAAAATTGATTAGATTATTGACAGTATATTGTACAACATAGAATCATCCAATGATTTAAGTAATTAGCAATTTGACATGAATTAATCCTCAGGGAGCTGCTCGCGACATTGAAAAATGACAAGGGGTCTTTGTTTGACAAATACGGTAATTACCATTACCAGGGCAGGGCTTGGCATTCATGAAATAGAAGAATATCAGGGGGGGGGGGTCATTCTACGACATCGAATAATGACCGGGGGTCATTCTACGGCATCAAATAAAGACCGGGGGTCATTCTACGACATCGAGTTATGACCGGGGAGTCATTCTACGACATCAAATAAAGACCGGGGGGATCATTCTACGTCATCGAATAATGACCGGAGTTATTCAACGACACTGATTGATGACATGGGTAACGAGGCAACATTGCGCAGCGTCCGATCTGGATCAAAGTTGTTTGTAGATGGTGTTAAATGCACACATATACATGATAAACTGTTAAATCATATCAGCAAGAGTTGGCAAAACACAACATAGCCCGCTTGTAGTGGCTTTATTTGAATGATGGCAATTTGATAGGTACTTCAGGGCCCAAGGTTATAAAGAGTTTTGAGTTGAGTCTGGGCGTTTGCGCTAATCTGACCAATCAAATGCCTGACAACAATCTCAGACTCAACTCAAACTCTTTATTATCTTGAGATTTGGTCACTACAGAATCCAAGGTCAAACTGAGGCAACAGATATCACGATACTCACAATATTGGTCACTTGCTAAATACGACAAGGGTACATTTCGCAGTTGCTAAGTTATGCAGGGTAAAGAGTTTTACAAGTAAACATTACTATAATACTTAAGTCATTCAATGTGACACTACCTTATTAAAATGTAAAGCTGGGGAACACTAAAGATAAAAGTAATGGTGGTTTTACAGTTGTTTTGATACCAACTTTACTTCAGATTTAACGACCGTGATCAAACTCGAGCCTGTGTCTTGAGACTAGAACTTTTGAAACGAACTCCGCAACCAAAGCACAGATTAGATCAAAGTTTGTTGGCCAAACTGAGATACTTTTCAACAGTACTGTTGTGTTTACGAAAAATAAATGTAAACCTTTAGTCAAGTTTAAAAAAACGCATTAAGAAAATTCCAAAGTTTTTGTCACGGACCCCCTCAAAATCTCCCAACTTTTGGCACTGACGTATTGACTTGCCAACTGACAGGTATCCTTCTAAACCAATAGAACGTACATGTATGAGCGCCGTGGTACCAAATAAACGCCATAATTGAGCTTTGGGATCGAAAAATAATGTCTAAGGTTAAGGTCACAGTGACCTGAAAATGTTACACCACACTCCGCCCAAAATGTTCTCAATAAACAAGTACGGTATCCCTATATCTGCTTTTGTAAAGAATATATCCCCACGAAAAGTTGTTTTTATCTACCTAGAATGGAGGTCAAAGGTAAAAAAAAAGATCACAATGACCTAAACCGTTATAGGTCACGTGGCAAGCTGTACTCACGCACCAACTTTGGTATATCTTGCTGATGTAATAAAGAGAATATGTTCTAAACAAAAGGTACATGTTAAGACGGAATCACTTCCAGACACGCGCAATTGTGTCACTACATACGTCCAAAATTGAGCTTTGGGATATAAATACACATTTAGCACTTGCAAAACTAACTTTAAACCAAATATAAGGTAAGTAGAAAGGGGGTCATTTTTCGACAGAAGGGGGTCAATATTCGACGATGGGGGTCCTTTTTCGACGACAGGTGGTTATTCTACGACGTCGAATTTTGACCGGGGGTCACTTTTCGATGAGGGTAAAAATACTTCGCTACATCGGCAATATAAGTGGACAAAATATGATAGTACACTTAATATGCATTGTGTTACTGGTTTAAAAAGGTTAGACACGAACCTCTCTCAAATACACAGTACATCCCCTCTATTACGACCACTAAATCACGTTTACTATTTTATGTTTTAAGGCAGGTGGTTGTTAGAAGCAATGTGAAAGTAAAACAGGAATATCATTTAGGTGTCTCCTAGTTTACTTCTACCGTGCTTTAAGTAAACACTGGATTTTCATGCATTCAATTAGCCTTATTCAGTTGTCGAAATGAGGAGGTTTTACTGTTTTGCCAAGTCACAGTTTGGTGTCTTGTCAATTATCGAGTTATTGGTTCTACGATGATCTGGCTCCAAACCATGTACAATCAATTTTTGCGGTACAACATGTGTAAGTGTGTCATAGCAATTGAGTGACAAAGAAAACTGCCCCTTACAGACATTTCCTGACCTACTTTCGATGATAATTCCTATACTGTCAGTTCTTTGGTACAAAGCATGATTTTCATGCATACCTCTATTACTGTGAATCATTGAAGCGTTTCATGTGAGACCCGCGCCTTATAGTGGATAGTTCGGTTAGTAAAACCTATTGAAAAACCCGTGCGTGTGAGTATGTTAGGGCCTCTGTAGACAACTTGAGATTGGTGACATTGGCTGTGCACACTTCGCTACCGCTTTAGGGATAGTCCATCAAAGGACTAAGGAAATGTATTTAAGTGTTTTAATGACTTTGTAATGTTTGTTGTTGATGGTCGGCCAGTACATATGCAAAACTTTTGAAAATGGAATATGGCACTTTGCCATCCCACGGTTTATTCACACACCAAATTTGGTATATGTACCTGATGTGATATGAAAAAGATTGTCCGCGGCGATTTGTTTCCTTCTATAACTGGTACCCATAAAAAGACCCTTCACAATTCAGAACGCCCTCTCTACTCTGCTGGATTAAATATAAAAGTGTTTTTCCTCTACAAAAAATAAGTTCCTTCTGAATTCCCCACCATTTTCCAGGAAATTACAAGTTTTGTCAGTTGGTCCACATTTTCCTTTTCACAATATCAACAGAAACCTGCTACTTTTGATTACAATTTTGAGGAATACAAAGCAAAATTTTCACAATGAAAGGTGTACCGGACACATTCACAATGAAGGAAAAAATCATTATGGCCACAGTGACCTAAATACGATATTCGACACTCCGTCATCAAAAAATGTACTCAAACGCCAAAATTGATACATTGTATATTAATTGTGGTATAGGAACAAGTTTTGTTCTATGATTAAAATTAAAGGTAAAGAAAGAGGTCAAAATGACCTTGTGGTACGAGAAATCTGAAAAGCTCTCCCTATATTGAAGTCAAGATCACAGTGACCTGAAAATGGTATGCGACTCTTTGCTATAAGATATACCCACTTTGGTATCGCTAGCTGATATAGTAAAGTAAATAAGCTAAGAACAAATGTGCACGCATGCACGGACTAATACACTTATAGTTCATTTACTATACATATCTTGTATACAATGCTTTGGGACATGCAATAGCATTAAACCCACTGTACAAAGCACGGGTTACACATACTGTAAGCTAGTTGCCAAGTTCTCGAAACAATGGGTCTGGTTTTTTTGCTGGTCTAGGTAAGCGTTCTAAGTCTTCAAGCTGCTGATTCTAGAATTATTAAAGTGTTTAAATTGCTACATTCAATACTGTGCTAAGCGGCAATCACACTTAAATATATAACAAATGTCCTTCTCTGAATATATAATGTAGGACGAAGTAAGCAAAGAGCTCTTTTAGGAGCTTTTCACTCTACCTTTGTCCTGCATCAAGAAGTAATTTGTAACAAAATGTAGACACAATCCGGGTGTCAAACAATCCCTTGAACCTTCTCGGTTTGTAAATCTATTGAAAAACAGGAAACTTTGTAAAATCAATCTTCAGCAGGCAAGGTAATTGTCATCCACAAAAAAGGCGTCTAGTGCAGTTCCTAGAGAAGATTTATTTGTCGTTTGAACTCATTTCTTTTAATAGATGTGTCAAACAGCAGTATATATATGATGTAGATTTCCATTATTGGAACTTTACCGAAATTACAAAGATGACCTACTCCCTCTAGAATTACTACGTTGGTCGAGATGATATTTCGAGTTGCTCGGGAATTTCTCTTGGGTCCAACCGTTTAGCAACCGTTGTCAAATGTTCGTCCTCAGCATATGTATGGTTAACAAGAACTGCAAACAGTACATATAATTATGCCTTTTATGGAGCATACCTTATAGGAAGCTGGAC
This sequence comes from Gari tellinella, assembly GCA_922989275.2. Classification (NCBI taxonomy): domain Eukaryota; kingdom Metazoa; phylum Mollusca; class Bivalvia; order Cardiida; family Psammobiidae; genus Gari; species Gari tellinella. The sequence continues at coordinate 96,030,567 of OV277856.1, read as the reverse complement.
ACATTTTGACACGTTTAACAGTTAATCAAAACAACATCATGTACAAATGTTAAGCTCAATATGTCAAAACATGAGTGGTAAAAATGCGGAAAACGACGAATTGCTAATATTTAAAAAGGGGAATAACTGATGGAAAACAAACCAATTTTGACGAAACTCGAACTCAATATGCAGTTTATCAAAACAATGATATATACTATATTATGAGTATAGTGCGGAAAACCCGGACACCGCAATACAATAATGCTGTACGCCCCCCCCCCCCCCCCCCTGAAGTCTAAATGAGATATTCAGTATTCTGATTCCTTTCCTTGCATAACGTCAAATTTAACTTAAATGTTGTTCTATAATGCCTATGTAGAGTATACTAGTACTGTATACAGTAAAATAACGGTAATACAATCTACAACCAGAAATGGGTGTCAAAGCCTGCTTGAAATTTAAGTCTAAAAACATCTTGTATCCAAAACAAATCAATTTTCAGTTTAGAAAGATTATCAAATTAATGATGAGTCTTAATCTAGTTATATAAAACTTAAAAACAACCGGTCAAAAAAACTTTAACCTGGTGATTTGAGGTCCAAACAACTATATAGTTTAAAACATGTCAAAAATTGAAATAAATTAAAATTATAGTCACAAAAAAAATTAACCTGGTGATTGCAGTAAAAACACTAATTCAAAAACATGTTAAAAATTGACAAATATTAAAATTGGTTTGAAATTCCAACTTCATAAAATCAATGTTTGAACAAGAATGAAGCTTCACACAAAATTCCAGCACCCTAGCACAAGTATTTAACATGAAAACAACCCGCCCAAAAAACTTTAACCTGGTGATTGATAGTAACAAATCCTAAGTCCAAAACTTGTTAAAATTGACAAATATAAAAATTGTTTTTAAATTCCAACTTCATAACATCAATGTTTGGCCCTAAATGAAGCTTCATACAAAATTTCAGCGCCCTAGCACAAGTATTAAACAACCCGTTCAAAAAACTTTAACCTCGTCTTTTGTAGCAAAAAACCTAAGTCTAAAGCATGTCAAATATTGACAAATATTAAAATTATTTTAACTTTAAACTCCATAACATCAATGGTTGACCCCTAATTAACCTCGATGCAAAATTTCAGCAGCCTAACAGAAGTATTAAACTTTAAAAAAACGTCCAAAAATCTTTAACCTTGGTCCACGCCTACGCACACGCCGGGGGTATTGCATTAGCTCTGCTATGAACAGGCGAGCAAAAAACGACGTAGATGTAACTTTTCGACCAGCTCTTTAAGTCAGTGTTGGTAAAGACTCCAAGAAGGTTTTACAGAGCTTTGAGACATTTCTTTCTCAAAGCTTTGATGTGTGAGATGAATCAATACTTTTGGGGGAAAAGGTGAGCCAAGAAAAGTCGGTTCCGCAACAACCGGCATCTGTATGCCAATCAGATTTAAAATTGGATCAACGTGGACTCTTCTGAGCTGAAAGACATGTACATTTTGTGTCTTTGATGTGGGAAAACGTTTTCATCCGTTCAATCGAGTACATTGTTAAGACACTTTTGAAGTTACCTCTTTATTGTTGTATGTTCTTTGATATATAGCTGATCAATCAAGGAGAGCAACAAACATGATTATTGAGACATTTAACAATACTGTTGATTGATACACCAAATAGTGTACCAGGTAGTATGCTACATTGCTGTACACCTTTCTGCTAATGCAGGTCTGAAAGAGATGACTCTACACGCACATAAACAAATCTGTCAGATAGAAAGTCCGAGATGGTATCATTTGTATTTCGTTGGCTTTAAGAAAACGAAAGAACCGGTACTTGTTGCACAATTTCTTAGCAGAACATTAGTTAGTAGTAAACTAACATACTGCTGAATTAATCTGAGACACAGTTTCAACGAGTAGAATATATTAGAGAAGGAAATCTACAAAAAGAAACTCGGGAATGTTTATTTCCTATTTTAATACCTGTTACATACATAAACAAATTCAAAATAAAATGCAGAATGAAAACAATTCACCAATGATTGCCTATAGCTCTACTTGCATGTAATTAAATATAAAATACTAATATTTTTATAAAACGTTGGTATATAGGTGAATAAGATTGGACTACTTGATAGGGAACACAATGCACATTAAATCCATGCTTATAAAGCTTTTGAGAAAGTCTGAGGCCTTTCTCAAGCTTTTGACTGGTCAGATTTGAGCATAATGCTCAAACTTGACCAATCAAAGGTTTGAGAAAGATTTCAGACTTATCTCAATTGCTCTATAAGCATATGACAATGTTATTTAAGTCACATGTTTAAACAGTGGTGTCTGCTCAGGATTCATCCTATTTCCCATTTATTATAGCAAATAGTGCAAATCCTGTCCAGTCCATAAATTTGGTCAAACTATTTTATTGAAATTCATAAAATATCTTTGTAGCACTAAATTTTTACCATATGTAATGGAGAATTTGTTGAGGACTCCACTGTATTAAGAAATACCTACCAATAGAACTCTTACTACCTATTGCCAATTAAAATTATAATGTAAATAAAAGAAATGCATAAAATCTAATACTAACAAAAATACTGAACTTAAGTGAAATAGGTTTTGATTAATCTAGAAATAAGAAGAACATTTTGATAAAACATTATTAAAGTGTAAGTTTTGATTTTAACTAAAACAAAAAAGGATTGCTACTGCTATTACTTGACTGTTAGAGCATAACTAGCCGGTGTCATAGTAAGTCTTTGTACAATGTAAAAACTGACACAGGCTATGGCCGTCATGTTTCTATACAGGATCAATTAACCCAGAATTCCAAATTCGGTCCGTTTTATTTTGTATTGCAAAATAACAATAGTCTGCTAAGAAGGAAATATTCCCATTTTTATCATTTAGATGCACTTTTAAATGGGGAAACATTGTTAATGAACCCTGTAGCAAATATTCTTAGTCTAACACATCACTTAGACAAACATAAAAAATAGAAACTTTATTCGTTTTGGGAACGAAATCTGTACAATTAACTACAATTTCTCAACAACATTTTTATCACTAGAGGTAATCTTCTAATATCTCATAATCGGCAAGTATTGGAATGACCAAAGATATGTACCATGTACATATGTACAAAATCCCAAACCTTCTGTTATTTAAAGCACTTCATTATACATTGAAAATAATCTGACATACATGTACAAAATAGAATCAGAACGTATAATTGGACGGAACAAGCACCTTAGAGCTGATATCCCCTGCCGCAGCGATTGTCCAGAAGAAAGTGGCAAACTTTATTGTGGGAGGAAGGGGCAAATGGTGATCACCTGTCTTTAAAGATCAACATTCAAAAGCTTTTTACAAAGTTTTATAAAATCCATTCAATTTTGTACATTTTAAAGCCTAAACAATACAAAAAATAAAGCCGTTTGTAGCATTATAAATCTAAGTATGACAGGGGCAGGTAACTCTTGATTCAAATTCAACAGTAATTAAACACTTTCAAGAACTTATAATTGTGTGCAAGTATTATTAAAAAAAATTCAGAACTGTAGAATTTACTAGAGTGTAAACACATTTTCAACTCATCAAGGGCAGAGTATTCTTGACTAATTTGCACATTTTCGATAATAATTGAACTCATTCTATAAATAATAGCCATATATGATTTAATTTTTTTTTCAAAATCCATTCACATTTGTACACAATAGCATGTAAACAATAAAGCCATGTTGAGCATTACTAAGTACATAAAGGGCAGATAACTCTTGTCACAAAGTATCCTATTTTGACAATAATTGTAACCCTAATATTTATATACATCATGTGTAAGTTAAATCAAAATCCATTAAAGACTAGTTTCTAGATGGTAAAAACTGTTAAATATGGGTTTTTTGACTCATCAAGGGCAGATAATTGTTGACTAGTTTGTCCGTTTTCAAAAATGATAACAATAATTTGAAAACTAATAGCCATACATAGTTTAAGAATGTTTTTTATCAAAATCCATGCATATTTATAGATACTAGGATGTAAACAATATTAAAATAAAGCATTTTCTATCATTTCAAAGTACATCAAGGGCAGATAACTCTTGCCACAAGTATCCTTTTTTGACAATAATTGCACACCTTCAAGAACTTTTACTTATAGACATCGTGTGCAAGTATCATTTAAATCCATTTATAATTGTAGTTGCCAGAGAGTAAAAACAGTTAAATATGGCTTTTTTTACTTATCAAGGGCAGATAAGTCATGACTAATTTCTCCGTTTTCAACAACAATCAAATTCATTTGAAAACTAATAGCCATACATAATTCAAGAAAGTTTTTTCAAAATCCATGCATATTTATAGGCTCTAGTATGTAAACAATACCAAAACAAAGCATTTTCTAGCATTTCTAAGTACATCAAGGGCAGATAACTCTTGTCACAAGTATCCTTTTTTTACAATAATTGCACACCTGCAAGAACTTGTACTTATAGACATTGTGTGCAAGTATAAACAAAATATGTTGAATACTGTAGTTGCTAGAGTGTAAAAACTGTTAAATATGGCATTTTTAACACAAAAAGGGCAGATAACTCATAAATTCCTAAAATTTTCTGAAAAAAGTTTGATTTCCCACGGTGCTCCTATGATGACAAATAAGTATACCAAGTTTCATCCAAATCTGTTTATCGGTTTCGGAGATACAGTTGCGGACGGAAAACGTGACGGACGCACGGACGGACATTTTTAACACAAAAAGGGCAGATAACTCATAAATTCCTAAAATTTTCTGAAACATTTTTGATTTCCCACGGTGCTCCTATGATGACAAATAAGTATACCAAGTTTCATCCAAATCTGTTTATCGGTTTCGGAGATACAGTTGCGGACGGAAAACGTGACGCACGCACGCACACACATCCGGACGGACAGACCTAAAACAGTATCCCTCTGCCTTTCGGCAGGGGATAATTAAAGTAAACTACTTATATGAACAGTGGATAAGACGTTATTCTTTCCTATTTAAACACAAACGAAGCACAAACTCATTACTATAAAATGCTGAAAATGACAACTGTTTGACAATTCCGACTTTTCATTTTTATCTGAATGTCAAATAGTTTAGAGTTACCCGGTGACTGATCTGAATCTAAACAGTTTGCAATGTAAATTGTTGTTTAAGCGTAAAGGCATTCATTAGAAAAGAATAACGTCTTCTTCACTGTATGATGAGCAACGCTCAAAGTCTTTTTCATGATAAGAAATTATTTAAAAATAATTTAAACTCTGGAAAAATAGCTATCACAGATAATGTGTCAGTCAATATACATGTAATCTCCATATAGTGTTAATTAATACTAACTACTAAATTAAAAAGTCAACATCAACTCTTATGATCGCTAACTAATATTGACGTCTGCAGCCATTTCGTCTGCTACAGTTTTAAAATTGAACTTTCAAATAAATTGTTTCAAGTAGGATAAATACGAAAGACTCAAGCAGGAAACGCAACACAAAACAATACAAATTGTTTTGATCCTTATGATACGCCGCGTTATCTCATATAAATCCCAATTGTTGCAAAGTAGGGTCACTATTTCGCCGTTAGCGAGCAAAGAGTTGACAGAAGTACACATGTTATGAAATTTAAAAGTAGGAGAATTGTGAAAAACATTGGCTTTACATATTTCCAGTATCATATTGAGACAGATTTAGATTATGTATGTACATATATTGCCATTTCAGATACGATTATTATCATTCCAGTAGTCGAGATATGCAACGTATATTTCCGGCTGAATTCATTATTCTCAAGCATCATACTCTTATCATTACAAGTCATTGGCAACTATAACTATTTTACTTGGCACATTTTCACATGATGTATGTTATGAATGTAGCCTGAACGGATACACTATAATCCCATCTACTACAACAAATAATAGAATAACAATTAATGAAACCGGCTAACCTTTCTTTGAAACGAATCAGCTGCGGGTGATGTCAACACCATACTTTTAATAACCAATTTAAACCGTCTCCTGTAAAGATTAGTATGTTATCTCGGACAGTCACGAAATAAAAAAGTTTAACGAAAACGTCCAAGAGTAACGAACAAACCATTACATGCAACATTATAGAAGAGCGATTCTTGATTAAATTCAGATTAAATAGAAAGGCATCCAATCTGCTTGAAGGGAAATAAAGGTAAAGCAGCGATCTCATAAAAGATGTTTCTGCTTTACTTTCATATTGCTTCAAAGTGAGATCCGTTTAAACACCTTCAATAATCTTTTGTTTGGACGTAAAAGCGGGACTATATGTATATATAATATCGTTGACTATTGTCAGTACATTTAATGAAAATATCAGCAGTTTTGATCGGTTTAACTCCTTGCATGCTAGTGGTTAAATCATGATACCTTTTGCAAGCAAACAGTTTGGATCCTATTGAGACGCCGCATCATGCGGCGTCTCATCTGGATCCAAACTGTTTGACACTCTGATCCTGTTTTGAAAATAAAATTTGAAAATTCTATTTTTAGAAAAATGGCAGACAACCATTGTTGCAAACGAAGACATTACATTACCCAGCATGCAGAGAGTTTAAGAAAGGGACCAATATTTGTATTATGCATGCGTATAAAAACTGGTGCAACAGATAGACAAAGTCTTCCAGATGGCCTTGCTAACCTCAGCAACCAGACTGTCAGTTGTTAACGTTACATGATCTATTCCAATATTAAATGGCTAGTTTAAAATCGCCTAAAGACATCTCTTGGACTAGGAAAGGCTTTCTGGCAGACCTTTATAAACAAACGTCTTAAGGGACCCTTTTGGTAACAGTTACATATCAAGGCCAACCTTGGAAAATACACATGTAATAATATTGAATCCAAATTTGAGATTTAAGATTGTATGTAAAAACAATTATTAACACCTTCACAGCCATAATATCGTCTACTACCAATTGATATGCCTAAATGCTATATCTAAATATGTTTTACAGAATTACGTCTATAGTAATTCTTAACAGTTTGGGTCCGACTAGGAGACGATTTACTCGTTGCCTCGTCTAAATCCAAACTGCTTGCAAATGCGGATGTGGCAAGGCTATGTAGTGAAGCGATTAACCGTTGTCCTGCCGATCGCGACTTGACTGGTATTTTGCAAACAGTTTTGATCCATATCAGACGCCTCGTAACGCGACGTTCAATCTGAAACCAAACTGTTTCAAAACTCGTCTTTTAATTCTAAATATATGTATAAATCAAAAGTGAATATGTTTTTGCAGACGACAATTTCAAAGCAGACGTTATTACAGCAGGATAAGAATTGATTCAATGTTTTATGGATATCGTGTTTTGGATAATAATGAGTGTATACATCCCCTGGCTACCAAGACACTTGATTTAGATCTTCATCTTGTTGACCAGCAGCCGATTTATTCGAAGCATTGGACGGGTTTCTAGACCTGACTGGTGTCGGGCCGTTTCTGGATGAAGTCTGCTTTCTACCAGGTGAAGGGGGGACGTTTTGTTTTTTCCTACTAGGAGTAGTCTGATTGCGACTTCCACCCATACTGTCGCGATCACCTGTATTTTCCATCTTTGGGGTTGTTACATTTGCACTAGTGTTAGGTTTTTGTGGGCTAGATGAAACTGGGTCGGGGTTTGGTTGTCCATGTTTAGGAATATGTCCTACAGATCTAGAAGATTTCCTAGCTCTGATCTCCCACACTTTGAACATCAGTTTTGTTTTCCACTTCAGCCATCTACAGGTACAGGGCAATGAAAAGAAACAAACGTGAGCTAAACAAATAAACAAGGAAACTACAAACAAATGCAAGAGGTACCAATGCAACAGTTGGAAAATGTCATCATTTCCAGTTTAAATAAGAACAAAACAAAGGGCAAATAAAGTAAAACCTATCTATTGTGGCATCTTCATTGTGTAAATTATTAGGTGTTTATGACAAATGACTGTTTAAAGCAAGGTGACAGTAAAACAGAAGAAGCTTTGTTTTACTGTAACCTTGTTTTAATCTGTCACCTGTCCTTTTTATAAAAGAAAAACAAACAAAACATACAAACATTTATACTTCGTTTTAGTAGTCGCAATGGTTTTTATTTTAATGTACAATGAAACAGAATGTGGCAAACCTTTTTGAGCCTGATCAAACGCCGAATTACTCGCCCTCTGACCCGAGACCAAACTAGTAGCAATAAACATAAGCTTTTAGAGAACAAACGCGTTTGCTGGAATGAATGACGTTTTAAAGTTAAGTATATATAGTCAATCAGAAACCGATAACTTAATATAAACACTGCTGAAAGTTTGTTTAAAACACATCTTAATTTGCCAATTTGACTATGTAGCTAAAGCAGCATTTGTACATTAAAATAATATGTGTCACAATTAACTCAATTACGTAAGTTAGGTAAATAGTGACCTGAACCTTGGTATTGACTTATATATCTTAAAACATTCTGGTACCCCTTGTAAAATAGAAAACAAAATTAATTGTTAACTTAAAATAAAATCAATTTTCAGTTCAAATAAAAACAATTACAAAGATTTTATAATATATAGTCCTTAAAGTATAATTTTAAAACAAATTCATAATGTAGATTTTAAGTCCTTGATATTATATTGCCAGTTTGCAAAATTATTATAAATATTTACAACAAATCCCGCAAATTTTTCAATGATAAACGAAAACGATATTTATCAGTACCATTTGCCATAAATTAAAATGTTCCTTTTATCTTTAAAAATGTTACATAAGTTTCACAGCTATACTAAGAATTAGGTGATTAAATCTGAAACAAATATTTAACATTCAAAGTATAAACAAATTCTTTATCTGTTACAAAAACATAAATGCATCACCTAGTATGACCGCCTTATATATTCTTTATAAAATGTTTGTCCTGAAATGTACTAAGAAGAGAGAAAACAATGTAAATAGCTAGTAGTAGAGAGTGCATAATCTACTTCAGATAATCGTCATAACAACATAAATTTTAGTCAACCTGTGTTTAGCCATCATTCAACAGAACATACACGTGCAGTCTAATTCTTTACAAGCTAAGCAGTATTGTCGTATGCAAGAGCTTTCATCTACTACTTTTCTAAAACTAAATCTTATGAAAATTCTTTAAAATTAGGGTCAGTTTGTCAAACAGCTTATATCCTTGTGAGACGCAGCATAACCCGGCATCTCGTCTGGGTTTATAAGGTTTGCAAAGGTAATCACGGGTTTGCCGCTAGCGTGCAATTAGTTAAATACGGGTCGAATATTAAACACAGAACAGCAGCAATGTATAGTTTTCTTTGAAAACTTTCTGCAACACGTGTCCTGCATAAAGCAGACACATGCTTGTTTAAATATCCATGCATGTTCATTAAATGACCAAGACACATACTTTACTATATGATGTTACACACATACCTACCTGTGATGTGCATATGCAATCTAAGTCTACATAGTGCATTCTTCAAGATAACCTACATTTAGCAAGATCTATTCTAGGCTACAATTGCAGATATAAAATTATGAATAGCATGGTCGAAAAGACAAAATAACTACAATAAAATATCAGATTTCTAAAGTTTTGTATGATATTTTCTGTCACCTAAAGCTTTAGTCAAAGTGAGAAGTATAAGGAACAGCTACTGTAGCAGGAATACAACATAACTAAAAATGTCAAGATGATTGGTCTGTTTGTTAACGTCCGTTTCTGCCATCTAAGGCCAACTGCTGGATGCCCAAGAGAGAGGGGAGCGGATACAAAAAACAAAGACATAGTTCGCATATGCCATAAACAGTAGCATTGGTTGCTATTGTTATATCTATTACACACAATTGTTTTTACCAATCACGAACTACTTAAGTTAAGAGACCTTAAAGGCCACATACTTTTTCCAACCAATGGCAGAAGTGCTGTATACTTGTCAAACTAATGAAAATAGTCTCTTCGATTTAGTACATGACTGGCCTCCTTTTGTATGGTCTATATCAGAAGATTGTCGAGTAACTATACATTCTGTGTGTGATGTACCCTGCTGTACTATTCTTCCAATTATATGATATAGATTTGATATAGAAATCCGCCGAAGGTTTGCGCCGTTGAAAGATGACAATGTTCTTTATACCCGTCTTCGAAATAAGTGAGGGTATATTGCTTTGCACATGTCCGTCGATCGGTCGGTCTATCTGTCCGTCGGTAGACCAAATGGTTTCCGATCAATAACTCACAATTCCTTCAACCTACAGTTCTCATATTTGGTAGGAAGTTTAATCATGATGAATTAATAACCCCTATTTCATTTTAGGTGACTTACATGTTTTACAAATATGTCTTGTTTCATTATTACTCAATTCAGTGTCAATATGGCATTAGTTTTTAGATTCAATACTTTATATTTCATAGGCTATTCATTTAATATTTTCATGAACATCTTTACATCAAACCCTGAATTGGCTAATGAAAGTTTTATATTAAATGCCTAAACATTAGAGTTTAAAATTTCAAAACCTTCATCAAGATTTTTAAGCATCAAAGGTTAGCACATTCTTACATTCTTTTTTGATTGTTCGTTTATTTGACGTTTCATATTTTGACATCGTGTTTATAATGAGCATCATAGACATATCTACTTGACTGTTGATGAATGGGTGATCGTGTCGTAGACGACTTATGAGTAAGTCGGCAGATCATTTGCCAATGAATTGATGGTCTGTATATGGAAGTGAATGCCTATTGCTGAGGTGCATGGTCGCCAAAAGACACAGCCTGTGTATTTGTGTAGAACTGCATTGTGCACTTGTGTGGTACATGGACTACCAATGTATTTCCCCAATCATTGTACTGCAGCATATTAATCAATCCTACATAAAGACTCACTCCAGTACATGTATGCTATCAATTAAACCACCATCACAATAATGTCACCATTACTTTGCCACAAACCTTCAAACATAAAGTTATTTCAGCATGCACGAGTCTCTGAAAAATGGTGCTTACTGAAAACCACTCATCAAACCAGTGCCACTCTCACAATGGGGAAATGTTTATTCTGTCCCTTTTATTCCAGACAAAATGCAGATACATCACAATAAAATGAAGCGAATTAGTTGTTTCAAAATGTTGACAATCTTTTATAATCTAAGCAGCATCTAGTTTGGAGGCTTGTCAGACCAGTGAACGGTCTGTCTCCAAACTGCCTGTTTAAACCTTGTAGTAAAAACGATTTTGTTCGGAAAAGAATAACATTTAACCCCTTGTATGCCTGTGCATTTGACATACTCTGATTAGGCTAGGTGTATTTCTAGCTGGCAGCAATAGCTGGTTGAGGCAATGGTTCAGCCTTCTCTATTGCCTGTATATCATCAGCATCAGGAGGAGGATGGTCCTTTTCAAGTATTGAACTATCACTGGGTGCGATTGGGTCATTTTCGGCAGACTCTAGGTAGTTACTGTTAATTGCCATATGATAAAATAGTAATTACAGAATGGTGTGCCCAAGAGGAGCATTATTTGTATCACAGATGCAGAGCATACTGTATCTTACAATTGAAAGAGAGTCCTGTATATTATAATACAGTGGTAAATACGCTATTCCTACCCATTTACGCGTTTATCTATGCGTAAGAAACGCATAGCGAACGCTTAACGAACGCTTAATGAACGCTTAACGAACGGTTAAGGCCTAACGATTTGAACGCGTTTAAACGCGTTAATAAACGGTTATACCCGAGATGCTGCGATTGGGGCGTCCGTTTTCCGTTTCACGCGGAGATTTCGGATCTTATCGATGATTGCCGTTTTAGAAAAATCCGAATGAAACGGGTTTATCAAAAACAAGAATCGATTTGTCACTGGAGCATTTTCGCGATAAAACTCATATTGTAATGCGATTTTTGAAAACATTTTCTGTAAATGAGACGCCTCTTATCAGGATCTAAACTGGTTTCGCTTATAGAATTTATATAAATATAGACAGTTTGGATCTCGATCATAATGCTGAGTGACTCGGCGTTTCATCGAGATTATTTCTGTTTGATATGTATTAGAATAATTCCTTCCATGTTGATTTCTATTCAAACGGTTTGAATCCAGATCAAACGCCTGGCTGTATAGATCGGCATAGCATCAGGATCCAAACTGACAGCTTTGAATAAACCCAATTACTTTTCATAATAGTTAACACTATCGATTTAGATGTAGATGGGACGCCGAGTAGTTCGGTTCTTATGTTTTACAGCTAAGCATGAAGCATACGGTCTTGATTTCATTTTTACAGTTTGGCTCTAGATGAAATGCCGAGTTACGGGAGTCTCATCCATATTCAAACTATACAGATATCTTTTACTTTGATGAGAGAGTATAATAACTGACACATACTCGCATATAAGATTTGGTTTATTTGGTTGATATTCCAATCAACCCCAATGGGGCTTAGGATACCTACTTTGATGAGCCGAAGTTTTATTACCCCCCTGTCCGGCTTGTGACGCAACAGTGCTAGCGGCTAGCCCTGCATGACACATGTGGCATTTGGGAATTCCGCATGTTCATAGTAATAGTAATAAACACAATTTACATAATCCTTTTTAAACCGTATCCTTTATATGGGAAAATAAATGTATATTCATAAAACTCTCACAGGATAACCTTTCTTCTTAAAGAAAATGATTTCATAAAATTTTGTAAGATTATATTTACTCCACAGTAACGATATTTACTAAATTCTTAAGTAGGATAAGAGCGGCCCGCAGGTCATACATGGATTACCTCCCTTTCTCCATGGTTACTCCCCTTTCATCCGGGCTCTTTTAAACGCGTTTAAACGCGTTAAGAAACGCGTTAAGAAACGGGTAGTAAACGCGTTAAACGAAACGGGTAACGAACGCTTAACGAACGCTTAACGAACGCGTAAGAAACGCGTAAGAAACGCGTAAAGTGGGTAGGAATAGCGTATTTACCACTGTACACATGCTAACAATTGAAGAACCTAGTTAAAACACTGAGCAAAATATCTTACAATGCACTGAAAAAATCACACAAGTCTGACTATTGCCAAGTAATTGACAGACGCTCATGATGAAAACATCCATAATAATAATGACTGTCATTATATCATTAACTAATAACAAGTAATAATAATAATAATAATAACAATAAGTAATAATGATTATAATAATAATAATAATAATAAAAATAATTAATAATGATTTCAGAATGATAATAATAATGATGATGAAGAAGAAAAAGACAATATGATAATAAGGCATTGATAATGATGATGATAGTAGTAACAATAATGATAATAATAAAATGTAATAACAATAAGTATCATACTATTTATAGTTTTGTTTTAGTAATTAGAAACAGTAAAGAATAATTATATTATTAATAATAATAATAATAATGATGATAATGATGAGTTTGGCAATAACAAAAATGAAAACAATAATAGCAATAATAAACAAGAGCCCCACGGGGCATATTCGCTCACCTGAGAATAGCTGGAAAAACGGAGATATCGATTTATGTCCAGGACTGACCTAGATATGCAACAGACCGGAACAATTTGAATAAAATATGTAAAGTATATTTAAAAGTGTCACCATACAGAATATAAAAGCTCTGGCCATATAAGAGTCAGAGAAGAGGACGTTTGAAATTTTCTCTATATAACTCTATGTAAAACTGTGACCCCCGGGGCAGGGCCAATTTTGACCCTAGGGGCATAATTTGAACAAACTTAATAGAGGACCTGTAGTCGATGATATGTGCCATATGTCTAAGCTCTGGCCCTTGTAGTTTCAGACAAGAAGATTTTTTAAGTTTTCATTGAAAAAAATCTATTTTTAGCTGCTGTGACCTAGTTATGCAACGGACCAGAACCATTTGTACAATTTTGGTATAGGACATCTAGAAGTGTCACCATGCCAAATATCAAAGCTCTGGCCATATTAGTTTCAGAGAAGAAGACGTTTGAAAATTTCACTATATAACTCTATGTAAAACTGTGACCCCCGGGGCAGGGCCAATTTTAACCCCAGGGGCTTAATTTGAACAAACTTGATAGAGGACCTGTAGGCGATGCTATGTGCCAAATATCTAAGCTCTGGCCTTTGTAGTTTCAGACACGAAGATTTTTTAAGTTTTCATTGAAAAAAATCTATTTTTAGCTGCTGTGACCTAGTTATGCAACGGACCAGAACCATTTGTACAATTTTGGTATAGGACATCTAGAAGTGTCACCATGTCAAATATCAAAGCTCTGGCCATATTGGTTTCAGAGAAGAAGACGTTTGAAAATTTCACTATATAACTCTATGTAAAACTGTGATCCCCGGGGCAGGGCCAATTTTGACCCTAGGGGCATAATTTGAACAAACTTGATAGAGGACCTGTAGGCGATGCTATGTGCCTAATATCTAAGCTCTGGCTATTGTAGTTTCAGACAAGAAGATTTTTTAAGTTTTCATTGAAAAAATCTATTTTTAGCTGCTGTGACCTAGTTATGCAACGGACCAGAACCATTTGAACAATTTTGGTAAAGGACATCTAGAAGTGTCACCATGCCAAATATCAAAGCTCTGGCCACATTGGTTTCAGAGAAGAAGACGTTTGAAAATTTCACTATATAACTCTATGTAAAACTGTGACCCCCGGGGCGGGGCCAATTTTGACCCCAGGGGCATAATTTGAACAAACTTGGTAGAGAACCTGTAGATGATGCTATGTGCCAAATATCTAAGCTCTGGCCCTTGCAGTTTTTGACAAGAAGATTTTTTAAGATTTCCTTATTTTTTCTCTTTGGTTGCCATGGCAACCAGAGTTCTGCATTGTTTTTAATTCTTTGTACAAATTTGAAAGAGCTTGACCCAAGGAACATTTCTGTAAAGTTTGGTTGAATTCTGTCAAGCGGTATAGGAGGAGATGTCATTAGAAGCAATTGTTAACGACGACGCACGACGGACGACGACGGACACAGTGCCATCCCAATAGCTCACCTTGAGCCTTTGGCTCAGGTGAGCTAATAATAGAAGGCAAACAAAATTTGCCAATACTTAAATGTTTATAGATATGGCAGTCATATTTGCCAAACAACAAGCACTTACAAAAAGCAGCACAGTACAACATTTACAGCAAGCATGAAGCAGTACATGACACAACGTATACAAAAGCAATAAGCTGCTGCTATAGATGTTCGTCTGAATACATTGACCCTAAATCTCTACCAAACAACATTATATTCTGACATATACACATACACGTATACATGTACCTTAGTAACTTCCGTTTTGATCGCTAATTGTGTAAAATCAGTTTCTATTCAGCACATTTTTGACAATATCTGTACTAATAGTTTACATTCACTCAGCACATCACTGTATTATGACTGAAGCCAGACTATGATATATGAACATACCGTCAAACTTCGATATCTCGAACTCGCTTAACTCGAACTATCTGATATGTCGACACATGAACTTCATTATTTCATGCTCTATTATGTCGAACATACCCATATTTCTAAGTTAAAACGTGGCTAAGCCACGTTTTAACTTTGAAATACGGGTATGTTCGAGTTAAGAGAGTTCGAGATATCAAAGTTCGACTGTATTGACAATATTTACAGCAGTCTCAATTCTTACAGAACACCACCAAAAGCAAACAATATAAGTGCTGTGCCTCTTATTTCTGATGTAATTATTTGAATTCAGCTTTGGAATTTTCAAAGGACTTTGTCAGGTACAGTTATTGCTCAGAATAAAAAGTTACTGGAAAAAAAAGATTTTTTCCACTCTGAATTTTCTCTTATCATTATTTTTAAAAGATAATTTTGACATCTGGTTTAGTTTCTCTAAAATAACTTTCTTACAAAGAACAGGTACCATTGCCTTACCCCCACTATTACTCAAAATATGGAGTAGATAATACATCATATTCAAACAGAGAAGGTCACAGGGCTCCTCACCAGAGCTCGTCATTCTTTTAAATATTTTGGGGGCTAAACTTTTTGAGAATCTGATGTAACCTTGTTCATTTTTGGGGGACACAGCACTATGACATTAACTCTTTGCATGCTAGCGGGGAAACCATGATGAACTTAGTAAACAGTTTGGTTCCTGATGAGACACCTCTTTAAGTAACGCCTTATCAGGATGCAAATTGTTTGACACTCTTGACCTATTTTGAAAATTTTCAAAAATAATATTAGAGATACAGAAAACAGATGCAGACAATTTGTGCAGATGACAATATTTTTTAGCATACAAATAGTTCAAAATTTTAAGTGTGTTGATAATGATCAGACACCAACTTACTCAGTGTTAATCAGGATCCAAACTGTTTACAAAGGTATAGGCAACTCAGTGTAAGTACCCTGTTCCCCATTATATAATTTGAACCTTATGCTAGCTTTAATTTCAATACAAGGTTTTGTTGCTTGCCTACATGTGATATACATCTTTGACACACATCATCACAAAACCAATGATATAGAGCAAACCTTTACATACTTAACCATTAGCATTTTATGGTAAACTTATTCATTTAACTCACTTCATATAGACATTTACAGTTTCCAACAATGTCTGGTTCATGTTTTACTTTTTAGGGTTGATTTGTACAATACATTCCAAAATACCAAGCAATGCAGACCCTGATCAGAGGGCTCCTAAAGGTGCACAGGACAAGTATACTCCCTACAGGTATATTGTATGTAAATGAGGAGTATGCTTGTCACTTTAGGGTTGAATGTATTAAGCTTTACAGAGAAGCTGGATTACGATGAGATGCTGGGCTATTCATCAGGATCTAACATGTTTGTCAATCTGATTACATTTTCAATTCAAAGAATTGGCAGCAATATTAACTTTCAGATCTTCTTTTTTCAGATTAAACCTGCCAAGAGTGCTAAGGGTTAAGTATGTATATTCGTTAAAGCTGTCTGCAATATATACTTCTTGTAATGTCTGTCCAACAGAAATAAATGCAGAGGAGGCTTGACCAGGGAATATTTGTGGGGTGAAGTAATTGTTTACTGGCATTATCATCTTGTTTTTTACGTATTGTGTATGTCAAACAGAGTAGACTCAGACCAGCTGCCATATCAGAGATGCTTCTGTTGGTCTTGGTCTATAATGTTTGCAATGCAATAAGTCTGTTTTTATCATGACATGGATTTATGTAATAGCGTCCTGCAGTACACCGTTTGCAATAACAAATGACTGTCATTGTTAGCTATATAGTCAGATACCTGGCTCCAAGGTTAAAAGAGTTGAAGCAAATGCTCATATCTGACCTATCAAATGCTTAACCCTTTCCCCCATAGAAGTGACTTTTAGCGTATTTAATTTAATTCTCCGCTGAAGAAAATAGTTCCATTTTAATCAGTCATGAATATATATTAGAGGGAATAATTTCTATATTCTTGCACATGATAGCTTAAAGCAGGCTGAAAGTAAAGCAGAATGCGCCTTATGGCGCATTCTGCTTTACTTTCAACCTGCTTTAAGAAGTCGCATATCCTCAATACTAGAAATAGACTATCAGGTAAAGGGTTAAGAAGGATCTCAGAATCAACTCAAACTCTTTATAACCTTGCACCCAGTATTCAGCTGCCACTCATTGAAGAAGCAAAAAGAGCCCTAATTTCGAAACCTGAATTGAATCATTTATAGAAATTATCTAGATACAAAAGGGTTACAATCAAGCTTTAATGTAGAAACCATTCAAAAGAATACCCATGGATAGTCTTTTAAACATGTGATTTTAGAGATCTTGCTATTGCAATGAATGGTGGCCAGTGCATTGAGTAGTCATTTGCCTTTAGATATCTCAATACCTGCAATGAGCCAAAGTTTACCCTATACTCTGTTTCTAATGTTGAAGCCTTAAAGGCATATTCTTCTTTACCTTCAGTCTGCTTTAAGCTATCATTTTGCTAGGATATAGAAAATATTCCCTATAGTGCATATTCATGACTGTATAAAGGGGAACACGTTTCTTTAGCGGACAAATAAAGTAAATGGGTAAAATGGGTCAACACAACTTCAATTACATGTATATGAATTTGTTTTTTTCAACACTATCCAATGTCATGCCAAATGTTTAACCTACTCTGCAGATACCTCTGAGACTAGCCATACACTCAAATTGTGACATTATCACTTACTTGTATGCATTATGGACACTCCAATTGTTCACCTCTGGAGAGTCTTCGGGCCTTGACCTGGCTTCATCCTTCACAAAAATAGGGTGGGAACGCCCAACAAGGGGTTCCATTGCTTGTTTAATCTCATCTACCTGCCGCTGTAAATGCTCCACTTCATCTGTGCGCTAATTGTTGAAAAGAACAATGGCACTTGACTTTGAGTTTGAAATCATGTTTTAAACCTGTTACCTTGGTTGCTGATTTCTTTTCGTCCTGGTACTGGCTCATGACTGACAGAAACAATATTAGTTATAACCAGCTGAAATTATCAATTACATTGTTTTAATTTATAAACGTCATATCTGTAAGCATTTATTTTTCTTTCTGTTTTGTGTATGCTCAAATCTGAATATATTATTAAGTGATATGCATAAAAATGCACCTTAATATCTATAATTTCCAAATGTAAAACTATTTATGTCAAAAAGGACATTGGCACAGAGAGAGAAAGCCCGATGAGACCTATCAAATGTGGCTTCTCATCAAGCTTTGCCCTGTTTGCAATTACGAAAGTAATTTAAATCAGTACAGTAGAACCTCTCTATTATGACCACTAAAAAGAAGGGTAATTGTCCGTATAAAAGACAGGTGACAGCTTAAAGCATGTGAAAGTGAAACAGAAAGCTCCTGTAGGAGCTTTCTGTTTCACTTTCACATTGCTTTAAGCAGTCACCTGTCTTAAACGACTAATATTTGACACATTTTAGTTGTCGTAATAGAGAGTTTCTACTGTACATGTAACCAGACAAGCAAAATAACGAAGCAATTTACTGTATCTGAATTTGCCAATTTCAGCTGGTCAGGTGTTAAACTGTTAGTCAAGGTTACCCTGAAATAATCAGACACTGCAGTATAAGTAGTGTTAGTGGACACTAGACACTATATATAACTTACGAGCTGCCTCACAGGAAAATCAACTCTTTGACATTGCAAACAAGTCCTGACCAAGATAGCCAGTAGCAATTCCAGAGTAGTTTTCGCGAGAATATAATTCACGCATTAATTCGCGAATGTGTTGTCTCACGTCTCTAGTTTTGAAAATAGGTGACTTCTTAGAGCAGGTTGAAAGTAAAGCAGAATGTGCCTTGAGCACATTCTGCTTTACCTTCAGCCTGATTTTAGCTACCACCTGCTAGAAACATCACATGATGTCGCAAAAATTTATACAAAATCGCATTACGTGAAATATTCATGACGCGAAAAATACCTGTTTTACAGTAGTCTATCTCTTTCTGCCACAGAAGTGACTTAGAGCCCCTCTATCTCCTCCTCCACATAAGTGCCACAATGAATAGTTAATTACATGTATGACATTGAAAACAGCTGGCAGCTTAAAGCAAGATGAAAGAAAGCAGAAATCTATAAAAGGAGTAAGGTTTTCTGTTCTATTTTCATCTTGCTTTGAGTAATATCAAATCAGGTTTAATCATTTACCTTATAGCCTGTTTATAGTTTTGAAGACAAATGAACACTTAAAGCAGGTTGAAAGTAAAGCAAAATGTGCCTTGAGGCGCATTCTGCTTTAATTTCAGCCACATCCTGCTTTACTTTCAGTCTGCTTATATTTCTGTATGATGTTTGATCCTACAATTTATTTTTCCTTTGTTGCAGGTTTGCCAGTTGCTGGTGTAGGCAGCAGGTGGCTGGATTGTCTAACAAGATTCAATACAAGTTTTACTGTCAAGGTCTTTTAAAATTGCTTTCAGAATTTTGAGCTCCAATTTTCCTGTGAAGAGGCATTCATAGAACTGTCTACTTTGGAATAGGGTAATCAATGAGCAGGGTTGTGAAAAAATTCAGAACCATCTCAAGTGTCTGTTGTATTATAAAGGTTTGGAATTGTCTGCTTAAATTTGATCTTGCTATAATTGTAAGGCACCAACTTTCCTGCCTTAAAAATTCAAAATTCAAATATGATAGCGGGACCAAACTGTAGTTATATGTTTACTATCTGTTATAAATTTTATAAACTAAATTAAATATTTCACAAACAGGAAAAATGTCTGTGTAATGTATCTATAGTAGGACTGCATTGTAAGGTTTAGCTGTTTATTCGTTATAAGAATAAATGCAGAACCTGCTCATTCCTTTAAATTTGTGCCACTGTTAAACAGTTGCTTAGTCATAGGTTAAGGACAGTTAAATACAGATATGGGACACAAACGTTTCTACTAATAGTTAAGTCTGTAGTCTACACAAATCAGTGAATAAGTATGGAAATCTCAGTCATTGTTTCTGGTTAATTAAGGAAACAAGAAATACAGATAACTCCAATAGGATCTATGTACCTTCATTATTTTTTAGGAAGCTGACCCCTATCTTAACCCTTACTGCATGGGAAAAAAGTATATCCTTTGCAAACAGTGTAGACCCAGATCAGAGGGCTCCTGAAGGAGCCCTCTGATCAGGTTCTACACTGTATATCATACTTATAATTATTTGGGAAATAAACTCCTTGAGAGATATGTAATCTGGAGAGTATAATATGGACAATTCCATTTTCTAAATAATCATTATTAGAAAATGAAACAGTCCATTTGGAAAATAAGAAGTGTAAAGATTCATGACATTCCATGCATCCTCATTTTGTTTGGTCAATAAGACTACAGGTTCGACTTAACAATACTAAATACTGTCTACTGTTAGATATGTGGTATTCCCATGATATGATGAGAAATCTATCCTAAAAAAAGACAAATCTAAAGTATTAGGTAGGTATTCCTACAAAAAGCATTAATGGTTAAAACGTGCATCATGTTAATACATTAGCCAGGGGGGAAACAAGTTAAATGGGTAAACCCAAACACCAAGAAACGGGGTCAGAACAGGCTCTTACCACATTGTCTTCCTGTCTACTCTGTCTATATATCATTTAAGCCTGAATCTTGCTCCCGTTGTGTGTTGGCACCATTGGCCGGGGACTGTTCTCTTTGTGACCTATTTCCTTGTGACCTTGCCCCTGCAGACCTATTACCCTGTGACGTTGCCCCTGCAGACCTATTACCCTGTGACCTTGCCCCTGCAGACCTATTGCCCTGTGACCTTGCCCCTGCTGACCTATTACCCTGTGACCTAGTCCCTGGAGATTGAGCTCCAGACTGACCCTTAGTAACTGTTCTGTTTGTGTTAGGAGTGTTTCCTTCTCTAGGGGACTTCCAATTGTCTGGGGTAACATTACCAGGGGTTTTCCTTTCCATGAAATTCTGATTGCCTCCATTGTCATTCCCATTAAAGACTGGGGAGTTTTCCTCTGCCCTAGCAGTGGTTCTGTTGGTGGGAGAAGGCATGTTCATGTTCTTCAATCCACCTTTAGTTTCAAAGGGACTGTCTTCTCTAGCTTCAGGGATAGGGGGAGGTTTATGGGAATCAGACATACGTTGCCTTGAAAATTCAGCCCCTGAAGTTCCAGGGGTTGCAGTGTTTGACCCTAGAGTCCCAAGGTCATCCCAACCTAACCCAGTATCAAGTTCATCCATTTGACTCCTATAAGATGGTTGGAATGATATGCTACCCCCTGTCATAATTTTAATTTGATTAATTTGAGACTGAAGGTCCTCAAGGCCAGTGATACGCTGCAATAAAAATAATAATTTTATCAAGATACATCTGCATAAAACAAAAAGTTTTACAGTAAAGCATGTCTTCAGCAAATATTGTACACAGTAGGCTGAAAATGTTTTGACACAGATGACTGCTAATGCAGAACAAATGTAATGTATGAAGTTTTCTGCATTACTATAAGTCTGCATTAATTCAAGACCTTAAAAATTGTCAATTTACATTTATCTGAATGCTTGCTGAAGACAAGTTCAACACTTTACTAGGTGCTGCTGAAGACTTTATATATTTATTGCATCTTCAACCTTGATATGAACAACATATATTACTCAATTTTACCCAGTGGTCTACACGCTAATTCATATTTGTACTCTTTGTAAAAGTATCCCCTGTAAAACAGCCAATCAATAAATTGACACACAATCACATCAGACAGACAGACAAACAGACAGCTCTAACTGCAAATCCTTTGCTGGTACTCAGGCTACGAAAGTGAGTACAGTTCAAAGGGCAGACTGCAACTTAGGGCAGAAATAAAATCTCAAAGGGGGTAATTTAAACACATGTACTTACAATTTGTATTAAAAAAGCAACAAGTCTTATATGCTTCATTTTAATGCAGAAATAAAGTAAATCAGGAAACTTCTTTAACAGCTTTCTGCATTTTCTTTCATTTAGCATTCAGGCTACCACAAGTTTGTGGAAATCTCAAGACTAATTTAAACCTTTACCCCATAGCCTGGTTCTAGTTTTGAAAGCAGATGACCACTTAAAGCAGGTTGAAAGTAAAGCAGAATGTGCTTAATGTGCATTCTACTTTACTTTCAGCTTGCTTTAGATTATAATCTACTAGGATTTAGAATACATTTCTTCAGGTACATTTTCATGAATGTATGAATTCAAAATATTTTCTTCAATGTAGAAAAAAATTAAATGTGCTACAAGGTGCTTCTATGGGGGAAAGGGTTAATGAAAGGTGGCCCAACAATGCTGACTGTAACAAGAACACATTTTGCACAAATAATCTTGAACCCATACAGCTTTCTCCTACCTAATGATTATTCTGCTTAAATCCCATTCTGTTTCAAATCATGGTGTATTTGCCAGTTTCAGAAACTTGACGACTTAAAATATCAGGTGACTGAAGCATTCCAACTCTAGACTATAGCTACTACGTACAATACTTACAAATCAGGATAAGAAAGTTCTATGACAATCAAAACTAATAATTCTTATACAAGCAGTTTTATAGCTTCAAACTCATGCATCAGATGAACACGTTAACAAGAAGGCAAGGAACAGAATAGCACACTGTACAGATTGTATAGAATCCACAAAATATATAGGTGCATACTGAATAACTGACCTGAAAGAAAATGACTTTATATTTATTTCATTTCAGTTGTTTGTCTATTGTTATTTATCTAGAGTTTGGATGTTGTTTGCACAAAATAAGAACTGCACCATTACAGTGTCAAAACAGAGTAAATGTATTATTGGCATATAATGTAGACCCTGTTCAGAGAAATTATTCACCTGTCCTCTGACCTTAGGGTCCAAGGTTATAAAGCATCTGAGTTGAGTGTTATATTGTCTTCATGCATTTGATTGGTCAGATTTGAGCCTAGGCTCAAATCTGACCAATCAAATGCTTGAGAACTACTTCAGACTCAATCGAAAGCTTTATCACCTTGGAGCCAGGGCTTGCAAATCTGTCATACTTTAAAAAGTCCTTTACCGGCAAACCCCTCAAAAGCCAATGTTAGCTTTTCATCTAACAGAGAATGGAAGTGCCGGTTTGAAAATTGAACATTTTAAGGATTTATCTTTAATCGTTATGAAGTGACTTAACTTAGTAGACAAATCATGATAATAAGTATGAAATGATTTGATGATCTCAACCCTTACTGTGTTGGAAACCAGTACACAGTGTAGACACTGATCAGAGGTCACTTGAATGAGCCCTCTTATTTAGATCACAATCTGCAGTATTTACTTTAAAGTATTGATTCAAAATTAACCAAAATAGATAAACTTATTAAATACAATAACCAGTATATTTAAGAAATTCAGTATTCACAGTAAGGGCACACTGTGTTTTAGTTATACTATGGTGATACCATACCCAACATACATACGTACCAGCTTTTGTTCTGATTGTATTTTCATTCCAAGTACGGTCTTCACAGTCTGTAGATTGTCCGCCAGTTTCCGCACATTTACATTCATCTGCAATATAAAATACTCAGTGTAAAATGTCATGTCAGTTTGAAGACTCAAGACTTGACACAGTCAAACTTGTACTACAGTGCTCCCTCTCTACAACCAGGGCTGCAGATAAGAGAGAGTTTTCCAAACAAATCCAACATTTTCTCACTCATTTCAGCACCAAATCCTATGGTGTTACTACTCATTAGAATCCTCTCGAAGAGAGGATTCTAATGAGTAGTGACACAATAGGGTTTAATGCAGGAATAAAGATTTTAGTTTTTGAAAAACTCTACTTATCTGGAGGTCTGTACAACAACACCCTATGGGAGACAAAGATTGTGTGTGTTGTTTGGAGGGAGTTGTTATTGGGAGGGAAATTGACTTACATTTTCAAACAGCTTGAATCCTGATCAGACCCCGCGTAACACAGCATCCCATCTGGATTCAAGCTGTTTGTCACTCGTCATTATGATTTCTTCTGTCAAAATATCTAATGTGACGAAAAACGCCAGACAACAATTTTAAGGAGATGTAATTGCAGCAGTATAAAGGTTGGACATAGTTGTCTTGTTTGGGGAACACAGGCAAGCATTGTTGTAAGGCGGGAATCATTGTTCAGAGGGAGCCCTGAAAATGGCCACAGAGAAGGCATATAAACAGTATTTTAATACATATGCAATTAAATGATGGAGTAAGTAAAAGCAGATAATTTTTTGCTCTACTTTATCCTGCATTAGGCTGCCACATGTTCTTAGTAAGCAATTGCCTCTTATAATACAAGCTTGACTATATCTTTAGATATTGAGATATGCCATCTAAACCTAAATCAGGATTTTAGTAATACATGTACTTGAATTTGAATTTCATCTCACTACTAAAAGTGAACTGAATAGCATTTTGATTCCGATCTGAAACTAGAATAATCAGGATGCACACATTATATTCTGTGTATTATTGTTTTCTCTTAACCCTTAGCCTGCCAGTCACGACTATAGCTCCATATGCAAACAGCTTGGATCCGGATGAGACGCCGAGTAACTCGGCGTCTCATCCGGATCCAAGCTGTTTGACACTCGGACAACCTTTTCAGCGATTTTGAGCAACTTTGAAGCACTTTGAAACTTGAAGCAGACGAGAAATATAGCAGACGACAATTTATTTGGCGGGCTAAGGGTTAACCCATTCTCCCATAAATACAATTTATGAAGTTATGATTGTGTACTATTAAAAAAAAAACTTAATCCTAGCAGATGATAGCTAAAAGCAGGTTGAAAGTAAAGCAGAATGCGCCTTAAGGCGCATTCTGCTTTACTTTCAACCTGCTTTAAGTGATCACCTGTTTTCAAAACTAGTAACAGGCTATGGGGTAATGGGTTAAATCCAGTTTAATCCAGTTTGTAAATTTACATTACTTTAATTCATCATTAAGCTGTCATCTGACTGTCAGGTTTCTGCAGTAAATCTCTTGTATTTCAATAACATTCTGATGAAAACTATAAATTTCATGTTTACTCTTAGCATGCTTAAGCCGTGAAACCATGAAGACCTTTTCAAACAGTTTGGACCTTGAGGAGACGTCGCTCATCAGGATCAAAACTGGTTGACACTCTGACCTTGATTTGAAATGAAATGTTGAAAAATTCATTTTTAGAACAGTTGCAGACAACAATTGTTGCAGATGAAAAAATTACCCAGCATGCCAAGAGTTAACCTCCACCTCTACAGAAGCACATTTTACATTTCCTATCTAACTCCAAAAAGGTGTCTTAGATAATTTTCTACAAATGAGAGGTGTTTCAAGCAAGCAGCTTAAGCAGAAGGAAAGTAAAGCAGAAAGCTCCTACAGGGGAATTCTGCTTTAATAAGTCATCTTAAATATATGCATTAACTTATGGCTCAATGGGGGAAAGAAAGGTGAAATACTACAGATAGTTTGAACAACCGCTTCATTTTTTACTCCATAAATATGCTTTTAATGCCTCCAATTATCTCAAAACTAAGGAAATTTAAAAAGGCATTTTCAGTACATTTTCTGCTTTACTTTCAGATTGCTTTAACCTACTATCTGTCTTCAATACTAAAAACAAGCTATTTAGAAAAGGGATAACAACAGCTTGACAAAACTTACAACCTTAAATGTCCCTGCACTTAACTCTATTTAACTTGACACCTATTGCACAAGGTATGTTTATTTTAACTGCACACTTCATGAACTGCCAAATCTGGTATGTAATTTAAGTTTAGAATATGAAATTTATGACAGCTAGAAGTCAAAATGTCTAAAGTAGCAGTCATTATTAATTCTTCAAACACTGAGTAACTGCTCTCTGCTAAAACTGTTGCCTGCTATAGTTCTGATATTGGTTCTCTCTTTAACTCTTTTAACACTAAGTAAAACTTGTGGTTTATTAGGTTTCCTTGTGGCTCTTTTTAGTAACAAAGACATTAACCAGTCTACTGGGAATTCTGGGTAGTTTGATAAATACTTCTCTAAATTGGCAAACAGTGTAGACCCAGGTCAGAGGGCTCCAATAGTAGCCCTCTGATCTGGGTCTACACT
Source organism: Gari tellinella (assembly GCA_922989275.2). Lineage (NCBI taxonomy): Eukaryota > Metazoa > Mollusca > Bivalvia > Cardiida > Psammobiidae > Gari > Gari tellinella. The sequence continues at coordinate 96,004,005 of OV277856.1, read as the reverse complement.
GTTCTCACAGTCATTTTATGACTATATTTTAAACAGGCCAATGGTGTTGAAATAGTTAATTTCTATATTTATAAAAGCACAAATAAAGTGGCAAACAGATTAAATTCTTATCAGGTTCCATGCAAATTTTACAAACTGTATGATAACAGTCAAACCTATGTAATGAGTGTATAGAAAGCTAAATTGTATAGAAGTTTTCATTACTCATCTGATCTGCATAATATGACACCTGAAGAGATTTTCAGCTTTAGTCAAGTGTTGCATTATTTTAACTCTAAGCATGAAAGTGGTGAAACCATGATAACCTTTGCAACCTCTCCATCAGGATCCCAACTATTTGACATTCTGATCCTGTTTTGAAATGAAATTTGGAAAGTTTTAGTTTTTTATCAGTAGCAGACAACACTAATTGTTGTAGATGAAATAATTACCCAGCATGCAAAGAGTTCAGCAGTCATCTGAGATAATACAGACTCACACAGATAAATGCAATATACTGTTGAGTCCTACTAAAACGATCAGTCAAAATAAAGTTCTGTTCTCTGTGTCTCAGGACATGAACTGTTTAATATTTTACTCCATAGCCTGTGTGTAAGTTTTGAAGACACGTGTTCACATAAAGCAGATAGAATGTAAAACAGAATGCATTCTGCTTTACTTTCAATCTGCTTTAAGCTTCCATCTGCTATGATATAGAAAATATTTCTTTTGGTGCATATTAATGTATGTAACTTAGTGAAACTATTTTGTTCAGCAGAGGAATCTTTTTATTAAGTGTGTGAAAAGGTGAATCTATGTAGTAAAGGATTTAAGCAAGTAGCATTGAAATAAGCTCAAGCTCCTTTGAAAGTTTTTAATTCTGCTGTCACTAGTCTGTTAACCCATTACCCCATAAATACGCCTTTTGACGCCTCTAATTGATTCCTCCACCAAAGAAAATAGTTCAAATTTAAACATTCATAAGTATGTACTATCAGAAATACTTTCTATATTCTACAAGGTTTTGGCTTAAAGCAGGCTGAAAGTAAAGCAGAATGTGCCTGAAGGCACATTCTGCTTTACTTTCAACCTGCTTTAAGTGGTCACCTAACTTTAAAACTAGAAACAGGCTATGGGGTAATGGGTTAAATCATCACTTATATGTATTTCCACAGGTGACACTACAAGGTGCTTCTGTATTGTGACACTTTAGAATATATCACTGGTATAAAAGTCCATGTTGATATCAAATTCATTGAATGTATTACAACAATAAAACATAGATGTACAATATACAAAAACATGTCTATAGAATTTTACAATAGTTTTACAGTACTACGAACATAATAGGTTTGGTTAATAAATCAAGGTTAAAATGAGATAACATGACAAGATTTGGACCTAGTGGTATTGACAGAAAGTAAGATAAAATTCAAATAAATATCTATTTCTAAACTATTATCATAAACTATACACAACTGCACAAAAGCTGCAAAATGGCCTCTGACCAATATCAAATAAATTAACTTTATTCATAAACCTCTTTTCTTTTTTGTAAAAAAATTAAATACAGTCTTTCCTGTATTAACTCATTCACTCATGCTTTTCCATGCCTTGACTTTGTTCATCCAATGAAGAAAGCAATGCCACTTCATACAGCCATGAATATGTATCATAAGAAATACTTTCTTTATCCTTGCAGAAAAATGGTAGCATAAAGCAAAACAGAATGCACCTTAACTCTTTCCTCCCTGAAACTTAAAATGGACAATCCCTGTTTCCATTTGAGTCTAGTCCATTTCTGACTTTTAAGGGTTGTTTTTGTAAATGTTTTGCATTATGACAAACAGTGAATACCCAGATCAGAGGGCTCCTTACGGAGCCCTCTGATCTGGGTATTCACTGTTTGCATAGGACAAGTGCACTTTTCACATGTATACTGTTTGAAAAGGACGCCTATATGCGTGACTAGGGTTCAAAGGGTTAAGGTCACATTCTGCTTTACTTTAAGTGATAAAACCCCTGCCTTTTCCCAGACTTACTGACACACAATGTTTATCTGACCAATTTAAAAATTCCCTGACAAAACCCTGACCTTGAAAAAAATAAGGACTCTTCACACAATAATCAAACAAAGGCATGGAATATTTTGAAGATAATACTTTTGAAAAGTAGATACTGTTCTAGCATGACAATGGTTGAAGTTATTACACATAATTATTTACAACAAGCATCCATAACTCTGTCACTGTGCCCCAGATAAGAGGAAGTAGGCCAAACAAATAAGACAATTTTAAGACTACTTCATTGAGATTTTAGCACTTGATACTCAGCTCATAAGTAAAGATACAGAAGGTAACATGTCATTCTTTCTCAACAAATGAGTTGGTACTCTAAGAAATGTTCCTAAGGTCTGAGGTTGTTTTAAAGCATTTGTTTTGTCAGATTTGAGCTTTTGCTCAGAAAAAGCCCAAATCTGACCAATCAAATGCTTTAGAGTGATCTCAGACTCAACACAAACTATTTTTAACCTTGGACCCTGATATCCATCACAAATAGTTGTGGTGCAAGATTAGACACTCAGATCAGTAACATAGGGTCTGTCAGGCTCCAAACTGTTTGGTATATCGAAATAATATAAGAACTGAGAATATATATACTGTATTGTGAATATCAATGAGAGCACCGCATGCGGGTGCAAACGCTCGTCTGTTTTGTTATCCTAACAGATTCAAAAGGAACAGTGAGATATTCTTATTGCCTTTGTCTGTCTTGACTATATGTCTGTCTGTCTACTATGGGGCTCTTAATGACATTGACCTTTGTCTGACATCACTCAACTTGTACTGAGCTCAAGAGATACAGGCGTTGAGTACACATGCCAAATTTAAAGTCTCTATCACATGCAGTTGCAAAGCTATGGCCAATGTTAAATACAACCTATTTGACCTCTGAATGACCTTTAAATGACCTTGACCTTTGTCTACAAAGACCAAAATTGTACTGAGTTCAAGCCAAATATGAGGTGTCTATCACATATTGTTTCAAAGTCATGGGAAATGTCAACTTTGACCTGTAAATGACCTTGAACTTTGTCTGACATGACAAAAAAGTACTAAGCTCAAGAGCTTCTTGGGTTAAGTACACATTACAAATGTCAAGTCTGTATCACATGCAGTTCCAAAGTTATGGCCAATGTTAAAAATCAACCTATTTGACCTCTGAATGACCTCAAAATGACCTTGACCATTATCTGCCATGACAAAACTTGTACTGAACTCAAGGGCTTCTTGCGTTGAGTAGACATGCCAAATATGACGTCTTTTCTGCATGTGGTTTCAGAGTTATAGGCAATGTTAAATTAACCCTATTTGATCTCTAAATGACCTTGATCTTTGTCTGACTTGACCAAAGGTGTATTTAGTTCAAGAACTTCTTGAGTTGAATACACATGCCAAATATAAAGTCTCTTCAGTTGAATACACATGCCAAATATAAAGTGTCTATTACATGCATTTCCAAAGATATAGTCAATATTGAACCCACCCTATTTTACCTCTGAATGACCTCTAAATGACCTTGACCTTTGTTGGACATGACCCAATTTTTACTCAGCTCAAGATCTGTTTGAGGTAAGTACACATACCAAATTTAAAGTCTGTATCAATTACTGTTCTAAAGTTATGGCCAATGTTAATATTTCTGACAACAAAGACAACGATGACGACAAGCAGACGTCGGAGTGATGACAATAGCTTGTAGTTTCTTCGAAACAGACAATCTAAAAATGAAAGTAATTTCCTATGTTTTATTGCATCCAATTTGTCTTTAGTTTTGTTTGAATTGGAAAGAATAACATTTTCCCTTCTGTATGAGAGAAAGTCACAACACATACCAAAGAAGGTATAATTCATAATTGACAAATATAAGGAAGAACAAAATTAAGATGGTGTAGGCACAAACCTTTCCTTCTAGCCTATTATCACTTGAGTCCTGTATTTAAGATGATATATACTTATGATCTGCTTTATCTTAACAGTTTGAAACTAAACCACCTAAATAACAAAAATTACTCTCAACTGTTTATACATTATATCAACTGTCTTTTAAACATGCTATATATCAACTGTTAACCCTTTACCTGATAGCATTGTTTCTAGTATTGAAGATATGTGACTACTTAAAGCAGGTTAAAAGTAAAGCAGAATGCGCCCTAAGGCATATTCTGCTTTACTTTCAGCCTGCTTTAAGATATTAACTGCTAAAAGAAGGAAAGTATTAAATATGACACATATTCATTACGGTATAATTTGGAACTATTTTCTTCAGCGGATGAATAAAATGAATGTGCTAAAAGTCGCTTCTATAAGGGAAAGGGTTAAACCCATTACTCCATACATACTCATTTGTAAGCCTTTAATTTATTCCTTCACTGAAGAAAAAACTTCCACTTTATGCAGTCATGAATATGTCCCTTAAAGCAGGTTTAAGTAAAGCAGAATGCACATTCAGGTGCATTTTGCTTTACTTTCAACCTGCTTTAAGTTGTCACCTGCTTTGTTAAAACTAGAAACATGGAGTAAAAGGTAAAAATGTTATCTCAATTGTCTATATACGTAACTGTAACATATTATCTTCGCTTATGAAGAAATAGCTTAGCTAAGCTGTATGTTTATTGTTTTGATACGGTAAAATTCTGACATTTATACTTACCAAATGTAACAACTGTTTCACTGAAGAACTATTGTTGTCTTTTGTATGGCTTTAACCTTTTTTCTGCTAGAATGTTGTCTACTAAAACATTGTATGTTTCTGTGAAGTTTACTTTTTGGCGCATGTCCCCAAATGCAGCTTATGAAACCCATGATCAGACACATACTGTTCTAGATCCAAACTGTTTACTTATACCATTTAGTTGATGTTAAGCAGGAGAATGTTAACTCTTTGAACGCTAAATAATACTGTTATCTTCATCAATTGTTGTCTGCTACCATTCAAAAATTAATATTTTCTTAAAAAGATTTTTTCAAGATAAGGTCAGAGTATCATAGTTTGGATCAAGATGAGATGCAACGTTATGTGGCTTCTCCACTGAATCCAAACTGTATGCAAAAGCGATCACAGTTTCTTCACAATATATAACATCCAAAGAGCTAAACTGCATAACAGTAATAAAACACAGACAAATGCACAAAGAAACATTGTTAACAAAAGTTATACAAAATGCACTCAATGCCTAAACTACTGATTGTTGAACACTTTATCAGGGCAGGTAAAGGGGGTGAAACATGACAGCTTTCGTTGATCACACTGGCATAGAAAACTGTAAAGCATTCTAACTCTTTTCTTCATAGTAACAGCTGTTTTCCCCCCCCCCCCTTTTTTTTTTATAGAAATGCCTTTTTCTGTTTCTAATCTATACTGGTTAGGAACAATAGGAAACATTTCCCATATTCTAACAAGTGGTTGTTAGAAGGAGACTGAAAGTAAAGCTAAAGGTTCCTATAGAAGGTTTCTGCTTTATTTTCAGCCTGCTTTATATTAATAAGCAACCACATGTCTTAATCACTGAAAAAACTATGAAGAAAAGGGTTTGAAGGTTTTAACAAAGCTCTTTATCATTTTTACTTAATTTTCACAGTTTTAATCATTAATTACTAGCTTTTCAGACTGTAGGATAAACAAACCTTTACCTTTGACATAGCATCTATAAATGAAGTGCCCTAAATCTAGTTCTGAAATGTCTTTGCTCATGCAATATTTCTGGTCAATTTAGAACTTGATTCATTCATCACCATAAATACGCCATTTTACGCCTTTAGTTTATTATTACATTGAAGAAAATACGTCCACATTATACAGTCATAAATATGTTGCATAAGAAACATTTTCTATATTCTAGCAAATGGTAGCTTAAAGCAGGCTGGAAGTAAAGCAGACTGTGCCTTAAGGCACATTCTTCTTTACTTTCAACCTGCTTTAAGTAGTCAACAGTCTTCAAAACTATAAACAGGCTATGGAGTAATGGGTTAATTCATTCATCACCATAAAAAGATGATGACAATATTGCAAAACAAGCAAACCTTTTTGACAAAAAACTCTTGTTGATTTTAGATTGTTATTATAAAGAGCCTTGTTGATCAATTAAGCAAGCAGCATGTAATCTACATATCTGCTAAAGGAATATCATAATGCATTCTTTAAATAAATCACCATCAACAATAAGCTGATATACAAATGCAACATAAATCTTTAAAATACGGGATTTATAAACAATCTACTATATGTTGCTATACATGTACCAACATATCTAAACATGTAATTTCATCTAAAAGGACATTATCAAACCTTTGGATCATCTCTCTGAAACCTATTCCTCTGTTACCATCACAAAACAAACACAAAACAATCAGTGATATTGCCACATAAATACATTCACTTTCAATTTAAAGCTAACAACATAAACATATTATTTACGATACAATAATACTGTAACCCCACTTTTACATTCACTCAACGAGGATTTACTTATGTGTATCAAGCAGGTGGCTTATTTAGTTTCCAGCAAGATTATAGTAAAACAAAAACTTCTAGGAAGCTAAATTCTACTTTACTGTCCTGCTTTAAGGAGCTAAATATTGTCATTTTTAGAAAACAAAACCAATGCCCTTTCTTAGTGGTTACAACAGTCTTGCAGTTTTTATACGCTCTTATTTGTTAACAGATTCTTAATTACTTTGTATTCTGGGGGAAAGGGAGACAAGACATTTCCCTAATTTTGAAAATGATAGGGGAGTTATTCATCATGCTGAATAGAATACAGTTAAGATATTTGTTTTAGGCTTCAACTGATTTAAACTCTAAGTTAACCCATTTTATGCGGGATACACTTTTATGTGTACCTCTAGGCAAACAGTTTTGATCTCAGATCAGGCCCCACATTGAGGGGCCTGATCTGAGATCAAAACTGTTTGCAGATAGTTCAGTATTCTATCAGAAACTGCTTAAATCTTTTGCAAATATTTGAGTTATATCCGCTGCAGACGACATTTTAAAATGGCCACCAAATATTACCCAGCATACAATGGGTTAAGCAACATACTCCAGTGATGGTTTCTATACTAGGACTCTCAGACCATCCAGTTGCTCTATGGCTGGCAATTGTTCACAATGTTCTTGGAGTGAACAAATCCTTCAACTCATTACTCCATCAATATGCCTTTAATTTATTCCTCTACTAAAGAAAATAGTTCCACTTTATACAGTCATGAACATGCACAATAAAAAATGTTTTCTATATTTTAGCAGATTGTAGCTAAAAGCAGGATGAAAGTAAAGCAGAATGCACCTTAAGGCACATATATGCTATACTGTCAACCTGAAAACAAGCTGGGGGGGGGGGAGGGTTAAAACAAAATATGACAGCATTAACTTGCACTTATGTACATTCAGAGCCTTTAAAGAGCTTTTTGTATGGTCAAAGGGAAAACGCAAAAGCTGACAAATTGATATATAAATGGGTATAGAATTATTAGTTGTTAGTATGTGATAAGGGCACCAGATAGGAGAAAGTAAACTAAATACCAACAATTTCCTTTTTAAATCCCCATCAAACCCTATGCTATGACTACTCGTAAGAATCTGTCAATCATCTCAAAGAAATCACTTTAATTAGAAGTCATAACATACAGTTTGGTGGATACATAAGGAGTGTAGTATTTAAAATACTCCCTTATCTGAAGCTATTATGTTAGTGTTAGTTGCCTAGCTATGCAGACTTAACATGCCAATTTAGAACGTTAGTGGTTTTGCTGCATACAGTACTCTGTTAGTTTACTGTAAGTATAATCATCTAGGCAAAGCAATTGGTAGAAAAAAACAAAAAACAAGCAACAGACGGAATTATTTTTAACAAGTCTGGACAAAATGATCCTTAAATACTTATTGCTACCATAAATTCCAATTTACATAAGTTAACAATGTAGGTATTTATGTCTCAATAAAGGTTCCCTGTGATCATTTCATTATCTGAGTAGTTAACTATATAATATTGCTATTTTATCTTAATGCTTAAAACAAAATTGCTGATAACAAATCCTTTTTTTTTGGTTTCTTGCTTTTGTGCCTTATAATCATGATTCAACCTAAGACTATTGCACACAAGCTGGCATATGGAAAGTTTTCATCCAATGCACTTGCTAGTAATTCAGTTTCTTTTATTTGGATGCCAAACTGTCATATTAAGGTTATTCTGTTATTATAAAAGTTGTAAAAACTAGAGTAAAAACATTGTTGATAGCATTGTATATATAAATGCAGACTATGGGTTACTTCGTTTTGTTACAGACTAGCAATTATAGTACATGACATAACAAAGTCAAGACTGGTACATGGCTACTTACAGCTTCTAGGTCCTGTAATGAGGCTGGTTTGGGCTGGCGATCCAGTCTACCTTTTAGTGCTGCCATATCATGTCGTAATTGCTCAATTTCCCGTGATCTAAATATGGATAAACAAAACAATTGAATTATAGTATGTTAAAGTCTAGGTACTGTGAAGCTAGGAAACAGTGCTTTTTGTAAGTCAAATTCCTAGACCTACCAATTTTGATACTCAATAACTTGCTGCAAACGAGAGAACCATAGCATTGACTCCTTAATTGTAAACATTCTCTCATGTAAAAGAAAATCTCTCAGGCCCATGGACACATGATATATCTTCTAACTCACCTGCTATCTGATTCATGACTGACTCGAGAGTCCATCTCAGATTTCAGTAGCTTCATACGCTCCTCTATTTGGTAAACCTGAATATATAAAAAGCAATGTTCTGATCATACTTAATTAATCAATCTGAAATAAATCGTCTCTACTGTAGCCGCTGATCGTTAGTTCTACTTGACTTACCTACTACGCATTAATTAATCAATGTAAGCCTTCATTTATTTTCAGCTACTGAATATTTTAAAATTCTTTTTTCATTATATTTTGTTTACTATAGAAAGCATCAAAGTTTATAGTAGGGTCAAACAGTTGAGATCCTGATCAGACACAGAGTATTTCAGTGTCTAAACGGTAACACCACATCTCATCTTGATCCAAACTGTTTGACATTCTCACTCTATTTTGAATACTGTAATTTTAGAATAATAGCAGATGGCAGGTGTTGTAGACTACAGTATTACTTAGCATTCAGAAAGTTTATAGTGCCTTTCTTACCTCTTGTGGTAGAGTTTGAACACTTTGGCCTAGCGATCGTAATGTGTCTCCTGTAGCATCTTGCCACTTGGTTATTGCCTCAAGCCTATCAGCCATACGTTCTGAAACTGACTGCGATGCCTGGATAGGTAAAATATATCACTTATATTAGTATTTATATTAAATATAATGACTACAAATACAACTACCAACACAAGTTTAAATTATTATAGCATCAGTGACCTGTTAACCCTACACTGCATAGATACCCCTTTTCATGTTTTATGCATTTAATTTATTCTTCCACTGAAGAAAATAATTCCACTTTATACAGTCATAAAAATATACCATAAGAAATAGTTTCTATATCCTAGCAGATGGTACCCTAAAACAGGTTGAAAGTACTAAAGTCGAATGTGCCTCACTGTGCATTCAGCTTTACTTTCAACCTGCTGCATGTGACCATCTGTCTTTAAAACTAAAAAAAAGTCTATGGAGTAAAGGGTTAACTATGAAAAGTTCTTCATTTGTATATGTCTCATTATTTCAATTTATTGTACTTGAACTGTACTAGCACCTTAGAATATAGTTATAGAATTATCACAGTTAACTTAGTGTATAAATATGTTCATGACTTTGCTATAATACAGATATATAGATAAAACTTCTATCAACTTAGGTTGAATTATTTTTAAAACGGATAACTTTCATTGATATATCCACAAACTAAATATATACATATCTTATAACAAATTAAGTTCACTAATTACTAAACCTAAAAACAAAACAAATAACTAAGATGCATATTATATAATAAAATGTACTACCAACTTGTAATAAACAACCACTCAGTATATTAGATAAATGGGTGCTGTTTTATTTCCATGACTACTTAATGTAGAAAAAAATATTGCAGAAAGGTCCAACAAGAGCTTTCTGCATTAATTTGATACTGCATCAAGCAGTGCAATCTTTATTGATACCAGGCTCCTCCACTGAGTGATCTCTTACCACAAGATTTAATGTACAGTAAAACCATGCTATTACGACCATTAAAACAAAGGCTAATTAATTGTAGAAAAGAGAGGTAACAGCTTAAAGCAAGGTGACAGTGAAACAGAAAGCTCCTTAAGGAGCTTTCTGTTTCACTGTTACCTTGCTTTAAGCAGTCATCTGTCGTAAACACCTAATAATTAACGCAAATCAGTGGTCGTAATAGAGACATTTTACTGTTTTTGTTAGATAGATACTAATAATACTTGTTATTTAAACACATAATATTCTATACATCAACTTTTAAATCTTGTTAAAACCTTTTACCCCATAGGCTGTTTTGAGTTTTGAAGACAGGTGACTACTTAAATAGGTTGAAAGTAAAGAAGAAAGTGCCTTAAAGGTTCATTCTGTTTTACCATCAGCCTGATTTAGTCTACTATCTGCTAGGATATAGAAAATATTTTTATGGTACATATTCATAATTGTATGAAATGGAATTAAATTTTCTTCAGTGGAAGAAGGCATGAAATGCCTAAAAAGGTGTATCTATGGAGTAAAGGGTAACATAAATGTGGAAAAGGTGGTTCTTTTATTCATCTTAAAGTATTTTATTTATTTTCTTCATATACTGTAAACTGTGTGACTCTGCATACATGTTTCCTGTACTTTCTGATAGGGTCAGATAATACTGTTTGTGTATCAAAGCTGCTCAAGTTCATGTGAAAGCAGTGTTTCATGTGGCATGAAAATGATTATGGAAAATGGATTGCAAATCACCAAAGAAAATACAACTGTATTCCAAGTAAAGCTTAATAACTGGTGCCACATCAACCATATCAATTCAAAATGAGCGTGATCAGATGTACCTGAATGTTCCAACTTGTTCTCAGATTCAAAATACAAGAACACAATCAAACATGCATTAAAGGTACACACATGAAGCATAGCAATCAATTACAAACAGAAGTGACTGCTTAATGTAGGACAAAAGACATGCGGAAAGATTTCTGCATTACTTTTGTTCTGCATTCAGATGATAGCTTTCCATAAGATTTAACCATTAGGTTCATCAGTTTGACTGTATAAATTAAATATTCAGACTCTTGTTTCCCTGAATACATTGTGCATATGGCAGGGAACAGCAGAATAGAGTGTATTTATGATTCTGTCATAGGTTGTCAGTATAATTATAATTATCCCCAGCCTTCAATGTTTCGCCAATTTATCAATAAGGGCAGCATGAAACTATTCTGTTTTTATGCTAAGTTTTCTACATTAGAGGATAATACTACATGCTTAATATGCCTAACAGCTAATGTTAAATTAAGATAAAAACATATTGCTTGTAATTTTTTTTTTTTTATTGTTTTTGAAAATAGGTAACATACATGTTCATGCTCAACCTCCATCCTAACTAACAAGCAGTGTGATGTTTAAATGAAGCCCAATAATAATGTGTGGATAGTACACCAATGCTGAGAGAATATTCAATGCCGAAGCATGGATATCTCTGCTAAATGAAGGATAAAAGTAATGCATGAATCTCCAATGGGCCTTTCTACATTCCTTTTGTTCTGCATTTAACCAGTGCAAACATCTGTACATACATGTACATTATTTACAAACAGTGTAGACCAGACTGATAAAAGAGCTCCTGATGCTGCCCTCTGATCAGGGTCTACACTGTTTGTGAAACTTTTAGTGTCTTGGGGACATAATTCACCAGTGTCAATGCAAACTGGATATTTATCACAAAACTGAAGAGTCCATTTGAAAATTCAGCATTGTATTGGTTAACTCTTTCTACACCATGGACCTGTGAAATCTGATATACTCATCACATTTGTAAACAGTGTAGACCCAGATCTAATGGCTCCTAAAGGAGCTCTCTGATCATGGTCTACACTGTTTGCTAATTTAGACCAGTGTTTATTTAACTACCAAGAATTCCAAGTAACCTGGTTCATGTTTTGGTAACTAAAATGATCCACAGGGAAACCTAATAACATACAAGAGTTACGTAGACTAAGTGTTGAAAGAGTTAAATTGGCATCTGTCTCAGAGACTGCCAATGCTCCCAGAACACAGGTTTAACACTATGATAATGAATATATATAGACAAGCAAATGAAAACTGCAAACTTTGCCTCCGCCTGCTGGGTGATGGTGTGTGAGGATACCTCTCGTTGGCTGAGGCTAGAGCTCTAAAACAATGATGCAATACCTTGCTGAGACAACATAGTGTAATAAAAGCAATATGGCAAAGCTATCTTAGCCCTTTGCCTGCAGGTCGCGACTTTACTAATTTTTGCAAACAGTTTGGATCCAGATCAGATGCCGCGTTACGCGACGTCTGATCAGGATCCAAACTGTTTGACACTCGTCTTTAGGATTCTTTACTTAAAAATTGTATAAATCTAGATTTAACAAATTTTGCAGACGACAATTTCGAAGCAGGCGATATTACCACAGAATAAGGATTAGTATGTTACTATAGATAAATGTTTTGACATTTTAATTGTATGCACTTTAATTGTATCAGAGCTCCAGATTATTTAAAGATGGGTATTTCAAATAATAACTTTCTTATTTCTCTACCAAACCTTATATGTTATGACCACTCATTAAAATTGCCTCTGCGAGATCATTCTAATAAGTGGGGTACAATATTGGGTTTAGAGGAGACATAAGCAGAAAAATGTGGAAACTGTTCAGATTTGACCCAGTCTTATCTCATAATCTGGAGCCCTGGGTATGGAAGAACTTGATTGCCTGCCACTAAACACTCACTAAAATGTATATGCTTCTATGCATGAAGAATGTTTTGATCATACACTTGTATGCACTTAATGGTACATAAATTAATAGAAAAAAAATCTTGATTTATTTTTTAACAAAATAAATGTACTCCAACATATTTTTATGCTATCATTTAAAAACTGTTCATGTCATAATAAGAGATGATATATATAGAACAAGACCTATCAGAAATTGCACAAAAATTAATTGAGGCAACATGAATATATCCAACTTTGCTCACTATAGCTCCATGAAAGGATAATATTTAATCCACTAAAATACTTATAATGTCAGTTAATAGCTATACATAGCTAATGTTTACATGTTTTACATCTAATGAGTACTCACACCAGAAGGTTTGCTGGAAATTAGCAGGAGCAAATGATGCAAATGTTCAGTCTAGTCCAACAGATCTGAGGTCTGGAGTCCTGCTGGTGTCTGTTTTCCTGCTGTATTACTTATGGTTCCTTAATCATCAAGAAGCTAGTTGCAAGTCAAACAACTAAGACCAAGATGCAATTCCATATGTTACACTTAAATCTGTACAATGGAACCTCTCTGTTATGACCACTAAATTGTGTTAGTTTATTTATTAAGTTTTAATGACAGGTGACTGCTTAAGGCAAGGGTGACAGTGAAACAGAAAGCTCCTCCTTGCTTAACTCTTTCCTCCCTGAAACTTTAAATGGACAATTCCAGTTTCGATTTTAGTCTAGTCCATTTCTGGCTTTTAAGGGTTGTTTTTGTCCATTTTTGGAATTATGACAAACAGTGAAGACCCTGATCAGAGGGCTCCTTTCGGAGCCCTCTGATCTGGGTCTTCACTGTTTGCACAGGACAAGTGTACTATTTACATGTACAATGTTTGAAAAGGACGCCTATAGGCGGGACTAGGGTTCAAAGGGTTAAAGCTGTCACCTGTCTTTTATACAATCAATTTAGCATTATTTTAGAGGTCATAATAGAGAGGTGTTACTGTATTCAGTGACCAACATTGTGCTATGTTCATCTCTAACACAGACAACAGCTTTATGCAGAATAAATGAAATGCAGGAAGTTTCCTTTCTGTTTCATATTTGAATTAAACTTTCTATCTTAACACTTTAGTATGTACAGCAAAGACTCCAGATTAAAGAGGTACAGTAGTAAACTGAACAAACCCAACATTTACTCACTCATTTTAAGCACCAAATCCTATGGTGTTACTACTATTTAGAAATATCTCCAAGAGAATATTCTAATGAGTAGTGACATAAAAGGATTAAATGCCCTGGTGTATAGTCAAAGATGTGCTAACAGGGCTGCCATAAGTTGATCATAAAAATCCTAAGATTTCAAATTTTCAATTTTTCAGACTCAATTTTACTAATCATACCTTTACCCTATAGTCTGTTTCTTGTTTTGAAGACACAAGGCTGCTTAAAACAGGTTGAAAGTAAAGCAGAATGCGCCTTAAGGCGCATTCTGCTTTACTTTCAGTCTGTTTTAAGCTACCATCTGCTAGGATAAAAATTCGAAGACTTAGGAAAAATCGGGAGAAATGGCAGCCCTGTGCTAACAAACTCGATCCAGATATGATGCTGGCACTCACAGATGACATTTTCTAACAGAAATGGAAGTTACAGCCACACTGAAAAAATCTGCAAACAAAAACAACCTTTTGTGCTAATGGTTTAAATTAATGAAGATACAAATATTCCAAAAAGGGAATAAAGATAGTATTAAAATATTAAATTGCTCTTTCTTGATATTTTGAAAGAGTTATACAGCCAGCAACACTAATCAGCCTGTAGATTGTGGACTTTCATGCTGTCTCAAGCTACTGAGAAAAACATTTGAAACAATAAACTTAAAAAAACTAGCACATCAAACTAGAGCATTACTACACAAAACCAAATAATAAAGGCTAAAGAAACACAAAAAATCTATAGCTATCAGAAAATATTGGATATAAAAAAATGTGTGAATCTTTATTGGAAAAGGATCCTCAAAATTGACAAATACACCATTTGACAATATTTAGTATTAATGCAACTTGTTCCAAAGCCTAAAAAGACATGCTTAGGATGAACTTTGTGCATACAAACTTATATTAAGCTGAAAATGAATCGGTATCTTTGATTCATGTAGCAGAGTTATTAAGGACAACAGTAAAGCTGGAGGCCTGGGACGCATTTCATAAAACTTCGTACGACAAAAACGGTCGTAAGTCAAAACTTAAAAATACAATTAATTTCTGATTTCTCTATCTAATCCTGTCTTGTGACATCTCTTTGGAATTGTCTTTTCAAGACGATTCCAACAAGATGTCACAAGACAGGATTAGATGGAGAAATAAATAATAATTGAGACTTTTATAATCTGACTTAATTACGGCAACATTTGTCATACGAAGTTTTATGAAACGGGCCCCTGAGACCTAACTCATCCACCCCTGAAACTACAAAAGGGCAATTCCAGTTTCCAACACAGTCTTGTCCATTTTGACTATTTAAGTTTGTTTTTTATAATCTTTTTGCAAATCACCAACAGTGCAGAACCTGATCAGAGGGCTCCTTGATGAGCACTCTGATCTGGGCTTACATTGTTTGCACAATTCATGACAAGAATACTATTAACAGGTACACTGTTGGTAAAGGATGAGTATACTTGTCACTGGGACTAAATGGGTCAAGTAGCCATCTGTTTTTAAAGAGCTTCATACTTCAAATATTGGCTGCTTAGCACAAATGAGACTATATTATACAATATGTGCTTGAAGAAATGACAAATATAACTGAAAGTCCAGTTGCATGGCAACTTTCAGTATTTTACTTGAACATTGCTCTAGCTATAATATAATCATATGCTTCAAAAGGGTTGTTTGATTTTTTGTTTACAATATGCTGAATACCCAAATTGGACATTTAAACAGTTGGGGTCCTGTTTGGGCACATAGTTACTCCGCATCAGATATGGGTCAAAACTGTTTGCAAATTCCTGTCATTTCTTGTTTAGCGTTATCAGTTTTAACTCTTTGAACATTTCTATGCTTGATACCATTATACATGTACCAGTATTTATATGTTACAAACAGTAGATCCTGCTCAGATGGTTATCTAATGAGCCCTCTGATCAAGGTCTGCTCTGTTTGAATGAATTTCTTAAAATTAATTTTTCTTAAATACCTTCTGAAAACAACTTTCAAAAGTGGAACAATGCAATGTATGAAAAATTCATCTTAGAATGGATTATGGTTGTTTTAAGCAATTCTTAATGTTATACTTTGGGATTGAATGAATATATTTCCTTGATTTTGAGATTAAATTTAATATGTCTTCTTGCACTCAAAAATTATATATTGTCATTATATTGATAAAGAAATTGCGTATAACAAGAACTTCTCCTCAAAAACATCTGATAATTGATAAACATGCATACAGACAGAAGATGTCTGCAATTCATTTAAATCTACAATGTATACACTTATCTATAAACTTACACAATACAAACAAATACAGTCAAACCTGTGTTAACTCACTATTCAATAAAGAAGCAAAATATTTCTTCAAAGGTGGCTGCTTAATGATGGATGAAAGTAATGAAGAAAGCTAAAATAATGCCAAGCTGCCATTCCTGGAAGAAGCAGTGACATCAATACATGAGCTCTCTGAATATGTTTCATTCAGCAATAAAACTGAAATAGGCCTTCATTGAAAAGCTCCTCAACACACTTCTGACAACATACTTTTGTTCTGCATTAATTCAGTTGCCACCTGTCTGTCTTTGTAATGGTAGACAGTAGACACAAGTTTGACTGTACAGTAAAACCTCTCTCTATTACGACCACTAAATCATGTTAATTATTAGGGTGTTTACGATATGTGACCGCTTAAAACAAGGTGACAGTGAAACAAAAAGCTCCTAAAGTTGTCACCTGTCTATTAAACAATCAATTAGCCTTCGTTTTAATGGTCGTAATCGCGAGGTTTGACTGTATTCTAAATTTGAAAAACATGTAACACACATTTGGATCCTAAGTTCACAGGCTTAGTGCACTTGGTCAGCTATAAGCAAAACATATACGGGAGGGTACACTGTACAAATAAGAGTGCTTCAAGTCAGTAACAAGTACCCCGGAGTTATTGCTGTAGTCATTATTGCGTTCCCTGTTTGTAAGATGGCCCCCTTGTAACACCTGAAACTTCTGAAAGTGTGCAATGTCAGTAATGATTATGCATCCTTTGAAATACACATACTGTAAAACCGGGTTTATTCGAGAGAATATAATTTATGCGTTAATTCACAATTGTGTTACCTCGTGTCTCTAGTTTTGAAAATAGGTGACTTCTTAAAGTAGGTTGAAAGTAAAGCAGAATGTGCCTTAAGGCACATTCTGCTTTATTTTCAGCCTGCTTTAAGCTACCACCTGCTAGAAATATTGCTTGATGTCGCGAATTAATACAAAATCCCCTTACGGGAAATATTCATAAAGCGAAAATTACCTGTTTTACAGTACACTCTACACTCATACTATTGAACATGTGTGAAATCATTCCTCCTTGAAACTTCAAACTCCAGTTTCCAACAAGTCAAGTCCATTTTTGACTATTTTAGTTTGTCTTTTTACAATTTATGGCAAAATGACAAACAGTGCTGATCCTGATCAGGAGCCAAGGAGCCCTCTGGTTTGGGTCTACATTGTTTGTAAATGACAAGTGTACTCTTCATAGGTACACTGTTTATAAAGGAAAAGTACACTTGTATAATCTAGGGCTCAATGTGTCAAGCAATCATTCTATTATCCATTTCCCCCATAGAAACGTCTTTTAGCACATTAAATCTATTCCTCCACTGAGAGATAAAAGTTCCAATATATACAGTCACTTTCTTGTTTCCTAACTTCTGTCATATTCGGTCTCTGCACAACATTTATCATGGAATAAAATTGTGCTGTACAAGTAGCTTGGTATGCATTACACAATATCGTACAGCAGCATTGGATCTTGGTGCTAAAAATCATGTTTGTGTTCTTCACAATACACAAGGCATAACTGTGACAAATAAATGCAATCTATGCAATATAGCACTGGTAACATGTGATCCTAAAGGTGATTTTGCTACTAAAGTACATAAAACAGTGTTAATTGCTTTTCTGTGAATAATCAAGCAACATTTTGAGTGTGTGAACAATTGACAATTATATTGCAATACACAGAATATAGTACAGAGTTATTGGAATAGACTCTGTTTCAATTTTATTTATGTACTTAATTAAGATGTTATCTAATCAATATATTTTAATAAATTGTGCCTATCAAAAAACATCAACATAAAACATGTGAAACCTAAACCCTTCTGACTTAGTGTTATTGGTTTAGAGAGGTTTAGTGTGGTTTAGCAGCGATTGACAAGAACTCAAATTGTCAGGCATTAAAGACAGGAGGCAGCTTAATGCAGTATAAAAGCAATGCAGACAGTTCCTTTAGATGCTTTCTGCTTTACTGTTGTCTTACATTAAGCTATGCACGAACGTATACCTATTGTTTGATAAATTGATTAGCAAGTAAATTAATTCCTCTGAACCAAGAAATTTGTCTAGTTCTCAGAAAATTTTGGTTTTATGTAATTTGGTTTCCAAAGATTAAGCTGTATGCATACAAAATATCCCTAGGGTAAATCAAAACTTCTAAAGACTTATGTTAAAATAATATTACAGAAAACCCCCCTATTATGACCTCTAATCACAATTTAGTGTTCAGAGTTTAACCCCTCTCCTGCTGAATATTCATATATAAAACTCACATTGAATGTCTGTCATCTGTGTCCAAGTTTATAAAGAGTTTGAGCAGAGTCTGAGATAGTTCTCAAGCAATTGATGGGTCAAATTTGAGCTTTTGCTTGAGAACAATGTCGGACTCAACTAAAACTCTGTATAACCATGGGACCTGAACTATTATATTGACTGATTAAATAGGGAAACTATCCACAGGAAAGAAATTAAGACTTATGTCAAACAGATCTTATAAGCGAACAGTGCAGACCCTGATCAGACAGCTCCATCTGGTTTTTAAAAAAGAAAATCATTATAAGTAAATAGCAGAAGAAAGGCTAAAGTAGGTGCCTGCTTGAAGCAGGATGAAAGTAAAGCAAAACGCTCCCTTATATGGGGCATGTTGCTGTCTTTTTATCATTTTTGAAGTTGCCAAATGCTTTAATACCATCAATAAGTCTTCTTGTGAGAGGTCAAAATAATTGCGTTTAACTGTATTACACTATATAACATATAATACCTGCACCTAGCATGTCATATAGCCACTCTGAATATGTTACCATACAGGTGACAGGTAGGGAATTTACTAGCCTTACTGTAGTGACTTACTGCGTTCACTTTGGAATCCAGCATGTCTTCCATGTTGGCCATTCGTTGCTTCATGGCACTCATACGGGCGTCCATGTCTGACAGTGCCCGGGTACTGCCCTGCTGTTGTTCGTTCAACAACTGCTTAAGATCACGCTTTACCTGAAAAAGATAAACAACAATGCAAAAGTCATTACATTTACTTCAAATAACTCTACATTTATCTTGTATTAGGCTTTATATCTTTGAGGATTCTTATTCTTCTGCATAAGTTCATCAGAACACCTCTACCCTCTCTCAACAGATGCACTCAAAACCAGTGATCGTGTTAAACACAAGTTGCACCTTAAAGCAAGATGAAAGTAAAGCAGAAAGCTCCTGTAGGATATTCTTTTATCTTGCTTTAAGCAGCTACCTGCCCTAAGCCCTGGAGTTCTATACATGCCATATCAGTTGGATATACAGTCGAAACTCGATACTTCGAACTCGCGTTACTTCGAACATACCTGTATTTCAAAGTTTAAACGTGGCTATGCCACGTTTTAACTTTAAAATACAGGTATGTTTGACTTAAACGAGATTTAATTATTGAAATTTAACTTATGAAATACTGCTTAGTTCAATTTAAGGGAGTTCGAAGTATCCAGTTTCGACTGTATAGGTGATTACATTAATTAATGGCTATGAATAATTAGATTGACAAACCTTGTCATTGTTGCTTGACAAGTTCTGAGAGATTCCTCCAATGGCTTGCTGTAGGGTGGAGGTGGCTATCTGTAGTTTCTCATTCACACTGGCTATTTTCTCTGATGTGCCAGCTTCATGGAGCTTTCTGTAAGAACAAAAAAAAACTTGTATTAAATTTACCATCAATGTAAAAATTATGCTAATACTGAAGTTGAACCAACAGTCAAGTATGTGTTTTAATATTAACCCATCCCCCCATAGAAGCACCTTTTAGCGCATTTAATTTATACCTACACTGAAGAAAATAGTTCCAATTTTTACAGTCAAGAATATGGACCAAAAGAAATATTTCCTACATCATAGCTGATGGTAGCTTAAAGCAGGCTGAAAGTAAAACAGAATGCGCCTTAAGGCGCACCTGTCACCTGTCTTTAAAACTAGAAACGGTTAATTGTATTTTGCACTGATGTGTCATCTATTTCAAAGACAATCAGCACATCTTTTATTAAATTGCATCTCAACACATGAATACTGTCATATCCAAATGAAATGGGTTCCTAGGCCATCCCTCAACATTAGAGTACCATAGGTTACGTTTGCATAATTATTAAACCACTTATTACTCCATAGATATGTTTCTTTAAACCTTTAATATATTCCACCAATGAAGAAATAGTTTCATTTTATACAGTCATGAATATAAACCATAAAAGTATATTTCTACATCCTAGAAAATAGTAGCTTATAGCAGGCTGAAAGTAAAGCAGAATGTGCCTTAAAGTACATTCTGCTTTACTTTCAACCTGTTTTAAGTGGTAATGTTTCCCAAACTAGAAACAGCCAATAGGGTAGCAGGTTATAAATTGCTCTCAAATGGAGAACTCAATTAATGGTGTTAAACACAAATAGTAGCTATAAAGCAAGACCTAAGTAAAGAATTTTACAGCACTTACCTTGATTTAATTTCAGCAGCCATGACCTTGTCCACCTGTTTCTTGTTCTCTGATAGCTGTTTCTCCAGGATTGTAATAGACTGATCCAGTTTACCCATTGCTTCCTTATTTCGTCCCTTCTCAGCCTAAAACATATAATAGGGAGATTGTCCTCAAAAGATTTAAAATTAAGACAAACAGTGCAGATTCTGATCCTGAAGGAGCCCTCTGATCTCAGTTTTGATACTATACTGTTTGTGAAAGGTGTACTATTATACTCAATCCAAAAATATATTAAAGAAAATGAGAATCAAAATTTAACGTTTTCCCCCTAGTGAGGGACTTTATTCATTTTCCATATCATAGCTATGATAGGGTTTGGGAGTCAATCATTGCCATACTGTCCAATATACTACAACAAAATATCAACATTCATTAAGCTAGAAACTACATACTTCGTACCAAAAAATCATAGAAAAAAATTGACATCTAATGTTTTCCATGTACATTTGTATTTCCTTATCCAATAATGTAACAAGAAGTTTTAGATAAGTATGAGAGGTAAAAATACCATGCCTGTTTTAAAAGACTACTCAATGAAAGAAACTTGGAAATGGCTATTATCATGAATAATCTTTTTTATGGTTGCACAGCACAAATTTGACTTGAGTGTACAAACAAATAACTTCATAAATCAATTACCGTAATATTTTCTTTCAATATTCCCAGTTCCTCCTCAAGCACTTTCTTCAGGGTCTGCCATTTCCTCTCAGTATCTTCCCTTGAACCTTTTTCATATTCCTGCCTGGAGTGCTGTTCTCTTTGTAATACCTGCAACACAAACATTGTTCCTGTTTTCATACCATATATTTTTTTATTTCCTCTACCTACTCCTCCAAATCTGCACCATAATTGAATATTCATTGATGGTGCTGTATACAGGTGGCAACTTGCAGCTCCTCAAGAACCTTTCTATGTTGTGTTCATACGTAACTCTTTGAACCCTAGTCACGCATATATGCATCATTTGCAAACATCATACTTGTGAGGAGTACACTTGTCAAAATGACAAACAGTGTAGACCCTGATCAGAGGGCTCCTTAAGGAGACCTCTGACCAGGGTCTACACTGTTTGTTGTTTTGCCATATATTGTAAAAATTGACCCAAAAAAGTCAAAAATTGACTAGACTAAATAGAAAACAAGAATTGTCCATTTGAGGTTTCAGGAGGAAAGGGCTAAAGTATTAACTTGCATTTAGCTATAGGTGATTTACAAATTTTGGCTATAAAGGAATGGGATAATGACTCAAGGTGCTTGCATTTATGTATATATCGAATATCAACACACATGCTACTAGATACATGCTCAGGCGCTCTCTGATCTGGGTCTACACTGTTTGCAAAATGTAAAGAGTATATTTTAAACAGGTCCATGATTTTGAAAGAGTTAACAAGTTTTCTAAAAACTATATAAGCACAATTTTAAACTAGCATAATTTATACCTTTTCCAGTTGCAGATATTTTGCCTGGATCTCTTCACGTATTTTCATTTCCTTTGAAAGAAGTCGTTTGTTAACATCTTCCACGGTGTCTGTCACTTTAGCATTCATCTGTAATCTCTCTGCCTGGGCAGCATGCTCTTTCTCTCTCATAATCATATCAACACCGTGTAGACCCTCTTCCCTCTTCCTAGACTGCTCGCTGAGCTGGTTGGTCAGCTCTGAAATCCTGTTGGAAAAACAGAGTACAGTTATACATGTATTAAGTGACCACTAAGTTTGAATATACATGTATTTATAGTCTATATGACTATATGACAGGTGGCAGCCTAATGCAGGGCAAAAGTAATGCAGAAAGCTCCTATAGGAGCTTTCTGCATAACTTATGTCCCTGCATTAAGCAGTCACCTGTCTTTAAAGACAGGCTACATCTGTACTTTATTCAACCATTGGCTCATACAGGTTTGACTGTAGTTGTAAGCAAATTAATAAGCTAACCCATTTTTCAAATGACCACTCTGGTCACCTAATCTTGAAGAACAATTTATACTGATTTTAGGTCTGTTCCATACCATTTTAAAAGCAAAGCAAACCACCCAAACGTTTGTATGCAAATTACATTTACAATGATGCAAAACTATATAATATAATAATAAGCTGTTTTTCAACACTGCAAAGGTTAATCCTTTGAACAGGGAATGAATAGTACTGAAATTATCATCCGTGTTTATCCCTGTCCTAAGTTGACACTTTCTTGTGAAAGGAGCTTTCTGCATTACTTTAATCCTGTATTCAGTAGTGACCATTCTTGAGTTTTAACCATATCTCTTTATGAAATGGCCAGTATACACAGGTTTTCCTGTTTAGTTATCATTTCATCAACAATTTGACATACTTAGACTGGAAGGCCTTTTCCAAGTTTCTCCTTTCATTCTGCTCTGTCTCATGCTTTCCCCTTAGATCCATCAGGAAGTCCCTCAGCTCTGCCAGTCTGTTAGTAAAAATATGTTTTTATATGGGACATGGCTATCAGCATGCTAAGTCAATGTTGATAATATTAAATCAGGCAATATACATGTACAATGCCAAGTGAAAAGTCGTGTTAACTGATACTTTAAACATAATACATTGTATAAGTGTTGAACACTGATGACAACTTAACTCTTTCCTCCCTGAAACTTTAAATGGACAATTCCAGTTTCCATTTAAGTCTAGTCCATTTTTTTGACTTTTAAGAGGTTTTTTTTGTCAATTTATGACAAACAGTAAAGACCCTGATCAGAGGGCTCCTTTCGGAGCCCTCTGATCTGGGTCTTCACTGTTTGCACAGGACAAGTGTACTATTTATATATAAACTGTTTGAAAATGACGTCTATATGCGGGACTAGGGTTCAAAGGGTTAATGTAGTTGAAAAAGTAATGCTGTATGTCAGAGACAAAAGATAATCTCATGCATAATATATTGTGCAAAGCTAAAAACATCAAAGCATAAACATGACAGCAGTAGTAGAGGTACAATATTTTGCCTGCATACCCCCCCCCCCCCTTTTGGAGGGGGGTATATTTTCATGCTAACTTCTGAGTAAGTCCATGCATTATGCATTTATTATGATCTTACAACAAAACTTTAGTTAGATTTCCAGATATGTGGATTTTTTATCACAATTATACCTCTGTTCCACTTGACCTCGTAGCTGTGATGTGTTCAAATCACTCATACTGGATACATCTGTCTGCTTTCTCATGGTGTCAATCTGCAACAACAAAACAATCTAATATAGTCGGGCCTACAAATGTTATATTAATTGATGATTATAATCTTTTGCTGTTGAAGTTAGATGAATGGACCTTTCATACATTTTTCCAACATATTATATTGTTAAAATGATGCAAATAGCAATAAATTAATGACAATGAAATGATGCTGTATGTGTCTGTGATGGATTATTGAGTGACACTATTAAATTCAACCTCAACAGATTGAACATTCTTATAATCTTAATTTCATTTCTTAATTACATAAACAAAGAAAATATGTACCATAAATTTATAAGCTGCTTTTATACAAAAATATCACCATAAAACCTACAAAACTGACTTCTACTACTGCTGAATGAATACCACCAAATTGTGTACACTAACTCAAACTTGCTTTAGTCCAACTAACTTTATAATGTAGCTACTTTGAAAATTTAAAACATAAGTGATTTTGACTTGTTCTAAACAACTTCAAGTTATTGACATTGAAAAAGGTACAGTCAAACCTGTGTTACCACTGAATGAAGATGGAAGGTGATCATTAAAGATGGTAGGCAGCTTAATAAAGGGAAAAAGTCATGCAGAAGGCTCCTACAGGAGTCTTCTGCAAGACTTTTAACCTGCATTAAGCTACCACTTGTCATATATATTACAAATATATTGTCTTTTTAGTGGTTGCTTAACTCATTCCTCCCTGAAACTTGAAAGGACAATTCCAGTGTCCATTTTAGTCTAGTCCATTTCTGACTTTTAAGGGTTGTTTTTTGTCAATGTTTGACATTATGACAAACAGTGAAGACCCTGATCAGAGGGCTCCTTTCGGAGCCCTCTGATCTGGGTCTTCACTGTTTGCATAGGACAAGTGTACTATCCACATGTGCACTGTTTGAAAAGGACGCCTATATGCGGGACTAGGGTTCAAAGGGTTAACACAGGTTTTGACTGTAGACATATTGGTTAGTAAGTAAAAATAGACATCAACAAATTTCAGGTTTCAAGACTCAATTGTTTATAAATGTGCACAATTTGATGAATACTATAAGATACAGTTTAGTTGTCTTTCTTATAAAAACATTATAACGGAATCTCTATCAAGGAGTGTCTTCAGTCATATGTATGAAGGACAAAGAGCATAACAAGGCACTGCAAATCCATTCATACACCACAAGCATCCCAAATAAGCATTAACAAATCAAGACAAGATCTGTGGGAGAACAGTATACCCGTAGTGATTGCAAACATTTTTTAAGCTATTGACTAAGAAGGTTGAAATGTAATCTCTTACAAGGAGTGATGTCTGTAAATATGTGTGAAAACCTGTCTTGTGACAAACTGATATCTATGAAAACATCAAAATACTGTCAAGCTTTATTTAAAGTAATTGTGACCTAAATTTTGAATGCAGAAGGTAAAAATACAAATTTGATAAAAAGGCATGTTTGTGAACATGTGTTGGAAGTTTCTTGACAATCAGATAAGAAATGAAGTCTTTGGAGTGGTGCATGATGTCAACATTTCAGTCAAGATACACTTATAGCAATGATGACTTTGTTAAGAGTTTAATTGACCGTAGAATGTGGAAATGCAACCTCATACATGATGTGATGAATATGAGCATATGTGTGAGTTCGTGAAATCCGATAAGACCATGCCATATGAATTTTAGTTATGCAATCTCAAAATAAATGTGATCCGGTGAAGTATCTATAAGGGGTACTTAATTTGCTAATAATCAAGTATACTGCCCTTTTCACAAGGATAATACAACTTTCTTTTATGATGAAAAGCAATATTTTCATCTATTCAGTATCTGGTTGTAAGCTCTTTAACAGAAACAATGTAGATCAATATCTGGTAGCTAAAGCATCAAAAACATTGTTATTAAATTGAACATTACATCAATATTGTAACCAGAACTTCCATGGCCAATAAGTGTGACCCTAGCTAACACAAATGTTAGCACCTATTGTGGGTATATAATACATGTATTGATTTGGTAATATGGGTTAGGGCTAAATATTTGTATAAAGTTCTGGAAAAATCATTACTGCCATTTTAACCCTTACACTGGAAACAGTACTAAGTATATATTTTTTGCAAACAGTATAGACCCTGACCAGAGGACTCTGAAGGAATTTTCTGACCAATGTCAACACTGTTTTATATTTAAAAACAGTCTGGAAACATCCACTAAAAATCAACATAAAATGGTCACTTTTCACAAGAAAAGTCCATCTGAAGAAATCAGTATAAGTGAGGTTTAAATGACATAGCTCTTTTCTAGCTTACAGACAGTACCATGGGAGATTGCATATTGGTATATACTGCAGAGTGTGCAAATAAGCCACTATAATACTCATGGGTATACTATATTTGCCACTTGTTATTATTACCTGACTCTCTATTTAAGTGAATATTAAGCATTTTTGACTGTTTTCCGAAATATTTACCAGACTGAGGCCAGCGGGCAACAGTTGACTGTTACATAGCACTGTTACATGCGCGAAAATAGTGCGCACAACTTTTCTGCATCGCAGGACCAATTAGGCGTCTTTATGATACAGATTTTTGTTTAAGGATCTAGCCTTTTGCGGAGTTTATCGGGTCATTTTTTCTCTCTCCCGAACAATCCCCTTAAAAGGCTATACAGTTCTAGACCTAAAATTAAGAGTAACTCCGAATAAAAGCGATAAACCGCTTGCAGATCTAACATCTTCCTTTTTTTTAACAAATTATGACGTTACAAAAATAAATGACGTCATATTATACATGACGTAATTTCGACAAAGTGTCAATCAATTTCAGTCAATAAGAAACAATAATAATTCAATCGTAATTGAAAATATGAATATATTAGACATCTTTTTTTACAAAACAGTGATGTTCACATTCAGTTGTTGTATTGAATTGAATTAAGATTAAATATACACGTAAGATCATCTCTAGAATTTATAAATACGTGTTGTTCAAATTTTGTATATTTAGATAGATCTAGATCTAGCCATTCATTCAGCCTGGCTTAAATAGAGAGTCAGGTAATAAATCATTTGTTTGATAGTTACTTCGGGAACAGTCAAACCATTGTCCCTCGGTAGCAGGGAAGACCTTGAGAACTGTTGCCCGAGGCAAACGGCCGAGGGCAACAGTTCTCAAGGTCTTCCCTGCTACCTCGGGTCAATGATTTGACTGTTCCCTCAGTACCTATGAAACAAATGTATATTGTATGCTCTTGTACTAGTTGAACAGTACATAATTATACTGATCTTAGTCTAGATTGTTTGCAGTTTCTGTGGAGTCCTTCATGGCTCAATATATTTCTGACATGATGAACATTTGTTCTCTCAAGAGTTAAGAATGTACATGTTTGACTGTGAAAGTCAAATCTAGTACAAAATCCATAGACCTCTTGAAATACTTGTTTTCAGTATTTAAGGCAAGTGGTTTCTTAAATCAGAGTGAAAGTAGAACAGAAAGAGACTTTAGGAGAAACCTGACAGCTGGCATTCTACTTTAAGCATTTACTTCACAGATACACATTCTTACACATTTAATTTACTTCTCCTGAAGAAAACATTTCCATTTTATACAGTCATGAATATGTTCCATAAGAAATATTTTCTACATCCTACTAGATAGTACAAATGTAGTTTAAAGCAGGCTTAAAGTAAATTAGAATGCACCTTAAGCCACCCTCTGCTTTACTTTCAACCTGTTCTAAGTGGTCACCTATCTTTAATGCTATAAACAGGCTATTGGGCAAAGGGTTAAGCACTCTTCTGCTTTTAATGCAATCAATGAATCTTTAAGTATTTGGGTTGAATAAAAGCAATAGTGTTTTATACCAGTATGTCCATATTTCATAACAAGTTGCTGTATGTACACAAGCAAACATTTTAATTGATACCATTTAAAACCAAAGACTGGCACCACAAACTGAAGTACTCTAGAATCCAAACTGTTGGTCGAATTAATCATAATTCTACAAAATATCACTAGGAAACAAACAAGACGGCCTGAAGGCCCTGATATCGCTCACCATTTGTAATGAAGCCCGATAGCTTTACCTTTAAATTTCACCCGTTTTATTCTAAATCCTTTCAAGTTTGTCGACCTACTGTAGTATAGTAGAGTACATCAAAGGCAAATAACTAGAGCCTAAACAATACTGATTGAAATGAAGCCTTTTTCTAGCATTTCAAAGTATATCAAGGGCAGGTAACTATTGCCACAATGATTACATTTCAACAATAATTGCACTCCTTTGAGAACGTATAGCTACATCCTTTGTGTACAAGTATAATCAAAATCCATTGAAAACTGTGGTTGCAAGAGTGTAAACGCTGTAAAATATGGCATTTTCAGCAATTCAAAGGTAGATATCTCTTGATCTATTTGTCCGATTCCAACCATATTCACTCTTTTATGAACTCTTATGGTCATATACAATCTGCGCAAGTTTGAGAGAGCTGGGATAAATATTGTGGCCTCTAGAGCGTAAACACTGTTAAATATATCATTTTCAGCAATTCAAAGGTAGATAACTCTTGACCTATTGATCTGATTACAACCATAATTAAACTCATCTGAAGTCTTTTGGTAATATACAATCTGAGTAAGTTTAAGAAAGATTGGATAAAATGTGTGGCCTCTAGAGTGTAAATATCTTTAAATATGGAATTTTCAGCAATTCAAAGGTAGATAACTATCGACCTATAAAATCTGATTTCAACCATAATCAAACTCATCTGAACTCTTATCGTCATATACAATCTGGGCAAGTTTTAGAAAGATTGGATAAATACTGTGGCCTCTAGAGTGTAAACACCGTTAAATATGGCATTTTCAGCAATTCAAAGGTAGATAACTCTTGATCTATTTACCCGATTTCAACCAAAATTGAACTCTTCCGAACTCTTATAGTAATATACAATCTGGACAAGTTTTAGAAAGATTGGATAAATACTGTGGCCTCTAGAGTGTAAACACTGTTAAATATGGCATTTTCAGCAATTCAAAGGTAGATAACTCATGACCTATTTGTCCGATTTCAACCATAATCGAACTCATTCGAGCTCTTATGGCAATATACCATCTGAGCAGGTTTGAGATAGATTGGATAAATATTGTGGCCTCTAGAGTGTAAACACTAAAATTGTTGACGACGGACGACGGACATTCAAGGATTGCAAAAGCTCACCCTGAGCTAGCTCAGGTGAGTTAAAAAGCTAAATTCAGAATTTCATTATCACTTTTCGTGCAAAACAATATATTAATGAAGCAGTCAAAGGGTTAAGAAATCTAGTGAAAGAATGTAACAAAACTTCAAATGAGATTCAACTCTTTCCTACATACATGTAGTGATGCTTTTACCTATTTCTTGTACTTGAAAAGATGCCTTTTTGAGCATCTACCATGTACTATTACTGATAAAGCCATGAGAAAAGTTCCCTGTAACATCCTGACAGGTGACTGCATAAAGCGGGCTGAAAGTAAAGAAGACAGCTCCTTGTGAAACTTCCTGCTTTACTTTCAGTTTGCTTTTAACAAGCACCTGATCAGAACAAGCACCTACTCATAGCAACACACTGAATACACACTAAAAAAGACCAATACAGGAAAGAGTTTAAAATATTGGTATTATGCAATTCACTCATCAGTACAATGTAAGGCATAAATTACCATCTGTTTTCAGGTTGGGATAGAAGAAAAAAGCATAAAAAATGTTATGATTTAAAAGACAATATTAGTATAACATGTGTAAATAGTAATTTATAACTTTCTTTATCAGCTCCAGGTAAACTTTGAAAGCAAAGTTAGACAATATATTGCAGTATGTATCTTCAAACCTGAAGGACAATGAGGACAATATACAGTAGTCCCTCTGAAAACTGGAAATCTCTCAAACAAAAGAAATGTCTCAGTCCCAAAGGTTTTACTTGCTCACCAATAACAAGAATGTATATACGGAGTTCAGAGGACAGGTGGCTCCTTAGGCCCTTTACCCTATAAATACGCCTTTTTATGCCATTAATATAATCATCCACTGAAGAAAACAGTTCCAATTTATACAGTCATAAATTAGTACCATAAAAATATTTTTTATACTTTAGAAGATGTTAGCAAGCAGGCACATTCTGCTTTACTTTCAACCTGCTTTAAGTGGTCACCTATTTTCAAAACTAGAAACAGGCTATGGGGTAATGGGTTAATGCAGGACAACCGTAATGCAGATATATCTAAATGATTTTCTGCATGGCTCTTGTCCTGCATGATTCTGCCTCCTTTCCTACATGACTGCAAAAGTCAGGTTGTCTTGTAATGTATTACTGCAGAACATCTTTATTCCAGAAACCTTTCTTGGTAACCAAATAAAACTTACTGCTCAGTCCAGAAAAGTTCAATTGTCAGAGATATTTGCAGTACATAGAAACATTTACAAGGCATAGTATAATGAATATGATATGAAAGAAAAACAATACATTGTCTAACTATATCACCTTACTCATTTAGATACATTTAGATATACAGTCAAACCTATAAAAGCATAGAGATCTGGGGCCCGTTTCATAAAACATCTCAGAATATAAGTCAGAATATAAAAGTACCAATTTCTTTTTATTTCTCCATATAATCCTGTCTTGTGACACCTCTTTGGAATCGTCTTTTCAAGATGATTCAAAAGAGGTGTCACAAGACAGGATAAGATAGAGAAATCAGGAATTAGATGTATTTTTAATATTAGACTTACGATCGTTTTTGTCATAAGATTGTTTATGAAACGGGCACCTGAGACTTAAAACACTTATCAGGTTTGACTGTATTCAAGCTGATGTGCAATGAAACATTCCTCTTTGTGTGTGTAACAGTATTCCCTCTCCCTGTACCATGTCCCATAACACAAATGTGCAAGTCTTACATGTCTAGTCTTTATGAAAACAAAAAATAAAAATCTATTAAAAGTTTTGTAGAGCTAGTACTAGAACTTAAACAAAAACTGTATTTAACTCTAAAACATGCTAGCAGTGAAACCAGGTTTGTTTTACCTTTGCAAACAGTCTGGAATCTTGATGAGAAATAGCATTAACCCTTAGCCCGCCAAATAAATTGTCGTCTGCTATATTTCTCGTCTGCTTCAAGTTTCAAAGTGCTTCAAAGTTGCTCAAAACTGCTGAAAATGTTGTCCGAGTGTCAAACAGCTTGGATCCGGATGAGACGCCGAGTTACTCGGCGTCTCATCCGGATCCAAGCTGTTTGCATATGAAGCTATAGTCGTGACTGGCAGGCTAAGGGTTAACACAGCATCCCATCAGGATCTAAATTGTTTGAAATTCTGACTCTGTTTTGAGAGAAATTTTAAAGGTTCTATTTTAGAACAGTAGCAGATGACTCATCTCAAAATTACTCAGCATGCAAAGAGTTGACGTTAAGCACTAGGTGAAAACTTGTGGCAACAGTTGCAAACAGTTAAGATCCAGATGAAAGGTCAAATAACTCTGTATCTTATCTATATCCTAACTGTTTGAAAGTCAGTTATACATTTCTACAAGAAATTGCAGATATACAGGGTGTCCCAGAAAAAACGGAACCCTAGTTCAAAGGTATATTGTTCTTAAAGTAGACATATATTTTCAAAGATAAATATGCAGTTTTGTAGATACATTAATTTGGCATATTTGTGCCAAATTGTATTTAGAAATATACATTGGTTTTTAAGTTATGAGTATTTTAATGAAGAGCCCTAGAACCCGTTTGACCATGATATTGGTTTTTGTGATTACACACGGCAGCTTTTGCACTGTTAAAGCATAGTCAAAACAATCGTGCAACTGTTTATTCTCTGCCTGTATACATATCAATTGTCCCAGAAACTAACATATATACATGCTGCACATGCAAATTGAATCTAATAAGTCATCTTATATTATTTTTGAAGAATTTATTACAAATTGTCTGTCATATGAGCGTATTTCAACATGCTGGTCAGTGCATGGCTACCAATGGCGATTATGAAACCCTACACAATGTTAAATTTATGTCACGCGGCGTCAGATTATTATTGTCAATCATTTTTATTTGTGCTGTCTATTTCATAACCAATTAATATGTACAGTTTGATATCTATGTTGGAACCATAATTTATTTTTGTTTTACAACAGAACATTTATCCCGACATTGCCAAGTTATTTTCAAATACTCGTGTCATGCAGAGCCACGGTGGTAGAAATGACATTAGTATGTTTCGGGTTTTTTCCATCTAAAATAGTATAAACTGTTTAAAAACCGATAAAACAAAATGAAATTACATTATAGACAGTAAAATAAATGATAATAAAATCGTTTGATGTTGACTCCGTATCAAAGACGAAAATGTGGATAGACGTCAAATCACTGTACAGTGACATCATATTTTTCTATGTGCACCAGGTGTAAAGAAATATCGAAATCATGGACAAACGGGTTTTTGATTGATTACATAAAAATGCTCATATGTTAAAAACTGCTGAATATTTTTAGACCAAATTTGGACGACATACGGCAAAATGTCGTCTCTACTTTTTTTTGTATATTTTATTTATCAGTATTGATAAAAAATGGATATATTCCATATTTGACCCATGGTTCCGTTTTTTCTGGGACACCCTGTATATCAGCTTTACAGAAGTGATGATACATGGGTAATGTTTACATGCTTGAATTAAAATGGACCTAGTTCAGTTCTATACAATACATTAAATCTACTATTGCTAATTGGTAATCAAAAATAAAAGAGCACATCTAAGAGTTAAATCTCTATCTACCAAATGGCCCGGTCATTGACTACTAAACCCTTTCCTTCATAAAAATTGCCTTTAAACACCTAACTCTTAGCACTCTAGCGGTGAAACCATGCTATACATGTTGCAAACTGTTTGGATCCAGAGGAGACACCGCCCAATGTGACATCTCATCAGGATCCAAACTGTCTGACATTCTGACCTTCTATTACTATATTCAACTTTCAGTATGGCAGCAGACAAAAATTATTGCAAATAAAATCCTTATACAGTGGTATATACGCTATTCCTACCCACTTTACGCGATTCTTACGCGTTTATTATCCGTTTCGTTAAACGCATTTCCTAGCCGTTTCTTTATGTGTTTCTTTAAGCGTTTAAAAGAGCCCGGATGTCGGTCTTAGTTTTCTAAAGAATACTCCTGAAATATTGACTCGAGTCATTAACAAAGTGAGCAAATCATCAAATGTTCCGACATTTCATGCGGTAAGTAAAGATATTGACTCAAGTCATTAACAAAGTGAGCAAAACATCAAATGTTCCGACATTTCATGCGGTAAGTAAAGATTGAAGTCGTTATCGTAGCGGCGAGTCCAATGCAAGTCTGCCGCGACGGGTGGTTTATTGATTTATGGGTCTGGTTGATACTCTAGTGTCACTTATCGGATTAGTGGGTTTTTCAACAATAAGATCCGAAATCTCCCCGTGAAACGGAAAACTGAAGCATCAATCGCAACATCTCTGATATAATCGTTTATTAACGCGTTTAAGGCCTTTTGCTCACGGAAGTCGGTCTTGCGGGCGAGCGGATCTTCGTCTTGGCAACATAGACTTTTTCCGTACGTGCTTATACTAGAAAATTTATATAAAGGAAATGTTGATACGAATTAGTATAATCCTTCATAGCGCAGTGAGTAGATCGATTGACTTGCAATGCAATGGTCATAGGTTCGAGACCCATCCGATCCAAATATTTTTTTTAAGTGTCCGATTTATTGACTTGTCAATCCATAACGAAGTGATCAAGGGACATGCTATGTTTAGTCTTCGTTGATTAGAATAATTGATGTTATATACGGTCCAATTATATGTCCACTTACATGTACGTTTTAGTTTAATGACTTACAAGTCAATAAAATCGTTATACATTTGTACATGTATACGATTTGATCGAACTATAAAGCCACACATTGAAGCTTATCAATAGGTCAACCTTTTCAAGATCAACATTGCCCATTATTATTAAGTTTAAACAATATAATTAACCTTGTATGCAAGTCCATGAATAAATAATAGCGCATTTTAATGACAGAATTTTAATTTTAAGGTAAGTAACTGTATCTCAACTTCAAATTGCCCCCATTTTAATAAGAAAATCTGTTATAACAACGAATCCTGATTGTAATATTTTTTAATTTTTTCTGACCAACTGTTTCATCAACCATATATTTGAATAAAATGACAACAAAATACATTGAATGAGTCAGTTTTCTGTAATTCAATTTTTTAGCATTTTTCAAAATTTAAATAGCTGATAACATCTTTCTGAACACCTTTTAAAATGTTTTTAGCTTTTCTTGTAATGAATGTTGTGGACTACTTAGTGGGCTAGACTAATAGTCATTAGCTTTATTTATTTTTGAGAAAAATAAAATCATCAAAATTCCAGGTTTTTGTCAGAAAAGAGACCTTAAAGACAAACCGCACGATAGATTTTGCTTATATTTTCACACATTAATTCGAGGCCTATTATCGTTCTTCATGAAAAATTTCATAACAATTGTATGGAAACTAAGCGCACATGCGAAGTACCTTAAACGCGTTAAAATCGTTAGACGTTAACCGTTTTTTAAGCGTTCGTTAACCATTCACTATGCATTTCTTACGCATAGATTAACGCGTAAATGGGTAGGAATAGCGTATTTACCACTGTACCTAGTATAAAAAGAGTCAGTTTACCTACATTTCCCTGGCATAAGTGCCTCTAAAGCTACTAGTTTCTACCTTGTTCTGATATATGCACTCAAACGAGTATGGTATTCCGGGATTGAATTAAATACAGTTTGGAGCCTATTAGCAAGGTAAAGTAAAGTGGAAAGTTGATTTAGGAGCTTTATGATTTATATTAATCTTGCTTTCAAGGCATAGAGGTCCAAAAAATGTATACTTTATCAGTTTATACCATACAATCTGTGAATTGATGTTTTATCCCTTGATACTATGATATCAGTTGGATATAGGTGAAATGCACTGACAGCTATGAAGGAAAGCGTTAACAAATTGTGCATGGGTACAAGTTTTGTATTTTGCCAAATACCTCTGTCTCCTAAAATAGTCAAAATCCATTATAAATCCAACATGCAATATAACAATACTTCCACATTTCTCACATGTCCACAAAAATTAGTAAACAAAACAATAAGATGCATACACCAAAAACTTTAAACTATGTGACATTCTAAGAGAAGTTTCTAATGGGTTGTCACAACATTGGGTTTCGAGAAGACATAAAGGAGAAAAAATGTTGGATATTGCGAGTTAACTCTTTCAACACTAAGTAACTCTTGTGGGTTTCCTTTGTGGATATTTTAGGTACAAAACCATGAACCAGTCTACTTAGAATTCTGGGTAGTTTAATTAATACTGCACTAAATTAGCAAACCCTGTAGACCCTGGTCAGAGGGTTGCTTTAGGAGCCCTCTGATCTGGATCTACACTGTTTGCAAATGTAATGAGTGTATGTTAAACAAGTCCATAGTGTTGAAAGAATCTTGAAGACTTCTTGATGTCAAGTCCTAATATTCTCCAATATTATAGATACACTATGAATATGTTTCTGGAAAGTATTAGATATACCAGGTCAGTTTATTAAATTTGGTAACATGCAGCGTGTACACGGTTGAACATTTATTCATTTTGTTATTTTAAATTTCTCAAACTTGTCTATGATAAATCTTTTTCAGTTTTTCCCTTGCTGTTTCAATATGATAAATCTTGAGCATTTTGCTAAAGTGAACTAAGAAATAGGTTGTTTTTAGATTTTGAGGCAGGTGGTTGTTGAAAGGAATATGAAAGTAAAGCAGAAAGGTCCTTTAGGAATTTGTGCTTTACTATCAACCTACTTTAAGCTTCTATCAAAACAAATCTTCTTTAACCCTTTCAACCCTCTAACAGCCCTCTGTATATAGTACTGATTACAATATGCAAACAGTGTAGACC
Source organism: Gari tellinella (assembly GCA_922989275.2). Lineage (NCBI taxonomy): Eukaryota > Metazoa > Mollusca > Bivalvia > Cardiida > Psammobiidae > Gari > Gari tellinella. The sequence goes on along the minus strand of OV277856.1, from coordinate 95,967,824 downwards.
TTGATCAGAGGGCTCCTATAGGAGCCCTCTGATCAGGGTCTGCACTGTTTGATATTTTCATTGGTTTTTGTTGTCATATCGAAAATGCAAAAGTAGACTGGTTCAAATGCCTGTACAAGAAGAGTCCAAAAGGATAATAAATACAATAAGAAATATTTAGGGTTGAAAGGGTTAGGTATATTCATTACAATAAACGTATGTGTGTGCTACTCCTCATAAATGTTTGTAACTGCCTGTTTACCTGTAGTTTATTTTCCTCCTCCAGTTTTCTTGTTCTGTTCCTCACTTCTGACAGGACATTACCAAACTCTGATTGCTGGGTATCAACTCGACTCCGCAGTGTTCGAAGCTCCTCAGTTAATGCAAATGTGACTTGCTCTAACTGGTTCCGAGATGACTTTGTTTCATTTAACTCTGAGCGCAGCTCTTGCAGTCTATAAAACAAAATATATGCATAATACAAACGGAATATCACCAGTGTCTGATCCGGGGTCTTGTATCTGTTCGAGTTGGTTATGTAATCCAGATCACACGAGAGGCGTAGCCTTGAGTGTGATCTGGATTACACAACCAACAAGAACTGATGCAAGACACCGGATCACACACTGTGGTGATATTCCTTTTATTATATACCTAAACTGTTTGGGACTTGATCTAGATCTATATGTTGTTCAACCGAATAATCAAATATACGCATACATGTTGGCCCCTATATGTTAAAAATTCTGCGTTCATATGCAATCTTAAACTATTTATGGAAGTCATGTGACCACCAATAAATTACGTCATTTTTATTTTATCTAAGAAGTGGCGTTTTGCAAATAATGGTAATTTAAGCGTTTTAGAGTATGAGCTGAACTGTTTTAAGCTTTATCCTTTGGAGGAAAACATTGGTAAAAGTGGGTGTTGTGGGTTATTCACACTTAAAATGGAAATTACATGTTCAAAGTTGATCAACGCTTAGTTTCAACTTTTTTTAAAAATAGCATCGGAACCTGGAATTCCGAAACTTCACGTGCACGGCTTCTTTATATAAATAGATTGTGTACTGAACTTGTGTTGCATAAAAGCAGTGACGTCAACATTGTGAAGAATTACACCCATCTAATACGGACCATCTAATACGGAAAGAGATTGTTGGGCCTGTTACATTTGCTTGTTTTTAGAATAGGTATATAATAAATCTAATTATATACATATACCATAAGTCAAACTTTGATATCTTCAACTCGATTTTTTCCGTAGTCCTTTGAATCAATTAAATTTCATTATTTCGACCTCAATTAAGTTAAACATATCCTTATTGCACAATTAAAATGTGGCTTAGGGGGGGGGGCATGTTTTAACCTTGAAGTGTGGATAATATAGGGTAAAAGATTGAAAGGCATTTTCTATGAGATGATTGTTCCTTCAAAGGGAAGCTATTCAGTATCTTGCTGTTAGAAGGAGTTAACAGACCTGACCAAGTCAATCATTATACATTCAATATGTATAGAAAATATCTCTGCTGATGACAACTTTTGATGTAAAAATCAATAGACTGAGGAACTAAAGCATAACGTCTTCAACATCATTGATGCATGGTGCAGGAAATAATAATATATTATATTGTTTGTTCCAGCACTATGCAACAAGGACGTAGAAAATATATGTATATGTACAATAAGGACATGGAAATTCTAAATTTGATTTTGTTTATATACAGTAAGGAAGTGTTTTGCCAGACACTGTTTAAACAAACAAAATAAATGCAAATGCAATTCAATTAAATGTATAAAGAACTTCAATTTTGTAAAAAAAAAGTTGAGGATTTGTTTCATCTGAGTTTCCAATCATTTGGAACCTGATCAGATGCAAAGCTACTTAAAGTATCTCATATAGCTTCAAATTGTTTGTATTAGACATCATTATTTAAAAGAAACCTGCCTTTGAATGGCAAAGATTAATATTCCTGACCCATATTTATACTTAAATATGAAATTACCCTATAACAATTCAAATGAGTTTGATTCAAATGATGTGATATGGTTTCGGTTGTACTTCATTTCTCATCGCAATACCATTAAGTCTCCTTTAAATGTTTCCTCCCTGAAACTTTAAATGGACAATTCCAGTTTCGATTTTAGTCCAGTCCATTTCTGACTTTTAAGGGTTGTTTTTGTCAGTGATTGGCATTGTGACAAACAGTGAAGACCCAGATCAGAGGGCTCCTTTCGGAGCCCTCTGATCTGGGTCTTCACTGTTTGCACACGACAAGTATACTATGCACATGTACACTGTTTGAAAAGGACGCCTATAGGCGTGACTAGGGTTCAAAGGGTTAAGCTCAATCCTTCTCTGCTGCTAGACGTGTATTATTTCCAAGAATTCTTGTGTCCATTTGTATATTGCTTTAATCAATTACCCCATAAATATGCCTTTTACGCCTTTAATTTATTCCTCCACTGTGGAAAATGGTTCCAATTTATATAGTTATGAATATATTTGATATGAACTATTTTCTATATTCTAGCAGATGGTAGCTTAAAGCAGGCTGAAAGTAAAGCAGAATGTGCCTTAAGGCACATTCTGCATTGCTTTCATTGTGACCTGCTTTAAGTGGTCACCTATTTTCAAAACAAGAATCAGGCTATTGGGTAATGGGTTAAGCAGACATCTGTACTTGATATCACTAGTTGAATGAAGAGCAACACATACATTCACCAGCATTTATATTGATGAGAGATTTATAAGTGAGTATCTCACCTCATGGTCTGAGCATCTCGTCTTTGCACCGTGTCCGCCTGACTCTGAACCACTGTTTTCTCCACATTTTTTGTATGACTGAACAAAGTTCTGAGAGAATCTTTCTCGTCCTCAATCTTATCCTCTGTTTCTTTTATTCGTAGACTAAGTTGTGAGATGAGTTCGTTGCTAATTCTTATTGCCTCCGATAATTGCTGCCTCGATTCTCGCTCCTCTCGCAAGATGTCATCACTTTTTCTTGCTGTATTCCGCAAGTCATTTTGTAATCTTAACACTTCCTCCAATAAGGCACGATTTGATTTTTCCGAGACACCGAGCCTCATTTCTAACTGTCTTACTCGTTCATCAGTGTCGTTATCCATGTTCCCCCTACTGTTGTAACCACCTCCTGCAGGACTACCTTTGCTGTTTAAGTTCAAAGGAACTACCTGATTGTTGTTTGCATGTACGCGAGGCGAGTCTTCCCCACCAATCTTTGGCAGCTGGTCATACCGTGATGGAAACTGATTTTGTGTGGGCGGCCTGAAATAGAAAGGAATTGTATAACATTTTGAGATATTTTAAATGAACAATGGGTTATAACCATTTCTTATTATTATATTCAAGAGCACTAGCTAATGTGATTGCTTCAAACACTTACATCCTTATGTCTCTACCTAAAGCTATATTGTGACTATATTTATAAGAATTGTCTTGAACAGAGAATGCTGATGAGTTCTCAAAATATTATACAAGGTTTTGTGACTTAATATAGACATGAAACAAAGTTTAAAACTTTTCCTTTCACTGACATATCTGAAGCCATGCTAAATACTAAATCAAAAAAGATCTGCTATTACTACCACTCAGATAAAGTAACTGAATGGTATTGAAAGAATTACCAATTACCATTACAGCTTAAAGAAGAATGGAAGCTTAGTAGTAAAGAAGATTTATAAACTCTACCAGTGGTTTTCTCCTTTCTTTCATCTTGCTTTTTAAGCCACCACCAGTGTTACATTTAATTATTCTAAGAATGTGTTCCTACTGTTGAGTGGTAATAAAATCAGGTCTCATTATTCACATACTGGTAAATTCATTTTTTGCACTAAATTGCAAATAATAAATACACTGATTACAATTTTAATAGTGGTTATCCATACTTCAATAATTATGTAAAACCATTCACTTATTAAGTTTTTATGTACATTAATGACTTTTGCGTATTGAATCACTTATACTGTGACGCAAATGCATGGTCTGTAAACGTTTTTAGCTGGACATTTCGAAAAGTCGAGCTATTGTCATCACCCTGTCGTCTGCGTCATCGTCGGTTAAGTTTTTTGCTTAAGGTTTTGTAAGAGTTGATTTCTCAATAACTATCAAAGGTATCCATTTGAAACTTGGAATAGTTGTTCAGTATCAAAAGGGCAACTCATAACAACAAAGCAGGTAACCCTGGGATTTGTAATTTCGGAGTTATTGCCCTTGTTTTATTTACTTCAAAATTGTAAATTAAACATATCTAAATAACTATGAAAGATATTAACTTGAAACTTTGAATAGTTATTCAGTATCAAATGGGCAACTCATTACAACAAGACAGGTAACCATGAGGTTAGTGTATTTAGAGTTATTGCCCTTGTTTTATTTACTTAAAAGTTATAAATTAACAGAACAGAACATATCTAAATAATTATGAAAGATATTAACTTGAAACTTGGAATAGTTATTCAGTATCAAAAGGGCAACTAATTACAACAAGGCAGCTAACCCTGGCATTTGCCATTCCAGAGTTATTGCCCTTGTTTTATTTACTTCAAAATTGTAAATTAAACATTATCTAAATAACTATGAAAGATATCAACTTGAAACTTTGAATAGTTATTTAGTATCAAAAGGGCAACTCATTACAACGAGACAGGTAACCATGAGGTTAGTGTATCCAGAGTTATTGCCCTTGTTTTATTTACTTAAAAGTTATAAATTAACATATCTAAATAACTATGAAAGTTATTAACTTGAAACTTTGAATACTTGTGTTATATCAAAAGAGCAACTCATTCAAACACGAAGGGTGACCAGGGATGTGCCATTCCAGAGTTATTGCCCTTTTTTTTAATTTACATAAAACTTGTAAATTGAAATTTCTCAATAATTACCACTTGAAATACTTGTTAAGTATCAAAAGGACAACTCATTACAGGAAGGCAGGTAACCCTGGTTGTTTTATTCCAGAGAAATTGCCCTTGTTTTGACCTTTTAATTTAAGGGGGTAGGTGCACCTTTGGAAAGTAATTACCAAATTCTTCAAACTTTGCATACAGACAGTAAAATTAGTTTCTATGACAAACCTGGTGAAAAAAGTGGGGGTACCGGACCTTTCTTTTTCACAATTTGAGATATTTCAAGGCTACCCCCCTAAAATTGAAGCTTCATAAAAACTCCTACTTTTTTGTACTACTGTTTTTCAATCTTTATTTAAACAATCTATTTGTACAAAAAGTATCCTAATTTATATTACCATAGTAAGAATAAACCCTGAAAATAATGTTTTTTCAAGATCCAAAATAAAAATGTTTGATTTCACTGGAAAGGAGTAAAATTTACCCCACCCACTTTTTTATAATGGGAGAATAATGCACAGTGAAAATTGCCCTACAAATTGTAGCAAACTAATTACCAAATTTTTTATTTGTTGTTTTTAGCCTTGCAAACATAAAGTTTTAGTGAAATAGCAAATAAAAACACAGGGTCCCGGATCTTTTAAAAAAGATATAGATCATTTTATCTAAAAAATCCATTTTTTCTCATTTTTTCACTTTTTGGTGTATTTTTACCAAAAATATTTTTTTTCAAAAAAATTTCATTTAATCTATTGAGTTATCTATAATTTATACTAAAACTGTACTACCATGAAAATTTCATGCTTTTATTCTGAGAAATTGAAATGAAATCGGATGTAACAAAATGCAACCTACCTATGAAAACAGTGTATGCTGTAAACTACGAATAGGACATAAAACTTAAAAAGTCCCTTCCGGAACGAAAATCCAATTTTTTCCCGGGAAAATAATATTTTATTACTGTATGCATTCACAGAAAATGAGTTCTTAACATTTTTTTGAAAATGAGTTCGTAAAATTTTTCGGAAATTTCATAATGCTCAAAAAGACAGGCCGACATCCTTAATTAGATTTCTCAATAATTACCATAGCTAGGTATTAACTTGAAACTTTGAATACTTGTTCAGTTTCAAAAGGGCATCACCTTTCAACAAAGCAGATAACCATGGGATTTGTCATTGCAGAGTTATTGCCCTTCTTTGACTTAGAATTTGTATATGAAATTATTCAGTAACTGTAGAAAGTTGTATTCATTTCAAACTTCCAATATATTTGAATACTTGTTTAGTTTCAAAAGGGCAACTCATTACAACAAGGTAGGTAAAGCAGGCAAAGATATTGTCCTTGTTTTGACTTATAGTTTACTTTAAATGGAATGTAGACTGTCCAAGTATGTTTAAGTTGTTGTTGCTTACAAACTGCTATGATCAATAGGGCATTAAACACCCATACACATTCTTTAAGTTTGAAAAATGTAGCCGTCTCAAGTATATGAAAGTCGAGCGTCCAGCACCCGTTTGCGGTGCTCTCGTTGTTATAGTTATACGCTTGTTTTATCCATATTTTAGGGCAACTTTACCAATGTGCTATACTGGAGAAATCTTTTGATAAGTCAATGTACAAATATTTCTACACCACAATATATAGTCTAAAAACAAAGTTAACCGAAGATGGTTGATGCAGATATCTGTACTGGCTAAAAATAATTGATACCAAATTTTGTGCCATTGTGAAATTTGCAAACTTTTCTAAAATACATGTACCAACGTTATCACTTATAGGATATGTAGTATTAAGAAAGGATCCCTAAATGCTTATAATCATAATCAAACGTATAATGCATCAAATAACACTGTAAAATCAGTGTCTATATGTAAATCTACATCAAGAGATTTAATAATATCTTAAGATGTTTGTAGTGAACTAAATGCTTCTGTGGATCAAATTCAAGAACACAGAATCTGTCTAAATGAATACCACATTATAAGCCATCAATTATAACAGCTTTAAAAAGGTAATCCTGATTTGATAAGTATACATGTGTGTGGCTGTAACTTAACCCTTTCCCACATAGAAGCGCCTTTTAGCGCATTCAGTTTATTCTTGCCCTGAAGAAAATAGTTCCAATTTATACATTCACAAATATGTATAATACAAAATATTTTCTATATTCTAGCAGATGATAGCTTAAAGCAGGCTGAAAGTAAAGCAGAATGTGCTTAAAGCGCATTCTGCTTTACTTTCAACCTGCTTTAAGAGGACACCTATATTCAGTACTAGAGATATGCTATGTGGGAAAGGGTTAAAGCATGATGAACATAAAGCAGGAAACTCCTACAAGTGCATTCTGCTTTACGTTCATCCTGCTTTAACAAGACATCTGCTTAAAACATCATTTTCAAGTTTTTGTTCAGAAGTAAAATAATAGTTTAACTTTACTACACATTGTATAATGTTAATTTTGAAATTTAGCCTATCCTGATATTACAGGTACACTGTATTACAATCATGGAAGCTTTTCCTACATCATGAAAGGGCATGCTGAAAGTAGAACAGAAAGCTTCTGTAGGAGTTTTCTGCTTTACTTTACGTTTGGTTTAAGCACCCAACTGTTTCAAACACTAAAAGAAAGCTAATAATGTGGGAAACATTAAGACATTGTTTGCAATTTCCTATCACTAGTTCAGCTCTTTATAATAACCCTTTCATGATCAAATTATTCTGCAGATTTTTACCCCTTCACCGCTTTATTGTTGTCTGCTTCATTATTGTTGTCTGCAAAACACGTTTCAAAGTTAAATGTTAAGTTGTATAACTTAATAAATATTGATAAGAGTGTCAAACAGTTTGGGTCCTGATCAGACGCCGCGTAACGCGGCGTCTGATCAGGACCCAAACTGTTTGCAAACGCACTTTAAAGCGTCATTGAGAGTGAAAGGAGTAAATTTCTTTTAATGTAATTAAAAAAATGTTTCCTCCAGTATGACAATAAACTTTGCAACACTTAAACTAACCCATACCTGTCTGTAGCATATGGCGGCATAGACCGCTCAGATCGTTGTTTTCGGGCTGTAGTCATTGTGACCATTTGAGAGTCTGTATCAAGCCCAACAAAGAATGTTAAAAAACCTCACACACAAAACTGTTGTTAACTTTTAACTTATCTTATAAATAACAACTGTTTATGAAAGTTTTAAAAATATATCCATTTTGAAATCTGTTAGGACATGACAGCATCCAACATTATTAAAAGTCCAATCATTCAAAACATTATCCAATTTATGTTCACTGTCAGAAGTAATAACCATCCCAGAATCTGAGGTAACTTTCACGTCAATATTCAATATGTTATCCTGACAATCGATAATCTACTGTCGTCATCATATACCCATAATGCTTCATGATTCTTCCTGGGACAAACAGAGCCTGAAGTCATGAATATATCAAGCCCGTCAGCATTCTAAACAAACCAATATTACACCCAGTGTATGTGTGATTTTATTCTGAAAAACTTTGCAAACAGTTTGAATTAAGACGCATGGCCCCCAAAAGTATGGGGTATGATCTAGATAAAAACTGTTTGACACTCATATTGTGATTTTGTATAAAATTAGGGATTTCCATTAAACTTGTCCATACCAATGCAGATGACATTTGATGCATTGATAAAAACCTATAATGAAAAGGGTTAACCTTTAAAGGCAGATTGTTGTCTCTCTAAATGGTCTCCTAGATTAAAATATTACATCTGAAATTATCATAAATAAACATCAAATAACACAATTAAGTGTTATACAAGGAAATGTGTTTGAAATAGAAGTACAGTTTTTGTCGAACATACCCGTATTTCAAAGTTAAAACGTGGCTCAAAAGCCACGTTTTAACTTTGAAATATGGTTATGTTCCACTTAACCGAGCATGAAGCAATGCAGTTTATATGTCGAACTATCAGATAGTTCGATTTAAACGAGTTCTAGATATCGAAGTTGGACTGTATGTACGCATTTTCAGCCAGTCATATGGATATCTCTATCAGCAATCCCAAGCTGCCCTTGCATGTGGTGCCAGTCAATCAATTCTCGGGACAGCCAAAGAGGAAGACAGCGTGACAGTTACTAAGCAAATTGCGATAAACAGGTATGAACAAACACCTGATTCTTTAAAAATCTATTGATTCTTGCTGTACTTCACAGATCAATAAATCTTCAGGTGACATATTGTGTCCCTTGGCATGGCTCAGTTTCTTGTCACAGTAAATGTCATTTCGTTCTTCCAATAAAACATTTAGGTGCTGATACTCTCAAGTTCACACAGGCCAAACCAAGACTGCATTCTGGGTGGGTGTTTTTTCACAGTACTTAAAGACATTTCCTGACCTACTTTCGGTGATATAACCTATCTAGGCATTTCCCATGCAATACTCATGTGTCTTGTGCACATGACAATAGCATAGAACCACTGAAGTGTCTCATGTGAGGCCCGGCCTTTATATTTGATAGTTTGGCTAGAAATAACCATTGAAAAACCTCTAGAGTATGAGTTTGTATGGGCCTCACCAGGTAAACTGAGATTGGTAAAGATTATACTGCATGCTTTTACAGTTACTTTCACACCTATCGAGAACAAAGGACTGAGGAAGAAATATAATTGCTTTGAGACCATTTTAGAAGATGTAAATAGTGTCATGTTTTAGAATGAAATTTAAGCCTTAAAGACAGTTGATTGCAGGCTGAAAGAAAAGTTACTAAGAAACCTCCATGTAAAGCAGAAAACTCCCATGGCTCTCTACTTTGCTTTCTGTCTGCTTTAAGCAGCCACATGTCTGGATGTAGGAAATGTTTCCTGTGGCTCACATTTTAGTCATTTATCTGTGAAGGAAAATAAACAGATATACCAGATCTGCAGATACCTAAATTCTTTTATCTAAAACTTGTTGTTCTGGTAAATGTTTATTGGAACTCAGAACGAGAGTTATCAGAGAGACAACAAAGCTCGCCTTCAGCACATTTAGAAACTTAAAAGCAGACTCAGAGGTCAAGGTCACAGAGGTAAACTTTTTGTGGGCATGGAAAGGTCTTGTCCATATACATAATTATGCAAACCAAATATGAAAGTAATACCGCAAGGGACATAGGAATTATAAGTATTTTTCAAAACTTAAACATGGGCCTTATGTTCAGGGTCAAGGTCACTGGGGTCAAACTTCTTAAATGCACGGTAAGGTCTTTCCCATATACATATGCATACAGAATATGAAAGGAATATCTCAATGGACATAGGAGTTATAGGCATTTTGAGAAACCTAAACACAGATTTCGAAACCTAAACGCTGGCCCTTAGTTCAAGGTCACTGGGCTGAAATTGTATACATGTATCCATGAAAAGGTATTGTCTATATACACATGCATGCCAAATATGAAAGGAATATCTCAATGAACATCGGAGTTAAAGACATTTTGAGAAACCAAAACACAGATTTCGAAACCTAAACGCTGGCCGTTAGTTCAAGGTCAAGGTCACTGGGCTGAAACTGTTTGTGTGCATGAAAAGGTATTGTCCATACACACATAACCTTAACCTGTTACCCCATAAATATGCCTTTTTATGCCTTTAATTTAATCCACTGCTGGAGAAAAACAGTGCCAATTTATACAACTATATATATATTCATGAGTATTATCTATTAAAACAAGTAATTTCTATAATTTAGTAGATGGTAGCTTAAACAGGCTGAAAGTAAAGCAGAATGCACCTTAAGGTGCATTAAAATTCTACTTTACTTTCAACCTGTTTTAAGTGGTAAACTGTATTCAAAACTAAAAACAGGCTATGGGGTAAAAGGTTTTACTTGACCCAAGATTAGACACAGATTTTCTCATCAAACTATCAGGAAAAACACTTAAAAGCACACTCAAGGTCACAGAGGTCAACCTTTTTGCCTGCATGGAAAGGTCTTGTCCATATACACATTCAAATCAAATATGAAAATAACACCTCAAGGGACATAGGAATTATAAGCATTTTTGAAACCTAAACGCAGATTTCGAAACCTAAAACCTTTCGGGGCCTAAGTTCAAGGTCAAGGACACTGGGCTAATTGTTTTGCATGCATGGAAAGGTCTTGTCCATATACACATGCATGCCAAATATGAAAGAAATATCTCTAAATTGATATATGAGTTAGAGAAATTTTGAGAAACCTAAACGCAGATTTTGAAACCTAAACGTGGGTCCTAAGTTCAAGGTCAAGGTCAGAGGGGTCAAACATTTTGCATGCAAGGAAAGATCTTGTCTATATACACATGCACACTGAATATGAAAGGAATATCCCAATGGACATATGAGTTATAAAAAAAATTCGAAACCTAAATACAGATTTCAAATCCTAAACATGGGCCCTAAGTTCAAGGTCACAGGGGAATAATTTTTTCTGTGCATGGAAAGGCCTTGTCCATATACACACACATACCAACTATGGAAGCAATACCTCAAAGGACATAGAAGTTAAAGGAATTTTTCGAAACCTAAACACAGATTTTGAAACCTAAACGCAGGCCCTAAGTTCAAGGTCAAGGTCACAGGGGTCTAAATTTTTCTGTGCATGGAAAGGTCTTATCCATTATCACACACATACCAACTATGAAAGCAATACCTCAAAAGACAGAAGTTATAGGCATTTTTCGAAACCTAAACATAGATTTCGAAACCTGAACGCAGGTACTTAGTTCAAGGTCAAGGTAACAGGGGTCTAAAATTTTCTGTTCATGTTAAGGTCTTGTCCATATACACATACATACCAACTATGAAAGCAATACCTCAAAGGACATAGAAGTTAAAGGCATTTTTCGATAAACCTAAACGCAGATTTAGAAACCTAAACCCAGGCCCTAAGTTCAAGGTCAAGGTCACAGGGGTCCAATTTTTTCTGTGCATGGAAAGGTCTTATCCATATACACACACAAACCAACTATGGAAGCAATATCTCAAGGGACATAGAAGTTAAAGGCATTTTTCGAAACCTTAACACAGATTTCAAAACCTAAACGCAGGCCCTAAGTTCAAGGTCAAGGTGACAGAGGTCTAAATTTTTCTGTGCATGGAAAGATCTTGTCCATACACACACACATACCAACTATGAAAGCAATACCTTAAAGGACATAGATGTTAAAGGCATTTTTCGAAACCTTAACACAGATTTCAAAACCTAAACGCAGGCCCTAAGTTCAAGGTCAAGGTGACGGAGTTCTAAATTTTTCTGTGCATGGAAAGATCTTGTCCATACACACACACATACCAACTATGAAAGCAATACCTCAAAGGACATAGATGTTAAAGGCACTTTTCGAAACCTAAATGCAGATTTCGAAACCTAAACCCAGGCCCTAAGTTCAAGGTCAAGGTAACAGGGGTCCAAATTTTTCTGTGCATGGAAAGGTCTTGTCAATATACACACACATACCAACTATGAAAGCAATAGCCCAAAGGACATAGAAGTTAAAGGAATTTTTTTTAAACCTAAGCGAAGATTTAGAAACCTAAACGCAGGCCCTAAGTTCAAGGTCAAGGTCACAGGGGTCTAAATTTTTCTGTGCATGGAAAGGTCTTGTCCATATACACACACATACCAATTATGAAAGCAATACTTCAAGGGACATAGAAGTTATAGAAATTTTCTTAAAATTGTTTACGCCGTTCACGACGACGACAACAACGACAAAGACTTCAAGGGGGGTATTGCAATAGCTCTTCATGTACTTCGTACAGGCGAGCTAAAAAGCGAATATTAAAATTTTCTTTTTAAAACAGGATCAGTCTCAATCAGTGTCAAACAGTTTACTGTTTGCAAAGGTAATTAATCACTAAGGTTGCCACAAAACTGTGTTAACTCTTCAACACCATGGATCTGTTTCAATATACTCATTATATATTTGTAAACAGTGTTGACCCAGATCAGAGGGCTCCTCTAGGAGCCCTCTGATCTGGGTCTACACTGTTTGCTAATTTAGAGCATTATTAATTAAACTATACCCAGAATTCCAAGTAGACTCACAGTTCATATTTTGGTAACTCAAAAATTTCCAAAAGGGAACCTAATAACCCACAAGAGTTATTGTCAAAAGGTTAAAGTGTCTTGTTATTGTTCCAGCACATTAATATACTAGTATGTAGAATTATACCTCCAGTATATTTTTCTCTTTGAACTTTTTTCCTAAGTACTGCTTAAAACTTCACCAGGAATTTTAATGAAAATTCCTGAGATTACCATAGAAGATAATCACATAACACACTAACTACCTTCACTCTAAATCAATAGCACACTAACTACCTTCACTTTGATAGTTAACACATTTAAGCCTAAAGGATCTACTAAAGAGAGCAGTGCAAACAGTGTAGACTTTGATCAGATATTTCAATATGCAGAAACTCATCAGAATCCACTCAATACACTGTTTGCTCTTTCATAATATGCATATTATGAAATGTTCTGTGGTTAATGCACAAAAACTGCAGACAATCTTGTACGTCTTCAATTAAATCTTCCTGCATGAATTTCTATGCAATATACCTCTGAGGCATAGTTAGGTTAGGAGAGTTTATCACCCTTATAATGCAAGGACCTCTAAAATCCTTAGTCATTTGCAAATAAGGTAAGCATTGATCAGAGGGCAGGCAGTACAGTGCTCCCTTTCTTAGCCACAACACCAAATGAGAGACAATGATTGTGTGTGTTGTTTGGAGGGAGGTGTCACAGGGAGGGAAATTCGCTTATATTTGCAAACAGCTTGAATCCAGATCAGACGCCGCGTAACGCAGCGTCTGATCTGGATTCAAGCTGTTTGTCACTAATGTCATTACATTTTTTTCTGTCAAAATGTCCAATATGTGACATTGAGAAATACAGCATATAGGATGATTTTAAGTAGAATATATTGCAGCCGTGAAAATCGTTAGACATAACGGTCTTGTTTGGGGTAAAGAGGGAATCATTTAAGGGCCATTCTAGGGAGGGAGTACTGTACTGTAGTCTGCTTTTCAGGATCTGCACTGTTTGTCAAACTTCAATATCTAGGGGACAAACCAATTAAGAGTCAATGCAAACTTGTAATTAATCAAAAAATTGATTTGTACATTAGAAAATTCTGCAATTCAAAGGTTATAGGACCGAATGCCTTCCAACAATAAGTTTCTTTTAAACTTAGACCTGAAAATTCTCTTGTAACTAGGAGTCTTTTAATTGCCTCTATACATATTGACAGGTTAATATCAAAGTGTACTTAAGTGTATTGAACATAGATAAGCCAGGGATTGACCTTCCTGTTGTTGACTGAGCTTTGGTCTTGAAAACGAAATGTGTAACAAATCTTATCTTACTTAGTCTTTGTAACACAGTCATCGACATAAAGTTTCCTAAACATGGACAGTATAGAAACAGAAAAAGGTTTTGGTCCATGAAAGAATGTTTTCTACTTGCTCACTAATAATTCATTGGGAGACTAAAACTTATGATTTTAGAGGCTATATATATATGTATGTGATAATATATGTGACGTATACAGTCTTTCTGTTTAAATCAGTAATTTCACAATATATTGACTAAGAGTAATCTGCGAAATGACTTTTTCACAGAGTTCTTGAATGATACAACTTAAGATGATATACAATGACATTTTTCAAAAGTTAAAAAGTTTCATGCACATAAAAACAACATATTTATCTCTTTTTTTTCAGTCAGTTTGTGAAATGATGTTGAAATTAGACCGTCACCGTCTAAGACACTGTAAAATTATGAAATAATGCAAAAATTTTGTTCATGTTATGTCACATGCTTTATTTGGTTGTTTTTTTTATGCTAAAATATAATTTCGACAGATTGAGTGATATTGTAGTGAGATTGTGGTGGTTAAATGTGCATGAACCCTTTGACCTTTTAAAAAATCATTGCATATATCATAAATTTTATTATTAAAGGACTATATGTGAAAAGTCATTTCACAGATTGACTACCGGTAGTCATTTCATGAAATGACTGAATACAGATTGGCTGTTACATAAAAAGGAATAATCTGTTTATACTAATGCATGGAAACGTTAAATGCAATGCATCAAGCAGTCCAAATTAGGGGCTAATTTGTCATTAAATAGTAACTTTTAGCCTGCATATTAGTAGTACAGTCAAATATGTTAAGATTTAAATTGATGCCTGTTTAACACATCAAACACAAATTTGGCTGTAAATCTATTAGCCAGTAAATTAACAAAATATGTTTTATATTATTACCTTTCAGATGTCATAGTTGTATTCTGCACCTTTGCATTCCACTTAGATAATTTAATACAGTAAACTCCCTTCTTAGCAAGATGTTTGCTTTACAGTCAGTCTGCTTAAGCAGTACTCTGTCAAAAACACTAAAATTAAGCTATGATTATATACATTCAAGTCACATATTTATCCAAACTTTAATTTCCACATATAAAGTTATTGCCTGTACAATCATGTATGTTGTAAAATTTACAGATTGCAACATTTTAACCCTGATCTTATTCTGCCCTTTGAAATTGTTGTCTGAAAAATTTGTGATTTTTTTCTTCAAATTTTTAAATAAAAGAACTGTAAACACAGATGTTGAACAGTTTGGATCGAGATCAGACTCTTCATTACGATGAGCCTGATCTGGATCAAAACTGTTTGAAAATAGCACTCAAGTTGTGATCGGCTGGATATCCATATAGGTTAAAATTGCAGTTTCACAACGATTTCACCACTAACTGAACAAAATCATAAACATTAGTATTCTACAGTGTAAGTAGTTAACATGGGTTGGGAAAACTATGTCAAAGACAGTCTATCCCTAAGACCTATAAAATAGCAGGTCTTTATTTACATACAAACTGATATGGGAGAGAAGTATTTGTTCTGTGTAAACTGAAATATTCTTAAGTCTTAAGTGTTAACCCTTTTCCTGCTATCATAGTGACTGCTTCAAAATTGTTGCCAGTGCATGTCTATTAAAGATAGCTTTGATATTCTTTAACATTAAAAACCTAAATATACCAAATAAACTTGAATATACAAATATCAAACAGATTTGATTCTGATCAGAAGCCACGCTATATGGCATCCAAACAGTTTGAAAATTTGAGTCAAGCTGGATTAAGAAGTGGAAAACTACTAAATTCAAATATCTGAGACTTTTATCTTGCTAGACATTACACTTCCATCAATACTCAAAATCATCATCCTATTCCTTGTTAATAGAAAAACTTTATTACAGGTCAAGTCTGGAGCAAATATCATAAACTGATCATCCAGGTTAGCTTTTTTCAGATCCAATAGTATGTGATTGATTGTCTTCTGTATCCATCGATAATGATCATCCAGTTTGACATCTCATATCGAAGGCTGATAGTTTACAATCTTGCTTGACTTTTAATTAGGATCTTGACTACATTTATTTGTATTTGGAATGCCTTAGAAAATATGAGATCTCAAGGCAAATATGTGTTAATGAACAGCACTGAATTGAGATGGAAGCATTGTAATATTCAATACTTAGGTGATTACTTATCTACATGACAAAGCTCCTTTTCAGAGCAGTTTTCTGCAGTTTTTTGTATTGCATGAAATGAAGGTATTTGTTTGAAAAACTACCAAAAAGGACATTGACAAGTAAGTGTTTGGTAAAGACTTGCAATACAATTGTTCGAACATAAACAGCTCATTAAATTTTATATATTGTAAAGCATTAGGATGGAGGGGAAGCATTAAACAATGCAAGGCTTTTCCTTAACTCTTTCCTCCCTGAAACTTTAAATGGACAATTCCAGTTTTCATTTTAGTCTAGTCCATTTCTGACTTTTAAGGGTTGTTTTTGTCAATGTTTGACATTATGACAAACAGTGAAGACCCTGATCAGAGGGCTCGTTTCGGAGCCCTCTGATCTGGGTCTTCACTGTTTGCATAGGACAAGTGTACTATTCACATGTACACTTTTTGAAAAGGACGCCTATAGGCGGGACTAGGGTTCAAAGGGTTAAGATAAGCCTCTTATGAACTCTTTATTCATTCTTCTGCATTGCAGATGAAAACAAACACTGATAACTCTTTAAACACGGTACCCGTAAGTTAGTAACTCTTGTTGGTTATTCGGTTCCCTTGTGAATATGTTTAGTAACCAAAACATTAACCAGTGTACTTGGAATTCAGGGTAGTTTAATAAATACTGGTCTAAATAAGCAAACAGTGAAGACCCAGATAAGAGGGCTTCTATAGGAGCCCTCTAATCTGGGTCTACACTGTAAATGCTGTAAGTATATTTTAAATAGGTCCATTGTGTTGAAAGAGTTAAAGGCATGTAACCCTGTTCTTATAAATGAATTTAGATAAAGATTCAATCATGGTGTTAAACACAAATGAAAGCTTAAAGCAAGATGAAAATCAAGCAAAAAGCTCCTTTAACAGATTTGCTTTGCTTTCATCTTCCATAAGCAGTCACAGGTGCCTGAAAAAAATACAAGTATACAATTGAATCAGTAACTTTTATTTAAAATGCAAAATTATCATGTACAGAAATGTAAAACAAAACAATAATTTAACTCATATCCTAGCTACTGGTAGGAGATCCTCACATTAATCTATTGTTCTATATATCAAACTTCATTCATAGAGTTTCTTGAAACAAACTATAACATACACAAATGTACAGATACAACAGTCTGCTGTACTTCACTCTTGTAAATAATGATGAAACAACACGATTGTGTTTAACTCACTTGAGGCCATTTATATTTAATATTGCTTTTAATGTATGGTAAATGTGTACAAATAGTTAACAATTAAAACAAATTGGTAGTAAACAATTACAAAACACCTAGCTTCCTCTGTATATCTATAAAAAGATTTAAGATGTCATTTCTTAAAATAGAAGCATAATTGCATCAGCCTAGTGTAGTAAACAGTCAGTCTGTGTCTCTAAATTTTACACTCACGGTCCATGATATCTGGTAAAACTGTAATGGGACATAAACCAGCCTACAGGGCTCCAGATAAGAAGGAGTAAACTAAACAAATCACATTTTTTCACTCCTTTCAGCACCGAACCCTATGGTTACAGGGTTTAATGCACAAATAAAGATTTTAAGTTTTGAAATAATTCCCTTATCTGGAGCCCTCAGGCTACTATCCAATCAGACTATTCAGTTTCAACAGGTGCTCTTAATTCTAAATTTCTGATCAAATATAATTGGTTGTAATGTGTGGCCAAATAGAAACCAGTCAGCTTCGCTGAAAAAAATTATGTGTGCTATATCAAATGGATAGGGATCATGAACACTGATGTCTCATAATGAAGGAAACCAGGCAATAATACAGAGTTGATTTTCCAATGGCTTTTCCTATTCAGACTTTGTGAATAGCTTGCTACAGTCAGCACTTAAGGCCACCTCGATCACTATAAAAAACAGGAAACCACGCCAAAGACAATATATTAAATGTATTATGAATTTTATATAAATGTGCAATGGTCCAGAACTTACATGTCAATATATTAAAACAGGGACAACACACTTGGGGAATGAATAGTCAATCATACATGACCTGTAAAAAATCTTATGCTAAATTAGCATCTGCCTGCAAATTGGTGATAGCTAGTGATGTTTCAAATTTTAATTGTTATTGGCTTTTATAACTCATTCATCCCTGAAACTTTCAATGGACAATATCAGTTTCCAATTAAGTCTAGTCCATTATTAACTCTATATATAGTATTATAGAGTTGTTGTTTGCAATATTTTGCAAAATGACAAACAGTGCCCAGCCTGTTCAGAGGAGGACTCTAGCTCTCTGATCTGGGTCAACACTGAGTGTATAAGACAAACGTAGTTTGTAAAAAATGAGTATACTCGTTGCTAGGGTTGAATGTGTTAATGGAAATAATGTTGTCACAAGTGCCAAATAGTTTTGGTACTAATCAGTTATCTAGTGACAGCTGATTGATCTTGTATGCAGAATCAGATGGATATATATATGTGATTTATTATTGCACATCGCTTTGAGTTACAATGTTAATTTCGCATAGACCAAAATGAAACCTTTTGCATGTCTTTTACATTCTATCAAAAAAAATACTGTCATTACATGATATTCTTTTCACTAAATGTGAATGTCATAGAAAATCTATAAGGGCACGAAACTCCTTATCAGCTTTTAGCATTTTCTGTATTAGTTGTGTCCCTTTGTCCACTTCTTACAAATATTTAAGCATCTACACAATTTGATCATGCTTTTTCTGACCCAAATTACTGTCATCAGATGACACCAAACATTGCATCAAAACGATTTGCAACAATTTCAGAGGATATTTGTCAACTATAGACAATGAATAAGATGTTGTTTTTTAAGTCTACTTGTCTTAACATTCTTCTTTCTTTTTTGTAATGATATAAACAATGATGTTGCCTCGCCTCAGGGTGACATTCTGTTTCATGAGTTGACAATTTGAATGTCATGCAAACTGCAATGTAATATTTATATATTGCTTCATAATTATAAGTGGCATAATTTATATGGTTCCATATGCTTGAATGCATTCTAGGAAAAAGAAAAAATTAGAGAAAGTAAAAGATCATAGAAAGAGGGTTGGAATGACAGACAGGTAAATCATAAACATTTCCAAAGGAATATAAAATTCACCACATTACCAACACAAATAAAAAGTAGCAAAACAAAATATTTCAAAGTCAAAAATCCTAAAAATTAATAACATGAGCTTGCCATTTTTATTAGTAAAAGGATCTTTAAATATTGTAAGCAATGTAGCTTTTAATTGTCTTATCACCACTATGTTACTCTACATACAGAGCTGAACCAGATCTTACACAGAAACTAATCTTTATCTACACTGTCTACTATATCAGAAAGTTCTGTTTCCTGCAATTAATAGGCATGTCAATATGAAAGGTAAATCAACATGCCACCAAAACATTCTCTATCTACATTGACAACACAGGACAATGTCCCCTACACAGTAAAGGTACAGTAACTGTAGTTCAAACTATGATTAACCATTACAACGCAGGGATCAGGTACTATCTTAACATGCTTAATGCAAATAGGAGCCCTCTGATCGGATCTGCACTATATGCCATTGCTTCCAAATAAGTAAATGGTCATTTTCATTGAAGGGAAAGTTCATTAAAAAATTCAGCACACATGTAAGGCTTAACCAACCGGACTATCCCAATTTAGCATGTCTCTAATTTTGAAATCAGGTTACCACTTAAATCAGCTAGTTGCAAGTAAAGCAGAATGCACCTTAAGGTGCATTCTGCTTTACTTTCAGCCGGCTTTAAACTAACATCTGAAATAAAGAAACTTTTTCTTATGGTAAATGTTCATGACAGTATAAATTGGAATTATTTTCTTCAGTGGAGAAATTAATAAATCAAATGTGCTAAAAGACGCTTCTATTTGGGAAAGGATAAATGGTGTCAATAGGTGAAACTCTGGGTGGTGAGTAAACCAAATATTATAAAATCCATTATTAATACTCAATCTTATGTTATCTGATGACCAAGTCTTTTGTCCCATTTTGTGTACAGCTCATAACCTTTCTATGATTATCTACACATTTTCCTCGTATTCCTTTCTTAAGTTAATGGGCATGAAATATAAAACTTGATTTAGCAACCTATTCAAACTTTCTTTATAAATTGGCTTCAGTTAAATATATATGAAATTGAAACATTTAAGTTATAACATTTTTATCATTGTTTACATTAAATTTCAGAACATTTTAAGCAGATGGCAATTGTTGCAGACTAAACAATTAACCCTTAGCCTGCCACTCACGACTATAGCTCCATATGCAAACAGCTTGGATCCGGATGAGACGCCGAGTAACTCGGCGTCTCATCCGGATCCAAGCTGTTTGACACTCGGACAACATTTTCAGCAATTTTGAGCAACATTGAAGCACTTTGAAACTTGAAGCAGACGAGAAATATAGCAGGCGACAATTTATTTGGCCGGCTAAGGGTTAATTACATACTTACAGTTCAAAGAGTTAATAGATATGAAGATCAATTTCAAAGTGTTCTATAAATCTATGTAAACAAAGCTATTAATCACTGTATGCCAAATGATGAAAAATGGTACTGTACAGTAAAACTTCGATATTTCAAACTCGCTTAGCTCAAACTATCCCATTTGTCGACACATGAACTACAATATCTCATGTTCGGTTCAGTCGAACTTACCCTTTTTTCAAAGTTAAAACCTAGCTTAGATGTTTTAACTTTGAAATACGGATATGTTCAACTTAACCGAGTTCAAGATATTGAAGTTTGACTGTAGTTTGAATGTCACATAATAATTTTATTGTCAGACTTGTATACAGCAACCATGCATTCAAAAGAAGTTTAACGAGCAGCGTTATGACAGGTAGTATATTTCTAGATAAAACATTGTAAGTAAATTATCTGGATATGGTCATTAGCTGTTTTGAGAATATCCAAAGCACAGGGCCAACAGTCCCAGCACTGGTAATTTGTGGAATTGCACTGGCAAAAAAACCCACCTCAGGACAATGTCTGCTAATGTGACCTGTCTCAAGGTTCTAGATGAGAGGGAGTAAACTGAACTAATCCAACATTTTCTCACTCATTTAAGCACAAAATCCTATGGTGTTACTACTCATTAGAATCGTCTCTTTGAGACGATTCTAATGAGTAGTGACACCATAGGGATTAATGTAGAAATAAAGATTTTAGTTTTTGAAATACTGTGTCTTATATAAATGATGGTACATATGAATAAATGAATAAATTATATACCTTGAGACACTCTGAACTACATTTACAAACAAAACATACAGACTACAACAAACAGGGAAAACACTATAATGAATAGGATCCAACAATAAAATGTAATGAACATATACTATGAATGATACAATGATATCATAAAATTCATAACTCATTTGGTAATTTTCCATTTTTAATTCTGATTTGGATCCTATTTTCATTTCATAACATTTTTTCATTATATGAGAAATAGAAGCTATAAGGATTGACAAGCATTTAGTGTCTCCTAGCTTAAATCTTTACATACTACCAGTCAGCCGACAAGGGTTTGATAAAAATATTTGTAAACCTAAGTGTATTGATTAAAACTTATACTTCTATGGTTTGTTAGCACAAGTTGACAATATGTAAATACATTCTGAAACAACAGAAAAAGAGGGGATATACAGTTAACCTTTTTCGCCCTGAAACTTCAAATGGACAATTCTTGTTTTCAATTTAATCCAGTTCATTTTCGACTTTTTAGGTTTGATTTTTACAAAATATATCAAAATGACAAACAGTATAGACCCTGATCAGAGGGCTCCTTAAGGAGCCCTCTGATCAGGGTCTACACTGTTTGCATAGGACAAGTGTATTCCTCACAGGTATGTTGTTTGCAAATGATGCAAAAAATGTGTGACTAGGGTTCAAAGAATTAACTCTTAGAATGCTGGGAATTTTCTTAGTCTGCAACATTTGTTTTCTACTTGTAATGTCACTGTTCTTAAAATAAAAATAAATTCTTTTCAAAACTGGTTCAGAGTTGAGTTGTATCGATCCTGCTGAGCCATCGCATTACGCTGCATTTCATCAGAATCCAAACTGTTTCTAAAGTAAATCAGGGTTTCACCACGATCGAGTGGGCTATTTATAGTTAGATTACAAAGAATAACTGCTTTAACCAATTAATCTTTTGTAAATGCCATGGAATGCCTTTCATGACTTATTAGGCTTCTACCCTGAAAAAGGGTCATATATATAGTAAACATTTCTTGCATTAATTTCTTGACAGATGGATGCTCAAAAGCACATAAAATAGGTAAAGGACATCTAGAAGTGTCACCATGATGAATATTAAAATCTTTTACAAGACTCCTGCTTTACTTTCAATTTGCTTTATATGTAACCACCTGTCTCCAACATTACAAAGTGGTAATGAAAAAGTTATCTATTAAGAGATATCAATTCTTTGGAAAGAATTGCTATTAATTTAAATTGACTGTACTAGCTACAATGTTTGATGATTGTGTAAGTGATGGTGGAGAGTTATCTGTGAGTGCTCAGGAAGCCAGTGAGGGTGACCATACTCACCATCGAGTTGACCTCGGAGTGACTGAGGCAGGGTCGTGTAATTTCTTCCACAACAAAGAGTTACCAGCACTCTCCATCACTGTGGCACACGATAGCCCACGTTACAGCTACAGTTAGACACACAAGATTGAAAAACGTGGATTATTGTAACGATTATATACACACATCACATCATTAATCTACAATGTTATATAATCACAGTGAAACCCATTAACCCATGCCCCATAAACATGCCTTTAACACCTTAAAATTATTACTCCTCTGAGGGAATTTACTTTAATGAGTTCCACTTTATACAGTGATAAATATACACCATAAGAAATATTTTCTATATCCTGGCAGATGATAGCTTAAAGCAGGCTGAAAGTAAAGCAGAATATGCCTTAAAGCACATTCTGCTTTTTTTTTTTTCAACCTGCTTTAAGTAGTCACATGTCTTCAAAACTAGAAACAGGATATGGGGTAATGGGTTGTCTTGAACTTGAATTAAGTCGAACTTTACCCGTATTTGCAAATTAAAATCTGGCTTTAGCCAATTGTTTTAACTTTGAAACACAAAGTATCTTTGACTTTACTGAGCTGAAATTATGGAAATTTAAATGAAACAAGACTGCGTTCAATAAACGCTTATGCCCCCGGTGGCATCCTTGACAATATATTCTGAATCTTTTCTAAGTCCAAATTAGGTCAAGGTCAAATTGAGCTTGGGTATTACTGGCGGGTTGGTAATGGTCCAAGGCAATAACTGTATAAGTATAGAAGCATTGTAGTAAGTAGTGTTGATGCTAGACGAAACGGTAAAATCTAGTTAACCAAGAAATAGCCCATTCAAAATATTCTAAGTCCAAATTAGGTCAAGGTCAAGGTCAAAATCAAGGTTGGGTGATATTGGTGGATAGGTAATGGTCCAAGGCAACAACTGTATAAGTATCAAAGCATTTGAGTAAGCGGTGTTGATGCTAGACGAAACGGTAAAATCTACTTAACCTGTTACGGACGGACGGAAGGATGGACGGATGCACGGACGTTCTCACAGTTAAACATTTGTTGGGTATATTTTTTGTTTAAAAGTACCCAACAGTACACTAAAATACCCAACAATAACAATAGGGCAATCACGGAATGAACGGAATCTATTGTTCTCCCTACCCAACAAAGGACCTTTCGTGCGCTCGGACGGACGGACGGACAGGACGATTACTATATGCTCCCACATCTGTCGATGCCGGGGGCATAAAAAGATATGGATATAAGTATGACTTAACCCATTACCCCATAAATACACCTTTTTACAGCTTTAATTTAGTCTTCCACTGAAGAAACTAAAACAACTTTATAGAGTTATGAATACCCACCATAATAAATATTTTTTATATTCTAGCAGAGAGTAGCTTAAAGCAGGCTGAAAGTAAAGCAGAATGCGCCTTATGGCCCATTCTGCTTTACTTTCAACCTGCTTTAAGTGGTCACCTGTCTTCAAAACTAGAAACTAACTATGGGGTAATGGATTACCCCATAGCCTGTTTCTAGTAGTTAAGATATGTGACCTATTAAAGCAGGTTGAAAGTAAAGCAGAATGCGCCCTAGGGCGCATTCTGCTTTACTTTCATCCTGCTTTAAGTTACTATCTGCTAGGATATAGAAAATATTTCTTATGGTACATATTCATGACAGTATAAAATGGAACTATTTTCTTTGGCGGATGAATAAAATGAATGCGCTAAAAGTCGCTTCTATAAGGTAAAGGGTTAAGCGAGTTTGAGTAATCAGAATTTGACTTAAGTTTTAATACTCTTAAGCATTGTCTTGACAAAATACTGATCTCTCCTAGCTTACAGACAAATAATGAAATTTATTAAATTCATCATTAAAGACTTTTATTGCAAATATTTATAGATCTATTTATAATTATAAAGAAATATTTTATTTTCTTCAGCAATGCTCAGCTTGAATGTGACGAAAAAGTATAGAAAGCAGGGCTAAGGTATATTGCAATAAGTTTGTACACCAATTAAACTCTTTTAAAGTTGGGTAAGTTTTTCTTCTGCAAACAATTAATTGTTGTCTGCTACTGTTAAAAAATAGAATTTTCTGAATTTCTTTTCGAAACAGCCAGACTATTCAGAGTGACAAGTAATTTAGATCTTGGTGAAACCCAGCAAAATACAGCATCTCATCAGGATCCAAACTTTTTGCAAAAGGTTATGGTTTCAAAAAGTTATAGAGTAAAATGAAATCAGTCCTTAAATTCCAAATATTTTAAGCTCACAGTTATTTCAACGGAAAAAGCATTACCTTAGTCTAACTTTAGTTCCATTGTTGCAGCAATACAAATATTCTGGCATACATGTAAGCTCCCTCATTGCTTATAATACATTTATATATGATATATAAGCCATGTCATTCAAAGGAACTCAGACTCTATTTCAACAAGACAATGACTCATATTAAATATATTAAAGTAATAAAAAAAAACATAAATTCCATGCCCATTTAAATGTTTTGTAGAAAACATAACTTTATTATGTTTTGCATTTAAATTGTTTCCTGGAATTGTCTCTGCCAGACACCACAGCTTTTGAATGTTAATTACAACTAGAAATACCTTATGAATGTTATTGTTGTGACTTAAACCATCACGCTTAAATCTCCAGTGTTTGGTTATGAACTTTCAGTTTCTGTGTTAGATTTTAAATGTATACATGTACATAATTATGATAATGAACTGTAAACTGTCTGTCAAGACTGGATCTCAGAGACACCTTCTAAATCAATACCGCTTTAAACTTTAAACAATTATCCTGACTCTCCTTAGAAAATACCTAGCCTTCCCACTCCCAAATGTCATTTCTGACAAGTATAAATATCAACCATAAGTTTGGCAGTTACTGGCAAACCTGAGTAGACATACAAAATGTATATATTAACTCCTGATAAACTATTGAAATAAACCAATTGGTGAAAGCAAAATAATTGTCAGTTTAGTCAGGTTTGAATGTGAAGTCCATGCACAGATCCACATCATAGTGGCATTTTTAATATAGTTATATTGTTTTAGTGCTAAAAAAAAACCACTACATTGTCGGTATACAACCAAAACCTATTTATATCCATACATCAAACCAAGCTGAGTGTCTCTTTAAAATACAGTAAAAGTCTCAAACAAATTTAAATCACTAAAACTTAATCAATCTTGAAATCAACAGTTTTACTGAATCCAATCAGTGATTTAACATTATAAAGTTTTCAAAATAATGCATTTTATCCAGCATCCAAGGAATATATTAAATCTGAATCCACTGTATCACAACAATAATGTCCCCAACTTTCTCAAGCACAACTGAAAGACCGACACATTAACATTTTACATGTTCTCCGACTCTAATTTCTACAATAAGACCCCACTACACAGACCACTCAAAGAAGACTGACAAATTATGCTAAAACCAGGTGGCAACTTAAAGTAGAATGCAAGTAAAGCAGAAAGCTCCTTTAGGAGATTTCTGCTTTACTTTCATCCTGCTTTAAGAAGCAACCTGACTTAGGCACAAAACTAAGGCTTCTTACAAGTGGTCTTTATAGTGAGGTTATTACTGTACATGATGTTATTGACAAAGATAATTGTCATGGCAAGAAATCAATCTGACTTAATACTGTATAAATTGTCCCCTCTGCTCTATACAAAAAGACACAAGTCTATCTACCAATCAATCCCGTTCTGATTTAGCCATATTGATTCAGGCAAAATCCTTTCACCCAGCATGGTTTCAATGTTTTTCTTAACCCTTGCCCTACCACTTTGATAAAGTGGACTCTGATACATTATATATACCCATATCAGTGTGAACCAACTGGTGTATTGGTGTGCAATAAACTTTTAAAAACTCAAAAAACATAGAAGCTATAATCCAACATCTCCTGCTGAAAATCTTAATAGCTTCTTCAAGAACATAATATTATTTGATATACCTGAGTAGCACATTTGATGCATTTGTACATTTTATTTCATTAATTATTATATCGAAGGCCTCTGCAAACAGGGATGATCATGACCCCTCTGGCCTGAGGATCTGCTTTTGTTGCCCTCTGGTCAGGATATGTTTTTGTTTTTTGGTTTTTATTTTACCTCAATCATTGTTTGAATACTGTGAGTGCAGTGAGTGCGCTGGCCCTATAAATTGTGAGTATAAACTGATCATAATGTTTTCAAAATAAGTATTTTAGTATTTAGTGTTTTCTTCTGACCTGGACGATTTATATTTAGATTGGAACATTCTAAACCTGAAAATGGGATGATCATTGGACTCACTCATTTCCCTAACCTTAAGCGACAGTCAGCATTATAATATGGATAGGGATAGCTGTATTTTTATTGTGTGTTAAGTACGGTGGAGAAGACATTATTCTTTCCTGTTTAAACGCAAACGCAATGAACTAAACTTTAGAAAATTACAACATTTTTAAATTTCTAACTATCTTATTAATCTGTGTGACAAACAGGTTTGAGCCCTATGATCAGACGCCAGGTTATCCGGCGTCTGATCTGGCTCCAACCTCTTTAGTCTTTACAATGGAAATAGTAGTTTTAGCGTTAACATGTTAATTCGGGAAGAATAACGTATTGGTAAAGTTAGCGCAGGGGTCTCGTGTTACATGAGGATCATGCTTATCTCAAAAACAAAAACATAAGAATATAACTATATCTGATGTTACTAAACGTAATAACCTATCAACCATTATAAACAGTTTACTGTTCTGTTCTAAAAAAATAAAACAACCAGGTCAGAAAAATCGGACAATACAATGTCATTAATTTTGAAAACTTCAGCATTGTAAGTCAGGTAATAATTAAGAAATAATCTAAGTTCTACCGTTGTTAAACGGTATTCTACAATGGTCGGGAGTTGTGATGCGCAGGAATATATATTGACCACGAAGGCCGAAGGCGCTCCTAAGAGAGCTTTCTGCATAATTTTTGTCATGCATTAGCAGTCATTTATATGTAGAGATCACTATACATTTTTACTTGGTGGAAGCTTTAACAGTTAGGTTTAACTGTATGTATGCACTCTCGAGCTATTTCTCCAGGCAAATGCAAAGGCTTTGCATTAATGGGAAAAACCTCATCAATAATGTAGACAATAGTTCACTCTTATCTTGCTGCTACCAAACCACAACTGTTTTGAGGCTACAATAGTCTAATTAAAAAGGCCTTTTCATATGCTGAATGATTATATAGACATTTAAAAAGCATACTGAAGGTGATATATGCAATCACTTATATGAAATTATATATATATAATAAAGCATTCAACTTGGTTAGAGAAAACACCAAGTAAACCTGCATGCATACTTGAATTATTAAAGCCTTTGAACAGTTATATTGATCTACAATAAACACTTTATGACAATGTCAGTGTGAAAGCAATTAGATGAAAACATTGCTGTACATGAAGTCAGAATTGGAAACTCTAATAAACAAGTGATGACTCCAACACACAGTTGAACTAGAACACTGACCAAGTCAGAAAGGGTCCCATGCACATAATGCTGTTTACACGGAGGAGTTATAATGGTAGCAGAATAAGGGAAACTTAATTAACTGCATAATATGCAGATTACTGGTTTTTACTTTCCTCTACTATCATTGTTTATGGCAAAATTTCAAAACATGCTTTTATATTGCCCTGTCAGATTTTCAGATTCCAAACTTTCTACAGCCATGCCTGAACCCCTATCTTATACTACAGTAGAACCCCTCTATTACGACCAGTAAATTATGTTAATTATAAGGTGTTATGACAGGTGGCTGCTTAAAGCAAGGTGACAGTAAAACAGAAAGCTCCTACAGGAGCTTTCTGTTTTACTGTCACCTTGCTTTAAGCTGTCTCCTGTCTTTTATCCAATCAATTAGTCTTCGTTTTAACGGTCGTAATAGAGGGGTTGTACTGTAGTAGTTTTTGAGGACATGATTGGTATATATTGACTGTTTGTGTCTTGCATGGATGGCTAGGTGCTGTCACCATATTTGTATGGCTCTGGAACCAACTGTATCATTTCATACATCAGAACTATGATGTAAACATCCAGGTAACAAAGGCGAGAGTAAAATATTTTTCTAACTGAAAATAACACTTGAAATGACCAAACAACTCAAAATTTGAACTATACTCAAAGGCAAAAGAAACTGTGCATACCTGAATCCATTTTATTGCATGAATAAGAGTTATGATCTGCCTAAAATGTTACACAGTGCATTGCCAGCTATCATCAGAAAATGGAATGAAATGAAAACAATCTTGCCTTTGTGAAAAAAATTAAATGAACAACAAAAAATGCATGCTAAATGCACGAAGAGCGCTTGTAGTAAATGTGAATTGTCCAAAACATAGAGTGAACCATAAATCTTTGTTTCATTGGCAATTAAAACACACAATAACTTGTTAATTGTAAAAAAGAATTTCTCTAGATCAGATCAAAACAATTTACGTTCTAAAAAGTGATGTTGACGTCACTGGCAAAAGCTTATTGTTCAGTCACTTATGAATACCCTAATTTCTGCATGTGTACATGATGTAGCATTACAAGTAGAAAATGTAATCCGCGCTCTAGACGTTGACGTCAATAGTTGTTACGTTATGTCAATATAATTACATTAAACTAATGATAAAAGCTATAGTGGAGATAATCACAGGTATTTCAAGAATAAATGTAACGCAAAAGGAGTCTTTTTCATTCGTTAAAATGTAGGGTTTCGGTTAAGTTATATCCTGGTTTAGCAATTCTGCTACTTTTGATTTTGACCCATACCTTGATTGCATTGAAAATAAATGAACATTATCGTGTCAAATTTATCGCAACTGCGACCATCATCAAGGAGATACATCCATGGAACTTTTGATATCAGTTAAGTTATATTTCATCAATCAATATGGCGTGAAATATGCATGCACAGTTTGTGTTTGAGTATATAAAGTAGGGATGGGTATCGCCAGAAATTTTGTATAGGAATTATATATTGCTATAACCAATCACTGTATTGCAATATGTACTGAAATTTATTGTGTGTTATTTAGTGAACTAAAACAATGCATCTGGGGCAAATATGTTCAGACTCGGACAAAGTTCTTTCCGATTTTTTTTTAAGCTGAGAATTTGTTGCTAAAATAACCGAAACACTTCCGTATTTGATACATATTTGTTGGATACTAAAAACCTTTTTGTTGTTTATAAAGATAGATATGCACACTTTCTAGGCACATATCTATACCATACACTACAAGCTAAATACTACAAGGGAGAAATTCTGTTCTCTGCAAGTGGCTTATTTAGTACAAACAAAAGAAAATGGTGAATATTGGAGAGAAAAAAAAGTTTTTTATAGCCTCATAATTGTATTGTGTCGTTTTCAGAACGAATTGCAATATATTGGAAAACCTGTTTTACAGCACATCCCTACTAAATAGTACATGTACCAGTTATTTAAACTATAAACATGTAGTTCAATTGTTGAGTTGTTAATGAAGCACAGTGTTTTCCTAGCTATTACATTGTGCCTATGACATCAGCAGTCCGGATCACAATTTAAAGGGGCTCAATGTCCACTGTTGAATTGGGTCAAATTTTTAGTGCATGTGAAAAGTCAAGTCCAAGACACTGGCTACACGTAATTTTCATTCAGAGCTATATTGAAAATAGTGTCAATCAAACTCATTTTACCAAGGAACATTAAAAAAAATATGGTCTAATGATCAATTTTTGTAGTTTTTTTAAAAATGTAAATGGGTGTTCTTATAAAGATATATACCCGCTCCTATTCGGGATCGAACCCCGGTTGCAACATTGCCATAAAAGCATGCTTGTACAGCAAGGCCATACAACTTAATATGTAACAAGTATGTTGATAAACCTACACAAGGTGACAAAAATATTTTTCTTTAAAATTTCACTATACAATATCAAGTTTTTTCCTCATTATTCAGCTCTGTTGATCACAGCAGTTTGTTAGCACCCATAAACAACTTTATGCATTGGTGTAAGCATTAGGGGTGTAACAATATGGCAAAATATTGTTATATTGCAATATGCTTCTTGGCAATACGTATTGCAATACGTTTTTCCGTATTGCAATTTTTTTATACACCATAAAGGGTACACTTTGACTGTGGTATGCTTTGACCATAACCCTTTGAGCACATATGAGAAGGGATGCCCTGTTAATTTGAATTTTATACTGTGACAAATATATCATTCACAGCAAATGTCAATTTTAATTTGGAACCTCCCTTGTCTTTAAAGCACTTTTTCCTACTTTCAATATGCTATAGATAAGGTTTTAAGGCTTATTTCAATCCAATGTTTGTACTTACAAGTTGCCACAATATATTGCAATATATTGCAATACGGTTCCTCTGTATTGCAATATATTGCAATTCGTTTTCTCTGTATTGTTACACCCCTAGTAAGCATGCAGGTCGCACACGCCACATCAAGAAATTGTATAATGCCACCGAAGTTAAAGCTTTAAGATACCATGCAAAGATGTAGAAATCAGGAATATAATCTATCTATCTAGTATCATCCAAATAGTGGAACCCCTGGTCATGGGACATAGACTTGACCATCAGAAAATAAGTAAGGGGAAAATAAAAGCATAAGAAAGAATGAGTAAAATGTTAAAAACAGATTTAAAAACAGAGCAGCTAGTGTAACGTGCAAACCGAGAGACCCAGCAACAACAAACCCCGTCGATCCAAAGCTTAAGCTCACATCAAGATGTTTATTGCGCTATATAATTGACTCACTTCCCAACCTACAACGGTTAGGGAAGCCTCATTTGCATATACCAACGTACTATGTACGCTACATAACTCTCCCCTCCGAGAAGTCTTGTCCAGAGACTTGGACCTTGGGAGAACCGTGGGTAAGGCAACTCGGGTCTGGCAGTTGTCATTATCCCACTGCTGCCACCATTTGTAACGTGCAAACCGAGTGACCCAGCAACAACAAACCCCGTCGGTGCAAAGCTTAAGCTCACATCAAGAGATGTTTATTGCGCTATATATTTGACTCACTTCCCAACCTACAACGGTTAGGGAAGCCTCATTTGCATATACCAACGTACTACGTACGCTACACTAGTTTGATTATGGTGAAATGTGTTCAGTCTGGCTACCAGCCTGACTGAACTTGGGGATGGATAGGATCACAATATCAAGGAGTAAAGCAAGGCAACTCTGGTCCGGCAGTTGTCAACTTGTCATTATCTCACCACTAGTGTAACTACCACCATTTGTAATGTGCAAACCGAGTGACCCTGCAACAACAAACCCTGTCGGTGCAAAGCTTTAGCTCACACCAGAGATGTTTGTTGCGCTATATAATTGACTCCTTTTCAAACATACAACGGTTTGGGAAGCCTCATTTGCATATACCAACGTACCACATACGTTACAAAATTTACCAGGTTTCATTGTACCATACTAGCTATGTCATATCTGTTCATGTAGATCTGCTGTGCAACCCATCGTATGTTTGCGTGAGACAGCTAGGTTCTGAGAGTGAATGTTGTTACTTTGCACTTGCACCCATCAGCCCATCTTCGGGACTTTTCCCAAAATCTTCGGATATTTATCCCAGCGGATGTAGCTTAAAGCAGACTGAAAGTAAAGCAGGATGCACTTTAAGGCGCAGGCACATTCTGCTTTACTTTCAACTTGCTTTAAGTATAATTAATGGCGTTTGAAAAATAGAAAATTTGGAAATCTAAGGATTTTTCATGATACAACTTATGGCAGCCTTGTCCTCTTTCTGAGCAACCCCTTGTCTTAAAATTATACTCGGCATCACAATTCTCGTGGCATCACTATTCTCGCGGTAAACACGCACCGGCCTATCCGGATATTTTCCTGTCAATCACAGTTGACATACATTAATTGTTTGATCTAATAAAAAATTGTTTAGACCACTGAATTATAAGTACAAGTCTGCGTGTAAAGCTGCAAAATTAGAAGTATTTTGGTGATAATTTAAAACACCACTTTCCGGTGTATTCACTGCCAAGAAAAATGAAGGTTTCACTGTATGAATGGAAACAGTCAATTTGAAAATATTAATTTGTTGTTGAATCCGTCTTTCAATCTTCCCGTTTGTTAATATTGCAGTTAACTTTAATTTTAACACAAATTTAGTGAACTCTGACCATGTACTGTTGCGTCTACGGAGCTTGTCGACCTATATACCGCGAGAATTGTGTTGTGACGTCAAGTATACAAACTTGCCGACTGGCACGAAATAAACATGTGTTTTTATTGTTTTAAACCTGCAGATCAAAATTTCTTGTTCAGCAGTTATCACATTAATTACTAAATATTGCCAGAAAGAGTGCCAAAATTAAAGTAAGATTTTTGTTTATTTACACCTTTTATTTAAACACTAAGTACCGCGAGAATACAGATGTTCAGTATATATTATTAAAGGCAATCAGGCACACCTGTTGAAAATTGTTCTATTTTCATAGATGCAAGTAGGTTTTTAGGCAACGCAACTGACAACTGCAAGCTACTAGCGATATGGAAAACATGTAAGCTGTTTAATTTAACTTGTACAAATTGTTGTCACTAGCAGTAGCTGTTAAAAGGTGCAATCCCATCAAGTTCAAAGAAAAGGTGTCCGATGTAAACAAATTTCTTGAAATTGAATGTTGTTTCTAGTGTGGGTTTATGGGTCTGTCCCTAAAGGCAATTCCGTTCCAATGACATGTATTCTGAAAGATGTGACAAAACCTGGGCCTGGTAGCTTATTAATTTATGAACTGCGACAGGCGGGTCGAACATTATTGATTTCTTGTCAGGTTTACCTTTCGTTCCACACTTGATCCGCCATACTGTTTGTGGGTATCGAAGGCCGCTGTCAGAACGATCGGCGTTGATTGGCTGATTTAGGAGGTTAAGGTTGACTATACCGGAAATGATAACTGGTTCCCCATTTTCTGTTTGATCTGTCAACGTGCTGCAGGCAACCACACAAAAAGGAAACAGCATGTCTGACCAAGAAATAACAGATGAGGTAGAAATGGATTCTGATGAAGAATCCGACGGTGACATGGAAGAGGAAGATGAGGAGAGCGGTCCATCTCAAGCTTATTTACCCGGGCAACCGCTTGAGGAAGGAGAGAACCTTGTCTGTGACGAGTCAGCATATGTTATGTACCACCAAGCACAAACTGGTACAGTAATTCACTAATTGCCCTGGACTTTAAACTTTGTAGATCTATTTTAGTCTCAAAAAGTAGACTTATCTAACTCTATATTTCTTTCGGTCTCCCATCTACTCTTTTCTCAGATACTTATGCGACAAACCCATCTTATAATGAGCCAACCTGCTGAAAATAAGAAATTCTGAGCGTTATCTGATTTTAAAGGGACTCGCAACTGGATGGTGTAAAATAAAATAAAATACTCAAATAAAAGCATATTTGTGGCATTATTTGGCTTCTGACATTAAAAAAATATGATCAGTCCAAAAAAAGTCTCAAGAATCGTCACCGAATCTTAGGGTTTTTTTTAGATATTTTCCATCGTTTTTCTATAGCGTTAGTAGACGGTATAGTTGTTGTTGTTGCTTCTCTACACGGGCTCAGAAATAAACCCGAGTGGAATAATGTACTATCAATCCCTACCAGTGAAGTACGTTAATTCGCTACCATATAGATAGAGATCGAGCACCAGTAGCTGCGTGGGTAATGGCGTTTCCTTTTTTGTCATGTTTGTCTCCGCATGGAGGGTCACGGGTTCGAATCCCACCAGAGCTTCTTCTTTCTTTTTTTTGAAATGCATGCATTTTTTAACAATTTATTATCCTAAACTAAATCTTACCCATTTATATAAGCATTTGACATACACTCAGCACAAAAAGAAACGCACATTTTTTATCAAAATTTATTTTTATGTAGAAGAAACGTATTTGTGATTTGTTGATAAATCATTATTGAATTAGTAGCATCACAACCTGTACTAATCGGTGCGATGTTTTAAACAAGCTGTAGTTAATTCTTTCGCTGCCAAATTAATCGTGAGGTTTTACCCGGTCCCCTTCACCTTTTAATTGTCTTCTGCTTCAATTTTGTTGTTTGCAAGATCGTTTCAAAGTAAAATTCAATGTAGAATGACTTAAAGCAAATCGATACGAGTGTCAAACAGTTTGGATACTGATCAGACGCCACGTGACGCGGCGGCGTCTGATCGGGATTCAAACTGTTTGCAAATGCGAGTTTTGGCGTTATTAAGAGTAAAAAGGGTTAAAAAGCAGCACACTGGTTTTGAGTTTCTTGTTTCTGAACTTGTTACAAAATTAAATCAATCTTGAGCTGTTGTATTAGTACTCTAATTTTCTTCAAGAAAAGATTCTTAATCTGCGCCTGAGAACGATGTGCGTTTCTTTTTGCACTGAGTGTATATTTACAAATTACGGTACTATTTTTAATTCTAAATCCGGTTACGAGCCTCTTTAAAGATATAGATCTACTCGGGTTTTTTTTTATAATTATGCCTAATTCTTACCCGGGAGTAAATGATGGTCTTAATCATCCGAAAACCGGCGTAATTATGCTAACTGTTATTTTATGCAGACAGTGTCTCGTATTATTTACATCACTGAAACAAACAAAACATCAAACTATTACACACCGAACCTGCATCCAAAGAGGTTTCTGTGCACTGAATCAGGGCCATTAAATCAGGCATGATTGAGAATTTTGGTTGGTTTAGAAGGAGCTTACTGCTTTTTCCTTTACAATGGAATTTTTGGAGATGTCACATACCCTTCATCGGCAAGACTGCACTGGCTTGGATCACATGATCAGATAGCAACACTTTGAACAGTAAACTAAAAGTATCTATAGTCTTGACACCAAAAGAAATGTTTGAAAACAAGAAGTTAAGGAGGCTATATCAAGGTTAAGCAGTGTAGGCCATCATTTAACAGGGATGAGGGACCGGAGCTACCTCATAGACGGTCTCCTTGCATAGCGTGACCGGTCATGTGATCCAAGCCAGTGCAGTCTTGCTGAAGAAGGGGATGTGACATCTCTGAAAATTCCAATGTAATGTAAAATTCCTTGAAAAAGCCTAACGGCGAAACGTTGGAAGATAATTAATAACTTTAATTCGTGTTAGTGTTGTTATTTTTCTTAAATGTAATGTAAAGAAACTTAAAATGTCATCTGCTACAAAATGATAAAACCTTTTGCTCTGACTAAAAGAACCAAATCATAATTACGGTGTATGTCCACATGTTTTCCCCAAGTGTGAACATGCACCCATAGCAGAGTACCTACTGACCTAATCAAGCTGTGGTTTCTACTTGTTTGGAAATTCAATTTGTCAATACTTTATAAAATAAATACTTTTTCTCTAAATTCAGATTGCTGGGACCCTTCTTACAACATGTCGTACGACAAAAACGGTCGTAAGTCAAAATATTAAAAATGAATAAGTATATTTTTCTGATTTCTTCATCTAATCCTGTCTCGTGACATCTCTTTTTGAATCATTATTTCAAGATGATTCAAAAGAGATGTCACAAGGCAGCAAAATAGATGGAGAAATAAATAAAAGCTGAGAATTTTAGAATATGACTTACAAGTAACAACAATATTTGTTGTACAACATTTCGTAAGACAGACCCCTTGTGTTTTAAGGATCGATGGATGTCCGTTGCTCTGTATGTCTGTCTGTCCACAATTGGTTCGTTAACACTCTAGAGGCTACAAATTTCATCCGATCTTCATGAAATTTGTTTGTCTGATCGACAATGTTTGTCTTCATAAAATGATTGAATGTGGGTCATGTTGGCTCGAGAAATAGATCACTAAATCAAATCATAGAAAAAATATTGTTAACACTCCAGAGGCCACACATCTGATAATTACATCTTAATGAAACTTAGTCAAAATATTTGCCTTGTTGATATTTAGGTCAGGTGAAAATGTGGGTCATAATCATGTCAGGTCAAAAACTAGGTCACTTAAGGTCAAATCTTTGAAAAACCTTGTTAACACTATAGAGGCTACAAATCTCATTTTGATTTTAAATAATTCAACTTTGTCAAATTGTTTGTCTCCTTGATATCTAGGTCAAGATTTAGTATGGGTAATGTCAGGTAAAAAACTAGGTCACTAGGTCAAATCATTGAACAACCTTGTTAACACTATAGAGGCTACACATCTCATTTAGATTTTAATGCAACTTTGTCAAAATGTTTTTCTCATTAAAGGGGCTTGCAACCAGATTTAGCATTAAAAATAGTAATTTGTAAATATATGTCAAATGCTTATATAAATGGGTAAGATTTAGTTTAGGATAATAAATTCTGTTAAAAAAAGCATTTCAAAAAAGAAAAAAAAGAAGAAGCTCTGGTGGGATTCGAACCCGTGACCCTCCATGCGGAGACAAACATGAAAAATGAGGATACGCCTTTACCACCTCTGCTACCAGCGCTTTCTATATATATGGTAGCGAATTAACATACTTCACTGGTAGCAGTTGATAATACTTTATTCGGCTCGGGTTTATGTCTGAGCCCGTGTAGAGAAGCAACAACAACAACTATACCGTCAGCTGACGCTATAGAAAAACGATGTAAAATATCTAAAAAAAACTAAGATTCGGTGACGATTTTTGAGACTTTTTTTGGACTGATCATATTTTTTTAATGTCAGAAGCCAAATAATGCCACAAATTTGCTTTTATTTGAGTATTTTATTTTATTTTGACAAGTACACCATCCGGTTGCGAGTCCCTTTAATATCTAGGTCAAGTTTTAGTATGGGTCATGTTGGGTCAAAAAACAAGGTCACTAGGTTAAATCATTGAGAAACCTGGTTAACACCTAGATGCTACAAATCTCCTCGAATTTTGATGAAACTTGCTCAAAATGTTTGCCTCATTGAAATTTTGGCCATTAAAATGTTGGTCATGTAAGGTCAAAATCTAGGTCACTATAGGTCAAGTTTTTCATGGTGTACTGTACCAGGTTAGCGATTTAGGGGCATTAATGGCTTTTGTTTATAACTTACTGCAGGACAAAATAGTACAGAAATTTCCTATAGGAGCTGTTTGAATTACTTTTATCTTGCCTTATGTGTATTCATTCATTCTTTATTCAGTGGTTGATTAGTACAAGTTTGACTGTAATATTAATATTTGTTGCAGTAAACCCCCTCTATTATGACCACTAAAAGGAAGGCTAATTGATTGTTAAAAGACAGGTGACAGCTTAAAGCAAGATGACAGTAAAAGAGAAAGCTCCTGAAGGAGCGTTCTGATTTACTGTCACCTTGCTTTAAGCAGTCATCTGTTTTAAACAACTTATAATTTACACAATATAGTGGTCGCAATAAAAAGGTTTCACTGTATTTTCTTTCAGGCAAAATAGCATTTGATGAATGTGTCTTACTCTACTTGCAGGTGCACCATGTTTGAGTTTTGATGTACTCCAAGATGATCTTGGTGACAGGCGCGAACAGTTTCCTCTTGTCAGTTATCTAGTAGCTGGGACACAGGCTGAAAGGGGCAAAACAAACCATGTGATAGTAATGAAAATGAGCAACCTACACAGAACTACAAAACCCAAGGATGATGAAGAAGAGTCGGACGAGGATAGTAGTGAGAGTGAAGATGAGGATGAAAAGCCAGAACTTGAAACAGCACTCATCAAACATTCTAGCGGATGTGTTAACAGAATAAGGGTAAGCAGTGTCTCATACCAGGCTATATTTACAATCAAGTGTGCACTTGTCCTATGCAAACAGGATCAGGGTCTGCACTGTTTGTCAGTCTGTAATATACCGTTAACTAAGAGCTTAGATAGTCGAAAATGGACTAGACCTAATTGGAAATTGGGATTGTCCATTTGAAGTTTCAAGGGCCAATGAGTTACGGGTAGGCTCCGGACAAGGGGAAACAGCAAAAAGTTTGCCCAGTTTCCAGCTTTTTGCTTCCAGCTTAAAACACCTGAATACAGACAACTCTTTTTCCCGCGACAAGACTTGATTCCTGTAACAATCCACTTCTGTTAATTGACCATTACAGCTTAATATGGGACAAAAATAATACAGAAAGCCCTGAAAGGAGCTTTCTGCATTATTTCTATCCTGCATTAAGCAATTGGCTGTGCTGAAGTCTGTGTAAAGACTTCCTTTGAAAATACATGTACAATCAATGCAAGTTTTTCATTAGACCAATAAAAGTACATCTGTACTAATAATTTTATTCCCAGTCATTTCATTACAGATGCTAAACTCATTTGCTATGTAATTGTAGCTGATAAGGTTTATCATATCTCTAGGTTCTTAACAATACATTGATCATCCCCATTCCTTGCAGTGATGGTCAGCAACAGCCGGTTGTAGTAGGGAGATCAAAAGTATTCCGTTGTAACGAGTATCAATATTAAAATGGTTTAATTGTAGAAGGAAATTTTTCTGTATCAAGTTATACAGTGGAAAAGACGTCAATTCTTTCCCGTTTAAACACAAAGGAAACCCAAATGCAGTGCATTATATAATATGTAGAAAAGGACAACTTTTTTATAATTCTGACTTAATTTTAATCCAAGTGGAAAACTTTTTGGAGACAAATCAGACGCCGGCATGGTTACCGGCGTCTAATCTGTCTCCAAACTTTTTACATGGGAAATATTAATTTTAGCGTTAACATGTTTATTGGGGAAGAGTTATATCTTCTCCAATCTCCGCTGTACCATGTACAGTAAAATCTCAATTCTGTGAATTCGCGTTAGTTCGAACATACCCATATTTCAAAGTTAAAACGTGGCTTAGCCACGTTTTAAGTTTGAAATACGGGCATGTTCGACTTAAACGAGATCGACGTATCAAAATTCAACTTACGAAATACTGGTAAGATTAATTTAAGCGAGTTCGTAGTATCGAGTTTCGACTGTACAAGCATTTTCCAAGTTGTTTTGTTGTCTTTACAGGCCACTAGGCATAATGACAAAACTTTAGCAGCTAGCTGGTCTGATAAGGGGCGTGTCCATGTGTGGGACTTGACCCTCCCACTATCAGCAGTGAATAGTGCAGCTGTGATGAGTGAATACACAAGAACTGAGGAATCTCCACCTCCTGTTTACACCTTTAAGGGCCACCAGGAAGAGGGGTTTGCCTTGGACTGGTGCAGAACTACACCAGGTATTTTAAGATCGAAGTAATTCATACATGTAGTCAAACTCATGTTAACTCATTATTCCATAAATATTCATTTTTACGCCTCTAATTTATTATTCCACTGAAAGAAATAATTCCAATTTATATATTCATGAATATGCACCGAAGAAATATATTCTACAGGGCTGCCATTTCTCCGGATTTTTCCTAAGTCTTTGGATTTTTATCCTAGCAGAATGGTAGCTTAAAACAGGCTGAAAGTAAAGCAGAATGCACCTTAAAGGAAAACGGACAGCTGATGACAATATGGTCTTAGATCCTAGATTTTATCCTAAAAGCAACATTCATGAAGGTCCTGCAATTATTACTCATCGATAAGGTACGAAAAAGATCGATTTACTGCATACAGGTAAGCTATCGCTAATTGGAACGGGCGCCGCCATATTGGCAAAGCTGTCATTCGGAACCCTCGATTTTTATCCATTTTGTGACGACACAAAGGCCTAAACGCTGATTGGCTCTTTCACTCAACCACTGTAACTTGGACGGACATTTCACACTTCGTCAGTAAGGGTAACGGCAAGCTTAATTCAAGGTCGCATACAGTTAAAAAAAAGATAATAGATAGATGGTATATTCATATTGATTATGATGAACTTGAAAGGTCGTGTAGATCCAGAAACGATCAGAAGCTATCGTTAATCGGCTTAGAGAAATGTCCGTTCCAATTCCCAGCTGTAGAATCTGGGAAAACAATGATGCGAAATGGCTAACAGTAGAGTATGGCGACATCCATAATA
This sequence comes from Gari tellinella, assembly GCA_922989275.2. Lineage (NCBI taxonomy): Eukaryota > Metazoa > Mollusca > Bivalvia > Cardiida > Psammobiidae > Gari > Gari tellinella. The sequence continues at coordinate 95,926,836 of OV277856.1, read as the reverse complement.
CCTTGATTGATGATTATAATAATAGATCTAGATCTACAATAAAAAAAAATATCTGATAATCAGTGCGTTATTGTGCTGATCTAGACATAAATGTTGAACTGGCTTAGATCTACCAACTCGTTTACAAATCAGCATTTTCTAGCTGGTTCGTCTCGGTTTAGGAATTCAACGCTACAGAAATTCTTAATGAAAAAAGACTCATTACTAGATCTACATATTGTACGGGTAGATCTAGATCGGTTTTTTCTTTCTTAATTTAATCATCGCGATTCTCTAGATCCCGATCTGATAGAGCGATCTTACTTGAGTCCAAATCCGATTTTGATTGGATCTAGTTTTATCGTTCTTATTTCTGGGTGTAGTTTTACACTCGTCATTTCTGTAGAAAAAAATTCAAACAACTTTTAGATAGGCCTAAATGAATTTTAATTTAAGATTTAAATTCGAGTTTTATGGTAGTTTGAAAAAGTAGCATGCAATTGGGTGAAAACGATACAAGTCAATATATTTCCAATATATTTTTACTTAGATTTATGTTACTATGGTAAGTATATATGCCGCATGGAGTAACGATTTACCTGCTGTCTACAAAAGAATACAATAGAATAGTATTTCAAAACAACTAAGATCCAGATTAAAAGCCGAGTAACTCGGAGTCCGATCTGGATCTAAGCATGGATACAGCTCAGATTCTCAGTATCTCGGAGTCTAATCTGAATAAAAGCAATGATATAGCTCAGGTACTCAGTAACTCGGAGTCTGATTGCATTTTATGAATTAAATATTCCTTTGATATAAATTCAGACAGTTTGGATCCCGATCACAATGTTGAATGACTCGGCGTCGCAACTGTTTGATAACTATTAGAAAACATTTTGCACGTGAATTCCTACGCAATCAGTTTGAATTTTGATTAGACGCCGTGTAGATCGGCACTGCATCAGGATCCAAACTGTTTGACATCTTAGAGAACATTCAATTATTTTGCATTATAGTTTTAAAAAAGCGATTTGGATGAAGCTGAGACGCCGAGTAGCTCGCCATCTGATCAAGATCTAAACAGGTTTACATTTTATAAAGAAATATTCCTTTTATATACCGGTAAATTCAGACTGTTTGGATCCCGATCACAATGTTGAGTGCCTCTGCGTCGTAACGGTTTGATATCTATTAGAATTTATTTTCACATGAATTCCTACGCAATCAGTTTGGATTTTGATCAGACGCCGTGTAGATCGGCACTGCATCAGGATCCAAACTGTTTAAACTTTTGGAATACATTCAATTATTTTTTATTATAGTTTTACAAAAGCGATTTGGATGAAGATGAGACGCCGAGTAGCTCGCCATCTGATCAAGATCTAAACAGATTTACATTTTATGAAGAAATATTCCTTTGGTATAAATTCAGACAGTTTGGATCCCGATCACAATGTTGAGTGTCTCGGCGTCGTAACTGTTTGATATATATTAGTGTTTTTTTCTCACGTGAATTCCTACGCAATCAGTTTGGATTTTGATCAGACACCGTGTAGATCGGCACTGCATCATGATCCAAACTGTTTGACACCTTTGCATTATTCAATTTTTACTTTCTTTCCAGTTTTACACACGTTTGGTGTAGATGAGACGCCGAGTAGCTTGGTTCTCATCAGGATCCAAAATGATTCACAGCTGAGTTTTATCGTTTCATTTTTACAGTTTGGATCTAGATGAGAATCCGAGTTGCGAGATGGGACAGTTAAGAATTGTCACAGACCTGCAGATGTGATTTGTTTGATTGGTTAATTAGTTGTTTGATATTTCTGTCTACCGCCTAGGATTATGCTTACTTTTGATGAGCCGAAGCTTTTATTCCCGAGCCGAAACTTTATTACCCCCGCATCCGGTGTGTGACGCAACGGTCAAGCGGCATCCCCCTGTGATATTTTTGTAGATAGCATGCATGTGGAGCGTGCTCTATGGAATTCCGCGATTCCATTGGTTAACTATATTTAGATGTTGACCTCAGGAACAGTTAGAAACTTTCGTGTGATAACTTATCTGCATATTTCATAAGTTGACAGATCATACTTTCCGAAAAGTGACGAGTAGTGCGTGCAGTATCGTATGCACGTCTTACGGAGATCACCGATCAACAATAGGTCACACCTAATGACCTAAGCCTCTTTTTATGCAATTCATTGTGTAGCAACCCCAATAATTAGATTTGGGATTTCGGAAGATATTTGAACACACTTTACGGACAGTAAAATTTCCGTAGAAGAATGAGATTTTAGCCGCTCAATAGAGGACTCGTAACCCGCGGAAAGCCGTGCTTATCAGGGAATAGATACAGTCGCGCTTTTACGGGCTCATAAGATGTTTATGATTAATATTTACGGAAATATTAACAGATAAGACTAAATATATCGGAGAAACTTTTTTCGAAAGTCACAGGGCTTCGATGCCTTTATTCACAACCAGTATGCAAATATTATCAAGAGTATCCGTGCCCGATTCCGGTGTCCTATGATATTTGCCTGATATACGCTACCTCAAGTATGGCTGGATTAAGCACTAATAGCTCGAAATTTTGATGGTTCTGCTATGCACTCATTGTCACCAAGACACCCAATCGTCATTTCATTTGTTCTTCAGCAAGTATTAACCTCCTTTGTAGGCATTTATACACAAGTATTGCAGTCGCAAATTCGTCCGGCGAATGCGCTTTCTCTTCGCCCGACCCGTCGTAGTCTCTGTCTTCTTATATTACATTCTCTGATAATTTAGGATCGAAATCGTAACACTGAAGTTCTAAAGTGTTTTCACCTTCCTCCACATGCCCAATTTTTCTCAGTATTTCAGTTTATTAATGTTATCGAGGTAAATTCCGCGCACTCTACGGCATTCCCGGTTAGACTCGCTATAACCGGAAGGTCGCGGAAGGCCTTAGTTACGTCACACAGGTAAACAAAATGGCGGCCCCCATGGTCGCTTGCACAGTCATATATCACAAAGTTTAAACGGCTCTAACTACTTCATTTTTTATTATTTTTCAAAATTTCAAAGGCAGAAGGCGATTTTTTTTCAATATCTTTCATTTAAAAGATATTTATCACCAGCTGTCCGTTTTCCTTTAAGACGCATTCTGCTTTACTTTCAACCTGTATTAAGCAGTCGTGTATCTTCAAAACCAGAAACAGAATATGGGGTAAAGGTAACAATGAGTAAAATTGCGTCTGAAAAAATGAAAATTTGAAGTCTTAGGATTTTTATGATCAAATTATGGCAGCCCTGATTCTATATCACAGGCTCCCAGCTGATACTACCTAGCTTACAGCAGACTGAAATCAGAATGATGTACCCTAAATCGCTTTCTGCTTTACTTTCAACCTGCTTTAAGTGGTCACCTGCTTAAGGTGAAATTTAAAATTAGAAGAAGCTCTTGGGTAATGGGTTAAATGGCTATGCAAGTAAAGCCCATTACTATGAGTTCTGATAGCTGAATTATTGCATTGATAAATTACATTGTTTAAATATTCTTTTCAAATTGTAATACATAATAAAAAAAATTAAACTTATTTTGAGCTGTCGCAAACTTTGTAAGATTGGAAAGAGATTTAACGAGTAGAAAATAAGTAATATTGTTAAAATAGGAAAGTTACATGGTATTTAGTTTAATAAAAAATTATTAAACAGTATTTACTAAAATATCTTATAGATACCATTCAACGCCTTTATCATGCCTTGTTTATATAGAGACATAGAACAATTTTACTGCACCCTGATAGTTGGATGCTTAACTCTTTACTCCATAGCCTGTTTAGAACTAGTTTGAAAACAGGTAACCACTTAAAGTAGGTTGAAAGTAAAGCAGAATGTGCATAAAGGTGAATTCTGCTTTACTTTTAGTCTGTTTTAAGCTGCCACCTTGAGAATCTGTTAAAATATAGAAAATATTTATTATGACCAGCGCATACCAACTTATTTATGACCAAATAAAAGGAAACTAGTCTCTTCAGTATATGAATAAATGAAAGGTTTAAAAGGGCATATTATTGGAGTAATGGGTTATAGCAGTCTGAAATACTTTCAGCCTGTTTTAACCCTTTACCCCATAGCCAGTTTCTTGTTTTGAGGATAGATGGCTACTTAAAGCAGGTTGAAAGTAAAGCAGAATGTGCCTTAAGGCACATTCTGCTTTACTTTCAGCCTGCTTTAGGCTATAATCTGCAAGGAAACTGAAAATAATTCTTCAGAATTATATTCATGACTGTATAAATTGGAACTATTTTCTTCAGCGGAGGAATAAATTAAATACGCTAAAAGTCGCTTCTATGGGGGAAAGGGTTAAGCAACCACCTGATATATATTGAATACAAGCTGTAGGTGAAAGGGTTATACATTAACCCTTTACCAGTGATAGCCTATTTATAGTATTGAAGATAGATGACCACTTAAAGCAGGTTGAAAGTAAAGCAGAATGCGCCTTAAGGCGCATTCTGCTTTACTTTCAGCCTGCTTTAAGCTTTCATGTGCTAGAATATAGAAAAATATATATATACTACATAATCATGGCTGATTAAATTGGATTTATTTTCTTCAGCGGAGGAATAAATGATATCCGCTAAAAGGCGCTTTTATCGGGGAAAGGGTTAAAATGCAATAATATTGTACTGTTTCAATATTTCATTGAAGGTCGTTTGCTAAGTGGAGACTGCAAGAAGAATATTCACCTGTGGAATCCCCAGGACGGTGGGACATGGCAGGTAGATCAGAGACCATTCACTGGCCATACCTCTTCTGTTGAGGACTTACAGTGGTCTCCTAATGAGGCAAATGTAGGTGATTACATTACAATGTTCCTCTCGATATGCTTAACCCATTACCCCATAAATACGCCATTAAATACCTTTAATTTATTCCTCCACTGATGAAAATCTTTTTAATTAACAAGTACAGTAGTGGATATGTATCATAAGATATATTTTCTATATTCTAACAGATGATAACTTAAAGAAGGCGCATTCGACTTTACTTTCAACCTGCTTCCAAACTAGAAACAGGCTATTGGGTAATGGATTAACCTTTATCTCCATAGCCTTTTCTAGTTTTGAAGTCAGGTAATTACTTAAAGCAGGCTGAAAATAAAGCAGAATGTGCTTTAAGGCGCATTCTGCTTTACTTTCAAACTACTTTATGCTACTTTCTCCTAGTATGTGCAATATATTTCTTATGATGCATGTTTATGACTATAAGTTGGAACTAATTTTGTCAGCGGAGGAAGAAATCAGAGGCGTTAAAAGGCTTAACTTATGGGGAAATGGCTTAAATCCTGCCTTAAAGTGTTGCCCTTGCAGCTATAAGTAGAAGAGTTTGCAGATTTTATGTTCATTAGTTTTATACACATTACAACCATGAAGATAGCTGTATCACTTAAAACTGAAAATTATCAACTTGAGAAACTGGTGCCATGTCATTTATGAAATATGTTTTCCTTCACAGGTGCACATTATATCTTTTTGTCTATTCATCTACACAAGCATTTAACCCATAATGCATACATAGCCTGTTTCTAGTTATGTTCAAAGAAGGCACATTCTGCTTTACTTTCAGCCTGCTTAAAGCTATCATTTTTAGGATATAGCAAATATTTTTGATGAAATATATTCATGAATGAATAAAATTGAACTATTTTCTACAGTGAAGGAATAAATCAAAGGCATAAAAAGGCCTATTTATGGGTTAATGGGTTAAGAACACCTTGACTCACTATCATTATGCTTGAGACAGGCAGTTTTATTTAGGATGAAAGTAAAGCAGCTGGCCTAGAGACAGAGTTCTCCGGGGAGCATTTAGCTTACATGTCACTGCCATCCTTCTTTGCATCTACTCTGGATCCAAACTGTTTCACATTTGTATGAATGTTTCTTCAGTTCACATGTCAAAAATCCTTAGCTAAAAATATTCTGATGTAGCATTTTCGCAGATGGTGGTGTAGTAATAAAGAGTTAATTAGATTTCTGTTGAATTCTACAGGTGTTTGCTTCTTGTTCTGTTGACCGCAGTATACGTATCTGGGACTGCAGAGTGGCCCCTCACAAAGCCTGTATGATTACCACATCCGACGCACATGACAGGGACATTAACGTGATTAACTGGAATAGCAATGAGCCCTATATAGTATCAGGTGGTGATGACGGCATCTTGAAGGCCTGGGATCTGAGAGTTTTTCAGGTAATGACAGAAACCTCCCTAAACAGACAAACTCAACTATACATACTGGCAGTTTTTGCTTTCAATTGTGATATCTGTGGTCACTATATCAAATCATAGAAAAACCTTGTTAACACTCTACAAATCTCATTAGATCTGGATTTCTAGATCAAGATAAAGTGTGGGTCATGTCTAGTCAAAAACAAGGTCACAGGGTCAAATAATAGAAAAACCTTGTAAACACACTAGAGGCTGCAAACTTCTTTAGATCTGAATGAAACTTTTTCAAAATGTTTGCCTTATTAATATCTAGGCCAGGTTTGCATGTGAGTCATGTCTGGTTAAAAACTAGGTCACAAGGTCAAATAATGAAAAAACATTGTTAACACCCTAGAAGCTACATATCTCATTTGATCTTGATGAAACTTGCTCAAAATGTTTGCCTCATTGAAATCTAGGCCACAGTTGAATGTGGGTCATATCAGATCAATCTAGGTCACTCTCAATCTAGGTCAAGTGATACATGGTGTACCAGGTGAGCGATATAGGGCCAAAGTGGCACTTGTTTCATTCAGTACAATATAATTTTATTTACATCAAAATTAATTATATGCTTGTTAGCCAAATAACCAAAACACAGTGCCAATAAGCAACCCCGAGACTAGGCCTGACTGTATAGTGTCCTGAGAGTATGTTAACAGTGCAGTGTTTCACTGTTAAATAACCCCTGACACTCAACATGCAAATTATAAGGCCAAAACAAGTTACCTGTGTTTCCTATTACAGTAAAGATTGCTTATAATGTTCCTTGTTTGTACGTTTCCTTTAATAGAACGTTTGATTTTTCTGGTCCCAGCCAATTACCTTCTTTCTCTATGATGGAAAGGGTTTGTTATAACGATTCCTTCTTCAACGTTTGGATTGCTTTTAACGTTGAAGTTTGATGGTCCTAAGGTGCAAATTGCTGTCATTATAACGTTTCGCCGGTGCAATCGTCTTGACTACGATCAGTCGTGAGAACCAAACAAGCGTTGGCTTGTTCGCACTGTTGGCAAACTTGATAATTATAACAATAGAGCATACAATAATTATGTGTACCGTTGTGCATCTACAGGTGTGCTTACCCCTTTTAACGCCGAATTGTCGTCTGCATGAAATCTATGTCACATCTTCAAGCGAAAAAGAGGAAAAGAACAATCGGCAGCGATAAAACTATTTGTTAGCGTATATGCCGTGTAGTCTCTTAAATGTCCATGATACTAAACACGTAATACACTAGTGTGTACGATTTGATTGACACTTCAAATGCTCATTTCACTTATGTTGTTTTTAATATTAAGGACTTATTATTCCGTGTTAATATTACTGACCTCTAATGTTTAAATCATTTAGATTCAGTTTACTAATCTCCTGCTTCAGCGGTTGAGAATTATCAAATTCTTATTATCCCCTGCCGAAAGGCAGAGGGATACTGTTTTAGGTATGTCAGTCCGTCACGTTTTCCGTCCGTCCGCAACTGTATCTCTGAAACCGATAAACAGATTTGATTGAAACTTGGTATAGTTATTTGTCATCATAGGAGCACCGTGGGAAATTAAACTTTTTTCAGAAAATTTTAGGAATTTATGAGTTATCTGCCCTTTTTGTGTTAAAAATGCCATATTTAATAGTTTTTACACTCTAGCAACTACAGTATTCAACATATTTTGTTTATACTTGCACACAATGTCTATAAGTACAAGTTCTTGAAGGTGTGCAATTATTGTCAAAAAAGGATACTTGTGACTAGAGTTATCTGCCCTTGATGTACTTAGAAATGCTAGAAAATGCTTTATTTTTATATTGTTTACATACTAATGTCTATAAATATGAATGGATTTTGATTAAAACTTTCTTGAACTATGTATTGCTATTAGTTTTCAAATGAATTTGATTACTGTTGAAAACGGAGAAAATAGTCATGAGTTATCTGCCCTTGATAAGTAAAAAAAAAGCCATATTTAACAGTTTTTACTCTTTAGCAACTATAGTTTTGAATGGATTTGAATAATACTTGCACACAATGTCTATACGTAAAAGTTCTTGAAGGTGTGCAATTATTGTCAAAAAAGGATACTTGTGACAAGAGTTATCTGCCCTTGATGTACTTAGAAATACTAGAAAATGCTTTATTTTAATATTGTTTACATACTACTATCTATAAATATGCATGGATTTTGATAAATAAATTCTTAAACTAGGTATTGCTGTTAGTTTTCAAATAATTGTGATTATTTTTGAAAACGGAGAAACTAGTCAACAGATATCTGCCCTTGATGAGTCGAAAAAAACACATTTTACCGTTTTTACCATCTAGAAACTACAGTCTTTAATGGATTTTGGTTTTAACTTACACACAATGTATATAAATATAAGTTTTTGAAGGGGTGCAATTATTGTCAAAAAATGATACTTTGTGGCAAGAGTTTTCTGCCCTTTATGTACTTAGTAATGCTGGACAAGGCTTTATTGTTTACATGCCAGTGTGTACAAATGTGAATGGATTTGGAAAAAAAATTATTAAACCATATATGGCTATTATTTATAGAATAAGTTCAACTATTGTCGAAAATGTGCAAATAAGTCAAGAGTAATCTGCCCTTGATGAGTTGAAAATGTCATATTTTACAGTGTTTACACTATAGTAACTCCACTATTAAACAGAGTTTTATTAATACTTGCATAGAATGTATATAATAAGTATAATTTCTTGATACTTGTTGCAAGAGTTATCTGCCCTGTATGTACACAACTTCGAAATGCTAGAAAAGGCTTTATTTTAGTACGGTTTACACGCTAGTATGGACAAATGTGAATACATTTTTATACAAACTTTATTATAGATCTACTTTAAAGTATAAATACATAGCCAGTAGTTTTCAAATGCGTTCATTTATCGTCGAAAAGGGACAAAATTGTCAAAAGTGTTATGCCCTTGATGAGTTGAAAATGCCATGTTAAACAGTGTTTGCACTCTAGTAAACTCTACAGTTCTGAATTTATTTTGATAATACTTGCACACAATTATAAGTTCTTGAAAATGTTTAATTACTGTTGAAATTGAATCAAGAGTTACCTGCCCCTGTCATACTCAGGTTTGCTACAAACGGCTTTATTTTAGTATTGTTTAGGCTTTAACATGTACAAAATTGAATGGATTTTTATAAAACTTTGTAAAAAGCTTTTGAATGTTGATCTTTAAAGACAGGTGATCACCATTTGCCCCTTCCTCCCACAACAAATTTTGCCACTTTCTTCTGGACAATCGGTGTGGCAGGGGATATCAGCTCTAAGGTGCTTGTTTATTCTGTTAAACATCCAATCAAACAAGTCGAAAAAAATCAGACCCGGTTATGTAAATGGCGCGACAATCGGATTACTTCATCTTTTTTGGCTACACCTAGGAAAGTGACATGATATGGGGCCAGTTACTTACGCATATCTATAATTCGACACGGACAAAAATATACGTTTACACGAGAACTGAAAGAAAATATGCATAGTATTAACACGTACAAGCGCACATTATGCTTCCAGGACTTATTCATTACAGATTGCAAGCTTAGCACCTGTGTTTGTTTTTATGATTGGATTTAAGATAACTAATACAAATGAGTTATTCTTAAGCTAAGTAATTTTAATAGAAATGTTTACAACGTTTCTCGGTTATAACGTTCAACAAATGACGGTCCCCGGTGAAAGTCAAACGTTATAAGCAATCTTCACTGTACATGCCAAAATAAATTAGGGACAGCAGGTCGGAAAAACTAACAACAAACCAAGGGGTAAAGGAGGCCTCTGATCAGGATTTGTTCTGTTATATATATATTTACTCTTTATGCCCCATGTTTGGATTTCATGAGATCTTGTTGTGTTTTACAGAATGGTAAATCGGTAGCTACGTTGAAGCATCACATGGCGCCAATTACATCTGTGGAGTGGCATCCTACTGACGGCTCTGTGTTTGCAGCTTGTGGGTCTGATGATCAGTTGTCTATCTGGGATCTGGGTGTGGAGAAGGACACGGAGATGGCCGAGACCTCAGAGCCCGAGCCTGAAGTGCCACCCCAGTTATTGTTTATTCACCAAGGACAAACAGACATTAAAGAGTTGCACTGGCATCGGCAACTGCCAGGTGTTATATTCAGTACAGCACTGAGTGGCTTCAATGTGTTTAGAACTATCAGTGTATGAGAAGTGAGACTGGTTGTTAAATTTGTGGAGTTATAGTCAAGCCTGTGATGAGCAAAGCAGGTAGCGCCTAATTCAGGCAAAATTCATGCACGAAGATCCTTTTGGAGTATTTGTATTACTTTTATCCAGCTTCAAACTATCATTTAGATCCTCTTGCTCTCTCATCGAATGAAGGCTACAAACATTTCAAGCTGATCAGTGATATCCTGGTTTATGTACCTTGCCATCACCAGTTGTTATTGCAACAAAAAGAAAGTACGGTAAAATCCCTCCATTATGACCACTAAAACGAAGGCTAATCTGTTGTATAAAATGCAGGTGACAGCTTAAAGTAAGGTGACAGTAAAACAGAAAAGCTCCTTTGCTATCACCTTACTTTAAGCAGTCACCTGTCATTAACACCTGATAATTAACTCAATTTAGTGGTTGTAATAAAGAAAGAGGTTTCACTGTACATATTTAAGACCTGCAACAGGTAAAAAGTTAAGGGTGTGTGTAAAGTGGTGGCAATCTGCTTTTCTTCCATATTGCTTTCAGCTATCATAAGTGGTACTAAAGCATTGAGTTGAAGTGTCCAAAAGTGCTGTTGAGGAGGAAAAGTAAAGGCATCAGAATGGGCTCCTGTAGAGAAAAGGGTTAACCAATAAATGCTTCTGTTGTGGTGGTTTGAAAAAATCATTGTATTTTAACCCATTACCTCATGAATATGTCTTTTTTGCCAGTGATTTACTCCTCCACTGAGGAAATGTTTTCCAATTTCTACATTTATGAATATGCACCATAGCAAATGTTATCTTAAAGCAGGCTGAAAGTCATGTAAATTACAGCTTTAGGCACATTTTGCTTTTCTTTCAACCTGCTTTAAGGGTAATGGTTCACCTGTCTTTTACCCATTGCCCCATAGCTAGTTTCTAGTTTTGAAGAGAGATACCCACTTAAAGCAGGTTGAAAGTAAAGCAGAATGCGCATCAAGCCACATTCTGCTTTACTTTCAGCCTGTTTAAAGCTACTATCTGCTAGAATGTCGAAAATATTTCATATTATTTATATTCTTGACTGTATGAATTGGAATTATTTTCTTCAGTGGAGGAATAATTTAGAGGCGTAAAAAGGTGTATTTATGGTGTAATGGGTTAAAACTAGAAACAGGCTAAGTGGTATTGGGTTAAAGGTGTGACATGTATTCTATTTAGTAATTTTTCATGGTGAACATGCAATATATCAAAGTTAACAATGAAGCCAAAGACCTAGATAATGGGTTTTGCTTTGCCCAAAGATCTTCTATGTTTGCATACTGTGACTAAGGGCAGAGTAAGAGCAAAATATAAAGAACAACTAAAGCCTTGCTGTAAAAGCTGGCTTTTATAGCAGTGTAAGAGAACTGGATGGAATTTTCAACAAAGTTCAGCAATCTGTTACCTATATCTAATACCGGTACGTCGTAGAATCTTATAAAGGCTTTTATTGACAGGTAAGCAATGTTCTTGCCTTTGGCTGGATTGCTTACATGTATGTGATATGTAACCCATTGAACCCTAGCAAAGAGTATATCTGCATCTATTGCAAACAGTTTTCATGTATAGAGTACACTTGTCATTTACAAACAATAATTGGTCAGAGGGCTCATACAGGATCAGCATCTGCACTATTTGTCGTACTGCAGTTAAGTTTTAATTGTTAAGTATTGTTTTTAAGCATTTTACTGTTATAGCCCTAGTGCAATGACTTTGCAAACTGTTTGTATCCGGATCAGATGCTGAGTAACACTACATCTGATCAGGATACAAGCTGTTTGACACTTGTATGTAGGTTTCTACAGTTAAATTGCCTTCAACCTAAAGTTGAAAAATAACAACAGACAACAATTGTTACGGCAGTGAAGGGGTTAAAAAAATGTCATGTATATCTTTAGACATATTTCATTGAAACCATCTGAAATGTAATTTTAATGTACATGTATGAATGAAACATAATAAAGCAGAAAAAGAGCAACATTTATTTTAATAGTTGTTTTATTTGGTAAGTTAAAATACAGAAATTTGATAAAAACCATAAATACTTGACGTATACAAGGTGTAGTAGAGACATTAAAGGTGTGCTTACAATTACATGGGCTGTTATAACCTTTACCCTGCAGGGACTTCCTTTGTTAACCCATTCCCCCATAAATATGCATTTTTATGCCATTAATTTAGTGCTCCACTGAAAATAATAGTTCCAGTTTATACAGTCATAAACATGTACTAAAAGAAATATTATCTATATCCTAGCAGATTTTAGCTAAAAGCAGGTTGAAAGTAAAGCAGAATGCGCCTTTGGGTGCATTCTGCTTTACTTTCATCCTGCTTTAAGTCATGGTCCCTATCTTTAATAATAATAAATAGGCTATGGGGTAATGGGTTTATAGTATAGACCCTGATTTGAGGGGTTAGATTCTTCACTGTTTGTCATACTTTGAACCCTTCTACTATTGGAGTATACTGACACTTTTGAAAACTAGTATCCACCAAGATAAGACATCAGTCTGCACTCTTTCATCGGGTAAATTTTCATTATTTATTAGCCAATGTAACGGTTCATATGATAAATCTTCAAAGTATGCAGAGTTATAAATTATCAATCGGCAGGAGAAGGGTAAAATATGCTGAGACAAATCCCTTGAAAGTCATTTTAAGCTGATAATCTATAAGGAATTTGAAGCCTTAAGAATAAAAGGGTAAAGTCAATTACATATACCATTCTACATTATATCAAAGAAGCACATCATACTTTGTACCTTATTCTAACACACTTCGCGCACATCCCTACATAAACAAAGAAGGGACTTGATTTCTCAATCAACACTCACGCCCTGTAACAGCTTTATGTGACGTCATATGGCTTCGAAAATGCGTACGCTAAGAAATGTAGCGCCATTGCTTCGGTGCAAATTGTGGTTAAACTATGTGTTAGAATTGAAATAATAAATTAATACCAGTGTTTTATAGTCCAATAAAACACGGTATAGGTGTTGAGATGCGTAGTAATTAAATCACGAGGCCGAAGGCTGAGAGATTTAATTACAAGCATCTCGACGACTACCCGTGTTTTATTGCCACGATAAAACACTGGTATAAATTTATTATTTCTTAAATATTAACAAATAAAACAATGTGACGACTATGCAAGTATTATCACAATAAATTCAGAACTGTAGTTGCTAGAGTGTAAAAACTGTTAAATATGGCATTTCAACTTATCAAGGCAGATAAGTCTTGACTAATTTGCCCCTAATTGGACTTGTTGAAAACTAATAGCCATATAATCCATTCACATTTGTAGACACTGGGGTGTTAACAATACTAAAGTAAAGCCTTTTTCTATCATTTCTAAGTACATCAAGGGCAGATAACTCTTGCCACCAGTATCTTATTACTTCTATTGCACCCCTTCAAGAACTTGTACTTGTATACATTGTGTGCAAGCAAAATCTATTTAAATCTGTAGTTGCTAGAGAGTAAAAAGAGTAAAAAATAACATTTTCAACTTGTCATGGGCAGATAACTCGCTTGACTTATTTGCCCATTTTCAACAACAATTGAATTAATTCAAAAACTAAAAGCCATATATAGTTTAATAAAGTTTTTTGATAATTCTTTCATATTTGTAGACACTAGTGTGTAAACAATACTATAAAAAAAAAGTCTTTCCCAGCATTTCTAAGTACATCAAGGGCAGATAATTCTTGCCACATGTAATCTTGTATCCTACTTTAATATCAATGTCACCCCTTCAAGAACTCATATACTTGTGAGCAAGTATAAAGAAAATCTTTTGAAAACTAGTTGCTAAAGTGTAGAAAACATTAAATATGGCATTTTGACAAATGAAGGGCAGATAAATCCTAAATACATATTTTTTTCTGGAATAGTAATACTTTCCCTCGGTGCCCCAGTGATGACGAGAGAACCGCAAACGGTACATTATACGCCCACTGGCAAATATATAGTTTTATCAAAATTTATTCCAACTCGTAGACACTTAGAGCTCTGAGAGCATAAACACTGAAATAAATCCTATTCTAGCATATCTGAATACACCAAGGGCAGATAACTTGACACAGTGATCCGATTTCAATAATAATCAACCCTTTTATGAACTTATATATAATTATACTGTGGGCAAACATAATCAAAATCCATTCAAAACTGTAGTTGCTAAGTGTGTTAACACTGTCAAATAAATCCTTTTATAGCATATTTGAGTACACAAAGGGCAGATAACTCTGTGACGAAATCTCAAATAAATCGGCTTCAGATCTTGATGCATATAACCTGTCTGGGAAGTTTCATTAATATCCTTCAAATAGTTTTCCAAGAAAACTCTGGACAAGCTTTTTATAGCATATTTGAGTACATCAAGGGCAGATAACTCTGTAATGAAAATTCGAATGAACCTCAAACTCAACTCAGCACTAGATCTTGATGCATATAACATTTGCATGAAGTTTCATTAATATCCCTCCAAAAGTTTTCCCAGAAAACTCAAGACAAGCTTTTTATAGCACATTTGAGTACATCAAGGGCAGATAACTCTGTAACGAAAATTTGAATGAACTTCAATCTTAACTCAGCTTTAGATCTTGATGCATATAACATTTGTGTGAAGTTTCATTAATATCCCTGTAATAGTTTTTCAGAAAAACTCGGGACAAGCTTTTTATAGCATATTTGAGTACATCAAGGGCAGATGACTCTGTAATGAAAATTCAAATGAACCTCAAACTCAACTCAGCTTTAGATCTTGATGCATATAACATTTGTGTGAAGTTTCATTAATATCCCTCCAATAGTTTTCCCAGTAAACTCCACACAAGCTTTTTATAGCACATTTGAGTACATCAAGGGCAGATAACTCTGTAACGAAAATTTGAATGAACTTCAATCTTAAGTCAGCTTTAGATCTTGATGCATATAACATTTGTGTGAAGTTTCATTAATATCCCTGTAATAGTTTTTCAGAAAAACTCCGGACAAACAAAATGTTGACGGACGGACGGGCCTACGAATGATACATTGTGTGTCTAATATTTTGTGGGACCATAAAAATCGTATTGTGGCCTTGTGGGGCTTTTCTCTTTTTTTCTTAGACACACAGTGTCTATCTGGGCGAACAAAAAATTGTACAATGTATCATTCGTAAGAAAAAATTGATGGACATTTTGACATGGACATCACATTGGACAAAAACGTTGTGCAACTTAAACCAATAGGTTCTATGTTGGAAAAGACAAATTTTGAACATACTTTGACAACATGTTTTGTGTGACTAGTTGCACAATGCAAAAAAGACACACAGTGTATATCTGGGCGAAAAAAAAGTTGCACAATGTATCATTCGCGAGAACGGACGGACGGACAGGGCCACGCCAATATACGACCACCTCTAGAGGTGGGCGTTTAAAAAACAGTTAAACCAAGTTTCATACAAATCTGTTTATCGGTTTAAAAGATACAGCTGGGGATGGACAGACAGACAATCCTGAAACAGTATTGCTCTGCCATTTGGCAAGGGATAATAATATTGGTAAATTGTATGGGAATGTATGGATTAATATGTACCCGGTATACATGAAATCTAAGGTAAATATAATATCAAATCACAAGGACTTGCTAAATAGGTGGCATCTTAATGAAGGATAAAAATGAAACAGAATAGTCCTATAGTAACCTTCTCCATCACTTTTATCCTGCACTAGACAGTTATCTGACTTTTAAAAAATACCATGATTCTATAAATTTCAATGGTCACTTCACACAAGATTGGTTGTACTTAGGATGAAATAATGTTTGGTGGTAGAAATATAAATAATATTGTGAACTATATATGGGAATGTATTGAATAATATAGCATATTGGTACCTGAAATCTGAGGTAAATATATATCTAAATCCCAAGGACATAAAAACTTAATACAACATATCAATGATCATGCCTGATATGTATGATCATAATGTTTCATTTAACCCTTTACTCCATAGCATGCTTCTACTTTTGAAGACAGGTGACCACTTAAAGCAGGTTGAAAGTAAAACAGAATGTGCATTAAGGCACATTCTACTTTACTTTCAGCCTGCTTTAAGCTACCACCTGCTAGGATAGTAAAATATTTCTTGTGATACATATTCATGATTGTAATTTCTTCAGTGAAGTAATACATTGGAGGCATAAAAAGACTTAATCATGTGGTAATGGGTTGAATAAGAAAGCATAACTTCTTCAAACTTTTCCCTCATGGCATTGCCTTTTCAACCTGTATACATCATTGAAAGTATGCATGCTGTCTTGATATATAGATACAGGAAAATGTTGCTATACATCTTGACCGGTGGCTGTTAATACATATTGAATGTGAAACAGAAATCTCTAAAATGGAAATTTCTGCTTTACTTTCAGCCAGCCTATAGATACCATTTAGATGGTGGAAACAAGCTATGAAGGAAAGTATAAAAATTGCACTTGTTACAACTTTCTGACAGCACTTGTAAAACCTATACTACCAATAAAATAAGATGAATGGACAGACTTTAAGGACATACACGCCCAAATGAAATCTCTGTAGGATCTCTATGAAAATTTCAGCATAGGTTCTTCAAACATATCTTAGTACCAGGGTAAAAAGAAACACATAGGTTATAATATTCTTTTTTGTCTATGGGCATTTGTGTGAATAATAAGAAAATGGTAATTACAACATATGTTATAATGCTTCTTTTGAAACTATAGGCACTTTCATACATATACCAATGGCCTAAATAAGCAGACGGCTTTTACTATGTGTTGTCGGATTCACACTAATATTCAATTTGATTGAAGTCCTGGGTTATTACCTTAGCCTTATTAGATAGAGTATTTGCCACGTTTCATGTAATTTCATTTACCAAGTGCAATTTCATGTGTTTAACGTTTATATTTCGCGATTAATAGAGATTGTTTGAAACCGAAAGTACCTACTGGAGGTAACGGATACGCACGATTTCATTGAGTAACGATTCTTGAATTATCATACTTTGTTCAAGCCACTAGGTGTCGCACGAATTAGGAGCGTATGTCCTTAAGACAAGAAGTTGGCAGCTTAATACTGAGCAACAGTAAAGAAGAAAGCTTTCATTGTAGTTTTTTGCCTTACTTTTGTTCTGCATTAAGCAATCACATGTCCTTAAAACAAAGAACAAACCTCTTTGACAGCTTACATTTGTGACTACTAAAGGGTATTGCTCAACAGAGGTTGAACCAATTTCCATAAAAGTGCAAGACTAGAACACTAAAATATCTGACTTAACAACCTTCACATTTTCCTATACAGTTTAACCTATATTCAGTGCTAATAAAAATCCAACTATTTCTAAATGACATAGATCTTCATGCATGACAAATACATTCAAACAAGACCAATGAATTGTCTTTTAGACAAGTAGATGGCAGCTTAAATAATACAGTGCAACAGTCATGAAGAAAACTTCCATAATATTGTGTCTACTTTACTTTTGTTGTGCATTCAGCAGTAATTCAATGACTTTACAACCTTCATGTTTTTCCTTTACAAAATATCGACAAAATCCTTCCAATAGTGATACATTTCAGTGAGTTATAATTTAAAGAGACTGAAAATCAAATTATGTACATGTATTTGAAAAATAAAAACAAAATACTAAAATAAAGGCAAATGTGGCATTATTGTGCATATGACATTTAAAAAATATGATAGGTCTAAAAACAAGCTCAAGAAAATTCACTGAATTTTAGTGTTTTCAGATATAATCCAGAGCTTTTTCTACTCCAATGTAAGACGGAGTTGATCTTGATTTAAACCTCGCTACATGCAATTCAAATAAAATGAAATATACCATAAGATAAAAATGTTGCCATGATTGTATGGTCTAACACCCATGCACCATTTAGGACATATATCATTTTTGCCTTCACCGCACGGGTTTAAATCCCGACCAAGCTCATTTTTTTGGAAATGTATGTTTTTTAGCACAATACCTATCAATCCTTTACTGAAACTAATAAGTACATGTTTATATAGGTGCCTGGCACCAATTTACAATTTAGTTTTCAGTCTCTTTAACCCATTTCCCCATAAATACGCCTTTTTATGCCTCAAATTTATTTCTCCACTTAAGTAAATAGTTCCTTTTTATTTAGTAATGAATAGGTACCATAAGAAATATTTTCTATATCCTGATAGATAATAGCTTAAAGCAGGCTGAAAGCAAAGCAGAATGCGCCTTAATGCTTTACTCTCAACCTGCTTTAAGTCGTCACTTGTCATCAAAACTAGAAACAGGCTCTGGGGTAATGGGTTAAGGTACAAATATCTTAAACATATCAAAGATTGCACTGATAAAAATAATATGAACACAGTAGATAGGAGCCATTACTCCATCATAAAACAGATTTATAAATTCAGGTCTTAAAAACATATTGCACAAATGTAAAAATATATAAAATAGATATAAAACAGTTACACATTGAATGTCACTTATAAACAAAAGTCCTCAACTGTCAGATTGCTCTTGTTTTGTCCAAATTTCCTAATATCATGTCCATTTAACTATACATTATTTAGAGATGGGAAATAAACTTTGATTTGTTATATCCAATATTTTGTATTTCCAATATTTCGTTTTAAGTGAGCTTCACTGTATGTTACATACATATGCACACTATCATTACAGATGTAACCCTTTATTCCATAGATATGCATTTAACCCTTAGCCCGCCAAATAAATTGTTGTCTGCTATATTTCTCGTCTGTTTCAAGTTTCAAAGTTGCTCAAAATTGCTGAAAATGTTGTCCGAGTGTCAAACAGCTTAGATCCGGATGAGACGCTGAGTTACTCGGCGTCTCATCCGGATCCAAACTGTTTGCATATGGAGCTATAGTCGTGACTGGCAGGCTAAGGGTTAATTCATTTCTCCACTGAAGAAAATAGTTTCAATTTATACAGTCATGAATACATTTCATAAGTAATATTTTCTATATTCCAGTAGACGATAGTTAAAAGCAAGCTGAACGTAAAGCAGAATGTGCCTTAAGGTGCATTCTGCTTTACTTTTAGCCTGTTTTAAGCTTCCATCAACTACAATATATATAGAAAATGTTCTTATAATACATCATGATTGTATGATAATGAAACTATTTTTTCAGTGTGGAAGAGGAATAAACTAAATTGTTTAAAATGTGTATCTATGGAGTAAAGGGTTAAAAGGCTGTTTATTACAAGTTTGTATAGGTTTTCAAATGATATGTAAAACGAAATCCTTCACCCACACTGTCCTATGTTGTTAAGATTAATTTTGAAGTCAAACTGTAATAAATGGTAACTTAATCAGAGTTTTCTATAGCAATAAAAGCCCTTGTTCGATTTAACCCAAAACCCCAGAGTCTGTTTCTAGTATTGAAGATAAGTGATCACTTAAAACAGGTTGAAAGTAAAGCAGAATATGCCTTAAGGCACATTCTGCTTTATTTTCAGCCTGCTTTAAGCTACCATTTGCTAGAGTGTAAAAATATTTCTTATGATACATATTCAAGACTCTATAAAGTGAAACAATTTTGCTCAGTGGAGGAATAAATTGATGGTGTAAAAGGGTGTATTTATGGAGAAGGGGTTATTAGTTAGTATACCCCTAATATGATCTAGACTATGTTGGTCAATATTGCTACTCTACATACAGCGATCAGCAATCCTTGTCAACAGATCATGCATGTACCCTGATCTCAGTTGGAGCTTACTAACATAATAAGCCAATTAACTCTCAGATAAGTGTACCAGCATCATCATCCAGAGCCTCTGCATCTTTGCTTCTAAAATAGACATCTTTCACCAGCATGGAGATAAAACATGGGGTCTGTTTCTTGCCTGAAATCTTTATATTAGCGGATCTGGATTCATACTCCTGTGCCACAAGTTTAATCATCTGGGTTAACAAGCTGGTAAGACTGTGTTGGCAGGCATCTGAGCGAGACAGAACACCACAAAGACCCTTCACAAACCAGGAACCAGTGTCTGGGCGACGGAATGCATAATGCCCTGAAAGAAATTATTGTCAGAAGTAAAACCTTCACTACATCATAGTTAACAGGGCTCCAGATAAGAGGGAGTGAACTGAACAAATCCAACATTTTCTCACTTATTTCAGCACCAAATTCTATGGCGTTACTTATCATTAGAATCGTCTCAAAGAGACGATTTTAATGAGTATGATTCTAATGAGTAGTGACACCATAGGGTTTAATGCAGAAATAAAGATTTTAAATTTCGAAATAATCCCCTTATCTGGAGCCCTGGTTAATACATATACAGTAACACGTCACTTCTAAAACTAGTCAATCTTGTATAATTATATAAGCAACCACAAAATCAATGGAGAAATTTAAAGGCAGTTGACTGCTTAATTATCAATGCAGAAAGCTTATCAATGCAGAAAAAAATGATGCAGAATTCTCCTAAAGTTTTTGTTGTAGTACTGGTAGACAGCCGAGTGACATTGAAATCTCTCCTCTGGTTCAAAAACTAATAGTGTAAAGGCTGGACCAACTAAAGGTGCTACTAGTTTAACCCATTACTTCATTAATACAGTAGAACCCTTCCAAACTGGAACCTCTAAATACCGGAATCCTCTCTAAACTCGACAAAAGCTTTGGTCCCATTTCCAATCCTTCTTTATTTTTACCCATTACACCATAAATACGCCTTTTTACATTTTTAGTTTATTCCTACACTGAATAAAATAGTTTATACATTCTAGCAGATGATAGCTTAAAGCAGGTTGAAAGTAAAGCAGAATGCGCCTTAAGGCACATTCTGCTTTACTTTCAACCTGCTTTAAGTGGTCAGCTTATAATCTTCAATACTAGAAACAAGCTACATGTATTTGGTAATGAGTTAAAACTGAAAACCCCTCTAAACTGGAACTTGTTGTTGTCTCCACACATGTCTGGTTTAGAGGGGTTTCACCGTTTATGCCTCTGATCATTTCTATACTAATGAAAGTAGTTCCCATCTATGAGATCCTGAACGTGAAACACAGAAGGCATTTCAAGTATCTGTCCAGATGGTCACATCAAGCAAGTTGAAAGTAAAGCAGAATGCCCCATAAGAAGCATTCTGCTATACTTTCAACCTGATTTAAGTGGTCTCCTGTCTTCAAAACTAGAAACAAGCTATAGGGTACAGGGTTTATCACTCAAGGTATACAAATCAGGTACAAATGTGAGTGATGTGTGCATTTATTTATAGATTGAACTATTTAAAATTGATGTGAATAGTGTTGGATTATTGATACATTTTGGCATTTTTCAGGGTACCTTTCAGCTAAATTAGCCCAATAAATAGCACTGATAAGTGGCCGAGTACATCTGAAAGTATCTGTAAATAAACAGAAATACAGCTTTACATGCTGGGAACTAACCAGAAGGTGTAGCATACACCATGAGAAAGTCCTTGACAATTGGAACAGGGACAAGTTCAATGGGCTCTGTTGGTTGGGCATCCACCTCATCTCTCTCCAGTACATGGACAGGTACACCAAGATCCAGTTTATCTCCCCTACAGGCCTAGACATGAGGAAAACAAGACAGCAGAACCAACTATTATGACCACTAAAAAGTAGGTTAACCCTTTGAACCCTGGTCCCGCATATAGGCGTTCTTTTCAATCAGTGTACATGTGAATAGTACACTTGTCCTATGAAAACAGTGAAGACCCAGATCAGAGGGCTCCGAAAGGAGCCCTCTGATCAGGGTCTTCACTGTTTGTCATAATGCCAAAATTTGACAAAAACAACCCTTAAAAGTCAGAAATGGACTAGACAAAAATCAAAACTGGAATTGTCCATTTAAAGTTTCAGGGAGGAAAGAGTTAATTGATTGAACAAAAGACAGGTGGCAGCTTACAGCAAGATGAAAGAAAATCAGAAGGCTCCTAAAGGGGCTTTCTGTTTTACTTTCACCTTACTCTAAGCAACAACCTGCCTTAACCCATTACTCCATAGATACACATTTCTACACTTTTAATTTATTTCTCCATTGAAGAAAATAGTCCCAATTTATACAGCCATGAATATGTATCATAAGAATTTTTTTGATATATTCTAGCAGATGGTAGCTCAAAGGAAGCTGAAAATAAAGCACATTCTGCTTTACTTTCAACCTGCTTTAAGTGATCATCTATATTCAATACTCGAAACAAACTATGAGATTAATAGAATCAAGCACGGCTTTTGGTAAAGACGGGGGATTCTATACCCGAGGTTGGTCTGTTCCCAGTCGGAAACGAGCTTTAGCAAGTTTCAGACAGGAACAGACCAACCGAGGGTATAGAATCCCCCGTCTTTACCATAAACCGTGCTTGATTGTTTTTCTTGCTTAAAATTCCCATTATAACGAGTAAATTAAACTCGTTTTAAAGGAATTGTAAAGACCTACTTTTTTCCTGTATCACACATTCCATATCCAAAGGCAACAAATAGCTGTTTAAAGGTCGCACCATTTTAGCTTGACTTTGACATTTATTTGTACACACGTTTTAAGAAGAAAACATGTCCCACTTTATAATTAGGTCACAACTTAGAAATTCAAACAGTTTTTATTGAATCCAAGCGATTTTGTATAGTAAAAGTCATCAAAAAACATTTCTTCCTTTATGTACGTTCTACTGTCAAGCAATAACAACAACCAACGCCAATGACGTCACATAAGAATGTGACCTTACACGTATACTCATTCATGTGAAATAATCAACAACAACAGCATAAATCACTGTTTAAACATGGGATCATTGAATTGTCGAAAGCCATAGACAAGTGTAGAGTCTACTGTAACATTCTCGGTTTAATTTCTTTCTGTGAACGTCACTAAGCTTGTGGTCCATTTTAAATTTCAGGGTATTTCTGTAAGAGGTACCTGCCTTTCCCTTGCATTTAACCCAATTGGGCGGAAGGATACAGTGCCAGACAAGGTTTACCGTATGGCTATTTATAGTAACAAAATGTGGTCTAGCACCCATGAAAAGCGAGAAAATAGAATAAAACAAAATACTTAATTTCAAATAGTGGTTTTAATAGACAGGTTTTACTGTTTATTGCCACAAACAGAATGGTATGTGTATGAGGTGTAAATACATCTGTCCTGTCACAGAAAAAGATACATTGATATTACTTTACCCATTATAATGTACAGAGACAATCTAAAATAAAAGTTTTTAACAAAAATAACAGCACATGAAAACTGGTTAACTTTGTGATTTTCAACAGCATGCCAGACCTGTCTTAGCAGGTTTAACCCATTATCCCATAGCCTGATTCTAGTTTTGAAAATAGATGACCACTTAAAGCAGGTGGAAAGCAAAGCAGAATCTGCTGTAAGGTGCATTCTGCTTTACTTTCAGCCTGCTTGAAGCTACCATCTGCTAGAATATTGAAAATAGTTCTTGTCATACATTTTCGTAACTGTATAAATTGGAACTATTTTCCTCAGTGGAGAAATAAATTAAAGGCGTATTTAAAGGGTAATGGAGTAAAATGTGTTTTCATGAAGTTAGAATTTTAATTTTGTCTTGGTAAACTTAGGCCAATGTCTAACAAACATTTTGGTATCAAAAGTTCATCTTTATTTTGAGAACATTGGTAACAATAAAATGTAAAAGTGTGTACAGTAATACCTCTTTTAAATTGTGTTATTTATTATGCATTTAAGACAGGTGACTGCTTAAGGCAAGGTGACAGTAATAAAGAAAGCCCCTTCAGTAGCTTTCTGTTTTACTGTCACCTTGCTTTGAGCTATCACCTGTCTTCTAAACAATCAATTAGCCTTCTTTTAATGGACCTAATAAAGAGGTTTTACTGCAATTTCTTTTGGCATATCAGATAGATATGAAATAAAGGGTTTACATTAGTTTGACTATATGTACATTGCTCCCTCTTTTCAACAGCACCTATAAGGAGACAAAAGTGTGTGTTGTTTGAAGAAAGTAAGTGTAATAGGGGGCAAAGTTAATACCCTTAACTCTTTCCTCCCTAAAACTTTCAATGAATAATTCCAGTTTCCATCTAAGTCTAGTCCATTTATGACTTTTAAGGGTTGTTTTAGTCAATGTTTGACATTATGACAAACAGTGAAGACCCTGATCAGAGGGCTCCTTTCGGAGCCCTCTGATCTGGGTTTTCACTGTTTGCATAGGACAAGTGTACTATTCACATGTACACTGTTTGAAAAGCACGCCTATATGCGGGATTAGGGTTCAAAGAGTTAAAGTGTTGAGTATGTCTTGATTTACATTTGCAAACTAAACAGCTTGAATCCAGATCAGACTCCGCATAACTCGGCATCTGATCTGAATTCAAACTGTTTTCCACTTGTCTTTATGTTGCTTGTTCTGTCAAAATGTCCAATATGTAACATTGAAATATAGGGTTAGACCTAATTGTCTTGCTTCGGGAACAGAGGCAAGGGTTGTTGTAAGGAGGGAATCGTTGTTCAGAGGGCCATTGTAGGGAAGGAGCACTGTACTGATTTACCTGCATGAAAAACAGTCTTGGTTTTCCCGTCAGTGTAGGACATTTACTATCAGTGAAAAGCCTGGTGATCTCACTTGAGAGAATGATTTGATCTGTAGCATAGACAAGGTCTTCTTTCTCCCTGTAACCAGGTCTCCGTTTATCTACTACGAACACCTCATCACCATGTGACAGAACAGCACAGCCAAAACAGTCAGCATTTGTATGATTTGCCTTAGCAGCTAAGAAATAAAGGGA
This sequence comes from Gari tellinella, assembly GCA_922989275.2. Classification (NCBI taxonomy): domain Eukaryota; kingdom Metazoa; phylum Mollusca; class Bivalvia; order Cardiida; family Psammobiidae; genus Gari; species Gari tellinella. The sequence continues at coordinate 95,901,601 of OV277856.1, read as the reverse complement.
AACAACTCAATGTACTGAGACAGGTTTGTTTTGTATATAGCACAAAATATGTGAAGCATTTTAAAGACATTTCCTGACCTAATTTTGGTGATAACACCTAGTCAGGCTGTTTCCTTGCAAAAATCATGTTTTTTGTTCATTCCTGTAGTACTGTAAATTATTTGATAATTTGGTTAAAAATAACCATTGAAAAACCTCTGAGTATATTAAGTTTGTCTTGGCCTCACTCTAGGCAAACTGAGATTGGTATAGCATATGCTGCATGCTTTTACAGTTACTTTCATGCCTATCTTGAACAAGAGGGGTGGGGTCCATCAAAGGACTGAGGAAATGTCTTTAACTCTAATGAATATCTAAAATGAGGGATTCCTGGAAGCGTTAAATACAAATGGAAGCTCAAAGCAAGAAGTGCAAGCAAAGCAAACAATTCCAATACGAGCTTTCTGCTTTATTCTAAACAGAGCGTTGACAAGTACCATTGCGCCATTTGTCGCAGAGGTGTGGGCAAAAATAGCATCTTTTGTAATGTGTGCACAAGAAATGCAGTGGTCCCAGGAGGCTGGTGGAAGATCCTGCCTACAGATGTGCATTTTTACCCATTTAAGTTCCAATTCATGCACTTATGAAAAGGTAATGAATATATTCTAAATTCTAGAAATGGTAGCTTAAAGCAGGCTGAAAGTAAAGCACAATATGCCTTAAGGTGCATTTAGCTTTACTTTCAACCTGCTTTAAGTAGTCACTGGTTGTCAGTACTAGAACAAGCTATGGGGTAAAGGGTTAAAAGCACTAGACAAAAATACTTTAACACATGGCTTGGAGCTCTCAGCCAAGATGCCTCAAAAAACGTTGACTATATCGTGTAGTTCTATACACTTTCTATAAAAAAAAACATGGATTAACTAAACAAGAGCCCCTCTTGATAGAGGACCTGTAGATGATGCTATGTGCCAAATATCTAAGACCAGGGTACTAAGGTTTTAGACAAGAAGATTTTTTTAAGTTTCCATTGAAAAAATCTATTTTTAGATCCTGTGACCTACATATGCAACAGACTTGAACCATTTGAACAAAATAAATAAAGGACATCTAGGAGTAACACCATGCCGAATATCAAAGCTCTGGCCATATTAGCTTCAGAAAAGAAGACGTTTGAAAACTGTGACCCTGGGGTGGGGCCAATTTTGACCCCAGGGGCATAATTTGTACAAACTTGATAGAGGACCTGTAGATGATATGCAACCGACCAGAACCATTTGAACATTATTGGTATAAGACATCTAGAAGTGTCACCATGCCAAATATCAAAGCTCTGGCCATATTAGTTTCAGAGGACAAGACGTTTGAAAATGTCACTATATAACTCTATGTAAAACTGTGACCCCCCGGGCGGGGCCAATTTTGACCCCAGGGGCATACATTGTACAAACTTGATAGAGGACCTGTAGATGATGCTATGTGCCAAATATCTAAGCTCTGGCCCTTGTAGTTTCAGACAGGAAGATTTTTTAAGATTTCCTTTTTTTCACTTTGGTTGCCATGGCAACCAGAGTTCTACATTGTTTTATAATTCTTTGAATAATTTTGAAAGAACTTGACCCAAGGAACATTCCTGTAAAGTTTGGTTGAAATCTGTCAAGCGGTATAATTATGAGGAGATATCATTTGAAGCAATTGTTAACGACAACAATGACTGTATAAAGTGAAATTAATTATTTTCTTCAGTGGAGGAATAAATTAAAGGCGTAAAAAGGAATTTGTATAGGGTAATGGGTTAATAAGTATCATAATATCCATTTTCTAAATATAAGAAAGTATGTGAATGAGTGGCAAATAGTTTGGATCCAGATTAGATGCAGTATTATGTGGCATCTGACCTGGATCCATACTGTTTATGGCCAAGAATTAATTGTTGACTGACAGACAGAGAGACAAACAAACAAACAGACAAAACACAAACAAACAGACAGACCAAAAACAATATGCCTCCAACTAAGTTTTGCCGGGACATAAAAATGTAGCAGACATCACCAGTTCTGTATCTCTGTGACCTGAGGTCAGAGCTATGGGTTGTCTAGGGGAAATTGCTATTATCATGCTGAACTGTTGTCTGCTCCAAATGTTTGTATTTGAAATATGTAAAAAATCATAACTAATATTTTATAAATATAAGAAACTATGTAAATGAGTAGCAAATAGTTTGGATCCAGATTAGATGCAGTGTAATGTGGCATCTGACCTGGATCCAAACTGTTTGCAAAAATGTTGCCTTTAGTATAAGGGTAGCTTCTTAGCCTGGAAAATACAGTTTTTCTGTATAAACGGATCATTAGAGTTTAGACTGTCAGACTTGCATCAAGTGGCACTGGATATGGCTAGGGTTGAGTCAAATATGACCCTAGGGTTTTGATTTTTACAATTTTAAAAGTGATCTAGTAGAAGATACTATACACCAAATATCTAAGGTGTGGGAATAGTGGTTTTTGACAAGAAACTTGTTTAAAGTTTTTCACTTTTTTTAATAAATTTCAATAAGTAGTCCACATTTGAATTTCATTTTAACGATTTCTGTAGAGAAGCATCCAAGGAACACCCTGAGCAAGTTAATATTTCCCTCAAATTTTTGGTTTCAGGAGATGTCGTTTGAAGTAAATTTGAACGGACGGACGGACGACGGACGGCGGGCGATCACAACAGCTCACCTTGAGCCTTCGGCTCAGGTGAGCTAAAAACTGTTCATTTAGTCCCCACTTCAATCATCTGAAGGCAATTTTGATGTCACAACCCTAGCAATTCTCCGAGCGAGCCATGCGAAACTTTCGCCTGCACTGTAGGCTTAACGATAAAAATCAAAAGTTAAGTGAAATAAACACCAGATCAAGAATTTAAACTGAAGAAATACAGGAATTTCATAGACTGCACACACTTGATGACGTCATATTTCATTTTTAAATGTACAGTGAGACCTAGACTTGAAAGACAAATGCTAATGAATTGTGCTTACATAATTATAGTGCTTCAATACTGAAGAAACATTTCAACTTTGGTAAAATATTACAAAATTTATAAACTGACTTTTTTCGTCTAAAACAAAACGCAGAAACAAAAGGGTCAGGTCACTTCTTATTTTCCTCGAGCCCAAGCCAGTGCTAAATAGGTTAGACCATGGTTGAGCCCGACTAAACAACATAGTTCTCGGGGGCTATGCCCCTCGAAATATATTGTTTAGTCGCGCTCAACCATGGTCTAACCTATACATAACTAACCTTTTTTTAGTATGTTTAACATCTCATCCCTTGTCTGATTCTTGTAGCAGCGTACTGTAAAACCAAGTTGAGAAAATGTCTTGCTGAGGTTGTTGGCATCAATTGCAGAACCTGGTCTTGATGAGTGGTTTTTGAAGTATTCGTTGTTAAAAATCAGCATCATACCTCGGCACTCATGGCTGAAGTCATACTCATCACCATCATCCCACACTACAGGCCCATTGTTATCTCCCTGTACTAACTTTTTAAATGGGCTGTAAAACATGGCAAACTTTGATTAACTCATTCTACCCTGAAACTTTTAATGGACAGTTCCAATTTTAAAACAAGAGGGCCATGGCCCACAAGTCTCTCACCTGAGAACATTGTATCTAAGCTGACTGGGCAAGACAATATTGTGATATATATAGCTATAAAAAGATTTTTAAAGGTTTTCCTATATAAGTCTATATAAAACTGATAAGCCCCGGGGCGGGGCCAAATTTGATCAAGGGGTCATAATTTGAACAATCTTGGTAGAGGACCATAAGGCAAAGCTACATGTCAAATATAAATGATCTGGACCTTACGGTTATAGAGAAGAAGAATTTTAAAGGTTTTCCTATGAAAAACTAATAAGCCCGAGGGCGGGGCCATTTTTGGCCCGGGGTCATAATTTTACCAATCTTGGTAGAGGACCATTAGCCAAAGCTATATGTCAAATATTAAAGATCTAAGCCTTACAGTTTCAGAGAAGAAGATTTTTAAAGGTTTTCCTATATAAGTCTATGTAAAACTGATAAGCCCCAGGGCGGGGCCAATTTTGACCCAGGGTTCATAATTTGAACAATCTTGGCAGAGGACTGTAACGCAAAGCTACATGTCAAATATAAATGATCTGGGCCTTACGGTTTCAGAGAAGAAGATTTTTAAAGGTTTTCCCATGAAAAACTGATAAGCCCGAGGGCGGGGCCATTTTTGGCCCAGGGGTCATAATTTGAACAATCTTGGTAGAGGACCATAAGGCAAAGCTATATGTAAAATTTTAAAGATCTGGGCCTTACAGTCTCAGAGAAGAAGATTTTTAAAGGTTTTCCTATATAAGTCTATGTAAAACTGATAAGCCCCGGGGCGGGGCCAAATTTTTAACCCAGGGGTCATAATTTGAACAATCTTGGTAGATCAGGACCATAACGCAAAGCTACATGTCAAATATTAATGATCTAGGCCAAACAGTTTCAGAGAAGAAGATTTTCAAAGGTTTTCCTAAGACAAGAGGGCCATGGCCCTAAATTCGCTCACCTGAGGACATTGAAGTTTGTACCTAAGTTGACTGGGCAAGACAACATTTTAATATAGCTATAAATGGAGTTATCTTCCGGACAAGAAAACATGACAAAAGTGAATTTTGTTGCCAAGCTTATGACCCTTATCCATGACACATCCTCTTATCAAGCTATTTCCATTTCCGGTAAATGATAATTATTTCACTAGCGTCAGCAGAACTGGAGTTATTTTCCTGACAATAAAATATGACAAAGGGGAAAACAAAATATTGCTGCCCTTATGCACTAGGCATTTTCTCTCATCAGTTTCTTTCCATACATAAAATTTCATTACAATAGCATCAGTAGACCTGGAGTTGTCTTCTTGACAAGAAAATATGACAAAGGGAAATAACTAAAAAAAACAATGATGTCAGAGTTATGGCCTTTGCAAATGGCACTTCCTCTCATTAGGCTCTTTCCAAATAGGCAATTTCATTTTACCCATTACCCCATAGCCTGCTTCTAGTTTTGAAAATAGGTGGCCACCTAAAGCAGGTTGAACGTAAAGCAGAATGGGTCTTAATGCACACTTTGCTTTACTTTCAAACTGCTTTAAGCTACCATCTACTAGGATATAGAAACTTATTTCACATCTTACATTTTCATGACTGTTTAACCCTTTCCCCCATAGAAGCGCCTTTTAGCACATTCAGTTTATTCTTGCTCTAAAGAAAATAGTTCCAATTTATACATTCATAAATATGTATAATACAAAATATTTTCTATATTCTAGTAGATGATAGCTTAAAGCAGGCTGAAAGTAAAGCAGAATGCGCTTAAAGCGCATTCTGCTTTACTTTCAACCTGTTTTAAGTGGACACCTACATTCAATACTAGAGATATGCTATGGGGGAAAGGGTTAAAGGGGAATTATTTTCTTAAGTGGAGGAATAAATCAAAGGCCTAAAAATGCACATTTATGGGGTAATGGGTTAACAAATGTCTGAACAAACGACTGAACCATTTCTAAACTTTAGCAGACAACATGTTCAGTTCTGTTGGCATGATCACTGAGGTCAAATATTATGTAAGAGAACTGTAGCAGCAGCAGTCTGGGAGCTTACCCTTACCAGACTGAAATGATGTCTGCTAAATACCTTCTGTGTGTAAAAAATGTACATTTTTATTTTTTAGAAAATGTTTAGTTGGTAAATGAGTGGCAAATAGTTTGGATCCAGATTAGATGCAGCATTATGTTGCATCTGATCTGGATCCAAACTGTTTGCAAATATTGGTTATTTGCCCATAGTATATTAAGGGTAACTCAGGTAAATACAGTTCTGCCTAAATCAAAAATACTGTAAAACCTGCCTAGAGCAGCACTTAAACTGTGCAGGGTGGTGTCAAATGTGACCCTAGGGATTTCATTTTAACAAACTATAGAGAGATCCACCAGGAGATTCTACTGTACAAATATCAAAGCTTAGGGCCTAGTAGTTTTGGGCAAGAAGATTTTTTAAAGATTTTTGCTTTTTTGCTTTTTCAAGCAGAGTTTGTGCTTTTTTTCATTTTTTTTGAACAACTTCTGTAGAGAAGCATCCAAGGAACATCATGAGCAGTTTGAACTCTCCCTACAATCGGCGGGTTTCAGAGGAGATGTCGTTTGAAGTAAAAGTGAACGGACAGACGGACAGACGGACAGACGGACAGACGGACTACGGACGGTGAGCGGTCACAATAGCTCACCTTGAGCCTTTGGCTCAGGTGAGCTAAAAAACTGATAAGCCCCAGGGCGTGGCCATTTTTGGCCCCTGGGGGTCAAAATTTGAACAACGTACTTCGGACGACGTACGGAATGGGATCACAATAGCTCACCCTGAGCCTAAGGCTCAGGTGAGCTAATAAGTCTAGTCCATTTTTGACTATTTAGGGTTGATTTTAACAATATATTTAAAAATAACAAACAGTGTAGAGCCCTCTGATCAGGATCTACACTGTTTGCATAGACCAAGTGTAATCCTCACAGGTACACTGTTTGTAAGTGATGAGTATATATGCTTGTCTCTAGGGTTGAATGTGTTAACCCAATAAAATCCATAGACACACATTTTTACACCTTAATTTATACAGCCATGATTTTGTAACGTAAGAACTATTGTCTATGTCAAGATTGATGGTGGCTTGAAGTATACTGAAAGTAAAACAGAATTGCGCCTTAAAGTGCAAGCCGTGTTGTAAGGAGGGAACCGTTGTTTGAAAGGCTGTTGTGAGAGGGAGTACTGTATTATTCTGTATACATACATACGTGTATTACAAATAAAATAGTAAATAAGTCGTGAAAATGAATAATCCAGAGCAGACCAAGTCAAAGATCTAGGTAAATTTTAATGATTTCTTTGATTGTGGTTTATGTTACTCACCTGGACACTGTCTCCAGTAACCATGACATACCGTCCATTCCAGGAAACTCTACTTCATCTGAAATACAGTAAAACCTAAAGTTTTTGATAACATTAAATCCATTATCCCATAGCCTGTAATTGCTTAGTTTTAAAAGAAAGTGACCACTTAAAACAGGTTAAAAGTAAAGCAGGATGTGCCTTTAGGCACATTCTGCTTTACTTTCAACCTGTTTTGAGCTACAATCTGCTAGGATTTAATAACTTTTTCTTATTTTGCACTTTCACGACGGTATAAAATTGAACTCTTTTCTTCAGTCATCAGTGGAAGAATAAATCAAAGACGTAAAAAGGCGTATTTATGGGGCAATGGGTTAAGACAGGTGGCAGCTTAAAGCAAGATGACAGTAAATCAGAAAGCTTATAGGAAATTTCTGTTTTACTGTCATCTTAATTGCTTTAAAGCGACTCGCAACCAGATGGTGCATTAAAAATAGTAATTTGTAAATATGTGTCAAACGCTTATATAAATGGTAAAGAATTAGTTTAGGATAAGAAATTCTGTTTAAAAAAATGTATTTCAATAAAAAAAAATATTGGTCTCTGGTGGGATTCGAACCCGGGGCCCGGCATTGGCGGACAGAAGGCAAAATAGGGGAAACCGCTTAGACCAATGGACCACGAAACTATCCGTTTATCTCGGATCGATTTAACGTATTTCAATGTGTAGCGGTCGAAAGTGCATACAACTTCGTAATTCGGCTCGTGTTTATGTCTGACCCCGTGTAGAGAAGCAACAACAACAACTATACCGTCTACTAGTCGGTATAGAAAAACGATGGAAAATATCTAAAAATCTAAGATTCGGTGACGATTCTTGAGACTTTTTTTGAACTGATCATATTTTTTTAATGTCAGAAGCCAAATAATGCCACAAATTTGCTTTTATTTGAGTATTTTATTTTATTTTGACAAGTACACCATCCGGTTGCGAGTCCCTTTAAGCAAATACCTGCTTGTTTTGCAATCAGTTTGGATCCTTGCGTAATGCAGCGACTGATCAGGTTTCAAACTGTCTGACAGGTGAATGGTAATAGGTTTAACCTTTAGTCAACTTACCAAAGCTTTAACGTTGCATAATGAATAAACCCCTTACACTGTATGTCTTAAATTACCCTGAGTACATTTAAGGTTATTTGCAAACAGTTTAGAGCCTGATCCGATGCTGCATAACACGTAATTGTTGATACACATCACCATATAACTTAAGTCAATCTTCTTAGAAATGAAAGTCAAAGATCAAAGATAAATTAAGTGATGGACCATGCATGCACCTGCATGTACTTTACATGGGGTACACTTACCTTGATTTGTTTCACTCTGAACACTTGTAGCCATTGTGTGACAATCTGAATTTCATTTGAGGTATACCCTTCTCTCTAGCTAACACATGTCAACCATGAAGGATTCATTTGTACAGCATATCTTCATGTGAATCTAAATTGAATAAATCTGAAAATAGAATATTTTTATCTAGTTACTCAAAATGCATTGTTCTCATGATTACTTTTGATATACGAGCACAAAAAAGGTAAATACATGTATAGATACACTTTAATTACGGACGTTTACTTTACCTTGATGTTGATTAATGAATGATTCATGTTGACAGATGTTGAAAGTACTGTCTTCACCGGAAATGAATAACTGAGAGTGTGTACTTTCGTTTGTGAACGAGGCGATTGCCAATCGGAAAATGTCGCCGATTTCCGTCTAAACAGTCGGAAATTGACCGAGTAGTTACGATTGCAAATTACATCGGCAATCGGAATAACTCGCCGGTATCCGAAAACTCCCGAGTCGGACATTTCTTTATGAGGCTTCCGATATGTATTAAACTTCTGAATCTGAATCTGAATATAGTACGTCGTAGAATCCTATAAAGGCTTTTACACGACGGATGTGAAGATACGCCATTTTATTGGCGATGATCTCGTAGGGCTGTCTTAAAAGCCTCTACGGAATCAGCATGCACTGTGCTGTCTGGCAGTTTGTTCCACTGCATCATAGTGTCTACAAAGAAGGAATGTCTGTACTGTTGGGTTTTGCTATTTGGGACTGTGAGTCCTCTTGTGTTGTTGCATACCTGGTTTTCAATTATATTATTCGTACTGTAATCTTTAAATTTAGTAGCTTTAATGTTTCTTCTTGGTTTTGCTGGTTTGGTAAATGTTTGTGTTGGTAGAGCTGGTACTAGACCTTCTACTACCTTGTACATGAGTATTAAACGAAGGCTTAGTCTCCTGTCTTCAAGGGTCTCTAGTTCCAGCCGTTCTCTCATTTTGGTGATAGCTCCTGTCTCTCTGTCTTTGTAGTTCTTTGTTATAAATCTGATTGCTCGGTTTTGAATTTTTTCTAGTTTGTCGATGTCCCCTTTGAGGTAAGGATTCCAGATTGTTGCTCCATACTCCATTATTGATCGTACTACTGAAATGTATGCTGTTTTTCTGCATTTTTCGGGTACGTTTCTAAGATTTCTTCTAAGGAATCCAAGTGTGTAATTAGCTTTCTTACATACATTGTTTATGTGCACATTCCATTTGAGGTCTTTGGATATCTGTATCCCTAGATACGGATTATCTTGTACCTCTTGTAGAAAGTGGTTATTAAGTTGATAGAATTTGGTTATCTTTTTGTTTATGGAGAGTATGTAGCATTTCTTTGTATTGAATCTCATGCCCCATTTGCGTGCCCATGTTTCTAAGCTATTTAGGTCTGTCTGTAGTTTTTCTTGGTCTGTACTACTTTTGATTCAAAATCATTCAAAATTCAATTGTTTTTAACTTCTCCTTACTTCATTTATAATATTTGATTCGGCTATAACCTAGTTAGTGTATATCTAATCGTTTTTAAAAAATAAATAAATAATTATGAGACGACAGCGATTCAGTTGTTGTCGTATTATTCTATTCCAATCTGCATCACTTGCACGCACAATAGAGCGCTTGTTGCTGTTGCAGACTAGCTGAAAACTTTGTCAAATTTTGGAAGTGTTGATTTGTAAACTCATTTTGAATATAATGTTTCAACTTTTAGATGTATTAACTCTACAAATATATATTTGAATACTTTTCATAATATAAGAAATACAAAGATTCGGGTTACTTTCGATTTTAAATGTCTGACAAGCTAACTAAATCATGCATTCAACTCTTGCTTGAGACTTAAAAAATTCCATGAAATTGCCAGACACAGGGCTACTGACAGGCTACTGCCAACGATAAGGTTTACACAATATATTCTACCTTAATGCCATTCCTGTTCTCTCACTGTCTCTCTGGCTGTCTGTCTGTCTCTCTCTTTGTGGCTTCTGCTTCATCTTCAATGAACATTCTCCACAAGATCTTGGAAGTTGGACATGACATGGAGGTGCAGCCTGGGGTGACTGTACAGTGGGTGGGCATGCAGTAGAAAGAAATACCAAAAGGCAACGGAAAGGCACTCTAAACAGTGCTCCAGATAAGGTGCGTACGTGCGTTTTCCCGCATATTTTTTGGAGAGAAACGCATTTGAAATGACAATCCAGGCGTACAAAAACGCACACAGAAAATTGCCAACGCATTTAAATATTTAGTTGCGAGTAACAAACGGTAGACTGGGCATCAGTTTTGCACGTTTGATGGGTTAGAACTACATTCTTTACTTAGAAAAATAACTTCAAACCAGTCCGTATTTTAAGTGAAATGTTTACCCTAACACCGTTCGCTGTTTAAATTAGTTTCGCACCCGCAGTGTCTCGCCTCAGTCGCGAACTTTAAAAAAGCGGCAACATTGGATCGGCCGGGTTATCTCGATTCCGTAGCCTTTCAGAAAGGATGGTGAATTTGGTGTACTGTAAAACTCAAATACTCGGAGACCGGTATAAACACGCCCGCGTATAGTCTTCCCTCTACTACAAGGTACGGGTCGAAACATTATGGGACGAAATTGTCATTGCAAGCGTCGGCAGAAAAACATGTTATGATGGCGGCGTCTGGTGCTGGTCAAAGTAAAAAGTAATGATAAAACACCTATACTACATGTACATGTATTCAATTTAAAAAAACGCGAGGATGTCATTAGCGGGTATTCAACTGATTGAGTGTTAATTTATAGCGTCATTCGCGAGGGCAACCCCAGTGTATAAAAATCCGCAAAAATTATCAAAAGAAAACACAACGGTGCCTAGGTAAATAAAAAACTTGAAAATAATCTCGGAAATGAATTATCCCTGGTTAAATATTAGTTTTAAGGGACAAGATCGAGAAACAGTATTGAAATGTCCCATATATGCATTGAGGGAAATGTATACACCTTGTTGGCCATTGAAGGCTCAAAGACTCCTGCAAAGAAATACTGTTCACAGGCATTGGTATTAAAGAGCACAAGCGATATGTTCAAATATGAACAGGAATGTCCATATTGCACAATGTCTTCCTCAGATGGTGACATTAACACAGACATTGCTCATTTCAGTAAAAGTTAATTTAGTTGAAGTTTTCCATTGTTTGTATTCTCTGTAGATTTTCAGCATTCAATTTCAATTTTCAGCATTGAAGTGAAAATAGTGTGAGTACGTACTCATTGCATGCAAAAATTATCTGGAGCACTGTCTAAAGATTTGTTTCAAGTTCTAGTGTTGGTATTTTTAATGCAGTTAAATAAAAGAAAAACATTATCTGTTGATAAATTCGACTATCTAGAGATGGAACCATACAGTTTCTCGTTGTATTAGAAACAAGGTATGGAGTAAAGGCTTTACCCTTGCCCAGACATGTCTTAGATAATTACAACTGGTAAGCATATGAAATCTAGGATATGAATCTGTAGTCAGAATCGTGAAAAACCAGCGGGTTTTTTCTTTAGACGGTACCCGGGAAAGGACCCGTTCCCAATTTGAACAGGACCCGTTCCCAATTGGAACAGTGCCTGTTCCCAATTCAAAGAAGGGACCTGGCAATATGGTAAAAATAGTATTTTCAGTGAAAAAAAGAGAATTTCTGTTACTAGTGTTAGCATTGCCTGTTGATATGAACTACATAATTGCTACTTGATAAGTTTGATCAATATAGGCCTACCATATATTATAAAACTAAACTTCCCAATTTCATTTTTGTCATCATTTCACGACTTGTTTTTTTCCCAATTTGAAGTTTACGCGACAAGAAAAATTCCCAATATGAGGGGAACCGGACCCGTTCCCAATTGGGTGAGAAAAAACCCCACTGAAAACTTATATATGAAGATAAAGATGTACACACTGAGTTATCTCCCTTCCTAATTTATGTTCGAAGTTTTAGGCGGAATGGCGGGTGTGCATGTAACTAGACTGGATCACTGGTTAAAGCACTTAAAAGATTTGTGTTGTAGGTTGGGTAAATTGTAAACCTGTGAATCCAATATGTCGCAATCAAAGCTGACAATGATTTGTGACTAATTACAACAATATTTAAAAGTAAAAAGGAAGGAAATGGAAAGTTACAATTAATGAACTTCAGGTCCTTCCACATCCTAAATCCTGGCAAAAAGTCATGTATTATATAAATCAATAAACCATCAAATTGGAAGACATTGAATTGAAGATGGCGAAAATGAAATGTCAACCGTGCTTACAAAATTAACTCGCCAAAACAAAAACATTTGTATCACCAGGTCGCGAATATTTTCATAGCTCTACCTTGGTAAGACCAGGGCTAAGTGTGGGCTAACTAGTTTTGTTTTTACAAAGTATAGTCAAGTCTGTGTACTACTAGTTAATGGTGATGCACAAAGAAATTACTATCACTGGCTGCTTACTACTGGACACATGTGCAGCCGATTGCTATGAAATGAGTTGTCTACATTCAGCAACTACCTACTGTCTAAATGCCAGTAAATGGACTGCGTATGATTCTACTTTTCAGTGACCCATTACCATGCACAAATTTTACTATACTTTTGTTTCAGTGTATAATTATGATCAAGTTCAAAGTTAAAAATAATAAGTTCTAGTCTTGCTCAATGGTTGTTGATCTTGGCAATGGTTAATTGATGCCTCTGGGATGTCCACCTGGTGATGGGTTAATTATCTTTAACAGCAGGATAAGGCGCTGGGTTCTGGGGTGGCCTTGAAGTTGTACCCAGCCAAGTTTGCTGATACACAGCAGGGGGTTCTATCTCTGTCGTCATTGCAGGCGAAATGAGCTACTCTGCCTTGCATTTTGTCAGTTGACATTATCGACCCTGTAGGTGTCCAATGCTGAAGTGGCATATTCCATAGTCTCACACTCTCTCTTAGTTTATCTTCTCTGTCCATCTGTCTCTCTGTTTATATATGTTACAGGGATTATGCCTAATCCCTGAACTTTTTAGGGATTACGCGTAATCACTGGGCGTTTCAATGTATGAAATGTCCCTTTTTTCATCAAATTAATAGATTTGTACTATCATGACATTTCTATTGGCTTTAAACATCATGCTTTCTTGAAATATCATGGTCTAATGAATGTACATACAAAGTTTCTCGCACAAGTGAATAAAAATAAGTGAACAGTGTGCATTTAAGTCAGGACAATTAAAAAACCAAGACATATATGTCTTGTTAATACGCTTAAAACAACATATTTTATAGCGTAGTATTTGCCTTTGAACCTATTGAACTAAACGAGGTAAGAATCATTACTTTAACCAAAAATAACTGCCAAATATTTATAAAAAAAAATCAGCGAAAAGCCTCAAAATTACGCCTTTTACCTGGGAGATTTAGGGATTTCATGAAATCCCTGATTTTTCATGGATTTCACGTAATCCCTGATTACACTTAATCCCTGTAACATATATATCTCTATCTCTTTCTCTCAGATTCCTTTGTCTCTCCTCTATGTGTGTGGGCAACTATAGGGTTGTCTACCATCTGTGATTAGCTTGACATCACGATATGGATGGAATACTGTTGAAGCGACAGGAAATCATAAATCAATTCAAATCAGTCTCTGTTATTGTCTCAGTCCACATATCTTTTTCCATCCCACCGCTCCCGTTTTTATCCTGTCAGTGTCTTTGTCTCTGTCTATCAGTGTTTGTCTCTCTGTCTGTCTGTCTCTCTCTCTCATAATTGATATCTGTAATATTTTTCATTTCACACCTTGTAGCTACTTTTGGAATTTTTGGAACAGGGATTTTAGATGATTAAGGAAGATTTACCCGGGGTTTTTTAAGCCAAATTTACTTATTTATGCTAAATGGCAAGAAAAAGGCTTATTTTAATATATTTCTTATGTGATTTTCACTTATCAGGAAACACCTGAACAAAGAAACAATTGTTAATCAAAATTTCAGCATACTGGGATTCTTTTAACCAGAATTTGATTTTTATTAAAACAATTTCTCATTGGGAATGGGTTTGTTTGTTTACCAGAACCATATATGGGAACACCAGAAAAAGGCTTGCATTTTTACCTGTCTGTAACTCTGTGTTTAGTCTTCCCTACCTCTTGTCAATGTCATATTTTGTATTCTGTGAAGTTTTAAAACAAATCATTATTGGTGTTTTAAAGGAAACAACTGACTGTAACCCTAATTATTGAACAATGGATAATTTGGACCACATGATGTCGACCACACTGATGCTGGAGGATGGACAGGAGGAGGAGGAAGTGTTATGTTCCAAAGTTATGGAAAGGAAAGTGCCACGTCTTCCAGTCATTGCCAGTGTATATAAATTCAAACAGCTAGAGGTACTACATTAAATGATAAAAGTTATAAATTATTTTTTTTAAAAATGGTTTGTCTATTTGTATGTCTGTCCACAGGTTCACAAATTTAAACTTAGCTATAACTTTTTAACAAGACTTTAATTTTGTTATTTATATAGCTATACACAACTCATTCTAAATTTTAAACTTACTTCCAATTATTTAAGTCGTAAACAAAGTCACTTCTTTTTCTAAATTGGAGAACCATAGTGCATCTTATTTAAGTTGCCTGGAGTAGTGTATAGTTTTCACAGATAAACTGTTGATCTGTGCTTGCCCACTTCTACCTGGCATGAATGAAACCTATTTTGACGAAATGTGGTATTGTAATGCCACCAAAGAGTATTTTTCGGACATGTAGTAAATAAGACATCTATACCACTACTATGCTCGCAACATAGGCTGTATTCACATGATTCGCGATATGCGAGGTATACAATATGAATATCCGAAGAGTATTCAGACAAAATATTTGAATATTCAAATGCTGTTTTGGTATACATTGACATCCCTACTATTTTGTTTCAACAAAAAGTCTGTTAAAGTAATGATGGCTCAAGATAATGGGGAGTTTTTCAAAAACTAAAAATTTTATTTCTGCATCACTCCCTAGGGTGTCACTACTCATTAGAATTGTCTCTTCGAGACGATTCTAATGAGTTATGACACCATATTATTTGGTGCTGGAATAAGCGAGAAAATGTTGGATGTGTTCAGTGTACTCCCTCTTATCTGGAGCCCTGAGTCATCAACAGAAAATCTAACATACATTAAAGAAAGAACACTTACATGCTGTAAACAAAAATGTTCCCAGATTGATATTAATCACGTGTAAGCACCAGATTGTTTCAGAAGCTCAGGCTTCATGACGTCATAGGGAGGCTTGTAGGGAAAACCCTGCTTACATGCAGTTAACCTGTCAGACAGTAGTGGTATTAGGAGATATGATTTGCTTTAATCTATGGCCACAAAGTAAACATCATTGTGGAAATCATTTTCTCCAGAAAAACTGATAATACGATTGTACTTTTTATGCCCCCTTATTGAGTTAAGGGTCCCAAACAATGCATGCATAGTCCAATACAGATTGAACCACAGAAATGTATGCTCGCTCTCTAAACTTTCTGTTACTATTTCTTAGGTTCCTTCTAATAATAATAGAAGTAACAGTTCTGCTAGCTCTTCTACAGACTTCCCATAAATACACCTTTTAACACCTCTAATTTATTTCTCCACTGAAAGAAATAAATCCAACTGATACAGTCATGAATTTGTATACATGTAATCAGAAATATTTTCTATATTCTAACAGATTGTAGCTTAAAACAGGTTGAGAGTAAAGCAGAATGCGTCTTATGCACATTTCACTTTACTTATAACCTGCTTTAAGGCCTTTCGCTACCGGAAGTCGGTCTTGCGGGCGAGCGGATATGCGTCTGGACGACACAGACTTTTTTCGTACGTGTTTATACTAGAAAATTTATATAAAGGAAATGTTGATATAAATTAGTATAATCCTTCATAGCGCAGTTAGTATAGTGGTTGACTATAGTGGTTGACTAGCAATCCAAAGGTCATAGGTTCGAGACCCATCCGATCCAAATATTTTTTTTAGTGTCCGATTTATTGACTTGTCAATCCATAACGCAGTAATCAAGAGACATGTTATGTTTAGTCTTCGTTGATTAGTACTAGTGATGTTTACGGTCCAAGTATATGTCCACTTACCTGTACGTTTTAGTTTAATGACTTACAAGTCAATTAAATCGGTATACATGTAAACGATTTGATCGAACTATAAAGCCACACCTTGAAGCTTATCAATACGCTAACCTTTTCAAGATCGATATTGCCCATTATAATTATGTTCAAACAATATAATAAACCTTGTATGCAAGTCCATGAATAAATAATAATGCATTTTAATGACAAAGTTTTAATTCTAAGGTAGGTAACTGTATCTAAACAACAAATATCCCACATTTTAATAAGAAAATATGTTATTACAACAAATCCTGACTGTAATATTTTCTAATTTTTTCAGACTGACTAGTTCATCAACCATATATTTGAATAAAATGAAAACAAATATACATTGAATGAGTCAGTTTTTTGTAATTCAATTTTTTAGCATTTTGCAAAATTTAAATAGCTGATAACATCTTTCTGAACACCTTTATTCAAAATGCTTTTAGCTTTTCTTGTAATGAATGTTGTGGACTACTTATTGGGCGAGAATTATAGTCATTAGCTTTATTCTTTTTTAAGAAAAATCAAATCATCAAAATTCTAGGTTTTTGTCAGAAAAAAGACCTTAAAGACAAACCACACGATAAATTTTGCCTATATTTACACACATTGTTTCTTAGGCTATTAGCATTCTTCATGACAATTTTCATAACAATCGTATGGAAACTACGCGCATATGCGAAGTACCTTAAGTGATTAACTTTCTTTAAAACTAGGAACAGGCTATTAGGTACATGTATAGTGTTAATATGATTTGTCCTTTTCAAATTATCACTGATCTAGATGCCTTAATATAGAGATTGTCTTGTACTTGCTTGAGGATTTGTTTGGTCAAAGTGTAGTTAAAAGTTCATGGTGTTTTTCTTCGGTTGATATATGGTACATACGATAGTATTTTATCTTGTTAAAAAAGCACATTCCCTAGTTGTCTGCTCATGCTTGGAGTGATTCAAGATCTTTTTGAAGTGTACGGTGGTCCTGAAAGAAAGATATTGTTTGACATAATATATGTAGTCATCTGTGAAAATGTCGAATTTTGATATTACACTTTTAGGAAGGTGCATTCTGATTTACTTTCAACCTGCTGACTAAGTGATCACCTTGCAGTCTTCAAAAACTAATTGGGATAGTCGGCTCTGCACTGTTTGTAAAACTACATATTTTGGTGTAAACTTTCACAAAACAGATCATGATGAGTGTTTGAAATTTCTAGTTAGACTAATAACTCATTCACTCCTGAAACATTTAATGGATAATTCCAAATTCAAAATAAGTCTAGTCTATTTTTGACTATTTAGGGCTGATTTTAACAATATATTTCAAAATGACAAACATTGTAGACCCTGATTAGAGGACTCCTCAAGAGCCCTCTGATCAGGGTCTACACTATTTGCATAGGACATGTGTAATCCTCACAGGTATACTGTTTGTAAATGATGATGGATGAGTATACTCGTCACTGAGATTGAATGTGTTAAATGACAAATAGCTTATATCCTGATGGGAAGCCAAGTAAAAATAGACTCGATGAGGAACTAATCAAACATGTACCATGTTCAAATGTATCACACTTATCAATGTACAATATAATGTTAACCCTTATCCAATCATTTTGATTTTGCTTTTATTAGTCTGCACATGCACATGTATACATCTTTTAAAAACGTTCACTTTCAGAAAAGAGATGGAAAACACAGAGGGCGTGGCAGAGCAAGCATGCTGCGGAAATATGAGGAATCACGACCAGGCAAACAGGTTACTGTCTAGTTTTACACAGTCCCTTCCCTCCATAGCCATCATTGCAAATCATAAATCAAACTGATTCAACAACATATAGTACTACAGTGTTTTAGGCAGGGTACTATTTTATCAAGTTGAAAACAATGCAAAAAAAACCAATAGAAGTTTCTTGCTTTTTAGCTCACCTGAGCACAAAGTGCTCAAGGTGAGCTATTGTGATCGGTCGCCGTCCGTCGTACGTCCCTGTCCGTGTCGTCTGTTAACAACTTGTTTCAAATAACTTCTTCTCTGAAACCAATTGCCCAATTTTAATCAAACTTGGTCAGATACATACTGTAGTTGTGAGCTTCAAAAGTTGTTAAAAAAAATGGGTGGGGCTATCGATCTTTTTGCCATGGCAACCATGCACAATATCTAAAAAAATCTTCTTCTCAAAAACTACTGGTTCGATTTCAATTTGGTTTTCACCAAAATGTTGCTCAATTGATATTCTTTCAAAAAATGTTCAAAGAATTTTGATCCGTCAAAAAACATGGCCGCCAAAGGGCGTGGTCATTTTCCGTATTTACGTAATATTGACAACCAAAGTCAAAACTTTAAAAATCTTCTTGTCATTAACCATAAGTCCTAGGACAACCAAATTTCATATGTAGCATCATGTTGTGAACCTTAAATATGGCCCCGCCCCGGGGCTTATCAGTTTTTCATAGGAAATCCTTTAATAGCCTTCTCTGAAACTGTAAGGCCTAGACCTTTTATATTTGGCATGTAGGTTTGCCTTATGAACCTTTACCAAGATTGTTCGAATCATGACCCCAAGGTCAAAAATGGCCCCACCCGGGCTTATCAGTTTTACATAGACTTATATAGGAAAACCTTTAAAAATCTTGTTCTCTGAAACCGTAAGGCCCAGACCATTTATATGTGGCATCTTATAGCATTGCCTTATGGTCCTCTACTAAGATTTTTCAAACCATGACCACAGGGTCAAATATGGCCACGCCCTAGGGCTTATCAGTTTTACATAGACTTATATAGGAAAACTTTTAAAAATCTTCTCTGCAACTGTAATGTCCAGAACTTTGATATATGGCATCTAGCTTTGCCTTATGGTCCTCTACCAAGATTGTTCAAATCATAACCCCAGGGTCAAAAATGGTAGATCAGTTTTACAGACTTATATAGGAAACCTTTAAAAATCTTCTTCTCTGAAACCATAAGGCCGAGAACTTTTATATTTGGCATCTAGCTTTGCCTTATGGTCCTTTACCAAGATTGTTCAAATCATAACTTTCGGATAAAAATGGCCCTGCCCCAGGGCTTATCAGTTTTACATTGACTTATATACATAGGAAAACCTTTAAAAATCTTCTTCTCTGCAACCGTTAGGCCCAGAACTTTTATATTTGGCATCTAGCTTTGCCTTATCGTCCTCTACCAAGATATGTTCTAATCATGACCCCTGGATCAAAAATGGCCCTTCTCAGGGGCTTATCAGTTTTACATAGACTTATGTAGTAAAACTTTTAAAAATCTTCTTCTCTGAAACCGTAAGGCCAAGACCTTTTATATTTGGTATCTAACTTTGCATTATGGTCCTCTACCAAGATTTTTAAATTATGACCCCAATGTCAAATATGGACTGGCCCTGGGGCTTATCAGTTATACATAGACATATATAGGAAAACCTTTAACAATCTCCTACACTGAAACTGTAAATGTCAGAATTCAATCATATTTTGAAAGGATATTATTTAAGTGACCCTTTATTAGGACTATTTATATCATTTACATACTTTTCCTTTTTGCTCAAACAGTTATAATGACAAACGGATTCTGAGTTACTTCTTTATGCAACAGTCCACGTACATGCAATGAAAAACTTCATTTTGCAATGAGTATAACACAATAGTTCCTCAGGTGAGCTATTTAGGGCCACATGCAGCTCTTGTTTTACGTCAAGTTTTTAAGTAACAATCTTTATTATATGCCTATTGATATTAAGCGCTTCCTCTTGTATCTGCACAGTAAAATACAAGAGTATGTATCAGCCACATTATATCAGCCACCTTGTATTTTACTGCAACCTCGATTTCGATTTAGCACGACGTCATTTAGGTACACGTACAAGTTCCGCGTTATTAGCTCACCTGAGCCAAAGGCTCAAGGTGAGCTATTGTGACCACTCACCGTCCGTAGTACGTCTGTCCGTTCACATTTACTTCAAACGACATCTCCTCTGAACCCGCCGATTGTAGGGAGAGTTCAAACTGCTCATGATGTTCCTTGGATGCTTCTCTACAGAAGTTGTTCAAATGAAAGAGAAAAAGCAAAAAACTTTAAAAAATCTTCTTCCCCAAAACTACTAGGCCCTAAGCTTTGATATTTCTACAGTAGAATCTCATGGTCGATCCCTCTATAGTTTGTTAAAATGAAATCCCTAGGGTCACACTTGACGCCACCCTGCGCAGCTGCTCTAGGCAGGTTTCATAGTATTTTTGATGAAGCAGAACTGTATTTTACCTGAGTTACCCTTAATATACTAAGGGCAAATAGCCAATATTTGCAAACATTTTGGATCCAGATCAGATGCAACATAATCATAATGCTACATCTAATCTGGATCCAACCTATTTGCCACTCATTTACCAACTTAACATTTTCTAAATTGTTTTTTTGTACACTTTTCACATACAGTAGGTTTTAAGCAGACATCATTTCAGTCTGGTAAGGGTAAGCCCCACAGCTCTACCAACTGAGGTCAAATATTATGCAACAGTTGGGGAGTATCACAGAACTGGTCATGATCAGCTGAACATGTTGTCTGCTAAAGTTTAGATATGGTTCAGTCTGCTTCATACTTAGAGAGACAGGATCTGGAAGTGATCCACTGACAGTTATGTATTTATGTCTTATGCCATATTTATACATATGTTTAATATTGGTTTTGTCAGAGTTATCTGTATGTCTTGTCATTTTTTCTTGTCCAGGAATCAACCCTTTCCCCCCATATACTGACGTTTGTTAACCCATTACATGTGCATTTTTAGGCCTTTGATTTATTCCTCTACTTAAGAAAAGAATTCCACTTTAAACAGTCATGAAAATGTAAGATGCGAAAGTAAAGCAAAGTGTGCATTAAGACACATTCTGCTTTACTTTCAACCTGCTTTAGGTGGCCACCTATTTTCAAAACTAGAAACATGCTATGGGGTAATGGGTAAATAAAATTGCCTATTTGGAAAGAGCCTGATGAGAGGAAGTGCCATTTGCAAAGGCCATAACTCTGACATCATTGTTTTTTTAGTTATTTCCCTTTGTGATATTTTCTTGTCAAGAAGACAACTTCAGTTCTACTGATGCTATTGTAATGAAATTTTATGTATGGAAAGAAACTGATGAGAGAAAATGCCATGCACAAGGGCAGCAATATTTAGTTTTTCCCCTTTGTCATATTTTATTGTCAGGAAAATAATTCCAGTTCTGCTGACGCTAGTGAAATAATTATCATTTATTGGAAATGGAAATAGCTTGATAAGAGGATGTGTCATGAATAAGGGTCATAAGCTTGGCAACAAAATTCACTTTTGTCATGTTTTCTTGTCTGGAAGATAACTCCATTTATAGTTATATTAAAATGTTGTCTTGCCCAGTCAACTTAGGTACAAACTTCAATGTCCTCAGGTGAGCGAATTTAGGGCCATGGCCCTCTTGTTCTAAGTGGCATACAATAGTTCTTATTCTGCTTCAAATCAGTAATGCTTCTGGATACAAACTGATTTAAACATTTTAGTTGTTTTTGGTGTGTAGTCAAGGCATAGATATAATAAATACATCACCAGTTGGCAGTGTGCTACATTGTGTTGTATTCGGCTCTCGACATTTTTGCCAGAAACAACTGATCAGACTCGCGCCAAAGTGTTCGTCAGAACGGCTATTTTGGCCCAAAACTTCTCGAGCTGAATACATCACTGTATTTCACTATCAACTGGTAATGTGTATGTATTTAACACAATTAGTGACTCCTCTTTTAAATGTTTTTACAACCTCAGGATAATAGAGGTATTCAAAGACACTTAAATGTTCTATTTTCAGTAAGAACTTGTAATTGGTATATATGTTGTGCATCCACTCTAAACAGTTGCTTGATTTTTGTGTATAGGGCCTCTGTGGTCTAGTGGTATAGTCACTGTAACTTACATCACTAAGCTCCTCACTGCTGTGTGTTTGAGTCCTGGTCTAGAAATTCAGATTTTTCATGTTGGGAAGCCTTCTAGCCAGCTTGCGTAAGGTCTGTTCTACCCAGTTGCAAATTTGTGCCTAAAACAGCGCGTAAAATGGCTTCTGGGGTCTTCCTCCACCTGTAGTTAACTGGACGTCTCGATTTGAAAGCGACAAAAAGATCATAACAAATCAAATTATTTTTTGTGTTTGAAGCAATTCACTGCTTAACCCTTTACCTCATAGCCTGTTTCTAGTTTTGAAGACAGGTGACCATTTAAAGCAGGTTGAAAGTAAAGCAGAATGTGCCTTAAGGCACATTCTGCTTTACTTTCAGCCTGCTTTAAGCTAAAATCTACTAGGCAATATAAAATATTTGTAATAGTAATTGTTCATAAAGGTATAAACTGGAACTATTTTCTTCAGCGGAGGAATAAATTAAATACGCTAAAAGTCGCTTCTATGGGGGAAAGGGTTAATGTGAGGTGAAAATAAAGTCTGCTCAGGAAGCTCTCTAAGGAGCTTGCTGCTTTATTTTCACACTACAATAAGCGGTCACCTGTCTTAAACACCTTCAGTGAGTCTTCTTTTGAATAGCAGGATAATAGAAATACATGTAGCAGATGTTATTATAATGGATGCATTGGTTAACCCATTACCACATAGCCTGTTTCTAGTTTTGAAGAACTGTGACCACTTAAAGCAGGTTGAAAGTAAAGCAGAATGTGCCTTAAGGTACATTCTGCTTTACTTTCAGCCTGCTTTAAGCTAGAATATAGAAAATATTTCTAATGATACATGTTCATGACTGTATGAAATTGAATTATATTCTTCAGTGGAGGAATAATTTAAAGGCGTATTTATGGGGTAATGGTTTTAATTCTTTTGTTAAGGCTGTTGTGCAGAAGTGTGAAGAAACAGATACAATGGCACTGAAGAGACACTCACCATCACCTGATATTGAATCAACACCACAGTGTAACGGCCACTGGAAGAATGAAGACTTTCCACAGCTTGGTAAAGGTATGTAGAGAATACACTAAAATCCTCAACCCTTTCCCTATAGCTTGTTTGCAATGTCTCCTTTACTTTAACTCTTTCCTCCCTGAGACGTTAAATGGACAATTCCAGTTTCCATTTTAGTCTAGTCCATTTCCTACTTTTAAGGGTTGTTTTTGTCAATGTTTGGCATTATGACAAACAGTGAAGACCCTGATCAGAGGGCTCCTTTCGGAGCCCTCTGATCTGGGTCATCACTGTTTGCACAGGACAAGTGTACTATTCACATGTACACTGTTTGAAAATGACGCATATATGCGGGACTAGGGTTCAAAGGGTTAAGCATCCACTTGACAGGATGCAGAAAAAAGTTTTCTGGTGAATCTTTTAACAGAAAATGATAGATGCATGATACAGTGGAGAATGTGTTATTCTTTCCCAATAAACGTGTTTACGCTAAAACTATTATTTGCAGTGTAAACAGTTTGGAGCCAGATCAGACGCCGGGTAACCCGGCGTCTGATCAGGCTCCAAACTGTTTGCCACCAAGATAAACATGAAATATCAGAATTGTCAAAAAGTTGTTCTTTTCTACGTTTTAGTGCTTTGCGTTTGCGTTTAAACGGGAAAGAATAACAGTTTCTCCACTGTAAAACAAATAAATAAAAGCACCTCAAGGCATTTCTATGGGGAATTTTTTTAACCAAAAGTCTGAAAACTAAACTCCTAAAAGCCTTTGTCTCTGAAAGAGTAACTACTGTAAAATCCCTCTTATGACTAACATAAAGATGGCTAATTGATTGTATAAAAGACAGCATGGTGAAACTTTAAAGCATGGTGAAAGTTAAACAGAAAGCTCCTAAAGGAGTTTGCTGTTTTACTTTCACCTTGCTTTAACCCTTTACCTTATAGAAGCGCCTTATAGCGCATTCCGTTTAATCCTCCGCGGAAGAAAATAATTCCAGTCTATACAGTCATGAAAATGTATCAGAAGAAATATTTTCTTAATTCTAGTAGGTAGTAACTTAAAGCAGGCTGATAGTAAAGCAGAATGCGCCTTAGGGCGCATTCTGCTTTACTTTCAACCTGCTTTAAATAGTCACCTATTTTCAAATCTGGAAACAGGCTATAGGGTAAAGGGTTAAGTAGTAACCTGTCTTAAGCGCCTAATAATTATCAAAGTTTATGGTCATATTAGAGAGGTTTGAGGCTTCCACCTTTCATAGCAGTTGCCACTCCAAGCATGATTTGACTGTCATTTGCAAACAGTTAAAATCCAAATCAGTCCTAGCATGATCAGGATCCACAGTGTTGCACACTTGATAAATGTCTCATCAGTCAAAAGTTACATTCTTGTTCATCAATTTCAAATCAGACACAAATTAAGTGGGAAAAGTAGCACAATCAAACTGGTATTAAGTAACCATTGAAATAGGATACACTTGTAGACATAGGACTGGTGGCAGCTTAATTCAGGTCTGAAGAACTTTAAGGAGCTTTTTGCATTTTTTTCCTGCATTCAAGTAGATCTATTAAAACGGGTATTATAAATGGGTATAATGCAGAAATCTTCTTATTTTTGTCCTGCAGTAAGTGGTCACATGTCTTTTAAGATCACCAACCTTTTTAGCTCACCTGAGCTAGCTCAGGGTGAGCTTTCGCAATCCTTGAATGTCTGTCGTTCGTCGTCCATTGTCCGTCTTCAACAATTTTAGTGTTTACACTCTAGAAGCCACAATTTTAATCCAATCTTTCTCAAACTTTCTCAGATTGTATATTACCATAAGAGTTCGGATGAGAGCGATTATGGTTGAAATCGGACCAATAGGTCGAGAGTAACCTACCTTTGAATTGCTAAAAATGCCATATAACAGTGTTTACACTCAAGAGGCCACAATTTTTATCCAATCTTTCTCACACTTGCTCAGATTGTATGTTACCATCAGAGTTGGATGAGTTTGATTATGGTTGAAATCGGAACAATAGGTAGAGAGTTATCTACCTTTGAATTGCTGAAAATGCCATATTTAACGGTGTTTACACTCTAGAGGCCACAATTTTATTCAATCTTTCTCAAACTTGCTCAGATTGTATATGACTACCGGTGGTAGTGGCCCAATGGTTACACCATTGGACTACGGTACCAAGGGTCGTGAGTTCGATCCCCCGCCGGACCAGCAGTCTGACTAGGGGATTTTTTCTAAATCCCCGATGATGTACAGGAATGTCCCTGAGCACGACATGTACCGCAAATTGCTCCTCTCCACCCAGGGGATAAAATGGGTACCTGTGAAGGGTCTGAGTCGGTATACTGCGGCTGCATTTGACTGCGCCATTTGTTAGCAATGCTCAATATTGTAGGCAAGATGGCTCAATGATCAGGGGAGTATATGTACAGTCGGCTGAGCGGTCCTTCGGACTGAAAGTAGACTTTAACAGGGTATATTACTTTGTTCAGATGAGTTTGATTATGGTTGAAATCAGAATAAAAGGTCAAGAGTTTTCTACCCTAGAATTGCT
Source organism: Gari tellinella (assembly GCA_922989275.2). Taxonomy (NCBI): domain Eukaryota; kingdom Metazoa; phylum Mollusca; class Bivalvia; order Cardiida; family Psammobiidae; genus Gari; species Gari tellinella. The sequence continues at coordinate 95,875,688 of OV277856.1, read as the reverse complement.
GAAAATGCCATATTTAACGGTGTTTACACTCTAGAGGCCACAATTTTTATCCAATTTTTCTCAAACTTGCTCAGATTGTATATGACGATAAGAGTTCGGATGAGTTTGATTACGGTTGCAATCGGAATAATAGATTAAAGGTTATCTACCTTTGAATTGCTGAAAATGCCATATATAACAGTGTTTACACTCTAGAGGCCACACTTTTTATCCAATTTTTCTCAAACTTGCTCAGATTGTATATGACTATAAGAGTTCAGATGAGTTTGATTATGGTTGAAATCGGAACAAAAGGTCAAGAGTTATTTGCCCTTGAATTGCTGAAAATGTCATCTCTAACAGTGTTTACACTCTTGCAACTACAATTTTCAATGGAATTTAATTATACTTGCACACAATGTATAAAGCGGTAAGTTCTCGAAGGAGTGCAATTATTGTTGAAATCTGATAATTGTGGCAAGGGTTATCTGCCCTTGATATACTTTGAAATGCTAGAAAAGGCACTTTTTAGGCTCTAGTTATCTGCCCTTGATGTACTCTACTATACTAGAGTAGGTCGTATTCCAATGTTGTTTTCATGCTATCCTACAAATTTGAATGGATTTAGAATAAAACCGGAGAAATTCAAAGGTAAAGCTATCAGGCTTTATTACAACTGGTGAGCGATATCAGGGCCTTCAGGCCCTCTTGTTATCATACTTAAGTTTGTAATTACTATATAGTCTTGATTCAGTTAATTTACTTTTACCTCTAGCAGTCTGAATAACCCTTTACTGTCAGCAGATGGTAGCCTAAAGCAGGCTGAAAATAAAGCAGAATGCTTTACTTTCAACCTGATTTAAATGGTCACCTGTCTTCAAAACTTGAAACAGGCTTTGGAGTAAAGGGATAATAGTGGAACTTTTATCTTTGTTAGAACCTCAGCTAAGTGCCAGACAAGCAACTAAACAGACAATGATACGAACAGGAAACACAGACTCTACAGTGCCTATACAGCCCAAGATGATAAAGTTAACCAGTGCTTCTACATCTACCTGTGATACAGACAGGACAAATCTAGAGAGTGTTGTAGAAACTGATACATCACAACCTCCCTACAACCTCACACACAATGATTTCAGTCACAATGTCGTCAAACCAAAAACAAAGAAAGTGGAAAAAATCAATTCTGCGGAACACTATAAAAATATATTAATGGAATTCCAATCCATCAGTGATAATTCCAAATTTTTCCCGAAAAGAATAATGAATTTAACAAAGGCCAATTTAGAGAGACATGCTAGAGAAATGGACAGTTCAGACATGTGCAAGATTAGATCAGGGTCAAAAGATGTGGTGGAAAATGTTAGGAAACAAAATGCTGATGAACAGATGGAAGCATATGAGAAATATCAGGTAACATTGGACGATATACAGAGATTCAAACACCAGCAAAATCAAGTGCCAAGTAATGTAAAAGGGATGCTTGCTTCCTTGCTAAATGATGAAACTGACAATATTGTCAAGGGTGACCCTACAGGTGTTGGTATGGACGTAGTAGGGCTTGAAAGAGAGAATCAAATGTTGGATTGTGCAATAAATGATGGTGAACATTGTGGTGCTGAAGAATTAGGGTCAGCTGGTAGGTTAGAGGGTAGTGACAATGAAAGATTAGAAGCTATAGGTACAAATGATTCAATGTTGTCCAACCTGTCAGATAATGAGCTGCTTTCTGATGATATTTATCAGTCTGACACAGAGGAACATTACTGTAGTGACAGCAACAATGCTGACATGCAGGAAAAGAAGACATGTATGAGTACAACTAGTCAACTAGATGAGTTTCCACTGGAAAGAAAGGAAATAGTTAATGAGCCAAATAGAACAGAGGTTAACAATCGGGTTATACCAGATAGGAGCATACCAGGGAATGGAGAGGTTAGTGTTAATGAGTGTAGAAAAGACACTGAAGACACAGGAACTGTTCTTGATACTGACAGTCCATTGATTGATACAGATGTTTTACATGACAGTAAAGTCAATGATGAGTTTGGTTCTGCTAACTCTAATGATCATGATGTTGATTTAGAAGACTTTCAGGAAGTCAAGTATAAACATAAGAGAAAGAAATCACACAAAGGATCCCCTGAAACTGTCTACTCAAGTATCAAAGCCAAACCAGATCCAGCTAATACCATATGGCGGCTATATGGGTCCAAAGTTATTCAGGTAAGCAATCAAGTATGATTTAATTCTTTCCTTCATATTGACACCTTTTTATGCCTTCAATTTAACCCAATACTCCATTTATACACCTTTTCATTCCTTTGATCTCTTTCTCCAGATTCGGCTCTAAATCACCATCTTGTGTAAAACACAATTCATTCATCTATTCCTCCACTTAAAAAAAAATGTTCAAATTTAAATAGTTATGAATATTTACCAAATATGAATATTTTCTATATCCTAGCAGATAGTAGCTTAAATCTAGCTGAAAGTAAAGCAAAATGTGCCTTAAGGGGCATTCTCATCTCTGCATTACTTTCAGCCAGTTGCATTAGACACAGCTCTATCAGGAAATATACAGTAGAACCCCTATAATACGACTTAAAAGCAAAGGTAACACAGTTAACCCTAGCGACGAGTATACTCGTCATTTACAAACAGTGTACCTGTGAGGATTACACTTGTCCTATGCAAATAGTGTAGATCCTGATCAGAGGGCTTCTTAAGGAGCCCTCTGATCAGGGTCCACACATTTTGTCATTTTGAAATATATTTTTAAAATCAACCCTTAATAGTCAAAAAAAGGACTAGACTTATTTTGAAATTGGAATTGTCCATTAACATTTTCAGGGGTGAATTAGTTAAAGTAAAACTGAAAACTTCTTTAGTAGCTTTATGTTTTACTTTCATATGACTTTAAGCTGCTATGTCTTTTATAGTATACAATCAATTATCCTTCTTTATATAGGCCGTGATAGAGGAGTTTTACTGTTTAATATTTGGATTTTACGGGTAAAATAAGGTTTTCATTTTTTTTTATTTTTTTTTTTTTTTATACTTTATTCAAGAATATTACAATCACATATTTGTATACACTCATCTTCAGATCAATTTCATATACACAATATCTATATACATATTGTTATTTAAGAAAGTCACAACCTCACAAACTATCTATCTTGAGTGAAGGTTCAAATTTCAAAAGTGTTTCTGTGATATGGTTTATCAGTGGTTTAATTTTACAGCAGTCCCAAAAAATATGGTTTATATTTTCTTCATGACTATGACAAAAGCTACATAAATTTGAATCTTTTATATTCATTTTATACAGTAATGAGTTTGTTGGTAAAATTCTGTGAATAATTCTTGTTTGTAACCATTGAATATATGTATCTTTGGTACATTTAAAAACATAGCTACATGTATATATATTTTTCCAGTTAATGTTATCATTTTCATAAAATGTTATCCATTTTGATCTACTTGTAGGCACATCATCGTTTTTACTTAGAATATTATAAATAAATTTGTTGACATCAATTTTTGTTACAATGGGGTACATATAACAATTCATCGTTGGTAAGGGATAGTCAGATGTAGAATCATTTAATAAGGTTTTCATGGTTGGAAAATAATTAATATGTGTTGTAAAAAAGGATATACACATGAATTTGCAAACAATGCAATCCTAGAAATGTCCGTTTAGTTTTCAGTGTTTACAGGGATAGTTGTAAAAATACTATGAATGTAACTTTTAACCCATTACTCCATATATGCCTTTTAACACCCTTAATTTATAAGAAGACATGAATATGTTCCAAAAGAAATATTTTCTATATCCTAGAAGATGATAGCTTAAAGCAGACTGAAAGTAAAGCAAGAATGCAATCCTGCTTTCCTTTCAACAGGCTTTATGTGGTCACTTGTAATCAAAACTAGAAACAGGCTATTTGGTAATTGGTTATTGAAGCATTTAGCTAGTTTAGTCTCAACACTGTTTGCAATTTTCAGGGTAATATCTTATAGCTACATTGTTCACATATCAACAGTTATACAGTGCTCCAGATAAGGGGAGTATTTTCAAATGTAAAAATCTAATATCTGCACAAACCATATGGGTGTCAGGAAGAGCTGAGTTTAATAAGTAGTCACATAATAGGGTTTGGTACAGTCATAAAGGAGAACATTTTGGAAAGTTAATGGCTACTCCCTCAGATTTGGAGTCCTAAGTTAACACATACAACCCTAGCAACAAGTATACTTATCATTTCCAAACAGTTTACCGTGAAGAGTATGTTTGTCCTTTAAATGCAAAGAGTGAATATACAGTACAAGTCTCGCAATGTTTAAAGAATCCGCGGTCCGTCGCAATTTCAGCGACCGCGGACGGGCGTCTTTGTCCGTCATGATATTTGAGGTATTCCGCAGTCCATCGCGGATAGTGATAGGTCCGTGATGGGTCCGTGATGGTGTCTCACCGGGGTTCTCGCCGCCGGACGCGATCGTTATAACCGCGGATCGTGGTGATATCGTCACGGACCGCGGTGCACCACTGCGGATCGCGCTGGTCCTTACCTGGATTGATATTTTGTTTCCTTGGTTAATTTCCACAGCCTATTTGCTCCTATATTGCGCACAATAAAAGGTGTTCAATATATGAAATAAATCATTCGAAAAAAGTTCATTGTGGCTTATTTCCAACCGAAACCGTTCTGCATTTGACAAGCATCTATTTGTTTGGCGTGTTTGATTTATGTTTACAGAACCTGATTGTGAATTGTCTGGTTCTGTTCGGAAAAATACGATGTGCAATATTCGAGTCTATTTTCTACTTAAGTGTTGCCAAAAATTTATTTCTGATAAAGAAACACGGTACAACCGATTATCCAACAGCAAAAACAGCCTTTATGATGTTTCAACTTTGCATACACGCGTATGCCATTTTGGCTCTATATATAGTAAAGTTCCACTTTTAACCCTTTCATGATCAAATTATTCGGGAGAATTTTACCCCTTCATCGCTTTATTGTCGTCTGCTTCAATGTTGTTTTTTCTGCAATACACATTTCAAAGATATATTTAATGTTGTATGACCTTATAAATGTCGATACGACAGTCAAACTGTGTGGGTCCTAATTGCGTCTGATCAGGCCCCAACTAGTTACAAACGCGCTTTAAAGCGTCATTGAGAGTGAAAGGGTTATAAGTAAATCGATTTTACGGTTTCAATTTCACATCAGTCTAAATACTAGTATCATAAATCTCCTGAAAACTATTCCCAAAATCTATGAGTCCGCGTTAGTCTTCTATGATTCCTGTATAGATTTAGCCTACATAATTATCTGACTGGCAGACGAAATAACTTTGAGAGTTTATTATGTCATAGTGGGAATCATTTATAATGGAAGTGAAAGGATTAAAGAATAATTATCATTTATTCTAAACTCAAAATACGTCACTCTAACGCAAACATTCTTTCGTTTTAAACGGATATTTCTTAATTTAAATGCCCACTAGTCTTAAATACAATGTACCAGACACTTCAAATAAAAGCAATATAAAGACAATACTGAATCTTAAAATGTCTTTTTCTAAACACTGCATGTAATCGAATTATACTGTGGAGAAAATGTTATTATTTCCCAATAAACGCGTTTACGCTAAAACAAGTATTTCCGGAGCCAGATTAGAATAGACGCCGGGTTACCCGGCGTCTGATTAGGCTCCAGACTATAACAAAGTTGTCATTACATGTATATGCATTCAAGTGTTTTGCGTTCGCGTTTCGTTTGCGTTTAAACAGGAAAGTATAAACGTTTTCTCCATTGTAAAAATGTAACAGATTTTGGTCATTTACATACTTACTAAAAACTCGGAACATCAAATCCTGTTACCACCCGGACTAGAGAGATTCTTAAGCAGTTTATTGGTGGCGAGTTTTAAAAACAACATTTTAAACAGTTTTTATTGAATGGCGTTTTAAAAATGTGGCAACTAAATGCAGGATGGCTTTAAGACAGGTAGCAGCTAATTGCAGATGAGCAGTAATTTAGCAAGCTCTGTTGTACTGTTGCGATCAACTACCTGCCTTAATGACTATTTATGCCTGTTATTGTATCCTTTGTAAGCAAATAGAATAAATATATTTCGGACGAAAAATTGATTTCGCCGGTTACACACATGGGGAACTGAAGGAGCTTCCTGCCTTACTTTCATTTTACTGTAAGCAGTAACCTGTCCTAAACACCTAATAATTAACACAGTTTTAGGGGGGAGGAGGAAAGGGAAGAGAGAAAGAAATAACTGTTTTAGTAGCATATTCATAAAGCCTAATAAATGCAGGTAAATTTGACATTCGCTGCAGATAGTGGAGAATACGTTATTTTTCCCCCGTTTAAACGCAAACGAAACGCAATCGCAAGGCACTAAAACGTAGAAAATGTCAAGTAAATTATAGTTCTACATAATTCTAACAATTCCTTTTTATCTGAGTGGCATACAGTTTGGAGTCTGGTCAGACGCTGGGTAACCCAGCCTCTGATCTGACTCCAAACTGTTTGCAATTGAAATAAAAGTTTTAGCGTAAACGCGTTTATTGAGAAAGAATAATACATTCTCCACTATACGTCACCACAAAAAGGAGCCGATGGTGACCGGAGCTGCAAGGATCACATGGCTTTGGGCGGACGCAGTTAACATAATCCCTTAGCCTGCCGAGTGCAGCGTCTTTAATATTTGCAAACAGTTCGGATCCTACAGAAGACCGTAACTCCTAGTAAGGGTTAAACCTGACTAATTCTCATTTTCTGTTTTCCTTCAGCGAAATAAAGCAACGAATCTTATTTCAGTTATTTCCCAAACATTTTAGAAGCGGGTGATAATTCAGCATAATGAGGACCAAAGTAAAGTGTCAAACATTAAAACAACGCTTTGGGTGTTCTACACCGGAAACGACGACCCTGGCGTTCCAGCGCAGGGGGTTAGATAACAAAACCCGACAATCAAAAATGAAAGTGCCGCCTTCAATCAACAAGATGTTACAGCTCAATGGCTCCGTGTCTTAAAAAAATAGAATTGTTGGAAAACGACTGATTTTGCTGTCACCAGGCTTTCTACATTTTTTGTCATCTGCATTAAGTTACCCGTTATGCAAATTGGTGACAACTTTTAATGCCGAGCAATAGTCATGCGGAACATTTTGCAGACAGATGGCAGCTTATTGCAAATCGAAGGTCATTCAGAGCTATCAGTATTAATTCTTATCTGCATTAAGCTTCCACCGGTCTGTATATATATTTACTCATCATTTATAGTAAATTAAAGTTTTAAAAAGCCTAATTTCATCATCTCATTTTTTTTTTGTAAAATCATGATTATGTGTGTATATAATCTTATAAACATGTACATGGTAGAATTTTAACTGAAAAGATGAGACTCAACCGTGATGAGTTGATAAAAAGGTAGAATTGTTTATCACATTAACCTTATCAAAGAGTACACTCATCATTTCCTTGCACTGACAGTGTAACTGTGAAAAGTACACTTGTCTTGTGCTAACCGTGCAGACCAAGATCAGAGTGTTCATAAAGGAGTACTCTGGTCCGGATCTGCACTATTTATGAAAACAATCACATTATCGTAACTATTTAACACACTCAACCCTATCGACGAGTATACTCGTTTTCTTAAAACTAACTTCTATTGACACAATGGCAAATCGTCTGGTCAGCGCGTTTTTGTGCGATAAATGACTTTTTGTTCACGTGACTGTCTTTCTTTAACGTTCCTCTATGTTCTGATAGAGGGAACAGCACCATGACGATGGATCAGCAAGGAATGAATCAGACGGAGCAGAAATGACCAAAGCGAATGCCCAAATTCTTGCAAACAGTGTAGACTCGGCTGTCGTACTACAAGTCCCATACTGTTGTTTTAATACAAAAGCGCCGGTGATACAAGAGCAATTGGAAAATTAATAAATTATACATATAAACAAACCTTAGTAACTATGAAGACCCAGATCAGGGGGATCCTAGAGCCCTCTGATCAGTATCTATCCCGTTTAAGGATACGATCACATCGCTATTGGTTCACACATTCAATTGTATCTACGAGTATATATATGCATTCGTCACTCACTAACAGTGTTGACTATGAAAAGTATACTTATCGAATGCTAAGCATGTACATGTAGATCCAGATCAGAGGTTTCTTCGAGTCCTCTGATCAGGATCTACACCGTTTAAGGCAGGGATAATATATGGAGTCTAGTTATATATTATCCCTGGTTTAAGGATACGACCACATATCGTAATTACGTCACACACTTAATCCTATCGACGAATATACTAGTCACTTTCTAACAGTTTACCTATGACAAGTGCACTTGTCGTATGCTTAACAGTAAGCATGTAAACTCAGACCAGAGGACTCCTTGTATCTCTGATCAGGATCTGCACCGTTCAATGTACAGTGATGATGGTTTAGTAGTGCAAACGGATTTTATTAATTTATGATTTATGGCACCCCACACACATTTCATAGCTCAGGGGTGAAAGTGATACACATATCACCATAATATATGCCTTTTTGTCGAGAGAAGACAAATGAAGAGGCAAAATACTTCTTTTGTTATGTAACATCACAGTTTTTATCAAATTAGCTTTCGTGACCTTCCAGTTTCCAACCAATACCTTCTTTTTCGACCAATCATATGACCCAGATTATCGTAATTGATTTCGTTTAACTTTTCTTATCTGTATGGATGTAAGATCTATCTCTATACGTATTATGTACATTGTAAGCATGGAGAAATGTGTAATTTCTCCATGATTGTAAGCGATCATCTCAAAACCAGATAATACATTTTAAATTTAAATGTCATCAACATTATAGTTATTTAGAATGAAAGTAAACGAAAAGTTGTTTAAAAATTTCTAGTAGATCCCTATCATACACTGAGTTACAGTCACTAGATAAGTATCTACACCGTTAGTTACCACTAATCTTGTCTAATATATGTTTATGACTGATGCAGACTTTGTTGACTCTTTTAATTCAATAATATAATCTAGTTTTAGAACGTAGTTTGCAAAAGAACGCGAAACCACCTGTTTTTCTTTTTAAAATGTTCACATATGGATTGGAGATGACAGTAGACATTCAGAATTCCAACAGTTACAGTATCGCAGATCCAATATGGTGTTTACAGACACGGGTCATCAGAGATGTATGTTTGCTATTTGTATAAATTGCTTTATGTATTTGATTGCCGAGAGAGAGAGTATGTATAATGGTTATGGAGGCACCTGTACACATACTCTGTCTCCCTCCCTCCCTCCCTCTCTCTCTCTCTCTCTCTCCCTCTCTCTCTCTCTCTCTCTCTTTATATTTCTCCCTCTCTCTGGCTCACTAATGCCCGCTCTCAAAAAAGAATTTGTATTTGTTAAACTATAGGGGAAGGACCGTCTCTAAGTTGGTAGAACTTGTGGCCCAACCCCATTTTATGTATATAATTGAAATAAAATCAGGACTGCACTTTATCCAGATTTTTTCTAAATCTTCGGATATTCTTTCTAGTATGTGGTAGCTCAAAGCAGGCTGAAAGTAAAGAAGAATGCGCCTTAATGCGCATTCTGTTTTACGTTCAGCCTACTTTAAGCAGCCACGTGGCAAAAAACTAGAACCAGGAGATGGGGAACAGGAAAGATTCGTAAAATCGCACTTTAAAAATGCTAATTTGAAAATCTTAGGATTTTTATGTCAACTTATGGCAGCCCTGTAAAATATGTTTAAACTAAACTTATTTGATTGCCGTTTAGTATGCGATGTCATAAAAAGGGTAAATAGGGTTTAATTATGTTTATGAAAAGAGACGAAAACGTAAGCTCGGTCGAGTTAGTTGACATGTACATTTAAATCAATCATGCGACCGTATACAGTACTGTCCGTTCGCTCTGAGACATTCCGGGAAGAAGCTCTAACAGCATATTATTTCCACATGAAAACAGCTGTCTGTCTGTCTGACTGACCCTCTGTCTGTTTACATGCATCTGTTTCTGTCTGTTTGTCTTTATTCACTCTTTCGGTATGCTAATATATATATATCTCTCTGTCTCTCTATCTATATATATAATATATATCCTCCATCCCTCCTCTCCTCCTCTCCCCCTCTCTCTCTCTCTCTCTATCTCTGTGTGTGTCTTGCTCTCTCTGTCTCTCTCTCTCTCATTTGCAAATAAATAACACTGCCTTCTATAACCATCTATCATCTTAACTGTAACCTCGGCTAATGTAAAAAAGGATTACATTCCTCAGAAAAAATGCAAACCCGTGTTTGACAGAGTTGATCGATCAAAATTAAAACCTGTAGCAGTATAGTAGATTTTGAGACCAAAATCAATCGTGTAGATGCGTTTGGTCCTTATATCATTATTCAGTCTTCTATAAAACCTCTCTATAATGACCACTAAACTGAAGGCTAATTGACTGCATAAAAAGACGGGAAAGCTTGAAGCAAAATGAACGTAAACATGAAAGTTTCTGCAGAAACTTGTTTTACGTTCACCTTTCTTTAAGCATGCACTTGTTTTTAACACCTGCTAATTAACACAGTTTAGTGGTCGTGATAGAGAGGTTTTATTCTGTATTTTTAGCTACTTTTCTTAGGAGGAGGTACACGTTTACGGGATTGAAAACAAATAATTATTTTCCCGAGTTTCACAACTCTCCCCCCCCCCCCCCCCCCCCCCCCTTAAATTCATTCTCGTGTTGGTTCTAAACACTTATTACAGAATGCACCGAACATTTTTAATCTCTACCCGTACGATTTTCAATAAAACATAGAACCTAAAGAACCTGCTATCTAAAACCATTTAGTGGACGTTATAGAGAGAAGATACACGTTTACGGGATTGAATACAAATAATGGTTTTCACGAGTTTCATAACTCTCCCCCGTTTTAACTCTCGTGATGGATCGAAACAATTATGACCGAATACGAGTGACATTTTTAATCTCATCCCGTATGATTTTCAATTAACTTAGACTGTGAGCTAAAACACAATATACGTAGACCTTTTTTTTTATTCCTTTATCTTTTTTTTGGCAACCTGACTATAGACTTTAGTTTAACATAAAGAACCTGTTTCAGTTTCGGGGTTTAAGAGTAGGCTATTTACATGTATATTATATTTCATTATGAATTCGAAATATGACTGTATTCCAAAAAGGTTTCTACAGTTAAAAATGCACACGTGTATGAACAAGTAAGCTGTTGCATATCTTTTCTTGATAATTTTCACCTTAAGCGATTCACAGACTCCCAACTCATACAGGTAGCGTCCACGATGATGCCTCGCAATCCGCGATGATGCCATCGCAATCAGCGATGACTCCGCTGCGGAAATATCCCGTAGGGTAAATTTCTGTCCGCGGTGGACACAAATTTTGTCCACGATGGTCCAAAAAAATTGTCCGTGCTGGAAACCCGCGGACATTCAAAAGTGTCCGTGCTGGGAGCGCTGACTTTTTAAACATTGCGAGACTTGTACTGTAGGATCCCTCTGATCAGGGTCTGCACTGTTTTCATTTTGCAATACATTGTTAAAATCAAACCCAAATATTTAGAAATGGACTAGGCTTAATAGGAAAGAGGAATTGTCTATTTTATGTGTTGGGTGAAGGGGTTAAGTATCTGTTGAAACTAACAGTGTGTAGAGGTTTGTTTTATTTTATTACAGATCTCCGGACTGCCTGTTGACTTTGATGTGACTGTTCTGCTTGAAGTAGTGGGTGGGTTTGGACAGATCACTGATCACCAAGTACGATGTATTGACAATGGTTGTTGTGTTAGAATAGAGTGAGTAAACAGATCATTTCTATCCAAGTTATAACCTTTTCCCCGGTATGTTGTTTTCAGTTTTACACATTGCCAGGGAATTGCAGGGTCCAAGGTTATAAAGCTTTTCAGTTGAGTCTAAAGTCGATCTCAAGCATTTGATTTGTCAGATTTGAGCCTAGGCTCAAATCTGACTAATCAAATGCTTGAGCACACACTCAGACTCAGCTCAAATGCTTTATAACCTTGGATCCAGGGATAAAGGAGCGAGACTAAGGTGTTGCTTTTGCATCATCATTGTTGCTGGCATCAGCAGCAAACTTTTTATTTAGCTCCAACATTAAGTTTTTAGCTCACCTGAGCTAGCTCAGGGTGAGCTTTTGCAATCCTTGAATGTCTGTCGTGCGGCGTCAACAATTTTAGTGTTTACACTCTAGAGACCACAATATTTATCCAATCTTTCTCAAACTTGCTCAGATGGTATATTGCCATAAGAGCTCGGATGAGTTTGATTATGGTTGAAATCGGACAAATAGATTAAGAGTTATCTACCTTTGAACTTCTGAAACTTCCATATTTAACGGTGTTTACATTCTAGAGTTCACAATTTTTATCCAACCTATCTCAAACTTGCTCAGATTGTATATGACTATAAGAGTTCAGATGAATTTGATTATGGTTGAAATCAGACTAATAGGTGGAGAGTTATCTACCTTTGAATTGCTGAAAATGCTATATTTAAGGGTGTTTACACTCTAGAGGCCACAAATTTTATCCAATCTTTCTCAAACTTACTCAGATTGTATATTACCATAAGACTTCAGATAAAATCAATTATGGTTGTAATGGGATCAATAGGTCGAGAGTTATCTACCTTTGAGTTGCTGAAAATGATATATTTAACAGTGTTTACGCTCTAGAGGCCACAATATTTATCCAAGCTCTCTCATAATTGCCCAGATTGTGTATTATTATAATAGTTCGAAAAAGGGTGATTATGGTTGAAATCGGACAAATAAATCAAGAGTTATCTACCTTTGAATTGCTGAAAATGCCATATTTTACAGCATTTACACTCTTGCAACTACAGTTTTCAATGGATTTTGATTATACTTGTACACAAAGTTTATAGCTATAAGGAAGTGCAATTATTGTTGAAATCTAATCATTGTTGCAATAGTTACCTGCCCTTGATATACTTTGTTTAATGCTAGAAAAAGGCTTCATTTCAGTATTGTTTAGGCTCTAGTTACATGTATCTGCCTTTGATGTACTCTAGTCGACAAATTTGAATGGATTTAGAATAAAACGGGTGAAATTCAAAGGTAAAGCTATCAGGCTTCATTACAAATGGTGAGCGATATCAGGGCCTTCAGGCCCTCTTGTTTCGATTTAGATCTGTTACTCAAGAAGTAAAAGTACTTGACCAAACTAAGTTGAAACACAGGTGTATCAAGTCTAAATGTGTGGGCTGATGGGTAAAGCAGAGAGGCTCAAGACATTCAATTCTGTTGAATACATTTTTAGCTTGCCTATTAAGGAAAAGGGATGCTTCTGTGGTCACCCCTGCTTTGGCCTTGGCATTGGTTAAGGTTTTCACGCAAATGTTGAGATTTATTTATGTACTTAACTGCATGAAATATTTGCTCTAGGAAGTTGATATACATAGAGTAGTTAACCAGAAAAATATTTTGATCTTTACTAAAATTTGTTATGTTTTGAACTTAGCTTACACTATAAATGAGACACTGCTAGATATATCAACTAAATATGTAATAGGTAGGACTGTGTTTAGTTTGAACATAAGTGGAAGATTTGACTTTTGCTATTTGCATTAGTATTTAATCCATTACCCCATAGTCTGTTTTTAGTTTTGAAGACAGATGATTACCTAAAGCAGATTTAGCTTTATTATCAGCCTGCTTTAAGCTACAATCTACTAGAGAAAAGAATATATTTGTTATGAGACATATCCATCACAGTATAATGACGAACTATTTTCGTAAGGGGAGGAATAAATTAAATGCATAAAAAGGCATATCTATTGGGTAATGGGTTAAAACATTGTCATTGTTTAGGGAGATTAATGTGCTGACTGACAAATCTATTGCACTAGCCAACACTTTGGACTGAACTTCAGCTCCATTCACCTGTCAAAAATATAGTGTCCCCATACTTTCCAATAACAAAAGTAAATTGAAAAGAAAATCACTTTTTATAGATGAATGAGCTAAGGGAATATTTCCTATATTTTAACGGTTATCTTTAAAACTAGAAACAGAGTATGGAGGAAAGGATTGAGCAACCCACAATCTGCATTTAACAAGTTTTGTGTTTGTCTCAATCATGGGCTATTTATATCCTTCTATCTTTACTTATTTAGGGTTTCAAATATTTACAATTTTCTGTTCTTTTCACAGGTTTTTCTCAGAGGATGATGGTGACTATGCTGTAGAGACGCTTCACGATACCGACTGTCTGTTTGCTGGTAAAACAATTGTCAACCAATAATATTTCTGCATTATTATAACATCCTATGAGTCTGTCTTAAACCTTTTTCCCATAGAAGCGCCTTTTTGCACAATCAGTTTATTCCTATATTGAAGAAAATAGTTCTAATTTTTACAGTCATGAATATGTATCATAGGAATGTTTTCTTTATTCTAGCAGGTGGTAGCTTTAAGCAGGCTGAAAGTAAAGCAAAATGTGCCTTAAGGCACATTTTGCTTTACTTTCAACCTGCTTTAAGTATTCAACCTAATTTCAATACTATAAACAGGCTATGAGGTAATGGGTTAAAGAGACTGAAAACCAGATTATGTATTTTCAATATTCAACTTACATTTTGCCCTTTAGACCTAATCTATATTATTAATTTTATTTTATTTATCTAAATGGAGGTATCCAGGAAGCCCTTTCTTCCCTTTTGAATAGGATGTTGTTCATTGTGCCTACCACGAAGTGATGAATGGCATATACCGGTATAGTGTTACCCTTGTCTGTAAGTCCGATCCATACGGACATAGGTTTAGGTCAGTTGTGGACTAGTACCACAGGTACTTGACACATACTTTATTATCTATTAACACCCCCCCCCCCCCCCCCCCCCCTAAATGGAGGTATCCAGGAAGCCCTTTCTTCCCTTTTGAATAGGATGTTGTTCATTGTGCCTACCACGAAGTGATGAATGGCATATACCGGTATAGTGTTACCCTTGTCTGTAAGTCCGATCCATACGGACATAGGTTTACCTTTTGTGTTTAGGTCAGTTGTGGACTAGTACCACAGGTGCTTGACACATATTTTATTATCTATTAACACACCCCCCCCCCCCCCCCCCCCCCCCCCTTTTTAAAAATAAAATTCAACAAAAAGTTTTATTTCGCAAATGTGCAAACAGACTAGATTACCCCTTATTTTGGGCAATAAAACCTGTACCGTGAGAACGACATAAAACTTTTTGATGCACATTTTCGTTATAATTCACGTACTGCGGCGTTATTTGACGGAATTTGATGAAATAAAAAGTAGATATTGATAAATTAATCATTTCCCGAGTGTACTACAAGAGAATATCGGCGATCGAGTCTATTTTAGCATCAGTTTAAGACGATAGTAAAGACTAGGTGTTGAATTGCGCTGTTTACCTTGTATCTATAATAGAAGTATAGTAAACAAAAAACAAAAATTCTTTTTTTTTTTAAAAAAGGGGGGGGGGGTTAATAGATAATAAAGTATGTGTCAAGAACCTGTGACTAGTACTATATAGCTATGGTCACGCAACTTAACATATTTATACTTGTATATATAATATCAGCCACAATGAATACAGCATGCTGCATCACAGTTCCATGACCTTAACCTTTTAGACTTGGGTTAAGTTTTGCATTTAGGTCAGTTATGAAATAACAAATTGTTTGTAAATTTTAATGATTTATGTCAGGCATACAGCTCGACATCTATGTTTTACTAACATATTTCTAATTTTCCATATGAACACTTTAGCTTGTTTTCAGCGTTTTATACAATTAGTTGCTTAACCCATTACCCCATAAATACGCCTTTTTACGGTTTTGATGTATTCCTTCACTGAAGAAAATAGTTCTAATTTATACAGTAATGAATATAAACCATAAGATATATTTTCTATATTCTAACAGATGGTACTTTAACCCTTTGAACCCTAGTCCCGCATA
The DNA here is from genome assembly GCA_922989275.2 of Gari tellinella. Classification (NCBI taxonomy): domain Eukaryota; kingdom Metazoa; phylum Mollusca; class Bivalvia; order Cardiida; family Psammobiidae; genus Gari; species Gari tellinella. Next base: position 95,859,668 of record OV277856.1, on the reverse strand, counting down.
TAGGCGTCATTTTCAAACAGTGTACACGTCAATAGTACATGTGTCGTGTGCAAACAGTGAAGACCCAGATCAGAGGGCTCCGAAAGGAGCCCTCTGATCAGGGTCTTCGCTGTTTGTTGTAATGCCAAACATCAACAAAAACAACCCTTAAAAGTCAGAAATGGACTAGACTAAATTGGAAACTGGAATTGTCAATTTAACGTTTCAGGGAGGAAAGAGTTAAAGTAGACTGAAAGTAAAGCAGAATGCGCCTTAAAGCGCTTTCTGCTTTACTTTCAACCCACTTTAATTGGTTACCTGTCTTCAAAACTAGAAGCAGGCTATGGGGTAATGGGTTAAGTACTAATGCAAATATACTCACGGAATTTAAAAACTGTGAATTGGGAAAAGCTTTCTAAATAATAGGAATAACAAACCAGACATAATTGACTTTGTTATTTTGTTATTTTAAACATCAATCTAACATTTCATAAAAGTCATTAAAGTGTGATGTCAATCAAGACTCTACTGCCATGCGTTTTTGACGTTAAGGCAATTTGGCGTGTTTGACGTCAGAACAGGAAGTATAGTAGGACGGAATAAAAATTAGCGTAATCTTTTGCGCACTATCCTCGGGCTGATTAGACAAATGTTTTGAGCATAAAGTTTGAAGACTGAAGATGATGACGCATATGTGTAACGGGAATATACGTATCTTGTCAACGTTACGTTAATAGCGGTATCCCTGGTCGCAGATTCTCGCGATCATTGCCAATTTGTCGATACGTCTCGACAATGACAACATGATGTTACGATGAAGGTCAGATTGGCCTGCAAATTGTTTTTTCTGCATTCCAACCTCTAATATGCTGACTGAACGTAAATGCGCATTTTCAGACAGCCATGGCATAGCCGTCATGGTTGATAAAACAAACTTTACTTGTTTTCCGTTGATTTACTTCCAAAACAACCAGTGTACATTGCAAACGTGTTGCACGTACCGTAGAAATGAGTGTACTGACCAATTTATGCCAAAATAGACAAACGCCTTTTGACACGCAAAAGTAACGTAAATTTCATGAAAAGGATAACCAACAAATTCTACATACTTTGTTCAACTGCATGAACCGTCTTTATGTGAGCTAATTGAAAACATGTAGATTTAAAACAAATTTCAACCATGCACAGTTTTTAAATTCCGTGAGTATAGCAATAGTCAAATCTTCAAGCTACACAGTAAAAACTGTGACAACATATTCACATGTATGCTTTCTTTCAACAGATGCTGATTGTGTTCTACAGTGTGAGAAACTGAATTACTAGACCAGACCATGGCTATCATCTTGCTCAAACATACCACAAGAACAATGACTGTTGCATCATCATCTCACAGTGGCTTCAATGACTGAGGCAATATATGTTTCTCCTATTCAAAGCTCTGGATAAGAGGGAATATTAACCCATTACCCTATTTCCAGTTTCTAGTTTTGAATGATTTAGTTTGTTAACATCTTTTACTGTCATCTATGGGCTAATTGAATGCCCAAAAGAGAGGGGATTGGATACAGAAAATGCAGGTGCCATGCCCTACTCTTATTATCAACAGAGTTCTCTGGTTCTTTTTTGGATGCTAAATGTAGTCACTGATACATCAAACCTCAGTTTAAAAAGTCTCATTCGAAGGACTTGCACTGGCAGGGGATCAAACTCACAACCCTGGCATCGTAGTCCTGGTATCCACTGAAGAAAATCATATCTTTTATACAGTCATGACTACTCACCATAAATATTTTGTCTAGCAGGTAGTTAGCTTAAAGCAAGCTGAAAGTAAAGCAGAATGCTCCTTAAGGCAAATTCTGCTTTATTTTCAACCTGCTTTAACTAGTCACTTGTCTTCAAAGTGAAGAAACAGGCAATTGGTTAAAGGGTTGAGTTACATATCAATAAGAAAAAATGGGATATTAAAAGACAGGTAGCTGCCCTTATAGAAACTTTGCTTTTGTCCTGCAATAAGCTGCCACCTGTCGTAAAACAACATTTAGACTTATTAAGAGTGTTACTGATGAAATGTTGTAATGTACCCTTATACCCACCCTGGAATATTTTGTATCACCAGAAATTTATGTATACATTGTATGTTGTTTGTAATAGTTTTCTGTAAGATCTTTAAGATCATACTTCCTTTTCTGCAGGACAATGTTTAGGTTTGATAAACAGGTTAAAAAAAACACCTTGCTATTAGAATGGGGTATGTTGTTGGACGGGGGACTTCAAACAATGGGTTTCCAGCCAATAACCAAAGTTTGGCTCAACATATCTTGACCAAACTTGGTATGTTGCTCTACTTCTTACATGAAGACCTACCGTAGGATTGTATTGGGGGATGGGTCATAGGGTCAAGCTCTCATGTAATGGTTTTACCTCACTTCAATAGTATTTCAGTCATAATTATCGCGACTTTCAGCTAATTGTTGATGGAGGAAGACCCCAGGAACCATTCATACACTGATTCAAGCACAAAGCAACAGCTTCCTACAACAACCAACCTTCCACAAATCAACTGGAAGACTTCCTAACTTGTAAATTGGAAGTGCCCAGACCGGGATTTGAACCACAGAGGTGGTCACTGGTCCCATCATAAGAACTTTACCCACTTTTGTACTTAGCCCACTGAACCAGTATATGTACCCTTTACAAACAGTGTACCTGGAAAGAGAATACTTGTCTTATGCAAACAATGGAGATCCAGATAAGGGTTTGTCATTTTGCAATGTATTGTAAAATATGACCCTAAATAGTTGTTGTTGTTGCTGCTAAGTTTATAGTCCCACATAAGCTTTTCCATATGCTTCATCCCATTGTCGTCAGGGCTGAGACAATAGTCAGCATCATGCCTATTGTTGCCAGGACTTTGTGACCCTAAATAGTCAAAAAATGGACTAGTTTTAGTTGGAAAATGGTCTTGTCCATTTGACATTCCCTGGGTCAGACTCAATGAGTTAACTCTTTGAACCCTAGTCCCGCATATAGGCGTGCTTTTCAAACAGTGTACATGTGAATAGTACACATGTCCTATACAAACAGTGAAGACCCAGATCAGAGGGCTCCGAAAGGAGCCCTCTGATCAGGGTCTTCACTGTTTGTCACAATGTCAAACATTGACAAAAACAACCCTTTAAAGTCAGAAATGGACTAGACTTAGATGGAAACTGGAATTGTCCATTTAAAGTTTCAGGGAGGAAAGAGTTAAGCAACTATGTTTAAATTCTAAGGAAACTAAGCCCCTTCATTGGCTTACCAAGAGTACAATAGTTATTTGCATCTGATCAGACTCCGCATAATGCTGCATCTGATCAGGATCAAAACTGTTTGACACTCATTACCATATGACCTTAGTCAGTTTAGCTAATATTTAAATTTGAGAAATAAAAGTAGATTATAATTGTTTAAAGGCAATTGACGTTATGGCAGTGAATGGATTAATAAACCTGGATATGAGCACAATATAGGTTACGTGTGATATCTAGTCTAATGGCTACAATAAGTGTTATGGCTCTTACAATTTTAGCTCTGTCAGTTATAAGTATTTATATGTCTCATATTATATCCTTGCTGAACATGTTCACACTGTTTATTGTTTCTGGCAAGTTTCATAACCTGCCAGAATGAGCCTGACACTTTGCAGTTATTCCCCTTTATCTAAATTGTGTCAGTTTTGCTCTTTATTTTCACTAGGTAACTTTTGTAGGTTTTACTCCAGCATAATTGGTTTCAATATTTGTTGGATTATATCGTAGAGTTCCATATCCAACCATATCAATATAAAGATACAGTAAAACCTCTCTAAACTAGACATTCTCTGGAAAAGATGGTAGACCATGATAGACAACTGACTATTAATGCAGGTCAAAAGCAAGACACAAAGCTCCTTTTAGGAGCTTTCTGTCTTACTTTTATCCCGCATGAAACTGCCACCTGTTATCAACTGGTTAGGAGACAATGTTGTTGTACAAGTGCACGGTTCAGGAAGGTTTCCCTGTACTTAATATATTTCCATAGCTGACAAAAAATACAGCTGATATTGTGACAGTTCTGTACTTTCCTGTTATCCCTACTTAAAGGTTTGAAGACAGTCAACCACTTATAGCTGGTTGCAAGAAAAACAGAATGGGCCTTAATGCATATCTGCTTTACTTTCAACCTGCTGTAAGCTACCATCTGCTAGTATAAATAAAAATTATTTCTCCTGGTGCATATTCATGACTGTATCAAGTGAAACTGTTTTCTTCAGTGGAGGAATACATTAAAGGCATACAAATGAGTATTTATGGAGTAATGGGTTAAGTGGTAAATGTAGCAGATTAAACTGTTTCTAAAGCCATACTTTATGAAATAGGCTCTGCTGTGTTTTGTACAAGCTCTATGTTAAGGGCAATTGGCAGAAATCATGAAGTTAATATTTTCCTTGGCATGTACTTGTTAACACATTTAACCCTAGAGACGAGTATACTTGTCATTTATAAACAATGTACCTGTGAAGACGACACTTGTCCTATGCTAACAGTGTAGACCATGATCAGAGAGCTCCTGCAGAAACCCTCTGATCAGGGTCTGTAATGTTTGTCAGTTTGCAATATATTGTTAAAGTCAACCCTATATAGTCTAAAGTGGACACGACTTGGAAGTTTAGCTTGTCTATTTAATGCTTCAGGGGTGAATGAGTTAACTAATTGAGCCCTAGTGACGCATATATGCATCCTTTACCAAATGTGTACCTGTGAAGAGTACACTTGTCCTATGCAAACAGTGAAGTCCCTGATCAGAGGGCTCCTGCAGGAGCCCTCTGATCAGGGACTTCACTGTTTGTCATTTTGCAATTTATTACAAAAAAACAACCCTAAATAGTCTAAATGGACATGCCTTTATTGCAAACCAAGGAATTGTCCATTGGATGTTTCAGGGGATAATGAGTTAAATATCATAGTTTGCTATGTACTCTGATAGTTTGTTATATACTCTAATGTTGTATTTTCCCTGAAAGCCCTAACAAGTATGATGTTTAACAGTTATTTCAATATTTGTAGACTCCCTTGCATTTAGCATGTAGCTGTACAAGTGCTGTTGTAATTTATTGGTATGCTTTAATTTACAGTCAAACTTTTATTAGGTGACCTTTCTCTGAAGAAGGGGATAGACATTATTTGACACACGATACAGTGGAGAAGACATTATTCTTTCCTGTTTAAACGAAATAAAATGCAATGCAAAAAACACAGTTTTGAGCTTGATAAGAGGCTTCATTACCTGGTGTCTGATCTGGCTCCAGACTGTTTGCAATGAACATCAGGGTTTTAGCATAAATATGTTAATTGGGAAAGAATAAGGTATTTGTATTTACACACACATTCTACCTTAGAAAGGCCTCATCATGATCCATTGTTTTTGCAAACATCTTTTGTACGGTACAGATTTCAGTGTTGAAAGTTATGAAAGAAAGGTAAAGCAGAAAGCTCAGGTAGGGGACTTTTGCTTTACTTTTCCCCTGCTTAAATCTGCCACTTGTATGAAGGGCTACATATTTAGTTTTCATTAGCTGCCAAATACCAGGTTGAGTATGCTTGGTAGAGCTTCTGTAATCCCATACCTTGCCTGATTGCCCTGAAAGTTTTGCCATGTGTTCAGAGCTGTACGACATTTCAACCTGTTATTGTTCAAGGTTACTTTATACAGTGTAGAAAGTGTTATTTTTTCCCGTTTAAATGAAAGGAAATACAAATGCAATGCTATAAAATGTAGAAAATGGAACTTTTTAGAAAGATTTTGAGGATTGTTTTAAATCTGAGAGGCAAACAGACAGATATTAATAGATTAAGCATTAATGCGTTGATTGGGAAAAGATATTGTTTTCTCCTCTTTATTCTGTTCCTTCATTAAAGCGCTTTTGCAAGCATTAAAGTAAAGAATTCTTCATATAGACTTGCCTTTTTTGCTTCTATAGAGGTGAAAGAAGATATTTTCTAAGGAACAATTTTGTCTAAATCCTAACTAGTGGTTGTTTAAAACAGGCTTAATTAAAGTACCATGCAAAAGGTCACTTAAGGAATTTTACTTTCACGATGCAACTGTATTAAATGCTGAAAAGAATCTATGAAGGAAAGGATTTAAAAATGGGGTTGTGTTCATCACAGGTTGTGTACATCCATATCATTTCTTCAAATGAACAAAAATACTCAGTTTAACCCTTTACTCCATAGTCTGTTCCTAGTTCTGAAGATGGGGACTACTTCAAGCAGGTTGGAAGTAAAGCAGAATGCACCATAAGTCACTTTGTGCATAAGTCACACTGTTTTACTTTCAGCCTGAGTGAAGCAACTATCTGCTAGGATATAGGAAACATTTCTGATGATACATATTCATGGATGTATAAAGTTATTAATACCGGTATTTCCTGCTGTGGAGGAAAAAATTAAAGGTTTAAAAATGCATATCTATGGAGTAATGGGTTAACATTTTTGGATGTATGGATAAATGTTGGACATCTTTGCAAAAATAATAGAACCATGCTGGAGATCTTCAGTCTTTCAAAAATTGGCTGATTTAGTCAGGTGGGCAATTCATGCCCTCTCATTACTGCATGATAGGATTGATAAGCTATTTAGTGAGTGAGTGTGTTTTGGTATTTTTGCTAAGAAATCAATTGAAAACTTATCAGGTCTGATAACTCAAGAAGTGAGGCAGCTGACTGAATCATTACTAAAAAAAGGTGTAGATCTAACTTGTAAATATTAGCATATTTATTTTGTTATTATTTATTTTTTGATACAAGAAATCCATTGAGGTGGAACACATTTAGTCTTTAGAATATAGAAACGAGTATACTATCGACATTTGCAGATAGATTGGATCTTGACAAGACATATTGTCACCTCATCAGGATCCAAACTGTCACTCCAAATAGCAAAAAGAGAATTAACCCTTTCAACCTTAAATATCTCATGTGGGTATTTGTTATCCTTAAGGACTCTTTTAGTACAGGCGTTTTGAACCAGTCTACTGTTGTATTTTTGATGTGACAAGCTAACAAAAACCAATGAAAATATCAAACAGTCTAGACCCTGATCAGAGGGCTCCTGTAGGAGCCCTCTGATCAAGGTCTTCACTGTTTGCATAAGTAGTCAGTTATCTCTAGAGAGGACTGTAGGGTTGAAAGGGTTAAGAATCTGACCCAGTGTATCTATGGAAAAGACTGTTTGACGATCTGCAATAAATTAAAAAATTACAATCATTTTTGTTTTCTGTTTTAGTTAACCTGAAAATATAAGTCTTACTGTGTTGACTGTCACTGTTGGTCCAGCTAGGGCTCCAGATAAGAGTGTAATCCACATATTCCAAACATTTTTCTCCTTTTTGACTCGACCAAACCCTATGGTGTGACCTCTCATTTGAATCGTCGCAATGCAAGGATTCTAATGAGTGGTGACACAAGGGGTGGAGGCATAAGGATTTTGGGTTTTGAAATACGCACCTTATCTGGAGCCCTGTTGGTCCCCAGCCAGTGAAACTGGAGGGGACTCACAGTGGTGTGTGTCTGTCTGTCTGTGTCTGTCCAGATTTTGGTTTAACTTGAGTAAGGGATGACATATTTGATTGCAATTTGGTACAATGTTAGTTTATGACGATACCTAGGTTAAGATACTGTTTTGGGGTCAAAAGGTCTACTGTGAAGGTCACTGTTACTGAAAGAAGATATATAGCATATTGTTGTGGTTTCCAGAGGTTAGCTTTGGTCTAAAGATAAATAATTTGAATGAGACTTGGTACAGTATTCACATGTGGGAATATCTAGCATGAGATTTCATGTATAGTCAAAGGTCAACTATGAAGGTCACTTATTAAAAGTTATCATATTTCAGTTGTTTAGACATTCGTTGAATAAAGTACTGCAGCTATGGCCAGGCAACTTCACATGCTTATGCACCTCTATGAGTACAGCATGTTGTAGTTTGATACTTTGACTTTTGTGACCAAGATTAAGTTTGTATACACCCCTTGCTTAGGGGCTAGTTTTTCTAACATGAACTATTAATGCATATGAAAATCTTTAAAAATCTTCTTCTCAGAAACTGAAAGGCCCAGACCTTTGATATTTGGTATGTACCATGACCTTATGGTGTTCTACCAAGATTGTACAAATTATGACCCTCTGGTAAAAAATGGTCCGCCCTTGGGCTTATCAGTTTTTAATAGGAAAACCTTTTAAAATCTTCTCCTCTGAAACTGTAAGGCCCAGATCATTTATATTTGACATGTAGCTTTGCCATATGGCTCCCTACCAGGATTGTTCAAATTATGACCCTGGGTAAAATATTGCCCAAAACCTTTAAAATTCTTCTCTGAAACTGTAAGGCCGAGATGTCTAATAATTGACATATATAGCTTTGCCCTGTTGTCCTCTACCAAGATTTTTCAAATTATGACCCACGGACGAAAAATGGCCCCGCCCTTGGGCTTATCCGTTTTTATGCCCCAGAATCTATGATTTGGGGCATATAGTTTTGGTCCTGTCTGTGTTTGTGCCAAAAACCTTAACATTGGCTAAAACTTTTGCATTATTGCACCTGGGCCTTTCATACTTGGTATGTGTCTCCACTTTGTCAAGACCTTGCCAACCATACAACATTTTTTGACCTTGTGACCTTTACCTTAACCTTTGAACCACTTTTGAAAAAATCTGTAAATGTCTATAACATTTGAACCAATAGGCCTAGGGCTTTCATATTTGGTATGAATAGTTCTTGTGCCAATACCTTTCCAACTATACCAATGTTTTTGCCCATGTGACATTGACCTTGACCTTTGACATATTCAAACAAACTTTAATCAAAAACCTTAACTTTGACTATAACTCTTGCATTGTTGCACTTGGGCTTCCAACCATACAAAACTTTCTGACCTTGTGACCTTTACCTTTGACCTACTTTTGTAAAATCGTTAAATGTCTATAACATTTGAACCAGTAGGCCTATGGCTTTCATATTTGGTATGTTTATTTCTATTTTTAAGACCTTTCCAACCATACCAATGTTTTTGACCATGTGACCTTGACCTTTGACATATTTAATCAAACTTTTACGAAAAACCTTAACCTTGGCTATAACTCTTGCAATTTTGCACCTGTGCCTTTTATACTTGGATCCTGTCTTCCATGTGTCAAGACCTTTCCAAACATTTCAACCTTTTTGAACCTTGTAACCTTGACCTTTGACCTACTTTTGTAAAAAAAATAATTAAATGTCTATAACATTTGAACCAGTAGGCCTTTGGCTTTCATATTTGGTATGTATATTTCTTTTTTCAAGACCTTTCGAACCATACCAATGTCTTTGACCATGTGACCTTGACCTTTGACATATTTAATCAAACTTTTAACAAAAACCTTAACCTTGGCTATAACTCATGCATTATCGCACCTGGGCCTTTTATACTTGGAATATATCTTCCCTGTGTCAAGACCTTTCCAAAAATATCAACCAATTCGAACCTTGTGACCTTGACATTGGACCTACTTTTGTAAAACAAAATAAATGTCTAATATTTGAACCAATAGGCCTAGGGCTTTCATATCTGGTGTGTTTATTTCTTGTGTAAAGACCTTTCCATCTATACCAATAATGGCAATTTCTTTGACCTTTGACCTATTTATTCAAACTTTAACAAAAACATTAACCATAGCTGTACCTCTTGCATTATTGCACATGGGCCTTTAAATCATGGCATGTGTCTTCTCTTTGTCAAGACATTTCAAGCCATACACACATGCTTGCCTTTGTGACCTTGACCTTTGACCTACTTGTGTAAAAATCTTTAAATGTATATTATATTTAATCAGTAGGCCTAGGGCTCTCATATTTGGTATGTATAGTTCTTGTGTCAATACCTTTCCAACCATACCAATGTTTTTGACCATTCGACCTTGACCTGTGATCTACTTATTCAAAATTTAACCAAACAACCTTAACATTGGCTATAACTTGCACATATCATGATGCTGACTTGGGGCATTTGTGTTTCACAAACACATTGCTTATCATCTGATCGTCACCAAACTTTCTGAAAATGTTTGTTGACATAAAATGGAGACCAAGTTCGATAACCAGTGGCACCAATTCACACTAGGCCATTTGGAGTTACGACCCTTGAATTCCTCAAAATGGCTTTTTATGGCGCTCTCCGCGACAGTTTCTGCTCTCTAACTCGAACAGTTTCTATAGGATAGTCTGGATTCCCATCCCTGTGTCATGGGGAGGGGGCTCTTATTTATATAGGAAAACCTTCGAAAATCGTCTTCTCTGAAACCGTAGGGCAAAGCTCATTAATATTTTACATGTAGCTTGATATTGTGGTCCTCTACCGAGCCTTGTTTAAATTATGACCCCCTATGTCATATCTATATCAAAATGTTGTCTTGCCCAGCCAGCTTCTATGGTAGCATGTCCTCTGGTGAGCGAAATGTGGGCCTCTGGCCCTCTTGTTAAGCTAAAAGTTGATGATGAAGATTTTAGCTCTCTCCTTATCTGGTCTATAGACGTAAGCTTTTGTTTGGGACGTTCCCTTCAGCCGACAGAGAGGCCTAAACGTTGGGGTCCCAAAGTGGCTGTTGTTGGAATCAGTTGATGGTTGGTCTAAAGTTGATTTGTAGTGGAGGATGAGATCCATCGATGAAGTTGGAACTTGTTGAATCCAAGGTAGGCTGGTGAAAGGTAAACAACGTCTTGTCTTTGATATGATCTCCGCTGAACGGCACTCTTAACCCATTACCCCAGAAATACGCCTTTTTACGCCTTGATTTTATTCCTCCACTGAAGAAAATAGTTCCAATTTATATAGTCATGAATATGTATTATCAGAAATATTTCTATATTCTAGCAGATGGTAGGTTAAAGCAGGCTGAACGTAAAGCAGAATGTGCCTTAAGGCTTATTCTGCTTTACTTTCAACCTGCTTTAAGTGGTAACCTGTTTTCAAAATTAGATACAGGCGATGGGGTAAAGGGTTAAGGGCCACATTCGTTGATGTTAGTCAGGGATCCAGGGTCCAAGGTTATAAGGCGTTTGAGCTGTGTGTGTGTGTGTGTGTGCTCAAACATTTGATTGGTCAGATTTGAGCTTAGGCTAAAATCTGACCAATCAAATGCTTGAGAACGACTTTAGACTCAACTGAAAAGCTTTATAACCTCTGACCCATACATTGGCTAAGCCTGGTACGCTTAGCCATGGACTAGATCCCTGTGCCTCTCCCACGATGTGCACGTCTCGGCGGGCGAGAGAGTTTTAAGCTAAAATATAAAGGACAGGCCAATAAATAATTTGGTAAACATCTTCACCAGCTGAAAATAATGTACGTGTTCCGTTTTATACAGTAATGACGATGCACCATAAAGCGGGCATATTTTTCTATCCTAGCAGATTGGAACTTAAAGCGACTGTCAACCGGATGGTGTACTTGTCAAAATAAAATAAAATACTCAAATAAAAGCAAATTTGTGGCATTATTTGGCTTCTGACATTAAAAAAATATGATCAGTCCAAAAAATGTCTCAAGAATCGTCACCGAATCTTAGTTTTTTTTAGATATATTCCATCGTTTTTCAATAGCGTCAGCTGACGGTTTTGCTGTTGTTGTTGCTTCTCTACACGGGCTCTGACATAAACCGGAGCCGAATAATGTAGTATTAAGCGCTACCAGTGAAGTACGTTAATTCGCTACCATATATAGAGAGAGCGTCCGTGGTCGAGGCGGTAAAGGCGTGTCCTCATTTTTCTTGTTTGTCTCCTCAATGGAGGGTCACGGGTTCGAATCCCACCAGAGCTTCTTCTTTTCTTTTTTTTGGAAATGCATTTTTTAACAGAATTTATTATCCTAAACTAAATCTTACCCATTTATATAATCATTTGACATATATTTACAAATTACCATTTTTAATGCTAAATCCGGTTGCGAGCCTCTTTAAAGCAGACTGAAAGTAAAGCAAGAGACACCCTTTCGCTTATACATAAGGTGCATCTTGCTTTACTTTCAACCTGTTTTGAATGGTCAGCTATCTTCAATACTAGATACGGGCTATGGGGTAATGGATTCATCTTTGACAGATTCGGTAAATTTGACATTATGTTTATATTTTTTCTTAATGCTAAAGACTCTGTGCGATGTCACATGTAATACAGTGGATAATATGTTATTCTTTCCCGTTTAAACGCAAACGTACGCAAACGCAAAGCACTAAAACGTAGAAAAGAACAACTTTTGGACAATTCTGATAACTCATGTTTATCTTAGTGGCAAACAGTTTGGAGTCTGATCAGACGCCGGGTTACCCGGCGTCTGATCTGTCTCCAAACTGTTTGCACTGCAAATAATAGTTTTAGCGTAAACGCGTTTATTGGGAAAGAATAACGTTTTCTCCACTGTATGTCGTCTACAACAATTCGAAGAACTGAGATATCTGCAATTTCCTTTCAGAAAGTATCAACGTGTCAATCAGTTTGGAGCCATATGGGACACCGAGCTACCCGGCGTCTCATCTGGATCCAAACTGCAATTTTTTTTACAAAATCGTACGTAGCGTTCTCGTGTTGTATCATTTGATTGTTGTCGTTACTCTCAGTCGTAGGTAAGGTTTATCGGAATACCTAATATAAACAAATGGTACTTCCGAATTCATGGTTAATTGATCGTAAATGCGCATTACAATTCAAAATTATCGTGATAGAAACATATCAAAGCTCATTTAACATTATGTATTGGCACAATTGAACCCTTATCCTGCCCATCGCGACTTGTCAGTTACATTATATTTGCAAACAGTTTAAATCCAGATCAGGCTTAACGCGGCACCTGATCTGCATCCAAACTGTTTGGTTCTCGTATTTAAGTTTGTTTTATTAAAAATATGTATAACTCTTAAATAATTTAAGATTTATACATCTTTCAATTTTTCAATATGTTTTGCAGACGATAATTTCAAGCCAGACGATACAGTGGAGAAAACGTTATTCTTTCCCAATAAACGCGTTTACGCTAAAACTATTATTTGCAGTGCAAACAGTTTGGATCCAGATCAGACGCCGGGTTACCCGGCGTCTGATCAGGCTCCAAACTGTTTGCCACCAAGATAAACAAGAATTATCAGAATTGTCCAAAAGTTGTTCTTTTCTACGTTTTAGTGTTTTGCGTTTGCGTACGTTTGCGTTTAACTCTTTCTCCCTGAAACTTTAAATGGACAATTCCAGTTTCCATTTAAGTCTAGTCCATTTCTGACCTTTAAGGGTTGTTTTTGTCAATGTTTTGCATTATGACAAACAGTGAATACCCTGATCAAAGGGCTCCTTTCGGAGCCCTCTGATCTGGGTCTTCACTGTTTGCATAGGACAAGTGTACTATTCACATGTATACTGTTTGAAAAGCACGCCTATATGCGGGACTAGGGTTCAAAGGGTTAAACGGGAAAGAATAACAGATTCTCCACTGTATTACAACAGGGTAAGGGTTACATGACCAGATGACCAGGGGTTAACCATTCTACTGCTGTGATGTCGTCTGCTAAAATTTGTCGCCTGTTAATTTTTAATCAATTTGAACGATTTTATGTCAATTTCATACCCTTCAGTTTAGATCCTGATCAGGCACATAGTTACTTTCCGTCTGATCTGGATGCAAACTGATTTGCAAATGTTATGCAAGTCGCTCTAAGAACTCTTAATGTTAATAGGATTACATTAAACTCTTGATATATTCGCTAACCTTGTAAGCCGTCCAAATCGTGATAATGGTTAATGGTGTGAATATAAGCGACTCCTTGATATTATTAATATAGAACACCTTTTTATGATGAAATTTTCATATTGACTCTCCCGCTTTTGAAAAGTGACCAGTTGATGTTGGTTTCAGGGCTGTTTCTGAGAATATTCCAGACATATTAAAAGTAAAACAGTACAGAACCTGATCAAAAGGCTCCTTATGTAACCCTCTGTTCAGGTTCTTTTCTGATTGCAAAATATACATATACTGACTTCCAGCATGTAAAAGGTTAGAATTATTCGTTTAGCACATTTGAACTCGACGTTGACAAGCACTCAGAAAGGATTGTTTCCTAATTTAACCATACATGTACCACTGCCAAGTTTGAAGTGAATCTTGCATGTTCTCATAAAAAGGTCAGGTTACCTCGACCGTTGTCCCAAAATTTTACACGCAGTTACAGGCACAGCTATTTGCAAAGGATGTAAATCAGTTCACTTGGTATATCGCGCTGTAATGATCGGGACAATATAATAGGAGATTATTTTCTACGTAACATTCATCTTGTTTCAGCTGTTTTAGCTCACCTGGCACGTAGCGTCAATGTGAGCTATTTTGATCGTCCTGCGTCCGTCGTCGTTCGTTCGTTCGTCGTCAACAATTTCTTTAAATGACATCTCCTATGAAACCACTTAAGGGTGTATCAATGTCATGAATTCGGGAACTTTTCAAAGTATATGAAAACACTCTATGGTGGTTTTGTATTGAAGAGCTATTTAAGATAAATGAAAAAATAGAAAAAGTGTACTTTTTGGTGAACAACAGTTGGCTCTACGGCCATGTAAAATTTACCCCACCCACTTCCTCTTATTTTGTCCTTTTCAAACAGCCAGCTTCAATAAAACCCATTTTAAATGAAAACAAATATGATAATTTGGTTTTGTGTTATTTATTTCCTATCTATGGTAGTATTTCTTCATACAAAAACTAATTTAAGAAAAAAACGGCACCAAATGTGAAATTTATAAAGCTCTAAATATCATCGATATGGTACTTTTTTGTAAATTTTGTAAGGGGCGATAACTCTTTTTACTTTAATAACTCAAAATTTTCAACACTGACCTTTCAATTTCTTTTCATATTTTGAACTGCCTTAGTATGGGCTTTCATCTGGTAGAATATAATAAAAAGTTTAATACTAGAACTATTTCATTTTCAAACTTTTTTACTTTTTTTCATAAAATAAAAAATCTAATAAAATCATGCCCTATATAAAGCATATTTTTGATATTCAAGGATCCATATTGTTCAAACCTGGTGCCTGCTTTGTCTAAATTTGGTTTATATATGTGAACATACCACCATAGACATGAAATAAATAAAGAAAACCCAAATTAACATTTTTGTTTTGTTTGCTTGTACTATGAATGGGTAAAATTTGAGAAAAAAAATCCAAATTTGACATACCTTTTTCAAATCGCTGTAGCTAAAAATAAAGGACACCACCATATTTTTTTTTTCATTTTTTCATTCTTCATAAATAGCTCTTCCAAAAAAACAATGATAGAAAAAAAGTTTAATACTTTGAAAAAATGGCTCATGACATTGATACACCCTTAATGGATTTTTACCAAACTCGGCAGGAATGGTCCTTATATGGTCCTTTTTCCAATTTGTTCAAATGTTTCCGGTTCGTAATCTTCTAGTCTGAAATCACAGTATCCTGAGCTTAGATATTTGGCACAAAGCATCATCTAATGGTCATCTATCAAGATTGTTCAAATCATGTCCCTGGGGTAAAAAATGCTACCACCCCGGGGATCGCAATTTTCACATAGAATTATATACATGTAGTGAAATCGTCAAACATCTTTTTCTCTTCGGCCTCGTGGTTTAATTACTACGCATCACAACTCCTACCCGTGTTTTATTGCCACGATAAAACACTGGTATAAATTTATTATTTCTTAGATAAAATACACACGCACTGTAACGTCTTGACGTGACGTCATATGGCCCCGGAGAATGCGTTAGACGTTAGTCGTTGAGATGCTGGTAATGAAATCAAATTTAATTACTACGCATCTCAACTCCTACCCGTGCACGATAAAACACACTGGTATACATGTATGAATTCATTATTTCTTAGTATTACATTGCATTAAACCTGTCACTGATTTTATGGCGCAATATTCCGTCTAACATATTCACTGCCATGCGATATACTCGTGGCTAGGCTTCAATCAGTTAACCCTTTCACTCTCATTTACGTCATAAAGCGCATTTGCAAACAGTTTTGATCCTGATCAGACGCCGCGTCACGCGGCTACTGACCAGGATCAAAACTGTTTGCCACTTGTTTTGAAATTACGTAAGTTATACTGCCTTAAATCTAATTTTGAAACAATATTGCGGACCACAATATTGAAGCAGACGATTTATGGCAGTGAAGGGGTAAATCGCTCACGATAAATTTGTTCATGAAAGGGTTAAGCTCGTTGGATAGATTCAAAGAACAGCCTGGCCTGGGTTATTTCAGGGCCAAACAACAACCAGCACGGCGGTGAATTGATCAAAGATCAAAACTGTTTGACACACATATTATTTATGTGTAAATTATGGGTATTATGTTATTTTTATTTCAGTTATCTGCAAATAATCTTATTACTTTAAACAGATTTAATTCATTCACACCTGAAACTTTTAATGGACAATTTCAGTTTCCAATTAGGTATTTTCCATTTTGGACTATTTAGAGTAGTGTTTGTAATATGTTGCAAAATAACAAACATTGCAGACTCTGATCAGCGGGTTCCTTTACAGTGGAGAATCTGTTATTATTTCCCGTTTAAACGCAAACGTACGCAAACGCATTGCACTAAAACATAGAAAAGGACAACTTTTCGACAATTTTGACTATTCATGTTGATCTGAGTGGTAAACAGTTTGGAGCCTGATCAGACGCCGGGTTACCCGGCGTCTGATCTGGCTCCAAACTGTTTGCAATGGAAAAAATAGTTTTAGCGTAAGCGCGTTTATTGGGAAAGAATAACGTTTTCTCCACTGTAGGAGCACAGGGTTTGCACAGGGTACATATACTCTTCATATGTGTATTTATTTTTGTAAATGACAAGTTAACTTATGGCTAGGATTGAATGTCTTAACCTGGTCATTCTTATACATCTGGGTGCCCGCAATCTGCCGGCTGTATTTTATTGACCATACTCTAATTTGTTTTTATAAATGATTCGATGAATGGAATTCGCAATTGATTTGGTGTTGGATTTCAAAGCCAAATACGCCAACCCTTGCTAACCCTTTTAAAAGCCCCAATATTGTCCTTTAGAAGGCACTCAGAATTCTTGACCCATTCACACCTGTAACATCAAATGGACAATTCCAGTTAACAGTCAAGTCTAGTCCATTTATGGCAACATGGTATTGTTTGTATGACATATAGCAAAAATACAGCCTACAGTTTGCATACGCCATAGGACAAGTTTATTCTTCATTGGTACACTGCTTGTCTACTCGTCACATCCAAACTGTTGGACACTTGTAGTAAAAAACAAATCGCATAAAATTGCAGACACGTTTTAGGTAACCATAATAAGACGACGGTTCAAACAGAAACATTTTTATAAAATAAAACGTAAATGCCATAATTCATATACAGGTAAAGATTTTTATAAATTTTTAACGATTATTCTAATTCAAACTACTGTGAGTTGCAAAGATTTTAGTCTGCTGGAATACTGTCCTCTGCATTTTTATGCTAAATAATTATTATTTTAATTTTGAGGACACGGATGTCAAAGAGTATGATTTCGATCCAAACTGACGATTATGCCACTGGTAATGATATAGCGAATGGTATACCATACTCAGCAATCTGGCTGAACTATATCATATTGGTCTACATTATTTGCTAATGTTCATTTTCTGTGCCATTCTTAAAGGGACTCGCAACCGGACGGTGTACTTGTCAAAATAAAATAAAATACTCAAATAAAAGCAAATTTGTGGCATTATTTGGCTTCTGACATTAAAGAAATATGATCAGTCCAAAAAAAGTTTCAAGAATCGTCACCGAATCTTAGATTTTTAGATATTTTCCATCGTTTTTCTATACCGACTAGTAGACGGTATAGTTGTTGTTGTTGCTACTCTACACGGGCTCAGACATAAACCCGAGCCGAATTACGAAGTTGTATGCACTTTCGATCGCTACACATTGAAATACGTTAAATCGATCCGAGATAAACGCGGATAGTTCCGTGGTCCATTGGTCTAAGCGGTTTCCCCTATTTTGCCTTCTGTCCGCCAATGCCGGGCCCCGGGTTCGAATCCCACCAGAGACCAGTATTTTTTTTATTGAAATACATTTTTTTTAAACAGAATTTCTTATCCTAAACTAATTCTTTACCATTTATAAAAGCGTTTGACACATATTTACAAATTACTATTTTTAATGCACCATCTGGTTGCGAGTCGCTTTAATAGGTTAAACCAATATCGGTCTATAGCGGACCTTCTGGTCGACATCCAATATACAATTTATACTGTAATTCCCAGGTCGCTCTGCTGTCAGAAAGAGTGGCTATTGAATATTTGCCAAATAAAAGTTTTAAGGTCAATTCTTTATTTCATGTAAGTATTGGTCAGTTGGTCATTTTTCGTTCGACGTTTTGAAACATCGCACGGCAAACATGGCGCGAGTCGCTATGATACTTGCCGTTATATTGGGTAAGTGTCGTTGTTTTATACATATCGAATTGTAATTTTGACATTTAAAAAATAGATAAATATAAAATTGCATTTAGATTATAAATTCGATTAATGGGTCACTAGAATATTACCCCCTTCACTGCCGAACCCCGAGTACGATAGTTATTTGCAATCAGTTTGGATTCTGATCAGACGCCGCGTGACGCGGCGTCTGATCAGAATCTAAACTGTTTAACACTCATTTCAAAATTTCTTAAGTAAAAAAACATAAAATGAAAATGACTGAGAAATAAAAGCAGATTACGATTGTTTAAAATTAATGACATCTTGGCAGTAAAGGGGTTAAGTTTTAAATGTTACAGTGGATAAAACGTTATTATTTCCCAATAAACGCATTTACGCTAAAACTGTTATTTCTATTGCAAACAGTTTGGAGCCAGATCAGACGCCGGTATAACCGGCGTCTGATCAGGCTTCAAACTGTTTGCCACCAAAATAAAAACGAATTTTCAGAATTGTCCAAAATTTGCACTTTTCTACGTTTTAGTGTTTTGCGTTTGCGTTTCGTTTCGTTTAAACGGAAAAGAATAACGTTTTCTCCACTGTAAGTCTTGAAACACTCGCCTGTACACATTATGCATGGATGATTAAAATTATTTAAAGCTTTTGATCGTATACAAACCACGTACCGATTAAGTTTAAACAATGTATTTTACTTATTTCAATTTATGACGGTATGCCTCTTAGAGATCGGGTCAATATCGACATTCGACCAGTGTCGCCAACTGACCACCCATGCAGAATTACGCGCGATCATGGTTCGGTACGGCCGGTCAATTGGCGAGAGATATTGACAGACATTGGCCCGATCTCACATACTACCGTAATAGATGGAGGCAACTGGAAGCCTATATATATTAATATTTTTATGTTTGTTTGTTAACTTCCGTTTTTGCCATCTATGGGCTTGTTGGACGCCCCAGAGAGAGGGGAGCGGATACAGAAAACCCGGACACGAGGTCTCTGATTCTTTTAGATGCCCAGTGTATTTAGCACTCGTACTTTTGTAATTTAAATACTGTTTTTCGGCACAATATGACACTTTTCTGTGTCGCGGTGCCGTACAACCAAACTCAATTAATCAATTAACCACTCACAGCCTTACCACGAGTATAATATTCATTTTCAAACAGTTTGGACCCTGATCAGGCGACAGTTTGAAAACTCATTTCAATAAGTAAGTCAAAATTCCTGAAATTTAAAATGAGAAATAAAAGCTGACAACGATTGTTTAAATATGATTACGTCAAGGCAGTGAAGGAATAATTAAACACATTTCCCTGAAATTTGTTAGTGTCCACGAGCCGTGATATCTAGACACATTGTACGACTAATAGAATGCAGTCGAACCTCGGTTACTTTCTCGAACTAGCTTAACACTTTACCCAATAATCTGTTTCTACTGATGACTGCTTAAAGCAGGTTAAAGTTAAAGCAGAATGCGCCTTAAGGCACACTCTGCTTTACTTTCAGCCTGCTTTTTAAGCTATAATCTCCTAGAATATAGAAAATATTTATATTGATTTATATGCATGACTGTATAAAGAGGAACTATTTTCTTCAGATGGGGAATAAATAAAATGCGTATTTATGGTTTGAGTAAAAACAACTTGTATTTATACAGTTGAATTTCATCATATTGAACCAGCTTAAATCAAACACATATACATATTTCAAAGTTCGACTTAAGCCAGTTGAGATATCGAGGTTCGAATGCATACTTTTAGGAAAATTGATTAATTTTATTTAACTTTAAACGCTATGAAATGAAACAAAAATGATCAAAATAATGCTTACTGACTGGTTTACAGAAAAAATCAGCTCATTTATTGTTTAGTAGCGTATTTTAAGCAATACACTGGTTTGATCAGAACGTACTAATATTTGCAAACAGTTGGATCCAGATCAGACGCCCACTACGTCGATCAAAACTGTTTGGCACGCCTACCCACGTTTCTGACGCAGTCAAAATATCTAAAAGTTAGATTTTATATAGAAATACAGGCGTTTTTTAGGAGATGATATCATAATATTGAAACAGCTGTAAGTAATGTAATGATTGCAAATGACATCTGTATTTTTATAACCCTTTCACTGCCATTATGGCGTAATATATTAACCCATTACCTCATAGCCTATTTCTAGTATTGATGTAAGGTAACTACTAAAAGCAGGTTGAAAGTAAAGCAGAATGCGCCATAAGGCGCATTCTGTTTTACTTTCAGCCTGCTTTAAGCTTACATCTGCTAGAATTTAGAGTTTATATTTCTGGTGATACATGGCTATTACTGTATAAATTGGAACTATTTTCTTCAATGGAGTTATAAATTAGAGGCGTCAAAAGGCGTATTTATGAAGTACTGGGTTAATCCGTCTAGCACAGTCACTGCCATACCATCGTCTGCTTAAAGTTTTCGTCTATTTTATAAAACCAAAAAAAAATTCTAAAAAAAAATGATTCGATGCGTTTTTAAACCGTAGAAACATTTATACGAGTGTCAAACAGTTTGGATCCTGATCAGACGCCGCGTTACGCGGCGTCTGATCTGGATCCAAACTATTTGCAAATGGTAGTGCAGTATCGGCATGCAGTGAACGGACTATTTACAATTCAATTTCAATTTCCTTTATTACACTCAGTTCATGATATACATGAATACACGAGGAAAACGTAATACATTGTATATACATAGACAAAACATACATATTGACAAACAAATAATTTTGTGTATTATCAGTTAGTATTTTTTCAGAAGATTGTTTACTATTAGATCCCGGGAGAGATACGGGTATAATTAACAGAATGTTTAAGTTAGCAAGCCAGACATTTTGAGTTACACTTATGTAAAAATGAAAATTATTAGGATATGTGACAGCACTTCTACTTAAGGACATGTATAACAATATTTTGTAATATAATTACACACGTTCCCAAGCACGAAATGCGTATAATACATGTTAATGTATCATGAATGAATGAACGAATGTGAGTGACTGAATGACTGGCCGAATGAATGAATGAGTGATTCAAATAAACACTAAAGTCATTCATTCAGTCAATCTGTCAGTCAATCAACCAATCAATCAATAAATAAAGTAATGAAGATTAAGATGACAGAATCAAAACACAAAATATGAATGGATTACGGTGGATTAGACGTCACTCTCTCCCAAAAAACGCGTTTGCGCTCAAACTAAATTTTCTATTGCAAACAGTTTGGATCAAAATCAGACGTCGGGTTACCCGGCGTCTGATAAGGTTCCAAACTGCCTGCCACTCAGATGAGATAAAAAGGCGGAACTGTCAAACATCATAATTTTCTACATTTAATGAAATGCGTTTACCATTCCACATGTCACACCATTTAACTTCTCTGCGTCTTGTATTTCAGCTGTTCATCTGCAGGCAGGTAAGTGGAATTATTAATTATGTTCTTTAATATTTCTGTACAGTAAAGAAGATATTGTTTTGTCATAATATATATCTACACTTTTATGTTGAATAACAATCATATGTCTACTGTAAACAGGTTGGAGCCAGATCAGACACCGGGTTATCCGGCGTCTGATCTGGCACCAAACTGGTTGCAACTAAGAAGAATATGAGTCAACATTTTCAAAATGTCATTTTCTCTATTTTGTGGCATTGCGCTTGTGTTTATTTTTTTAAAACGGGAAAGAGCAACATCTCTATTGTTATGTGCAGCACCGATTTCCAAATTATATTATTTATTGCCTGCAGCAGAAACTTTCAAATAAAAATTGCAAATAGAATCGGCCCTATTAAAACGCCGTAATTTTTGGCGATTCATCTGGGTATGTCGTAGGCATTTTTTAACAAAAGCTTAAGATATCATAGATGAAAAAACCCACAAGAACCATTTGGAAAGTTGTTCCTTCATATCAGTCAATAAAGGCATCTAAGTCTTCCCTGACACGGTCGAGACAAAAGACCTCAATTGTAAAATTAAATGTTCATTCTTTTTCAAGGCAACTTTCATTTTTAGGTTCCGGCCAATAATGAATATGGCTGGAACCTATTACAGGTGTCCTTCCCTACAATGGCCCTCTCAGCAACGACTCCCTCCTTACAACGACCCCTGCCGCAGTTCCCTAAACAGGACAATTATGTCTAACGCGTTTACTGTTGCAATATCGTCTCCCTAAAATTGTCGTAAGCTATATTTTTCTCAAAGTAACATAAAGTGGACATTTTGATAGAATAAATATAATGACGAGTGACAAACAGTTTGAATCCAGATCAGACGCCGCGTTATGCGGCGTCTGATCTTGATTCAAGCTGTTTGCAAATGTAAGCAAAGTCTTATTTTTCCCTCCCTGGAACGACTCCCTCCGAACAACACACATAAGCTGTGTCTCCCATTAGGTGTCGTTGTAGAGAGGGAGCGCTGTATAACCGTTAGCGAGATTTTAGTGTGGAAAGTGTGGAAAACCCCCACTGTCGAGCCCCCCCCCCCCCCCTTAGGGGTACACGACAGACGTGTATTTACGTCAGAATGGCAGTGGAAGGATTAAAGTTACCACCTGTCACTGGCCAGTAATCTTCCCTAATCCGCCGTTAATTTCCATAGACCGAATATTTTACTAAGTCCACAAGGGAAAGATGTTTAGAAAACGTGTATCCATTGCAAAAAGTTTTAAGTTTATCAAATACTTTTTTTTATTGATTTAAACTATACATAGTTTTTCATCAATACAAATACATGTATAACTTTACAATACATCATAATAATAGGTACACATGATATATACATGCAAACACTTAACCCATTTCCCCATAAATACGCATTGCTACGCCTTCACTTTATTGCTCCGCTGAAGGAAATAATTCCGCTTAATACAGTACCTTTACAAATAAGTTTTCTATATCCTAGTAGGTGGTAGAATGTGCCTTACGGTGCATTCTGCTTTATTTTCACCCCACTCTACGTGTTTACCTATCTTCAATATTAGACACAAGTCTATGGGGGTAATGGGTCAATATATTTCAAATTTCCTATCAATCAAGTAAACTTAGAACTTTTATTGTTGAATTGTAGAATATGACTTATTTCGAGGATTAGTTTATAACACTATGACATAATCAGACTTTTTCTAACTTTAAATGCTTCTGATAAATATTTAGAAAGTATATAATAGTATATCAAACCAGCATCTTATTAGGCTCGTATCGGTTTTCCACTAAAGTTTAAAATTAAATCGGAAACATGTTGTAATCACTCATTTTCTGAATTTTTGTTGCAAAGAGTTAAATGTTATATATTAATAGTAATAATTTGTAAGGATAAAGAAAAAATATATATTGTACATAGAATCTACATGCATTCATGACTGCATAAAGTGGATATATTTTCATCAGTGGAGAGAAAAGGCTAAAGGCGTAGAAAGCGTATTTACGTGGTACATGTAACGGGTTGAAAATGATAATTATAAATAAATCATTTAACTAAACGTATCTAGATTATTAGTCTCTTCAAACAACGTTGCATGTAACACAAGTTAAAGCAGATTTGTCTGAGATTCCGAGGAAAGGAAAATAGTTTCGTAAAATCCCCAATTAGTTGTTAGCTTCTGTAACTAATTCACTCTAAAACTTTTTTTTTAAATTTTAATGGACATTTTCGATTTCCAATTCACTACATGTGTAGTCAAGTTTTGAATATATAGGACTGATTTTAATAAATTATAGCAAAATGTCAAACAGTGCAGACACTCATCAGAGGGCTCAAGGAGTTGAATGTGTTAAATGCAAGATGATATTGAAGTAGAAAGTTCTTTCATTCCTACTTTTATAAGATGTCCATCTTAAATACTATCGGTACCGTTACGTTAACACATTTATGTCATGTGGGTTCTTTCATGCTTATATCTTGGCTTGGTTCATTTTTGATCTATATTTTCATTTTCGTTTTGTTTCATATTAAAATTCCAACAGTGGAGAATCTGTTATTCTTTCCCGTTTAAACGCAAACGTACGCAAACGCAAAACACTAAAACGTAGAAAAGTACAACTTTTGGACAATTCTGATAATTCATGTTTATTTTGGTGGCAAACAGTTTGGAGCCTGATCAGAGGCCGGGTAAACGCCGGGTTACCCGGCGTCTGATATGGCTCCAAACTGTTTGCACTGCAAATAATAGTTTTAGCGTAAACGCGTTTATTGGAAAAGAATAACGTTTTCTCCACTGTATCAGCAAACAGTAAAGACTCTGATCAGTCGCCGTATTTTTGGCGTCTGATCAGAGTCTACACTGTTTGCCTTTGTCCTTTTTTATAGAACGCTAGGCACAAATGGATCAACTTTGTATGACAGCAATATAGCAATAAATGTACAATACCGCACATGTATAGATTTATGGTCGGTCTAATGTTGATTTAAAGACATTACTTGACCTAGCTTGGGTGGTAACACCTAGTCCCATAGAAAGTTTTAGTTACAAATATATTCTTTACTTTGTATACATAACCCCATGCTGTATATCATATACCTGGGTGAAATAAAGTTCTGTTCTGTTCTGTTCTGTTCAGTTAAAGCATGCAGCATGCATTTATTTGCATAAATGTCTAGACAAGAAAACCATCGAATCGATGAATGGACTTGAGTAATGTCTTTAATGTACACTATCGTATTACAAAAAGTTAGAAAAACACTGGTTTATTTACACTGTTAAATGCAATATTCACTTAAACGGTCAAAACGTTACACTGTGCAATTCTCGCTACCCTTAATCTGACAGTTAATTGCAAACAGTTGGGATCCAGACCAGACACCATTACTTGACGTTCGATCAAGATCCGACTTGTTTGGCATCATTGAAAGGCAACAAAGCAAAAATATCCCGAAGATTTGTTAAAGCGATGATTTTTAAGCAATTTATATCATGGCGGTTTAAGATATACATGTATCCCTTTTCCCGTATATCGAACAGTGTCAGCACCTTAAAAACAATATTGTTTTTTAAGCAACCACTTAGTGGAGAACCTAATAGTAGTCTTAAACACAGGTACAGTGGAGAATCTGTTATTCTTTCTCAATAAACGCGTTTACGCTAAAACTATTATTTGTAATGCAAACAGTTTGGAGCCAGATCAGACGCCGGGTAACCCGGCGTCTGATCAGGCTCCAAACTGTTTGCCACCAAGATAAACAAGAATTATCAGAATTGTCCATAAGTTGTTCTTTTCTACGTTTCAGTGCTTTGCGTTTGCGTACGTTTGCGTTTAAACGGGAAAGATTAACAGATTCTCCACTGTAGCTACTTAATGCGTTTTTAAAAAGGTATACAGAGAGCTCCTGTATGAGTTTTCTGTGTTTTTTTGTCATGCATTAATCATTCGCTTTTTAAAAATCTCTCAACGCTACATCAATTGGTTGTTGCTGAATGCAATATTGGCCGTATATCATACTGTTTCAAGACATATGACCACTAAAAGCAATATGAAAGTATTGTATTTAACACCATTAATGATTAATCAGCCATGATACAGTGGAGAAAACGTTATTCTTTCCCGTTTAAACGCAAACGAAACGCAAACGCAACACACTAAAATGGAGAAAACGACAACATTTTGATCATTCTAACTATTTATTTTAATCTGAGTGGCAAACAGTTTGGAGCCTGATTAGACGCCGGGTTATAATAATTTTAGCGTAAACGCGATTATTGGGAACGAATAACGTTTTCTCCACTGTAGATCTACATATTTGGAGTAGTGAACAAGACAAAATATTATGCCCACTGCCCCGTTAAATTTGATAGTGCTCAAACGATTATGCTTAGTATAAACGATTTGGTGCCAAATCAGATGCCGGGTTAACCGGAATCTGATCAGGTTCCACATTGTTTGCCAATCAGATATAAATAAAATTGCGTTCTTTGGTTAGTTTTGTTTCTTTGAAACGGGACAGCAAAAACATCATCCGCACTCTAAGGCGATTCTTTGTAGGAAATCTTAAAAAACCTTTAATTTGGCGCTGGAAGGGTAAACATGTGTTATAAGTAAACATTAATTTTGTAAAACCGGTAGCGACGAGAAAAGGTGTTTTTCAGCACATAATAGTTTAACTTAACCCTTAATGATCAACTTTATTGTGAGATTTTAACCTCTTCACCGCCATATTGTCGTCTGCTTCAATATTGTTGTTTGCAATATCGTTTCAAAGTTAAATTTAAGGCAGTATAGCTAACGTAATTTCAAAAAAGTGTCAAAACAGTTTTGATCCTGATCAGAGGCCGCGTTACACGGCGTCTGATTAGGATCAAAACGGTTTGCAAATGCGCTTTATGACGTCATTGAGAGTGAAAGGGTTAAACACATAACACATTCATACAGTTAAGGAAGTGAGATTGGGTCGCAAATTCGTTCAATATTATAATGGCACCCACCCCCTATACTGAGTATGAATACATATAAATAGAGGCAAACAAAACTGAAATATATCTTTATAAATTACATTGTGTCGCGAAATGCAAATATGTACGACAACATAGGTACTAGTACTTGACACGTATACTTTTTTGTTTTTTACTAGACCTCTATTACCGTATATATAAAGAATATTTATATTCGCCCCATTCAATTCCATTGAAAAAAATGTTGTTCATTTCATATAAACACCATTTCCCGAGAGGGCGGGACTTGTGGATAAGTTTCGAAGAGGGGGCGGAGCAAATGCAGTTTTCATTCGCGAATTAATCGTTGGAACCTGGACAGCAAACATTTGGCGGATTTTTCCAAATTTGTTCTTAACCGATCTATATGCCTTCCTATTAGTGAAAACCATGGTTTCCGACTAAATTTCTTCTTTATTAATTAGATAAATTGCAAGAAAATTGTCAAACCTTAAGCAGCTATCTGCATTTCTTTATGACAAACACAACCCGATATATTTACCCTACTTTAGAAATGACGGCATTTCCAAATGCCGTCAAATCGGCATTTCGCGCCAAACTGTCAAAGTTTTTAACCTTAGAATGTAACAATGAACTTATTTTTTTGATTTCGAATGTACACAGCTTCAGTGATCCCGGTCATGGCTGTTCTTTATAGCGTACATGTACACATTATTCTTGTTATCAACCTCTAATATATATTACCGTTTACCCTAGATTGCCAGCCAATGAAAGGGCTCCATTTCAGCGAGAAATGAAAAAATATATCGCATATTCGTTCAATTTTGTACTTGGGTATGGCACAGAAAATAAACAAGTCATGAACCGGTCAAGGCCACCGCGTGCTAGGGAGGAGCGTAGCGCATCATTGCGTCATACAGCAACCGCTCAGCTGGGAATTACAGTATAACCTATGTACTGCGGCCTTTCAATGAAGAGGCCCGAATAAATCAAATATTTCTGTAGACAGGAGACTATAGTTAGTGGCACTTAGTGCATAATGAAAATAATATGAAACGCTCTAAATTTACCTTTCTGCATTAATCATGTCCTGCATTAACTCATTGAACCCTATGTGAGGAGTACACTCGTCATTTATAATGTACCCGTTACACCGTGTGGCCACAGCAAACATTGTAGAACCACATCGTATCTATCCCAATTACAAAAATGGCATAGGCATATTTGCCATTAATAGTATGATGAATCAACACATTCCAGGTGAATGTCATTTAAAAACCAAGAGTGCTTTGACTTAGGATGTTTTCACCCTATAATTTGTAGGTTTTTGTTGCTGTTTTTCTAAACTGACTTTAAAACAATAATTATTGCTTGGCTTCATTAGTGGGTTAAAGGACTCGAATCTTAGTCAATCAGGTGCTGCTCAATACTTGGTATTTCCATTTCCATTTGGGTGACTCGTTCATGCTTGGTTTTGTTTCTAAATGGAAATACCTACAGCGAGCCCTACACGCGTACACGGTTCCCGGTCGATTTTCTAGTTCTTTCGTGTGACGTCATGTGTAAAAGTGAACTCGCCGGCTTCCGCAAATACAAAGCACCGCCCTCCGAAATAAATCCCTTTCATTGGCTGACAAACTAGGTCGAGTTGTAATTTGGGTTGAGCGATAACTTAGTATAGGTAAAGTAGGTTGAACGGTAACTGCCATACACTAGCCTACGTGCCATATTTGAGGCAAACGGTAAATCAGTTATAGTTAATTTGTTGAAAATTATACAACATAACCTGTTCGCTCCCTACGGTCGCTCCAGGTTATATTGCATAATTTTCAAAAAATGAACTATAACTAATACTTAAACATACACGCGTACAAACAAAATGTTAATCTAGTATTAGAAATTACAGCAAATACATGGTAAATATAAGAAATGAACTGATTTTTTCGACGTTCAAGCAAAATAAACGACAGAAAATAATCGGCAAATTTACCATGAATAGCTAGTGCGATTCATGGAATTTGCCCATAATTTTCTGTCGATTATTTCGTTTGAACGCCGAAAATTTCAGTTCATTTCTTAACTATATACAGTGGAGAATCTGTTATTCTTTCCCGTTTAAACGCAAACGTACGCAAACGCAAAGCACTAAAACGTAGAAAAGAACAACTCTTAGACAATTCTGATAGTTCATGTTTATCTTGGTGGCAAACAGTTTGGAGCCTGATCAGACGCCGGGTTACCCAGCGTCTGATCTGGCTCCAAACTGTTTGTTTTGTAAATAATAGTTTTAGCGTAAACGTGTTTATTGGGAAAGAATAACAGATTCTCCACTGTACGGTATATAAAGTAATTTTTGCAATGTTTGCTATTTCATATGAATTATAGGTTGTATGCACAAACATAACCACGTCTTTTAGCGCATCTATAATGCAATCTGTCATCAACATAACATCCAGCCCTACCAACGAGTATATTCGTTCGTTACAACCAGTGTACATATGACGAGTACACTTGTTCTTTGAAAACATTTTAGACCCAGATCATAGGAATCCTTAAGGAGCCCTCTGATCAGGATATGCACTGTTTGTCATTTTGCAGTAGATATATATTGTACTTGTAAGAAATGTTATTGCTATATTTTACTTTCAAACGTAACTTAAGGTTGAAAACCCCGAATGAGATCGGACAAAATCGGCTCTTTATGTACAGCAATCGGTTATTCTCGTCAACTGCCGATATGTTCCGAACTATGCTTCAGCATGGTTCGGTACAGTTCGGCAGTTGACGAGAATAGCCGAGAGTTCCGAGGGTGGCTCAATCGCATTAGGGGTTCTCAACCTTGATTGATATTTACAAACAGGTTGGATCAAGCTCAGATGCCGAATACGTATTTTGGAACTGAATAAAACATTGAATAGATAGACATTTAAGGAAGATATTGTATCAGGATAAGGGTTACATACAACCAAATTTAACCGAACTATTTTCTTTGCATTTTAGTTGAACCCCAGTCTCAAAGAGGCACTACTGTGGGGCCATGGCAAATAAACTCGATGTCACCAAGGCAATCGATCCAAAATGCCTCAACGCTCTCCAATTTCTTCTGGTCGGTACTGTCAGGATTTTCGTCTGGACCCCCACGCCAAGGAACCGGTCCTACAGGATCTCCCGCATGGAGCCAGCCACCATCTAGAGGATCTTGGCCACCTAATCAAGGAACCGGTCCAACAGGATCGCCCGCATGGAGCCAGCCACCAAGGCTATCAACGTCTTCAAATTTCTGGTCGGCAATGACATGGAGCCCTCCAGCATCTATGTCTTGGCCACCTCGTACAGGAACCGGTCCTACAGGATCTCCCGCATGGAGTCAGCCACCATCCAGAGGATCTAGGCCACCTCGTACTGGAACCGGCCCTACTGGATCTCCGGCATGGAGTCAGCCACCATCCAGAGGAACTAGACCACCTCGCACTGGAACAGGTCCTACTGGATCTCCGGCATGGAGTCAGCCACCATCCAGAGGAACTAGGCCACCTCGTACTGGAACAGGTCCTACTGGATCTCCCACATGGAGTCAGCCACCATCCAGAGGAACTAGGCCACCTCGTACAGGAACTGGTCCTACTGGATCTCCCACATGGAGTCAGCCACCATCCAGAGGAACTAGGCCACCTCGTACAGGAACGGGTCCTACTGGATCTCCCGCATGGAGTCAGCCACCATCTAGAGGATCTAGGCCACCTCGTACTGGAACCGGTCCTACTGGATCTCCCACATGGAGTCAGCCACCATCCAGAGGAACTAGGCCACCTCGTACTGGAACCGGTCCTACTGGATCTCCCACATGGAGTCAGCCACCATCCAGAGGAACTAGGCCACCTCGTACAGGAACCGGTCCTACTGGATCTCCAACCTCATCTAGAGGAACTAGACAAACACGACCTCCTACATCAAACACCGGAACAAGGCGTACACGTCCGGTGACAGGACAAACACGACCTCCTACATCAAACACCGGAACAAGGCCTACACGTCCGGTGACAGGACAAACACAACCTCCTACAAGGAGCCAGCCACCGGTATCAAGAACTAGAACTTCTCGAGCTGTAACCAGGCGGACCAATCCTCCAGTAAGAAGTACACCATCACCAACACGAGCTCCTCCAAGGACTCAGAATTTCGGTAAGAATGTAATTGTATAGTAAAACCTCTCTATAACGGACACTAAATTTTGTTAATATTTGGGTTTGAAGGTAGGTGATTGCTTAAAGCAAAGTGACCGTGAAACAGAAAGCTCCTTCACTGTCACCTTGCTTTAAGCCCTCACATGTGTTTTATACAATCAATTATCCTTCGTTTAAGTGGTCGTACTAGAGAGGTTTTACTGTATATGTTGTGACACTCATCTAAAACGGTCTCGAAAAACAGGGCTTATTGATTTCATAACATATTAAACAGCTTAAAGCGCGATGAATGTAAAACTCCTTAACGTTCACCGTGATTTAAGCAGTCAACTGCCTTAAAGCCGCATTGTGTTTTTGAGAAACCTGCATAAAACGGTTGTTTGGGGTCCCATTTGAATTACGTGGGGCGTGATTCTTTCACAAAAAACGGCTTTATCTAAGAAATTCGCTTTTTAAATTTTATTTATAATTTTTTGGTGCAGCACAAAATTTAAAAGCCTCCCTTGTGAATGGAAAGAAGGACAACTCTGTAAATACAGGGCTCCAGATAACGGAAGTATTTCGAAAACTAAAATTCTTTATTTCTGCTTTTAAACCCAATGGTGTCATACTCATTAAAATTGTCCCGAAGAGACGGTTTAATCAGTAGTAACACCATAGCATTCGGTGCTGAAATGAGAGAGAAAATGTTAGATAAGATTACTCCCGCTTAAACATGTGTACTGGAGCATCTGGTTAACCCTTATTCTGCTGCACAGACGTCTGCTTTGACATTGTCGTCTGCAAAATTTGTTCAGTTTAGATTTATGCATTGTTTTAATTAAACAAACCTTAAGACGAGTGTCAAACAGTTTGGATCCAGATGAGACGCCGCGTTACGCGGCGTCTTTCTAGATTCAAACAGTTTGTAAAATTACGACCAGTAGGCACAGGGTTAAACACTGTGAGGTTCAGTCAAAACGTGTGTATTATTATTCACTGGGGGTAAGCGATTAAATGTTTTTACGAAGAATCTATACCTTGAGCTTGCTGAAAATGACTGTTTCAGCCTTGTCCGCTCTCTAACTCAAACACTTCTTTTGGGATCTTTACCAAACTTGCTACAAATGTTTATTAGTATGGAATCTAGGTCAGGTTCAATAACTAGCAAAATCGCATGAGGCATGTCTGAGTTATTGCCCTTGAATAATTGAAAAATGAAATTTTTAGTCATTCAAGGGCACTAACTCGAACATGCCTTGTGCGATTTTGGTAGTTAAGATGACTGACCTAGATTTTAAATTAATAAACATTTTCAACAAGTTTGGTGAATATCTGATATAAACTGTATGTGTTAGAAAGCAAAAAGTGCTGAAACATTCATTTTTAATACTTAAAGGACCAAAACTCAGACATGCCATATGCGATTTTTGTAATAATCAAACTAGACCTAAATCTGATATAATTGAATATTTTCAGCAAGTTTAGTGAATATCCGTTACAAACTGTATGTGTTAGGGTGCAAAAATGACTGAAACAGTCATTTTTTATTAATAAAAAGGCAATAACTCAGATATACCTTATGCAATTTTAGTAGTAATTAAACTTAACCTTGATTTTATATCAATAAACATTTTCAGCAAGTTTGGCGATGATCCAATAAAACGTACTTGTGTTAGAGAGCAAAACTTGCTGAAAACATTGCTGAAAACAGTCATTTTTTAATACATAAAGGGCAAAAACTCAGATATTCCACATGCGATTTTAGTAATAATCAAACTAGACCTAAATTTTATATGAATAAATATTTTCAGCATGTTTGGTGAATATCCGATAAAAACTGTTTGTTTTAGAGTGCAAAAATGACTGAAACAGTCATTTTTTATTAATAAACAGGCAATAACTCAAATAGTTCTTATGGGATTTTAGTAGTAATCAAACTAAACCTTGATTTTATATCAATGAACATTTCAGCAAGTTTGTGGAAGATCGGATAAAAAATAGTTGAGTTAGAGAGCGGACAAAAAAGTGTGATAGTCTAACTGACTGATGGATGGACGGGCGGAGGTAGATACGGTTGCCCCCAGTGAAGTTGAATTCGGCTGTATCACGTGATACTAAGCCGTGTGGTAATGTTTATGACAGACGTTATATTTTCGGTTTGTTATGATTTTAAATCGGCCTTTTTGGTGATTTAGGTCCGTCTTCATCATTTCATAGATCAGTTTGGCCCATAAGAATGTTCAAACATTATTATTAACCGTTGTTGTATTTCAGACATTAAGAAAAGGTCTGAAAACACAATGGGACTTTAAACACCAGTGAACCGTCTTACGAAACGTCGTACGACAAAGAAAGTCACAAGTCAAAACTTTAAAATGCATGTAGATCTACATACAAATTTCTGATTATTCCATCAAATCCTGTCTTGTGACATTTCTTTGCGATCCTCGTTTTAAGACAGGGTTAGATTGAGAAATAAATGAAATTTGAGAACTTTTAGAATCTGACTTAAGACAATATTTGTATACGTGGTTTAATAAGACGGGGGATTGGGCCCGTCTTATGATATGTCGTACGACAAAAATGGTCGTAAGTCAACATTTTGGAATACTTTTCATGCAGATAATTCTGTCTCGTGACAGCCCTTTAGAATCGTCTTTTCAATGCGATTCAAAAAATATATTACAAGATAGAATAAGATGGACAAATAAATAAAAAAGAGAATCTTATAATCCGACGTACGGCAATATTTGTCGTACGAAATATCTTTATACGGGCCCCTGCTAATGAGTATAATTTAGTCGAAATAGTGTTTTTTTTGGGTATATTTTAAACGATATCATACATGTACCACTACAAGTTAATCATTTGATGTGCTATCTAGGTTATTGATGTCGGTACTAGAAGTGCCTTCTTCATTGATTCTAAGAGTAAATCTATTTTATCGTCTGCTTAATACTTTCATCGCCATAACCTTTCCCTTCCATAGCTTTTTCCCCAGTTTATACGACAGATGGTTGCTTAAAGCAGGATGGAAGTAAAGCAGAACGGAACCTGCTTTACAACTAGTGTCTGTGCATTTTTTCAAAGCTAGCTTTAAGGTAAATTGATTGAAGAAATATTAACATTATTGTGGAACAGTCTGAATCCTGAACGGACGCCGCGTGACGTATGTGATCAGGTTCCAACCCATTTCCAACGGCAACTGCAGTCATCTATGGCAGCGAAAGGGTCCATACATTCAGGGCTGCCATTTCTCCAGATTTTTTCCGAAGATTTTTATCCAAGCAGATGATAGCTTAACGCAGGCTGAAAGTAAAGCAGAATGCGCCTTAAGGTGCATTCTGTTTTTCTTTCAACCTGATTTAAGGAATCGCGCTTGAAATATAGAAAAAATGGAAATCTTAGGATTTTCACGGTCAACTTATGGCAGCCCTGCACATTTAATACGATTTCAGTACAAAGGTAAATAGAACACGGTCATATGTGTTATTTACCCTAATTTAGAAACCAATCCGATTAAAAGTTCACACAATAGATTTAACCCTTTCATTACCAACTTTTTCGTGAGATTTTACCCCCTGGCCGTTGTATTGTCGTCTGCTTAAATTTTGATGTCTGCAATGTCGTTTCAAAGTTAAAAAGTCAGGCAGTATGACTGAGATAATTTCAAAACGAGTGTCGAACAGTTTGAATCCTGATCAGACGCCGCGTGACGCGGCGTCTGATCAGGATCCAAACTGTTTGCAAACGTGCTTTCAAGCGTCATTAAGAGCGAAAGGGTTAACTCCTAAATACTTAACCTTTAGCAATCGAAAGGCAGGTAGTTGAACTTCATTGCAGACGGTTTAGGTCCAGATGGGACACCGAGTCAGTTAGCGTTTTATATGAGTCCAAATTAATAGACACTCTGGGGATATTCCTGAAAAGGAAAACCAGATAAATACTATTTCAAGTGTTGAAGACGGCAAAGTTTGTAGCCGACAACTACATAAATAGATAAAGGTCAAGTTGCATTTTTAACAATTGAATCGTGATGTGGGGCTATGTATATAATTCTTTAATTCATTCACTGCAATGACGTCATCAATTTTAAACATTTATTTCTCAAGTATAAAATTTAGGTATTTTATATTGAAGAAATAATGAAATAAGTGTCAAACAGTTTGGACCCTGAATAGATACAGCGTTACGCAGCGTCTGATCAGGATCTAAAGTGTTCTCAAATAATGTTTGTGCTTGGGGTAAGGCAGTGAAGGGGTTAATTGTATAAAACTTTTAACCTTTATCCCATTATATTTAAAGGTTGAATTGACATTCAATTACAAACAGTTTTGATACAACCCAGAGCTCTAGTAACTCAGACATACGACCTGTTTTAAACTTGCGGCAGTCGATCATTTAGCGGGATAATTTTAACTTATCGCGTAGGATGTATAGATACAAATGTAACAGGTTGTTTTGTAAAAGTACTAAAAGTGTATGGCAAAAACAGATTGTTTTGTTATTTGAAGAGATAGTTTTATGGGTGTAGAGATCAACGTGTATTTTTGTTCTACATGTAGAATGAAAGTAGGCTATATACTGGATTGATAGGACAATATTTGTATGATTATTTATCGACATGTTCATGGGGGAGGAAATCACCATATCACGAATGCTTCAAGTTTATATGCACCCAGGTGCGCGAATTACGACAAAGGGATTAACTTATTCACCCCTTAAAACTTTAAATGGAAATTTAATTTTCCAATTAAATCCTAATACATTTTTACTATATCTATTCAGGGTTATTTTTGACAATCTATTGTAAAATGCCAAGCAGTTCAGATCCTGATCAAGAGGCTGCTTTAGAAACCCTATGATGTTGGTCTAAACTGCTTGCATAGGTACACTGTTTGTAAATAACGAGTATACTCGCCCCTAAGGCTTAACCCCTTCACTGCCTTACCCCGAGCACAACAGTTTTTTGCAAACAGTTTGGATCCTGATCAGACGCCGCGTTACGCGGCGTCTGATCAGGATCTAAACTGTTTGACACTCATTTCAATATTTCTTCAGTCAAAAATAGCAAAAATTAAAATGAGAAATAAAAGCAGACGACAATTGTTTAAAATTGATGACGTCACGGCAGTTAAGGGATTAATTGGTTAACACCCACAAAGGCCTAATTATAATTTAGAAATTTTCCATTTGAAGTTTCAGGAGTTACTGAATTATGCGGCCTCTCGAAGGATGGCAAATTAGCAGTTTAATCCTTTCTCCAATAGAAGTACCTTTTAACGCATTTAATATATATTTTTCACTGCAGAAAATATTTCCAATTTATACATTCATCAACATATACCAAACGAAATGTTTTCTATATCCTAGCAGATTGTAACTTAAAGCAACTGAACGTAAAGCTGAATACGCCCTAAGGCGCATTCCGCTTTACTTTCAATCTGCTTTAAGTGCTCAACTGTCTTCAAAACTAGAAACAGACCATGGGGTAAAGGGTTAAATAAAGGCGTTGACGTAATGCAGGTCTCTAATAGATTTTCATGTATCTACATAGATTAATCTCATGTATAAAAATCATTATATAAACTGCTCTTTCCTAATATTTCGACCTCTAAGGGCCTTTTTAAAAGAAAATCACGTCAAAACACACGTCACATTTTTGTTACATGCATTCAGCCATAAAAAATGTGGCGTGTGTTATGACGTGACTTTCTTTGAAAAAGGCCCTTAGAGGTCAAAATATTAGAAAAGAGCAGTTTACAATGTATATATATTAATACAACTTTAATTCCCTATCTGGAATATTATAAAAGTTATTGTAAAACTCACTGTTTTCTTTTACAATCAGCGGCGAATGGCAACCTGAACCAAAACCAGGTGCTGTCGTTACAGAAGGTGTTTGATGACAACGCAGTTTCCAGTTTCGCCGGAACTGACATGTTCGATGCCAGCACTGGAGGGCTCACGGCTGACTTCAAGAACAGTTTAGACTCTGATGAACAAGCAGCCGTAGACAAATTAACATCTGACTGGAAAGAGGGTAAATATCATATAAATAGAACCTCTCTATTACGACCACCAAATTGGTTCAAATATTAGTCGTTTAAGACAGGTGACTGCTTAAAGCAAAGTGAAAGTGAAACAGAAAGCTCCTATAGGAGCTTTCTGGTTCACTTTCACATTGCTTTTTGAGTTTTCACCTGTCTTTTATACAGGCAATTTAGCCTTCTTTTTAGTGGTCGTAATAGAGAGGTTCTACTGTACATGTATTATACGTTTAGACAGTACACTCATAGTGACTACTTAACTCATTACTGCCCAAATACACCCTTTTACGCATGTTTTCCTACACGAAAGAAATTAGTTCCTATTTATACAGCCATGAATATGCACCATAAGACACATTTCTTTATCCTACCACCATAAGAACTTTTTTTATATGTATTAATTTATATATCCTAGCATGTGATAACTTAAAATAGGCTGTTAGAACTTTAAGCAGGCTGTGCCTTTGAGCAGAGTGCTTCATTTTCAACAAGTTTTAAGTGTCTTTTAAAAAAATGAAACGGACTATAGAGTTAAGGATTAAACAAAACTTAATGATTATTTTCTGTGTGTTAATTCTTTCACTCCTGGAACTTCAATGGAAAATTAATTTCCAGTTAAGTCTAGTCAGTTTTACTTATCATGGTTGCTTTTTCAAACTTGATAACATAATGACAACAGTGCAGACCCTAATCAAAGGGCTCCTATTACAGCTCTTTGATCTGGATCTACACTATTTGCATTAGATAAGTGAACTCTTTACTGGTAGATCTAAACTGTTTGTAAAACAGGCGTATACGTCTTACTGTGGCTCAATGGGTCAAGCAGTGTCCAAGGTTATAAAGCTTTGAGCTGAGTCTGAGTTTTGTACTCAAGCAAATTGATTGGTCAGATTTGAGCCTAAATCTAACCAATAAAATGCTTGAGAATGACTTAAGACTCGACTTAAAAAGCTTTATAACCTTAGAGCAAGGAGACAAAAAAAAAAAAAAAAAGTATGCAAAATGATCGCGAGAGATCTTTCTGCTTTATTTTATATTGCCTCAACTTTTCACAGCCATAGGCGATTTAAGTTTACTTTGTAAACAGTTTGGGTCGAAACCACCAGGCACGCGCGTAGAAGAACATCTGACCAGGATTAAAACTATTTGACACTATTTGACACTATTTGACACTCATATCAATATATATATAATCAAAAATGAAATTTGGAATAAAATTGCAGACGAAACATTTAACAAACGACATTTTGTCTGCGAAAGGGTTAACACATTCAACCCTAGCGACGAATATACTCGTCATTTACAAATTGTGTACCTGTGAGAATTACACTTGTCCCATGCAAACAGTGTAGACCCTTAAGGAGCCCTCTGATCAGGGTCTATACACTGTTTGTCATTTTGAAATAAATTGTTTAAACCAACCCTAAACAGTAAAAAATGGGTAAGACTTATTTTGATATTGGGATTGTCCATTAAAATATTCAGGGGTGAATGAGTTAACACAGACGGCTGAAATCTGACGGCGACATGGTTCAGCAGCTATCTGTCTTGAGCACCATCATTGAGTCAATTTTGAGTTTTAATTTACATTACTATATACATTCTTTATATCCAGGTAAGACGCCGAGTGCCTCTTTCACCGCCAGCGGCACACGTTTATTTACATGTATTAGCAAACAGTTGAGATCGCCGCGTAACGCGGAATCTGATCAGGGTCTGAACTATTTGACATTCGTTAGATTATTTCTTAAGTCTAAATAATAAAAAACTAACTTTAAGAAAGAAAATGAGCGACAATTTGTAAGAAAATGATGCATGCAATACGGCAGTGGAAAGAGGTAGCATTTACCCTGCAGAAATATCGTCTGTTTTGAAAGTGGCATCTGGAAATTTGGTAAAATTCAGATTGATATAATTAAATTGAAGAGTTCTAAAAACTAGTTTTAGACAGTTTTGATCCAGATCAGAATCGGCGTTACGCGGCGTCTGGTCTGGATCATAACTGTTTGCAAATACAAACCAAGTCGCGATTGGCAAGACAAGGGTTAAACACTGTACAAATTACATACGTTTCTCAAATTGATTTCACTTTGTATCTACCCTTTCTAGTCATCGATCTGTCCGGTACATTCAACGGCTCCAAGCCAGAAGATGTGCAGTTCTTTGCCAACCTGTTCCTCAGGACTGACGAAACCAAACTGACCAAGCTGACCACCGCTCCGTCCACTTTCCAGCCATCTGACGTGAGCGATGTCCCACTAGAGATCATCGGATCATTGAACGTACGTATAGGCCAATGTATCGAGACATATCTTACAACATATCCGTTTCCAATAAACATGTTTATGCTGAATTAATTATTTTCAATGCAAATATATAGAAGCAATATCAGACGCCGGGTACATGTAGCCAGGTGTCTGATCAGGCTCTTAACTGTTTGCAGCTCCGATAAAAGATAAGTTAGAATCAGAAATGCACATGAAAATAGAATCCCTGTCATTTTCTCCATTATATTACGTTGCGTTCCGTTTCATGTAAACGGGAAACAATAACGCATTCCCTATTGTATGAAAGTATGATAGTTTTTTATGCAGTAAATGGGTAAAATATCAAGTGACTTCTAGTACATGTACCTAATTGAACGGTCGTTTAATACATGTTTGACAGTACTTCAAGCGCAATCGCGTCTGTGTGGAAATTACAACTTACAATGTACGATAGTGCTCCGTACAATAACCCCAATATGAGGTTAATGTTTCTTTGCTTAAGGCACTGGCTGCTTAACGCAAGATGAAAGTAAATCAAGCTTTCTACGTTACTTTCAAATTCATTTTAGCTGTCTTTACCACCATCACGTACTCTTCTTTCTATTGGCCGTTATTACGTGTACATGTAGATGGGTTTAGTTAATACGCTTCTTTAATGACGACAACTACATTTTTTGTTCATTAGTAGTTGAATACGACAGGTGACTGCTCAAAGCAAGATTACAAGGTAATCAGAAAGCTCATGTAGGATATTTCTGTTTTACAGTCACAAAGTGACCAGAAAGTTCTTTATGGTATTTTTGGTTTCAGTCACAAGTGATCAGAAAGTTCCTTAACCCATTACCCAATAGCCTGTTTCTAGTATTGAAGATAGGTTGCCACTTAAAGCAGGTTAAAAGTAAAGCAGAATGTGGCTTAAGGCACATTTTTCTTTTCTTTCAAACTGCTTTACGCTACTATCTTGTAGAAAATAGAAATTATTTCTTATGATATATATTCATTTCTGTATAAATGAAAACTATTTTCTTCAGTGGAGAAATAAATTAAAGACGTTAAAATGCGTATTTATGGGGAAATGGGTTAATTAAGGGTATTTCTGTTTTACAGTCACTTTGCTTTGAGCTGTCACCTGTATTTTATAGAATCGGTTAGCTATCTTTTTAAGTGGTCATAATAGAGAGTTTTTACTATACTTCAAGTGCAATCGCGTTTGTGTGGAAATAACAACTGATCATTTAGATTTATCACTACATGAGCTTAAATTTTCGGTGTTTAACCCTTTCCCCTATAGAAGCGACTTTTAGCGTATTTAATTTATTCCTCCGCTGAAGAAAATAGTTCCAGTTTATACCCTCATGAACAATTACCATAACAAATATTTTATGTAGCCTCGCAGATTTTAGCTTAAAGCATGCTGAAAGTAAAGCAGAATGTGCCTTAAGGCACATTCTGCTTTATTTTCAACCTGCTTTAAGTGGTCACCTGTCTTCAAAACTAGAAACAGGCTATGAGGTAAAGGGTTAAGGCATTGGCTGCCTAAAACAATATGAAAGTAAAGCAAGCTTTCTACTTTACTTTCATATTCGATTTAGCTGTCACCTGTCTGTACCACCATAAAGTAGTCTTCATTCTAGTGGCCGTAATTACGTGCAGATGTTTTTAATTTATATATTACTGCAGTAAAACCTCTCTACTACGAGTTAGTTATTAAGAATTTGAACCTGATGACTGCTTAAAACAATGTGACTGTAAAACAGAAAGCTCCTAGTGAGGTTTTACTGAAATATCGTTCTTGCAGGACACGGTGGCAAAGGACATGCTAAGCCAGCTTCCACAATCAACTGTGGATGAGATTTGTAAGAAACTTGGGAATGACGAGGTTAGCTTCAAGCTGGTGAAGACAATCGTGAAAGGCGTTAATTGCTCTCAGAGTTACAAGAGCTCTACGGTAAGTCTGCTTCACCAATTTAAACCTAGTGTCTATTAACCCCTTCACTGCCATGACGTCATCAAATTTAAGCAATTGTCGTCTTCTTCTATTTCTAAAAATCAATTTTTAGGTATTTTGACTGAAGAAATATTGAAACGAGTGTCAAACAGTTTGGATCCTGATCAGACGCCGAGTTACGCGGCGTCTGATCAGGATCCAAACTGTTTGCAAATAACTACTGAACTCGGGGTAAGGCAGTGAAGGGGTTAAAAAGGACACTGGCTAACGGTGTAGACCTAGACTGCACTGTTTGCTATTTCATATTATATGTCCTGCTGTATGAAAAACAAAGCACACCACTCTTGCATTGTCCTCAGATCACCCTTGTACAGTTATAACGAAATCTTCCAGCAAGCACATAGGAAGACTTCATTGCAATATCGAGGCATAAATGGGTTTTTCCATTTCTCTACAAATCAGGATGTCTTTACATTTCTCATTGGGTACGCATTAGAACCATTTGTCCAGTTCCACACAATGCACACATTTTGGCGCCTTTGCATTTCCCAAAAAGTGCATGCCATTTACAACAGTATGAACCCCTTAGTTTCGCTGGGTAAGTTTATTGTAAACACCATTCGGGCGTTTACGAAACTTACCCCCCTCGAAGCTAAGGGCTTCATACTGTCGTAAACGGCAAAACGATATTGTATATTCCTTTAATCTATGCTTTGAGAGAAAGCATTTTACAGTAACATTGCCGAAGTATTGTTGAGCTATTTAAGATGTATTGGCTAGTTTGTCCCTCATTAAGCTGAAACCTTACTTTTTATTATTCACTTTCAATGGATCATTTTTTAAATACACGCGTTTCATCCCTTCAAGTGGTATAGGCCTACTGCCTTAACTTGAGTACAGCAGTTATTTGCAAACAGTTTTGATCCTGATAAGACGCCGAGAGACGCGGTATCTGTTCATGATCTAAACTGTTTGACAGTCATTTCAAACTTTCTTTCGTCAAAATACATAAAATTCAAATTTTACAAATAAAATCGGACGACAATTGTTTAAAATTGATGACGTCATGACAGTGAAGGGGTTATGTCTACTTTTACTCTTTGATGTTTTTTTTTATATTATTTTTACTTTTTCGCTCTTTAGATAAGCATTTGTGGAACTCTCTCCAAAGCCATTGCTGACAACAAGATGACACTTTTGCCACCAGGTAGCTGGACGGACGATGTTTGGGAAGAGGCCATTGTGAACGGCTGGATTGTCGGCCTTCCGTTTGACATTCTTACCAGCTGCCCCGAATCCGTACTCAAGAACAAGTGTG
Organism: Gari tellinella; assembly: GCA_922989275.2. Taxonomy (NCBI): domain Eukaryota; kingdom Metazoa; phylum Mollusca; class Bivalvia; order Cardiida; family Psammobiidae; genus Gari; species Gari tellinella. The sequence continues at coordinate 95,816,979 of OV277856.1, read as the reverse complement.
TATTGCTGAAAGATTATGATCACTCAAATTTAGCCTCATTTACAATGTTAACCCTTCTTAGACCAAAATGTCGTCTGTTATGAAATTATCGTCTGCAAATGTCGTGACATTAAGTGTTATACATTAACACGTTATCCGGTGTTCCGTCCGGATGGCTGAGTAGAGTTTACGGCACTGCCAGGGCTGACATAAGTTGATAAAGAAAATCCTAAGATTACAAAATTTCATTTTTCAAGCGCAATTTTCCGAATTTTTCCTTTAACTCATAGTCTCATTCTATTTTTAAGACACGTAATGCCTAAAGCAGGCTGAAAGTAAAGCACAATACGCCTTAAGGCGCATTCTCCTTTACTTTCAGCCTGCTTTAAGCTTCCGTCTGTTGGAATAAAAATCAGAAGATTTCGGAAAAATCCGGAGAAATGGCAGCCCTACACTGCGACACTGAATATGTCATATAACGCCAATGAATGATGAGATGAAATGATGATAAGGGATGGAAAAAGAAAGACGGTTTCGGCTAATGTCATTCGCTGCGACGCAATGCATGGGACCAAAACCATCGACCTGCTTTCCTTTCATTTCTCTGTGAAACAAACCAAACAGTGAGCCGCGATGGGTCTACCCTGTTTGCCAATATCGTTTTAACCCTTTACCTGATAGCTTATTTCTAGTACTTAAAGCGACTCGCAACCAGATGGTGCATTAAAAATAGTAATTTGTAAATATGTGTCAAACGCTTATATAAATAGTAAAGAATTAGTTTAGGATAAGAAATTCTGTTTAAAAAAAATGTATTTCAATAAAAAAAAATATTGGTCTCTGGTGGGATTCGAACCCGGGGCCCGCCATTGGCGGACAGAAGGCAAAATAGGGGAAACCGCTTAGACCAATGGACCACGGAACTATCCGTTTATCTCGGATCGATTTAACGTATTTCAATGTGTAGCGATCGAAAGTGCATACAACTTCGTAATTCGGCTCGTGTTTATGTCTGAGCCCGTGTAGAGAAGCAACAACAACAACTATACCGTCTACTAGTCGGTATAGAAAAACGATGGAAAATATCTAAAAATCTAAGATTCGGTGACGATTCTTGAGACTTTTTTTGGACTGATCATATTTTTTTAATGTCAGAAGCCAAATAATGCCACAAATTTGCTTTTATTTGAGTATTTTATTTTATTTTGACAAGTACACCATCCGGTTGCGAGTCCCTTTAAGATAGGTGACTACTTAAAGCAGGTTGAAAGTAAAGAAGAATGCGCCTTAGGGCGCATTCTGCTTTACTTTCAGCCTGCTTCAAGCTATCATGTGCTATAATATAGAAAATATCCCCTATAATACATATTCATTACTGATTAAATTGGAACTATTTTCTTCAGCTGATAAATAAATCATATCCGCTAAAAGGCGCTTCTATTGGGGAAAGGGTTAAGTAGACTCTAGGATTAAATATTTACATTCGACCATTCAAATCCATTGAAAAAATTACGTTCAATTCGTGTAAACGCTATTTCTAGAGAGGGCGGGACTTGTGGATAAGTTTGATTAGGAGGCGGGGCATATGCATTTTTCATTCGCGAATTAATCTTTGGAACTCGGATAGCAAACATTTGGCGTCACCCCCCCCCCCCCCCCACACAAAATAAATAAATAGATAAATTAAATGTTCTTAACCGGAACCGGATGTATGCCTTTCTATGAGCGGCCACCATAATGACATACTAAACTTATTTATTAATGAGATAAATTGCAAGAAAATTTGACATACCTTATAAACAGCAGCTGTAGACATTTTTTTATGGACTAAACATACATGCCTACTAACATTTTTTTGTCATTGTTAAAGCGAAATAAACGACAGAAAAGCGTGATTCATGGTACATGTATTTGCCGATAATTTTCTGTCGTTTATTTCGCTTGAATGCCGAAAAAATCAGTTCATTTCTTAAATATGCGAACATAAAAATATGCTTAACCCAAAAGAACCACCGTTTCGAGTTGATATGAATTATTAACCAATCTGTGCCTAGCGTTAATTAAAGGGAAACAGGCAAACAAGGAAGACTTTGATCAGACGCCGAAATATGTGGCGTCTGATCAAAGTCAGCATTGTTTGCTGGTAGGAATTTCAATATAAAACAAAACGAACATCCAGTCTTACTTTCATGTCGTTTTAGCATGAACCTGATCAAGAGTCTGCTGTCTTGTCTTGACAAGCGTCTGACGGACGCTATAATGGACAAGATCAAGTCGTCTTTTGGAGGTGGTAGCTCCATATCGGCCGCTGACATCTCTAGTATGGGAAGCATGGTTGCCGACCTTTCCGTGAAGGACCTCAAGCAACTCGACGTCACTGCGGTATGATAAACGCTCTTTCCTCCCTGAAACTTTAAATGGACAATTTCAGTTTCAATTTTAGTCTAGTCCATTTCTGACTTTTAAGGGTTGTTCTTGTCAATGTTTGGCATTATGACAAACAGTGAAGACCAAGATCAGAGGGCTCCTTTCGGATCCCTCTGATCTTGGTCTTCAGTACTCTTCACTGTTTGCACAGCACAAGTGCTCTGTTCACATGTACACTGTTTGAAAAGAACGCCTATATGCGGGACTAGGGTTCAAAGGGTTAAGGTAGTACATCCTAATGACATTCATCGTATGTATGTCAATATCGGTACTTTCCGTAGAGTAACTTGCCATTCTCGTCGACTGACGGTTAGTGCCCAAATATGTTTGGTACGGGCTATCATTTGACGAGTATGGCCGGACGCTCTACAGATGGAACAACGGGAGGGTGACAGCTGACATGATTGGTAAAGTATATTGTCTTTACAGGATATAAGAACTATAATAGAAAATAAGCGTTCGTGAATGGTTTCAGTGCAGTGAAATTGACAATGCAATAAATACAATGTAGCAGAATGGCGTACACAATACCAGCGAATCGACACCATGTCGATATTTTATGCCACGCAGTAAATAGTTTTTTATTTGATGAAAATGTCTGAATAATAGTCCAGGAAAACATAAATATCCCACTAATACTAGTTTTAATAGTGTAAGATTATTTGAAATAATTAAAATAAACTGATGATATACTGGTAAAATCGACTTTAAGCCCTACCCTTTCACTCTCAATAACGCTTTAAAGCGCGTTTGCAAATAGTTTGGGTCCTAAACTGTTTGACACTCTTATCGCTATTTTTTAAGTCATACAACCGTACACCTTACTTTGAAACGTGTCTTACAGACAACAATAATGACGCAGACGACAATAAAGCGGTGAAGGGGTAAATATCTCCCGGATAATTTGATCTTGAAAGGTGTTACGAGTTCGAGGTGTATTCGCATGTGTTTAGTCGTATAAGATGTATATATTTTACCGTGACGCTCTATTTCAGGTGAAGGATTCCCTTTCGACCTTTTCTGCCCAGGCAAGTAGTATGAGCGCCACCCAGAAGGCTCAGATCAGACAGAAGGTGAAAGAGACAATTTCACAGCCTGCCAACATGACTGGAGCCGAAATCGCCGAGTGAGTCACATGCTGCTCATTTACATGTTTATATTAGCTTTTCTACAGTGGAGAAAACGTTATTCTTTCCCAATAAACGCGTTAACGCTAAAACTATTATTTCAATTGCAAACAGTTTGGAGCCAGATCAGACGCCGGGTAACCAAATGACTTCAAACTGTTTGCCACCAAATAAAAATGTCCAAAAGTTGCAGTTTTCTACGTTTTTGTGATTCGCGTTTGCGTTTCGTTGCGTTTAAACGGGAAATAATAACGTTTTCTCCACTGTAGCTATATCAGAAGCGGAATTAACCTTGTTGATGTTTCAACTATGAACGCACAGACTACAACAGCAGCAACAGCAAAACTTCCTGAATCCAGAACAAACACGTGTATAGATTAAATTATAAACTGTTAATGTCTTTGATACTTATTTATAACAATAGTGAAACTAATATTGTTATTATTAAAAATGATATCAATAATAATAATGATGACGATAGTTATAATAATGATAATATCATTATCATTTTTATTAATATTGAATAATAATAATGAATAAATAGTAATAGTTATAAGATGATAACATCGTAAACAACATCAAGTGATACTAATTCTGAAAATTATAATAACTGTAGTAAAACATGTATTATTTATAATATTGATTGCTTTAAATATATGTAGCGTCATCCAAAAGCAGAACAAACTTTGGGCGTGTTCACCTGAGACTCGCGAGTCTAGTAGAGTTTACCAAATGACGTAAAATGGCGCTAAAATCTGAATGCGCACGCACTTTTCACCAGAACGACAAACCCTTCAGACGAGTAAGTAATGGGTCAAATTAGGTAGTCTGGTACCCGACTATTGGAATTTTGCGTTGTCATTTTCTGACACCATTTTGAAACTCGACTAACCCTGTGCAGGGACAGGGTTAGCCTAGAGTTCGGTTCAGAGGTCATATGACGTCATTCGAGTAAGAACGCGGTTTGTTCACCTGTAACCTGAGAAACTCGGGTCGACTCGAGGATCTCAGGTGAACACGCTCTTTATGCATACAGCTCCTTTCTGCATTATTTTTGTCAAAACTAATCAAACACCTGTACGTTTTAATGTCCTCCTCATTGGGTTGATCAATAACTCACTACTTTACAGATACAACTTTTTGCGCATTCAATTCATCCTCCGCTTAAGAAAAATATCCATTTTATACAGTCATGAATATGCGCCTTAAGAAATAGTTTCTATATCCTAGCAAACGTTTGCTTAAATCAGGCTGAAAGTAAAGCAGATGCGTCTTAACCCTTTCAACCCTACATCCCCTCTGTAGAGATTACTGATTAGATATGCAAACAGTGTAGACCCTGATCAGAGGGTTCCTATAGGAGCCCTATGATCAGGGTCTGCACTTTTTGTTATTTTCATTGTTTTTTCTTGTCATACAAAACATGCAACAGTAGACTGGCTCAAAATACATATCCCAGACGAGTTCAAACGGACTATAAATACCCACAAGAGAAAGTTAGGGTTGAAAGCATTAATGCCCATTCAGCTTTACTTTGAACCTGCTTTAATTGAACATCTGTCTTCAATATCCAGAAACTAAGTTATTGAGTACAGGGTTAACACTATTTCTACATGTATATTCTGAAATTTTTTTCTCCCTCAGTTCTATCGCGTTTGTCGGGGATGATAAGGACGTTGTAGACCAACTAGATAAGGACGAAGTGGCCAGCAGTATCGACCAAATTGGTCTGCAGAAACTGGACAAGAAGGCAGTATGTATTAACCGTTATCTTCTGATGATCAGTGTCTGCACTGTTTGTATAGGGCAAATGTATTCTTCACGTATACACGGTTCAGGACGCGTATACGGTAACTAGAGGGTCAATGTATTAGAGTTGACGATAAAACATTATTCTTTCCCATGGCAATAAACGTGTTTTCTATTTCATTGCGTTTCGTTTGCGTTTAAGTTGGAATTAATATTTCTCCACTGTACTTTAATCTTACAGTCCAAGCTGATTGCAAAGAAGCTGATGGAATCCTCGGACTATGACAGCCCGACAAAGTTCACTGTGGCCAAGTTGAAGAAGATGGGTAGTGTTATTGATGGTTTGTCCGCTGATAACTTCAAGAAGATGACCAATGTCAACTTTGACGACGCTCTGAGCCAGGGAGTTTTCAAAGACCAGGATCTCTCCAAAGATAGTGTAGGTTATAACAAGTATATGTCAAATTGGGGCAAACGCTATTCTTGGCAATTTATAGACAACACAACGCAAACGCAACCAGTGAGGTGTTTCCATAGCTGAAACTCTCATACAGTTAAGAAGAGGTTGTTTTCCCCAATAAGCGTTTATGTTAAGATATTTTTGTTCATTGCAAATAGTTTGGAGCCAGATCAGACGCCTGGTAACCCGGAGTTCGATCAGACTCCAAACTGTTTGTCACTCAGATTATAAGGGATATTCAGGATTGCCAATAACCGGTCATTTACTACACTTTTATTGCAATCTGTTTGCGTTTCATTGGCGTTAAACCGGGAGAGAATAAGGTATTACCCAGTACCCACTGTACCTGCAGTAAGACATATACCTCCCACGACGATTCTAATGAATGGTCACGCCACAGGGTTTGGTATAGAAATAAAGGAGAATATATTGGAAACCTATTACGTGTATTTGTTTTTATATGCAGTCCTTGCAATATGATAAAATATAGGCAATACAGTATTTAAAAAATGCAAACGTTCCATCTAAATCTCCATGAAAAATCAATTTGGTTCAAAATTGATTACAATTGATATAGTTTAAAGTTTAAATGTTTGAATACAATGTACGCAAGACGTGATTATATTTGTTCAAATGTTTCCATATCCTATTATGTTTAACATTGGTAATATGTACAATTAAGAAAAAACTGCTAACGGGAGCGTGTCACTAGCTGGCTTACTGACGATACTTTTAAATATTACTACTTTTCAGTTTTCATATCAATAAAGGTTGGCTTTGGTAGTGTTTGTGTCATGTGTGTGGGCTTCCATCGGTGCAACTTTCTCCTTGTTTTATGATATGTATCTGTATCTGTATAAATACGTCGTAAAATCCTATAAAGGCTTTTATACGATTATGTTTTCTTTACTTTCAGAGCCGTGTAATTGTTGACAAGATTACCAGTGGCGGCAAGGTGAGCTTGATGAGATTTCTGGGTATTTATCAGCAAGCTGAAGGCATTCACATAATCCTAAAACTGAAAACAAACTAAAAGTGAAAAGGTTATGCTACTTTATATAACTTAAAGTAATTGTTACTATGAACATAATGACGTCTAGCTACTTCACCACAAAGTATTTATTCGTTGAATTTCAGAAAATCGGTAAAGATGATTTTAAGAACCTCGGCAAGGCCGTAGCAGGTCTGAAGAAGGACCATATTGATAACATGACCGCTGATGACTTGAAAGATGCTATGCAGAACATGACCGACACTCTCAATGATGTGGCTGACGATATGGACGCTACCACAGTCAACAGTATGATAGAGAAGGTACATTTATCATCAAATATCCTCTAGGTGTGCAACAATACTTTTTTTCTTTCGCAATAGTTTGAGCCTAACAATGTTCATACTTTTTATTAATATTTCTATTTATTTTAGTTGTCAATATTTTATTTTTTATTTATTTGCCTGCCTGTCGCATAAAGCCGATTTTGAAAACAGTTTGGACCCTGATCAGACGCCGCGTAACACGGCGTCTGATCAGGATCCAAACTGTTTGACACTCGTATCACCATTTCTTAAATTATATAACATTGAATCTTTACTTTGAAACGATATTGCAAACAAGATTTTTTAAGCAGACGACAATAAAGCATTGAAAGGGTAAAAAACCTCACGATTAAATGGCGCCGAGCATTGTAGTGGAAATTGTTTACAGTTTTACCGGACATCTTCCTAAAATGTATTGCTGTTCTTATCACTAGATGAGTCAGGCTACAGGAGGTCTTGTAGCCAATATGGAATCCATGGGAAAGTTGCAACGTTCTGTTTCGGTTGCTACTCTTCAAACCGCCAGTGATTCTGACTTCGGAGACATGTCTGGTGCAACAGAGAGGAACTTCAACTGTACACCCAAAACTGTGAGTATTGAAAGGTGCAGGGTTGCAGATAAGGGGAGTTTTTCAAAAACTTAAATCGTGATTTCTGCATTAAACCCTATGGTGTCGCTACTCATTAGAATCGTCTCTTCGAGACGATTCTAATGAGTAGTAACACCAAAGGATTTGATACTGAAAGGAGTGAGAAAATGTTGGATTTGTCAAAGTTCCGTATTTCGAACTGGATTAAGATGAACTTACCAGTAATTTTAAAAGTTAGTTTCGGTATCTTAAACTCGAATTATTCGTATTGAAAGTTTAACTGTGCAATAGGATGTCTTGATATTAAAATCCCATTTCTACTGGTGAACTTTAATGATATGTTGGCTTAATCATTACACAAGTGTTGGTGTGATCTACATGCAGATTTGTTTCGTCATTTTTGCTGTTAAAACATAACAAAATAATACCTCAGCACCAATACCAATAAAAAGAAGATTATGTGACAGAGTTTGCTCATCAACTGCTGAAACCTCATATGGACACTTCCATTGTAAATCAAAACTAGTTAATTTGTTATTATTTAGGTAGGTTTGTACAATATGTTGCAGAATGGCAAACAATTTAGACCCTGATCAGATGAGTGTTGTAGTAGCCCTCTGATAAAGGTCTGCATTGTTTGCATGACAATGGTGCACTGTTAACGTGACAAATTGCAAATTTTAGTAAAACGGTTCATTTGAAAGTTTGCTTTACTTACATATAAATTATTGTGACAAAAAGCCTTGACATTGAGAGGCATTACAGCGGGTAATATACGAAATTAAAGATAGCAGTTAGATTAAAGATACCATCAATAACATCATATATTTTCAAATAAATTAGGAAATCATTAAATGAATTTAAGATATCTTCAAATAATTTGTCCATAAAAAATATGTCTATTAGAAGATATCTTTAAATAAATTGAAGACATCTTAAAATAGATTAAAGATATTTTCAAATGAATTAAACAGATCTTTAATTAAATTAGACATATTTTCAAATGACCGAACGTACTTGATGATACATTTAGTAACAATGAATATATTTTTAATTGCATTGAAAATAATCTTCAGTGAGTTCAATGTACCGGTATGTTTGATTTAATTGAATATATATTCTAACTTTAAAACACGGGTAAGTCGACTAAAGCGTGTTCAAAATATCAAATATTTACTGTCTTGAAAGATAGCCATGCTTTCTATTCATTAACACATGTTTACCTGACGTGTCCTTTGGTATTTCAGTGCCCTGAGTTCTTCAAACGTGTCGTCAACACGATTGGAACACCAAGTCTTAAGAACTCCAACTACACCGTCAGTGTATTCAAAAATTTGAAATACGTCATGTGTGGTATGTCTTCTGACATTATCAAGTCCCTGCCCGCAACATCCATGATGGACGAGGCCGCCGGGTACCTGCTTGACCTCGGCTGTCTGTCTGACAAACAGGTGAGACTCAGAGAAATTTGAATTCTTGAATCGCAGTGTAATACATATAATCGCAATGTCATTGTATGTCCACTGAGTTCAATATCAAATGTATTCTAATACATGTATATAAGAAACGCCCGAAGTATTTACAGAAATGGTGCAACCAACTTCAATTTTAACAGTATATCTCATTTACTACTTAATGGTGTTTACCAGTAACAAAATTTCGTGCTGTAACATGCACACATCTTCATACAATATTATAAGAACATGTAAAGTTATCAATATAATGTACTATTGAAAACATCAATCAAAGAGTGTCGTCATGAAAAAGACCGGAATACCTCGATTGGAAAATGGCAATTTCTCATTAGGTCAAATTATGTTACTGGTTTCGGGGGGGGGGGGTATTACAATATATATAGCAAAATGACAAACAGTGTAGACCCTGATCAGCGATCTCATTAAGTAGCCCTCTGGTTTAGGCCTACCCTATTTGTATAGAACAAGTTTACTATTCACTGGTATACTGTAAATGAAGAGTATACTCGTCGCTAGGGTTTAACCCTTTGCCTTATAGAAGCGACTTTCAGCACATGCATTTTATTCATCCGCTGCAGAAAATAGTTCCAATTTATACCGTAATGAATATGTGTCATATTCAATACTTTCCTTATTCTAGCAGGTAATAGCTTAAAGCAGGCTGAAAGTAAAGCAGAATGCGCCTTAGGGCGCATTCTGCTTTACTTTCAACCTGCTTTAAGTAATCACATATCTTCAATACTAGAAACAATGCTATCAGGTAAAGGGTTAATGTGTCAATGCATGATCTTGGTCTTGGCTTCTGAAACTTGCTAAATTATATTAATATTGTAGGAGCGTGATTTGGCAACTAAGAAGAAGCTACTGATGGGCCTTGTAGACGACAGTGTTGGAACGATAGACACCGCCGACATCGAGAAATCTGGTGGCCTACTGAAACATTTCAGGTGCTTAACCTATTACCACCTAAATACGCATTTTACGCCTTTCATTTATTCTTCTACTGAAGAAAATAGTTCTTATTTATACAGTTACGAATATGCAGCATAATAAATATTTTATATATCCTTTCAGATAATATTTTAAAGCAGGCTGAAAGTAAAAGAGAATGCGCCTTAAGGCGCACCCTGCTTTACTTTCAAACTTCTTTAAGTGATCACCTGTCTTAAATACTAGAAACATGCTACGAGGAAATGGGTTAAACTCTGTCGCTGCCAAATTGTATCGCCTGCTTTAACCCTTTTGAAGACAAAATATTGTCTGCGTTGATAGTGTCGTCTGCAATATGTTATATCCAGCTTTAGGGCAATTTTGACAGAAGAAAAGTCGATACAAGTTTAAAATTGATTGGATCCTGATTAGACGCCGCGTCATGCGGCGTCTGATCACAATCCAAACTGTTTGCAAAGACGCCTTCTGACGCCTTTGGCAGTGAAAGAGCTATATACAGGGTTGTTAAGTAACCCTATACTACACATTTGCTAATCACCCTCTTAAATATAACTGCATAGGATAAATAGTTGAAACCAGGCTAAAAAGATTGAGACTCCAGATTAGATTAAAACAAGAGCAGTTGGAGAACAGCAACTCTCGCCAAATACAAACATTTATAGATAAGTGTGCTTCATATTTTAGTTACGATGAACTGAAGAAGCTAGGCACCGGCGCATGCGCAACTGTGGTTCAAGTTCTTGGCAAGCAGGACCTATCCAACGTCAGAAAATCTGACATGCAAGATCTGTCTAAATATGCAATGGAATGCGTGGTAAGCTCAACCGCCTAATATAGTGGATGGGACTTTATTATTTCCAAGTAAACGCGCTTAGGCTAAAACAATCATTTTCATAGCAAACAGTTGGAGCTAGATTGGACGCCGGATTTTATAACTTTACAACTTGTTATGTTATCATTAAACTTTTAATTGACTACGAGGTATGTAAGATCATCTATTACTTTAATTTCAACATTTAACTGTGTTAGCATATCGACAAATAAATGGCCTTTGGTCAAGTACATACAGACAAGGAAAATGACACAACAACATAAAAATATGCCTACGCAATCATTAACACTAAATACAAACACTTTATCAAAAACTTTTTCATTAGAGTTGCGAAACAATAAAGAATCCTATAAACTTAAGGATTAATTCTTGAATGTGTTTAAGATTTCGAAGTTTAAAACAAAAACTATATCCTTTTTTAATATGAATGGAAAAGTAGATGATAATGATGATGAGTTGGGCTTTACGGCACTGCGACACAAAATAGGTCAAATAGCGCCGATGAGTTAATGAGGGATGATGAGGTGAGATGATTATGATCTCAGGAAGGTGATTTCGGCTAATCTCATGCATTGTAAAACAGTGAATGGGATCGAAACCACCGACCTGCCTTCTTTTTAGTTCTTGTCAGAAGGAATAATTTCGGTCTAATAAACAGAAAACATTCCCTATGACAATAAAGCCCCAGAACTATGGCAAAGTAGGAAGGTCTCTGGGGTGGAAAAGTAGAAGATAAAATCATAATTTTGTCATTTTGTCCTATTAAAAGCACGCTTCAGTAAACTATATTTCAAATGAAATACAAACCTAGATAAATTTAGGTGTTCATTATACATTCCATGTCTATATTAGTATTTTCCCTAAAAATGAGACTAAATTGAGACAAAACAGACTTTGAATTTGAAAAATATGTATCTGTAAATAAACTAAATATCATGAATAAAGTGCTATTTTGGGAATTTCTGCTTCTTTAATGACTAAAGGCTATTAATATTGTTTATAAAATGAAACTAATATCGTTATATTTTTTTAAAAAAAAGAAGTTAATAAATAGTAATAAATCATATTGTTGGTGTTCAGAGATTCTTATATTTGAAATCTGATGCCTGTTTTGTCTTGGTAAAGTTTCTTCATGTGAAATTACTACTATGGATATCAAACAGATAATGAAATGCCACATTACCATGTTTGTTTTCATTTGAAATAAATGATACTGAACCTGGACACAATTTGAATAAAGGTCCTAATTGGACATATCTACTCCAAATGGCCGTAATGCAAAAACAGGTACTCGTACACCGACATATGATTTGTTTTAATTTGTTCATGTATCAGAAGTAATTCTTAAAACAAATGTTAGAAAAAAGTTAGATACCTTGTTTATTTCGCTTATTGGTTTGATTCATTTTAGATTAAAATTAATAGTTGGAATGCATATTTTAATCTTCTGCATGCTGCGGGTGAATTTCTGAAACATGTGCAAACAGTTCAGATCCAGATGAGATGCCAAGTTAAATTGTTTGTAGTAGGAGATAGAGTCTGAACATAAATGCTGATGGTAGAAATAATATTAATAGTGACATTGTTGTTATTCCTTAGATATAGAACATTTCTATCATAAACATTATTATGTCCATGACAGGGCAAGTTAGCAGGTACTCTGAGCGCTGACGATATGAGCCAGTTTGGCATGCTTGTTTGCGGGTTGTCTGCTGACAAGGTCAAGGACGTCGCCGGCGATGCCATGCAGGACGTCGTTGTCACGGTCCAGAAATACTGCCCTAAACTCAGCAACGCTGAACGCAGCAAGTGGGCAAGTGGCGCGCTTGATATGCTTAACATGTGAGTCGTTTAACCCTTTACCTGATAGCCTATTTCTAGAATTGATAATAGGTTACTACTTAAAGCAGGTTGAAAGTAAAGCAGAATGCGCTTAAGGCGCATTCTGCTTTACTTTCAGCCTGCTTTAAGCTATCCTGTGCTAGAATATATTGAAAATTTTCCCTAAAATATATATCAAATTATTAAATTGCAACTATTTTCTTCAGCGGATGAATAAATCAGATTCGCTAAAAGTCGCTTCTATGGGGTAAAGGGTTAATGGAAAATTGACAGTGTGTAACGCTTAACCTGCCGCACTATCGTTTTCTTTGAAATTTTGTCTACAAATTTGTAAAACTACGATTTATACAGTTTTTTAAATTAAAATAAACATTAAGACGAGTCTAAAAGAGTCTGGAATCAGGTCAGACGCCGCGTTATGCGGAGTCTGATCTGGATCCAAACTATTTGCAAATGCAAGCCAAGTCGCGTTCGACAGGCACGGTATTATGGACACCATTTTTATGTCTCCCATTTCAACATTCACTGAATTGGATAAAGGCAAAGTGTGAATCCTGATCAGAGCCATTGAATTGACTAGGGACATCACTTTTTTTGCTGTGTCATCTAGTAATCAATTTATACTGAAACCTTCGCAAATAGATAATAGGGGCCATTTAACACATGACTAAAATACGCATATTTATAACTATATATATATTTTTACTCTTCCAATAAAGAAAATAGTTAGCACAATACACTCTGAATGTGCACCTTGATGACTATTTCCAATATCCTAGCGTATGGAAGCTTAAAGAAGCATGGAAATAAAGCAGGATGCTCATTAAGGAGCATTCTGTTTTACTTCTAGTTCACTTTCAGCAATAACCTGCCTTCAATACTGAAAACAATCTACGGTAGAAATAGTTACACGTAAGACAGAGATTACACAGAAGACTCCATAATGTTTGATGATGTTTCTTAGGTTTTACTTTCCTGTCTCGGTTTCATCATTGAAATGTATCTTATATGGTAAACACGAAAAAAGGCAATGAGCCGTGTCATGAGAAAATCTGACTTATTGCATTGCAAACAGTGTAGATCAAGGCCAGCCGCAGCGTCAAAGACGCGGCGACTGGCTTTGATCTACACACTGTTTGACACCAACATGCGTCTAAAGCATCGTAGGTAGCTGTATTATATACGGTATTTGGTAGTGTAGACCAAACTCAGATACAGAGCCTGGGATGACAATGTTACTTAGTCTGTACAATGTTGCAATGCAATAAGGCTGGTTTTGTCATAGTTCGGCTCAAATGGTATGGCTGATATATATAATGATTATTGAAATTTTGTGTTCGCTTACAGGACTATTTCTAACATTAACGATGATGATGTCAAGGTAGAACAGCTGGGAACATTGGTTAGAGATATGGATACGACAATACTCGACCAACTCAATACAGTATGTATAAGCTGTTAAAGTTACACGGCCGCTCAATGAATCGACTTCACACTGTTGAGAAAATATTATTCTTGCCCAAATAAACAAAATAAAATAAAACGCAATCGCAATGCTGTAAATTGGAGACAGTTTTTTATTACTGTTGTAACTCCATACTCGAAACTCGCGTTAGTTCGAGCGTACCTATATTTCAAAGTTTCCACGCGGCTTAGCCACGTTTTTACGTTGGAATACGGATGTGTCGACATCAGCGAGATCGACTTATCAAAATTCAACTTATGATATACTGGTTCGATCCATTTTAGCAATTTCGATGTCTAGAGTTTTGAGTGTATTTAAAAAGATGATTGTCATGATCTATTTTAACGTGAGTGGCAAACTACTTGGAGCCTGATCAAATACCGGATTGATAGGCGTCTGGTCTTGCACCATATTGATTGCAACAGAAAGACTTATAGTGAATGTTCTTGAGACACTGCTAACAATGGTATATTTACCCAGACAGTTTCGTGAACTGGACTGTTCACTTGATCACTGGCGACTGAACTGTAGTCGACGGGTGTTACTTCCCTTTGCTGCTACACGGGCAAAGGGAAGTAACACCCGTCGACTACAGTTCAGTCGCCAGTGATCAAGTGAACAGTCCAGTTCACGAAACTGTCTGGGTAAATATACCTTTGTTAGCAGTGTCTCAAGAACATTCACTATGAAATATAATACCTGCTAAATGAACCTGTTTGCAAAACAGAAATACTTGTTTTGGCATAAAAGCGTTTATTTTGGGAAAAATAACGTCTTCCTTACTAGACAGTCTTACAGAAGTATTTTGATAATCTCTTACATTAATAAAAAAATAAATCAATTTTCCATTTTGCAGTTGTAAGATTTTTAGACACTCCTTATCCTCTTTTCTTGCCAATTGCGACTTTTTGTCATTCGTTTATAGTTTCAATACAGATACGTCATTTCGGTTTCCAGAGGATACTGGATGAAAAATGTGAAGCAGGCGATATGTTAAATCATAACAAATGCAATATAGTTTATATATATAGTTTTTATTAATGTTATCTTTGAAATACATTAAACTTCTGATTTCCCTATCTAATCCTGTTTTGTGACATCTCTTTGGAATCGTCTTTTCAAGACGATTCCAAAAAGATGTCACAATACAGGATTAGATGGAGAAATAAATAATAATTGATACTTTTATAATCTGACTTACGACAACATTTGTCGTACGAAGTTTTATGAAACGGGCCACTTGTTTGGCAAACATTGTTTGCAAATGTCCGAGATTATGACACTTTCTCAGTGTGAGCATCGATTTAACCGGTTTTAATCGCGAGAATATAATTTACGCGTTAATTCGCGAATGTGTTGCCTCGTGTCTCTAGTTTTGAAAATATTTGACTTCTTAAAGCAGGTTGAAAGTTAAGCAGAATATGCCTTAAGGCACATTCTGCTTTACTTTCAGCCTGCTTTAAGCTACCACCTGCTAGAAATATTGCATGCTTTCGCGAATTAATACAAAATCGCATTACGCGAAATATTCATGACGCGGAAATTACCCGTTTTACAGTATTCAGATATTCATTCAAAAGATTAAAAGGAAACTCAATCTGAGCACGCTGCTTAAACTAAGAAAGTTTTGTTATTTGGAAGCAGACATTCAAACTACTATGTTTTCAATTTCTGTTTCACAAATGTACCGTTCTGCATATTTCGAGCAAATAATATAAGCTTATATAATACTCAATCAGATTTAAGTTTTACAATGGTCAAAAAGTGATATACATGTACATCTATACTTTTGTTTTGATAACCCAATCCATGTTTGTGATCGATTTACCATATGTAGTAGCGAGATTTGACTGCATAGTGCACATATAACTCCAGAGCACATGGACAACATGTATCCCGAACATCGCTGATCAGTTCAAGGAAATGAAGGTCAAGGCCACTGCCATGTCAAAGCGGGGATTCGGAAACGCTGTCAGTGATACAGATAAGACCGATGCTGATGCCAAGGACAAAACAGTGTACGGAAAGATGGTAGCTGCCATGGCAACCACCGTCACTTTGTCCGGGAGAAGAAAGCGTTCCAGTAGGTTGAAAATAGCTTAGTTTTTATGCATTTCAACCATTTTATATAGAACGGTTGACTTTTTATACTTTTCTAAGATTATTCATTATTTACCAATGGTGGTGTTCATACAGTGATTTTTTTTTTTTAAAAGTTTTCCCCGTTTTAATCCAAATGCAACGCAAACGCATAACAATAAAATGTTGGAAATGACAGGTTATTTGCAATTCTGAACCGTTTCTTACGTGAGTGTCAAACAATTTGGAGCCGAATCAGACGTCGGGTTACCCGGCGTCTGATCTGGCTCCAAATTGTTTGCAATGGCAAAAATGTTTTAGCATAAACGCGTTTATTGTGGAAGAATCTCCGCTCTGTCATCTTATCAGAATACAACTGACATCTGGGTTAAGGCTTTGCCAGTTCTTCAGCAGGTGAATATCAATATAACTATCTTTCAGCTACAACACTTACATGCAGTGATATGCAGTTGCTAGGTTCCGGTGTGACCTCCATGACGACATCTCAGATCGATAATCTGGCAGACCAGGACTATTTAGACTGTGCTAGTACTCTTGGTGGCTATTCTACATGGACTGCTGACCAACTGACTTCACTCCTCGCTGTCGCTTCCAGATCTGGAGTAGGTCGCTTGTCCGCAATTAACCCATTACCCCATAAAACTCCTTTTACGCCATTACTTGAATCCTCTACTGAAGAAAATAGTTCAAATATATACTGTCACAAATAAAAATCATAAGAAATATTTTCAATATTCTAGCAGATAATAGCTTAAAGCAGGCTGAAAGTAAAGCAGAATGCGCCTTATGGCGCATTCTGCTTTACTTTCAATCTGCTTTATGTGGTTACATATCTTCAAAACTACAAACAGGCTATGGGGTAATGGGTTAAGTAGAATAATATACATGGAAGAATATATACCCGTAATGTCAGAATTCCTCAAACTGAAAATATTGTTACACAGAGTCGCATCCGTAAATCATATACATGCATGTTTCACCTATATTGACACATGAAACTTTTGACGGACTTTTCCGGTTTCTAATTAAATCTAGTCCACTGGTGAGTAATATAAACGACATAATGGTATTTTATGCAATAAATTGCAATGAAAAACAGTGTAGATCCTGATAGAGGGCTTCTGTAGGAACTCTCTGATCTTGGAGAATATTGTCAATTTTATTGCCTTACTAGTATTGCCTATATGTTTTCCCCTCAATCATATTTATGAATACAGTAAAACCTCTCTATTACGACCACTAAATTATGTTAATTATTAGGGTGTTTACGATAGGTGACCGCTTAAAGCAAGGTGACAGTGAAACAGAAAGCTCCTATAGGAGCTTTCTGTTTCACTGCCAACTTGCTTTAAGCTGTCACCTGTCTATTATACACCCAATTAGCCTTCGTTTTAGTGGTCGTAATAGCGGGGTTTTACTGTATTTTGTTCATCTGTGTTTTGACCATCATTGTCAATATAACTGTCAATATTATTTGATTTGATAAAAATGTATTACTGATCGATACATTTTCAATATTATAGCTAGCTTATATTCTTCAATATTTTGATCAAGTCTTCAATACCACGCATCTACTATCAACAAGGTTGTAATATAAAGTATGTGGAGTGTGGATAGGTCGCATAAAAGACGTACACACGTGGCACTAGAGGTCAGTTAGTAAGACCATGGCCAGTGTATGTTTCTGTCTTGTTTCGTGCGATTTTAGGTATTAGGAAAATAATGTCATGTTTATGACAGATTGTAAATTGATCTATGCTGGTGTAAGCTCAAAGCGAGATGAACGTAAAGTTTCCTTCTTCTGAGGGCATCACACACAAGACTATTAGAAGCGAGTTGTAAAATGCAGATTAATAAGACGTGTTTTTACTTTGCATATACCAAAAATGTGTGTTGCTACCAATTTCTATATACATATGCACAAATCTTAGTTCAACATATGCAAATAGTTTGAATCCACACTGTTTGACCTTCATTTAAATGCTTATAAGTCAAACTGCCTAATCTTTTAAACTTTAGGATTAAATAAGATTGATACATGTATATGTGCGAGCAGACGATGTTTTGACAGTGGATATATCATAACACAATTATTGTAGCTAGAAGATAGATTAGATATTGACAAAATGAAATATCGTTTCTATACCTTGAATTTTGGACTAGTTTTAGTTCTGTATTTTATTAACAGACATACAATGCGCACACATCCTGGTCAGCTGATGACGTGTACACTGTCAGTATTGTGGCCCAGGCTCTAACAGACTCACAGTTATCGGCTCTGACTGCCCTGTCCATCGATTCAATGTTTTCCTTGGGTCGTCATGACGGTTGGGGTGAAGCCAAGGTAAGTCGAACATTAAACCATTAAGCCTTTTACCCGCTGAACGAACGTCGCACGCTGTATTTCTATAATTAAACATTTGTTTGTATATACTAACACGATAAAGAAACTGTGCACTTGGTTTGTTATACTTTAAAGTACAAACCATAAACACATTTGGTTACCAAATGCGCACACATGCATTGGCTACACGATGGTGTATTTTTAAATGTGATTTTATAATTTTCAGATCACAACTTTGTGTGTGAATGGCGATGGTATGAAAAGAGTCAGTTGCGACTTGTAATGTTTTGTAATTATCGTTAGGCTATTGACTCTTGCATTATGTACATTGCCGCGGTTCTGGGGCTTATTTGTCATATGGAATATTTGGGAATAATCTTGGTTAAACAAACTGCATTATTCTCTCCCGCCTCTAATTTATTCATCTCAATAAAAGAAATGTATTCTAATTTATTCATCTCAAGAAAAAGAAAAAAGAAAAAAATAGTTCCCCTTTGTACATTCATGAATATATATCATACGAAATAGCTTATATATCCTAGCAGTTGGTATGATGTGCCTTGGTTTACATTAGAATGTGTCTCAGAACAAGATCTATCATTCCATTCCTTATATTGTTTGTCTAACATGGAGCCTACTTCCAGTCTGTTTTAGAAAAGACATTTTGGGAAAAGTTTCACATGTGTCCTTTTCCTTTCTTCATTAGCATTGAATGCATTGGGGTGTGTGTAAACGTATTTACTTTGCTTGTTCCCTCCTTATAGCTTGCTGCCGGTTTCGCTAGATGGCTGAGTCTGAACAAGGGAAGCGATGCTAGCACCATAACATCCACTGAGCTCATCTCCCTGGGTAACTTTGCATGCGGCGCTACAACAACCCACATCGGAAACATAGACAGCACTAAATATAGGTACAATTATAAGATAGCAATTAACTCACTCACTGTCATTCACTGCTGTAATATCGTCTGCTTGACCCCTATACGACAGTAACGTCATCAATTTTAAACAATTCTCGTCTGGTTCTATTTCTCTTATTTAAATGTTAGGTAATTTGACTTACGAAATATTGAAATGAGTGTCAAACTGTTTGGTAATAAGTTTATAACCATTGTACTCGGAGTAGGCAGTGAAGGGGTTATATTTTTAATATTAAATACGGTCTTCAAACAGCTTTGGTCCTAATTAGACTCTGCGTCACGCAATATCTGGTTTGATCCAAACTGTTTTTAAATATTAGCCAAATCGTGATCAGCATACTGAATGGTAAAGACATTTTGGAACCTGGAAGTCTACATCAGCACGTATAGCAATAATTAAGTCATGCATAATCTCAGAAATTAAAAATATATTCTGCTGAGAGGTAGTATACCTCACATGTTCTTCGTTACATAAAGTTCGATATAACGATAGTTTTTCTAGGGGTTCAGTTGGACTATGCACATATATTAAGCTACATACAATACTTTTTCCACTAGGATTGTTATCAACGGCATGTGATCTTAGGTTTCACTGCTTGCAATGCTTGTCAATGTTTTCCATGTAGGTGATTCGGAATGATCGGAAATCACATTTCTTTCTTTTCACTCAGTTATGCCGCCAGCTACATCGGAGCTCTCACTTCATGCACCGAGGCCCAACTCGAGGCATACGCCGTTCATGCCAAGGCAGCATTCGGCGCTATCACTAGCTGGGACACCTCTGTCATCTCCACTGTCGGCTCAGTCATAGGTGAGATATAGTTCATGACCTCCCCTATGCCGTAAATCAAATACAGTCCAAACTCAATTCTTCGTATCCCAAAACATCGAATCCCAATACTGCGAAACTCAATACTTTAAATTCGCTTACGTTGAACTTACCCATATTTTGTAAGTTGAAATTAGAAACTTAAGCTTCAATCGAACATACTTTTATTCGTATTTCAAAGTTCATAAGTGACAAACCACCTTATAATTCTGAAAAACGAATAAATTCGACTAAATCAAGTCCGAATTATCGAGTTTTGACTGTAGGGTACCAAAAGCTTCACTGCGATGATGTCCTCTACTTTTATTTTTTTATTTTGATTATGAAAGGGAAATTTGTAATGACTGTCAAACAGATATAATTCTGATCAAACGCCGTCTGATCAGCATTAAACCTGTTTGCGAAAGAACCCATGGTACTCAACTTAGGCAGTGAAGTATTTAATTGCATTTCCCCTGGTTGAAAAACTATGAGGTTCCTTAGTATATATAACTTGGTTCGATTTAAATCTTACTGCTATTAGAAAAAATAATATTGATCTTAAAACTAACCAAATTATGAATTTATTTTTATCATATCTGCTGGTGGAGTTTTCGGGGAAGTCGCTAGTGTTTCCCAAATAAAATCTTGTATACACTCCCAAAATTGATATCCAGACTGGAGCCAGACCAGAAGCATTGAAACTCGGTGTCTGACCAGACTCCAAATTGTTTGGCACCATATAAGATAATTGTTAATATTTTCATGAACTTTTCATATTGGCGAAAACTCTTTCAAAGGGAACCTATTAATGATATTAATGATATCCTCACTGTTTGAATAACTGGTGGACTTAGCCGTATTGAAACAATGCTGCCCAGTTAAGCTGATGCATTAGACGAAGGTATTAACTCATCCACACCCTGAACTTTCAAAAGGACAATTCCAGTTTTCAATAATGTCTGGTTCGATCTAGATAATTTTATATTGTTTTATATAATGTATTTCAAAATGACAAACAGATGGCTCCTTTAGTTTAACTGTAAAATGCACAAAATATATTAAAAACATTGAAAACTGTTTAAGAATACTAATTCTTTACAAGACGTATTAGTCCGAAGAGAACACTTGTCCTATGCAAAGAGTGTAGACCCAGATCAAAGGGTACCTAAAAGGAACCCTCTTGGCAGGGTCCTGTTTGTCCTTTTGAAGTATATTACAAAATACAACCCTACATTGTCAAAATTGATCTGGACCTATTTGAATACTGAAATAGTTTGTCCATTTAATGTCTCACGAGTGAATGACAATTAATATTGGCCTTGGTAAATATCACCATGTCGACCAAAATAATTTATTACGGTCCGCACTACTTGAATATTTCATTAATGTGCTGTTTTCCAGGTGGTCTTTCTTCGACTGAACTAGCGAGTTTGTCTACTGCACAAGTGGCCGCCATCGAGCCGACCGTCATTTCATCCATACCATCCACAGCCTTCGTGGTAAGTTCTTAACCAATTTATATCCGTATGCAGTAAAACCTCTCTTTCACGACCACTAAATTATACTATATATTATTGTGTATTTAAGGCAGGTGATTGCTTAAAGCAAGGTGAAAGAAAATAGAAAGCTTCTGAAGGAGCTTTCTGTTTTACTTTCCCCTTGCTTTAATGACCCACATGTCTTTCATATAATCAATTCTTTTTAGTGGTTGCAATGTTGAGGTTATCCTGTTTTTTTAATGTTTATAGATACCGGTATGTCTCGAATCGTTTACATAGATGAAAACAATTTAGGTAACCAGTGCAGACTTATATGAGACGATGCACTTGCGGTGTCTTATCAAGGTGTACATCGTTTGCAAATTTCTGTTTGCTTTTTTCTTTGACCTTCACTTTGCAAAACTGATTAATAACGTACGTGCACAGTCAAAATGTTGTAAAGAGGCTACTTAAGTGATTGTTTCACCTTAATATAGGGCCAAAAAAGATCAAAAACTTCCATCGGGATCTTTCTACTTTACGTTTGATCCGCATTAGCTCAACATGTCTTCAGGCCCCTATGCCTCTTTAAAGAGCAGCCATTTAAATACAATTGACAGCAATCAAAGTGAGGTTTGAAAAGGTGATGATAACTGGAGCATATCTCCTCAATTTCCATTGTTCATAATTACCTGGAGGCAAATGAATGCATTGTAATTGACATTTATTGTATTGAATGCCGTTTGTTTCTGAAGCAGTATGCATGAATAATGTTTTCAATATGTTTTATATATAATCTTTTCTCTGCCTTAACCAGCATAGATCTACAATGATTGTTTGAAATCAGTTTAGATACAGACTGTTTGACACTGATCAAATTTGAAAAAAAACCCAGACGATAGTTGTTAAACGCACATGATATCATGGCGACAAAGGTGCTTTAAGTGTGCATTCGTAAAAGCCATATTGCTGTACTAATATTATAATCTTCTAAACATTAGCAAAACTACCGAATCACCGCCAGTGGTGACCCAGGTGGCGTTTTCAAAGAATTTTCTATCCAGTTCAAACGTGGTCAACTCTTTTACTAAATAAACTGCTCTTTTCTATTTTAATCTGGAATAGATCTATTGTTATATTTATTGTGAACTCTTTTACTGCCAAATCAAAATTGAGATATTTACCTCTTCACCGTTTCATTGTCGTCTGCTTCAATATTTTTGACTGCAATACCGTTTAAAAGTAAGATTTAAACAGTATGACTAATGAAATTACGAAACGAGTGGCGAATAGTTTGGACCCTGATCAGACGCTGCGTTATGCGGCGCCTGGTCAGGATCAAAACTGTTTGCAATCGCGATTTTTGGCGTCATTGACAGTGCAATTGTTAATTGGCAGTTGATTGGTATACGGATTGTCTACAACGCATAGCAATATTTCTTAAGTCATAAATGGAAGCACCAGACTCTTAAGAAAGAACTACTTATAATAAGGCTACATCATTAATTTTATTTCATTGGCTGCTGGTATATCATCTCTTATTAAACATTGATCGTCTCTTTATATTTCACACTTTAAGAGTTATAAATGTCGACTAAAAACATGTATACGAGTTTCAAACAATTGGATTCCTGATCAGTCATCGTATAACGTGGCGTCTGGTCAAACTGTTTTACACTCATTACGACATAACTTTAGTCAATTTAAATAAATTCTGAATTTAAAAAATAAAAGCAGTTACCAGTTGCTCAACGCTGGTGACGCCATGGTTATGAATAGAGAAATTTAGAATATGTGCATTTTAATTAATCTTAGACTTCAGCAGATAATGTTTTAACCCATTTGCGCCCAGTGGATTCTTCCATGTTTTATATTAGATTAGTCTAATTTTTATCAAAGGTATGCCTGACCAAAATTTTCAATTTCATTTTGTTTTATATTGAAATTTCTATCAGCAAACAGTGTAGACTCTGATCAGACGCCACATAACACGGCGTCTGATCAAATTCTGCACTGTTTGCCTGTGTCCCATATATGGGATCGTGGGCACAAATGGGTTAAGAAGTTGACAACGTTTTATTAGCCTTTAGATGACTAAACAATATGTTATACAACTAGTAAAATGTATGTTTAATCATTTATATACAGGATTTCACGGTGGATCAGTTGTCGGGTTATATGTATGTTTAATCATTTGTATACAAGGTTTCACAGTGGATCAGTTGTCAGGTTATAGATATGTTTAATTATTTGTATACAGGGTTTCACAGTGGATCAGCTGTCGGGTTATAGTGTAGCCCAAGCCCAGTCTACCACCACTGCCCAGCACGCTGGTCTGTCCGCGGAACAACGTAGTGCACTCGTCGCTGCTGGCGCCACCATACAGTCCGCAGGTAAGCTTTAAAATACATTGTTCCCAATAAATGCGTTTATGCTAAATGAAAATAACTTGGACCCTGGTCAGACAACGGGTAACTGGACGTCTGACCAGGCCCAAACTGTTTGCCACTCAGATTAAAATGAATTGTGTGACTTGACAATAACCTGTCATTTTCTACAAATAAATTGAATAACGTTTCCTCCAGGGCTGCTATTTCTCCGGATTTTCCTAAATGTTCGGATTTTTCCTAGCAGATTGTAGCTTAAAGCAGGTTTGATGTAAAGCAGAATGTGCTTTACTATCAATCTGCTTTAAGTAATAGCGTTTGAAAAATGGAAAATTTGGAAAATTAAGGATTTTTTCATGATCAACTTATGGCAGCCCGCTTCCTCTACTGTATACCCACTTACCGTTCTAAATACATTTGTATGCTTGAGAACATATAACCTTCGCAGCAATGTATACAGACAGGAGTGTACCTTATGACGTTATTCCTGTAATGTATAAGGCTCTCGCATGTCTTAAATATCGACAATACTTCATAATTGTTTAATAGAGCGGTTGTTAACAATATGTAGCCCATACATGTATGCTTTCATAAACAGAAAGCAACAGATTATACGTTTAAATAACAGTTTGGTCCCTTTAAAATACTTTAACGCTGAAACGATATTGCAGACAACGATATTGCAGCAGACGGCATAATGGTGGCGAAGGGGTGAACTGGTATTGTTCATATAAATTTAAGGAGTGAATGAGGTAACCTTTATGTTCCTTATTTTATGTTTTTTCTCATTTCAGCCTCCGCCACCCAGGTGTCCATGTTTGTGCTGCTCCTGTCCGTGCTTATTCCAATGCTGAACCTTTTCTCCAAGCTCTAATCATGAACATGTCTGTGACCAGCCTCCAACAAGAAATGACTTTGACAATCTATTGAAACTATTCTAGCATTAATAGCTTAGTAAATTAGCTATCAATGACAAGTTACAAAACTACGCTGGTAGTTAACACAGAAATAGCGCTGATTTATTTTATTCATTATTCCACATTACGGTTATATCATAATCAAGCGATACCCGTATGTGCCAGTGTGTTTAGCTCAGCAAATTTAACAAAACAAACACACATACACTGCCTGTTCATAATGATAACCGATTCTATTTTTTTCACTTTCTGCTCACCAGACTACCTCCATTCTCAACTGACTTTTCGTGTGTTCTAAACATCAATCGCTTGTAAGTTAGTGTTCCTTATGTAATTAGGAACACTAAAAGACACGTGTGTTTATGGTTAATACACAATAGTTTGATAACATATATGTGAGCTGAGTGTAAATAAAGATTGGTTTAGCTCTATTCATTACTTGGGTGCACCTTTTTTATCTAAGAGTATTGTTTACTTTTGTTAGCGTTTCCAATAAATAACTATCTTGAACACTGTTTGTTTTTCTTACCGAACTAGCCCTAATTCCAAAACGAGCTGAGCATGAGACCCATTCAGTGCCAAGTTCGATGATATTAACACAATCTGTGACCTCTACACTGCCTTAACCCGTGTGGATCTACAATGATTTTTTTCAAACTGTTTAACAGTTTGGTTTCTGATCAGAATCCAAAATGTTTCACACTAATATAAATGTTTTCTTAGTCAAACTGCCTAGATTTCTAAATTTTAGAAATAAATCTAGGCGATATGTAGGCAAGCAGAGATATTATGAGAGTTAATGTGTTAACGGGTCATGACGTCATTATGATATCCAGATAAAAGGACGAGCCATTTGGGGTCCAATTTGTTTTACAGCTGTATAAAAGGATGGTGTGGGACTTTAGTCTAAATTCTACACTAGTTTTCAACATAAAATGCCTATAAAAAGATATTAGGCGTTAGTTAAAACACCTGCAAGTTGTATTGTTTGTTTTATATATGAATCATGTAACATATAAAATATACTCTACAAATGGCAGGTGTAGCGCCCCATATGTCACAATGTCTTGGAGGGTGGTCAAGGAAAAGTTCCCTGATAGCCGTAAGTTGGCTACATTGTTCCGTTCCTATAACGGCCCTCCGCACAACGACCCCGCCTTACAACGACCCTTGCCACTGTTCCACAAACAAGACAATAATGTCTAATAATCGCACTGCTGCAATATCTTCAGCTTAATAATGTCGTCTGCTGTTTTTCTCAAGGTTACATATTAGTAAACATTTTGACAGAATAAAAATAATGACGCGCGACAAACAGCTTGAATCCAGACCAGACACCACGTGACACTGTGTCTGATCTGGATTCAAGCTGTTTGGAAATGTAAGACAAGTCTTTTTTATCCTTCCTATAACACCCCCCTCACAACAACACAGCACTATTTGTCTCCCATAAGTTGTTGTAGAGAGGGAGTACTGTACATTGTACATAGAACATACACACTGTATACATATTTGTTTTCCAGATGAAAGATACAATACTAGATTCTTCAGAATATTTTTATTTATTGTATACCTTACTATAAATAGTAACAATATTTGCTTTGATGTCAATGCAATACGCCCTTGCTGAGCGGGCCAATAACCGGATGCAGTCCAATAACCGGTTATTTGGACTGGACCCGGTCATTGGCCCGGGGGCAACATATCTTATGCACGTGAAAACGTTAGCAACGTAACGTTCAAAATGGCAAACGTTCGTTGAAGATGACGTCATTTGGTTTCTATAACGGCCGCGCTTATGTAAACATTCAAACAATCTTCATATTTGTTGATTTTTAATTAGGTATACAATAAACAAGTCATTAAACGGCCATGGCGGGCCGTCGTTGCTTATTGGCACAAGTTAGTCATATTTTATGTAATGAAATAGAAACAGTTCGGTGTGTTCTATGTAATTCTTATGATTAAAAGTGTCTTATACCAATTATTTGATGAATGTGTTTCAGTACAGGGAGTGAAGTATTATTTTTCTTGCTAAACCTTTCACTGCCATAACGTCGTCCATTTTAAACAATTGTCGTCTGATTTTATTTCTCCAATGTATGTTTTAGGTAATTGACTAACGATAAATCATAATGAGTGAAACAGTTTGGACCTGGTCCGGGTCCTACCCATTGTTATGTACTCGGGGTTAAGCAGGGTGAAGAGGTTAATATATCAATAAAGTCTTGGTATCCGGGTCGGATCCTCCGTACCATTCACATTAAAACTAAGCTCTGAGAAACAAAATAATAAATAAAACATGGTGTCAATCTTATTTGAGACCTAATATTGTATGTAATAATACATAAGAATTGGTAACTCTTTTTATGCCAGCGGCAGATACATGTGCCATAGTAGTTACCTTTGCAAACAGTTTGGATCCTGATTAGACGCCGCGTCTCATTAGAATCAAAACTGTTCGACACTCTGATCTTAAATTAAAAATAATTTTTTTAAAATTATAATTTTAGAAAGTAGCAGACGACAATTGTTGTAGAAGAAAACAATACACAGAATACCAAGTCTTTAAAACAGCATGGTAATACAACTCAATAGAGGTGCATTAGTTTAAGCGCGGGAAACAGTCATTGCGCATTTAAAACTCCACTGTTTTACCCTAAATACTATAGTTATTTGCAAACAGTTTGGATATTGATCAGGTGCCACGTAATGCGCCGTCTGATCAGCTTTCAAACTGTTTGACATTATTTTCAATATTTCTTATGTCGAAATACCTACGGTTTATATTTGATAAAAAAAGCAGCAGGCGATAATAGTTTAGAAATGATGACGTCATGGCAGCTCGTTTCCACTTTAGGATGAAAGGTTGCGAAATATCGAGCCGTTTTCTAAACTAAACAAACATCTGCTTCTTATTTGTTTTATTAAATATCAGCAAAGCATTTCTTGATCGATTCGAAAATGTTTTCAAATCAGTTGTTGGTTATTATTTGTTTTAAAATAGGAAGATCGAGAAAGATATGCACCCTTAAATTGCCATTTATGTTCGTCTTCAAATTATTTATACCAACCAAATACAATGGTTTTAGACTGCTTCCATTTGTTAACTAAGAACTGATTGGAATTAGATACAAGTCGATTTCATACAGCTTACGCCGACACATTTGATACCATTAAAATATGTGTTAACAATTGAAATTTAGGTTAAAGGTTTACACGCTACAATGCTCCCTCCATACAACAACCCCCACATGGGAGACACAGAGTATCTGTGCGTTGCTCAGAGGAAGGTACAGGGAGGGACAATTAATACACTTTGCTTACATTTGCAAACAGACTGAAACCAGATGAGACCCCGTGTAACGGGGCGTCTGATCAGGACTCCAACTCGTTGTCACTCTTCTAATGTTTATTCTGTTCAAATGTCTAAAACGTAACTGTAAGAAAAGCAGCAATGAAAACTTTAAGCAGACTTTATTTCAGCAGTGAAAGCATTAAACACAATTGTTTTTGTATCGGGAAAAGCGACAAGCATTGTTTTCGGGAGGGAATAATTGTTCGACCGGCAGTTGTGAGGAGGGAGCACTGTACATGTATAGTAGCTCAAGGCAACTAGACCGCCTTATTTTCTTCTACAATCAATGTAAATAGAAGTGAAATATAAACTATTAAAAGGTAAATTTGGCAAGAACTGTCTTAATCCTCGTTTTAAGATGAATCTAATACATTCAATTAAATTTTGAAATTGTTTTTAAATTTGATTTGCAGCGGACAACATCATTATGCCGTGCTCCCTCCCTACAACTGTCTTATGAACAACGACCCCCCAATACAACAATACTTGTCGTAATTCCCCAAGTAAGGCATTCATGTCTAATCTTTTCACTGCTGCAATATCGTCTGCTTTTAAAATGGCGCCTGTTGTTTTCCTCAAAGTTATGTATTGAACATTTTAATAGAAGAAAACACAAGGACTAGTGACAAACAGCTAGAATCCAGATCAGACGCCGCTTTACATGGCGTCTGATTTGGATTCAATCTGTTTGCAACTGTAAGCCAATAGCCTCCCAACAACATCTCCCCCGACAACACACATACTCTATGTCTCCCGATGAGGAGGGAGAACTGAAGTATGAAAACAAAGTATTGACAAAACATCAGTGTAATATTTTGCAAACTAAACATTGGACGACATGTATAAACTATTATCACACTTAGTCCTTACGACGAAGATAATCGTTTTTAACAAACATTGCACCTTTGAAGAATACACTTGCCCTTCGCAAATAGTGTAGGCTCTGATCACAATGCTCATGCATGAGCCCTCTAATCAGGATCTTCACTGTTTGTCATTTTAAAATATATTGATGAAATCAACCCTAAATAGTTTAAATTTGACTACACTTAACTGAATTTGGAATTTGGAGTTAAGACTCACGAGAACAGACTAGTTTCTATTAATATTTAAGCGATTGGCCAGTCCCGTCTGCTTACCTTTCGTACCGAACCATGGTCTTTTTAATAAAGAACTCTTAAAATGAGTGCCGAACAGTTTTTATTTTGATAAGACGTCGAAATATCCTGCACTTAATTCTAATAACTCTGTTTGCAAACAACATAAACGAAGAAACCTCAGATGTGTTTTCAGGGTTTGAAATTAAAAGTTAACTCTTTTGCTGCCAAGTCTTATCGTCTGCTATAACCGTCCTACCACCAAAAGATATTCTACATTAATAGTGTCGTCTGCAATATTTTTAAAGTCAGCTTTAGGGCTGTTTTGACGAAAGAAATGTCGATAGGAGTTTCAAACAGTATGGGTCCTTATCAGACGCCGCGTCAAGCGGCGTCTGATCAGGACCAAAACTGTTTTCAAAGTATCCTTTTGGTGCCAATAGCAGTGAAAGAGTTACACATATGAACTTAAATTATGATTAGTTCGCTTGAGGCATGCATTATGCATGTCGGCTATTTCTGATGCATCCATCATAGTTCTGTCACACAGTACACTTGTTGTTCTTGACCTCATCACTGCCAGGCTCGAAGGCACTGACATGTGCAAACGGTATGGAATCAGATTGATACACATTTAATTGGAGAATATTTAAATAATGTCGTCATTGTTCACTTCACCTGTTGCATTGCAGCTATATTTCACAACACTTTATTCATTAGTGATATATAAAGACATAGACATAGAACCTAAAACAGTTAAGCAATTGAACGACACACAGTAAAGACACAATGAGAGTCAACAGTGTCTGTGTATCGTGGCTGCTACTAACAGTGACGGGGATATTAAGTCAGACATGCACAAACACGTAAGATGTAAACCTGCTTCGTTAGGATCACAGTACATGGAATAACTCATATTCAACTTTTCTTCAGTTGAAAAAAATATAAAAAATTATTTTGACTTTTCTCGTAGACAATAAATTTGAAGTTGATAACCATTTAACATAAGGGTAAATATTTGCTAAGTTTTATGTCTATTCAATCATAGGTCTATCTCTGTCTCTGACTCCGTCTCTGTCTCTGTCTCTGTCTCTCCGTCTCTGTTTCTCTCTCTGTCTCTCTATTTCGCTCTCTATTCCTCTCTCTCTCTATCTATCTATCTGTTCTCTCGTCTGTTATATTTAAATAATTCTACACTCACACCAATAAGTTTCTATCTGTCTCTGTGTCTATCTACATAACACATGTTTTAGCCTCCGTGTTTTTTTTTAGCATTATCACTTTGGATATGAAAGTGTCTGTGTCAAGGAGGTAATAGCAAGCCGTAAGTTGTTAGGAATTGCCCGTTTGCGTTTCAGCTGGATGAAATGTGTAGAGAAAATAAGAAATCTCTAATTCTTAAGATTATATACAACGACTGAATACAATGATGAACATTGAACTGACAAGGTAGCCATATATTCTTACAACAAAAAAAGCAAAAATGGCGGCGATAGGTCAATTCAAGACAAAGTCAATGACACGAAACGTTTTGGTTTTATAATTCATTTGAGCTATAAAGTATTGACCATATGCTATGGTAAATAGGGTGTTGTTCGACCCTTCGCTTATAAATTTTACCTAATCTTATGACCAATACATATTTTCCTACATTAGCTATTGTAACATACTACATTGGTCCTAATGCAACATAAACGACACCAAGCTAGTACCCGTAAAAACTTGATGTACACCAAAAACTGCTGCGGTTTTCTCTATTTCAGTCACAGAGACCTCAGACAAAATAGTCGTATACCAAATATGAGCCCGGTTTTGCATACATAATTTATGTTCTATCACTAGCTATAAAGGGTTGGTATTATAGCATTTTGAAGCCAAATTAGTATACGGGCCGAAGTTCTGACCTATTGTCAGGATGAACAAATAAATACTAAGTGTCAAAATAAACAGCATAATATCATAGACCATGTCATGCTATATGTAAATACTGCATAATAAAATTAGCAAAGGTACGAGGGTTGTTCGGAAAGTTCGTAGAATTTTGTTATATATCTGATCAATTTGATATTTGGTATGTAAGTACCTCATCTTATTTTGAAAAAACTTTCTAAGAGAGAAATGAAACAAACATTTTTTACCGAATATACAGGTTACCGTAGCAACGCAGTAACGGGGACCCGGAGCAGCTCGAAAATTCTAATTTTTTACACTTTATTCTAATGAAGCAAACGTGATTTCCCTCAATTCTGTTGACGCTAGAAAAGCACGAAAACGTCTGATTGTAACATGACGTCATGACGTTAGTTACTCATAATTTCAAAACATTGTGAGCGTTTGAAGAGAAATTACAGTATTTAGTCTACAGAGAGCGGAAATGCGAACTTAAAAGAAATGACGTCGACCAGTGACGTTGACTTTGCAAAGTGTTGTAAAAGATTTATGTTACTCTAGGTAAATCGCCGACAAAAACTCTTAAAATGATTAAATCAACGGGAAAATATGACTAGAAGTTCAGCCTCGCATTCCTATATAAATGGCACTCACAATTTAGGAATAGATAATCGATCCAGGACGCTCCTAGGAGCGACCGACCATCACTCTTAGCTGCTTCCATTAAGGACGGGTCAAAAGATTGGTGAATGCGGACAGAAGAACAATAGTAGGATATATATCCGATGAAATTGGTGTTTCGTGCCTTACCGTACATAATATATTAAGAGATGAACTTGGTAAGTCTAACGTTAGAGCACACTGGGTGCCGAGGTTGTTCACGGACAAGGAAAAGGAGAACCGATTTCGATGCTCTCAGGTGTTTCTAAGCCGCAAAGAAGCCGAAGGTGACGATATTTTTGACAGAATTATCACTACGGATGAGATACGAGAGAACCGACTACATATGAATCTTGAGCACGTAATGCCGCATCAGGATAATGAATGGGCCGTAGAGCAGCTTCAACGCAGTTAGAAATCAGCTTGCTATGGTTTGAGATGTAAGAACATCCGCCTAACGGCCCGGCTTGGCTCCAATGGATTTTAGAGTGCTCACAGAGTTAAAGGCGAACTTACATGGAATTACATTTGTTTCAGCAGCTGAATTTACCAAACAGACCCATAAAGTTGTATCTACATTCAGTGAAGACGTGTGTGCAGAAACGTACGCAAAATGAGTTAGAAGGCATACCAATTGTGTGGATATTGCGGGTGATTATGTTGAGATAGTGAGACGTTCGATCGACGTACATAACGTTTGACGTCACGTCGACGATGACGTGCTCCGGGTATGCGTTATGTATGTATTTGTAAGATGCATAGAAAAAATGTGTTTAAGCGTATATTGCCGATTTTCGCAGAATATGTAGCACCTATCTGGAAATTAATGTTAATCTATTTTATTGCATCCAACTACGAC
This sequence comes from Gari tellinella, assembly GCA_922989275.2. Classification (NCBI taxonomy): domain Eukaryota; kingdom Metazoa; phylum Mollusca; class Bivalvia; order Cardiida; family Psammobiidae; genus Gari; species Gari tellinella. The sequence goes on along the minus strand of OV277856.1, from coordinate 95,783,945 downwards.
TATACGTAATTTTATAACAAATTTCTACGAACTTTCCGAACAACCCTCGTATAATTTAGTTATAACCATGGTAAATCTGTATCAGATTTTTAATACTGTTTGACCCTTTCTCTGCCATTATGGCGCCATGATCAAAAGCGTCCAAAGCACTCACTGTAACGTTCACGTCTACTAAAATCTAAGTAATTTTTACTTTCTTAATGAAATAAAATTTGCATTTTTTACTTCTTTTATTTCATAAACATTGGTATAAGTGTCATATTATGAATACCCTTAACAGACGCCGTGGTAAAACGACATCATCGACGATGACTAACACGCTGTGATCAGTGTACACACTTCTTTAGGAGGGGTGGCGTTATTCTTTCATAAGAGATGCGTTTGGGCTAAAACATTTCCATTGCAAACAATATACAGCCTGATAAAGCACCTGGTAACCTGGCGTCTTAGCAGGCTCAAAACTGTTTGCCACTCAGATAAATCCTTAAGTTCAACTTCTTAATACTGTCTTCTTAACAGTATGAATGTACTTTGTACAGACCAATTAGGCTTTTATTCTTCCTCCTTCATTGCAAGTGTAAATTACAAATGTTACAATCATCTACACCAACGACTTAACATGTGTTTCCAGGAATGAATGTAAGTGTGGGTACTATTGTGTGACCGACGACTCTGAAACGTTACCATGCACCGAAGACGAGAAGTGCATTTGTAAAGAAGGTGAGCAATATCATCAAACTACAATACAAACTCAATAGTTGAACTCAATTTAGTTCGAGCATACCAATACATTAAAACTAAACCGTTGCCATGCCACGTCTTAACTTTAAAAAACAGGTATGTCGACTTAAGCGAGATCGAGTTATTGAAATTTAGTCCATAAAATGCTGGTTATGTCGATTTAAACGAGTTCGAAGTACATGTTTTGAGTTTCGACTGTAATTTCAGACATTTTTACAAACCATACAACGCTGTCATTACACAATGTTTCTCTCAAACTGTTAAAAACTCGATGAGTAAAGATATAGTTAACTTTAATGACTGGTATGAACAGAATAAAATGTCAATAAATGTTGCAAAAACTAAACTAATGTACATTACCTCAAGATCAAAATCCATAGCCATTCAGAATATTGCGCTGCCAATCTCATTTTGAAAAGAAGAAATCCATTGCAGTGGTAAGGAAAAGTTACTCGGTGCTACATTTGATGCAGTTTTATCTTTTGATAGCCATATCAACAACGCTCTTAAAACCGGCTATTCCGCTAATCTCTTCAAAGAACGTTACCCTTTACCTCGTAGCCTGTTTCTAGTTTGGAAGACAGGTGATCACTTAAAGCAGGTTGAAAGTAAAGCAGAATGTGCCTTATGGCACATTTTGCTTTACTTTCAGCCTGCTTTAAGCTAAACTCTGCTAAGCTATATAAAATATTTGTAATGGTAATTGTTTATGAGGGTATAAACTGGAACTATTTTCTTCAGCCAAAGAATAAAATAAATACGCTAAACGTCGGTTCTATGGGGGAAATGGTAATAATATATCCGGAAAGGGTTCAATTTCACAAAACTTCTCTAATGTTGAAAATATTCAACGGGTTGTCACCTGCATATTTCTATGATTTGTTCACACCAAAGTCAAATGTGCATGGTAGAAATTTAAGGCCAGCATCAAATTCTCAGTACTATTCTTCAAAACCGAAGTATACATTTTTCATGAGATCGTATGCCTATTCTGGAGCGATAATTTGGAATACTTTGCCTTTAAACATAAGAAATGCTCAATCACTTGTCTCATTGAAGACGCCATACCTTAAATGGGTTAAATTAGGCAAATAGTGCCGACACATTTGTTGCTCAGGGGTTGAATTTTCACTTTCCACCATAGGTTTAAATTCATGAAAAAGTTATATTACTGTTCAAGAAATTTTATTACTATGCGCAATTGTTTCTATATGCAGCATATTTTATTTTGCAGTTGACGTAAGCTGTACTTTTTCCGTTTCATATGGATTTATATATAACTATTCCGGTCTTAGGTACCGGTCTACCATCGCACTCTTTGATCCATTACATGTACCACATATAAGCGCCTTTAAGCGCATTGAATTTATTCTCTCACTGAATAAAATAAATAGTACCAATCTGTGCAGTAATGAATAAAACAAAAAAAGGTGCAATATATCAGCAAACTGGAACTTATAGCGGACTGAAAGTAAAGCAGAATGTACTTTAAGGCACATTATGCTTTACTTTCATACTGCTTTAAGTGTTCATCACTTAAAAACTGGAAATATGCTATGCGGTAAGTGGTAATTATTGCGATGGTTTCAAGAAGGCTTTGTTTTGACTGATGAGCGCCTGACCGGCTGTTGCGTTATTGACCTTTACACCGCTAATCATATCAAAACTAGAGTTTGCCGACAGTGCATACCCACATGAGATACTTTCTGAAGGAGCTATCTGGTCAGAGTATACATTGTTTGCTAGAAAAATGACTACATTTACTTAAAGGTCGCTCGCGTTAAAATTCGTTTACAAGGTTTAGTTTCTTTGATCTTTTTTTTGGTTCAAGGTTGCGCCGTAGCTGACAAATTAATCAGCCCTAATACTACAGTGACTGCTTATTGTAACCAATGTGATTGCTACGGAAGTCCGGAACAGCACAAAGGCGTCCCTGTTGTGAGTATCCTAAATATCGAAAACTATCCTCATGTGTCTCTGTTTGTTAGATGTCTAGTTACAAAACATATCCTCACACTACCCTTCAATACCAAAGCAAATGCATTGTAATTTCATGTAAAAATGACAGGTTATTGATAATTCTTAATACTATTACATGTAGTATCTATTTTATCCTGAGTGGCAAATTAATTTGGAACCTGGTTACCCGTTTCCTGACTTGACTCTAAACTGTTTAAAATGGACAAAATGGTTTAAACACAATCGCATTTGTTAGGGAAACATAGCATCTTCTCAGCTGTGACATTTTTAAGATAAATCATTGTCTAATAAAGTCAATTTTTCTTAGTTTTCGGTTATTTCATCTTAACTTTTTACGATTTTTAGTAAAAAGAAATCTTACAGAAAATCATTTCCTTCTTAGTTTTAGCAATTATAACTAAGAATCCGAAGATTTCCTCTTAGAAACTGAAAAACAACCGGTGATGGTCAAAATTTCTATCAGAATTTGGTAGAGATTAACACAAATGTTACCCTTGCTTAAGATGAAAACACCAAAGTTTATACAGCAGCAATTATTGTGTAAGAATAGTTAGGTTAGGAGATAGAAAATTCCTTGAACTTAAATCATTTTATTCACCAAAAGTAGCACAATTATATAATTTGTTCAGCAATTACGTATATATGTAACACACTAACAACCAACATTTTATCTTAGTCGCCATGGCTCAAAAGGGAGCTAGTCGGACTAACATGTCACGAGTAGCATGTTCAATCCACACAGGGAACATTCTCTTTTATCATCTGAGAAACGATTATTTTATCTTTGTTTCTATAGTTTCGCTTCTTTTTTAATGCAAGTATAACTGTTTAAAGCATACTAAAAATAGGTAAACATCTCCAATTGGAAAGTATCCTTCTTACACATAACAACCTTTGGGAATATTATCAATAAATAAAGCCGTGTTGTATTGTGTATGTCAAACGTTCTATGTTCGGTTTGTTACAGTTTTAAATCGCCCTTTTTGGTGATTTAGGTCTGTCTTCAACATTTCATAGATCAGTTTGGCCCATCAAAATATTCAAACATTATTATTAACCGTTATTGTATTTCAGACATTTAAAAAAGGTCTGGAAACACAATGGGGCTTTAAGCTCTTTATCAATAAGGAAAAGACGCATGAACGTAATTCTAGAACTATCAAACTTTAGAAATGCATTTAGTGAATGGTAATTAACCAATGAGTAAACAATTTTCGCAAACAACACCGCAAAACGTACGATTAATCCTGTGTAAGTGAGCGATAAGCGTGAAATGCTAGGACATAGAAAATACTTACACATGACTTTATTGCACGACGTAATTATTGATGACCTCCATATATAAATTAAGATTGCATATATGTATGCAGGAGTTTTAACATATAGGTGCCTCCATGTATACAAATATTTGATCATTCGCTTGAACAGCATATTTGGCTCTAGTCCCAAACGGGTTGGGTATACAGTAAAAGGAATATCGCGACAGAGTGTTGTATCGTTGTCTGTGTAATCCAGATCTGGATTTCATATACAAGACCCCGAATCACACACTCTTGTGATATTCCGTTTGTGTCAAGGGGAACTTCGTTCTTTAAATCGGCGCTATATGATCTGTTTGTGTCGCATTCGCGTTAAACCCAACTCATCCATCCATCCATCCATTCTTTAATAGAGGAATAATTAAAAGGTGTAAAAAGGCGTATAAACGGTACAATGGTTTAAAACTTACATCTATCTCGTTTGTATCAGCCCTGCGTTCATTAACGAAGGCGCTTCGAGTCGCTTTGCCACGGCCCGCTTACCTCAAGGCGCACATAGGTTGAGTGACTATGGGGAACGACAAAAGCATGCAATGTTGAAGGCACGTGGACATGGGGTGCCCTAAAGTAAGCGGGCCGTGGCAGGGCGTCATGAGGCGCTTTCGTTAATGAACGCAAGGCAGTTGTCACAAGGTTAAGACTTTGAACCGATCTATGTATTTTATTATATGCTTTTACATTGCTTTGTGTTTCATTTCACAGTGCACAGAAGCAGCATGGTGTGACTTTCCTACGAATGAGGAGGAACTGTTTCAAGACAACGGAAACTGCAAATAAACAGTTGGAGCGATGCACAAACAATATCACAACATCTCGTCAGATTTATCGTGATGTTTTACCCCTTTTTCGCAATAGTGTCGCCCGTTTCAACATTAGTATCTGCAATATCATTTGAAATGTAGATTGAAGTCAGTATGACTGACGAAATTTCGACAGGAGTGTCAAACAGTTATGATCCTGATCAGACGCCGCGTCACGCGGCGTCAGATCAGGATCAAAATATTAGCAACAAATCTAGAAAAAAACATAAATGGTCAAAAGTGGACTGAACTTTATTGGAAGCTGGACATTTTCAGTTTAAAGTCTCAGGGGTGAATGAGTTTACAAAATATCGACTTATTTAAATCATTACTTTTGTTACTGTTCATTGCCTATGTAAGTCTAGATGATAGAATCTGTTCCAAATGCCACCCGGTTATAATCCAGATTTGGCACTGTCTTCTATAAACGGTAAACCTCTCTACTACGACCATTAAAAAGAAGGTCAGTTCATTGTATAATTCCAAGAAACGAGAAAGTTCTTTCGGACAAAGAGGATATTTATTATTATATTTATCACTTTATTTGTGTTTGTCCAGTATATAACGAGATAAGACACAGATATTTAGATAAATTCTACTTTGTAAGGCCATCATAGTTTAACTTATGCCAAATGGTTCTTAGTCATGATAAGACACTTTTACGGAATTTAGCTTTATTTACTGAATAAGCATTTAGTTCAAGAAGCAATTATGTACATATGGTACAAAAGTGATTTATACTTTCTTTTTTAATAGACCAGACCCTATGCTTCTTAGGCGTTTGAGTTAAGTTTTAAGATCGTTCTCAGGCTTTTAATTGGTCAGCTTTAAGCATATGCCCAAACCTGACCAAACAAGAGCTCGGGAGCGGTCGCGGACTCGGCTCAAACGTTTTATAAGCATGGACCTAGATCTTTCGTTTAAGATTTAAGTAAACGTTATTAAATCCACAGTATGATAATAAGTTGGTACTTTCCCAGCAGAGACAAAGAACAATGTATATGTATATCATGTATATTGATATAGGTTTGGATAAGCCTATTGATTCACATAACAATTTGTACTTGAATTGTAATTTACAAGTATGACTATGTATCTTGTGTACAAGTCAAATTAAATTTTTGTTTTGTTCTGTATAGAAAAACAGGTGACAGCTTAAAGCAGTCTCCTAAAGGAGCTTTCTGTTCTACGATCACCGTGCTTTAAGCAGTTACTCTTATACTTAAAATGCTTAGTTGTTGTAATAGAGAGAATTTCTGTAATTGCATATACAGACCAAATATTTAAATATCTGAAAATAAAGTAGTGAGCCAAACTCCAATTTGTGTGTGTTGTAAACTCAAGACCATGGCACCTGGAGTCCTTTAGTTACAAAATGTGCATTGTTACATACTACTTAAGTGTGCCTTACCCAAGTATATTAGTTGTTTGCAAGCAATCCTGATCAGACGTCGAGTAGACATTTGACACTGATAACGATATTACTTGGTCAATTTACCTAAAACTTAGTTTGAAAAATAAAAGCAGACATCAGTTGTTGAAAGCAGATGACGTCATGGCAGTGAGGAGGTGAAAGCAATACAGAGAGCCTCTTTTAGGCATTCATTTCTTGAATCATTTAATCTTAATCTTAGCTGTCATCTTTCTTTTAACACAATCCGCTTCATCACTTCTGATATATCTTATTATCATGAATCTACCGTACTAAATCAATATGGAACAATTATGTCAGCCGCGAAATAACAATTAAATCATTGTAATCCAAACTTTAAATTATAATGATATACAGCGGAGAATGCGTCATTCGTTCTTATTCGAACGCAAATGAAACGCAAATACAATGCAAAACATGTGGAACATGATAGCTTTTTATCACATATGCCGATATCTTTTATCTGAGTCGTAAACAGTTTAAAGCCTGATCAGACGCCTAGTTACATTGCGTCTGAACTGATTCGTAACGGGTTGTTAGTGACATAATAAGTTTAGCATAAACCCGCTTATTGGGAAAGTTTTGCGTCTTCTCCATTGTATATATAGAGTAAAGTCCCATTGGGACCCGAACTCCTAAAACCTGATCATTTCTGAAACCGAACAATTTTCTCTTTCGTAAAACACTTGCTTTACTCGCTCAACAAGCATTCAATGCAGACTCGTAGAAAGTCCGAAATACAGATCTCAGACTCAACTCAAACTGTTTGTAACATTAGACCAAGATTTACACGCCGATAGGATTAATGTCTGACAAACCATTGTTTTAGCGCTGACTTGGGCTATGAATGAATGTAAATCCATCACGAAGTCAGTTTAACACTGAAAGATATCAAACAAAAATCGCTTCCTTACATGCATTCAGCACTGGCATGAGCATGCGCTTGACTACGTTTGTGTACCTTTTAAATGATAAACATATTTAAATAAACACTAAACGAATCTTATAAGTGTGCACTTCTCTTTTCGCTATATACTCTATTCTTATTTGTAGTTTTTTCTCCACAAACTTTAGTGCTTTCTTCGGGCGAGAAGTAGAATGGAATAAGCTCACCAACAATGTGTTTACTCACTTATATCTTCCGTTATCTACTTTTCGTTTTGTATTAAAAAAAGTAAACAGATTGCCATCAGACATATGCCTTCTTAGTTTGTGTAATAAAAAAGTACGATGTGGCCATTATTGACGGAGATATAGGCTAATATACACATGCACACTTATAAGACTCGTTAAGTGAATACTGCCTTAACTTTAATGCCTCTTTAAGTAGATTATTTAAATCCCAGGGGTGAACTATAAACACTACATAGGTGTCGAGATAAAATAAAAAAACCCATATTTTTATTTATAATTTATCAATACGGGTGCAACGATTTAACATCTGTTTTGTTGTTTTGTTTTGGTCTAATAACTGTTTGTGTGTTATAAGAAATAAATGTAGAAATGTTTCTACAGTGCTTTCAGGAAGCTACACCACTACTAGTTATCATTTTCTACTCGTATATGGCCAGTTAAGCTGGTACAATCTAAGATTATCTCGTAAAACCTACTTGAATTCTACAGAACAAATGATATTTAACTTTATAGAACTATAATAAGGGGTGGTATAATGGTAAAATAATACAGACAGTTCCAAAAGAGAAGAGATTGTGAACAGTTTGAATCCTTATTACTCGTGGCTGATAGGATACACTTTCTTTGGCACATATTTATATCAAAGGAAGCCTCACACTTCAATAAAGCATTGTAATCTAATAAAATTGTTGTCATTATCAGAGTCGTTGGATTATGATTGTTTAACAACACATGCTTGATAAGGAAACACTGGCCAAGTTGATTTGATATGATTTGAATAATAATAATGTAAAATTGACATTGAATGGTTATTACATATGAATCACTAATAAATTATTTGGTTGTCTTTATTATGGTGTTCTTGTTCCTGGTACAAGAGATATGTTTTTTTTTCAAAAAACAGAATAATAAAATATAATTAGCTCAGAACTTTGCCACAATTCAGCTTGCTGCTTGCTTCGCAAAGACAGATCTGAATGTCCAGATAAGAACAGTGTCATCATCATCCTGTTTAGTTTATACAGGCCGAACGATTAATCCTTTAACAACGGTGATGCATGTCTGCCTGTCGAGGAGCGTAGTCTCCCTCTCCACTTCTGGCGATCCTGTAGTTCGATAGATTTTATCTCGAGAGATGCAAGATCACGCATCACAAGGTCAATCCAGGATAGGTTTGGTCTTCCTTGACCTCTTTGTGATGCAATGTTCATGTTTCTGATATGGTAGATCCAGCTTGTGCTTCGTTCTGTGTGGCCACACCATCTCAGCCTACATGTTTGCAGGATGTCTCCAATGGCCTTGAGTTTCAGCTGAGATAGGAGAGTCTCGAAAGGGACGTCATCTTCTGGCTTAACTCACTGAGCCCTAGTGACGCATACATGCGTCATTAACCAAAAGTGTACTTGTGAAGGATAAATTTGTCTAATGCAAACAGTGACGTCCCTGATTAGTGGGCTCCTGCAGGATTCCCCTAATCAGGGACTTCACTGTTTGTCATTTTGCAATGAATTATAACAAAACAACCCTAAATAGTCTCAAATGGAAAACAGTCAAAAAGACAGTTTGCTTCTTGTAGAAACTCCGGCAGAGTAGGTAATTTTTCGTTTACTAGTTTCGTTCCAGATTGGAACTCATCAGAACGTATGAAATTTCGTATTGAAACTTCGTGAATGTATACCCTTGGGATGGTATCACGTGATATCTTTTATTACGTTTTTGACACGTTTTGCGCACTTTTTGTTGACAAATTACTCATGTTTGCGCAGATTTTGTCTACGTCATCCACTGTTTTTGGTGACGTAGCTCGATCTATTGTGGTAACTAAGGGCCTTGTTTGTGTAACTAAGGCCAAAAAATGGCTTCCGCTTGTTAGAGAAATTAGCCCAAATCAAAGAAAATCCTTATATAATCAAATAAATTCTGTCCCCTTATTGATTTTGTTGAGTATTTGGTGGTTTCTCTGTGTCCATTGTTTTTGATACATTCTACTTTAGGTTTTGTAGTTTATTTTCTCCAGTGTAAAAGTGTCAAAATGTTTGAATTATGTCTAATTTGACATATTTCAGTGTGTAGTGAGTACTACACATCCCAGAGAAAGGGTACATTGAGACTGATTTAGTCTCTGAAAGTTTTTTACTGTTTTCTCTATATTGCGTTTGATCCTACAATTAGCACTACAATGTTCCTGAAGTAAAGTGACATACTAGACAAAACAAAGGGGGGGGGGCAGGAACATTATCGTGTTAATTGGAGATTAATGCCTTTAGGACGCACAGTTTGTAATGTGGTGATCCAGACTTGCTCCTGTTTGTTTCTGAGGCTGAGTGATTTAGGATCATCCGGGTGGCTTGACAGTACTTCGATAATATCGAAGTTGGCGTCAGAGGGTTTGTGGTTTGGAAGGTTGAAATGCCTTCCCGTGGGCTGATCGAGGTTCTCCCTCATGTATCGGACGTGCTCATAGATCCTATTTCTTATAGGTCGTTTGCACTGTCCCACGTACTGCTTGTTGCATTTCCCACAAGAGATAAGGTAGATGACATTGCTTGTTTCAAGTCTAAAATGGATCAGTCTTTCTTGTAAACTGGATTTGTCCATTGGAAGTTTCAGGGGATAATGAGTTAACCACGCTGATCCATCTTACCATGGCTCTGTCGTTGCGCTGCAGACGTCGGAGGTTGTTTGCTGATGCCGCCCATGTCTCTTAACCATAAAAGTGGAAAAATACCTATTCATGGCCAATAAACATGTTTCTGCTAAAATGTTCTGCCCATTGCAAACAGTTTGAAGCCAGATCAGAAACAGAGTAACCCGGAATCAAATCAAGCTTAAATCTGTTTGTCAATACGAGTTAAAATGAAAGTCAACATTTTCCAGGAAGTGATATTTTCCCTTATTTAGTGCATTTCTTTTGCGTTTCGTTTCGTTTTAACGAGCAAGAATTACGTCTTACTCACGGTAAGATTGGTGCCTTTACTCACCGTTATCATTTTACAGGCAGTTTCTAAAATAGTCATTGCACATTGGCTTAATCTTAAAATTTTATCCTTAAACTATCTGCATGCTATGCAATTATTGTCTGCATAATTGTTCGCCAGCAATAAATCTCAAAGTGGATCCGAAGGAATTTCTTTCATAATAAACATTAGAGTGTCAAACAGTTTGAGCTCATTTTAGACGGCGAGCTACTCGGCGTCTCGGTTTGAATCAAACATTTTCAAATGTCAAGTTATTTTTTCCACCACTCAATTCGATAACAAGTGTCTCCTTTAAGTTTAAATTTAATTCTATAATATATTTTGGAGGTTCTGATTGGTCCATATGTATCCTGAATGCATGCATATTGCATGGCAGTTTGAAACACATCCGGTATGTCATCACAGTTTAGTCATGAACTTAAAACTACTCAATGTTTTAAACAATCAGGATTTAGACAACGTGATACACGACGAGTATTTAGAATAATTAGATGACCACAAATCTACATATAATATCGTTTAGCACAAGTACACTTACGTGTATCGCTGATATTGATATGGAGTTGTTATATCTGCGGCAATGTAAGCGGCGGGTTCGATACGTATTTTGCCAGATAACGTGACCCCAAACCCACAATGTATCTACACGTAACTGAACGCATTCAGCTCTTAGACAAAAAATGATAATGGTTGTATACAGTTTGGAGCTAGATAAGAGACCAAAATAAACGGTGTCTCACACTGATGCATTCATATTTGTCTAAAGACAAGTCTACTCCGAGAATTTGCTAAGAAGTAAAAATGTGCGAATTCTAAGATATGAAGCTAGAGAGTATCTTATATTATGCCAAATGTCACATATTCCTCTATCAATTGTTTTCATTATTGAAGACAAAGATAAAAGCTCAAAGAAGGCTGAACGTATAGAAAAAATCGCCCGAAGACGCACTCTGCTTTAATTTCAGCCTGATTAAAGCTAGTATCTATTAGGTTATGGTAACTTGTTTTTAATTAAACATATTCACAACTATATCAATTAAATTATTTTCATTAGTGGATAATTAGATTTGACCGAACGCAGGCTTGTATAGTTAGTATTGATTATGCTGCATGAGTATTATGTACTGTAGTCAAAACAACTTCGACCGTATGTTACCCATTTTAAAATATAACCTACAGTTTAAACCAATCAAACTGCCGTTTGCATCCCATAAAGTACGGCACTTAATCATTAAGAACTTTCTTGTGTTCCGATGTCGCGTGGTATCTGCACACCGTATAGATAACCCCGCCTCGTAACAATTTGTTGTAAAGACTGCCATATTCGGTCGCTGGATGACAGAAAATAAATCAAAACAAAAGCTGATATGATTTCAAAGTTTATGTTCAATACGAATCAACTAGAATTGGTCCATATAAGTATCAATTGTAGTCAATATAAGTAATTTTATTGCTCGAGAAGGTTAAATGATACTATAAGTAGCCATTTTCGCGGCCATTTGGATTTCAATGGTTCTGAAACTATCGTAAAACATTTTCAAAATTTGTATTAAGGTACACTACATTGATAATTGTTAAAAAAAATACCTCCTTTAAGTCTCTAACACATGACAGACTTATATCCAATTTTTCAGCAATGTTAAAAAAGGTGGGTGGGGTAAACAGGAAATCGCTCAAATTGCTCAAGGGTAACAGAAAGTTACCCGGTCTCAAATTGTTAGCTATAATTTACTTTGTTCAAATCCATTAGCAAACAAAACTATATACCACATTTCCTGGTCCTCTTACACTTCTGCTGGACTATTCAATTCAATTTTACTAATTTTTAAAAACTGTTGTTAAATTTGATTTGCAGCGCACTGCATCAATATACAATCCCCCCTCCATACAACGGTCCTCTGAACAACGATTCCCCCTCACTACAACAATACTTGTCGCTATTCCTCAAAAAATGCATTAATGTCTAACCATTTCACTGCTGCAATATCATCTGTTTTTAAAATGACGTCTTTTTTCCCCTCAAAGTTACGTATTGGACATTTTAAACGAAAAACCCCACAAGGACTAGCTTTACATGGCGTCTGATCTGGATTCAAACTGATGGCACAGTAAGCCAATACCCTACCTATAACAACTCCCTCCGACAACACACACACTCTATGTCTCCCAATGAGTGCTTTTGTAGAGAGAGAACACTTAAGTATGAAAATAAAACTATTGACAAACATCAGTGTAATAATTTTCAAACTAAACATTTCCCGACTTGCCTGAACATTTATCAAACTATACCCTTACGACTAAGATATTTGTCACTAACAATCAATGTACCTTGGAAGAGTACACTTGCCCTTCGCAAAAAGTGAAGGCTCTGATCAAAAGGCCCAGGCAGGGGTCCCCTGCTCAGGGTCTTCACTGCTTGTCGTTTTAAAATATATTAAGGCCTTTCGCATACGGAAGTCGGTCTTGCGGGCGAGCGGAAATGCGTCTTGGCGACATAGACTTTTTCCGCACGTGCTTATACTAGAACATTTATATAAAGGAAATGTTGATACGATTCAGTAAAGTCCTTCATAGCGCAGTCGGTAGAGTGCTTGACTAGCATTCCTAAGGCCATAGGTTCGAGTCCCATGCAATCCAAATATTTTTTTTAATGAAGTGTCCGATTTGTCAATTAAAAACGCAGCGGTCAAGGGACATGCTATGTTTAGTCTTGGTTGATTAGAAATAGTGATGCTTTATAAACGGTCCAATTATACATGTCCACTTACGTACATGTTTTAGTTTAATGACTTACAAATCAATAAAATCGGTATACATGTATAAGATTTGATCAGACTATAAAGCCACACATTGAAGCTTATCAATACGTAAACCTTTTCAAGATCGATATTGCCCATTATAATGTTTAAACAATATAATTAACCTTGTATGCAAGTCCATGAATAAATAATAATGCATTTTAATGACTGAATTTCAATTTTAAGGTGGGTAACTGCTTCTTAACTTCAAATTTACCATATTCTGATAAGAAAATCTGTTATTACAACAAATCCTGACTGTAATATTTTCTATTTTTTTCTGACCAACTATTTCACCATCAATGTATTTGAATAAAATGAAAAATAAATACATTGAATGAGTCAGTTTTTTGTAATTCAATTTTTTAGCATTTTGCAAATATTAAATAGCCGATACCATTTTTCTGAACACCTTTATTCATAATGTTTTTTAGCTTTTCTTGCAATGAATATTGTAGACTACTTAATGCGCGAGAATTATAGCCATTAGCTTTATTTATTTATGAGAAAAATAAAATCATCAAAATTTCAGGTTTTTCACACAATGTTTCTTAGGCTTTTATCATTCTTCAAGCAAAGTTTCATACACAATTCATGGAGACTAAGCTAACCCGCGAGCTACCTTTATATAATTAATCTTGAATAGTTTAAAATGGACTACACTTAATTGAATTGGGAATTTCGGAGTTAAGACCCATGAGATCAGACCTGTTTAGATTAATAGAAAGTGATCGGCATGTCCAGTCTGCTTACCTTTCATACCAAACCATGGTATTTTTAATAAATAACCCTTAAAACGGGTGCCGATCTGCAAACAGCATTAACGAAGAAACCTCAAATGTGTTTTCAGGGTTTGAAATTAAATGGTAACTCTTTTGCTGCCAGGTTTTATCGTCTGCTATAACCGTCTTACCGCCAAAAGATATTCTGCATTAATAGTGTCGTCTGCAATATTTTTTAAGTCAGCTTTAGGGCTGTTTTGACGAAAGAAATGTCGGTAGGAGTTTCAAACAGTATGGATCCTGATCAGACGCCGCGTCATGCGGCGTCTGATCAGGACCCAAACTGTTTTCAAAGTATCCTTTTGGCGCCTAGAGCAGTGAAATAGTTCACATATAAACTTGAATTATGATAAGTTCGCTTGAGGCATGCATTATGCATGTCGGCTATTTCTGATGCACCAGTCATAGTTCTGTCACACATTTGGCGTATTGTTCTTGGCCCCTTCACTGCCAGGCTCGTCGGAAATAACATAATTTATCACATAAACGTGCAAAATATAGAGGTCCGTAAAAATCGTACGGCCCACTGGGCATATATTTTATACTAATTTTCGAATCACCCAAATACTGTACTACTACGCCGACTGCAAATCAGTTAAGAGAATCTAGACACACTTAGATCGCCACTAGGTATTGAAACATTCCCAAGTGTCCTAGAAACATTATCCCGAGCAGTCCCGCAAACTCAGGCTGCAAATCCGGCTGCATAGAATTCTATTATTAACAGTGAATCAGCCTGTTTTTCAAATTTAGACGTTACAATGATAATGACGTCATGTTGCTCTAACGACGTTATTTTGAAAACGAAACTAGATTATAAATGTCAACTGATCATATTTAGTCAACTGGAACATTTTCTAAATTAAATATTAATTTAAAATTTGAATATGGTATCAGAGAAGTCTTTTCACAACACATTGATGTTGATTTTCTTTATTTTAGCTTGATAGGTGTTTTTTTTTATCTACGGATGAATAAAACCGAATATCGCCTATGATGAATCGTTTCCTAAGAGCCGAGGGCAAAAGTGAACGTAAGACCGTTCGGATTTTCGTGTCATTTGGTGTTTATGTGATAAATAGGATATCAAATTCGTGTTTTTTCAGTACTAAATTTATTGAACTCTTTGGATAAAAATGTTATGTTGCTCGCCAAGGCTCGCAAAATATCATTTTTATCCAACTCTTTGGATAAAAATGTTATGTTGCTCGCCAAGGCTCGCAAAATATCATTTTTATCCAACTCGTTCAATAAATTCAGTACTGAAAAAACACTCATTCAATTTATGCACATAGTGTTGATTCAGACAGACTGATACACATTGAACGTGAGAATATTAAATTAATGTCGTCATTGTTCACCTAACTTGTTCCATTGACATTGAAGTATTGTTTCATAACAATTTATTCATTAGTTATATATAAAGACATATTAACTTATTGTTCTTGACCCCATCAGTGTCAGCCTCGACGACACTGACATATGCAAACAGTGTTGTATTCATTCAGATTGATACATATTTAATTGGAGAATATTTAATTAATGTCGTCATTGTTCAGTTGACTTGTTACACTGACATTGCAGTATTGTTTCATAACAATTAATTCATTAGTTATATATAAAGACATAGACATAGAACATATAACAGTAGAACAACTGAACGACACACAGTAAAGACACAATGAGAGTCCACAGTGTCTGTGTATCATGGCTGCTACTAACAGTGACGGGGATATTAAGTCAGAAATGCACAGAAACGTAAGATGGAAACCTGCTTCATTAGAATTATATGGATAAACTCATATTAAACTTTTCTTATGTTTAAAAAAGTATAAAAAATATTTTGACTTTTCTCGCAGACGATATATTCGAAGCAGACAACGATTCAGCATAAGGGTGAATATTTTCCTATGTTGTAATGTATATTCCAATACAGGTCTCTCTGTCTCTCTCTCTGCCCCTGTCTCTTATTTACTCTTTCTTACTCCCTCTCTCTGTATCTCTCTCTCTCTCTCATTCTCACGCTTACTCTGTATATTACAATACTATGCATGTGTTTATGTATAATTTATTCTATACTCATAGGTCTCTAACTGTATCTGTGTCTAGCTGCATAACACATGTCTTAGCCTCCGTGCTGTCTTCTTAGCACTATCACTTTTGATATAAAAGTGTCTGTGTCAAATGAAGAGGATAACTTAACTATAATCATTGTGAATCTGCATCAGAATTTTAATATTGATTGACCCTTTCCCTGCCAATATGGTGCCATGATCCACTGTAACGTTCACGTCTACTAAACTTTAAGTATTGTTTACTTTCTTAAAGAAATAAAGTTTGTAACGGTTGCTCTTTTTATTTGATAAACAATGGTTTGAGTGTCATATTTTGAGTAGATCTACTCTTAAGGTGGTTCGCAGGTCAGCTTATTCCGTGTCAGAATTCTTTGAAACCTTGATTAAATTGAAATATATCATATGGAGAGTGAAAAATCGTTAAAATAGAAAAAAAATTAGAGTGCCGTTTTTTTCTGACAGGACCATTTGTCGAGAAAAGCTCCTTTTTTAATGAACAGGAATATTTTCTTTATAAAATGATATAACTTAATATTTACAATCGCCCCATTCAATTCCATTGACAAAAAGTGTGTTCATTTCATATAAACACCAATTTTCGAGAGGGCGGGACTTGTGGAAAAGTTTCGAAGGAGAGGCGGGGCATATGCAGTTTTCATTCGCGAATTAATATTTGGAACTTGGGGCAGCAAACATTTGGCGGATTTTTTCAAAATTTGTTTTCAACCGATCTATGCCTTCCTACTAGTGGAAATCATGATTCCCGACCAATATTCTTCTTTAAAAATGAGATAAATTGCAAGAAAATTGACATAATAATCTACCTTATAAACAGCGGCCTATATCTGCGTTTCTTTATGACAATAAAACCCCGATATATTTATCCTACTTTAAAATTAAGTCACTTCTAATGACGTCATAAATCGGCACTTTTTCGCGCCAAACTGCCAAGTTGCTGACAATGAAACTTATTTTTTCTGCTTTCGAATGTACACAGATTCAGTAAATCGGTCATGGCTGTTCCTTATAGGTTACACATTATTCGTGTTATCGACCTCTAATATGGATTAAACATACATGCGTACTGACAAAATGTTTATTTAAAGTTAGAAATTACAGCAAATATATTGTAAATATAAGAAATGAACTGATATTTTCGGCGTTCAAGCGAAATGAACGACAGAAAATTATCGGCAAATTTACCATGAATCGCTAGCGCGATTCGTGGTATTTGCCGAATTTTTCTGTCGTTCATTTCGCTTGAACGCCGAAAAAAATCAGTTCATTTCTTAAATAATTTCTGTACATTCAAGTACACTGTACAAAGACTATAAGATATTGTGCAAGCAAAGATATTTCATGACATATTTTCTTGAAATATCAATATTTAAAAAAAGTCAAATTCTGAAAAAGTCACTAAATCTCAAATTACAAAAATCTAGCTGTTTAACATACACTAATTTTAATCTTATCAGATGGATATAACTTAATTATACTAGTCACAAAAATTAATGAAAATCTACAGTGGAATTTACATTTTATACATGATTTCCAGAAGCTCTGACAAAATATTACACAAAACGAGTTACCTCCCTTGAGTTCAACTTTAAAATGCCGAGAGCTTCAAATAATAACAGAAGTAAAACCTGTAATACGGGACCATTGAATACGGTAGCCTGTAGATCTTTAAAGACAGGTGACGCTTAATGCGTTTGTGCTAAAACATTATTTCCATTGCAATTAATATGCCGCCTGATAAGGCGCCTGGTAACCTGGCGTTCTATCAGGCGCAAAACTGTTTGCCATTCGGATAAATCCTTAGACGTTCAACAATCTAATACTGTTTTCTTAACAGTATACAGTCGAACTTCGATATCTCGAAGTCGGTTTTGTCGAACATACCCGTATTTCAAAGTTAAAACGTGGTTAAGCCACGTTTTAACTTTGAAATATGGGCATGCTAGAGTTAACCGAGCATGTAATAATGCAGTTCATATGTCGAACTATCGAATAATTTGAGTCAAACGAGTCGAGATATCGAAATTCGACTGTACTTTGCATAGACCAATAAGGCTTTTACAATTCCTCCTTCATTGCAAGTGTAAATTCCAAATATTTCACTCATCAACACCAATGACAATGTACATGTGTTTTCAGGAATCACTGTGAGTGTGGGTACTATTGTGTGACCGACGACTCTGAAACGTTACCATGCACCGAAGACGAGAAGTGCATCTGTAAAGAAGGTGAGCATTATCATCAAACTACAATACAAACTCAATAGTTGAACTCAATTTAATTCGATCATACCAATACACTAAAACTAAAATGTTGTCATGTCACGTCTTAACTTTGAAATACAGTTATGTCGACTTAAGCGAGATCGAGTAATTGAAATGCTGGTTATGTCGATTTAAACGAGTTCGAATTACATGTTTCGAGTTTCGACTGTAATTTCAGACATTTTTACAAACCATACAACGCTGTCAGTACACAATGTTTCTCTCAACTCTGTAAAAAGCACGATGAATAAAGATGTAATTAACGTTAATGACTGGTATGAACAGAACAAAATGTCAATTAATGTTGCAAAAACTTAAGTAATGTACATTACCTCAAGATCAAAATTCATAGCCATTCACAATATTGCTCTGCCAATCTCATTTTGAAAAGAAGAAATCCATTTTGCAGTGGTAAGGAAAAGTTACCCGGTGTCACCTTTGATGTAGTTTTATCTTTTGATAGCCATATCAACAACGCTCTTAAAACCGGCCATTCTGCTAAACTCTTCAAAGAAATTAAACTGATGACTTATCCGGAAAGAGTTCAATTTCACAAAGCTACTCATGATAATGTTCAAAATATTCAACGGGTTGTCACCTGCATATTTCTATGATTTGTTCACACTAAAATCAAATGTGCATAATAGGAATTTAATGTCAGCATCAAATTCTCAGTCCTATTCGCCCAGACCGAAGTATTAATTTTTCATAAGATTGTACGCCTATTCTGGAGCGATAATTTGGAATACTTTGCCTTTAAACATAAGAAATGCTCAATCACTTGTCTCATTGAAAACGTCACACCTTAAATGGGTTAAATTAGGCAAATAGTGCCGAAACATTTGTTGCTCAGGGGTTGAATATTCACTTTCCACCATAGTTTTAAATTCAAGAAAAAGTTATATTACTGTTCAAGAAATGTTTATTACAAGGCGCCATTGTTTCTATATGCAGCCTTTTTATTTTGCAGGTTGACGTAAGCTGTACTTTCCGTTTCATATGGATTTATATATAACTATTCCGGTCTTAGGTACCGGTCTTACCATCGCACTCTTTGATCGGTTACACCTATAAGCGCCTTTGGCACATTTTATTTATTCTCACACTGAATAAAATAGTACCAATCTGTGCAGTAATAAATAAAACCAAAAAAAAGTGTTTGCCATATATTCGCAAACTGTAACTTAAAGCGGACTGAAAGTAAAGCAGAGTGTACATTAAGGCACATTCTGTTTTACTTTCAAACTGCTTTAAGTGTTCACCTGTCTCACAAACTAGAAATATTCTATGCGGTAAGTTGTAATTATTGCGATGGTTTCATGGATGCTTTGTTTTGACTGATGAGCGCCTGACCGGCTTTTACATTATTGACCTTTACATCGCTAATCATGTCAAAAGTAGGGTTCGCCGACAGTGCAGACCCAGATGAGATACTTCCTGAAGGAACTATCTGGTCAGAGTATACATTGTTTGCTAGAAAAACTACTACATTTACTTAAAGGTCGTTCGCGATAAAATTCGTTTACAAGGTTTAGTTTCTTTTATCTTTGTTTTTTGGTTCAAGGTTGCGCCGTAGCTGACAAATTCATCAGCTCTAATACTACACGGACTGTTTACTGTAACCAATGTTTTTGCTACGGACGTCCGGAACAGCACAAAGGCGTCCCTGGTGTGAGTATCCTAAATATCCAAAGCTATCCTCATGTGTCTCTGTGTGTCAGATGTTTAGTTACAAAACATATCCCAACACTATCTTTCAATACCAAAGCAAATGCATTGCAATTACATCTAAAATGACAGGTTATTGATAATTCTTAATACTACTACATGTAGTAGTTATTTTAACTTGAGTGGCAAATTAATTTGGAACCTGATCAGACGTCGTGTCACCCGTTTCATGACTTGACTCTAATAAAGTCAAGTTGAAATTTTTCTTAGTTTTCGGCTATTTCATCTTTATTATTTATTATTTTTAGTAAAACGAAAACCTTACAGAAAATCATTCCCTTCTAAGTTTTCAGCAATCATAACTAAGAAGTCGAGGATTCCCTCTTAGAAACTGAAAAACAACCGGTGATGGTCAAGACTTCTATCGGAATTTGGTAGAGATTAACAAAAATGTTACCATTGCTTAAGATGAAAATACCAAAGTTTATACAACAGCAATTATTGTGTAAGAATAGTTAGGAGATAGATAATTCATTGAACTTAAATCATTTTATTCACCAATAGTAGCACACTTATATAATTTGTTCAGCAATTACGTATATATGTAAGACACTAACAACCAAACTGTTATCTTAGTCGCCATGGCTCAAAATGGAGCTAGTCGAACTAACATGTCATGGGTAGCATGTTCAATCAACACAGGGAACAATCTCTTTTATCATCTGAGAAACGATTATTTTATCATTGTTGCTATAGTTTCGCTTCTTTTTTAATGCCAGTATAACTGTTTAACGCATGCTAAAAATAGGTAAACATCTCAAATTGGATGGTATCCTTCTTACAGATGACAACCTTTGGGAATATTATCAATAAATAAAGCCGTGTTGTATTGTTTATATCAGACGTTCTATGTTCGGTTTGTTACAGTTTTAAATCGCCCTTTTTCAAGAACTATCAAACTTTAGAAAATGCATTTGGTGAATGGTAATTTACCAATGAGTAAACAATTTTCGTAAACAACACGGCAAAAAGTACGATTAATCCTGTGTAAGTGAGCGATAAACGTGAAATGCTAGGATATAGAAAATACTTACACATGGCTTTATTGCACGACGTAATTATTGATGGGCACATGACCTCTATAAATAATTTAAGATTGTATATATGTATGCAGGAGTTTTAACATATAGGTGTATACAAATATTTGATTATTCGCTTGAACAACAGATATAGCTCTAGTCCTAAACGGGTTGGGTATACAGTAAAAGGAATATCGCCACAGAGTGTTGCATCGTTGACTGTGTAATCCAGATCTGGATTACACAACCGACTCGGACTGATACAAGACCCCGGAACACACACTCTTGTGATATTCCATTTGTATCAAGGGGAACTTCGTTCTTTAAATCGGCGCTATATGATCTGTTCTCGTCGATTTGCCGTAAAACCCAACTCATCCATCCATCCATCCATCATTGTTTAATGGAGGAATAATTAAAAGGTGTAAAAAGGCGTATTTACAGTACAATGGTTTAAGAATTACATCTATCTCGTTTGTATCAGCCCTGTGTTAATTAAAGAGGGCGCTTCGAGGCGCTTTGCCACGGCCCGCTTACCTCAAGGCACACAAAGGTGGAGTGACTATGGAGAACGACAAAATGTTGAAGGCACGTGGACATGAGGGTGCCCTGAAGTTAGCGGGCCGTTGCAGGGCGTCACGAGGCGCTTTCGTTAATGAACGCAGGGCAGTTGTCACAAGGTTAAGACTTTGAACCGATCTATGTATTTGATTATATGCTTTTACATTTCTTTGTGTTTCATTTCATAGTGCACATTAAGAGCATGGTGTGACTATCCTACGAATGAGGAGGCACTGTTTCAAGACAACGAAAACTGCAAAAAGAACAAATAATATCACAACATGTTGTCAACTTTATCGTGATGTCATCGCAATAGTGTCGCCCGCTTCAACATTTATATCTGCAATAGCAATTCAAATGTAGATTTAAGGCAGTATGACTGACGAAATTTCGACAGGAGTGTCAATCAGTTATGATTCTGATCAGACGCCGCGTGACGCGGCGTCAGATCAGAATTAGCAAGAATTTCTAGAAAAAAGCCTAAATGGTCAAAAGTGGACTGAACTTTATTGGAAGCTGGACAGTTCAGTTTAAAGTCTCAGTTGTGAATGAGTTTACAAAATATTGACTTATTTAAAACATTACTTTTGTTACTGTTCTTACCTATGTAAGTCTTGATGATAGAATCTGTTTCAAATGTCACCCGGTTATAATCCAGATTTGGCACTGTCTTCTATAAACGGTAAAACCTCTATACTACGACCATTAAAAAGAAGGCCAGTTGATTGCATAATTCCAAGAAACGAGAAAGTTTTTTCGGACATAGAAGATATTTATCACTTTATTTGTATTTGTCCAGTATATAACGAGATAAGACACAACTATTTAGATAAATTCTACTTTGTAAGGCCATCAATGTTTAAATTATGCCAAATGGTTCTTAGTCATAATAAGAACATTTTACGGAATTTAGCTTTATATACTAAATACGCATTTACTTCAAGAAGCAAATATATAAATATTGTACAAGAGTAATTTATACTTTCTTTCTAAAAGACCAGACCCTATGCATCTTAGGCGTTTGAGTTAAGTTTTAGGATCGTTCTCAGGCTTTTGATTGGTCAGCTTTATGCATATGCCAAAACCTGACCAACCAGGAGCTTGGGAGCGGTCTCGGACTCGGTACGAACGTTTTATAAGCATGGACATAGATCTTTTCGTTTAAGAACTAGGTAAACGTTATTAAATCCACAGTATGATAATAAGTTGTTACTTGCCCAGCAGAGACAAAGAACAAGGTATATGTATATCATATATATTGGTATAGGTTTGGATAAGCCTATTGAATCACATAACAATTTATACTTAAATTGCATTTTACAAGTATGACTATATATCTTGTGTACAAGTCAAATTAAATTATAATTCTGTTCTGTTCTGTATAGAAAAACAGGTGACAGCTTAAAGCAAAGTGACAGTAAAACTGAAATATCCAAAAGGAGCTTTCTGTTCTACGATCACCTTGCTTTAAGCAGTCACCTGCCATAAACATAGAGAGGTTTTCTGTCATTGCATATACGAGGATTGTCCGAAATTAATGTGACAAATCTTATAATTTGAAAACCATTAGTGCGACTTCAATATAAAATCAGACTAAAACAAAGTATTCAATTTTGAATACTTCTACAAAGTTTCTCCAAAAATGAAATTAATAGAATATTTTTAACATACATACATCTCGTCGACCGGCGCACACCACGACGTCGTTTCGACGCCGAGTTTATTCCTTCTCAAAATACTCGGAAACTCAGTTGATACCTGGACACGGCGCTGCTTTTCTTCTGCCTTTAATAAACGTGGGACCCATCGGGCACAAACACGTGTCATTTTCAAGTCATCTGATATAGCTGACGATTTCGAGAGTCCAATTTTGGAAGAGATTTCCGTACCGTTTGTCGTCTGTCCGTGTTAATAACGTCATGAACCTGCTGTACTGTGTTAGTATCTATCGTTTTTCTCCTGCCGAGTTGCGTATTTTCCTCATTTTCCTATTCCCCGTCCGTATATCTATGATGCCATTTGTACACAAGTGCGCGAGAGACTTTCCGATGCTTTTCCACAGAAATCATGTGTTTGTGCGTCTGAACGGGGGTCATTCCCAAGCCGGCACATAATTCAATGACTGTTCGGTGCGCCGCTTTATCGGCTGACGTCGACATTTTTCACAAAAGTTCGATGTAGACGAGCAAGCTAGATAGCTAGATAGATAGATAGCGAGCTAGCTATCTTCACGGAGTTGTCTTACCCGCTTTTAATTTTAAAATAGTTATAAGTGACGTCATTATCATTGACGTTAACGTTCCCGAGTATTTTGGTGTTTAGCAGAATGCATTATTAAGAAAGATGGCTTTAATTTTATGTGACAACAGCGTTTAATCAGGCTAATTTTCGACTGCGCCGGTCGCACGCAGTAGTTTCTATAAATAAGTTTGTATTTAAAAATTTCGTGGTGTATTTTTCTTAATTTTTCGACAGACTGCTTTAAAATACATAAAAATGATCAGATTAAATTTCAAAATGAACGGACGTCGATAAAATGTTGTAATTAAATTTATCACGCTATTTTGGGACATCCCTCGTACAGACCAAATATTTAGATATCTGAAAAAAAAGTAGTGAGCCAAACTACAAGTTTTGTGTGTTGTAAAGTCAAGACCACAGCACCTGGAATCCTTTAGTTACAACATGTGCATTGTTACATACTACTTAAGTGTTCCTTACCCAAGTATATTAGTTGTTTGAAAACAATCCTGATCAGACGTCGTGTAAACTTTTGACAGTGATAACGATATTACTTTGGTCAATTTACCTTAAACTTAATTTGAGAAATACAAGCAGACAACAGTTGTTGAAAGCAGGTGACGTCATGGCAGTGAAGAGGTGAAAGCAATCCAGAGAGCCTCTTTTAGGCATTCATTTCTTTAATCATTTAATCTTAATCTGAGCTGTCATCTTTCTTTTAACACAATCCGCTTCATCACTTCTGATATATCTTATTATCATGAATCTACCGTACTCAATCAATATGGAACAATTATGTCAGCCGCGAAATAACAATTAAATCATTGTAATCCAAACTTTAAATTATTATGATATACAGCGGAGAATGCGTCATTCGTTCTTATTCGAACGCAAATGAAACGCAAATGCAATGCAAAACATGTGGAACATGATAGCTTTTTATCACATATGCCGATATCTTTTATCTGAATCGTTAACAGTTTAAAGCCTGATCAGACGCCTAGTTGCATTGCGTCTGAACTGGTTCCAATTGGGTTGTAATTGACATAATAAGTTTAGCATAAACGCGCTAATTGGGAAAGAATTGCGTTGTCTCCATTCTATATGTAGAGTAAAGTCCTATTGGAATCCGAACTCCTAAAACCTGATCATTTCTGAAACCGAACACTTTTCTCTTTCGTAAATAAATACACACTAAACGAATCTTATAAGTGTGCACTTCTCTTTTTGCTATATACTCTATTCTTATTTGTAGTTTTTTCTCCACAAACGTAATTGCTTTCTTCGGGCGAGAAGTAGAATGGAATAAGCTCACCAACAATGTGTTTACTCACTTATATCTTCCGTTATCTACTTTTCGTTTTGTATTAAAAAAAGTAAACAGATTGCCATCAGACATATGCCTTCTTAATTTGTGTAAAAAAAAGTACGATGTGGTCATTATTGACGGAGATATAGGCTAATATACACATGCACACTTATAAAATCTTAATAAGGGGAGATCCTTTGAAAGCACAGAAAACAAAGCAAATACTGAAAATTGCAGACTCGGTTGAATTGAGTCTGTTCATGAGCAATACTTAAATATGCAACAGTGCTCACGTCCCCTAGCACCAGCTTAAGCGGAATTCAACTTTCAACTGTAAATGCGCTGAAATCAAGCGGAATTCAACTTTCAACTGTAAATGCGCTGAAATCAATGATTCCAAAGGACCAGAAAGTATAACAACACTGAGAATGAAGACTCGTTAAGTGAATACTGCCTTAACTTTAATGCCTCTTTAAGTAGATTATTTAAATCCCAGGGGTAAACTATAAACACTACATAGGTGTCGAGATAAAAAAAAGAAGTTAATGTCTTTATTTATAATTTACCAATACGGGTGCAAAGATTTAACATCTGTTTTGTTGGTTTGTTTTGGTCTAATAACTGTTTGTGTTTTATAAGAAATAAATGTAGAAATGTGTCTACGGTGCTTTCAGGAAGCTACACCACTACTTGTTATTATTTTCTACTCGTATATGGCCAGTTAAGCTGGCACAATCTAAGATGATCTCGTAAAACCTACTTGAATTCTACAGAACAAATGATATTTAACTTTATTGAACTATAACAAGGGGTGGTATAATGGTAAAATAATACAGACAGTTCCAAAAGAGGAGAGATTGTGAACAGTTTGAATCCTTATTACTCAGTGGCTGATTAGGATACACTTTCTTTGGCACATATTTATATCAAAGGAAGCCTCACACTTCAATAAAGCATTGCAATCTGATAAATATTTTGTCATTATCAGAGTCGTTGAATTATGATTGTTCAACCACACATGCTTGATAAGGAAACACTGGCAAAGTTGATTTGATATGATTTGAATATTAATAATGTAAAATTGACATTGAATGGGTATTACATTTTACGATTTTTAGTAAAACGAAAACCTTACAGAAAATGATTCCCTTCTTAGTTTTCAGCAATCATAACTAAGAATACGAGGATTTCCTCTTAGAAACTGAAAAACAACCGGTGATGGTAATTTCTATCAGAATTTTGTAGAGATTAACACAAATTATACCCTTGCTTCAGACGAAAATACCAAAGATTATACAGCAGCAATTATTGTGTAAAAAATAGTTAGGAGATAGATAATTCATTGAACTGAAATCATTTTAGTCACCAATAGTAGCGCAATTATATAATTTGTTCAGCAATTACGTATATATGTAACACACTATCCACCCAAATTTTATCTTAGTCGCCTTGGCTCAAAAAGGAGCTAGTCGGACTAACATGTCATGGGTAACATGTTCAATCCACACAGGGAACATTCTCTTTTATCATCTGAGAAACGATTATTTTATCATTGTTTCTATAGTTTCGCTTCTTTTTTAATGCAAGTATAACTGTTTAAAGCATGCTAAAAATAGGTAAACATCTCCAATTGGAAGGTGTCCTTCTTACACATAACAACCTTTGGGAATATTACCAATAAATAAAGCCGTGTTGTAATGTGTATGTCAGACGTTCTATTTTTCGGTTTGTTACAGTTTTAAATCGCCCTTTTTAGTGATTTAGGTCTGTCTTCAACATTTCATAGATCAGTTTGGCCTATCAGAATGTTCAAACATTATTATTAACCGTTATTGTATTTCAGACATTTAAAAAAGGTCTGAAAACACAATGGGGCTTTAAGCTCTTTATCAATAAGGAAAAGACGCATGAAAGTAATTCTAGAACTATCAAACTTTAGAAATGCATTTGGTGAATGGTAAGATACCAATGAGCAAACAATTTTCGCAAACAACACCGCAAAACGTACGATTAATCCCTTGTAATCGAGCGATAACGTGAAATGCTAGGACATATAAAATACTTACACATGGCTTTATTGCACGACGTAATTATTGATGGACACATGACCTCTGTAAATAATTTAAGATTGCATATACGAGTGTATGCAGGAGTTTTAACATATAGGTGTGTATAAATATTTGATTAATCGCTTGAACAACAGATATAGCTCTAGTCCCAAACGAGTAAAAGGAAAAATCGCCACAGAGTATTGTATCGTTGGCTGTGTAATCCAGATCTTGATTACACAACCGACTCGAACTGATACAAGACCCCGGATCAAACACTCTTGTGATATTCCGTTTGTATCAAGGGGAACTTCGTTCCTTAAATCGGCGCTATATGATCTGTTTGTGTCGCATTGCCGTAAAACCCAAATCATCCATCCATTCATCCATCCAATCAAAAGGTGTAAAAAGGCGTATTTACGGTACAATGGTTTAAGGATTACATCTATCTCGTTTTTATCAGCCCTGCGTTCATCGACGAAGGCGCTTCGAGGCGCTTTGCTACGGCCAGCTTACCTCAAGGCACACAAAGGTTGAGTGACTATGGAGAACGACAAAAGCATGCAATGTTGAAGGCACGTGGCATTGGGGGTGCCCTAAAGTAAGCGGGCCGTGGCAGGGCGTCACGAGGCGCTTTCGTTAATTAACGCAAGGCAGTTGTTTCGAACCGATCTATGTATTTTATTATATGCTTTTACATTTCTTTGTGGTTCATTTCACAGTGCACAGCAGCAGCATGGTGTGACTTTCCTAAGAATGAGGAGGCACTGTTTCAAGACAACGGAAACTGCAAATAAACAGTTGGAGCGATGCACAAACAATATCACAACATCTCGTCAGATTTATCGTGATGTTTTACCCCTTTATCGCAATAGTGTCGCCCGTTTCAACATTAGTATCTGCAATAGCATTTCAAATGTAGATTGAAGTCAGTATGACTGACGAACTTTCGACAGGAGTGTCAAACAGTTATGATCCTGATCAGACGCCGCGTCACGCGGCGTCAGATCAGAATCAAAATATTAGCAACAAATCTTGAAAAAAACCTAAATGGTCAAAAGTGGACTGAACTTTATTGGAAGCTGGACATTGTCAGTTCAAATTCTCAGGGCTGAATGAGTTTACAAAATATCGACTTATTTAAATCATTACTTTTGTTACTGTTCATTGCCTATGTAAGTCTAGATGATAGAATATGTTCCAAATGCCACCCGGTTATAATCCAGACTTGGAACTGTCTTCTATAAACGGTATAACCCCTCTACTACGACCATTAAAAAGAAGGCCAGTTGATTTTTTAATTCCAAGAAACGAGAAAGTTCTTTCGGACATAGAGGATATTTATTATTATATTTATCACTTTATTTGTGTTTGTCCAGTATATAAAGAGATAAGACACAGATATTTAGATAAATTCTACTTTGTAAGGCCATCATAGTTTAAATTAAGCCAAATGGTTCTTAGTCATGATAAGAAACTTTTACGGAATTTAGCTTTATTTACTGAATAAGCATTTAGTTCAAGAAGCAATTATGTACATATTGAACGAAAGTGATTTATACTTTCTTTCTAAAAGACCAGACCCTATGCTTCTTAGGCGTTTGAGTTAAGTTCTAAGATCGTTCTCAGGATTTTAATTGGTCAGATTTAAGCATATGCCCAAACCTGACCAAACAAGAGCTCGGGAGCGGTCGCGGACTCGGCTCGAACTTTTTATAATCATGGACCTAGATCTTTCGTTTAAGAATTAAGTAAACGTTATTAAATCCACAGTATGATAATAAGTTGGTACTTTCCCAGCAGAGACAAAGAACAATGTATATGTATATCATGTATATTGATATAGGTTTGGATAAGCCTATTGATTCACATAACAATTTGTACTTGAATTGTATTTTACAAGTATGACTATGTATCTTGTGTACAAGTCAAATTAAATTTTTGTTTTGTTCTGTATAGAAAAACAGGTGACAGCTTAAAGCAGTCTCCTAAATACGAAAGAAGACTCAAGCAGGAAACGCAACACAAACAATACACCCATCTCTAAAGCAGAACACACACACATCCATACCATAACAAACACACACACACACACACACAACCACACACACGCAATACCATTCCTTCATCTACACACCAAATAGAAAACAACACGCAAGACAAACATAAAGCTAAGTGAACATAGGAGCCCGCCTTGGTACGGTCAGTAGCAATCAATAATCAATTATAAATTAATTAACTATTAACAACCACTGGGGGGTTAAACCTGGGTTTACGGGCGCCCAACCTCACACTTATCTCCTATATCTACCTATAACGACGAACAGTGTACATAAAATATAAACCCTGTTCCACAACCTTACAATAAAAAAGACCGCCAGCACAGTAAGTAAATACATGTAAAACATCGAAAAAAATTCTCTGACAGGATTATTAGTAACACGGGAAAGAATTAAACATTCAAGCCCGTGTTAAAAATAACCCACTATGGCAACGGTCAAATTGTACTCAAGCGAATAGTTTGTAGTCACGAGTAACTGTAAGACATGGGAGGGTTTAGGGTACGACAGAGAGGGAGAGAAAAACCAAAGCACGAAAATCCGACATAACTCTCCCGGTTAAGGACGGCTTTAGAGATACATCATCATGTAGTGCTAAGCCCTGTCTGTCGTCGCACAACCATCGAGGAAAGCATAGTTATCAATTGTAGATTGATCGATAACCAAACGTGAAGTGCGCAGCAATATAGTTGGATCATAATCTTTTTTGAGGAAAAATCCTAAAGGAGCTTTCT
Source organism: Gari tellinella (assembly GCA_922989275.2). Lineage (NCBI taxonomy): Eukaryota > Metazoa > Mollusca > Bivalvia > Cardiida > Psammobiidae > Gari > Gari tellinella. The sequence continues at coordinate 95,753,924 of OV277856.1, read as the reverse complement.
GTTCTACGATCACCGTGCTTTAAGCAGTTACTCTTATACATGTACTTAAAATGCTTAGTTGTTGTAATAGAGAGAATTTCTGTAATTGCATATACAGACCAAATATTTAAATATCTGAAAATAAAGTAGTGAGCCAAACTACAATTTGTGTGTGTTGTAAACTCAAGACCATGGCACCTGGAGTCCTTTAGTTACAACATGTGCATTGTTACATACTACTTAAGTGTGCCTTACCCAAGTATATTAGTTGTTTGCAAGCAATCCTGATCAGACGTCGAGTAGACATTTGACACTGATAACGATATTACTTTGGTCAATTTACCTAAAACTTAATTTGAGAAATAAAAGCAGACAACAGTTGTTGAAAGCAGGTGATGTCATGGCAGTGAGGGGGTGAAAACAATACAGAGAGCCTGTGTTGGGCATTCCTTTCTTTAATCATTTAATCTTAATCTTAGCTGTCATCTTTCTTTTAACACAATCCGCTTAATCACTTCTGATATATCTTATTATCATGAATCTACCGTACTAAATCAATATGGAACAATTATGTCAGCCGCGAAATACCAATTCAATCATTGTAATCCAAACTTTAAATTATAATGATATACAGCGGAGAATTCGTCATTCGTTCTTATTCGAACGCAAATGAAACGCAAATACAATGCAAAACATGTGGAACATGATAGCTTTTTATCACATATGCCGATATCTTTTATCTGAGTCGTAAACAGTTTAAAGCCTGATCAGACGCCTAGTTACATTGTGTCTGAACTGATTCGTAACGGGTTGTTATTGACATAATAAGTTTAGCATAAACGCGCTTTTTGGGAAAGAATTGCGTCTTCTCCATTCTATATGTAGAGTAAAGTCCCATTGAAACCCGAACTCCTAAAACCTGATCATTTCTGAAACCGAACAATTTTCTCTTTCGTAAAACACTTGCTTTACTTGCTCAACAAGCATTCAATGCAGACGCGTAGAAAGTCCGAAATACAGATCTCAGACTCAACTCAAACTATTTGTAACATTAGACCAAGATTTACACCCCGATAGGATTAATGTCTGACAAACCATTGTTTTAGCGCTGACTTGGGCTATGAATGAATGTAAATCCATCACGAAGTCAGTTTAATACGGTGGCACTGAGGTGACATGCAAACTTTTTTTTTTTTTTTTTTTTTTACTTTTTATCTCGTGCGCACGACTTAATTTGAAGGGAAAAAAAAAAAAAAAAAAAAAATTTGCCTTTTTATCTCGTGCGCACGACTTAATTTGAGAAAAAAAAAAAAAAAAAAAAAAAAAATCACTTTTTATCTCGTGCGCACGACTTAATTTGAAAAAAAAAAAAAATAAAAAAAAAAAAATTGCTTTTTATCTCGTGCGCACGAGATAAATTTGAAAGATTTTTTTTTTTTTTTTTTTTTTTTTTCAAATTAATTCGTGCGCACGAGATAAAAAGTGTTTTTTTTTTTTTTTTTTTTTTTTCAAATTAAGTCGTGCGCACGAGATAAAAAGTGAATTTTTTTATTTTTTTTTTTTTTTTTTTCAAATTAAGTCGTGCGCACGAGATAAAAAGTGATTTTTTTTTTTTTTTTTTTTCAAAATTAAGTGGTGCGCACGAGATAAAAAGCAAAGTTTTTTTTTTTTTTTTTTTTTTGTAAAATTAAGTCGTGCGCACGAGATAAAAAGGCAAAGGTTTTTTTTTTTTTCCTTCAAATTAAGTCGTGCGCACGAGATAAAAAGTAAAAAAAAAAAAAAAAAAAAAAAAAGTTTGCATGTCACCTCAGTGCCACCGTAGTTTAACACTGAAAGATATCAAACAAAAATCGCTTCCTTACATGCATTCAGCACTGGCATGAGCATGCGCTTGACTACGTTTGTGTACCTTTTAACTGATAAACATATTTAAATAAACACTAAACGAATCTTATAAGTGTACACTTCTCTTTTCGCTATATACTCTATTCTTATTTGTAGTTTTTTCTCCACAAACTTTAGTGCTTTCTTCGGGCGAGAAGTAGAATGGAATAAGCTCACCAACAATGTGTTTACTCACTTATATCTTCCGTTATCTACTTTTCGTTTTGTATTAAAAACAAGTAAACAGATTGCCATCAGACATATGCCTTCTTAGTTTGTGTAAAAAAAAAGGACGATGTGGTCATTATTGACGGAGATATAGGCTAATATACACATGCACACTTATAAGACTCGTTAAGTGAATACTGCCTTAACTTTAATGCCTCTTTAAGTAGATTATTTAAATCCCAGGGGTTAACTATAAACACTACATAGGTGTCGAGATAAAATAAAAAACAGTTAAGATTTTCATTTATAATTTATCAATACGGGTGCAAAGATTTAACATCTGTTTTGTTGTTTTGTTTTGGTCTAATAACTGTTTGTGTGTTATAAGAAATAAATGTAGAAATGTGTCTACGGTGTTTGCAGGAAGCTACACCACTACTAGTTATCATTTTCTACTCGTATATGGCCAGTTAAGCTGGCACAATCTAAGATTATCTCGTAAAACCTACTTGAATTCTACAGAACAAATGATATTTAACTTTATAGAACTACAGTCGAATACCGTTACCTCGATATTCGATACGTCGATACTCCGCTTACGTCGATATTTTTCACCGGTCCCGGCAAATTCCTTCTTTATCTATATAGTAAATCCCTCATTTGCTCGATATTGTTTCCTCGATATTATCGGTTACGTCGATGTAATTTTTCAGAACCAGAGAAATTTTCTCACCCTTACGTCGATATCTGCTTCACCGTGACCGCATATCGCACATTCGGCAAACATTGGATGGAGGTGCGAAAATGGCTCTCGGCCACCGTGACTGATTGTAGCACCAAATGTGTGAACATGTCCGAAATTGCACCAATCTGCACGAAAGATAATCCCATCTTAATTGCACTGGATCAATATTATTAATGAATTCCCGAATAACTTTGGTTACGAAGTTTGCGTAAATATTTTCGATGACGATTCTGTCAAACCTGAGTCAATTAGATCTATGGCCGCGCTGTTTAAATCAGACTACAGAATTCTTTGTAGTGCATACTGAAGGTGCCGTACGGCGAATAAGTGTAGTGAGATCAAACAAAAGTTACATTTCATTTCTGATTTATTTTTTATCTAAGTCAGTTCAAACACGCCGCTTCTGTTTGAAACGCCGAAATAATTCGCCGGCGTTTCGAAGTCGGACACACCCTTTTGAAAATTAAACATGTAAACAACTTACGCTTCCAGAGCGTCACCGGAAGTGTAAACAGTTCACTGTGTTGGTTTGATGAAATGTGTAAACCTAATTTTATGTTATAAAAATTGTGTTAGCACCCATGCGCTGGATGTTTATGCTGATGAAATCAGGTAGATCTACCAAATGTATTAAAATACGAAAATTGTTTACTCGCTCCCGAATATCATATCTAATAGACGCGTAGATTCTCTACTTTTAAAAATACTGACCACATTCATCAATTTGAAAATTATGAGTTGAAGATTTTGTCAGATTCTACTTTCCTACGCATTTATTTTCAATTACCAATCAACTGTCAATAAACACTAGGATCAAGAATAACGTTAAAACTTCGATATGACGATACAGATCTCAAATGAGAAACTCTCATTAGCTCGAACTTCGGCTACGTCGATATTTTTTCACGGTCCGTTCAACTTCGAGGTAACGGTATTCGACTGTATAACAAGGGGTGGTATAATGGTAAAATAATACAGACAGTTCCAAAAGAGAAGAGATTGTGAACAGTTTGAATCCGTATTACTCGTGGCTGATAGGATACACTTTCTTTGGCACATATTTATATCAAAGGAAGCCTCACACTTCAATAAAGCATTGTAATCTGAAAAAAATTTGTAATTATCAGAGTCGTTCAATTATGATTGTTTAACCACACATGCTTGATAAGGAAACACTGGCCAAGTTGATTTGATATGATTTGAATATTAACAATGTAAAATTGACATTGAATGGTTATTATATATGAATCACTAATAAATTATTTGGTTGTCTTTATTATGGTGTTCTTGTTCCTGGTACAAGAGATATGTTGTTTTTTCAAAAAACAGAATAATAAAATATAATTAGCTCAGAACTTTGCCACAATTCAGCTTGCTGCTTGCTTCGCAAAGACAGATCTGAATGATCAGATAAGAACAGTGTCATCATAATCCTGTTTAGTTTATACAGGCCGAACGATTAATCCTTTAACAACGGTGATGCATGTTTGCCTGTCGAGGAGCGTAGTCTCCCTCTCCACTTCTGACGATCCTGTAGTTCGATAGATTTTATCTCGAGAGATGCAAGATCACGCATCACAAGGTCAATCCAGGATAGGTTTGGTCTTCCTTGACCTCCTTGTGATGCAATGTTCATGTTTCTGATATGTTAGATCCAGCTTGTGCTTCGTTCTGTGTGGCCACACCATCTCAGCCTGCATGTTTGCAGGATGTCTCCAATGGCCTTGAGTTTCAGCTGAGATAGGAGAGTCTCGAAAGGGACGTCATCTTCTGGCTTAACTCACTGAGCCCTAGTGACGCATACATGCGTCATTAACCAAAAGTGTACTTGTGAAGGATACATTTGTCTGATGCAAACAGTGAAGTCCCTGATTAGAGGTCTCCTGCAGGATTCCTCTAATCAGGGACTTCACTGTTTGTCATTTTGCAATGAATTATAATAAAACAACCCTAAATAGTCTCAAATGGAAAACAGTCAAAAAGACAGTTTGCTTCTTGTAGAAACTCCGACAGAGTAGGTAATTTTTCGTTTACTAGTTTCGTTCAAGATTGGAACTCATCAGAACGTATGAAATTTCGTATTGAAACTTCGTGAATTTATACCCTTGGGATGGTATCACGTGATATCTTTTATTACGTTTTTGACACGTTGTGCGCACTTTTTGTTGACAAATTACACATGTTTGCGCACATTTTGTCTACGTCATCCACTGTTTTTGGTGACGTAGCTCGATCTATTGTGGTAACTAAGGACCTTGTTTGTGTAACTAAGGCCAAAAAATGGCTTCCGCTTGTTAGAGAAATTAGCCCAAATCAAAGAAAATCCTTATATAATCAAAGATATTCTGTCCCCACATTGATTTTGATGAGTATTTGGTGGTTTCTCTGTGTCCATTGTTTTTGATACGTTCTACTTTAGGTTTTGTAGTTTATTTTCTCCAGTGTAAAAGTGTCAAAATGTTTGAATTATGTCTAATTTGACATATTTCAGTGTGTAGTGAGTACTACACATCCAAGAAAGGGTAAATTGAGACTGATTTAGTCTCTGAAAGTTTTTTACTGTTTTCTCTATATTGCGTTTGATCCTACAATTAGCACTACAATGTTCCTGAAGTAAAGTGACATACTGGACAAAAAGGGGGGCAGGAACATTATCGTGTTAATTGGAGAATTATGCCTTTAGGACGCACAGTTTGTAATGTGGTGATCCAGACTTGCTCCAGTTTGTTTCTGAGGCTGAGTGATTTAGGATCATCTGGGTGGCTTGACAGTACTTCGATAATATCGAAGTTGGCGTCAGAGGGTTTGGAAGGTTGAAATGCCTTCCCGTGGGCTGATCGAGGTTCTCCCTCATGTATCGGACGTGCTCATAGATCCTTTCTCTTATAGGTCGTTTGCACTGTCCGACGTACTGCTTGTGGCATTTCCCACAAGAGATAAGGTAGATGACATTGCTTGTTTCAAGTCTAAAATGGATCAGTCTTTCTTGTAAACTTGATTTGTCCATTGGAAGTTTCAGGGGATAATGAGTTAACCACGCTGATCCATCTTACCATGGCTCTGTCGTTGCGCTGCAGACGTCGGAGGTTGTTTGCTGATGCCGCCCATGTCTCTTAACCAAAAAAGTGGAAAAAATACCTATTCATGGCCAATAAACATGTTTCTGCTAAAATGTTCTGCCCATTGCAAACAGTTTGAAGCCAGATCAGAAACAGAGTAACACGGAATCAAATCAAGCTCAAATCTGTTTGTCAATACGACTAAAAATGAAAGTCAACATTTTCAAGAAAGTGATATTTTCCTTTATTTAGTGATATTTTCTTCATATTTGGAGGAAATAAAGATAAATGTACATTTATTTAGCGTTTTGTTTTAACGAGCAAGAATTACGTCTTACTCACGGTAAGATTGGTGCCTTTACTAACTGTTATCATTTTACAGGCAGTTTCTTAAATAGTCATTGCACATTGGCTTAATCTTAAAATTTTATCCTTAAACCATCTGCATGCTATGCAATTATTGTCTGCATAATTGTTCGCCAGCAATAAATCTCAAAGTGGATCCGAAGGAATTTCTTTCATAATAAACATCAGAGTGTCAAACAGTTTGAGCTCATTTGAGACGGCGAGCTACTCGGCGTCAGGTTTGAATCAAACATTTTCAAATGTCAAATTATTTTTTCCACCACTCAATTCGATAACAAGTGCCTCCTTTAAGTTTAAATTAAATTCTATAATATATTTTGGAGGTTCTGATTGGTCCATATGTATCCTGTATGCATGCATATTGCATTGCAGTTTGAAACACATCCGGTATGTCATCACAGTTTAGTCATGAACTTAAAACTACTCAATGTTTCAAACAATCAGGATTTAGACAACGTGATACACGACGAGTATTTAGAATAATTAGATGACCACAAATCTACATATAATATCGTTTAGCACAAGTACACTTACGTGTATCGCTGATATTGATATGGAGTTGTTATATCTGCGGCAATGTAAGCGGCGTGTTCGATACGTATTTTGCCAGATAACGTGACCCCAAACCCACAATGTATCTACACGTAACCGAACGCGTTCAGCTCTTAGACAAAAAATGATAATGGTTGTATACAGTTTGGAGCTAGATAAGAGACCAAAATAAACGGTGTCTCACACTGATGCATTCATATTTGTCTAAAGACAAGTCTACTCCGAGAATTTGCTAAGAAGTAAAAATGTGCGAATTCTAAGATATGAAGCTAGAGAGTATCTTATATTATGCCAAATGTCACATATTCCTCTATCAATTGTTTTCATTATTGAAGACAAAGATAAAAGCTCAAAGAAGGCTGAACGTATAGAAAAATCGCCCGAAGACGCACTCTGCTTTAATTTCAGCCTGATTAAAGCTAGTATCTATTAGGTTATGGTAACTTGTTTTTAATTAAACATATTCACAACTATATCAATTAAATTATTTTCATTAGTGGATAATTAGATTTGACCGAACGCAGGCTTGTATAGTTAGTATTGATTATGCTGCATGAGTATTATGTACTGTAGTCAAAACCACTTCGACCGTATGTTACCCATTTTAGAATATAACCTACAGTTTAAACCAATCAAACTGCCGTTTGCACCCCATAAAGTACGGCACTTAATCATTAAGAACTTTCTTGTGTTTCGATGTCGCGTGGTATCTGCACACCGTATAGATAACTCCGCCTCGTAACAATTTGTTGTAAAGACTGCCATATTCGGTCGCTGGATGACAGAAAATAAATCAAAACAAAAGCTGATATGATTTCAAAGTTTATGTTCAATACGAATCAACCAGAATTGGTCCATATAAGTATCAATTATAGTCAATATAAGTAATTTTATTGCTCGAGAAGGTTAAATGATACTATAAGTAGCCATTTTCGCGGCCATTTTGGATTTCAATGGTTCTGAAACTATCGTAAAACATTTTCAAAATTTGTATTAAGGTACACTACATTGATAGTTGTTAAAAAAAATACATCCTTTAAGTCTCTAACACATGAAAGACTTATATCCAATTTTTCAGCAATGTTAAAATAGGTGGATGGGGTAAACAGGAAATCGCTCAAATTGCTCAAGGGTAACAGAAAGTTACCCGGTCTCAAATTGTTAGCTATAATTTACTTTGTTCAAATCCATTAGCAAACAAAACTATAATATATATTATACCACATTTCCAGGTCCTCTTACACTTCTGCTGGACTATTCAATTCAATTTTACTAATTTTTAAAAACTGTTGTTAAATTTGATTTGCAGCGGACAGCATCAATATACAGGCCCCCTCCATACAACGGTCCTCTGAACAACGATTCCCCCTCACTACAACAATACTTGTCGCTATTCCTCAAAAAGTGCATTAACGTCTAACCATTTCACTGCTGCAATATCATCTGTTTTTAAAATGACGTCTTTTTTCCCCTCAAAGTTACGTATTGGACATTTTAAACGAAAAACCCCACAAGGACTAGCTTTACATGGCGTCTGATCTGGATTCAAACTGATGGCACAGTAAGCCAATATCCTACCTACAACAACTCCCTCCGACAACACACACAATCTATGTCTCACAATGAGTGCTTTTGTAGAGAGAGAACACTTAAGTATGAAAATAAAACTATTGACAAACATCAGTGCAATATTTTTCAAACTAAACATTTCCCGACATGCCTGAACATTTATCAAACTATACCCTTACGACTAAGATATTTGTCACTAACAATCAATGTACCTTGGAAGAGTAAACTTGCCCTTTGCAAAAAGTGAAGGCTCTGATCAAAAGGCCCAGGCAGGGGTCCCCTGCTCAGGGTCTTCACTGTTTGTCGTTTTAAAATATATTAAGGCCTTTCGCATACGGAAGTCGGTCTTGCGGGCGAGCGGAAATGCGTCTTGGCGACATAGACTTTTTCCGCACGTGCTTATACTAGAACATTTATATACAATTCAGTATAGTCCTTCATAGCGCAGTCGGTAGAGTACTTGACTAGCATTCCTAAGGCCATAGGTTCGAGTCCCATGCAATCCAAATATTTTTTTTAATGAAGTGTCCGATTTGTCAATTAATAACGCAGCGATCAAGGGACATGCTATGTTTAGTCTTGGTTGATTAGAGATAGTGATGCTTTATAAACGGTCCAATTATACATGTCCACTTACGTACATGTTTTAGTTTAATGACTTACATATCAATAAATTCGGTATACATGTATAAGATTTGATCAGACTATAAAGCCACACATTGAAGCTTATCAATACGTAAACCTTTTCAAGATCGATATTGCCCATTATAATGTTTAAACAATATAATTAACCTTGTATGCAAGTCCATGAATAAATAATAATGCATTTTAATGACTGAATTTCAATTTTAAGGTGGGTAAATGCTTCTTAACTTCAAATTTACCATATTCTGATAAGAAAATCTGTTATTACAACAAATCCTGACTGTAATATTTTCTATTTTTTTCTGACCAACTATTTCACCATCAATGTATTTGAATAAAATGAAAAAAATAATACATTGAATGAGTCAGTTTTTTGTAATTCAATTTTTTAGCATTTTGCAAATTTTAAATAGCTGATACCATTTTTCTGAACACCTTTATTCATAATGTTTTTTTAGCTTTTCTTGCAATAAATATTGTAGACTACTTAATGCGCGAGAATTATAGCCATTAGCTTTATTTATTTATGAGAAAAATAAAATCATCAAAATTTCAGGTTTTTGACAGAAAAAGAGACATTAGAGACAAACCAAACGATAAATTTTGCTTATATTTTCACACATTGTTTCTTAGGCTAATATCATTCTTCAAGCAAAGTTTCATACACCTTTAATGGAGACTAAGCTAACCCGCGAGCTACCTTTATATAATTAATCTTGAATAGTTTAAAATGGACTACACTTAATTGAATTGGGAATTTCGGAGTTAAGACCCATGAGATCAGACCAGTTTAGATTAATAGAAAGTGATCGACAGGTCCAGTCTGCTTACCTTTCATACCAAACCATGGTCTTTTTAATAAATAACCCTTAAAACGGGTGCCGAACAGTTTTGATTTTGATAAGACGTCGAAATATCCTGCACATAATTCTATAACTCTGTCTGCAAACAACATTAACGAAGAAACCTCAAATGTGTTTTCAGGGTTTGAAATTAAAAGTTAACTCTTTCGCTGCCAAGTTTTATCGTCTGCACTAACCGTCTTACCACCAAAAGATATTCTGCATTAATAGTGTCGTCTGCAATATTTTTAAAGTCAGCTTTAGGGCTGTTTTGAAGAAAGAAATGTCCATAGGAGTTTCAAACAGTATGGATCCTGATCAGACGCCGCGTCATGCGGCGTCTGATCAGGACCCAAACTGTTTTAAAAGTATCCTTTTGGCGCCTAGAGCAGTGAAAGAGTTCACATATAAACTTGAATTATGATAAGTTCGCTTGAGGCATGCATTATGCATGTCGGCTATTTCTGATGCACCAGTCATAGTTCTGTCACACATTTGGCGTATTGTTCTTGACCCCTTCACTGCCAGGCTCGTCGGAAATAACATAATTTATGCACACAGTGTTGATTCAGACAGACTGATAGACATTGAACGTGAGAATATTTAATTAATGTCGTCATTGTTCACCTAACTTGTTCCATTGACATTGAAGTATTGTTTCATAACAATTTATTCATTAGTTATATATAAAGACATAGTCATAGAACATAAAACAGTAGAACAACTGAACGACACACAGTAAAGACACAATGAGAGTCCACAGTGTCTGTGTATCATGGCTGCTACTAACAGTGACGGGGATATTAAGTCAGACATGCACAGAAACGTAAGATTGAAACCTGCTTCATTAGAAGTATATGGATAAACTCATATTAAACTTTTCTTCAGTTTAAAAAAGTATAAAAAAATATTTTGACTTTTCTCGCAGACGATATATTCGAAGCAGACAACGATTCAGCATAAGGGTGAATATTTTCCTATGTTGTAATGTATATTCAAATACAGGTCTCTCTGTCTCTCTCTCTCTGCCACTGTCTCTTATTTACTCTCTCGTACTCCCTCTCTCTGTATCTCTCTCTCTCTCATGCTCACGCTTACTCTGTATATTACAATACTATGCATGTGTTTATGTATAATTTATTCTATACTCATAGGTCTCTAACTGTATCTGTGTCTATCTGCATAACACATGTCTTAGCCTCCGTGCTGTCTTCTTAGCACTATCACTTTTGATATAAAAGTGTCTGTGTCAAATGAAGAGGACATATCAAGCCAAATATGTTAGAAATTACCTGTATGCGTTTCAGTTTGATGACATGTTTAGAGAAAATGAGATATCTCTGACATTTATTATATACAACGTCTGAATACACGGCTATGCTAAAAATTGAACTGACAAGGTAACCATATATTCTTACAAAAAATAGCGGCGTTAGGTCAATTCAAGACAAAGTCAATGACACGAAACATTTTGGTTTTATAATTGATTTGAGCAATGAAGTATTGACCATATGCTTTGTTTTATAGCGTGTTGTTCGACATTTCGCTCACAACTGTTACTCAATCTTATGACCAATACATCTTATCCTATATTAGCTACTATAACATACTACATAGACCTCATTGCCACATAAACGAAACCAAGCTTAACCTAAGTTCAGGAAGGACGAAAAAATACTGAGTGTCAAAATAAACAGAGAATTAACATAAAAGTATCAAAGACCCAGCTATGTTATATGTAAATCTTACATAATGAAATTAGCATAGGTATAACTTAACTATAATCATTGTGAATCTGCATCAGAATTTTAATATTGATTGACCCTTTCCCTGCCAATATGGCGCATGATCCAAAGCGTCCAAATCACTCACTGTAACGTTCACGTCTACTAAACTTTAAGTATTGTTTACTTTCTTAAAGAAATAAAGTTTGTAACGGTTGCTCTTTTTATTTGATAAACAATGGTTTGAGTGTCATATTTTGAGTAGATCTACTCTTAAGGTGGTTCGCAGGTCCACTTATTCCGTGTCAGAATTCTTTGAAACCTTGATTAAATTGAAATATATCATATGGAGAGTGAAAAATCGTTAAAATAGAACAAAATTACAGTGCCGTTTTTTTCTGACAGGACCATATGTCGAGAAAAGGAATATTTTCTTTATAAAATGATATAACTCAATATTTACAATCGCCCCATTCAATTCCATTGACAAAAAGTGTGTTCATTTCATATAAACACCAATTTTCGAGAGGGCGGGACTTGTGGAAAAGTTTCGAAGGAGAGGCGGGGCATATGCAGTTTTCATTCGCGAATTAATATTTGGAACTTGGGGCAGCAAACATTTGGCGGATTTTTTCAAAATTTGTTCTCAACCGATCTATGCCTTCCTACTAGTGGAAACCATGATTCCCGACTAATATTCTTCTTTAAAAATGAGATAAATTGCAAGAAAATTGACATAAGAATCTACCTTACAAACAGCAGCCTATATCTGCGTTTCCTTATGACAATAAAACCCCGATATATTTATCCTACTTTAAAATTACGTCACTTCTAATGACGTCATAAATCGGCACTTTTTCGCGCCAAACTGCCAAGTTGCTGACAATGAAACTTATTTTTTCTGCTTTCGAATCTACACAGATTCAGTAAATCGGTCATGGCTGTTCCTTATAGGTTACACATTATTCGTTTTATCGACCTCTAATATGGATTAAACATACATGCGTACTGACAAAATGTTTATTTAATGTTAGAAATTACAGCAAATATATTGTAAATATAAGAAATGAACTGATTTTTTCGGCGTTCAAGCGAAATGAACGACAGAAAATTATCGGCAAATTTACCATGAATCGCTAGCGCGATTCATGGTATTTGCCGAAATTTTCTGTCATTCATTTCGCTTGAACGCCGAAAAAAATCAGTTCATTTCTAAAATAATTTCTGTACATTCAAGTACACTATACAAAGACTATAAGATATTGTGCAAGCAAAGATATTTCATGACATATTTTCTTGAAATCTCAATATTTTAAAAAAGTCAAATTCTGAAAAAGTCACTAAATCTCAAATTACAAAAATCTAGCTGTTTAACATACACTAATTTTACTCTTATCAGATGGATATAACTTAATTCTACTAGTCACAAAAATTAATGAAAATCTACAGTGGAGTTTACATTTTATACATGATTTCCAGAAGTTCTGACAAATTGTTACACAAAACGAGTTACCTCCCTTGAGTTCAACTTTAAAATGCCGAGAGCTTCAAATAATAACAGAAGTAAAACCTGTAATACGGGACCATTGAATACGGTAGCCTGTAGATCTTTAAAGACAGGTGACTGCTTAATGCGTTTGGGCTAAAATATTATTTCCATTGCAATTAATATGCCGCCTGATAAGGCGCCTGGTAACCTGGCGTTCTATCAGGCGCAAAACTGTTTGCCATTCGGATAAATCCTTAGACGTTCAACAATCTAATACTGTTTTCTTAACAATATACAGTCGAACTTCGATATCTCGAAGTCGGTTTTGTCGAACATACCCGTATTGCAAAGTTAAAACGTGGTTAAGCCACGTTTTAACTTTGAAATATGGGCATGCTAGAGTTAACCGAGCATGTAATAATGCAGTTCATATGTCGAACTATCGAATAATTTGAGTTAAACGAGTCGACATATCGAAATTCGACTGTACTTTGCATAGACCAATAAGGCTTTTACAATTCCTCCATTGCAAGTGTAAATTCAAAATATTTCACTCATCAACACCAATGACTATGTACATGTGTTTTCAGGAATCACTGTGAGTGTGGGTACTATTGTGTGACCGACGACTCTGAAACGTTACCATGCACCGAAGACGAGAAGTGCATCTGTAAAGAAGGTGAGCAATATCATCAAACTACAATACAAACTCAATAGTTGAACTCAATTTAGTTCGATCATACCAATACACTAAAACTAAAATGTTGTCATGTCATGTCTTAACTTTAAAATACAGGTATGTCAACTTAAGCGGGATCGAGTTAATGAAATTTAGTCCATAAAATGCTGGTTATGTCGATTTAAACGAGTTCGAAGTACATGTTTCGATTTTCGACTGTAATTTCAGACAATTTTTACAAACCATACAACGCTGTCAGTACACAATGTTTCTCTGAAACTGTAAAAAACTCGATGAGTAAAGATATAATTAACGTTAATGACTGGTATGAACAGAACAAAATGTCAATTAATGTTGCAAAAACTAAACTAATGTACATTACCTCAAGATCAAAATTCATAGCCATGCCAATCTCATTTTGAAAAGAAGAAATCCATTGCAGTTCACACTAAAATCAAATGTGCATGATAGGAATTTAAGGTCAGCATCAAATTTTTAGTCCTATTCTCCAAGACCGAAGTATGACTTTTTTAGAAGCGATAATTTGGAATACCTTGCCTTTAAACATAAGAAATGCTCAATCACTTGTCTCATTGAAAAAGTTATATTACTGTTCAAGAAATGTTTATTACAAGGCGCCATTGTTTCTGTATGCAGCATTTTTATTTTGCAGTTGACGTAATCTGTACTTTCCGTTTATATATGGATTTATATATAACTATTTCGGTCTTAGGTACCGGTCTCACCATCGCACTCTTTGATCCATTACCATATAAAAGCGCCTTTTAGCACATTTTATTTATTCTCACACTGAATAAAATAGTTCCAATCTGTGCAGTAATAAATAAAACCAAAAAAAGTGTTTGCCATATATTATGAAACTGTAACTTATAGCGGACTGAAAGTAAATCAGAATGTACTTTAAGGCACATTCTGCTTTACTTTCAAACTGCTTTAAGTGTTCACCACTTAAAAACTAGAAATATGCTATGCGGTAAGTGGTAATTATTGCGATGGTTTCAAGAAGGCTTTGTTTTGACGGATGAGCGCGTGACCGGCTGTTGCATTATTGACCTTTACACCGCTAATCATATCAAAAGTAGAGTTTGCCGACAGTGCATACCCATATGAGATACTTCCTGAAGGAGCTATCTAGTCAGAGTATACATTTTTTACTAGAAAAATTACTACATTTACTTAAAGGTCGCTCACGTTAAAATTTGTTTACAAGGTTTAGTTTCTTTGATCCTTGTTTTTTGGTTCAAGGTTGCGCCGTAGTGTCGTACTATGGCCGTGTAAATAAGTACTAAGCAGACATCGTTTTAACTTTTATTCTCCAAACATCTCTTCTGAACATATGCTTCGGTCCTCTGATTGCTATCAGACCTTAATTAGCATCTCGCTAAGCTCCCAAATTCTTCTCCCTGAGACGGAGATAAAATCTCCTTATATACAGAAATTAGCGGAAACGCCAAATGCATCAATACATAACTGACCTCTGAAAGGACCGTTATCCAGACGCATTTCATAGCTTTTATTACTAAATTTGGAAATACAGCAATCATTAATTTTATACCGAAGCATATTTCTTGTATCATAGCCGGAAGTAAATACAAATATTGATTTCAAATACAGTAACACCTGACTAAAATACAGTTTCTATCCTAAACACCTGACTAAAATACAGTTACATCTGTCTAAAACTATCATAATACTACACCTTCCTTTCTCTTCTTTAAAAAATTGTGAGTACAATTTAAATAGAAAATTTTCATCCATCCCTTCCTTTCCCCACAAAGAAGTAATCAACCTTTTGATGATTAGTTCTTGTCGAAACTGAAGGGCATAATAGCAAAATTTTCATAAACACACATGTAATTATACAGTATTTCCCATTACCCGTAAAATCCAGCAGGTATAGCCTGCAGCTAATTAACAACTACCACCGACACTTATCTAAACATCTTAACTACAGAAAACATGTGACATGACAATACAATAATCAAAACATTTAAAACAATACATTAAAATCACCTTAACATCAAAATCAAACAAATCCTTAATTGTCCGTTATGGTCCTTTTTGAAAATAAAATAAAACACATTTGAAATAATCCATAACTTGGCGCAATGTCACTGGAATAGTCTCCACAATAATAATAATAATAAAAACAAGAACACACTATGTTAACAACTTTCACCAAAAATTAACAAACACTATTTTAACAAAAAAACAAACTCAATGTCCTTATCCAGTCCAAATTTTTCCAGGGGCGTTCAATGTCCGGTGAAGCGACGTCAAAGGGGTAGCTCAGTTGGCAGTTAATTTCGCCTGCCAAAATCGTGTTCCATCTTCCATGTATGCAGCTGGGCTAACCTATAGCCCGCTGAATTGCTGTTCGTGTATGGTAATAGAGGCAGTCCCTACTAACGAGCAACGTTTGTGACGTCATTACGTATCGGCATTACGTAAGTTTCCTCAAAGTTGTTAGATGAGTTTTTAGTTAACGTTTTCTGTTTCCTTGTGAAAATTCAGTCCACCCGTTGATGTGTTAAGGGATAACCTTTAGTCTGTCACACGTGTGAGGTGTGCACGTTGAATCGCTGTTGGAAGTGTCATTTCGGCGAGCAGTCCTTTCTTGAGCTTTTGTTACTCGGCGTGCCCTGTGAAATTTCTCTCTAAACGCTTAGATTTGTGCTTACGAGTGGCTAAGTAATTGTTCATACTTCTAAAAAATTTGAATTTATATAGGACAAAGATTACTATCCCAATTAACAAAACTGCCGTGGTAATTGCGATGATTAGTTTCCAATTTGTAGTAAAGAAGGAAATTTGTGTGTCTTCATTTTGCAAGGTATTTAGGTAAACAATACTATCAATAAATTTAGGGAAGAAACCCGTCCCCTGGACAGAAAAAACAGTAATGACTTTATATACAACAATACAGCTTATTAAAAAAAAACACACACAATAAGCCTAATTACTTTTATTAAAGTAAAAATCGGGGTAGCATTTGCTAACTGTCATAGCTCAATGACTTCTCCGAATCTCAAGCATGCTTATATTACTGATTAACACAGCACTTTATCTAGTATACTATACTTCAACTATAATTCAGTCTAATCGACTATGCTTATTAAGCACAAACAATAATTTCGTTTAATCAACAAAATTATTTAGCAAACTTCCTCTGTCTATTCGACTATGTATGCTATATTTTCAAAACTTAGCAAACTTCCTCTGTCTATTCGACTATGTATGCTATATTTTCAAATTTTCCTACTTAAAATTCACCTCAGAATTTGACAACTGTTAACTCGTTGTTCTAGCAACGTCTATTCTTATCCACTCCGTGACCAATAACGTAATTCAGATATTCTCTGTGAGCTATTAGAACGTCACGATTTACGACTCCTTTATGCCCGAAGGCCAACCGTTACGGTTAATTTGAATTATTTACAATGGGCGTTTATACAGTGACCACTTATATTTACACTTAAGGGAGCGAATGAATATCACATTTCGCCTTTCTTAAACCAACAGGTCTAAGCTATTTTTGGGGTTCTTTAGCAAATGAACTACAACTGACTTTTCGCTTCCTTTTAATACCTCAAAATTTCTTCTACTTTCGGCTCGGCGTCCGGGAGTGACCTAATATTCTTGAGGTTGTTTTGCAAAGAGTAAACTTGTTGTGACTTACAGGTAACTTCCGGGTCGTGATCACCCGGGTGTACTAGGTTGATCGATATCTCCATATCTGAGGAACAACTTTTTACTGTTGACAAGCCTCGGGGCGATACAGAGACGCTTGAACTATCTGAATCGCCTTGGCGGCTGTTTATTACAGGTAATTTTGTTTCAAACTGTGAAGACCCGCTCGGCGTATCTGATTTACTTTGCATTGATGCCGAATCACGTGACTGGGTACTTTCAGAGTGCGAAATGACATCTGCTAATTTTGCACTGCTTTGATCAGATTGATCGCTATTTTGGGTGTGTTTACGAGTACTAAATCTATAAGCAATTACTTTTGTTTTACCCGGAGGGAGGTCATTAATCACAGCAGTCTTGTCAAGTGCTTTTAGCAATGGTTTGAATTTTGAAGTGTCCCCGTCAAAAATAGATACAGTGTCCCCTAACCCTAGATTTCCTATTATATCAGTTAAATTTTGTAGAAATTGTGCAAATTCTGGATCAGCCATTTTTCTCTTTAACACAAATCTAACCTAAGATTGAAATTTCACTTACTAGTATAGTGGTGTTGTACTTCATTGTTCGCTCGTGGTCTCGGCTCCAAAATCGCTATGTCGTACTATGGCCGTGTAAATAAGTACTAAGCAGACATCGTTTTAACTTTTATTCTCCAAACATCTCTTCTGAACATATGCTTCGGTCCTCTGATTGCTATCAGACCTTAATTAGCATCTCGCTAAGCTCCCAAATTCTTCTCCCTGAGACGGAGATAAAATCTCCTTATATACAGAAATTAGCGGAAACGCCAAATGCATCAATACATAACTGACCTCTGAAAGGACCGTTATCCAGACGCATTTCATAGCTTTTATTACTAAATTTGGAAATACAGCAATCATTAATTTTATACCGAAGCATATTTCTTGTATCATAGCCGGAAGTAAATACAAATATTGATTTCAAATACAGTAACACCTGACTAAAATACAGTTTCTATCCTAAACACCTGACTAAAATACAGTTACATCTGTCTAAAACTATCATAATACTACAGTAGCTGACAAATTAATCAGCCCTAATACTACAGTGACTGCTTATTGTAACCGATGTATGTGCTACGGAAGTCCGGAACAGCACAAAGGCGTCCCTGGTGTGAGTATCCTAAATATCCCAAACTATCCTCATGTGTCTCTGTTTGTTAGATGTCTAGTTACAAAACATATCCCCACACTACCCTTCAATACCAAAGCAAATGCATTGCAATTTCATGTAAAAATGACAGGTTATTGATAATTCTTAATACTACTACATGTAGTATCTATTTTAACCGAGTGGCAAATTAATTTGGAACCTGGTCAGACGTCGGGTGGTTACCCGTCGTCTGACTTGACCTTAAACTGTTTAAAATGGACAAAATGGTTTAAACACAATCGCATTTGTTAGGGAAAAATAGCATCTTCTCAGCTGTAACATTTCTAAGATAAATCAGTGTCTAATAAAGTCGATTTTTCTTAGTTTTCGGCTATTTCATCTGAACATTATACGATTTTTAGTAAAAAGAAAACCTTACAAAAAATCATTCCTTTCTTAATTTTCAGCAATCATAACTAAGAATCCGAGGATTTCCTCTTAGAAACTGAAAAACAACCGGTGATGGTCAAGTGTTCTATCAGAATTTGGTGAAGATTAACACAAATGTTACCCTTGCTTAAGATGAAAACACCAAAGTTTATACAGCAGCAATTATTGTGTAAGAATAGTTAGGAGATAGATAATTCATTAAACTTAAATCATTTTATTCACCAAAAGTAGCACAATTATATAATTTGTTCAGCAATTACGTATACATTACGTATGTTACACACTGACAACCCAAATTTTATCTTAGTCGCCATGGCTCAATAGGGAGCTAGTCGGACTAACATGCCATGGGTAGCATGTTCAATCCACACAGGGAACAATCTCTTTTATCATCTGAGAAACGATTATTTTATCATTGTTTCTATAGTTTCGCTTCTTTTTTAATGCAAGTATAACTGTTTAAAGCATGCTAAACATTCGGTTACCATTTCCAATTTGAAGGAATCCTTCTTACACATGACAACCTTTAGGAATATTATCAATAAATAAAGCCGTGTTGTATTGTTTATGTCAGACGTTCTATTTTCGGTTTGTTACAGTTTTAAATCGCCCTTTTTGGTGATTTAGGTCTGCCTTCAACATTTAATAGATCAGTTTGGCCCATCAAAATGTTCAAACATTATTATTAACCGTTATTGTATTTCAGACATCAAAAAAAGGTCTGAAAACACAATGGGACTTTAAATCGGCGCTATATCATCTGTTTGTGTCGCATTGTCGTAAAACCCAACTCATCCATCCATCCATCCATTCTGAAATGGAGAAATAATTAAAAGGTGTAAAAAGGCGTATTTACGGTACAATAGTTTAAGAATTACATCTATATCCATCAAAATATACATCTATCTCGTTTGTATCAGCCCTGCGTTCATTAACGAAGGCGCTTCGAGGCGCTTTGCCACGGCCCGCTTACCTCAAGGTGCACATAGGTAGAGTGACCATGGAGAACGACAAAACCTTCAAAATGTTGAAGGCACGTGGACATGAGGGTGCCCTGAATTAAGCGGGACGTGGCAGGGCGTCATGAGGCGCTTTCGTTAATGAACGCAGGGCAGTTGTCACAAGGTTAAGACTTTGAACCGATCTATGTACTTTATTATATGCTTTTACATTTCTTTGTGTTTCATTTCACAGTGCACATTCGCAGCATGGTGTGACTTTCCTACGAATGAGGAGGCACTGTTTCAAGACAACGAAAACTGCAAATAAACTGTTGGCGCGTTGCACAGATAATATCACAACAAGTCGTCAACTTTATCGTGATATTTTACTCCTTGATCGCAATAGTGTCGCCCGCTTCAAAATTAGTATCCACAAAAGCATTTCAAATATAGATTTACGACAGTATGACTGACGAAATTTCGACAGGAGTTTCAAACAGTTATGATCCTGATCAGACGCCGCGTCACACGGCGTCAGATCAGAAAAATATATTAGCAACAAATCTAGAAAAAAAATCTAAATGGTCAAAAGTTGACTGAATTTTTTTGAAAGCTGGACATTGTCAGTTCAAAGTCTCAGGGGTGAATGAGTTTACAAAATATCGACTAATTTAAAACATTACTTTTGTTACTGTTCATTACCTATGGAAGTCTAGATGATAGAATCTGTTCAAAATGCCACCCGGTTGTAATCATAGGTGGTTCTCTCGAAAAAAAAAACAATTCTCGAAAAAAAACAAAAAACAATTTGTACCCTTACTCTTTTTATATACGTTCTATAAATATATATACTCTAGTATGTATATTACCAACTCGAGAGAACCACCTGTGGTTATAATCCAGATTTAACACTGTCTTCCATAAACGGTAAAACCTCTCTACGACCATTAAAAAGAAGGCCAGTTGATTGTATAATTCCAAGAAACGAGAAAGTTCTTTCGGACATAGAGGATATTTATCACTTTATTTGTGTTTGTCCAGTATATAAAGAGATAAGACACAGATATTTAGATAAATTCTACTTTGTAAGGACATCAATGTTAAAATTAAGCCAAATTGTTCTTAGTCATGATAAGAAACTTTTACGGAATTTAGCTTTATTTACTAAATAAGCATTTACTTCAAGAAGCAAATATGTACATATTGTACAAAAGTAATTTATATTTTTATTCTAAAAGACCAGACCCTATGCTTCTTAGGCGTTTGAGTTAAGCTTTAGGATCGTTCTCAGGCTTTTGATTGGTCAGCTTTAAGCATATGTCCAAACCTGACCGAACTGGAGCTTGGGGGCGGTCTCGGACTCGGCTCGAACGTTTTATAAGCATGGACATAGATCTTTTCGTTTAAGACCTAAGTAAACGTTATTAAATCCACAGCATGATAATACGTTGGTACTTTCCCAGCAGAGACAAAGAACAACGTATATGTATATCATGTATATTGGTATAGGTTTGGATAAGCCTATTGATTCACATAACAATTTGTACTTGAATTTTATTTTACAAGTATGACTATGTATCTTGTGTACAAGTCAAATCAAATTATTGTTCTGTTCTGTATAGAAAAAACAGGTGACAGCTTAAAGCAATCTCCTAAAGAAGCTTTCTGTTATACGATCATCGTGCTTTAAGCAGTTACTCTTATACTTAAAATGTTTAGTTGTTGTAATAGAGAGATTTTCTGTAATTGCATATACAGACCAAATATTTAAATATCTGAAAATAAAGTAGTGAGCCAAACTACAATTTGTGTGTGCTGTAAACTCAAGACCACAGCACCTGGAGTCCTTTAGTTACAAGATGTGCATTGTTACATACTACTTCAGTGTGCCTTACCCAAGTATAGTAGTTGTTTGCAAGCAATCCTGATCAGACGTCGAGTAAACTTTTGACACTGATAACGATATTACTTGGTCAATTTACCTAAAACTAAATTTGAGAAATAAAAGCAGACAGCAGTTGTTGAAAGCAGGTGACGTCATGGCAGTGCGGAGGTGAAAGCAATACAGAGAGCCTCTTTTGGGCATTCCTTTCTTTAATCATTTAATCTTAATCTGAGCTGTCATCTTTCTTTTAACACAATCCGCTTCATCACTTCTGATATATCTTATTATCATGAATCTACCGTACTAAATCAATATGGAACAATTATGTCAGCCGCGAAATAACAATTAAATCATTGTAGTCCAAACTTAAAATTATTATGATATACAGCGGAGAATTCGTCATTCGTTCTTATTCGAACGCAAATGAAACGCAAATGCAATGCAAAACATGTGGAACATGATAGCTTTTTATCACATATGCCGATATCTTTTATCTGAGTCGTAAACAGTTTAAAGCCTGATCAGACGCCTAGTTACATTGCGTCTGAACTGGTTCGTAACGGGTTGTGGTTGTGCGACGACAGACAGGGCTTAGCACTACATGATGATGTATCTCTAAATCCGTCCTTAACCGGGAGAGTTATGTCGGATTTTCGTGCTTTGTTTTTTCTCTCCCTCTCTGTCGTACCCTGAACCCTTCCATGTCATACAGTTACTCGTAACTACAGACTAGTCGCTTGAGTACAATTTGACCGTTGCCATAGTGGGTTATTTTTAACACGGGCTTGAATGTTTAATTCTTTCCCATGTTACTAATGATCGTGTCAAAGAAGTTTTGTTAGATGTTTTACATGTATTTACTTACTATGCTGGCGGTCTTTTTGATTGTGAGGTTGTGGAACAGGGTTTATATTTTATGTACACTGTTCGTCTTTATAGGTGAATATAGGAGATAAGAGTGAGGTTGGGCGCCCCTAAACCCAGGTTTAATCCCCCAGTGGTAGTTAATGGTTAATTTATAATTAATTATTGATTGCTGCTGACCGTACCAAGGCGGGCTCCTATGTTCACTTTGCGTTATGTTTGTCTTGCGTGTTGTTTTCTATTTAGTGTGCAGATGAAGGAATGGGATTGTGCGTGTGCGTGTCGGTGTTTGTTATGCTATGACTGTGTGTGTGTTCTGCTTGAGAGGTGGGTGTATTGTTTGTGTTGCGTTTCCTGCTTGAGTCTTTCGTATTTATTTGTAATTGACATAATAAGTTTAGCATAAACGCGCTTTTTGGGAAAGAATTGCGTCTTCTCCATTGTATATGTAGAGTAAAGTCCCATTGGAATCCGAACTCCTAAAAACTGGTCATTTCTGAAACAGAACAATTTTCACTTTCGAAAATCACTTGCTTTACTCGCTCAACAAGCATTCAATGCAGACGCGTAGAAAGTCCGAAATACAGATCTCAGACTCAACTCAAACTGTTTGTAACATTAGACCCAGATTTACACGCCGATAGGGTTAATGCCGGACAAACCACTGTTTTAGCGTTGACTTGGGCTATGAATGAATGTAAAATCTATCACGAAGTCAGTTTAACACTGAAATACTAATTATTATTTTGATTTAATATAAAAATAATAACATTTATTTTTGCTCAGGGGCGAATGTGTTGGTTGGCGACTTAGGCCAGTCGTATCTCGGTGCGGCAGGCTGGGGTAACCAACGACGCTAGTTTTGTAATTTACATGCGGAACACTTCCGGTCAGTTCTTCATAAAAAGTCTTGACCATGTGCTGTTCGGCCTCAGTCAGTCCAAACAGCTCTACAGAGAATCAGCAATTAATTTTTCAAAGTAAGAAGCCACGTGTATTTGTCGTCATGAGAGGCAGAGGCAGAGCTAGGGGGAGGAAAAGAAAGGCAGAGTCGCAGGAGAGGCCGAGGAGCGTGAACTTGTTAGCAGAGCCCGACCCAGGTAATGTCTGTAACAACCGCGTTATCGACTTTGGTGAAATAATGCAGTCGACTTTTACACTTCCAAATACTCGGGCAAGAACTCGTTCTCTGACGCGTCCGTCAGCTTCATTTGATATTGACAGGCGAACGGTAGGGACTACTACCACGCAGGATAGTCGTTCTATTCCGGATTCGGAATCTCCGGTTAGGGCTAATTCATTGCCTTTAGCCGGTCCGCTCATTTCGGCGTGTCCGACAGCAAACACAGGGTCTCAGACAGTGCTGCCTTTTTTAACTAGTGAGTTTTACCAATCTTCTGAATTTAATACCGAGCCCGTTTTCAACGAGCCTGCCATGCTAGACCATTCGGTTTCTCAGCCACGCGACGCCGAACGTAGGGGAGGGTTTTTAGCAGGTTCAATTATGTCAACTGGCCCAGTAAACGACTGCATTCCAGCTCTCGGTCTATCCAACAATCTCAGTTCTAACGGTCCCGAGGTGATGCGCCTGCAAAGCGATGACATAGCTGAGCACGTGCCGGCTGCCCTAAAACAACAAATTGCCAGGGGCGAGTACGTTAATTTGGCCCTCCTATTAAAGGGAGCAGTCGAATTGACAGAGCTTTGGAGTGCAGGTTCACTAATTCTTGAGAACGGTAGGCTTGAGACGCGGGCAAAATTGTGCAAAGACCGTATCGATAGCATAGAGAAATGGACTGACGCGTTTATTATTTACGCGTCTATCTACGTGTCATCTCACATCCATAAGGTATATGAAATATTTCAGTACATGTGGTTCATCAGGGAATGTTCCTCTAGGCAGGAGGGCGATGCTTGGCGGGAATACGACGAGCAATTCAGACTCCGCCAGGCATCTCGTCCCTCGTCATGGGCGGTTTTAAACAATGACCTTTGGTGGAGATGCGTGCAAACACGCCCTGCGCGACCGTGTGCGCCTAATCCAGAGCCGAAACGAATGTTTACTTGCCACGCGTTCAATAAGGGTCAATGTTTTTGGGCCAACTGCAGATTCTCACATACGTGCGATATTTGCGGCCGATTTCATCCAGCATCGGGTTGCCATGTCAGAACTGAGATTAGTAGGCCGACTCCGGCGAATAGAAACACGAACACGCCCTTTCGGGCCGGAGTACAGCCAAGCGCGCGAGGCCGGGGTCAGGGCCAAGGGTTCCGAAACGTTAGAAAATGAAGGTACAGTTCTCTCTGACTGCATTCCGGGTTATTTAAAGCTGGCTACAACACCTATCAAGCTTAACGTACTTGCTAAATTACTTGCTGATTACGACAAAAATGAGGCGTGTGAATTGCATAAGGGTTTCAGTTCAGGTTTCAGTTTGCATTATTCAGGGCCGTGAACCTCGAGGGAGAGCAAAAACTTAAAATCCGTTAACGAAAACCCTGACTTGGTGCAAGCTAAAATAAATAAAGAAGTCGAGGCAGGTAGAATGGCAGGTCCTTTTAACTCAAAACCATTCGTTAACTTTATTGTCTCGCCTGTAGGCTTAGTGACTAAAAAGACCCCAGGGGAGTTCCGCTTGATTCACCACCTGTCATATCCTGAAGGCGAGTCTGTGAACGATTACATCGATAAAAAGTTTTGCTCAGTTACATACACTAGTTTTGATAAAGCGGTTCACATGATCCAAGATCTAGGAAGACACTGTAAGCTTTTTAAGATGGACTTGAAAAACGCTTTTCGCTTGCTGCCAATGGATCCCCAGGATTTTGAATTATTAGGTATATGTTTCAGAGGAAAATACTATTTTGATAAAGCCTTGCCATTCGGCTCATCAGTCAGCTGTAAAACATTTGAAAAATTTTCAACATTTTTGGAGTTCGTAGTTGCTTCTAAACTGTCGTCGGGCAGTTTAATTCACTACCTAGACGACTTTCTAGGTGGGGACAGAAGTACCCCCCAATGCAGCCACATGATGAGTACATTTAAAGATTGTATGTCCGAGTTAGGGGTCCCATTGGCAGAGGAGAAAACGGAAGGGCCCACGGAAGTCTTAGTCTTTTTAGGATTGGAGCTGGACTCAAATGAGATGCAGGTACGCATCCCAGTAGAAAAAAATCAGGAAGTTGCAACGAAAATAAAAAATCTTCTAGGCAAAAAGAAAGCTACGTTAAAGGAAATCCAATCCCTTATAGGCTCATTAAACTTTTGCTGCAGGGCAATAGCCGCGGGTAGGTCGTTTTGTAGACGCTTAATTGACTCTATTTGTGGCTTGTCTAAATCTTATCACCACTTGCGAGTAAACAAAGAAATGAAATTGGATTTGCATACGTGGCTCTCTTTTTTCGAAAATCACAACGGCATTTCAGTATTTCACGACAGGTTTTGGTCCTCGAACGAGGATGTCCAGCTGTTCACCGATAGCGCGGGTGGCAGTGGCTTAGGTTTCGGTATATACTTCAAGGGCCACTGGTGTCAAGCTAAGTGGCCATATGCATGGTCGCAAAGGTTTTTTTTAAGCGACATCACAACCTTAGAATTATTCCCAATTTGGGTGGCAGTATCAATCTGGGGCACAGAGTTGAGAAACAAGAAAATTAGGTTTAACTGCGATAACCAGTCAGTCGTAAACATTCTCAACACATTAACTAGCAAATCAGACAGAGTAATGTGCGTGGTAAGGAAGCTCACTCTAGCTTGTTTGCAGCTTAACATCATGCTGCGAGCAAATCATGTTCCGGGTAAGAGCAATTCGGTTTGCGACGCTCTCTCTCGATTTCAGAACAAGCGATTCAGGGAACTGGCGCCAGAGGCCGATGCTCAGCCCGAAGTAATGCCATGTCACCTCTGGAAGGTCTTCGATTGACAGCCGTCGATCTTTTGCAAAACAGTATTGCCCCAAACACTCATAAAACGTATAATACCGCCTTAAATGCGTTTCATGCCTTCATACAAGAATATGGCCTTGTCAAACAGTGGCCTTTACCTCCACACCAGTTGGCACTATTTGTAGCCCACTCTTTCGAGTCTGGGCTGTCTGCACAATCAATCAGAACCTACATATCTGGTTTAAACTATCTTCATGTAGCCCAGGGCTTGCACGAGGTATCTGATAATTTCATAGTCCGCAAACTGTTAGAAGGCTATGGTCGTTCAGTTACGGCAAGGGACACACGGTTCCCCGTTACCGAAAACATTCTGAAAACATTGATAAAACAACTTCCATTAATTTGTCATGATCATTATGAAGTGGTACTTTTTACAGCAATGTGGTCGCTGGCTTACTTTGGGCTATTTAGGGTAAGCGAGCTAGTAGCGATTTCCCTTGGCGTTACGGGAAATCAGCTAAGGTTTAGGGATACTGTTTTGGATCTCGACAAACGGGTCCTATCAGTCTCACTTAACAAGTTTAAAACAAATCAGTATAATATACCTATCACATTGAAGATCCCGGCTGAACCAAGTTTTGAGTTTTGCCCCTTTGAGTCTTTATTAAATTTCGTTAGAATGCGGCAGGCTGGTATGGGCCCTCTTTTTTGTCATAGCGACGGAAAGCCGGCAACTCGGTACCAGTTTGTAGCATTACTGAACAACTGTGTTGCTAGTGCAGGATTAGCAGATAACAATATTAAGTCCCACAGCTTTAGAATTGGCAGGGCTACTGACTTAGCCGCCAAAGGTGTGCCAGAGTCTGCCATAATGAAATTAGGTCGTTGGTCTTCCGAGGCCTACAAGGGTTATATCCGTTAATTTGTTTGTTTGATACTAATGTTAAAACTTTTGATTGCTTCAGATGTGTGGATCCTAGGGGATTCCATCCCACACTGGGCGGGCGTACAAGCTTTGAGAACGGGAAAGCCAGACCTTAAGTTACCAGGTCAGGTAAAATTCGGTTGGTGGGGGATCCGCGGCATGTCGTGGACTAGTTTCCGTCATGTCGTGGAGACAAAAGTCTTGTTGGGACACCCACCTAAAGCA
Organism: Gari tellinella; assembly: GCA_922989275.2. NCBI lineage: Eukaryota > Metazoa > Mollusca > Bivalvia > Cardiida > Psammobiidae > Gari > Gari tellinella. The sequence goes on along the minus strand of OV277856.1, from coordinate 95,726,224 downwards.
ATCATTATACACTTTGGTGGCAATGACCTTGTGGCTAGGTCCCAAACTTTCCTGCGCAATTTAATTGCGCGGGAGATAAGGTACCTGGGCACCGCTTTCCCTCAGACAGCCTTGGTGTGGGTCGACATATTGCAGAGGATCAGCCGGGGACCCCACCATTATTCTCCTAACACCCTGGAAAATAAGAGGAGGAGAATAAATAGGTGGGGTCGCCAGCGGATCCGGAGCCACCCCAGGGCCGTCGCTCTACAAATTGACATTGACACTAGTACTCCAGGTTTTTACAGGCCTGACGGCGTGCACCTGTCGGATGTAGGCCTGGCGTTCTATTTGGACTCACTAAGAGATTCTATTTTAACCTTGTTATAAGGCTACATATTCATTCAGTCTCCCCTTTTTAACCGGATTATTCAATGTTTAGTAGAAGGCCTTTAGCTTGGGAATTTTTGGGGGATAAAGAAGTCTTTATGGTGGCGGAAAAATTCAGGGTAGCTTTAATTGGGGGGCGCACGGGTGCGCACCGAGGGATTGTCTGCGATTCTCTCAATAATGTCCAACAGGGGCGACTTCGGTCGCACCTCCCTTTGGATATGTTGCTGGGAGAGTCCGGATAACACTTCGGCGGATTGGTCCGTTTCTAGTATCAACCTGTCCCTATTGTGCATAATTTAAGGGGACAAATCGCAGTGCCAGGTTTTGCCCATGGAAGTTCAGCGTAATTCTTGGTATCTGCAGTTTATCATTAAGTGTTAGCATACACATTTATTTTGTTTTAAGGCACACCCGTTCGTCCTCCTTTACCGCGGCCATTACTGCCACACTATTTTTCATAATTGTTATATGAATCCTGTCAAAGACAATCATACTGTATAAAGTTATTATATTCAATTCCAGTGTTTCAGTCTTGTGTCTTTGCCCTAGTCATAAAATAATAATTATTATTTTGATTTAATATCAAAATAATAACATTTATTTTTGCTCAGGGGCGAATGTGTTGGTTGGCGACTTAGGCCAGTCGTATCTCGGTGCGGCAGGCTGGGGTAACCAACGACGCTAGTTTTGTAATTTACATGCGGAACACTTCCGGTCAGTTCTTCATAAAAAGGCTTGATCATGTGCTGTTCGGCCTCAGTCAGTCCAAACAGCTCTACAGAGAATCAGCAATTAACCCACCCACCCACCCACTTGAACATGTTTTAATTTTAGAGATAGAAATAGCATATTGACTTTATTGACATAAATGTTTCTGTTTTAATTATTGTCTTCAGTTGATGTTGGTGACTGTGGCGCCATGAGGCAGAGGTCAATCATATGTTCAGACCTGTCAGCCAGATCAGTACAGACCATGTCTTCACAGAAGTTGGAAAATCCACAGGCTACAGCTACAAGTTCTGGGATAGCGATACAGCAACATGCAAGTGTATGAACATTCCATCTTGACTACAATAGGTACAGGAGAGTTGGTAATCAAAGTGACATTTAATTCTTGTGATCTGGCGTCACAGCGCTAATTAATGCAGAAGACTGTTTTAACAACAGAACTAGACCCGAGTGTACTAACGGGACCTTGTCACAGTTTGTGATGTGCCATCAGCTGGGGTTACATCAATGTGTCAAACCTACATATTGTCAGAACTTTAAATTAACATTGTAGTCCTATACAGAGAAGTGGACTGCATAGGACTCGGTTTGCCTTAAAGAGCAATTACCATTTGCTCATACCTCAATTTTTTATTTCAATCTGTCGCGGTTTTAAGACTCTTACATGAGTTGTGCTCGAGGAGGACGTGGGTGTGTCTTAAGCACTAATCGTTAAGTTTGAAAGTCAAAATTGATTTTAGGCCTCAAGAATCTGATGCTTAGGAGTCTAATATGACTCATCTCTAAACCAGGTTCATGCTAAGATTGCACAAATGTTTAGTCAATTGTTGTTGCTGGTATTTGTAGATCCATCGAATGGGGCTTTACCATATTATCTTACTCTCAGGGAAACGTTAGCTTAGACTTGTGGTCGTAGCGTATGTCGCTAAAATTGCCTAAAGCGGGAAGGTATGTTGGTTTATAAGAGGTATTTGGTTGCTATAGCGAGTGGACTGTGCTAATGCAGGACCAATTGTTGCTTTAGCTGGTTGGACAGTCGCCATAGCTTGTGTATGATCCTTACTATAGTGTCTGCGTTGCCCAAGGTGGCTCTAACAGGATTCCTATAGTGCATAGGAATATTGACTTAGTGAATACTTAGGCTGCCGTAGAGACTGGACTGTTGTTGCCAGGGCAAGATGAATTGTTACTCTGGCCGGTCGGACAGTCTCGGTAGCGGGAAGGAAGGTAACGTTATAGCGGGTGGACTGTTGCTATTGTAGGACTAACTGTTACTCTAGCCAGTCGGACAGTCGCTATAGCTGGTAGGACACCAGTGTGAATACAACTTTAGGGCATCAACAATGTTGCTCAAGGCGGCTCTAACAGGATTCCTATAGTGCATAGGAATATTGCTTTAGGGAGGTTAGGGGCTGCTGGTTGGTCGTTGCTAGGGCAAGTCAAACTTTTGCTCGGGCCGGTCGGACAGTTGCGTAAGCTGGTACGTAGGTAATTATAGTAGGTAACGCGCTGTCAAAGCTGGTGGTTTGTACTATAGTATGTAGAATTTAATCCCGGGGTGGGATTTAACTGGTTGCTATGTTGTCAATTGGGACGTCGAGTCAGTTAGATTGGTATAGAGGTATTGTGTCTCATTACGTTACATATTCTGTACAGCATGTGGTTGCTGCTTATTGTTCTTGCTTTTTACGAATATGGTAGAGTCCTATTCTTTCAGTATTCCTAGTTTAAGAGTTAACTCGGGAATCTGGGATGTTTCTAGTATCAACCTGTCCCTATTGTGCATAATTTAAGGGGACAAATCGCAGTGCCAGATTTTGCCCATGGAAGTTCAGCGTAATTCTTGGTATCTGCAGTTTATCATTAAGTGTTAGCATACACATTTATTTTGTTTTAAGGCACACCCGTTCGTCCTCCTTTACCGCGGTCATTACTGCCACACTATTTTTCATAATGGTTATATGAATCCTGTCAAAGACAATCATACTGTATAAAGTTATTATATTCAATTCCAGTGTTTCAGTCTTGTGTCTTTGCCCTAGTCATAAAATAAATCAAACAAAAATCGCTTCCTTACATGCATTCAGACCTGGCATGAGTATGCGCTTGACTACGTTTGTGTACCTTTAAATGATAAATATATTTAAATACACGATTAACGAATCTTATTTGTGTGCACTTCTCTTTTCGCTATATACTCTATTCTTATTTGTAGGACTTTCTCCACAAACTTTAGTGCTTTCTTCGGCGAGAAGTAGAATGGAATAAGCATACCAACTGTGTATATTTTCCGTTATCTACTTTTCGTTTTGTATTAAAAACAAGTAAACAGATTGCCATCAGACATATGCCTTCTTAGTTTGTGTAAAAAAAAAGTACTATGTGGTCATTATTGACGGAGATATAGGCTATTATTTCCAGTCATCATAAATTCTTGGACTCTGATAGGCTAAAACTGCACATGTGACCACTGTGTACGAGACCGTATTCATTGATTTTGCCGGGTAGTACGGATCACGTGACTTAATAGATGTTTCTCCCTCGATCAATTCGCGTAAATAATCTCTCTTTTTCTGTTTATTAAGCAATTGTTTATCAAGAAATAAAAAGAAATCTCAATTAAAAACTGTATTGAATCTATAATTATGCGTATGTGTAACTCAAATATCGATTAAATGCTAATTTCTTGCTTTGTTTTCCCTGATTACCCCACCCGCGTCGTCACCATGGTAAACAAAAGACTGGAAATGAAATGGCACTTGTCACTGGTTTATAATGAAATTGACACATAATTAGGACATATTTAGATCAATATTTTTATCGAAATCAACCCAAATAGACTTAACTCGATATGCATAGCCACTTACCTACATGTAGGTATTAATTCGTTCGCTCCTGATTATTTCCGTTCATTTGTTAGAACTTATCGTTTCAGTGTTTCATAAAACATAAATGTCGTCCTAGAATTGTCCGTTCGAAATATTTTGGTAGCCTACATGTAATGAACATTTATAAGATGCCCACATTCCAATGTGATGACGTAATCATGTTAGATACAATTAAACTTTGGGCATATCTTGAATTCTGTTCATTCGAATATATCGGTATTTCAAAGTTTAAAAGGTGGATATGCCACTTTTTGAGCTTGAAATACGGATATGTTCAACAGAAGCGGGTTTATGACATTAATATGTAGAAATGCAGGTAGATTCTACTTATGCGAGTTCCAAACATCGAAGTTTAACTGTATAGACTTTTTTGCTCTAGCGCGAGAGATTTCAGTGAATTGTTGTCAATTTCAAGTGTCAATTTAGGAACAAGTAAACAACACTATGTCAGATGATGCATGTTGTCTTTCTTGTATTGGATCTAGACTGGAAATAAATTCGTTACACGGCATTCCGGCAGGGTGTACGGGCTGGTATGACGGTTTTGGATTCCGTATTTCCTTCGCGCGAACTAATAATATACACATGCACACTTATAAGACTCGGTAAATGAATACTGCTTTAACTTTAATGCCTCTTTAAGTAGATTATTTAAATCCCAGGTGTAAACTATAAACACTACATAGGTGTCGAGATAAAATAAAAAAAACAGTTAATATTTTTATTTATAATTTATCAATACGGGTGCAAAGATTTACCATGTGTTTTGTTGTTTTGTTTTGGTCTAATAACTGTTTGTGTTTTATAAGAAGTAAATGTAGAAATGTGTCTATGGTGCTTTCAGGAAGCTACACCACTACTTGTTATCATTTTCTACTCGTATATGGCCAGTTAAGCTGGCACAATCTAAGATAATCTCGTAAAACCTACTTGAATTCTACAGAACAAATTATATTTAACTCTATAGAACTATAACAAGGGGTGGTATAATGGTAAAAAATACAGACAGTTCCAAAAGAGCAGAGATTGTGAGCAGTTTGAATCCTTATTACTCAGTGGCTGATTAGGATACACTTTCTTTGGCACATATTTATAACAAACGAAGCCTCACACTGCAAAAAGCATTGCAATCTGATAAATATTTTGTCATTATTAGAGTCGTTGAATTATGATTGTTTAACAACACATGCTTGATATGGAAACACTGGCCAAGTTGATTTGATATGATTTGAATAATAATAATGTAAAATTGACTCTGAATGGTTATTACATATGAATCACTAATAGATTATTTGGTTGTCTTTATTATGGTGTTCTTGTTCCTGGTACAAGAGATATGTTTGTTTTAAAAAACTAAATAATAAAATATATCCAGCACAGAACTTTGCCACAATTCAGCTTGCTGGCTGCTTGCTTCTCAAAGACAGTTCTGAATATCCAGATAAGAACAGTGTCATCATCATCCTGTTTAGTTTATACAGGCCGAACGAGTAATCCTTAAACAACGGTGATGCATGTCTGCCTGTCGAGGAGCGTAGTCTCCCTCTCCACTTCTGGCGATCCTGTAGTTCGATAGATTTTATCTCGAGAGATGCAAGATGACGCATCACAAGGTCAATCCAGGATAGTTTTGGTCTTCCTTGACCTCTTTGTGATGCAATGTTTATGTTTCTGATATGGTAGATCCAGCTAGTGCTTCGTTCTGTGTGGCCACACCATCTCAGCCTGCATGTTTGCAGGATGTCTCCAATGGCCTTGAGTTTCAGCTGAGATAGGAGAGTCTCGAAAGGGACGTCATCATCTGGCTTAACTCACTGAGCCCTAGTGACGCATACATGCGTCATTAACCAAAAGTGTACTTGTGAAGGATACATTTGTCTGATGCAAACAGTGAAGTCCCTGATTAGAGGGCTCCTGCAGGATTCCTCTAATCAGGGACTTCACTGTTTGTCATTTTGCAATGAATTATAACAAAACAACCCTAAATAGTCTAAAATGGATCAGTCTTTCTTGTAAACTGGATTTGTCCATTGGAAGTTTCAGGGGATAATGAGTTAACCACGCTGACCCATCTTACCATGGCTCTGTCGTTGCGCTGCAGACGTCGGAGGTTTTTTGCTGATGCTGCCAATGTCTCTTAATCATAAAAGTGAAAAAGAAATACCTATTCATGGCCAATAAACATGTTTCTGCTAAAATGTTCTGCCCATTGCAAACAGTTTGAAGCCAGATCAGAAACAGAGCAACCCGGAATCAAATCAAGCTCAAATCTGTTTGTCAATACGAGTAAAAATGAAAGTCAACATTTTCAAGAAAGTGATATTTTCCCTTATTTAGTGCATTTCTTTTGCGTTTCATTTCGTTTTAACGAGAAAGAATTACGTCTTACTCACGGTAAGATTGGTGCCTTTACTCACCGTTATCATTTTACAGGCAGTTTCTAAAATAGTCATTGCACATTGGCCTTATCTTAAAATTTTATCCTTAAACCATCTGCATGCTATGCAATTATTGTCTGCATAATTGTTCGCCAGCAATAAATCTCAAAGTGGATCCGAAGGAATTTCTTTCATAATAAACATTAGAGTGTCAAACAGTTTGAGCTCATTTGAGACGGCGAGCTACTCGGCGTCAGGTTTGAATCAAACATTTTCAAATGTCAAATTATTTTTTCCACATCTCAATTCGATAACAAGTGTCTCCTTTAAGTTTAAATTTAATTCTATAATATATTTTGGAGGTTCTGATTGGTCCGTATGTATCCTGTATGCATGCATATTGCATGACAGTTGAAATACATCCGGTATGTCATCACAGTTTAGTCATGAACTTAAAACTACTCAATGTTTTAAACAATCAGGATTTAGACAACGTGATACACGACGAGTATTTAGAATAATTAGATGACCACAAATCTACATATAATATCGTTTAGCACAAGAACACTTACGTGTATCGCTGATATTGTTATGAAGTTGTTATATCTGTGGCAATGTAAGCGGCGGGTTCGATACGTATTTTGCCAGATAACGTGACCCCAAACCCACAATGTATCTACACGTAACTGAACGCATTCAGCTCTTAGACACAACTATGATAATGGTTGTATACAGTTTGGAGCTAGATAATAGACCAAAATAAACTGTGCCTCATACTGATACATGGTCATATATCTCTAAAGACAAGTCTACTCTGAGAATTTGCTAAGAAGTAAAAATGTGCGAATTCTAAGATATGAAGCTAGAGAGTATGTTATATTATGCCTAATGTTACCCATTCCTCCATCAATTGTTTTGATTATTGAAGACAAAGACAAAAGCTCAAAGCAAGCTGAAAGTATAGAAAAATCGCCCGACGACGCACTCTGCTTTAATTTCAGCCTGATTGAAGCTATTATCTATTAGGTTAGAGTAACTTGTTTTTAATTATACATATTCACAACTATAGATAGATAAATAGATATATATTTTATTCATACATGAGGCCAGAGGCCAAACAGTACACAGTCATACAAATCATGCAATACATCGTCAAAAGCAAATGGTATGTTAGCCATGTATACGAGGGGAAAATGAGACATTGCTTTTGATATATTCACATAAGGATTTATCCTTTCATAAATTCATAAGAAGTGTTTTGTGAACATTTTCTACAAGAGACCGTACCATGATCTAAGTCTTTTATATATATTTTACTATATCAATTAAATTATTTTAATTAGTGGAGAATTAGAATAGACGCGAACGAAGGCTTGTATAGTGAGTAATATGTAAGTATACTGATTATGCTGCATGAATATTATATACTGTAGTCAAAACTACTTCGACCGTATGTTACCAATTTTAGAATATAACCTAGATTTTTGACCAATCAAATTGCCTTTTGCACCCAAGTAAGTACGGCACTTAATCATTAAGAGTTTTGTTGTATTTCGACGTAGCGTAGTGTCTGCACGCAGTATAGATAACTCCGCCTCGTAGCAATTTGTCGTAAATAAATACGAAAGAAGACTCAAGCAGGAAACGCAACACAAACAATACACCCATCTCTAAAGCAGAACACACACACAGCCATACCATAACAAACACACACACACACAACCACACACACACACACACGCAATACCATTCCTTCATCCACACACTAAATAGAAAACAACACGCAAGACAAACATAAAGCTAAGAGAACATAGGAGCCCGCCTTGGTACGGTCAGTAGCAATCAATAATCAATTATAAATTGATAAATAAGACTGCCATATTTCGGCGATCTCACATCCAGAATGAGCCAGGGTTGTTTACAATAACGTTGGAATGTTGTAGTCCTCGGCCAATCATAATATAGGTAATATTTTAAGTCATCTAGAATAAGCCGATGTTGATCAGATCTGCAAGGAATGGGATTGTTCATCACGACATGACTTTGAAAGGACGCAAATCCTCATAGAATCGACAGTAACAGATACCGAGTTACACTGTAAAACATGAATATTCGATGACTGCTCCGGGTCGTCAGCATTTTTTGCAAACGCTTGTCAATTTGTGATCAGCAGGAAATACATATATGCACTGGCATTTAAATATAGTATACGGTCCAACAAACGCTTCGTTGCACTGAAGTATTGTTTCATAATAATTTATTCATTAATGATATATAAAGATAATGCGATAGAACACAGAGCAGTAGAACAGTCGAGACGAGATGAGAGTTCATAGTGTCTGTATAGCGGTGTTGCTTGTAGCGGTGACAGGGATACTGAGCCAGAGATGTACTTCAACGTAAGAGGAAAATCTTATATTTTATTTCAATATTTACCATGTAGCCCGATTCTAGTATTGATGATATATGACAACTTAAAATAGGTTGAAAGTAAAGCAATTTGTACCGGAATTCTCATTCTGCTTTGCTTTCAGACTGCTTTAAACTATAATCTTCTAAGATATAGATTATACATATTCTTGACGGTGTAAATGAGAACCTTCATGTTCCGTCGGGAATACATTTAAGACGTATATTTATTGGACAATTGGTCAAATGTCTGTTTGAAATGATCTCTCCTTTTATCTATTTTAAATCAAGGAGTTCGTCATAGAATCTATGTGTGGGTTCCTGACATTCTTAAAAATGGTCGTAATTTAATTAAGATAGAATCTGAATTCAACTGAATTTTAGAATAATCAATTTTAACTAATTAGCCATAAGCACACATTTACTTAATTTCTCTACGGGGAAACGGGCAAATTTCATCTAAGCTATTTTGGACCAAATATTTTCGTGATTTTTACAAGAAAAATCCGGTGTCGAAATATGTCAAAGGTCACTGTTTCTCGTTTCAGCTGAATAAGACATAGCTTTGAAAATATTGAAAACATCAAAGGACTATACAAAATATCAAAAGAGTTGGCAATGATCTTAAGTTATCAGATTTAAAGACCCTGCCAATGTATACCAAGATCTACCGTGTAGACTTGCTTATATAATAAGTTTGAACATTTTTTGACCCTTGGTCTATTTTAGCAATTAGAATTAAAATCAGAACTAAGTGCTATGTCTGCTGAACAAAATGTTAAATGTAACAACATGGACATCATATTGCCTATTGATCAAATGTTTTGCAAGAGTATGCTCAAATAACATTGACATTGATTGTGTTTCATCACAAACACTCACATCTGTGTGTGTTCTGTAAAAAAGATAGCAACGAAAGATGAATTTAATACCTAACACCTGCGTTAATTTAGATATTTTTATCGCAATGGTTAAGGTACTTGACTGTGATGCAAAAGTCCCGGGTTTGATCCGGTATTTTCTGTATGTTTTGTTACAAGATTTTCTCCTAAGAATCGCAATGGTACAAATAAGATCCCTTGTAAGTTTATACACACCCACCATGGTGGCATTTGTTTATGTTTACTCATAGTTAGCGTGACCAACTGGATAAAACCCCAACTCAAACCTACATCTAAACTGTTTTAGCTTAATATCAAGACAAACTGGTGGCAATTTAATGGCTTGAATTAAAGTTATTTTAGTTCAATGAAAATGAAAACTATATACAGATAAAACAAACTCCGTGTACTATTTGATGTCACTGTATGAATATTCTTTAAACTAAACCTGGTAATAACATCTTTGCCTAAAAAAGTTTGACCGGAAGCTGTCTTTTTTTAACAAATACAGTATAAAAGAATGAAATTATAATCTTTTAGCATCTGCATTAATGCTCAAGTTATATTTGTTTCTATTTGACCAAGGGCATTGGACATAGACAGCAACAGGCAATCAACGAACACTCTCAATAGACCCTCGCTGTGTTGCATTTAAGGAAAGAAATTATATTAGCAAATGAATAAGTGTGAAAATAGCAAGGCAAAACTTGAAAAATATGTAAAGCCCTTTAACTGCAAATGCCGACAACACTGACATTTGCTAACAGTTTGGATCATGATCAGAAGCCGCATCAGGATTCAAACTAGTTAACACTCGTATCAATGTTGTTTAAGTAAAACATAACGCATCAAACTCCAATTTCTTCAAAGAGTAGACAAAAATATTAGCAAGCTATAATATGGTAGCCACCCTGTTAGACGGGTAATTACTTCATAATGACGGGTTAGACGGGTCATTACGTCATAATGGCAGTGGTGACAGTGAAAGGGTTAAGATTCCTTACCGTCGAGAAAACGGTGACAAAGACGACTGTTACACAGGACATGAGAGCTAAACAAAACATGTACTTGGCTTCTACTTTCCATTTCAATTACAAATGTCAATCAGAATGTAACAGTCTCTTTTACAGGGATTATACATGTACATGTGTGTTTTCAGGCATGACTGTGAATGTGGGCACGTGTGTGTGAGCGACTCTGATACGTTACCATGTCCTGATGATGGGAAATGCAGGTGTAAAGAAGGTGAGCAATAGCATCAACCTATTTACCTACAGCACGCCATGCCATTGTTGTCTGTAAAATAGGCAGCCTGTATTGATTATCAACGATTATTTACAGTGGAGAATATGGTATAAGTGTTTTCTTCTGACCTGTCAGAGTTATTTTAGATTGGGATGATCAACGCACTCGTTGATTTCCGTACGGTCAGGCAGGGATACGGAAAGCTGTATTTATTGCGTGTAATGTACAGTAGAGAAGACATTATTATTTCCCGAATAAACGCAAACAAAATGCAAACTGTTGAAAATTGATTTTATCGTTTTAATCTGGATGGCAAACAGGTTTGAGCCTGATCAGACGCCGGGTTACCCGGCGTCTGATCTGGCTCCAACCTGTTTGCAATGGGCATAATAGTTTTTGGCATCAACACGTTTATTGAGAATGAATAACATATCAGTAAAATTAGCGCAGCTGTCTCGTGATGCACGAGGATCATGCTTATCTCAAGTTGGAAAGTGTACGACTTTATAGATCCGATGATACCCTGTTACCTTTTTACCATTATGAACTATTCTGTTCTAAAAATAACTCTGACAGGTAAAAAAATCGAACAATATTATTTCCCAATAAACACGTTTGGCCTAAACTCGTTTTGTCCCATGAAATAGTTTCGAGTCAGGTCAGACGCCGGGTGACCCGACATCTGACCTGGCTCCAAACTGTTTACTACTCAGATTACAATTGTCAAAAAGGTTGTCATTTTAGTGTTACCTACCGTAGGAAGCGGTTACAATGAGGAATTACCTTTTCGTCTGTCTGTCCGTCACGCTTTTTGCGACATGCTTCATAACTCCTGTTCTACTAAAGCTTTTAAGGTGAAATATTTTCTTTAATGAAAGAGCTTAACAAGTGAAAATGTATTGCACAAGAGTCATTAACCTTGCATCAATATTGCGAGAGTTATTCTTTTTTTAAACATTTTATTTTCATGCAGCTTTCTTCTGTTATATTTTGATTTTGAAATGAAATTTCTTTTATTGAAAGAAAATGTTCGACTGATGATTGATGGCCGGTGACACTCATGTACCAAAAAGCACTCTTCCTTTTCCTACATTTTATTGCAATGCATTTCATTCACGTTTAGACGGTAAAGAATAATGTTTTCTCGACTGTATCTGGTTCATCATCAGAGTGTCAAACAGTATAGATCAAGACGGGACACAGAGCAGTTCGGCGTCACATCTCGAACCAATCTGTTTTCAATAGTAATGACAAAAGAAATTAAAACAACGATACAGTGGAGAACACGTTACTTTAACCATTTGAACCCAAGTCATGTATATGTATATGCGCCATTTGCAACCATTGTACCTAAGAAGAATATCATATGTGGTGTCGTAAGCAAACAGTGTAGATCTTGATAAGAGATTTCCTAATAGAGTCCTTTTGAAATTTATTACCATATATAAAAACTGTATATATATAGATTTATATAAACATGGACTAGACTATTGGAAGCTGGATTTATCCATTTGTAGGCTCAGGGGTAAACCAGTGAAGCTTTTTCACATCCAAAAGGACTTTCTGTTCGACTGGTCGTAGTCTAGTTAACTCTAACAAACCAAACACATCACATAACATGATTCGTTTATACTCTTAAATATAAATTGCATTGTGTTCGTGTTTAGTTTTGTTTTAAAGGGTAAACATTTCTTTTCCCATCTGAAACGTGGTGTACATGAGATAATATTTTTATTCTTTGATAGTTGTTTTACATTTAAGGTTGCGCCGTAGCCAGTATGTACATAAGTCCTGGCAGTACTGTGAATGCCTTCTGTAATCGATGCTCTTGTCGTGGAGATCCGAAATGGCACAAGGGCACGCCATTGGTAAGTTATCTTACACATTCAAATTTAAACATGTGTATGTATATAGTATATTTATTCATTCACTACCATGAACTCATCTGCTTTAAACAAACACTTAATTTTAAAAAGCAAGATCGCGTTTAACCAATGTAAAACAACCTTCAAAATATAGATATGTTGCTATGCTTCTGTAACACACCCTTTTCTCTTTTTATAGGGTAAAACCTTTCTATAAAGACCACTAAAAAGAAGGCTAATGATTTTGACAGCTTTAAGCAAAGTGAACGTAACACAGAAAGCTCTTAAAGGTTATTTCTGTTTTACGTTCACCTTGCTGTAAGCAGTCACCTGTCTTAAATATGTTACACACACACGCTTAAGTGATCGTAATAGAGAGGTTTTAGTGTATATACTTTTCTCAGTGTACTAGAGTCGCATGGTGCTTCCCACCTTGGACGGAGAAGATTCCATGGTATCAAGACAACGAAAACTGCGACAAAGAAGACTGAATCTGCCACACAAGCCACATGAACACTCACAATGCCTAACCCTTTCGCCCTGAAACTTCAAACAGAGAATTTCGATTTTTTATTTAATTGTCCAGTTTTTTAATTTTAAAGGTTGATTTTGTCAATGATTAAGCATTTATATATTTTGACAAACACTGAAGACCCTGATCAGAGGAGCCTTTTGATCTTTGTCTTCACTGTTTGCATATGACAAGTATACCCTTTACAGTGACACTATTTGCAAAGAACACATACTGGTCATATATTGTGCACTGTTTCTCATATTGTAATACATATGGATACTGTTGAAAATGACCATAAATAATAAAAACTGTATTCAGCTTAATTGGAAACTTGCATTGTCAATTTGATGTGTCACGGGAGAATGATTAAAAAAGTTAATAGGTTACGACAGAATGAAAATTGAAGATGCAGTGTGTGTTACATGCCCGGATTAGTTAATAAAGTAAGTAAACACTGCGGGCCAACAAGGTTTAATCATCAAATGTTTTGCTACCACAACTTATATGAGTATTTGTGCTTTCGTAGCAAAACTTTTCCAAGTATATACACTGACTTCGTAGGGATACAAATGTATTATAATACCCATATAGGTGGTCGTAGCAAAACATTTTGATGATAATACGTAGTTGGTCCCAAGTGGTAAAGACACTGCGAATAAAGTTTGAACTCATCCATCAGTTATTCCATTAACTTATCCACTGTCATGACGTCATCTACTTGAAACAAATGACGTCTGCGTTTGTTTCTCAAGTTTAAACTTGAGGTAGAATGTCTTGAGTAATATCGGTATGAGTGTCAAACGATTGGATCCTGACCAGACGCCATTTGCATATAACAATTGACTTTGGGTAAGGTAGTGAATGGGGTTAATATATAACCCATTAGCCTGTTTCTAGTTTTGAAGACATGTGACCACTTAAAAAGACTTAAAATCAAATGGTGTATTTGTAAAAATATAAGAAAATACTTAAAAACAAAAGCAATTGTACTGCGTTATCGTGCATCTGTCGTAAAAAATGATCTGTCTAAACCATACAGTCAAACATGTATTAAAGACAAGGTTTCGAAGAAAGCAAAAGTGTCTCATCTCACAAGGTGAATTTAAATTCAGGTTTACATTTTCGGGACATTTATAAGATTACAGCATTCACATGGTAGATAAAATTATACTTCTTATATATATATAAAATCCATTAAAATGGATTTTTACTTAACATTTCTGCAATAATATCACTTATATGATTGGTTTTCATAACAATATTAAAATATTACATAGTTCATTAAAGGAAAGTGGAACAAAGATAAGATTGTCAATAAAACTTATGTAATACCTTTGTTAATTTCACAACTGAGTTGTTATCAAACAATTAATCCCTTATTTGAGCAGCGAAAACCTAGTTCTAATTCCCACGTGTTTGTTTATTGTGTTACAAATATAGCACTCTGTCAAAATATAAATCAAACCTTGCCTAAAGGAAAGATATGGGCAAAAGATACGAGCTCAATGCTTTAACTCTTAATGTATTTCCGTTTCATAAATCCCATCGTATACATAATAAATTAAGCTGTATGCTGTCTTGATATTCAATATAAAACTGTCTGGACTCGGATCAGAAATATTTATATATTACATGCATCATGTTACTTTATCAGAATTTTAGACTTTTAATGCTCACCTGAGCTTGCTCAGGGTGAGCTACTGCAATCCTTGAATGTCCTGTGTCCGTCATCTACAATTGTAGTGTTTACACTCTAGAAAAAACCATTTTATCCAATCTTTCTCAAACTTGCTCAGATTGTATATGACCATAATATTTCGGGTGAATTTGATTATGGTTAAAATATCGGACCAATAGGTCAGGAGTTAATTGCCCTTGAATTGCTAAAAATGCCATATCACAATTTTACACTCTAGAGGCCACAATTTTTATCCAAGCTTTATCAAACTTGCTCTGATTGTATATGACTATAAGAGTTCGGACGACTTTGGTTATGATTGAATCTGACCAATAGGTCAAGAGTTATCTACCCTTGCTGAAAATTCCATATTTTACAGTGTTTACACTCTAGTGGCCACACATTTATCCAATCCTTCTCAAACTTGCTCAGATTGTATATGATTATACGAGTTCGAATGAGTTTGATTATGGTTGAAATCGGATTAATAGGTCAAAAGTTAATTGCCATTGAATTGCTGAAAATGCCCCATTTAACAGTGTTTACACTCTAGACGCCACACTTTTTATTCAATCTTTATCAAACTTGCTCCAATTGTATATAACCATAAAAGGTTATGATTGAAATGTTTCAATTTAAATCAGGAGTTATCTGCCCCTAAATTGCCCCAAAACCATATTTAACAGTTTTTACACTCTAATGGACACATATTTTATCCAATCTTTCTCAAGCGTGCTAAAAAATAAGAGGTCGAATGAGTTTTGATTTTGGATGACATAAGACTAATGGGTCAAGAGTTATCTGCCTTTGAATTGTTGAAAATGCCATATTTAACAGAGTTTACACTCTAGAGGCCACACCTTTTATCCAATCTTTATTAAACTTGCCCAGATTGAATATGATTATCAGAGTTAAAATGAATTCGATTATGGTTGAAATCTGACTAACATGTCAAGAGTTATCTGCCCTTGAATTGCAAAAATACCATATTAAACAGTGTTTACACTTTAGAGGTCACAATTTCATATCCAGTCTTTTTCAAACTTGCTCAGATTGTATATTACCGTAATAGTTTAGATGAGCTCGATAATGTTTGAAATCGGACTAATAGGTCAAGAGTAATTTGCCTTTGAACTGTTAAAAAAGTCATCAAGTATTTTACAGTGTTTACACTATAGAGGCCACACTTTTTTATCAAGTCTTATTCAAATAAGCTAAGAATATATATATAAGAATAAGTTCTCAGATGGGTTCGATTATGGCTGATATCCAAGCAATAGGTCATGAATTAGCTGCCCTTGGCATGTAGAAACTACCAAATATAACAGTGTTTACACCCTAGCAACGTGATATATACTTTGAAAAGCTAGAAAAGGTATTATTTTAGTATGGTTAAGGCTCCAGTGTCTACAAATTTAGAAGAATTTTAATAAAACTTTGTGAAAGTATATATTACTATTAGTTCTCTGATGATCTAAATTATTTTCGAAATTGGTTGAATTGGTCAAGAATTATCTGCCATATTTGATAGAATTTACATTATAGCAACTACAGTTTTGAATGCATTTTGATTAATATTTGCACAATGATATAAGTATAAGCTCTTAAAAAAGGGCAATAATTGTTGAAATCAGGTCATTGTGTCGACTTATCTGCCCCTGATGTACTCAACTATACTAGAATTTACTGTAGACCAATATTGTTTTCACTCCGTAGTCTACAAATTTGAATGGATTTAGATTAATATGGGTGAAACTCAAAGGTGAAGCTTACATGCTCCATACAGAAGGTGAGTGATATCAGGGCCTTCAAAGCCCCCTTGTAATGAGAAACTGAAAAATATGCATAATTTAGACAAAAGTGAAAATAAAATAAAACAAATGTCTCTGAAAACGGTGTTAAAGTCCCGTTGTGTTTTCAGACCTTTTCTTAATGCCTGAAATACAATAACGGTTAATAATAATGTTTGAACATTCTTATAGGCCAAACTGATCTATGAAATGATGAAGACGGACCTAAATCACCAAAAAGGGCGATTTAAAATCATAACAAACCGAAAATAGAACGTCTGACATAAACATTACCACACGGCTTAGTATCACGTGATACAGCCGAATTCAACTTCATTGGGGGCAACCGTATCTACCTCCGCCCGTCCATCCATCAATCAGTTAGACTAATACACTTTTTTGTCCGCTCTCTAACTCAACTATTTTTAATCCGATCTTCCACAAACTTGCTCAATATGTTCATTGATATAAAATCAAGGTTTAGTTTGATTACTACTAAAATCGCATAAGGTTTTTTTTTGAGTTTTTTGCCTGCTAATTAATAGAAAATGACTGTTTCAGTCATTTTTGCACTCTAAAACAAACAGCTTTTATCGGATATTCACCTAACATGCTGAAAACATTTATTCATATAAAATTTAGGTCTAGTTTGATTATTACTAAAATCGCATGTGGCATATCTGAGTTTTTGCCCTTTATATATTAAAAATGACTGTTTTCAGCAATTTTTGCTCTCTAACACAAATACGTTTTATTTGATCTTCACCAAACTTGCTGAAAATGTTTATTGATATAATATCAAGGTTTAGTTTGATTACTACTAAAATCACATAAGGTTTATCTGAGTTATTGCCTGTTTATTAAAATAAAATGACTGGTTCAGTCATTTTTGCACTCTAACACATACAGTTTTTATCGGATATTCACTAAACTTGCTGAAAATGTTTAATTATATAAGATTTAGGTCTCGTTTGATTATTACAAAAATCGCATGTGGCATATCTGAGTTTTTGCCCTTTATGTATTAAAAAATGACTGTTTCAGCATTTTTCGCTTTCTAACACATACAATTTTTATCAGATATTCACCAAACTTGTTGAAAATGTTTATTAATATTCAATCTAGGTCAATCATCTTAACTACCAAAATCGCACAAGGCATGTTGGAGTTATTGCCCTTGAATGACTAAAATTTTGCTATTTTAGCCTTATTTTTGCCCTGTCCACTCTGTAAAAGGACCAGTTTTTATTCTATTTTTAGCCAAATATTTGGTCAATGGTTGCATGTGCTTCATCTTAGCCGCGTTGGTAATAAGTTAAGTAATAAATGACCACTCCATTTCTCCTTTACCTCTTGAAGGATTTTCATTCAACTGTATTCGATATTTTTCCTTGACCTAGATTTAATACCAATACACGTTGTCAGCAAGTTTGGTGAAGATCCAATAAAAAGTGTTTGTGTGTTAAAGAGCAGAAATTGCTGAAACAGTCATTTTTTTAATTATTCAAGGGCAATAACTCAGACATGCCTAATGCGATTTTACTAGTTATTCAACCTGACCTAGATTCTATACTAATAAACATTTGTAGCAAGTTTGGTGAATATCCAAAAAGAAGTGTTGGAGTTAGAGGGCAGACAAGGCTGAAACAGTCATTTTCAGCAAGCTCAAGGTATAGATTCTCCGTAGTTTGTTTTAATCGTTTACCCACCGTGAATAATTATGTACACGTTGTTATTGGATCTCACAGTGTTTAACCCTGTACCTAACTTTACGGAGTTTACAAACTATTTGAATCTAAAAATACGCTGCGTAACGCGGCGTCTCATCTGGATCCAAACTGTTTGACACTCGTCTTATGGTTTGTTTAATTAAAACAATGCATAAATCTAAACTGAACACATTTTGCAGACGACAATGTCAAAGCAGACGTCTGTGCAGCAGAATAAGGGTTAACAGGGTCATTTTCAGTGCTCCAGCTATAGATGTAAGCGAGAGTAATCTGAACTAATCTAACATTTTCTCACTCATTTCAGCATCGAATGCTATGGTGTTACTACTGATTAAACCGTCTCTTCGAGACAATTTTAATGAGTATGACAACATTGGGTTTAAAAGCAGAAATAAAGATTTTGTTTTCGAAATACTTCCGTTATCTGATGCCCTGTATAATTTACAGAGTTGTCCTTCTTTCCATTCACTAGGGAGGCTTTTTAATTTGTGCAGCACCAAAATATTATAAATAAAATTTAAAAAGCGAATTTCTTAGATAAAACGTCCCACGTAGTTCAAATGGGACCCCAAACAACCGTTTTATGCAGGTTTCTCAAAAACACAATGTGGCTTTAAATGCTGCATTGGGAGTTGCATATCACAGCTCACAGTGTGTCTTTAAATATATAGAGAATGCATCGGCAGGAGAGAACCACTGTCACATCTGACAGGGTGTCTTTAAAAACAATGTGCCTTAAAGACAAGTTTGACTGTATTTCAGACAAGTCAACGAATCTTAGTTTTTAGATAATTTCAATCGCTTTCTCAACTCAGTCTCCTAGATTTAGTAAATCCAAGTCGTCAATAAATGAATGTCTCGATAGCCCTGCGGTTAAGGTGTCTGATGTTTGGTTGTCCTTCCTCGCGTCCAGGGCATTGGACTAAACACCCCTGCATCTGAACATCTTTTACAAATATCAAGCATTACCACCATTCAATTCGTTTTCAAGACTTGGTGTTTCCTTTAGGGTTTTAGTTTTGTAATATTTGCTTAAGGTTCTGATTGGCCCAAGTTTGTTATAATGTTGCGCCACGACATTATGGGGCTTAATGAGTTTGACGACATTTTCTGTGAGCGTGCGATAAACGTGGCGCTTACCCGCTTTATTTCAATTGGCGTCAATTACCAGTTTGACGTGCTGATTTGTTTTAAAAGCTTGCTATTTTAGCAATCATACTTAGAAATATGCCCAATACAATAATTACACAGGTTTAGTTTAGGCTGACCTGTTAAAAATGAATGTGGTTTGCATGCAAATGAAATAAATACATCTCAATCACTAGCATAAATTAACCGATATCGTTATCCTGTGGAGTGGAATCTAAATAACCTCCCTTGTTTGTAAGTTTCGCAGAGAAATATATTTCACGAGCGACACCGTTGTCCTAGTTGTCAAGAAAATCAATACTTGATGTTATGAAACCGCCAAGACTTTAGTAATGAACCCGTTAAGTCACCTGAGTGCATGTTCGGTACGGCCCTCAATACCAGATAGTTTGCCCCTTGACCAAGATGGTGATTTTGTAAATGAACATGAGCAAGTCAATTAACTTTATTTTTCAAATCTACAGTAACCGGATGAATCTAGTCACCGTTAAGAAAATGAATGATAATAATTACAATTATGATGATGGTGAAGATAGTCAGAATGCCGCTACAAGCGCATCGTTATTAAATGTTGATCTGTCACGTGTGCGAGCGTGATGTTGATATGAGAGAACTCAAATTTAAAGGGTGTAACGAATTACCCAATCCACCCAAATTCAGAAAAAGAAATAATTTTGCTAATAAGATATCAAATAGTGGCAATATGGACGAAGAAGAAAAAAGTGATCGTCTAGAAATGTACCAAAAACACTCCTGGATAAAACCAAGTGCCAGATTGACCACTACAGGGAAACGAGGCAGCCAGATTACTTTAAGGGTTTCTGCAATGACCATAACTATAGAGGTAAAGATCATTTATATTAACTTTTGAAATACATAGAGATACAGATATACAGACAAACAGACATACATAGAAAGAGAAAGATAGACAAACAGTCATATTTAGTGAGCGGGACAGAGGGGGAGAGAGATAGCCAGATAAATAGAGAGAAAAGAATGATAGTGGGTGGCAGAGAGATAAAAGCGAGAGATAGATGATAGAGTGAGAGAAAGAGAGGGAGAGATATATGGAGAGAAAAAAGATAGAGAGAGAGAGAGGGAGAGAAAGAGAGGATATTTTTAGGCTGGTTGGATCAGATTGAAAATAACTAGATCTATATAACAGAATATGTGCTAGTCATTTCTGTTGAATAGCAGCCAACATATAGACAATGATCATTACCACCTTGTAATTGGTGAACTTGATATATTATGTTTGCATTTTTGTAGGGCCCATTTTTAGCAGAGATCCTAAATCACATTTTTACTTAAGAGTGTATCAATGTCATAAACCAATTTTTCAAAGTATCAATTTTTTTTTCTAACATTGTGTTTTTGGAAGAGCTGTAAAAATGAAAAAAAAAATATGGCGGTGTCCTTTTTTTGTTACCTACAGCGATTTGAAAAAGGTATGTCAATCTGGACGTTTTTTTCAAATTTTACCCATTCAGAGTACAAGTTTCAGTAAAATTTATTTCAAAACAAAACAAACATGATAATTTGGGTTTTCATTATTTATTTCATGTCTATGGTGGTATTTTCACATATAGAAACCAAATTTAGACAAAGCAGGCACCAGGTTTGAACAATATGGATCCTTGAATATCAAAAATATGCTTTTATATTTGTATAGGGCATGATTTTATTAGATTTTTTGTTTTATGAATTTTGTTTTAAAAGTTTGAAAATGAAATAGTTCTAGTATTAAACTTTTTTTTATATATTCTACCAGATGAAAGCCCATGCTAAGGCAGTTCAAAATATGAATAGAAATTGAAAGGTCAGTGTTGAAAATTTTGAGTTATTAAAGTAAAAAGAGTTATCTCCCCTTACAAAATTTACAAAAAAGTACCATATCGATGATATTTAGAGCTTTATAAATTTCACATTTGGTGCCTTTTTTTCTTAAATTAGTTTTTGTATGAAGAAATACTACCATAGATAAGAAATAAATAACACAAAACCAAATTATCATATTTGTTTTCATTTAAAATGGATTTTATTGAAGCGGGCTGTTTAAAAAGGACAAAATAAGAGGAAGTGGGTGGGGTAAATTTTACATGGCCGTAGAGCCAACTGTTGTTCACCAAAATGTACACTTTTTCTATTTTTTCATTCATCTTAAATAGCTCTTCAATACAAAACCATCATAGAGTGTTTTCATATACTTTGACAATTTTCCAAAGTCATGACATTGATACACCCTTAACCAATTTTTTGTTTTAAAAGCTCATTGGTCTTTTTTAAGTTACCTGAGTAACCAAGTAAAGACTTATATTGCAAGGCACTGAAGGCAGTAACACCTTTCTAAGATAGGCCCTACCTTACTGAAAATTAACAACTTCCACATGTTCAATACATTACTGGCTAGCCACCCTGTTCCTACCCAGGAGTTCAACAATACTCACTTGACTTTACCCTTCAGATAGTCTACCCACACTATTCCCTACAAGTGGAACCTCTGTTCTTCCAGACACAGATAAAATGTGAGTGTTATGAAAAATGCTCAGAGAGGGCAGGTAAGATATATTATAAGTACCCCAGGGTTCTAATATAATTAAAGGTTAATGTTAAGCATTTTATGATTGTTTTGTGTAATTTGCATATGAGTCACAAATACCTGTGTCATTATGCCTGTATCATTAAAGATCTTTAAGATGTTTGGTGAGAAAAACTATCATTGTTGCATTCATTACTATGCAACGTTAGAGTCATGCAGTTACACCAGCATAAGTTTTACCTCTGTATTTATTTAATATGAATACAAGCCTCTATCAATTTTGAATATTTATTCAAACAGCCTTTCAAATATGTTTATTTAAAACAAAATAAGTTTGATGTCAAATAGACTGCAGCAAATACTAATGATTTAATAATTAAGTGCATTGAAATAAACAGATTATACAGCTCCTCATTAACCCTTTCCTCCATAGATAGTTTTCAGTTTTGAAGACAGATGGTTGCTTAAGTTAAAGCAGGAAGAAAGTAAATCAAAATTGTCCTTTTGGGGCATTTCTGCTTTACAATTAGGCAGATGTAGTAAAGTTTTATCTGATAGGATTATAGGAAATATTCCCTTTGGTGTATATTCATGATTGTAAAAAAGTAAAAGTAATTCTTCAACGGTGGAATAAATTAAAGGTGTGAAAGTGTGTACTTATGTAGCATAATTTAATATTCATGTGTACCTGAACAGAGTCTGTTGAAGTTGAACTTCTCATTTTCAGGCACTCAGATCTTTTATCTGTTTGATGAGGCAGAGTGTAACCAGCTTGCTTCACCATCATTTCCAGTACCATGGGTGTGGGGAGCACCACGTGCAACTGCAGATGGATTATTGCTCAGGACAGAACAATAACAACACCATCCTTGGGTATGCCTCTTTTTAACTTATCAGCAGACATATTCAGTCATTGGGTCAGTTTTGAAAGCTTATCAGGGATGGATCTCAGCATCTGCTCAAATTAAAAGGCATCTAAAAGTGTTTCCAGTCAAACCTGTACTAGCAGTCACCTCTACTGAGCATACAACCTAAGTTAGGTAGCCATTTAGGGAAATTACCAAATTATAATTTCTATACTAGTATATAAATGCATTTGAATTGTATTAGGCAGCCACATGCCTTCAAAAACCACTGGTTTATATCTGGTTTTCTTTGAGTGGCAGGTGAAAACAGATCTGACTGTATAGTAAAACTTGTCAATAAAGACCATTATTATTAAAATTATTCAGACTTGTACCTAAAAGACCTGTGTGTACGTAATGCAGATTGGAAACATTGTTTAGAAAATTATATAATGGGGCCTTCACATACACGCACATTCTACGATGTCCCTACGGATGGCACACGTCCGTAAAAGTATACGGTTTCTTACGATATATGCCACTTTTAAGAGTGAATTAAGATTTGTTACGAGTTGTTACGGGCTATTTACGGTTTCTTACGAGTTATTACGATATGTTTACGACAAAACTCTGCGTTCTTCAGCAGCCGCACCTGGTTTTCTCTACTTACACGCTATTTCAGTTAAATGTCACTTAATATAAGTTTGACTGTACTTGCCCCTTCACCGCCTTAGCCCGAGTACAATGATTACTTGCAAACGGTTTGGATCCAGATCTGGCATCGCGTGACGCAGAATCTCGTCAGGATCCAAACTGCTTGACACTCATTTTTATACTCCTTAAATCAAAATACCTAAAATTAAAATTTGAGAAATGACATAGATGAATTGTTCAAAGCTCATTACGTGATGACAGTGAAGGGGCTTAATCGTAAACAATACGTAATAAATACCGCCTGCAATAATTGACGTGTATTACTGTTTTTATATATGATTTGCTCAAAATTTCTCAAAATATAAGATACCAATTGTTCAAAGCTATTATACAACAAATAGCATGTATGTTTAATCATTTGTATACAGGGTTTCACCGTGGACCAGTTGTCGGGTTATATGTATGTTTAATCATTTGCATACGAGGTTTCACAGTGGATCAGTTGTAGGGTTATATATATGTTTAATCATTTGTATACAGGGTTTCACAATGGATCAGTTGTCGGGTTATATGTATATGATAAATCATTTGTATACAGTTTATACAGCGGATCATTTGTCGGATTATACAATGTATATGATAAATCATTTGTATACAGAGTTTCACAATGGATCAGTTTGAGGGTATGATTATATGGCCAATCATTTGTATACAGGGTTTTACAGCGGATCATTTGTCGGAATTTACAGTGTATATGGTAAATTATTTGTATACAAGGTTTCACAGGAGACCATTTGTCGGATTATACAATGTATATGGTAAATCATTTGTATACAGGGTTTCACCGTGGATCAGTTTGAGGTTATAATTATATGGCCAATCATTTGTATACAGAGTTTTACAGCGGATCATTTGTCGGATTATACAATGTATACGGTAAATCATTTGTATACAGGGTTTCACAATGGATCAGTTGTCGAGTTATATGTATATGATAAATCATTTGTATACAGGATTTCACAGCGGATCATTTGTCGGATTATACAATGTATATGATTAATCATTTGTATACAGGGTTTCACCGTGGATCAGTTGGAGGTTATAATTATATGGCCAATCATTTGTATACAGGGTTTTACAGCGGATCATTGGTCGGAATTTACAGTGAATATGATAAATCATTTGTATACAGGGTTTCACAATGGATCAGTTGTCGAGTTATATGTATATGATAAATCATTTGTACACAGGATTTCACATCGGATCATTTGTCGGAATTTACAGTGTATATGGTAAATCATTTGTATACAGGGTTTCACAATGGATCAGTTGTCGGGTTATATGTATATGGTAAATCATTTGTATACAGGGTTTCACAGCGGATCAGTTGTCGGGTTATATGTATATGGTAAATCATTTGTATACAGGGTTTCACAATGGATCAGTTGTCGGGTTATATGTATATGGTAAATCATTTGTATACAGGGTTTCACAATGGATCAGTTGTCGGGTTATATGTATATGTTTTATCATTTGTATACAGGGTTTCACAATGGATCAGTTGTCGAGTTATATGTATATGATAAATCATTTTTATACAGGGTTTCACAGCGGATCATTTGTCGGATTATACAATGTATGTGGTAAATAATTTGTATACAGGGTTTCACCGTGGATCAGTGTGAGGTTATAATTATATGTCCAATCTTTTGTATACAGGGTTTCACAGTGGATCAGCTGTCGGGTTATAGTGTAGCCCAAGCCTAGTCTACCACCACTGCCCAGCACGCTGGTCTGTCCGCGGAACAACGCAGTGCACTCGTCGCTGCTGGCGCCACCATAAAGTCCGCAGGTAAGCTTTACATTACATTGTATACAGTGGAGAAGATGTTATTCTTTCCCACTAAATGCGTATAGTATACCTTACCTACGTATGCTCCTTCTTTATCTTTGTACGAGCTAGCGGTCACTATTTTACGATAGTGTCCGCTAAGCTCGGTTGACGTCAAATGATGACGTCGTGATGATTGCGTAATGAAATTTGAAATAACTGCTTAAGGAAGTGTTACTGTCACTTTTAGCAAATATTAGCCATGTCCTAGTAGATCTAGATTTCTACTTGTAAATAAAATGTGAAATGTATTTTGAATTGAAATGTATCTATGATAAATATAAGACTCATAGAGATTAGTTGTGACTGAAAGAGTTGATCTGTTTTAGTCTTATAAAACATTTAAATAATTATTTTTAAACAAAATATTAACTTTGATTGTTTGCAATTTAATCAAAGATCATACAATAAATTTTAAAAATCAATTTTACATTATAAGTTTCATAATATGGAAAGTGTGGATTCAAGTATACATAAGGAAGCTTACTAGTTACTACCGATGCAAACTTTTATTAAAGGGAGGTAATCAATGCACATATACTTTTGTACATTACTTGACAACATACAGAACTGTTTTGATCCTAATAAGAAGTGCGGTATACTATAAGAAATAGTACAGCCCACTTCGGGCCTCCTTGCATTATAGTGACCTCCCAGTCAGCCCCAAAATAGTTTACGGCCCTCAGCCTTCGGCTTCGGGCCGTAAACTATTTTGAGGCTGACTGGTCGGTCAATATAATGCAAGAAGGCCCTCAGCGGGCTGCACTATTTCTTATTTATGCTTAATGAAAATAACTTTGACCCTGGTCAGACAATGGGTAACTGGACGTCGGACCAGGCTCAAACTGTTTGCCACTCAGATTAAAATAAATAGTGTGACTTGTCTTAAACCTGTCATTTTCTACAATTAAGTTGAATAACGTTTCCTCCAAGGCTGCCATTTCACCGGATTTTCCGAAATGTTCTGATTTTTTCTAGCAGATGGTAGCTTAAAGCAGATTTGAAGTAAAGCAGAATGTGCCTTTAGGCGCATTCTGCTTTACTATCAATCTGCTTTAAGTAATCGCGTTTGAAAAATGGAAAATTTGGAAAACTAAGGATTTTTCATGATCAAATTATGGAAGCCCTGTTCCTCTACTGTATACCCATTTACCGTTCTAAATACATTCGTATACTTGAGAACATATAACCTACGCAGCAATTTATACAGGCAGGAGAATATCTTATGACATTATTCCTGTCATGTATAAGTTATAGAGGGGTTGTAAACAAATATGTAAGCCATACACGTATGCTTTCATAAACAGAAACCAACATGTAAACAGTTTATACGTTTCAATAACAGTTTGGTCCCTTTAAAACGCTGAAACGATATTGCAGACAACGATATTGCAGCAGACGACATAATGGTTGCGAAGGGGTGAACTGGTATTGTTCATATCAAAATTTCAGGAGTGAATGAGGTAACCTTTATGTTCCTTATTTTATGTTTTTTCTCATTTCAGCCTCCGCCACCCAGGTGTCCATGTTTGTGTTGCTCCTGTCCGTGCTTATTCCAATGCTGAACCTTTTCTCCAAGCTCTAATCATGAACATTTCTGTGACCAGCCTCCACCAAGAAATGACTTTGACAATCTATTGAAACTATTCAAGCATTAATAGCTTAGTACATAAACTAGCAATGACAAGTTACATAACTACTCTGGTAGTTAACACAGAAATAGCGCTGATTTATTTTATTCATAATTCCACATTACGGTTATATCAGAATCAAGCGATACCCTTCTTTGTCAGTGCGTTAATATATAAGCTCAGCAAATTTAACAAAACAAACACACATACACTGCCTAATCATAATGATAACCGATTCTATTATTTCACTTTCTGCTCACCAGACTACCTCCATTCTCAAAGGACCTTTCGTGTATTCTAAACATCAATCGCTTGTAAGTTAGTGTTCCTTATGTAAATAGGAACACTAACAGACAAGAGTGTTTATGGTAAATACGCAATAATTTGAAAACATATTTGTGAGCTGAGTGTAATTAAAGAATGGTTTAGCTCTATTCATTAATTGGGTGCACCTTTTTATCTAAGAGTATTGTTTATTTTTGTTAGCGTTTCCAATAAATAACTATCTTGAACACTGTTTGTTTTTTCTTATTGAACTAGCCCTGATTCCAAAACGTGCTGAGCATGAGTTTGCCGACAACTACTCATTCAGTGCCAAGCTCGATGATATTAACATAATCTGTGACCTCTTCACTGCCTAAACCCGAGTAGATATACAATGATTGTTTTCAAACTGTTTAACAGTTTGGTTTCTGATCAGAATCCAAAATGTTTCACACTAATATAAATGTTTTCTTAGTCAAACTGCCTAGATTTCTAAACTTTAAAAATAAATCTAGGCGATATGTAGGCAAGCAGGGATATGAGAGTAAATGTGTTAACGGGTCATGACGTCATCATGACAATGAAAGGGTTAAATCCAGATAAAAGGACGAGCCATTGGGGGTCCAATTTGTTTTACAGCTGTATAAAAGGATGTTTTGGGACTTTAGTCTAAATTCTACACTAGTTGTCAATATAAAATGCCTATAAAAAGATATTAGGCGTTAGTTAAAAACACCTGCAAGTTGTATTATTTGTTTTATATATGAATCATGTAACATATAAAACATATTCTACAAAACGTAGGTGTAGCGCCCCTTATGTCACAATGTCTGGAGAGTGGCCAAGGAAAAGTTCCCAATTCCCTGATAGCAATAAATGGGCTACAGTTTTCCGTTCCTACATCGGCTCTTCGAACAACGACCCCCTCATTACAAGGACAACTGCCGTTGTTCCCCAAACAAAAGAAGTATGTCTAATGCTTGCACTGCTGCAATATCTTCAGCTGGAAGTTGTCGTCTGCTGTTTTTTCTCAAAGTTACATATTAGTAAACATTTTCACAGAATGTATACGCGGCGTCTGATCTGGATTCGAGCTGCTTTGCAAATGTAAGCCAAGTATTTTTTATCCTCCCTATAACAACCCCTTCAGAAGAACATGGTAATTGTTGTCTCCCATTAAGTGTTGTTGTAGAGAGGTAGCACTGTACCTTGTACATTGAACATACACACAGTACACATATTTCTCTTTTCCAGATGAAAGATAAAATACTAGATTCTTCAGAATGTTTTCATGTAATGGATATGGAAATAGAAACAGTTGTGTGTGTTCTACGTAATTGGTATGATTAACAGTGTCTTAAAATATTATTTGATTAATGTGTTTTAGTACAGGGAGTGTATTATCATTTTCCTGCTTAACCCTTCACTGCCATGCCGTCATTCGCTTTAACCCTTTCCCTTATAGAAGCGACTTTTAGCACATTCATTTTATTCATTCGCCAAAGAAAATAGTTCCATTTTATACTGTCATGAATATGTACCATAATATTTTTTTCTATATCCTAGCAGATAGTAACTTAAAGCAGGCTGAAAGTAAAGCAGAATGCGCCCTAGGGCGCATTCTGCTTTACTTTTAGCCTGCTTTTATAGGTCACATATCTTAAATACAAGAAACAGGCTATTGGTTAAAGGGTTAAACAATTGTCGTCTGATTTAATTTCTCAAATGTATGTTTTATGTAAAATGACCTAAGTTATATCATAATGAGTGAAACAGTTTGGACCTGGTCCGGGTTCAAACTGTTTGCAAATACCCATTGTTATGTACTCGGGGTATGATACACTATAGGCTTGGTATCCGAGTCGGATTGTCTGTACCATTCACATTAACACTAAGCTTTTAGAAACACAATAATTAACAAAACATTGTGTCAATTTCATTTGAGACTTTATATTGTATTTCATACTACATACGTATTGCTAACTCGTTGCATGCCAGCGGTGGAAAAATGTGTCATAGTGGTTACGCGTAATGCGCCGTCCGATCAGCTTTCAAACTGTTTGACATTAATTTCAATATTTCTTATGTCGAAGTACCCACGCTTTATAATTGATAAATAAAAGCAAATGATAATAGTTTAGGAATGACGAGGTCATGGCAGTGAAGGAAGTGAGCTCGTTTCCACTTTAGGATGAAATGTTGCGAAATATCGTGCCGTTTCTAGAACTAACATCTGCTTCTTATATGTTTTGTTTTTTCGGCGGAGCTGTCTGGTTTCTATTTAGCCACACTTTCTGTTTGGCCACACATTTCAACCAATTATATTTGATCAGAAATTTAGACTTGAGAGCACCTGTTGAAACTGAATAGTCTGATTGGATAGTAGCCAGGGCTCCTGATAAGGGAATTATTTCAAAACTTAAAATCTTTATTTGTGCATTAAACCCTGTGGTGTCACTAAACATTTGAATTGTCTCTTCGAGACAATCAAAATGAGTGGTAACACCATAGGGTTTGGTGCTGAAATGAGTGAATAAATGTGATTTGTTTAGTTTACTCCCTCTTATCTGGAGCCCTGTAGGCTGGTCTATGTCCAATTACAGTTTTCCCAGATATGGCTGTGAGTGTAAAATTTAGAGACACAGACCAGACTGTTTACTACACTGGCTGATGCAATTTAAGATGACATCTGAAATACAGAGGAAGCTAGGTGTTTTGTAATTGTTTACTACCAATTTGTTTTAATTGTTAACTATTTGTACACATTTACCATACATTAAAAGCAATATTAAATATAAATGGCCTCAAGTGAGTTAAACACAATTGTGTGGTTTCATCATTATTTACAAGAGTGAAGTAGAGCAGACTGTTGAATCTGTACATTTGTGTATGCTATAGTTTGTTTCAAGAAACTCTATGAATGAAGTTTGATATATAGAACAATAGATTAATGTGAGGATCTCCTACCAGTAGCTAGGATATGAGTTAAATTATTGTTTTGTTTTGCATTTCTGTACATGATAGTTTTGCATTTTAAATAAAAGTTACAGTTTCAATTGTATACTTTTATTTTTTGCTTTTCAATCCAAGATATTACAATTCTTTGAAAACCTCAATTTAATTTATATAGCCTTAGTTCAACCACTCATTCCGCCGAATATCTTTTTTAAAGATATTTCTTGTTAAATATCAGCAACGCAGTTCTTGATCAGTTCGAAAATGTTTTCAATTTACTGATTGGTTATTATTCGTTTTAAATAAGAAAGATCAAATTTAGAAAGATATGCACCCTTCAATTGCCATTTACATGTATGTTCATCTTCAAGATCTGATTGGAATTAGGTCAAAGTTGATTTCGTGCAGATTACGCCGAAACAGTTGATACCAACAAAATATGTGTTAACCCTTAGCCTGCCAGTCACGACTATAGCTTCATATGCAAACAGCTTGGATCCAGATGAGACGCCGAGTAACTCGGCGTCTCATCCGGATCCAAGCTGTTTGACACGGCCAACATTTTCAGCAATTTTGAGCAACTTTGAAGCACTTTGAAACTTGAAGCAGACGAGAAATATAGCAGACGACAATTTATTTGGCGGGCTAAGGGTTAACGGTTTACGTGCTACAGAGCTATCTCCATACAACAACACCCAAATGGGAGACACAACTTATCTGTGTGTTGTTCGGAGGGATGTAATGGGAGGGACAATTTATACACTTTGCTTACATTTGCAAACAGTTTGAACCCAGATCGCACCCTATGTAACGCGGCGTCTGATCTAGATTCAAACTGTTTGTCACTCTTCTTTTGTTTATTCTGTCAAAATGTGCAAATCGTAACTGTAAGAAAAACAGCAGACGAAAACTTTAAGCAGACGATATTTCAGCAGTCAAAGCATTAGACACAATTGTTTTTGTATCGGGAACAACGACACACATTGTTTTTGGGAGGGAATAATTGTTCGGACGGCAGTTATAGGGAGAGAGCACTGTACATGTACAATAGCTGAAAGCAACTAGGCCGCCATATTTTCTTCCACAATTAATGTAAATAGAAGTGAAATCGAAAGCATTAAAATGTAACAGAGATCTGCCAAGAACTGTCTTAAATACAGTATGTAAGCCAACATAGCGCATTTTTCATACCTGAACATTCAGGCACATACGTAATCTAAATATATAAAAAGAAATAATCCGCTATGTATATGGAGGCAACATTGCTTACAAACCCATGAATTTGGTGGAAAGAAGTCGATTTTTAAATCCGATCAACGGCGGAGATTTTCCGAGTTCGTTCGGCTTGCGCCCGGTAAAGATGTTTTCATAGTGTTTTCTTCTGACTTGGCAGAGTTATTTTTAGATTGGAACATTCTAAAACTTTAAAAGGGATGAGTATTCCCTACATTCAGCAAGAGACATTGATAGCTGTATTTATTGTGTGCAATAAACAATAGAAAATACATTTTTCTTTCCGGTTTAAACGCAAACGCAATTCACTACAATGTGGAAATTTACTTTTAGAAATTTTAACTATTTTTTTAATCTGAGTAGCAAACAGGTTGGAGCCTGATCAGACGCCGGGTTACGCGGTGTCTGATCTGGCTCCAACCTGTTTGCAATGGTAATAATAGTTTTGTTTATAAATGCGTTTAATTTGAAAGAATAGAATATCAGTAAAGTTAACTCAGCGTTCTCGTGCTGCACGATGATCATACTTATCTCAAGTAGGAATGTGTACGACTATGTATTCGATGTTGCCTTCCGTACAGTGGAGACTATATTATTCTTTCCCAATAAACGCGCTTACGCTAAAACCATGATTTCAATTGCAAACAGTTTGGAGCAGATCAGACGCCGGGTAACCCGGCGTCTGATCAGGCACCAAACTGTTTGCAACTCAGACTAACATGAATGGTCATAATTGTCGAAAGGTTGTGGGGGTTTTTATGCGTTTTATTGTGATGCGTTTGCGTTTCGTTTGCGTTCTAAACGGGAAAAAATAACGTTTTCTCCACTGTTACCTATTTAAAATTATTAACTATTCTGTTCTAAAGTAACACAGACAAGTCAGAAAAATCGGATCGATCACGTGACTCTTATTCGACCATGCGGAAATTCTCGGAAGCCGACACGAAGATTTGTTATGTAAACAAAAAGCTTATTTTTCCAACCATCTCGATTAGAAATCGGCACATTTATGTATGGTTCTTAAAGAAAGGGGGGCATATTTCAGGCACCTGACAACGGATTTCGCTTAGTTTTAATACATAGAAATGTTCTTATATAAGAAATCACGCGATTTAAACATACATTTGGGCGACATTCTGGCTTTAATCCTCGTTAAAAGGTGAATCTACTTATACATTCAATTAAATTTTACTTAAAGCTCACTGTGTATACCCGTACACAGGATATTGGTACAAGGGAGTCGAGAGAGTTAGCCGGTCGCTCTGCAGTTCAGGTATGTTTTTTCATGATGTATAGCATAAAATGTATATGATCAACATGTCTATGATACCGTTTTAAAGCGTGATGTTTCTGGGATACACTGGTGTCAAAACATTTCTGTTTTATTTAGAGAAACTCTCGTAAAACATATATATATGCTGCCTGGTACCGGTAAATAACGACGATTGCTGACGAAAATTTATGATATCAACTGTTTAAAACGATCCAGACTACAATCTTTTCATAAAACATTCGATCCTTTTCATAATAATTCCTGTGACTCACTAATACCACACTGTTGGGTCATACTTTTAAGAATAGAATTAAAACAAATTTGTGTCAAGTGTACGGCATATTGGTTGTGAATGAAATTTCACTGCACGGCATATTGATGTGTCACTGTACGGGGATTTGGTACCAGGTATTTGGCCCTAAAAACGTTTTGCTCTGTCACAGCTCATCCTCGGGGTGTTACTTTCAGCCAAAGGTAGCTGAATACCGAGAACAGTCTTCCTATTTATAAATTATATACTTTTCATTGTTAATTTACTTAGAATAGATAAACTAGATCTAGAGCGAGTATACCTAAGA
The DNA here is from genome assembly GCA_922989275.2 of Gari tellinella. NCBI lineage: Eukaryota > Metazoa > Mollusca > Bivalvia > Cardiida > Psammobiidae > Gari > Gari tellinella. The sequence continues at coordinate 95,692,733 of OV277856.1, read as the reverse complement.
ATTTTAAATTGAAATGATGAATACACTTTGAACATATTCTAATAGCTATTCATGTAATGCGACACTTTTAAGCGAACGAGTAACTGTATCGGACTTTACCTAATTCGAAGATTTCTATTAAAAATCTAACACAGAGTCAATAATGATTGCGGTAAATTTATGATATCAAACTAATCCACCCACTTCTACAATATTGAAATACACGTATACAACTATACTTTTCATATGTGTTTTTCAATTTTGCACGGACATATCGTGCAGTAAGATTACTGGGTTATGCGGTATCATTTACCACAGTGCAATCAGAATAAGTTGCCCACTTTAAAGTGAGCGGTATTCAATTCAACCCAGAGTTCTTTTCTTTAGAAAACTGCCGCGGTCGTGTTACACTTGCTTGTTATTCCTTATCTTGCTGAATTGTCGTCTGATTCAATAATATCGTGTGCGAAGAACCACTAAGTCCTTTTTTTCAATAAGAGTGCTAAACAGTTTGAATATGGATCAGAAGACAAGTCACGTTAAGCGGCGTGAATATAGATCAGAAGTTGCGTTAAGCGGCGTCTTGTCTTGACCCAAACATTATCCAATGGGCACTTAGGGTTACGCGTATTCGAATGAAAGAGTTAAAATTGATATTTAGCACACATGTTGCTCAGCACGGACTGCACGCCTGTAATAATGAACATTAACAGTAAGTGTACAATAACAGACGTTAGAGGACAGTTTTTGGATAGCTCTGCGGGGTTGGTATATCCTTTAAAGACATCTCCGGTCATAACGCCTTGCCAGATAATTTCCTTGCATAAAACATGGGTCTTGTGGACATGCCGGTAGCAAAGAACCATTGAAGCGTCCCACGTGAGACCGTACCTTTATATTTGATAATTTGGTTAGAAATAACCATTGAAAAGCCTTCTTGAGCATGAGTTTATCTGGGCCTCACGAAGTAAACTGAGATTGGTATACCCGCTGGCAGCTTATGTTGCATGCTTTTTCTCGCCTTACGAGAACAATGGGGGACTTCATCAATGAACTGAGGATATATCTTTAAACCTTTTTAGCTTGTTTTAGTTTTGCAGACGGATGAGTACTTAAATACATTTCTTTCATTCGGTTGTAACACCAAACCAGGTAAAATGTGCGAGTTTTGTCCTTACTGCTATCTTGTCTATGGATACTCATCTAAGCGTTTTATGTGAGGCCCTTACCTTAAATTTGAAAGTTTGGATAGTAAAACCCATTGAAAAAACCTTTGAGTGCGAGTATGTGAGGGCCTCTCTAGACAGCTTGAATTTGGATGCATTGGCTTTTTACACTTTACTACTGCGTTACCTGTATGTTCACACCTAGTGAGAAAAAGGGGAGGGGGGGGGGGTTTCCATCAATTGACGGAGGCAGGTTTAAAGTAAAGCCGAATGCGCCAAGGTAAGATGCATTTTGAGTTACTTTCAGTCTGTTTCCAGCGACCATCTGCTAGGATAAAGGAAACATGTCGTATGTTACATCTTCAATACTGTATAAAATTAAATAATTTTCAACACACGGGGGAAGAATGAACAAGAGTTGTCAGAGAGACAACAAAGCTCGCCATTGGCACACTCAAGGCCACCGAGGTCAACCACTTTTCATGCATGGAAAAGTCTTGTCCATGTACACATGTACACATACAAACCAAATATGAGTGTAACACCTCAAGGGACATAGGAATTACATGTATAAGCCTTTTTTGAAACCTAAACGTAGATTTCGAAACCTAAACCCGGGACCTAAGTTAAAGGTCAATGTCACTGGGCTGTTTATTTGCATGCATTGAAATGTAGTGTCACTACACATGCATGCCAAATATTAAAGGAATATCTCAATGGATATATGAGTTATAGGCATTTGGAGAAACCTAAACGCAGATTTCGAAACCTTAAGCTGGATCCTTAGTTGAAAGTCAAGGTCACTGGGGTCAAACTTTTTGCATGCAAGAAAGGTCTTGTCTATATACACATGCACACGGAATATCTCAATGGGCGTAGGAGTTAAAAGGCATTTTGAGAAACTTAATGCCTATATATCTACATGAAAATGAGTTATTTGGTATTTTGTTATGCCTGGCTTCAAGGTTATAAAGCTTTTGAAATATGTCTGAAATCATTCCCAAGCATTTAAGTTCACGGTCAAGATCACAGAGATCAATTTTTTGCATACAAGGAAATGCCATGTTCATATACACATGCACTCTGAATATGAAAGGAATATCTCAATGGACATAGGAGTTATTGGCCATTGGGAAACTAAGCACAAGTTTCGAAACCTAACCGCGGGTCCTTACTTCAAGGTCAAGGTCACTGGGGAAAATGATGTGTGTCCATGGACAGGGTTTGTCCATATACACATGCATACCCAGTATAAAAGCAATATATCAAGGGACATAGAAGTTAAGGGCATTTTTCGAAACCTAAACACAGATTTCGAAATCTAAACTTAGATAGATGGATTTTTTCAGTTTCGTCTATTATAGTTATAACTCTCCCCTCCTTTCTACATTGTTCAGGTATAATTTTAAAGTTGCACACTTTTGCGGAACAACCACGCTGGCGAAGGTATTTTAACTCCTGACACCCATGCCTCTCTATCAAGTGTGATATTACCTCCCGGAACGTTGGTAGTTGTTTCTTACAGTAGGTACATTTGTACAGGTCCATAATCTGTAAAAAACAAATGACAATGTACAGAATGTATACTTGTACAAACCAAACTGCCGTCGATTTCGATGTAGATTTAAGCAAGATGCCGTATACTGGATTGAAATGTTTTTGCAATATGCCGTTCACTAGCGTATCAATTTGCCGTACACCTAGCCAAATTTCATTTCGGGTTTTTAAAGCACATGCGGCAAATACAATAGTTAAAGCTTCATAAATATTGATCAAGATAGTACAAATTACTCGTATAACATGAATAATTCTCTTATGCAGTTATAAAAAAAATATTACAATGATATTTTGTCAGCAAACGTTGTTATTTACCGGTACCAGGCAGCATGTTTATACGTCTTACGAGAGTTTCTCTTGGTAAAACTGAAATGTTATGACATCAGCATGTTCCAGAATCATCACACTTTGATACAGTATTATTTTCCATATTGATCTTAGACATATAATTCAGGATATCACGAAAACATACCTGCACTGCAGAGCGATCTGCTAACAAATCCATAACTTTCTCGACTCGCTGGTACCAATATCCTGTGTACGGGTATACACAGTGAAGCTGTTGTTGAATTTGATTTGCAGCGGACACTACCATTATACAGTGTTCCTTCCATACAACGGTCCTCTAAACAACGATTCCCTCAATACAATAATACTTGTTGCTATTCCTTAAAAAGGCATTCATGTTTAACCTTTTTACTTCTGCAAAATCGTCTGCTTTTAAAATGACGTCTGTTTTTTCCACAAAGTTACGTTTTTGACATTTTGATAGAAAAACCCATAAGGACTAATGACAAACAGCTTGAATCCAGATCGGCGTCTGAACATGATTCAAGGTGTTTTCAACTGTAAGCCAATACCCTCCCTACAACAACTCCCTTCGACAACACAACAATCTATGTCCCCCAATGAGTGTTTTTGTACAGGGAGAAAACTTAAGTATGAAAATAACTCTATTGACAATCATCAGTGAAATACTTTTCAAACTAAACATTGCACGACATGTATAAACTACTATCACACTCAACCCTTACGACGAAGATATTCGTCTTTAATCAATAAACATTGTACCTTTGAAGAATACACTCGCCCTTTGCAAATAGTGAGGGCTCCGATCAAAAGGTTCATGCAGGAACCCTCTTTTCAGGGTCTTCCTTGTTTGTCATTTTCATATATATTGATAAAATCAACCCTAAATAGTTTAAAATGGACTACACTTAATTGAATTTGGAATTTGGAGTTAAGACTTATGAGATTAGACCTATTTCTATTTATATTTAAGCGTATGGCCAGTCCCGTCTGCTTACCCTTCGTACCGAACCACGATCTTTTTAATAAACAACCCTTAAAATAGGTGTCGAGCAGTTTTGATTTTGATCAGACGTCGCCCTATCCCGCACCTAATTCTAATAACTCTGTTTGCAAAGACATAAACGAAGAGACCCCAAGAGTGTTTCAAATTAAATGTCAAACGTATGAACTTGAATTATGATTAGTTTGCTTCTCAGAAAGGCATGCAGAATGATTATGCATGTCGGCTATTTCTGATGCATTAATCATAGTTCTGTCACACAGTTAAATTAATGTTCTTGACCCCATCAGTGCCAGCCTCGACGACACTGACATATGCAAATAGTGTGGATTCATTCAGATTGATACATATTTAATTGGAGAATATTTATTTAATGTCGTCATTGTTCAGTTGACTTGTTACACTGACATTGCAGTAGTGTTTCATAACAATTAATTCATTAGTGATATATAAAGATATAGACATAGAACCTAAAACAGTAAAGCAATTGAACGGCACACAGTACAGACACAATGAGAGTCCACAGTGTATGTGTATCATGGCTGCTATTAACAGTGACGAGGATATTAAGTCAGACATGCACAAAAACGTAAGATGAAAACCTGCTTCATTAGCAATATATGGATTAACTCATATTCAACTTTTCTTCCGTTTAAAAAAGTATCAAAAAATATTTTACTTTTTTTCGCAGACGATATATTTGAAGCAGACAACGATCTAGCAAAAGGGTGATTTTTTGCTATGTTGTAATGTATATTCAATTACATGTACATGTATCTCTCTCCCTCTCCCCCTCCCTCTCTCTCTCTCTCTGTCCACCTATAAACATCTCTCTCTATTACAATAGTATGCGTCTGTTTATATTTAATTTATTCTATACTCATATGTCCATATCTGTCTCTGTGCCTATATGCATAACACATGTCTTCGCCGCCGTGCTGTCTTCTTAATACTATGACTTTGGATATCAAAGTGTCTGTGTCAAATGAAGAGGACATAGCAAGTCAAATGTTGTTAGAAATTGCCTGTATGCGTTTCAGTTGGATGAAATGTTTAGAGAAAATGATAAATCTTCAACACTTAGGATTATATACAGCGCATAATGCAAGGCTATGATGAACATTGAAATGATAAGGTAGCCATATATTCTTACAAAAACCAAAACATGGCGGCGTTATGTCAAAGTCAATGACACAAAACATTTTGGTTTTATAATTGATTTGAGCAATGAAGTATTGACCATATAATATATTTTATAGCATGTTTTTCGACCTTTCACTCACAAATTTTACTTAATGTTATGACCAATACATCTTTTCCTATATTACCTATTATAACATACAACCTTGACCTCATTGCCACATAAACGAAACCAAGTTCCGTAAAAGATTGATGTACACCAAATACCGCTGCGGTTTTCTCTATTTTAGTGACAGAGACCTTAAACAAAATAGTCGTAAACCAACTCTGAGCCCAATTTTGCATTAACATTTTCTATCAATAGCTATAAAGGTTTGGTATTATAGCATTTTGAAACAAAATTATCATACGGGCCAAACATTCTGACCCAAGGTCAGGAAGGTCAAAAGCATACCGAGTGTCAAAATAAAAAGAGAATTAACATAAAAATATCAATGACCCAGCTATGTTATCTGTAAATACTGCATAATGAAATTAGCAAAGGTATAATTTAACTATAACCATGGTAAATCTGTATCAGAATGTTAATATTGTTTGACCCTTTCCCTGCCATTATGGTGCCATGATCCAAAGCGTCCAAAGCACTCACTGTACATAACGTTCACGTCTACTAAATTCTAAGTAATTTTTACTTTCTAAAAGAAATAAAATTTGCAATGTTTGCTCTTTTTGTTTGATAAACATTGGTATGAGTGTCATATTTTGAGTAGATCTACCCTTAACAAACGCCGTGGTAAAACGACATCATCGACGATGACTAACACGCTGCGATCAGTGTACCCACTTTTTCAGGAGGGATGGCGTTATTCTGTCACAAGATATGCGTTTGGGCTAAACATTACTTCCATTGTAAACAATATACAGCCTGATAAGGCACCTGGTAACATGGCGTCTTAGCAGACTCAAAACTGTTCGCCATTCAGATAAATCATTAGAAGTTCAACTTCTTAATACTGTCTTTTTAACAGTATGCGTGTACTTTGTATAGACCAATTAGGCTTTTATTTTTCCTCCTTCATTGAAAGTGTAAATTCCAAATGTTACTATCATCTACACCAACGACTAAACATGTGTTTTCAGGAATGACTGTGAGTGTGGGTACTATTGTGTGACCGACGACTCTGATATGTTACCATGCACCGAAGACGAGAAGTGCATTTGTAAAGAAGGTGAGCAATATTATCAAACTACAATACAAACTCAATAGTTGAAATCAATTTAGTTCGAACATACCAATACATCAAAACTAAAATGTGGCCATGTCACGTCTTAACTTTGAAATACGGGTATGTCGACTTAAGCGAGATCGAGTTATTGACATTTAGTCCATAAAATGATGGTAAGGTCGATTTAAACGAGTTCGAAGTACATGTTTCGAGTTTCGACTGTAATTTCAGACATTTTTTACAAACCATACAACAATGTCAGTACACAATGTTTCTCTCAAACTGTAAAAAACTCGATGAGTAAAGATCTAATTAACGTTAATGACTGGTATGAACAGAACCAAATGTCAATTAATGTTGCAAAAACTAAACTAATGTACATTACATCCAGACCAAAATTCATAGACATTCAGAATATTGCTCTGCCAATCTCATTTTGAAAAGAAGAAATCCATTGCAGTGGTAAGGAAATGTTACCCGGTGTCACCTTTGATGTAGTTTTATCTTTTGATAGCCATATCAACAACGCTCTTAAAACAGGCCATTCTGCTAAAATCTTCAAAGAAATTTAACTGATGACTTATCCGGAAAGAGTTCAATTTCACAAAACTACTCTAATGTTCAAAATATTCAACGGGTTGTCACCTGCATATTTCTATGATTTGTTCACACTAAAGGTAAATGTGCATGACAGAAAACTAAGGTCAGCATCAAATTCCCAGTTCTATTCTCCCAGACCGAAGAATAAATTTTTCATGAGATCGTATGCCTATTCTGGAGCGATAATTTGGAATACTTTGCCTTTAAACATAAGAAATGCTCAATCACTTGTCTCATTGAAGACGTCATACCTTAAATGGGTTAAATTAGGCAAATTGTGCCGACACATTTGTTGCTCAGGGCTGGAATTTTCACTTTCCACCATAGTTTTAAAATCATGAAAAAGTTATATTACTGTTCAAGAAAACAGGTTTTCGGCGCGTAAGCTATGACCCCCCCCCCCCCCCCCCCCCCCAGCTACTACTCCCATAAATCTTTCAAAATGAGTCAAAATACATCCATATGTTCAACAAACATCCCCCAAATGTTTCAAGAAGTTTAAAAAAAAACTTTTTTTCGTATCATGTATGTAAACAACGATAAGGTGGATGTGAATTCAGAGCCATCAACTTCCCAACCTTGTCATTTTGTCATTTTTGGCCGATTTTAACAAATGATGGCTTATTATTTACATTTAACAGTTTTGTTCAAAGAAAATTAGCTCACAGCCCAAGCAAGACACGAGCACAAGTGAAGAAATAAAAAGTTCGATAGGCACCGTGTGCAGAATCATTCGTCCTCCTAAATTTTGGACTTGTTCGTCATTCAGCGATTAACAAGTGCATTTGCGACCATGCATTACACCATGGTACGGGTAATTAATAGAAAATGAAATATATAATAGATACCTTTTGAATTATCGGTAAATGAGCATTTCTGTTACGAAATAAATTTCTAGACAACTTTTGTTTTCAAGTTTCGGTTGACAAACGGATATGATCATTGGTCGTATTCGAATAATCGAGTTTGTTGTCAACGAAAACAGGGCGGAGCAAATGCGCGCAGATTTACTTATGACAACGATTTTGACCCGACTCGAATCGAAATTGTGGTCAACGATTTGATGGTTTGACAACATTTTGGCAACGGAAAACATCAAGTGGTGATTCGAATAGAACTTGTTGACAACTATTCCAACTAACGCGATAGTTGTCCTGATTCGAATACGACCAATTGAGGCGCTTGACTTTTGCGTCATTTCCTGCTTTGAAGCTCTCGGTTTCGCTAGAATGATAATAGTTTGACTGGGCAACCAGTCGTTTGTTTGGGAAAATTTCGCGTGCACGAATGTTTCCGTCTAAGGGGTCTCCCTACTTTTCGAGTCCCCATGCGCGTGTTCGCCGATTGCTTTGAATTTTTTTACCAATTATCGTCAAAGAAAACTGTTTTTTGTAAACATTGAGCCATCATTTGTCCAGATCGTCCAAAATTTGACAAAATGACAGGGTTGGGAACTTGAGGGTTGCTTCTGCAAGGCGCTTTTTCATGACAGCCTTTACTATTTTACTTATAAATTAGCAAAATAAAATTATTTTTTTAAATTTCATGAAACTTCAGGAAATGTTCTTTTATGATGATTATTGAATATATGGATAGATTTTAGGGTATTTTATCCACGTTTGGTGGTGGTGGAGGGGGAGGGTAGCAGCTGGGGGTAGTGTAATAGCCTATGGGCCGAATGCCTATGTTCAAGAAATGTTTATTACAAGGCGCCATTGTTTCAATATGCAGCATTTTTATTTTGCAGTTGACGTAAGCTGTACTTTCCGTTTCATATGGATTTATATATAACTATTCCGGTCTTATGTACCGGTCTTACCGTCGCACTCTTTGATCCATTACCACATATCAGCGCCTTTTAGCACATTTTATATATTCTCACACTGAAAAAAATAGTACCAATCTGTGCAGTAATAAATAAAACCAAAAAAAAGTGTTTGCCATATACAGTGAAGCTCACTTATAACGAACTTGGATATAACGAAATACTGGATATAACGAAACAAATTTTATTCCCCCTCTCTTATTAAAGTATAGTAAAATGGACCTGATATAACGAAATTTGGATATAACGAAATAATTTAGACGGTCCCGGCGACTTCGTTATAAGTGAGCATCACTGTATTAGCATACTGTAACTTATAGCGGACTGAAAAAAAGCAGAATGTACCTTAAGGCACATTCTGCTTTACTTTCAAACTGCTTTAAGTGTTCACCTGTCTTAAAAGCTAGAAATATGCTATGCGGTAAGTGGTAATTATTGCGATGGTTTCATGAAGGCTTTGTTTTGACTGATGCGCGTCTGACCGGCTGTAACATTATTGACATTTACACCGCTAATCATGTCAAAAGCAGAGTTTGCCGACAGTGCAGACCCATATGAGATACATTCTGAAGGAGCTATCTGGTCAGAGTATACATTGTTTGCTAGAAAAATTACTGCATTTACTTAAATTCGCTCGCGTTAAAATTCGTTTACAAGGTTTAGTTTCTTTGATCTTTGTTTTTTGGTTCAAGGTTGCGCCGTAGCTGACATATTCATCAGCCCTAATAATACAGTGATTGGTGACTGTAACCAATGTTTTTGCTCCGGAAGTCCGGAACAGCACAAAGGCGTCCCTGATGTGAGTATCCTAAATATCCAAAGCTATCCTCATGTGTCTCTGTGTGTCAGATGTCTAGTTACAAAACATATCCTCACACTACCCTTCAATACCAAAGCAAATGCATTGCAATTACATCTAAAAATGACAGGTTATTGATAATTCTTAATACTACTACATGTAGTATCTATTTTAACCTGAGTGGCAAATTAATTTGGAACCTAGTCAGACGTTGGGTGGTTACCCGTCGTCTGACTTGACCTTAAACTGTTTAAAATGGACAAAATGGTTTAAACACAATCGCATTTGTTAGGGAAAAATAGCATCTTCTCAGCTGTGACATTTCTAAGCTAAATCATTGTCTAATAAAGTCGATTTCTCTTTGTTTTCGGCTATTTCATCTTAACATTTTACGATTTTTAGTCAAAAGAAAACCTTACAGAAAATGATTCCCTTCTTAGTTTTCAGCAATTATTACTAAGAATCCGAGGATTTCCTCTTAGAAACAGAAAAACAACCGGTGATGGTCAAGATTTCTATCAGAATTCGGTAGAGATGAACACAAATGTTACCCATGCTTAAGATGAAAATACCAAAGTTTATACAGCAGCAATTGTTGTGTAAAAATAGTTAGGAGATAGATAATGCCTTGAACTGAAATCATTTTATTCACCAAAAGTAGCACAATTATATAATTTGTTCAGCAATTACGTATATATGTAGCACACTAACAACCGAAATTTGATCTTAGTCGCCATGGCTCAAAAGGGAGCTAGTCGGACTAACATGTCATGGGTAGCATGTTCAATTCACACAGGGAACAATCTCTTTTATCATCTAAGAAACGATTATTTTATCATTGTTTCTATAGTTTTGCTTCTTTTTTAATGCAAGTATAACTGTTTAAAGCATGCTGCAAATTAGGTAAACATCTCAAATTGGAAGGTATCCTTCTTACACATGACAACCTTTGGGAATATTATCAATAAATAAAGCCGTGTTGTATTGTTTATGTCAGACGTCCTATTTTCGGTTTGTTACAGTTTTAAATCGACCTTTTGGTGATTTAGGTCTGACTTCAACAATTCATAGACCAGTTTGGCCTATCAGAATGTTCAAACATTATTATTAACCGTTATTGTATTTCAGACATTTAAAAAAGGTCTGGAAGCACAATAGGGCTTTAAGCTCTTTATCAATAAAGAAAAGACGCATGAAAGTAATTCTAGAACTATCAAACTTTAGAAATGCATTTGGTGAATGGTAAGTTACCAATGAGCAAACAATTTTCGCAAACAACACCGCAAAACGTGCGATTAATCCCTTGTAATCGAGCGATAAACGTAAAATGCTAGGACATAGAAAATACTTACACATGGCTTCATTGCACGACGTAATTATTGATGGGCACATGACCTCTATAAATAATTTAAGATTGTATATATGTATGCAGGAGTTTTAACATATAGGTGTATACAAATATTTGATTATTCGCTTGAACAACAGATATAGCTCTAGTCCTAAACGGGTTGGGTATACAGTAAAAGGAATATCGCCACAGAGTGTTGTATCGTTGGCTGTGTAATCCAGATCTTGATTACAAAATCGACTCGAACTGATACAAGACCCCGGATCACACACTCTTGTGATATTCCATTTGTATCAAGGGGAACTTCGTTCTTTAAATCGGCGCTATATGATATGTTTGTGTCGCATTGCCGTAAAACCCAAATCATCCATCCATTATTTAATGGAGGAATAATTAAAAGGTGTAAAAAGGCGTATTTACGGTACAATGGTTTAAGAATTACATCTATCTCGTTTGTATCAGCCCTGCGTTCATTAACGAAGGCGCTTCGAGGCGCTTTGCCACGGCCCGCTTACCTCAAGGCACACAAAGGTGGAGTGACTATGGAGAACGACAAAAGCATGCAATGTTGAAGGCACGTGGACATAGGCTGTCGCATTGCCCTAAAACCCAAATCATCCATCCATTCATCCATCCATCCATTATTAATGGAGGAATAATTAAAAGGTGTAAAAAGGCGTATTTACGGTACAATGGTTTAAGAATTACATCTATCTCGTTTGTATCAGCCCTGCGTTCATTAACGAAGGCGCTTCGAGGCGCTTTGCCACGGCCCGCTTACCTCAAGGCACACAAAGGTGGAGTGACTATGGAGAACGACAAAAGCATGCAATGTTGAAGGCACGTGGACATAGGCTGTCGCATTGCCCTAAAACCCAAATCATCCATCCATTCATCCACCCATCCATCCATCATTTAATGGAGGAATAAATAAAAGGTGTAAAAAGGCGTATTTACGGTACAATGGTTTAAGAATTACATCTATCTCGTTTGTATCAGCCCTGCGTTCATTAACGAAGGCGCTTCGAGGCGCTTTGCCACGGCCCGCTTACCTCAAGGCACACAAAGGTGGAGTGACTATGGAGAACGACAAAAGCATGCAATGTTGAAGGCACGTGGACATAGGCTGTCGCATTGCCGTAAAACCCAAATCATCCATCCATTCATCCATCCATCCATCCATTATTAATGGAGGAATAATTAAAAGGTGTAAAAAGGCGTATTTACGGTACAATGGTTTAAGAATTACATCTATCTCGTTTGTATCAGCCCTGCGTTCATTAACGAAGGCGCTTCGAGGCGCTTTGCCACGGCCCGCTTACCTCAAGGCACACAAAGGTGGAGTGACTATGGAGAACGACAAAAGCATGCAGTGTTGAAGGCACGTGGACAGAGGCTGTCGCATTGCCCTAAAACCCAAATCATCCATCCATTCATCCATCCATCCATCCATTATTAATGGAGGAATAATTAAAAGGTGTAAAAAGGCGTATTTACGGTACAATGGTTTAAGAATTACATCTATCTCGTTTGTATCAGCCCTGCGTTCATTAACGAAGGCGCTTCGAGGCGCTTTGCCACGGCCCGCTTACCTCAAGGCACACAAAGGTGGAGTGACTATGGAGAACGACAAAAGCATGCAATGTTGAAGGCACGTGGACATAGGCTGTCGCATTGCCCTAAAACCCAAATCATCCATCCATTCATCCACCCATCAATCCATCATTTAATGGAGGAATAATTAAAAGGTGTAAAAAGGCGTATTTACGGTACAATGGTTTAAGAATTACATCTATCTCGTTTGTATCAGCCCTGCGTTCATTAACAAAGGCGCTTCGAGGCGCTTTGCCACGTCCCGCTTACCTCAAGGCACACAAAGGGGGAGTGACTATGGAGAACGACAAAAGCATGCAATGTTGAAGGCACGTGGACATAGGGTGCTCTGAAGTAAGGGGAGCGTGGCAGGGCGTCACGAGGGGCTTTCGATAATGAACGTAGGGCGGTTGTCACAAGCTTAAGACTTTGAACCGATCTATGTATTTGATTATATGCTTTTACATTTCTTTGTGTTTCATTTCACAGTGCACAAAATCAGCATGGTGTGACTATCCAACTAATGAGGAGGCACTGTTTCAAGACAACGAAAACTGCAAAAAAACAGTTGGAGCGTTTCACAAATAATTTCACAACATGTCGTCAACCTTATATTGATGTCATCGCAATAGTGTCGCCCGTTTCAAAATTAGTATCTGCAATATCATTTGAAATGTAGATTGAAGTCAGTATGACTGACGAAATTTCGACAGGAGTGTCAAACAGTTATGATCCTGATCAGACGCCGCGTTTCGCGGCGTCAGATGAGAATCAAAATATTAGCAAAAAATCTAGAAAAAAGCCTAAATGGTCAACAGTGGACTGATCTTTATAGGAAGCTGGACAGTTCAGTTTAAAGTCTCAGGTGTGAATGAGTTTACAAAATATCGACTTATTTAAAAAATTACTTTTGTTAGTGTTCATTCCTATGGAAGTCTTGATGACAGAATATGTTCCAAATGCCACCCGGTTATAATCCAGATTTGGCACTGTCTTCTATAAACGGTAAACCTCTCTACTACGACCATTAAAAAGAAGGCCAGTTGATTGTATAATTCCAAGAAACGAGAAAGTTCTTTCGGACATAGAAGATATGTATCACTTTATTTGTGTTTGTCCAGTATATAACGAGATAAGACACAACTATTTAGATAAATTCTACTTTGTAAGGCCATCAATGTTTAAATTATGCCAAATGGTTCTTAGTCATAATAAGAACATTTTTACGGAATTTAGCTTTATTTACTAAATAAGCATTTACTTACAGAAGCAAATATGTACATATTGCACAAAAGTAATTTATTCTTTCTTTCTAAAAGACCAGACCCTATGCTTCTTAGGCGTTTGAGTTAAGTTTTAGGATCGTTCGCAGGCTTTTGATTGGTCAGTTTTACTCATATGCCCAAACCTGACCGACCAGGAGCTTGGGATCGGTCTCGGACTCGGCTCGAACGTTTTATAAGCATGGACCTAGATCTTTTTGTTTGAGAACTAAGTAAACGTTAATAAATCCACAGTATGATAATACGTTGGTACTTTCCCAGCAGAGACAAAGAACAACGTATATGTATATCATTTATATTGGTATAGGTTTGGAAATGCCTATTGATTCACATAACAATTTGTACTTGAATTGTAATTTACAAGTATGACTATGTATCTTGTGTACAAGTAAAATTAAATTATTGTTCTGTTCTGTATAGAAAAACAGGTGACAGCTTAAAGCAAGGTGAAAGTAAAACTGAAATATCTACGATCACCTTGCTTTATGCAGTCACCTGCCATAAACTCTTATACTTAAAATGTTTAGTTGTTGTAATAGAGAGATTTTCTGTCGTTGCACACATAGGCATTCGGCCCGTTGGCTATGACACTACCCCTAGCTGCTATAACCCTTCCCCCCCCCCTCCACCACCACCAAACGTGGATAAAATACTCTAAAATCTATCCATACATTCAATAATCATCATAAAAGAACATTTCCTGAAGTTTCGTGAAATCTAAAAAAATAATTTCTTTTTGCTAATTTATAAGTAAAATAGTAAAGGCTGCCATGAAAAAGCGCCTTGCAGAAGCAACCCTCAAGTTCCCAACCCTGTCATTTTGTCAAATCCTGGACGATCTGGACAGATGATGGCTCGTTGTTTACAGCAAACAGTTTTCTTTGACGATAATTGGTAAAAATTCAAAGCAATCGGCGAACACGCGCATGGGGACTCGAAGGGTGGGGAGACCCCTTATACGGAAACCATCTGTCACGCAAAATTTTCCCAAACAAACGACTGGTTGCCAAGTCAAACTATTATCATTCTAGCGAAACCGAGAACCAGCTTCAAAGCAGGAAATGACGCAAAAAGTCAAGCGTCTCAATTGGTCGTATTCGAATCTGGACAACTATCGCGTTTATTGGAAAAGTTGTCAACAAGTTCTATTCGAATCATCACTTGATGTTTTCCGTTGACAAAATGTTGTCAAACCATCAAATCTTTGACCATAATTTCGATTCGAGTCGGGTCAAAATTGTTGTCATCAGTAAATCTTCGCGCATTTGCTCCGCCCAGTTTTCGTTGACAACAAACTCGATGATTCGAATACGACCAATGATCATATACGTTTGTCAACAGAAACTTGAAAACGAAAGTTATCTAGAAATTTATTTCGTAACAGAAATGCTCATTTACCGGTAATTCAAAAGGTATTTATTATATATTTCATTTTCTATTAATTACCCGTACCATGGTGTAATGCATGGTCGTAAATGCACTTGTTAATGTGAGCTAACTTTCTTTGAACAGAACTGTTAAATGTAAATAATAAGCCATCATTTGTCAAAATCGGCCCAAACATGACAAAATGACAAGGTTGGGAAGTTGATGGCTCTGAATACACATCCACCTTCTCATTGTATACATACATGATTTTTTGAAACTTCTTGAAACTTCTTGAAACATTTGTTAAGGATGTTTGTTGAACATATGGATGTATTTTGACTCATTTTGAAAGATTTATGGGGGGGGGGGTCATAGCTTACGCGCCGAAAACCTGTGGTTGCACATACAGACCAAATATTTAGATATCTGAAAATAAAATAGTGAGCCAAACTACAATGTTTGTGTGTTGTAAACTCAAGACCACAGCACATGGAGTTATTTAGTTACAACATGTGCATTGCTACATACTACTTAACCCTTTATCTCATAGCCTGTTTAAAGTTTTGAAGACAGGTGACCATTTAAAGCAGGTTGAAAGTAAAGCATAATGTGCCTTAAGGCACATTCTGCTTTACTTTCAGCCTGCTTTGAGCTAGGCTGGGCTATATAAAATATTTGTAATAGTAATTGTTCATGAGGGTATAAACTGGAACTATTTTCTTCAGCGGAGGAATAAACTAAATACGCTAACAGTCGCTTCTATGGGGTAAAGGGTTAAGTGTGCCTTACCCAAGTATATTAGTTGTTTGCAAGCAATCCTGATCAGGCGTCGAACTTTTGATACTGATAACGATATTACTTTGGTCAATTTACCTAAAACTTAATTTGAGAAATAAAAGCAGACAGCAGTTGTTGAAAGCAGATGATGTCATTGCAGTGAAGAGGTAAAAGCAACACAGAGAGCCTCTTTTGGGCATTCCTTTCTTTAATCATTTAATCTTAATCTTAGCTGTCATCTTTCTTTTAACACAATCCGCTTCATCACTTCTGATATATCTTATTATCATGAATCTACCGTACTAAATCAATATGGAACAATTATGTCAGCCGCGAAATAACAATTAAATCATTGTAATCCAAACTTTAAATTATAATGATATACAGCGGAGAATGCGTCATTCGTTCTTATTCGAACGCAAATGAAACGCAAATACAATGCAAAACATGTGGAACATGATAGCTTTTTATCACATATGCCGATATCTTTATCTGAGTCGTAAACAGTTTAAAGCCTGATCAGACGCCTAGTTACATTGCGTCTGAACTGGTTCCCAACCGGTTGTAATTGACATAATAAGTTTAGCATAAACCCGCTTATTGGGAAAGTATGGCGTTTTCTTCATTTTATATGTAGAGTAAAGTCCCATTGGAATCCGAACTCCTAAAACCTGGTCTTTTCTGAAACCGAACAATTTTCTCTTTCGTAAAACAATTATTTTATTCGCTCAACAAGCATTCAATATAGACGCGTAAAAAGTCCGAAATACAATCTCAGACTCAACTCAACTGTTCGTTACATTAGAACCAGATTTACTTGCCGATAGGGTTAATGTCGGACAAACCATTGTTTTAGCGCTGACTTGGGCTATGAATGAATGTAAAATCCATCACGAAGTCAGTTTAACACTGAAGGATATAAACAAAAAGCACTTCCTCATATGCATTCAGCACCGGAATGAGCATGCGCTTGACTTTGTGTACCTTTTTAAATGATAAACATATTTAAATAAACGCGAATCTTATAAATGTGCACTTCTCTTCTCGCTATATACTCTATTCTTATTTGTAGGTATTTCTCCACAAACTTTAGTGCTTTCTTCGGGCGAGAAGTAAAAAGGAATAAGCACACCAACTGTGTGTTTACTCACTTATATCTTCCGTTATATACTTTTTATTTTGTATTAAAAATTTAGTAAACAGATTGCCATCAGAGATATGCTTTCTTAGTTTGTGTAAAACATAAGTACGATGTGTCCATTATTGACGGAGATATAGGCTAATATACACATGCACACTTATAAGACTCGTCAAGTGGATACTGCTTTAACTTTAATGCCTCTTTAACCATCATCCGGGCCTTTGAGGTCCATTGGACCCCAACGGCTTTATTTTTGCTTGAAAAAAGTATTCAGCCTAATGACGCTTATGACGATTTTAGACATTGTTCCTATGACTGTTTATGACACTGGTGTTAAATACGTACTAAATAGGTCAATTCGCATATATTTTATTTTCAAACCACGGCTGGGGTCCAGCCGGACCCCAGAATTCTAAAGGTTGGTAAAATGTGTTTCAGGCCATTTTAAAACCGTTCCTTGTTGTTTACAACCACAATTATGGCATTTATTGAATACTAGATAACCCCGATAATACTGTTTCTCAATTGCACATATAGATATATCTTTCACGATCTTGTGATTGAGTTATTTCCCTTGGATATTAAATCCGGAGCGCTAATCGCGAGTCAAAGGGATTCACACTGTATGGAACGAATACAATTCTATCTGACCTCAAATTATGCAAATGATTTCAAGATTCAAGTAAGTGTACTGTATTATATTTGGTTCTGGTCCTTTCTTGAAGTTTCCATAGCAGTCAATGGCCAATATTGTTGACCTTGACATTTGACCTTGACCCTATTGTATGTTGGCCAACGAGGTCTAGTCGGTCGGTATTTAAGGCGTCTATTTCAATGCTTCATTTCCATTCTTTAGTATATCAGATTCAACTATATAGATACAGGGGGAGAAAGACATATAACAGACAAACATGCTCCCATTAGGATGTCTGGCAAACGCTTGTTCAGCAGTGGATTAGCCTAATGTTTGATACAATTTCTTGTTATTTCATTCATGAATCAAAATTAATGTAATATATGATGATCGCAGGAAACCTCAAATCATAGTTCATTACAGTGATACAAAAATCTGGTGTAAACCATTGACCCAAACGAACCGTGGTTACACCTGTAACTGCGTCTAGGACACTATCATGCAGCTCATCAGACATGTGATGATGTGACGCAGACATAGTTATGATAACGTACTCAAGACATGGTGTAAAGCAATTGATATTCAAAACTCTTATATCTTTACCATTTGAAGTTATGTGTGTGTTACTTTCATTATACATGTTTACAATACTGAGTTTTAGCACATATATTTGACAGATCACTGTCTCAGTGTCAGCATCATGAATCCTGCACGGAGCTAAGACACGCACGGTGAGAGGTCATATAAATTGGACAACTATTGCCATAAAATAATTGGAAGCAGAGACAAAGCTTAATAAATTGACGATATTGATCAGATTGGAAGCTGTTTTGGTTACATATGTTCCATTAATAAGGTTTTTAAATCAGTCGTGGTTAAAAGTTGTATAGTAACCGATGTTAATATACATAAATAGTATTTAGGGTCTACTGGACCCCAACCATATTTTTGTCATTTTCTTCTAAAAGTTGACATAGTTCAGTAAAATATACACCATTAATGTAACAAAAGCTATATCTAGTCATATATATATCCACATTTCCCCATCTGTACATTTTCTGCACAATTTATTACATAAAATTCGATTTAACAGCAAAAAACGTAGCAATTTGTGTTACTATGCTCACTGGTTGCCATGGTAACAGTGAGAGCGACGTTCGGTTTATCATTACAATATAGAATAAACACACCAATTTATAATGCGGCATCAGTTATGTCACAAATGCCTATCTTGACTTAGGAAAATAACAAAAATGCACAATGGGGTCAAATGGACCCCAAAAGTCTCAAAACGGTAGTTTTTGCAAGGTCCAGATGAGGGTTAAGCAGATTATTTAAATCCCAGGGGTAATTATATACATATTATATATACATAGGTGTCGATATAAAATAAAACAAAAAACAGTTAATATTTTTATTTATAATTTATCAATACGGGTGCAAATATTTAACATCTGTTTTGTTGTTTTGTTTTGGTCTAATAACTGTTTGTGTTGTATAAGAAATAAATGTAGAAATGTGTCTACGGTGCTTTCAGGAAGCTACACCACTACTTGTTATCATTTTCTAAAGGCAAAGACAAAGGCAAGCTTTATTTAACGTCGCATATGGTAAACAATCAACATAAGCTCTGTAGAGCTTTTATTGCGACAAACAAGGTATCCATTAACATGCATACTTTCCTGGGCATTACAGTTACCTTCCTAGTACTACCCTTACAATACCGAGCGTCAGGCAAGGGAGCTACTAGTACCGTTTTTATAATGATCTTTGGTATGACCCGGCCGGGGATCGAACCCACAACCTCCCAAACTCGAAAGCGGACGCTCTACCATTGAGCTATCGAGGCAGTTATCATTTTCTACTCGTATATGGCCAGTTAAGCTGGCACAATCTAAGATGATCTCGTAAAACCTACTAGAATTTTACAGAACAAATGATATTTAACTCTATAGAACTATAACAAGGGGTGGTATAATGGTAAAATAATACACACAGTTCCAAAATAGCAGAAATTGTGAACAGTTTGATTCCATATTACTCAGTGGCTGATTAGGATACACTTTCTTTGGCACATCAAAGGAAGCCCAACACTGCAATAACGCATTGCAATCCGATGAATATTTTGTCATTATCAGAGTCGTTGAATTATGATTGTTTAACCACACATGCTTGATAAGGAAACACTGGCCAAGTTGATTTAATATGATGTGAATATTAATCATGTAAAATTGACATTGAATGGTTATTACATATGAATCACTAATACATTATTTGGTTGTCTTTATTATGGTGCTCTTGTTCCTGGTACAAGAGATATGTTTTTTCAAAACAGAATAATAAAATATAACCAACTCAGAACTTTTCCACATTTCATCTTGCTGCTTGCTTCGCAAAGACAGTTCTGAAAGTCCAGATAAGAACAGTGTCATCATCATCCTGTTAGTTTATACAGGCCGAACGATTAATCATTTAACAAGGGTGATGCCTGTCTGCCTGTCGAGGAGCGTAGTCTCCCTCTTCTGTGGTTGGATAGATTTTATCTCGAGAGATGCACGATCACGCATCACAAGGTCAATCCAGGATATTTTTGGTCTTCCTTGACCTCTTTGTGATGCAAAGATCATGTGTCTGATATGGTAGATCAAGCTTCTGTTTCGTTCTGTGTGTCCATACTATCTCAGCCTGCCTCTTTGCAGGATGTCTCCAATGGCCTCGAGTTTCAGCTGAGATAGGAGAGTCTCGAAAGGGACGTCATCTTCTGACTGAACTCAATGAGCCCAAGTGACGCATATATCCGTAATTAACCAAAAGTGTACATGTGAAGGGTACATTTGTCTGATGCAAACAGTGAAGTCCCTGATTAGAGGGCTCCTTCAGGATCCCTCTAATCAGGGACTTCACTGTTTGTCATTTTGCAATAAATTATAACAAAACAACCCAAAATAGTCTAAAATGAATCAGCCTTTCTTGTAAACTGGATTTGTCCATTGGAATTTTCAGGGGATAATGAGTTAACCTCGCTGACCAATCTTATCATGGCTCTGTCGTTGCGCTGCAGACGTCGGAGGTTGTTTGCTGATGCTGTCCATGTCTCTTAACCATACAAGTGGAAAAATACCTATTCATGGCCAATAAACATGTTTCTGCTAAATGTTCTGCCCATTGCAAACAGTTTGAAGCCAGATCAGAAACAGAGTAACCCGGAATCAAATCAAGCTCCAATCTGTTTGTCAATACGAGTGGAAATGATGGTAAACATTTTCAAGAAAAGTGATATTTTCCCTTATTTAGTGCATTTCTTTTGCGTTTCGTTTTAACGAGAAAGAGTTACGTCTTACTCGCGTTAAGATTTGTGCCTTTACTAACCGTTGTCATTTTACAGGCAGTTTCTAAAATAGTTATTGCACATTGAATAAATCTAAATTTTATCCTTAAACCTTCTGCATGCTATGGAATTGTTGTCTGCATAATTTTTCACCTGCAATAATTCTCAAAGTTGATCCAAAGGATTTCCTTTCATAAAAAACATTAGACTGTCAATCAGTTTGAGTTCATTTAAGACGGCAAGCTACTCGGCGTCTGGGGCCCGTTTCATAAAACTTCTTACGACAAATGTTGTCGTAAATCAAATCTTTAAAATACAGTTAATTTCTTGAAAAGACGATTCCAAAGAGATATCACTAGACAAGATTAGATGGAGAAATGAATAATAATCGAGGCTTTTATAATCTGACTTACGACAACATTTGTCGTTCGAAGTTTTATGAAACGGGCCCCTGGTTTGAATCAAACATTTTCAAATGTCAAATAATTTTATTCCACCGTTCAATTCGATAACAAGTGTCTCCTTTAAGTTTAAATTTAATTTTGTAATATATTTTGGAGGTTCTGATTGGTCCATATATATCCTTTATGCATGCATATTGCATGACAGTTTGAAACACATCCGGTATGTCATCACAGTTTGGTCATGAACTTAAAACTACTCAATGTTTTAAACATTTAGGCTTGAGACAACGTGATATTGTTCGACAATATTGACCTGACGTTGGTGATCTCTATTAGCATAATTTCACACTTTGTTGCATTTCTAAATATAGCTTCGGAACACTTCGTTATCATTTATACGAGAACGCACATTGTAACCACATCGGTACCGAGAAAATATAGCATTGCCCGGTTCGACAAATATCGACAGGTATTTAGCGCAAGTGGTAAGGAAGACGACTATACATTATTTTTCCGTACAGTCAGTGGTTCGAATCCCATGCAATATTCATACATTTTTTTTTTAAATTTTATAATTTATACTGTTTCTTTTAAGTATTCGTACAACATCTATTTCGATTGGAATACCATTCTTTTGTGATTTTTTAAAAAATTATGTCATAGCGTCTGTTTGGTCTATAAAATAACATTTTATAAAATAAAAATATTTCCCCTCTATCGGGATTCGAACCCGGAACCTCGATGTTACTAATCCCTTGCTTTACCGACACACCTATTGCAGATGAGTTACATCTTAGGGGTGTAAATTAGGTATATATTGGCAAGAGTTGCAGGTGAGGACATCGATGATCTTACCTGAATTAAAACCCACTCGAAAGCGGAACATGATGCGTTTTAGTAGATACGATTATACTTGGAGACTCGGGAATAATAGTTTTATCAACAACAACTTTTTGAACTTGCTCAATGTGGACTGTTAATCCACTGGGGATCACAACTGTAACAAAAATCACGTATTCAGCCGAGACAAGCCGACACTGTACGATCCGCTATCGATTTTTGATTTATACAGCGTCATCTTGCAATAATTTATTCATGCATAAAATTCAACCTCAGGTCAATATTGTCGCACAATACACGACGAGTATTTAGAATAATTAGATGACCACAAATCTTCATACACAATCGTTTAGCACAAGTACACTTACGTGTATCGCTGATATTGTTCTGGAGTTGTTATATCTAAGGCAATGTAAGCGGCGGGTTCGATACGTATTTTGCCAGATAACGTGACCCCAAACCCACAATGTATCTACACGTTACTGAACGCGTTCAGCTCTTAGACAAAAAAAATGATAGTGGTTGTTTACAGTTTGGAGTTAGATAAGAGACCAAAATAAACTGTGCCTCATACTGATACATATATCTCTAAAGACAAGTCTACTCTGAGAATTTGCTAAGAAATAAAAATGTGCGAATTCTAAGATATGAAGCTAGAGAGTATGTTATATTATACCCAATGTTACCCATTCCTCCATCAATTGTTTTCATTATTGAAGACAAAGACAAAAGCTCAAAGCAAGCTGAAAGTATAGAAAAATCGCCCGAAGACGCACTCTGCTTTAATTTCAGCCTGATTGAAGCTATTATCTATTAGGTTAGAGTAACTTGTTTTTAATTATACATATTCACAACTTTAGATAGATAAATAGATAGATAATTTATTTATACATGAGGCTAGAGGCCAAACAGTACACAAGCATACAAATCATGCAATACATCGTCAAAAGCAAATGATATGTTAGCCATATATACAAGGGGGAAATGAGACATTGCTTTTGATATATTCACATAAGGATTTATCTTTTCATAAATTTATAAGAAGTTTGTTGTGAACATTTTCTACAAGAGACCGTACCATGATCTAAGTCTTTTATATATTTTTTACTATATCAATTAACTTATTTTTATTAGTAGAGAATTAGATTAGACGCAAACGAAGGCTTGTATAGTGAGTAATATGTAAGTACATGTACACCGATTATGCTGCATGAATATTATATACTGTAGTCAAAACTACTTCGACCGTATGTTACCCATTTTAGAATATAACCTAGATTTTTGACAAAATCAAATTGCCTTTTGCACCCAAGTAAGTACGGCACTTAATCATGAAAAGTTTATTTGTATTTCGACGTAGCGTGGTGTCTGCACGCAGTATAGATAACTCTGCCTCGTAGCAATTTGTCGTAAAGACTGTCATATTTGAGCGATCTCACAACTAGAATGAGCCAGGGTTGTTTACAATAACGTTGGAATGTTGTAGTCCTCGGCCAATTAAAATATAGGTTATATTTTAAGTCATCTAGAATAAGCCGATGTTGATCAGATCTGCAAGGAATGGGATTATTCATCACGACATGACTTTGAAAGGACGTAAATCCTTCATAAAAATAACAGCAACAGATACCGAGTTACACTGTAAAACATGAATATTCGATGACTGCTCCGGGTCGTCAGCATTTTTTGCAAACGCCTGTCAATTTGTGATCAGCAGGCAATACATATCATACGCATTGGCATTTAAATATAGTATACGGTTCAACAAACGCTTCGTTGCACTGAAGTATTGTTTCATAATAATTTATTCATAATTATATAAAAAGATAATGCGATATAACGCAGAGCAGTAAAGCAATTTGTAGAAGAACAGTAGATACGAGATGAGAGTTCATTGTGTCTGTTTAACAGTGCTGCTTGTAGCTGTGACAGGGATACTAAGCCAGAGATGTACTTCAACGTAAGAGGAAAATCTTATCTTTTATTTCAATATTTACCATGTAGCCTGTTTCTAGTATTGAGGATATCTGACAACTTAAAATAGGTTGAAAGTAAAGCAATTTGTACCGAAATTCTCATTCTGCTTTTGTTCAGAATGCTTTAAACTATAATATTCTAAGATATAGATTATACATATTCTTTACGGTGTAAATGAGAACCTTCATCTTCCGTGGGGAATGCATTTAAGACGCATATTGGTCAAATGTCTGTTTGAAGTGATCTCTCCTTTTATCTATTTTAAATCAAGGAGTTCGTCATAGAATCTATGTGTGGGTTTCTCTTTCTCTCTACCTGACATTCTTAAAAATGGTCGTAATTTAATTAAGATAGAATCTTAAGTCAACTTAATTTTAGAATAATCAATTTTAACCTATTACCCATAAGCACACATTTAATTCATTTCTCTACGGGGAAATGGGCAAATTTCATCTAAGCTATTATGGACCAAATATTTTTGTGTTTTTTACAAGATAAATCCGGTGTCGAAATATGTCAAAGGTACTGTTTCACGTTTCAGCTGAATAAGACATAGTTTTGAAAATATTGAAAATATCAAAGGACTATACAAAACATCAAAATAGTTGGCAATGATCTTAAGTTATCAGATTTAAAGACCCTGCCAATGTCTACCAAGATCTACCGTGTAGACTTGCTATATAATAAGTTTGAAAAACTTTGTGACCCTTGGTCTATTTTAGCAATTTGAATTAAAATCAGAACTAAGTGCTATGTCTGCTGAACAAAATGCTAAATGTAATAACATGGACATCATATCGCCTATTGATCAAATGTTTTGCAAGAGTATGCTCAAATAACATTGACCTTGGTTGTGTTTCATCACAAACACTCACATCTGTGTGTGTTCTGTAAAAAAGATTACAACGAAAGATGAATTTAATACCTAACACCTGCGTTAATCTATGTATTTTTATCGCAATGGTTAAGGTACTTGACTGTGATGCAAAAGTCCCGGGTTTGATCCCCGCCCTATTGGTATTTTCTGTATGTTTTGTTACAATATTTTCTCCTAAGAATCGCAATGGTACAAATAAGATCCCTTGTAAGTTTATACACACCCACCATGCTGGAATTTGTTTATATTTACTCATATACTCAGCAAAACTGCTAAGTACCCCAACATAAATATCATTTGTTTATTTAGTTTTGGATCAAATAAATTTTCTTTACATGCCAAAACGTGTGCGTGGAGATTCTTGATCGACTGTCACCGGTTTTAGTTGTGTCCAGTCAACCGTTCCGTGTAGCCGGTACACAGGCTCGAACCTGGGTAAGTAGCACGTACATCACGTGTTGTGTTATGTTTCAGAAATTTCACTTGAAAATTTAACACGTTGACATCGACCATTTAAAAAAAACAAAAAATGGGTCGGATTTCTCTTGAAGAACGAGGTAGAATCATAGGACTTTTACAGAGCGGGCTGACCCATGCTGAGGTAATTGAAAACGTCTTCTATTTAA
Organism: Gari tellinella; assembly: GCA_922989275.2. Classification (NCBI taxonomy): domain Eukaryota; kingdom Metazoa; phylum Mollusca; class Bivalvia; order Cardiida; family Psammobiidae; genus Gari; species Gari tellinella. The sequence goes on along the minus strand of OV277856.1, from coordinate 95,666,933 downwards.
CATCTTCATCACGTTTCTTTCTGTGCTATGGTATGATACCAGCATTATCTGACCCAGTAGAGTACTTTCATAATTTCTTGCTCGCCGAAGCAATCAATGATCAAGCTTCTGGCAAGGTACCGAAGAACCGGAAGTGTAGCAGATGAAAAAAAGACGTCCGTGATACATGGGCTCAAATCATCGGGAATTTCATCAGGTCTATGAGGGCTCGTTGCATGACTGTAGTGAGAGCTTATGGTGGTCATACACGTTATTGACATTCCTACAAAAATTGCTAAAAAAATGTAACCTTTTGATTGGCACTATGCTTTGTTCTTCAACGTATAAAAGCATCATTTTCTCAGAAACATTGTTAGATTTTTCATAAAATAATTAAAATATGTTTATATTTCATAAATCTGAAAAGCCCTTTACGTAATCACGATCCATGAACAAGACAATTTCAACAAAGTCCCTGGGGTACTTAGCAGTTTTGCCAAGTATAGTTAGCGTGACCAACTGGATAAAAACCCAACCCAAACCTACATCTAAACTGTTTTAGCTTAATATCAAGACAAACTGGTGGCAATTTAATGGCTTGAATTAAAATTATTTTAGTTCAATGAACATGAAAACTATATACCGATAAAGCAAATTCCGTGTACTATTTGATGTCACTATATGAGCATTCTTTAAACTAAACCTGGTAATAACACCTTTGCCTAAAAGAGTTTGACCGGAAGCTGTCTTTTTTAACAAAAACAGTATAAAAGAATGAAGTTATAATAGTTAAGCATCTTCAGTAATGCTCAAGTTATATTTGTTTCTATTTGACCAAGGGCATTGGACATAGACAGCAACAGGCAATCAACGAACACCCTCCATAGACCATCGCTGTGTTGCATTTAAGGAAAGAAATTATATTAGCAAATGAATAAGTGTGAAAATAGCAAGGCAAACGTGAAAAATATGTAAAACCCTTTAACTGCAAATGCCGACAACACTGAAATTTGCTAACAGTTTGGATCCTTGCGGCGCCTGATCAGGATTCAAACTAGTTATCACTCGTATCAATGTTGCTTAAGTAAAGCATAACGCATAAAATTCCAATTTCTTCAAAACGTTGACAAAAATATTAGCAGGCGGTAATATGGTAGCGACTGTGTTAGACGGGTCATTACGTCATAATGGCAGTGGTGACAGTGAAAGGGTTAAGATTGCTTACCGCCGAGAAAACGGTGACAAAGACGACTGTTGCACAGAGCATGGGGGCTAAACAAAACATGTTCTCAGCTTCGCCTCTCCATACCCATTTCAAATGTCAATCAGAATGTAACGGTCTCTTGCACATGGGTCGTACAAGTACATGTGTGTTTTCAGGCATGACTGTGAATGTGGGCACGTGTGTGTGAGCGACTCTGATACATTACCATGTCCTGATGATGGGAAATGCAGGTGTAAAGAAGGTGAGCAATAGCATCAACCTATTTACCGACAGCACGCCATGCAATTGTCGTCTGTAAAATAGGCAGCCTGTATTGATTATCAACGATTATTTACAGTGGAGAATATGGTATTATTTCCCAATAAACACGTTTGGCCTAAAACTTGTTTTGTCCCATGCAAACAGTTTCGAGTCAGGTCAGACGCCGGGTGACCTGACTTCTGACCTGGCTCCAAACTGTTTACTACTCAGATTACAATTGTCAAAAAGGTTGTCATTTTAGTGTTACCTGCCGTAGGTAGAGGTTACACTGAGGAATTACATTTTCGTCTGTCTGTCCGTCACGCTTTTAGCGCCATGCTTCATAACTCCTGTTCTACTAAAGCTTTTAAGGTGAAATTGTCTTTATTGAAAGAGCTTAACAAGTGAAAGTGTATTGCGCAAGGGTCATTAACCTTGCATCAATATTGTGAGATATTATTCCCCTTTTAAAACATTTTCTTTTCATGCCGATTTCTTCTGTTATACAGACGATTTTGAAATGAAATTTCTTTTATCGAAAGGAAATGTTCGACTGATGATTGCTGGCCGGTGACACCCGTGTTCCGCGAAACACTCGTCTTTTTGCTACATTGTATTGCAATGCATTTCGTTTACGTTTAGACGGGAAAGAATAATGTCTTCTCGACTGTATCTGGTTCATCATGATAGTGTCAAACAGTTTAGATCAAGACGGGACACAGAGCAGCTCGGCGTTACATCTCGAACCCATCTGTTTTCAAAAGTGATGACATAAAACGTAAAACAAGGACAGTGGAGAACAAGTTAACCATTGAACCCAAGTCATGTATATGTGTAGGCGCCATTTGCAAACATTGTACCTGAGAAGAATATCCTATGTGGTGTCCTAAGCAAACATTGTAGATCTTGATAAGAGATTTCCTAATGCAGTCATTTTGAAATTTATTATCATATATAAAAAAAAACTGAATATATAGATCCATATAAACATGGACTAGACTATTGGAAGCTGGATTTATCAATTTGAAAACTAAGGGGTAAATGAGTGAAGCTGTTTCACATTCAAAAGGACTTTCTGTTCGACTGGTCGTATTCTAGTTAATTCTAACAAACCAAACATATCACATAACGTGACTCGTTTATACTCTTAAAAATAAATTGCATTGCATTCGTGTTAAATTTTGTTTTAAAGGGTAAAACATTTCTTTTCCCATCTAAAACGTGGTGTACATGAGTTAATATTTTGTTACTTGTTTTACGTTAAAGGTTGCGCCGTAGCCAGTATGTACATACGTCCTGGCAGTACTGTGAATGCCTTCTGTAACCGATGCTCTTGTCGTGGAGATCCGAAATGGCACAAAGGCACGCCATTGGTAAGTTATCTTACATATCCAAACCTTTAATCAAAACTTTAAACATGTGTATGTATAAAGTATATTTATCCATTCACTACCATAAACTCATCTGCTTTAAACAAACACTTGATTTTGGCAAGATCGCGTTTAACCTCTGTAAAATAACCTTCATAATAAAGATATGTTGCTATGCTTCTGTAACACACCCTTTTCTCTTTTTATAGGGTAAAACCTTTTATAAAGACCACTAAAAAGAAGACTAATGATTTTGACAGCTTAAAAAGCAAAGTGAACATAACACAGAAAACTCTTAAAGGTTATTTCTGTTTTACGTTCACCTTGCTGTAAGCAGTCACCTGTCTTAAATATGTTACACAAACACGCTGAAGGGATCGTAATAGAGAGGTTTTAGTGTATATACTTTTCTCAGTGTACTAGAGCCAGATGGTGCTTCCCACCTTGGACGGAGAAGATTCCATGGTATCAAGACAACGAAAACTGCGACATAGAAGACTAAGTCTGCCACACAAGCCACAATAACACTCACAATGCCTTATCCCTTTTCTCCCTGAAACTTCAAACAAAGAATTTCAATTTTTAATTTATTCGTCCAGTTTTTTAATTTTAAGGGTTGATTTTGACAATGATTAAGCATTTATATATTTTGACAAACACTGAAGACCCGGATCAAAGGACTTCTTTCGGAGCCTTCTGGTCTTTGTCTTCACTGTTTGCATATGACAAGTATACCCTTTATAGTTACACTATTTGCAAAGAACACATACTGGTCATATATTGTGCACTGTTTCTCATATTGTAATACATGGATACTGTTGAAAATAACCATAAATAATAAAACTGTATGCAACTTAATTGGAAACTTGCATTGTCAATTTGATGTGTCACGGGAGAATGATCAAACAAGTTAATAGGTTACGACAGAATGAAAATGGAAGACACAGTGTGTGTAACATGCCCGGATTAGTTAATAAAGCATGTAAACACTGGGGGACAACTAAGTATAATCATCAAATGTTTTGCTACCACAACTTATATGAGTATTATAATAGATTTGTATTCTTACGAAGGCAACTTTGCTTTCGTAGCAAAACTTTTCCAACTATATACACTGACTTCGTAGGATACAAATCTATTATTATACCAATATAGGTGGTCGTAGCAAAACATTTTGATGATAATACGTAGTTGGTCCCAAGTGGTAAAGACACTGCGAATAAAGTTTGAACTCATCCATCAGTTATTCCATTAACTTATCCACTGTCATGACGTCATCTGCTTGAATCAATTGACGTCTGTGTTTATTTCTCAAGTTATGAGAGGTAGAATGTATTGAGTAATATCGGTATGAGTGTCAAACGATTGGATCCTGATCAGACGCAATTTGCATATAACAATTGACTTTGGGTAAGGTAGTGAATTGGGTTAATATATAACCCAAAAGCCTGTTTCTTGTTTTGAAAGCATGTGACCACTTAAAAAGACTTTAACGGAAATGGTGTATGTGCAAAAATATAAGAAAATACTTAAATAAAGCAATTGTATTGCGTTATCGTGCATTGGTCGTTCAAAATGATCTGTCTAAAAATATGCAGTCAAACCTGTTTTAAAGATACAGTTTCGGAGAATGCAAACGTGTCACATCTCACAGGGCGTCTTTAAATTCAGGTTTACATTTTCGGAGCATTTATTAGCTTACAACATTCACAGGGTAGATAAAAGTATACTTCTTAGCTAATATTATGTATTAACATTTGTTGTTTACTTAACTTTTCTGCAATAATATCACTAATATGATTGGTTTTCATAACAATATTGAAAATATAACATAATTCATTGAAGGAAAGTGGAACAAAGATCAGATTGTCAAAAAAACTTATGTAATACCTTTGTTAATTTCACAACTGATTTGTTATCAAACAATTAATCCCCTTAGGGTTGTTCGGATAGTGAAGTGGAAGCGCACCCGCTTCTCACAAATGTGGTCTCGAGTTCGATCCGGGTCGGGGCAGTATGTGAGAGGGTAAATTGGTCGCCCGTCCGAACACGTGGGTTTTTGTCTGGGCACTTCGGTTTCCTCCCGCAGAAAAGACCAAATACGCCACCATTCGAGCCATCGAGCAATCGAGAGTGATTTGTATAATGTAGCTTGTTTCATAATTAATGTAAAAGAAATAAAGTTTAAACCTTTTTTTTTAATTCCCTCTTGTTTGTTTAATGTGTTACAAATATAGCACTCTGCCAAAATATAAATCAAACCTTGCCTAAAGGAATTATATGGGCAAAAGATACGAGCTCAATGCTTTAACTCTTAATGTATTTCCGTTTCATAAATCACATCGTTTACATAATAGATTAAGCTGTATGCTGTCTTGATATTGAATATAAAACTGTCTGGACTCGGACCAGTCATATTCTTATATTACATGCATCATGTTACTTTATCAGAAGTTTAGACTTTTTAGTAGCTCCTCTGAACTTGAATGGCCGGCGTCCGTCGTCAACAATTTTAGTGTTTACAATCTAGAAGCCACCATTTTTATCCAATCTTTCTCAAATTTGCGCAGATTGTATATGACCATCAGATTTCGGATGAGTTTGATTATGGTTAAACAATCGGACCAATAGGTCAGGAGTTAATTGCCCTTGAATGCTGAAAAGGCCATATAACAAATTTTACACTCTAAAGGCCACACTTTTTATCCAAGCTTTATTAAACTTGCTCTGATTGTATAAGAGTTATCTGCCCTTGAATTACTGAAATTTCCATATTTAACAGTGTTAACACTCTATAGGCCACACATGTTATCCAATCTTGCTCAGGCTTGCTAAAATTAAGAGGTCGAATGAGTTTGATTATGGGTGACATTACACCGATGGGTTAAGAGTTATCTGTCTTTGAATTGCTGAAAATGCCATATTTAACAGACTTTACACTCTATCCAATCTTATTTTAACTTGCCCAGATTATATATGACCATCAGAGTTAAGATGAATTTGATATATGGTTGAAATCTGACCAATAGGTCAAGAGTTATCTGCCCTTGAATTGCAAAAAATACCATATTAAACAGTGTTTACACTTTAGAGGTCACACTTTTATATCAAGTATGTTTCAAACTCAGCTTGTATATTACCGTAATAGTTTAGATGAGCTCAATAATGTTTTATCGGACTAATAGGTCAAGAGTTATTTGCCCTTGAAGTGTTAAAATGCCATACTGTATTTAACAGTGTTTACAGAATAGAGGCCACAATTTTTATCAAGTCTTATTCAAACAAGCTCAGGAATAAATATAGCCATACATTCTCAGATGGGTTCTTTTATGGCTGATATCCAACCAATAGGTCATGAATTAGCTGCCCTTGACATGTTGAAAATGCCAAATATAACAGTGTTTACACCCTAGCAACTTTATATATACTTTGAAATGCTAGAAAAAGTATTATTTCAGTATGGTTTAGGCTCTAGTGTATACAAATTTTGAAGAATTTTAATAAAAAATTGTGCATTTATATATAACTATTAGTTCTCCAATGAGCTAAATTGTTTTCGAAATTGGTTGAATTGGTCAAGAATTATCTGCCCTTAATGTGTTAAAAAAGCCATATTTGATAGAGTTTACATTATAGCAACTACAGTTTTGAATGCATTTTGATTAATATTTGCACACAATGATATAAGTATAAGTTCTTGAAAAAGTGCAATAATTGTTGAAATCAGGTCATTATGTCGAGTTATCTGCCCTTTATGTACTCAACTATACTAGAATTTACTGTAGACCTCTATTGTTTTCGCTCTGTAGTCTACAAATTTAAATGGATTTAGATTAATATGGCTAAAACTCAAAGATTAAGCTATCAGGCTCCATACTGAAGGTGAGCGATATCAGGGCCTTCAAAGCCCTCTTGTAATGAGAAACTGAAAAAATATGCAAAATTTAGACAAAAAGAGAAAATAAAATAAAACAAATGTCTCTGAAACCAGTATTAAATGCTGCATTTGGAGTTACAATTTAGTATTGCATAACACATCTCACAGTGTGTCTTTAAACATATAGAGACATTCATCGGGAGGAGAGAACCACTGTCACATCTGACAGGATGTTTTTAAAAACAGCGTGCCTTAAAAACAGGTTTGACTGTATTTCATAAAAGTAATCGATTCTTAGTTTTTAGATATTTTCCATCGCTTTTTCAACTCAGTCTCTTAGATTGAGTAAACCCATTTCGCATCGTTTGCGCACGAGTAGCTTAAACAGGAAAGAAAGTCGTATTCTCCCTCACTGTAAACTGAAGTCGTCGATAAATGAATGTCTCGATAGCCCTGCTGTTAAGGTGCCTGATGTTTGGTTTAACAATATAAAGACCCCTGGCATGTCAGAATTTCTTGCGGGCGTGTAGAAATGCGTATCGACGACAGAGACTTTTTCCGCACGTGCTTATAATATACTAGAACATTTATATAAAGAAAAGGTTGGTAAGCTTCAGTGTCTTCCTCAATAGTTGAGTCGGTAGAGTGATTGACTAGCAATCAAAAGGTTCTAGGTTCCAGTCCCATTCGATTCATTGCCTTTAATAAACATGTATTTTTCGATTTTATTGACTCGTCAGTCCATTAGGCAGTAATCAAGGGCAATGTTATGAAGATTGGTTAGAATCAGTGTCCGCTATATACTGTCAAATAATATTTGTCCAATTACATGTACCTTATGGTATAATGACTTACAAGTCAATGAAATCGGAATATAACATTTGATCGAACTATCAAGCCACACATTGAAGCTAATCAATCCTTTTGTGCCTGTTTTTCATCATTTTTAAGCTCGATATTACCCATTATAATGTTTAAACAACAATATCAACCTTGTATGCAAGTCTTTGAATAACTAATCATGAATTCTAATGACAAAATTTCATTTTAAGGGAGGTAACTATATATAAGTGTCAAATTTCCTAACTTTTAAAAGAAAATTTGTAATTACAACAAATTCTAACTGTAATTGTTTCTTAGTTTGAACGACCAGCTATTTCAACAACCATTGTTTTGAATATAATTAAGAATATATAAATTGAATGGGTCATTTTTTGTAATTAAAGTTTTTTTTTCTAATGAAAAATTACCCTTTGCCATATCTAAATAGTTGATAACTTTTTTTCTGAAAACCTTCATTCAAATGTGTTTTGATTTTCTTGTAATAAATGTTGTGAACAACTTATTGCACGAGACTTATATTAAAAAGCGTTTTATACTTTTGAGAAATATGTTCTCATCCAAATTCAAGTTTTTGTTTTACAAAAAGAGATTTTAAAGCCAAACAAATCGATAGACTTTGCCGAAATTGTCACACATTGTTTTTTAGGCTAGTATAAATCTTAAAGCAAAGTTTCATAATACTTTTCATAAAACATAAGCTCACGCGCGAGCTACCTTCAATAATCTCATGATATTTAAACGGTATAAAACATAAGAAAGGTTGATGACAGTAGCATAACAGGCAAATAATACAGAAAGCTAAAGCAGACAAAGATTGCAAACAGTTTGAACCCAGATTACTCGGGGACACTTGTATGAAAGGAAGCTTCATACTTGAATTGAACATTGCAGTCAGAAGACACTTCATCATTATCAGAGTTGTTGAAGGATAATTGTTTAACCCTTTCATGCTCAATTTGTTCGGGAGATTTCCCCCCTTAACCGCTTTATTTCGTCTGCTTAAATATTGTTGTCTGCAAGACATGTTTCAAGGTTAGATTTAAGGTTGTATGACTTAAGAAATTTGAAAATGAGTGTCAAACAGTTTGGATCCTGATCAGACGCCGCGTTACTCGGCTTCTGGTCAGGATCAAAACTGTTTGCAAAAGCGCTTTAAAGCGTCATTGAGAGCGAAATGGTTAATAGAGCATGTCTAACATGGTAATATTAATGCATGGTTGGTTGGCTGGTCAATAACAAATAATGTAAAAGGAACCTTAAAAGATTTCATATACATGTATTACTTCTAAATGATTCGGTCGCTCTTATTCTAGTTCTTGATTCTAGTGCAAAAGATAATTTTCTTACAAATCAGAGAAAGAATTAAATATGACAATGTCATAATTTGCTCAGTTTAGCTTGCTCATTGCTTCACAAACGATAATGATAATATACTACATGAGCTTTCCCAATCAACGCTCTTGTTTGAAAATCTTACATCCATTACCATTTGAATAGTTTTATAGCTAAGCATTTTCAAAACATTGCCATTTTCTTAATTTGAGCGCATTACATTTGCGTTTCGTGATAAGAAGAAAGAATAGCGTCTTTTCTGTGGTAAGAGGGATGCTTTTACAAATCGTTATTAGTATACAGATGGTTTCTAAAATAGACACTATACATCAACTTAACCTTCAAATTTATACTTGACATTAACACTATGTTAATATCTCCTGTAAATTTATAATATGCACTAATTGTCAAAGGTGATTCAAAGGCATGTTTATTTAAGAAGAATGTCAAACAGTTTTGATTCAAATGAGGCGCCAAATTATCCGACGTCTCATCATAATTCAAACTGTTTTCAAAGGTATCACAAACTCGCACAGTGTGCAGATGGTTTCAGAGCTTTATCCTTTATCATTTTATCATGCCTAATTATCTCTTGTTTCAAATTGGGCTTGTGCATAGATGCTTTGGGTTTACAGAGAAGAAAAAAGTATAGGTACCTATACTATTGCCAAACAGTTTTCCTTTGGCAGAAGCCGAGTTACTTGGCGTCTGATTTGCATTAGAACATCTTTTACAAATGTCAAGTTACAAGCATTACCAACATTCAGTTCGTTATCAAGACTTGGTGTTTCCTTTATAGTTTTAATTTTTTAATATATGTTTCATGTTCTGATTGGTCCATATTTGTCATATATGTAAGCAAAGTGCATGATAGTTTGATACGTATCCGGTTTGTTGTCACATGTGCGTCATGTAATTAACACTGCTATGTCTTAAGCTATTTCGCTTCAGGCAACACAATTCACCACGAGTATGTATAGAATAATTAAAACAAAGACGCCGAAGCTTTTTAAATGTTACCAGTCTGATATTCATTAGCACAGTTTACATATCACAGAGATTCTTATGGAGTTGTACTTATATGTTGCAAGAATTCGGGACTCGGACCCCAAATGTATAACAACATGTAACTAAACGTGTTCATAGCTTTAGTTCAACATGCACCATATCCTGATAACAGTTGTACATAGTTTGGAGCCAGATGAGAGACTAAATAACTCAGTGTCTCATATTGATCTATACCCGCTGACATTGGTCATGTTTCATATAAAGACAAGTATACTCTGAGAGTTAGCTAGGCAGTAACATGTGCGATTTTTTTTATGGTTTTAGTCTTTGGAACCATCTATAGTCAGCGTCGACTTTTCAAAGGCGATTGAGGGGCGGGACACACGTCAGGGGCAAAGTTAGACCAATTAGTGAATCCACTCTTATTAGGGGGGTTCCGGGGGCATGCTCCCCCGGGAAACGTTTATTCCCAGATGGTATCTAGTGTATTCTGAGATCATTTTGCGCATCCAACGCTACTAATTTCAAATCCAAATAACGTAAAGGTTGCAATATATATGAACCGTTTTTTTGCATATCATCGTCAAGCCATTAATCTCTAACCCCTTCCCCTACGCTCTCCGATTAGTGTAAACACTCACACTAGGGGTCCGGGGGAGCAATATATTTCTTGATGGTCTTCTAGTACATTCCGCGGGCATTTCACACATTCTAAACTGGCAAAATACAAACATAAATCTATGTACAAATTCGCCTGAAATGCTCCTTCCATTAACCGCAAAGCGAATTGTAAGCACTCTTACTAGTTGGGTCCAGAGACATGTTCCCCCGGGAAATGTTTTGTTTTTAGATGGTTTCTGGTGTGTTCTGGAGGTGTTCCGCACACTCAAAAAAGGTAAAATACTAACATTAATCTAATCTAAAATTCTACCACTAATATTGGCAAAATTATTGGGGATGGGGGAGCACAGCCTTTACAAGAGAAAGAAACCGATATTTGTTTTATGAATTGTTTGAAACCAAAAGACTAATTAAAATCGTATTGTTCCTGGTAAGACACCGAGTTAACCTCCCCACAACAATGAGCCGATGTTGACAAGGGGCCAGTTTCATAAAACTTCGTACGGCAAATGTTGTCGTAAGTCAGATTATACAAATCTCAATTATTATTTATTTCTCCATCTAATCCTGTCTTGTGACATCTTTTTGGAATCGTCTTGAAAAGACGATTCCAAAGAGATGTCACAAGAAAGAATTAGATAGAGAAATCAGATATTAAAATGTAAAGTATTTTAAAGTTTTGACTTACGACCGTTTTTGTCGTACGAAGTTTTATGAAACGGGTCCCTGAGCTGCAAGGAACGGGATTATTCATCATGACATAACTTGACAAGTGGACGTATGTTCCGCTTGGAAACGACAACAACTGATACCGAGTTACACTGTAAAACATGAATATTTGATGACTGCTCCGGGTCAGCACTTTTTTGCAAACGCTTGTCAATTTACTTTCTACAGGAAATACAATACATATCATATGTATAGACATTTAAATGGTGTATACGGTTCAGCAAACATCTCGTATTGTTTCATAATAATTTATTCATTAATTATATATAAAGATAATGCGATAGAACGCAGAGCAGTGAAGCAATAGATAGAAGAACAGTAAGAGACGAGATGGGAGTTCATAGTGTCTGTATAGCAGTGCTACTTGTAGCGGTGACAGGGATACTAAGCCAGAGATGTACTACAACGTAAGAGGGGCATCTTATCTTTTATTTAAATAGTTACCATGTAGTCTGTTTCTAGTACTGAGGATATCTGACAACTTAAAATAGGTTGAAAGTAAAGCAATATGTACCTAAATCCGCATTTTGCTTTGCCTTGAGCTTGCTTTTAAGTATCCTCTTCTATGATATAGATGGTACATATTCTTGACGGTGTAAATAAGAACTAAAGGAATAAATTATTGGCGTATTTATGGGACAATTGGTTAAATGTATCTTTGTCGTGATCTCCCCGTTTATCTATTTTAAATCAAGGGAGTATTCCTATATGTGTGGTTCTCTTTCTCTTTCTCTCTATCTAGCATTCGTGAAAATTAGTCGTAATTTAATTCAGATACAATCTTAAGTCAATTCAATTTAAAAATTGTCATATCTAACGTAAACCCATTTTACTCAATAAACACACATAAAGTTTATTCCTTTAATAGGAAAATGGGTAAATTTCATATATATTATTTTGGACAAAATAGCCTCGTGTTTTAAGAAGAAAACCGGTGTCAAACGATTTCAATAGAAACTATTTCTCGTTTGAGCTGACACGGTTTTGAAATATTGAAAATATCAAAGGATTATACAAAGTATCAAAAGAGATATAAGAATTAAATATACTGCCAAGGCCTACCATGTAAACTTGCTATACGAAAAGTTATTGACCCTTGTTCTATTCTAGCAATTTGAATTGAAAACACATTTGAATGCTTTGTCTGTTGAACGAAATGCTAAATGTAACAACATAAACAGCATATCACCTATTGATCAAAATGTCTTGCAAGAGTAAGCTTAAATAACATTGACACTGATTTTGTTTTAGCCCACACAATCACCCCTTTATGTGTTCTGTAAAAAGCAAAGCGACGTATGGTAAATTCAATACCTGCATTAATTTAGGACTCTTTATCGCAGTGGTTAAGGTAATGGGCTGTGATGTTAGAGACCCGGGATGGATCCCGCCCTTGTTATTGTATGATTTCCAATAATGGATTTTTCTGTATGTTTTGTTACTAAAATTTCTTGTAAGAATCGCAAATAACACAAATAAAATCCCTTGTAGGCTTATACGCACCCACCATGGTGACACTGTACATGTTTACGCATAGTACCTGTGACGAAATGGGGAAAAAAGCAAATTCAAACCTACATTTAAATTGTTTTAGCTTAATACCAATGCGAACTGAATGCAGTTTATAAACTGACTTAAAGTTATTTGATAAAAAAAAACGAACTTCAAAATTATATACTGGCAAAATATGTACTATTTGACGTCACTGTATGAGCATTCTTTAAACTAAACCTGGAAATAACACTCTTTTCTAAAAGACTTTGACCGGAAGCTGTATTTTTCACAAATACAGTATGATAGAATGGAAATATAATAATTAAGTATCTGCAGTAATGCTCTAGTTATATTTCTTTCCATTTGACCAATGGCATTGGACATAGACAACATCAGACAATCAACGAACACTCTCCGTGGACCCTCGCTGTGTTGCATTTTAGGAAAATAATTATATTAGCAAATGAATAAGTGTGAAAATAGCAAGGCAAACTTGAAAAAAAAGATTTATTTAATCAGTTTGGATTCTGATAAGACGCCGCGTTACACCGTGTCTAACCAGGGTCCAAACTGTTTGCCACTCATATAACTGATGCTTAAGTCAAAAACGCATAGAATCCATTTCCCAGTGCAAGGAGACAAAATTATAAGCTGATGATTATATAGCAACGACTGTGTGAGGTGGTTTAGTACGTCATGATGGCTGTGGTAGGTTTAATATTGTTTAACGCCGAGAAAAAGGTGACACTGACGACTGTTGTACTTGAAATGAGAGCCAAATAAAACACGTACACGGCTTCTACTCTTCCACATACATAGCAAATGTCAACCAGAATGTAGACTGTGACTTTCACATTGGTCGTACATATGTTTTCAGGCATGACTGTGAGTGTGGGTACGTGTGTGTGAGCGACTCTGATATGTTACCATGTCCTGCAGACGAGAAGTGCAGGTGTAAAGAAGGTGGGCACTGTCATCAACCTACATTGTATTTACGCCTCGGCATGCCTTGCGATTGTGGTCTTTAATGATAATTAACGTTGATTTACGTGGAGAATCTTATCCTTTCCCAATAAAAGTGTTTATCTTAAAATCATTTTGCCCGATGCAAACAGTTTGGAGTCAGATCAGACGCCGGATCGCCTGGCGTCTGATCTGATTTCAAACTGTTTGCCACACAGATAACAATTGTAAATAGAAAAATTGTCGTTTTCTTCCTTTTATTGCAAAGCGCTTGTGTTTAGACGGGAAAAAGTAATGTCTTCTCGACTGTATCTGGTTCATCATCATAAAGTCCAACAGTATATATCAAGACGGGACACAGAGCAGTTCGGCGGTACATCTGGAAGAAATCAGTATTCTAAAGCAATCGCAAAATAATTCGTACATAGGGTAACCTACAGTATAACACAACGATACAGTGGAGAACACGTTACTAAAACGTTTTAAATCTAAGTCATGTATACAATTCTCCCCTCCTACATCGGCTCTACCAACAACGATTTAATTCCCACAAGAACGATTGCCGTTGTTCCCCAAACAAGACAATTTTGTCTAACCTTTTCACGTCTGCGATTGCATATGCTTACAAATGGAGTCTGACAGAAAAATATCATACGCATGAGTGACACACATCTTGAATCCAGATTAGACGTTGCGTTACGCGGCATCTGATCTGGATTCAAGTTTTTTGTAATGTAAGCCAATTTCCCTCCCTATAACAATTTCCCTCGAACAACACGCACAATCGTTGTCACCATAGGGTGTTGTTGTAGAGAGGGAGCACTGTATATACGTCATTTGAAAACATTGCACCTGTGTAGTAGAATACATTCAGTCGTTTCCTAAGCAAACAGTGTAGAACTTTATAAAAAAAGTTCCTGAAGGAATCATTTTGCAATGTATTGTTATAGTATCAAAAGGAATTATGTAAGCAATGGCTAAATGTTATTGTATTGGAAACTAGATATATCCATTTGTAAAGCGCTCCCTCTCTACAACGACACCCAATGGGAAACAAATAGTGTGTACATTGTTCGGAGGGAGTCGTTATAGAGAGGGAAAATTGAAACTTGGCTTACATTGCAAACAGCTTGAATCTAGATCAGACGCCGCGTTACGCGGCGTCTGATCTGGATTCAAGCTGTTTGTCACTCATGATTATATGTATTCTATAAAAATCTCCACTTATATGTAACTTTGAGAAAAAAACAACAGACGACAATTTTTAGCAAACGATATTGCATCAGTAAAAGCGTTAGACATAACTGTCTTGTTTAGGGAACTGTACCAAGGGTCGTTGTAAGGAGGGAGTCGTTGTTGACAGGGCCGTTGTAGAGAGGGAACACTGTAGTACCAAGATAAATGAGTGAATCTACTTCACATCCATCTAGACTTTCCGTTTGAACGGTCATAGTCAACCTAATAGTTTAGTCGTTTCTTCTAACGAACCAAACACACCAAAACCGATTTCTACATGTACACTTAATTACATTGTGCTGGCGTTATGTTTGGTTTTTTACCCTAAACATCAGCTTGCTTCTAGTTTTGTTTTAAAGACAATCAACCGATTAAAGCAGGTTGGAGATAAAGCACAATGTGCATAAGGTGCACTTTGCTTAATTTTCAGCCTGCTTTATGTTACCCCCGGCTATGATGTTGAAATATTTCTTATGGTACAAGTTCATAACTGTATCAATTGAATCAATTGTCTTCAGTGGAAGAATAAATAAAATGCGCTAAAAGGGGCTTCTCACTCATTCTCAATAAGAAGGTGCACTTACCAAATTATGTTGTTCTTGTATTGTACAATGGTCTGAATCCCCATCAAAATCAAACTTACAATATATTCTAATGCAGACATAAAGTATGGGTCCTGGCTTTATATTCCTTCATATTTCTTGTCAAATATCAGTCTGAATATACAATTATGTAAGGTGTGTTACTGTCGCCGATAAGGTATCTCATTTTGTAGTGTTATTATATCAAGAATTGTATTAATTGTAGACTGCTTTTTATGCAAGTTGTATTGCATATGGTCCTACCTACCAGAAACTGAAGATGACATCATCTTAAAATTTCTTTGTTAAAAGCAGAGCCTTGTTAGTTAACTGTCGCTTAACTCTTGATAAATCAAACAATCATTTACCTTATTCATTACAAAGTGAAAACATGTATCTTTTTTACGATTAAACTATTCTTTTATATGATAATTTCATGTAGCGTTCATTTTGTTATGAAACAGCATCTATTGTTAATATAAAAGAACATTGCCTGCATTAATCGATCATCAGATTAGTTTCTCTCAACGTATGTTTAAAGGTTGTAAAGTGTGTTACACCTTTTAACTTATAAGTGTTGACTATATTGAGTGGTGTTTACATCATTTTAAAAAATAAAGAGACAGGATACAATTGATATAGAAATATGGGAGAAAGGGCTACAGGTTAAACATTATTTTCCATTCTGAAACGTGGAGTACATGAGTTAATAATTTTCTTTGATATTTATGTTACGTTAAAGGTTGCGCGGTAGCCAGTATGTACATACGTCCTGGCAGCACTGTGATGAATGCCTTCTGTAACCAATGTTCTTGTCTTGGAGATCCGGAATGGCACAACGGCGTGCCAGTGGTGAGTTATCTTACATATCCAAACGTGTACCGGTAATCAAATGTTTATATGCCCATTGTCTATCAATCTTTCCACTGCCATGATGTCATCTGCTTTAACTCTTTCCTCCCTGAAACTTTAAATAGACAATTCCAGTTTCCATTTTTGTCTAGTCCATTTCTGACGTTTAAGGGTTGTTTTTGTCAATGTTTGGCATTATGACAAACAGTGAAGACCCTGATCAGAGGGCTCCTTTCGGAGCCCTCTGATCTGGGTCTTCACTGTTTGCATAGGACAAGTGTACAATACACATGTACACTATTTGAAAAGAACGCCTATATGCGGGACTAGGGCTCAAAGGGTTAAGCAAACAACTGTTTTAGAAAGATCGCGTTTATCAACTGTACAAACGACCTTCACACAAAAGATGTATTGTTATGCTTCTGTAAAATTTAATTTTCATTTAATACATTTTTTCAGTGTTCTAGAGCAGGATGGTGCTTCCCACCTGGGATCGAGAAGCTTCCAGTGTATCAGGACAACAAAAACTGCGACATAGAAGACTGAGTCTGCCACACAAGCCACATTAACACTCACAGTGCCGTAACACTTTTCTCCCTGAAACTTCAAATAGACAATTCTGGTTTTCAATTTAGTCTACTCCAGTTTTTTACTTTTAACGGTTGATTTTGTCAAAAATTAACAAGATTAACAATCTGATAAAAAGGGAAGACCCTGATCAGATGACTCGTTTGGGATCCTAATTATTTTGTCATCACTGTTTGCATACGACAAGTGTACTCTTTACAGGTATATTGTTTGCAAAGGATGCACACTGATCATAGTATAATCTTGTTTTCATATTGTAAAAAATAAAATAATCATAAGTTGTTAAAAATGGACTTAACCTTTCTTAAAACTGAAATTGTCCATTTATATAGGTTACAACAGATTTGAAAGTGAATACATACTGCATGTAACATGCTTATACTAGTTTATAAAACATTGTCATGTAAAGACACTGCGAATAAAATTTAACTCTTCCACTAGCTACTCCTTTTTACCCTTTGAGCCTTGACTTACCTCTTTCACTGTTATGACGGCATTTGCTTAACCCTTTCCCCAATATAAGCGCCTTTTAGCGCATTTAATTTATTCCTCCGCTGAAGAAAATAGTTCCAAATTATACAGTCATAAATATAATTCATAAGAATTATTTTCAGTTTCATTGCAGATTATAGCTTAAAGCAGGCTGAAAGTAAAGCAGAATGTGCCTTAAGGCACATTCTGCTTTACTTTCAACCTGCTTTAAGTAGCCACCTATCTTCAAAACTAGAGACAGGCTATGGGGTAAAGGGTTAAACAATTGTCGTCTGCGTTTATTTCTCAAGTTTAAACTTGTAATATGTAATATAATAACTTGAGTAATATTGTAATGAGTGTCAAACAGTTACGCGGCGTCTGATCAGGATCCAACCCGTATTGAAATAACCATTGACTTCGAGGTAAGGCAGTGAAAGGATAATTCCATTACTTAAACATGTTATGAACCTATTTCTGATTTTGAAGACAAGTGACCACTTAAAGATACTAAACTATAAATTGCTTATTTGCAAAAACAAAAGAAAAACCTCAAATAAAAGCAATTGTATTGCACTACTGGGCATCTTGCATTAAAAAAATATGATCAGTCTAAAAACGTCTTTAAGAAAAGTCACCGAATCTTAGAGTTTAGCTCGTCTGTTGCGAAG
Source organism: Gari tellinella (assembly GCA_922989275.2). NCBI lineage: Eukaryota > Metazoa > Mollusca > Bivalvia > Cardiida > Psammobiidae > Gari > Gari tellinella. The sequence goes on along the minus strand of OV277856.1, from coordinate 95,648,853 downwards.
AAAACAACGAGCTATTGTCATCACTCTGGCGTCTGCAGTGTCGTTATCGTCGTCATCGTTGTCGTCGTCCGATATCTTAACGTTGGTCATAACTTTGGAACTACATTCGATACACATTTTTTATTTGGTGTCTGTAATAATCTAAAAAAGCTCTTAAAATCAGTACAGCTTGTGTCATATCCAACAAGGATCAATGTAATTTTGACGTCATTTAGAGGTAAAATATGGTGAATTTAACATTGGCCATTACTGTTGAACTGCATGTGATAGGGACTTTATATTTGGCATGTGTACTCGACTTGAAAGGCTCTTAAAACTAGTACAGCGTGTGTTGTATCCAACGAGGATCAATGTAATTTTGACGTCATTTAGAGGTAAAATATGGTGAGTTTAGCATTGGCCATTACTGTTGAACTGCATGTGATAGGGACTTTATATTTGGCATGTGTACTTGACTTAACGAGCTCTTGATCTACATCGGTTATGTCTGATAAAAGTCAAGGTCATTAAGAGGTCGAATAGGTTTAATGTACATTGACCATAATCCCGAAACAACATGTGATAAAGACTACATATTGGTATGTGTACTTAACGCAAGAAGCTCTTGAACTCAGTGCAAATGCAGTCATATCAGGCAAAGGCCAAGGTCATTTAGAGCCTAACATTAGACAGACGGGCGGGAAAATAGTCCAGACAGACAAAAGCAATAACAATATCCCTCTGCTCCCGCAGTAAATGTGTTATGCGGATTGTGATGTCATAATGCCAATAAAAGGGCTACTTGACAATCATTAAGAGCGATGTTACCTTCCACAAGAGTTTTACTACTATAATGCATTAACTAACTTCTGCCTAGCGTCCCATATAGGCCAATAACAGGAACATTCTTCCCCTTTCCGCAAAACTATAATTCAATAATAATTGAATCATCAGGCCTACCGTAGACCCCCGTTTGAACGCCCCCTCTATCTGCCAAATATAATGAAAAAGTACTGCATTTTACCAACGTTGATTTCAAGAGGACGATCGAATATGTGGACAGGGACACGATCTAGAGGACATCGGTACTGAGACACTGTTGCCTCCCAAGCGAGATAGTCAACATGATTCGGAACCTGTACAATAACAACCTCTGCCAGGTCATCCACGACATGAGCCTCTCCGAAACTTTCAAAGTGCTCACTAGCGTCAGATAAGGATAGTTGCTCTCTCCTATGATCTTCTCGATAGTCATCGATTGGGTGATGAAGAAGACTTTGGATAAACCAATAGGGATACAGTGGACTCTGACAAGCCAGCTGGAAGACCTCGATTATGCTGACGATATAGGCCTCTTGTCCCACACTTGCGCCCGTGCTAAATGTCAACAAAACAAAGTGACTCAGAATCATCCCAGGTAACATGCAAAGCTTCCACATAGAGGGGCAAGCCATTGAGTACAATTTGGATACTTTGACATATTTGGGCAGGATCGTCAGTAAGACAGGGGGCACAGAGGAAGATATTAAGGTCAGGATAGGGAAAACCCGCAATGCTTACTACATGTTTGGTCAGGCATCAAATAATGCTGGAAAATCTGAGTTTTTGACAGTGGATTGTTCCTCTGTGTTAGTAAAACATGTACTGTATAGCCTATTTAAAAGCCGTGGGGATCTACAGAAGTGAACGATGACAGAAAATATACGGGGTGTAAAGGAAAATTAATACAGAAAACTCCAAAGGCGTGACGCGATTGGCAATCTGGGCTTATCGAACTGTTTTGAAAATAAGATAAGAATTTTAATTAATCCTTTAACCGCCATAGGCGATTATATTGCAAACAATTTAGATTCATATCTAGGATGTAATCACACATAAAATTTGGATATGGATATGCATGAATTTCCATGCTGATATGGTAATGGAAATATGCTCTTGACAAAAAAAAAATTCTATGTGATTGGGGTCAAAACTCGAGGTCACATCATAGTCACCCTGAAATTGTAAGCTACCCGCCACCATTCCAGTATGTACTCACTTATCGAATTTGGTATCACTAGCTCATATAGTATAGCAAATGCTGTTGACAAGTGTTTTCTATCAGGAATGTTAAAGGTCATGCTGCTTTGAGCACACCCGCTTCTCACCAATGAGGTCATGAGTATGTTCCCGGGATGCCAAAATATGGGGGAGGTACCTCTTGCACTGCCAAAATTTATGGTCTAATTTTACCTTCTCACCGCCAATTTATCATCTGCATTCAAGGTGACGTCTGCAATATTTTTTAAGGCAGATTTAGAGTATTATTGACTGAAGAAATATCGATACGATTGTCAAACAGTTTGAATCCAGATCAGGCATCGAGCGTGGTTTGTATAACTAAGTTGACGTTTATAATTGATGTAAAATATATAAAGCTTAACGATGCACTCGCACAATTTGGTATCCCTAGCTCTAAGTGTACAATGTAGCAATGAACTGAAACTGGTAAGTGACAACCAACCATTCAATACGTACACGCACAACAATTTCGTAAACATGGCTGACATAGAATCGAAAATGCGCTCCAGACATACTTTTCTTAACTTGTAGTAAAAGGTCAATGGCACTTCTCCATCGCAAGATTTACCCACGGATTTAGTTTTTGGTATCGTTATCGGATGTGATATAGAAAATGTGCTACAAGCAAGCTTGCTATATAATTGTGGTCGACGATCAAGTTGACCGTTGCTTAAATTGTATGTCACACTCCGCTTTCCTAGGCTGTATTCACACGTCAAATGTTGTAACACTTGCTGTTTACCTATGGCCTAAGGTGGGCCATATGCTTAGGGAAAGCTATTTTTGTATAAAGGAGGTCAACGGTCAGTGCCAAGGTCACAGTGACATGGCAACTCCGTCATCCCGAGATGTTTCACACAAGAAATGTGGTACCCCTTGCTGGGATTGTATAGAAATATGCTCCGGGCAAGCTTTTTTGCTATAGAAGAGGTCAAAGTGATCAGACAACATAAATTTGTTATCCCTAGCCGACTCTGTACAGGAAATATGCGCGGACAAAATATTTCTATTATTTCTGGACAAGTGTCAAGGTCACAGTTACTTAAAATGTTACAGGCCATCTCAAGATCTACACATCACATGTTGTATCCAAAGCTAGTGTGTATAGGAAATATGCTCTAAACAAAAGGTGATCGGACGGGCGGAAGGGTTGACATACATACAGTTCAATCACTATTTGCGTCCAAAGGCTAAGCTCTAAAGGCCTAAAACATATAGTCCATGTGGCGGAACAAATGACATACATTAAACAGGGATGACCCTGATCAGTCGAATCATTGGAAATTGATTGTAGACCAATAGTTTGCATTTTGCATCGAATTTAGGCTAGTTTTGATGACTAAGTAATCAGTGCCAACCCTAATTACATTAACAAAATATCTGATGTCTCCCTTCAAGGTAAATACAGAGTAGTTAGCCCTGTAATGATCAAATTTTTCGGGAGATGTTTACCCTTTCACCGCTTTATTGTCGTCTGCTTCAGTATTGTTGTCTGCAAGACACGTTTCAAAGTTAGATTTAAGGTTGTATGACTTAAGGGTGTGTCAAACCCATAACCGATTTTTTCAAAGTATTAAACTTTTTTTCTATCATTGTTTTTTTGGAAGAGCTATTTATGATGAATGAAAAAATGAAAAAAAATATACATGTATATGGTGGTGTCCTTTTTTTTAGCTACCGCGATTTGAAAAAGGTATGTCAAATTTGGGATTTATTTTTCAAATTTTACCCATTCAGAGTACAAGCTTCAGTAAAATCTATTTCAAAACAAAACAAAATGGTAATTTGGGTTTTCTTTCTTTATTTCATGCCTATGGTGGTATTTTCACATATATAAACCAAATTTAGACAAAGCAGGCACCAGGTTTAAACAATATGGATCCTTGAATATCAAATATATGCTTTATATAGGGCATGATTTTATTAGATTTTTTATTTAATGAAAAAAATTTAAAAAAAGTTTGAAAATGAAATAGTATTAAAGTCCCATTGTGTTTTTAGACCTTTTCTCAATGCCTGAAATACAATAACGGTTAATAATAATGTTTGAACATTCTTATGGCCCAATCTGATCTATGAAATGATGAAGACTGACCTAAATCACCAAAAAGGGCGATTTAAAATCATAACAAACCGAAAATAGAATTACTGGCATAAACATTACCACACGGCTTAGTATCACGTGATACAGCCGAAATCAACTTCACAGGGTGCAACCGTATCTACCTCCGCCCGTCGATCCATCAGTCAGTTAGACTATCACACTTTTTTGTCCGCTCTCTAACTCAACTATTTTTTATCCGATCTTCCACAAACTTGCTGAAAATGTTTATTGATATAAAATCAAGGTTTAGTTTGATTACTACTAAAATCGCATAAGGTATTTTGAGTTATTGCCTGTTAATTAATAACAAGTGACTGTTTCAGTCATTTTGTACTCTAAAACAAACAGCTTTTATCGGATATTCACCAAACATGCTGAAAATGTTTAATTATATAAAATTTAGGTCTAATTTGAGTCATTTTTGCACTCTAAAACAAACAGTTTTTATCGGATATTTACCAAACATGCTGAAAATATTTATTCATATAAAATTTAGGTCTAGTTTGATTATTACTAAAATCGCATGTGGCATATCTGAGTTTTTGTCCTTTATGTATTAAAAAAAGACTGTTTTCAGCAAGTTTTGCTCTCTAACACAAATACGTTTTATTGGATCTTCACCAAACTTGCTGAAAATGTTTATTGATATAAAATCAAGGTTTAGTTTGATTACTACTAAAATCGCATACGGGATATCTGAGTAATTGCCTGTTTATTAATAAAAAAGGACTGTTTCAGTCACTTTTGCACTCTAACACATACAGTTTTTATCGGATATTCACTAAACTTGCTGAAAATGTTTATTTATATAAAATCAAGGTTTGGTTTGAGTACTACTAAAATCGCAAAGGCATGTCTGAGTTTTTGCCCTTTAAGTATTAAAAATTAATGTTTCAGCATTTTTTGCTTTCTAACACATACAGTTTTTATCAGATATTCACCAAACTTGTTGAAAATGTTTATTAATATAAAATCTAGGTCATTCATCTTAACTACTAAATTCGCACAAGGCATGTTGGAGTTATTGCCCTTGAATGACAAAAATTGACTAATTCAAGCTTGTCAGCTTTATGACTCAAACAGTTTCAATTGGAGCTTCACCAAATTTGCTGAAAATAATATTTGTATAAAATCTTGGTCCAGTTCTATTTATACCCAAATCGCCGAAGGCATGTTGCAGTTATGGTTCTTCAATTTTTAATTTTTTTCTATTTTATCCTTATTTTTGCCCTGTCCACTCTGTAAAAGGACCAGCTTTTATTCTAGTTTAGCCAAGTATTGGTCAATGGTTGCATGTGCTTCATCTTAGCCGTGTTGGTAATAAGTTAAGTAATAAATGACCAGTCCATTTCTCCTTTACCTCTTACAGATTTTTAATTCAACTGTATTCGATTTTTTTCTTGACCTAGATTTAATACCAATACACATTGTCAGCAAGTTTGGTGAAGATCCAATAAAAAGTGATTGTGTTAGAGAGCAGAAAATGCTGAAACAGTCATTTTTTAATTATTCAAGGGCAATAACTCAGACATGCCTCATGCGATGTTGCTAGTTATTGAACCTGACCTAGATTATATACTAATAAACATTTGTAGCAAGTTTGGTGAAGATCCAAAAACAACAGTTTGAGTTAGAAAGCGGACAAGGCTGAAACAGTCATTTTCAGCAAGCCCAAGGTAAAGATTCTCCGTGTCTTTTTTAATCGCTCACCCCCAGTGAATAATATTTACACATTTTGACTGGATCTCATAGTTTAACCCTGTGCCTACTGGTCGTAACTTTACGGAGTTTACAAACTGTTTGAATCCATAAAGACGCCGTGTAACGCGGTGTCTCATCTGGATCCAAACTGTTTGACACTCGTCTTAAGGTTTGTTTAATAAAAACAATGCATAAATCTAAACTGAACAAATTTTGCAGACGACAATGTCAAAGCAGACGTCTTTGCAGCAGAATAAGGGTTAACCCGATGCTCCAGATACACATGTAAGCGGGAGTAATCTGAACTAATCTAACATTTTCTCACTCATTTCAGCACCGAATGATATGGTATTACTACTGATTAAACCGTCTCTTCGAGACACTTTTAATGAGTAAGACACCATTGGGTTTAAAAGCAGAAATAAAGATTTTAGTTTTCGAAATACTTCCGTTATCTGGAGCCCTGTATTTACAGAGTTGTCCTTCTTTCCATTCACAAGGGAGGCTTTTTAATTTGTGCAGCACAAAAATATTATAAATAAAATTTAAAAAGCGAATTTCTTAGATAAAGCCGGTTTTTTGTGAAAGAATCACGTCCCATGTAGTTCAAATGGGACCCCAAACACCCGTTTTATGCAGGTTTCTTTAAAACACAATTCGGCTTTAAACTTTTTCTTATATTCTACCAGATGAAAGCCCATGTTAAGGCAGTTCAAAATATGAAAAGAAATTGAAAGGTCAGTGTTAAATTATTAAAGTAAAAAGAGTTATCTCCCCTTACAAAATTTACAAAAAAGTACCATATCGATGATATTTAGAGCTTTATAAATTTCACATTTGGTGCCTTTTTTTTCTTGAATTAGTTTTTGTACGAAGAAATACTACCATAGATAGGAAATAAATAACACAAAACCAAATTATTTATTTTAATTCAAAATTGATTTCATTGAAGCGGGCTGTTTGAAAAGGACAAAATAAGAGGCAGTGGGTGGGGTAAATTTTACATGGCCGTAGAGCCAACTGTTGTTCACCAAAATGTACACCTTTTTCTTTTTTTCATTAATCTTAAATAGCTCTTCAATACAAAACCATCATAGAGTGTTTTCATATACTTTAAAAAAATTCCAAATTCATGACATTGATACACCCTTAATAAATAGTGTTAAACAGTTTGGGTCAAGAGTGTCAAACTGTTTGGGTCCTGATCAGACGCCGCGTTACGCGGCGTCTGATCAGGACCCAAACTGTTTGCAAACGTGTTTTAAAGCGTTATTGAGAGTGAAAGGGTTAAAACGCAAAAGAAACACAAACGCATTTCAATAACATGTAGAAAATGTATATTTTTAGAAATTTATAAAGAGTTTTTTAATTTGAGTGGCAAACAGTTTGGAGCCTGATCAGACGCTAGATATGACTCCAAACTGCTTGTAAAGGGCATAATTGTGTAGCATAAACGCGTTTATTGTATGCATGTAAAATGTCAAAACGTTATGTATTATATCCGATAACTAGTTAACATACTGAAACCTTTTAGTAACGCAAGTTCAATAAAAAGAAATTTTATATACAGTGCTCCTTTCCTACAACAGTCCTACGAACAACGTTTCTCTCCTTACAAAAATGTTTGCCGCTGTTCACCAAACGAGACACTCATAACTAACGCTTTCACTGCTTAATCTTGTCGTGTGCTGGTTTTTCTCATAGTTCCGTGTTGGACATTTTGACAGAAGAAGCATAAAGACAATTGACAAGCAGCTTTAAGCGGACCAGACGCCGCGTGACGCGGCGTCTTATCTAGGGTAAGAATATTTGCAAATGTACGCCAATTTATATTCAGCACTCTTAGGGTATTGATTTTCCCTCCCTATAACAACGGCCTCCGATCAACAGACTCAATCTGTGTCTCCCGTTGGGTGTTGTTGTAGAGAGGTAGCACTGATGAAAAAATCTATAGATTCTCGAATAGATAACGCGTGGTCAACACATACCTGATATCTTTATATACTTTTTTCTTAAGAATGCTGTCTTAGTTCACCATATAAGCCTATGGCAGCTTTATTTAATTCTCACAATGGAACAAGAAACCCACAATATATTCTGACGCTTTACTAGGTCCAAATTAGACTAATGTCAATGTCAAATTGAGGTTGGTTAGTATGAGTGAATAGCTAATTGACCAAAATCAACAATTATTCTGGTATCTAAATATTGCATTTTTTGTAGTCAGTAATGTTGCCACTAGACGAAACGGTAACACCCAGTTAACCAAAAACAAGCATATTTAAAATAGTCCTCATTCAAGTCCAAATAAGGTCAAGGTCAATGTCAAATTCAAGTTTTGGCAATATGGGTGGATTGGAAGTGGTTCAAGGCAAATACTGTATAAGTACTAAAGCATATTGTTGTCAAAAGTTTGACTCTAAATGAAACGGTAAAATCTAGTTTACCAAGAAATAACCCATTTCAATGTTCTAAGGACAAATTAAGACGAGGTTAATGTCAAATGTAGTTTGGTGTGGGAGTGGTCAAAGGCAACAACTGTATTACTGAATATCCAAGTATTTAAGTTAGCGGTGTTGCTGCTAGACGAAACGGTCAAATCTAGCTAATCTTGTTACGTACGGATGGACAGACGGACATGACAATCACTATAATGCATCCGCATCTATAGATACTGGGGGTATGGAAACTGAAAACGAATGAAAACGTTTAAACCTATAATCCCTTTGTGTGTGTCTAGTTTTGGAGATACGTGGCCATTTAAACCAAGTTAAAGGAGTATTTTGCTTTACTTTCAACCTGCATTATCTACCATCTGGAAATACACTATAAATCTCTTCTATGTTTCATGTTATGACTTCCTAAGTAGGGATTGTTTTTCTTATTGTAGAAATGAGTATAGAACCGTAAAAATGTGTATTTATTGAGTGATGAGAAAAATTGAAAACTGCACGTCTGGTCCGGGTCAGAACTTTCTGCACACGTTTGTCAAATTGTGTTCGACAGGAGCTTCATTGTTTCGTGCGAGAATATTTAATTGCGGTTTTTGTATAATTAACTTGTTAATTACTTGTATAACAAGCATTGCTTTCAGATAATTTATTCAGCATGCAATTAATGTATCATTAATACAGTAAAATCTCTATATCACGACCATTAAAGTATGTTAACCATAAGTTGTTTAAGACAGGTGGCTGCTTAAAAGAAAGATGGAAGTAAAGCGGTTATGAGCTGTCTTTTTTACATTCCCCTTGCTTTAAGCTGTCACATGTCTTTAAATAAGCACTTAGCCTATTTGAGTAGTCGTAAGAGATTTGTTTTATGCATACTTAACCCTTTCACTCTCAATTATCCCACAAAGCGCGTTTGCAAACAGTTTAGATCCTGATCAGACGTCGCATAACGCGGCGTCTGATCAGGATCCAAACTGTTTTACATTCCTAAAAATGGAAAATCTTCAGAGATACTGCCGTAAATTTAACTTTGAAACGTTATAGCAGACAACAATTTTGAAGAAGACGACAATGAAACGGTGAAGGGGTTTAATATCTCACGAGATTTAATTTGACGAGTTAAGACGTCGAAATAGAAAGTAGAACAGTTAAGCATTGACAGTACAGCAGTAGAGACGCGATGAGAGTCCATAGTGTGTGTGCAGTGGTGCTGCTAGTAGCAGTGACAGGGATAACGAGCCAGACAAGATGCACTTCAACGTAAGAATATCTATTATTTTGTTTGAAATATGCGTCTATATGTCTGTCTTTCTTCACATCTTCCTCAATCATTTCAAGTTGAGATTAAATCTCATTCAAATATTCGCTCTATCTCTATACTCTCTGTTTATCTCTGTTTTCTATATCCCTGTCTCTATTCGTCTTTCTTATGCTCTGTATGTATTAATGTGTGTGTGTCTGTATGTCTGTCTCTGTTTCTCGGTCTCTCTCTGTCCAGATTTTTCTTTTTTCTTTTTATCAATATTTCTACACTCAATATATGTTTAGGAAATAATATATATTCAATACATTATAATGATTGTACAAAACATCAGACGACTTAACAACGACCATCGTGACCGGAAGTATTATCAAGGTTTTCCTGTATACTTGGTAAATACAGAAGTCTGTTTGTCAATGTTTTAACGTTTGAGGTTTAGCATTAGGCTGCTTCAAAAACAATACATCTACATCTTGATATCTAATTTATTACATGTTCTTAAGAATTTTCATCAGCACTGTGTACAGATTCAAATAAGCTGGACGTATAGTTTGGGATTCCACAGGCCAGGCATGTGAATGGATCTTTATTGCCAGGGATGGTGTAAGGCAGGAATACCTCATCTCTCATGGGAATACAGTTCTTGTGAAACCAGGTTTCACATGAATCACAACATATCCAGTTACCGTTCTCATCTTCGCAAGTGCTACCACACTCTCCACATGGAAAGTCAACAGACTCATTGTCACTTTGGGGGCCTGGGTTCATCTGTGTGTCCGATGAACGAAGGATAAGGAGATAACCAATGTAGCGAAGATGTTTGCGCTTACCGACAAAAAGTTCTGGTCGTCTTATTGCTGAGGCACGAGCAGAAAGCAGGGCAGGAAATCCGTTTCTGATTGACGATATCGCGTACGGTCCTGCGTCTGTGACGAGCGAGTCCCGGTCGGCAACACGGACAACAAATTTACCATCATGGTTGTTCAAACTGTTTAGAATAGCAAATATTCCGAAGAAAACTGACAGAAAGTTCGTAAATTCCGCGAGAAACATGTTTACATTTACAGCTTCCGGCGGTGCTCATGTAGATTGCATCACTTGAAGTTTAACTTGTAGTGGGAGGGGTATCCCCGTTGTTTTCTCCGATAATATGAATGGAAATGGTTGAAGTTTCAGTGGATACTTATTCCTTTAGGTGTTTTGCAGTGAATGGCCAAGAAGACGCAATAAATCAGGTTCTAGATTCCGTTGAATAAATCAAAATTTGGAAATTATTTTCTCAGTTTGAAAATCCGCATTGACAGCTGCGCATGTCCGGAAGGGTGACCATGACACCAACTCTAAACTGGAACACCCACATTGATAACATCACCAGGAAAGCCAACTCTACCTTAGCCTTTCTTAGACGAAACATATCTGCCTGTCCTCCCCTTCAGAAAGAATCTGCCTACAAAACCTACGTCCGCCCCATTGTTGAATATGCCTCGTCCGTCTGGTCCCCACACTTTGACTACCAGATCAGACAAGTTGAAATGGTCCAACGTCGAGCAGCCAGGTTTGTCATGAGGGACTACCAAAGAGACAGCTCCGTTGACGACATGACAGAGCACCTACAATGGGACACCCTTGAACACAGGCGTGACATTGCTAGAGTCACCATGATGTACAAGATCCACAACGGACTGGTTCATGCACCCCCAGACCCTCTACTCCGCCCTACAAGATCTACTAGAAACCACGATCAGCGTTTCGCTCAGCTACCTTGGGATATGCCTGCATACCGCTACAGCTTCTTTCCTGACTCCGTCATACTCTGGAACAACCTGTCCCAACACGCCGTGAGCCAGCCATCACTTGAAGGCTTCAAGACTGCGGTTGCGGGCATCCGCTCCCTCCGGCCGTAGACATCGATGGCCGATTTTTATTTTTAACCTACTGTAAATAGAGAACTTTTTAAAAATCAACCTTCAGCTGCGCATGTACAAAGTTTTAACCACATCGCGAGTATGCTCTGGACAGGGCCCTGCGATTACGAGAGATGATGATGATGATGATGATGGGTGTATCAATGTCATGACTTTGGGAAATTTTCAAAGTATATGAAAACACTCTACGATGGTTTTGTATTGAAGAGCTATTTAAGATGAATGAAATAATAGAAAAAGTGTTCATTTTGGTGAACAACAGTTGGCTCTACGGCCATGTAAAATTTACCCCACCAACTTCCTCTTATGTTGTCCTTTTCAAACAGCCCGCTTCAATAAAATCCATTTTAAATGAAAACAAATACATGTATGATAATTTGGTTTTGTGTTATTCATTTCCTATCTATGGTAGTATTTCTTCGTACAAAAACTAATTTAAGAAAAAACAGGCACCAAATGTGAAATTTATAAAGCTCTAAATATCATCGATATGGTACTTTTTGTAAATTTTGAAGGGGAGATACCTCTTTTTACTTTAATAACTCAAAATTTTCAACACATACCTTTCAATTTCTTTTCATATTTTGAACTGCCTTAGCATGGGTTTTCATCTGGTAGAATATAAAAAAAGTTTAATACTAGAACTATTTCATTTTCAAACTTTTTTATTTTTTTTCATAAAATAAAAAGTCTAATAAAATCATGCCCTATACAAAGAATAATTTTGATATTCATGGATCCATATTGTTCAAAGCTGGTGCCTGCTTTGTCTAAATTTGGTTTCTATATGTGAAAATACCACCATAGACATGAAATCAATAATGCAAACCCAAATTATCATGTTTGTTTTGTTTTGAAATAAATTTTACTGAAGCTTGTACTCTGAATGGGAAAAAATGAAAAAACCGTCCAAATTTGACATACCTTTTTCAAATCGCTGTAGCTAAAAAAAAGGACACCACCATGTTGTTTTTTTTTCACTTTTTCATTCATCATAAACAGCTCTTCCAAAAAAAAACAATGTTAGAAAAAAAGTTTGATACTTTGAAAAATTGGCTTATGACATTGATACCCCTTTAAAGCATCTGCCATAGATTTGATTGTTTCCTTTGTTAAAAACGACGTTACATATCCTCTGATCCTTTGGTGTGGGAATATCTTATAATGGCTGCAGTTGCTACGGTGACTTATTCTGAACTTTTACTGTTTTTAATCGTAAAACTGCTTCAATTGCAAATAAAATATACTCAGTAAAGAAGGCAACGATTTCATTATTGTTTGACGCCGAGACAACGGCCACTAAGGCGTCTATCTTTGGAATGCCATAATTGTCTCCAGTCGTCACATTTCTTCTTGTCTTGTTCAGAGTCAGGCTTTATATCTCAAAATGCCATGACATTATGTCGAAACGCTGTGTGAATTTGTCTATGGATTATCTCATTATGGTCGACGGCTATCGTATTTGTTTACAAAGTAGGTTCGTCTTGTTAAAACAATGTGAACTTGTCAATATGATATGGTACCGTGTTATACGCATGAGTTGTTCTGTCAATGTGAAGTGTTGACTTCTCAAATCAGAATCTTATTATGTTCAAGGGTATTCTTATAATGTTAAAATGCAAAGATATCTTGTCAAGGGCATATTTGTCAAAACGGTGTATTGACCTATACACACTGCTTCTCATTATGCTAAACGTTATGCTATTATGTCGAAATGTGTGTTATTAAGTCTATGTATCGTGTTAACTTGTGTGATTAATGTCTTATTATATTTGTTTCCTATGATGTTATATTAAAAAAACAGTTTCATGTTGCCAAGGTGTAGTGTGAACTTGTCTATACGATATGTCTATACGACATGTTCACCACTTTAATTATCATGTTACAAAGAAGTCTCATCTTGCCAGAGAGAAATGGGAACTTGTCCATACGATATGTTATTATGTTTAACGCGTATGTTGTTATGTCAATATACATTGTTGACTTGTCTAAATTATTTTTTCATCATATTCAACACCTGTGTTATTATGTAACAAAGCATTTTCGTCTTGTCAATGTTTAGTTTGAACTTGTCTGTACGATATGTTATTATGTTAAATAAACGTGTATTTATGTCAATACACGGTGTTGACGTGTCCAAACTGTCTTATCATGTTCAACACATACGTTGTTATGTTAAACAGTAGTCTCATCTTGTCAAAGATTGATGTTCACTGTTCTATACGATATGTATTCATTTTAAACGGATACATTGTCATGTAAATATACAGTGTTGACGTGTCTGAATAATATTTGTTCATGTTCATACCTATGTTATTATGTTACAAGCAGTTTCATCTTATCAATGTGTAGTGTGAACTTGTCTTTACGATATGTTATCATGTTAAATAAACGTGTTGTTATGTCAATATACAGTGTTGACTTGTCCAAACTCTGTCTAATGATGTTCAACGCTTATGTTATTATGTCACAAAGTAGTCTCAACTGATCAAAGAGCGATGTGAATTTGTCTAAAGGGTATGTTATGTTTTATTACACTTCAAAGTAAATTCCTTACTTTCGATTGGGTATCGAGCCCTTGACGTGATCCCAATTACCCTGTGAGCTGACAGGGTACTAAGAAATGCATCTGTTTTCATTGACTGACAGGTCCCTGAGTATTGCTTTTCAGAAAATAAGATGGTCGACTGCTCGACAGGATTGAGTGCATTCAATCGTGCATCCTCCGTGCCCATTTTTCTAACAACGTTATCTGCTTTATTATAGTCTACTATGAGTGCTGTACACGACAAATTCCGAAATATTTCATTTGAAAAGTGAAAACTTTGAGTATAATAAATTCGTTATACAGTTTCTTCACAGTGTACATGAGGATTTCTTCCCGGCTGGTAAACTCATGTAACCCTCGCCTAACGGCTCGGGTAACATGATTTTCCTCAGCCGGGAAGAAATTCGCTGTGAAGAAACTGTGTAACTAATAAAATGCAACATTTTCAAAGTGTGCCTTATCATGTCCAACAGTTATGCTATAATTCAACACTACATATTGACATAAAACACATGCTTTTAACATGGTAACTTATTATATTGACAAGTTAACACTACACATTGACAAGCTGATACTGCTTTGTAACATGATTAAAGAGATTTAACATACAAAAACAAGTCAAAACCGTATATTGACAGACATAATAACACGCACATTTAACAAGAATAGACTACTTTGTAACATCAGTTAACATAGAATTTTAAAATGATAAGGCACAGTTTGGACAAGGCAACAATATATATGGAAAACACAAAACGGGCGCATTTAACATGATAACAATTTATATAAACACGCTCACATTGCATTAAGCAAGGCGATACTACTTTGCAACATAATAACAAAGACGTTTAACATAATAAGGCACAGTTTGAAAAAGTTAGCACTATATATTGACAAAACAACGCGCACTCTGAACATGGTAATATATTCTATAGACAAGTTCACGTTGCGCTTTAACCAGATGAGACTACTTCGTAACATAATCACATAGATATTTAACATAATAAAAGATTCTGTAGACAAGTTCATATAGCGCTTTGACATAATGACATAGCCTTTTGAGATAACAAGTCTCTATTTGAACAATCAAGAAGAAATGTGACAACAGGAGGCAGCCATGGCGTACCTACATGGCTGCCATTAGTTGACATGAAAAATCCTAAGATTTCCAAATTTGCATTTTTCAAGTGCGATTTTACAAATAGTACCTTTACCCCATAGCCTGTATCTAGTTTTGTTGACATGCGACTACTTAAAGCAGACCTGTAAGTAAAGCAGAATGCGCCTTAAGGCGCATTCTGCTTTACTTTCAGCCTGCTTTAAGCTACACTGTACTGGGAAAAAAATCCGAAGATTGAGGAAAAATCCGGAGAAATGGCAGCCCTGTACCTATAACACTGTATGTGCGAGCTCAACACAACATGTACTCGGCTTCTACTATTACATATTCACAACCCTCACTAACACAAGGATAATACATGTATTTTCAGGCATGACTGTGACTGTGGGTTCATGTGTGTCACACGATCTGAAACGTTACCGTGTCCCGACGGCGAGACCTGCACGTGTCAGAGAGGTGAACAATGTTATTATCATGTCAGCATGCCATGCAGTTTTCGTCTACAAAATGCGTCGTTGATTAAATTTTCTATGCTGTATAATTAGGATATTTGTTCTAAACTATATATTTCTAAAATTACCACGAAGGTGTCAAGCAGTTAGCATTTAGATTAGACGCCAGGTAAGTCCATGTGTCTTCTTGTAGCGTGTTCTGTAGCGTTTTCAAGCACCGTATCGGAAAACAATAACGTTAACCGATGCAAACAACCCTTATTGTACGACATCTAAAGTTCTTCAATACTCTCCAATAATAATTCATTGAGCCCCATGTTTATTTACTTTTCAAGGGTACGAACGAATTCTGTACGAATCGGAATAACACACGCAAACGTGTACTAATCAACTGAAATACATCAATTTTACCGCATATAAAAATAAGATTTAGCTGCTTAGATGTAAGCTGCTTTATTTGATACATTAAGTATCGGAAAATGTTGGTTTATGGATGAGAAGTTAACTCGGAACTGTTCGCTCTTGCTTGTATACTCATTTAGTCGCCATTTAGTTTTTCTTGTTCGCTTTGGCACACTACCTCTGAGGCCGTTCGTGCCGTTGGCCATCGATATCGTGCAAACAGGTCGTTTTCGTTAAATTGTTACGTTTTGAGGCTATATATCGACATGGAGGAATGATACCCTTCTAGTTTTGAAGTCAGGTGGTCATTTAAAGCAGGTTAAAAGACAAGAGGGCCTGAAGGCCCTGATATCGCTCACCTGTCGTACTGAGGGTATAATTCCTCCATGATATCGATGACCATCTATACGGTAACTGAACGCGCTACAGTTACCACTGTTTGCTGTTTAGGTTAGCAGTTTGTGTCTCATGTGAAGCATACAGGGTACAGTCTTTCATAATAACCGCGTTTACGCTTAAACTATTATTTTCATTGCAAACAGTTTGGAGCCAGATCAGACGCCGGGTAACCCGGTGTCTGATCAGGCTCCAAACTGTTTGCCACTCAGATTAAAACTGGAAGTAAGAATTGTCAAAAGTTGTCATTTTCTATATTTCATTGCAATGAGGTTGCGTTGCGTTGCGTATGCCTTAAAGACGGAAGAATATCGTTTTTTCCACTGTATTTTAGACCGGTAGCCAACTCGCAGTCGATGGTCATCGATGGCCATCGATTTCCTTACTGAATTCATGGCAGATCCAAACTGTTTGATACGGTCATAACAAAGTCGTGCTGAAGTAAAATCTCGCCTATACTACCACCAACATCATAACTGGTGAATTTAATAACCATTTTACTATCATCTGCTGTTTTTTCTAAAAAATAGAATTCTATGCAGTTTGACGTAAAAAGCATTTTTATGAATATTAAACAGTCAGGAAACCTGATCAGACGCCGCGATATGCGGCGTCTGATCCGGATCAAAACTGTTTGCATACAAAGTGTTAAAGAACTTCACAGCTAATGGTTGAAGACATTACCCCAGTCCATTTATTGATATTGAGTCCCCTACCCAAAGTGTTCTCTCTAGGCGTGAAAACACGGGTAAAGCAATAGAATATTGTGCAAGCAACGGCTCAGCCATATGAAATTTTGTATAGAGGCCCTTACATACTAGATATCAAGGTGGATTTCAATGGGTTTTACTATACTTTTTTTACTTTACAGATAATATGGTCATCTATCTATTATCATTGCTTTTAATTTTACTGTTCCCTGGCTTTACATTTCGATAAGGTAGTTTCGCATGGAATGACTTAAACCTTATTGTAAATATTACTTGTAAGACTCTTTACCCCGCATAACTTAGCAACTGCGAAATGCACCCTTGTTGTATTTAGCAAGTGACCAATATACACATATCATGATATATTTTGCCTCAGTTTGACCTTGGATTCTGTAGTGACCAAAACTCAAAGTAATAAAAAGTTTGTGTTGACTTTGAGATCGTTGTCGGTAATTTAATTGGTCAGATTAATGCAAACGCCCAGACCCAACTAAAAATCTTATAACCTTGGGCACTGATGTATCTATCAAATTGCCAACATTCAACTAAAGCTATTACAAGCGAGCTATGGTGTGTTTTGCCAACTCTTGCTGATATGGTTTAACAGTTTATCATGCTTATATGTTCATTTAACAACATCTACAATCAACATCGATCCAGATCGGACGCTGCGCAATGTTGCCTCATTACTCTTGTCATCCATCAGTGTCGTTGAATGACACCGGTCATTATTCGGTGATGTAGAGTGGCCCCCGGTCTTTATTCGATGTCGTAGAATGATTTCCCGGTCATTATTCGATGTCGTAGAATGACCCCCGATATATATCCCCTGATATTATTCTTTTTCATAGAATGCTACCCCTGCCCCTGAAAATTGAAGTATACAGTTTGAAAAGTCGAAGCCATTTCATAGTGCCCACTGGGTAAAGAAGCATATGTTTGTAAGCAAGTGTGCCATTAACCCTTTCCTCCACAGAAGCGCACCAGACCATCTTTACCTACATCTGCAAATAAGATTAAGAGTCACTAATAAAATTCAATTATAGTTTTGATTACAGGCGTCAGCTAACAACAAGATGAGTGTAAATCAGAAAGCATATAGTAGCTTATGCATAAATTTATATTGCTGTATGCATTGTCCTGCCTTAAACACAATCAAACATAGCTCATTTGCAACATTGCCTATGGAGCAAAGGGTTAATGCAGACCAAACGTATTGTACAAAGTTCTTTGAAATTATTTCTATACATATTAAACCTGTTATATGAACTTCTTAATTGAATTACTGCTATGGAGGGGTTCAACTGTACCAAGACTAAATGTATAAATTTCCCTGTTGATTATTACATCATTAAAGTTTCAAATGCATTGTCTGTTAGATGCATTATGTCAGACTTGAATACTTAACCCTTTACTCCATAGCCTTTTTCTATTCTTGAAGATATGTGACCACTTATTGGAAGTAGTTTACAATCTATCATTGTTACTCGATACCAATAAACGTGAACGAGTGAAAATAGTTATCCCCATTTTACAGTATATGTAATATTTACATCGATCCCAATAACATTCGTCTTATTACAATGTGTCGCTACAGAAACATTGCGACATGTGCCTATGAAAATTGATTAGATTATTGACAGTATATAGCACGACATAGTAGCATCCAATGACTTAAGTGATTAGCAATTTGAAATGATTTAACCCCCTCGGTGGGCTGATCGCGACTATGGCGGGGTTATTCTACGATATTGATACTCACAATATTGGTCACTTGCTAAATACTACAAGTGTTCATTTCGCAGTTGCTTAGTTATGTAGGGTAAAGAGTCTTACAAGTAAACTTTACTATAAGATTTAAGTCTTTCGCTTCGAAACTACATTATAAATATGTAAAGCCTGGAAACACTAAAAATAAAAGTAACGATGATAAATAATTGACTAAATGTACATACCTGCAAGCGCAGCTTAATAAAGGTTTTACAATTGTTTTGATACCAACTATACTTAAGATCTAACGACCAAGATCAAACTCAAGTCAGTGTCCCGAGACTAGAACATTTGAAACGAACACCGCAACCAAAGCACATTTTAAATCAAAGAGTTTTGGTCAAATTGAGATACTTTTCAACAGTACTGTTGTTTATTCGAAAAATAAATGTCAATCTTAAATCATGTTTAAAAATAAATGAATTAAGAAAGTTCCAAAGCTTTTGTCACGGACATCCCTCAAAATCTCCGCGCATTTGGCTCTGATGTATTGTCTTGCCAACTGACAGGTATCCCTCTAAACCAATAGAACGTACATGTGGTACCAAATAAACGCCATAAAAGTAGTTTTTGCGAAAGATAAGGCCAAATGTCAAGGTCACCGTGACCTGAAAATGTTACAAAACACTCTGTTCCTAGCTGCTTTTGCAAAGAATATATCCTCACGACAAGTTGTTTTTATTTACCTACATTAGAGGTCAAAGGTCAAGATATATGTCACAATGACCTAAATCGTTATAGGTCACTTTACCATGACAAGCTGTACTCACGTACCAACTTTGGTCAATCTTGCTGTTGTAAAAAAGAAAATATGTGCTAAACAAAAGGTACATGGGCAGACGGAATCACTTCCAGATATGCGATTATTTCATTACATACGCCCAAAAATTAGCTTTGGGGTATAAATACACATTTAGCACTTGGAAAACTAACTTTAAACAAAATATAACTGTAAGTCAGTATGGGTCATTTTTTCACCAGCAGGGGGTCAATATTCGACGATGGGGGTCATTTTTTAACGACATGGGTCATTCTACGACTTCGAATTTTGACCGGGGTCACTTTTCGATGGGGGTGAAAATACTTCGTTACACCGGCGGATGACGTCAATAGCCATCATTCTCACTTAAAACTTTCCTATTGCCTGATTTTTTTTCAACTTCAGGCGAGCGTGGCATGATTGAAGGATTGATAACGTACGGTGTTTGTCAATATTTTTTTTATTAGCCTGTATTGTGTGTATCGTACGGCGGTGACAGAATTACTTTATTGAACACGTGTCATGATTCCGTTACGTTAACGGTTTTTATCTGTGTTATTTGTGACAGCCTTACACATGCCAGTATCCCATAAGTGCATTCACTGGATGTGTAACTTGAATAAAGTCAGAGATATGTCCGTTCAAAAAGTGGGACGTTTCTACATTTGATGAGTATGTTTTGGGATGAGTATCCGACGATGGATATTCATTAGTTATCGTTTTGTTTCTTATTCTTTGGTTTCAGGGTGCGGCCTAGCCAACGAGTTTTTACGTCCGTTCGAATCATCGAGTGCGTTCTGTAAACATTGCTTTTGCTTTGGAGAATTCTTTTCTTCTGGGCCATTGGGAGAGCCTACCGTAAGTTTACTTGCATACACACACTATTATTGGACTCTGATAGGCTTAAACTGCACATGTGACAAATGTGTACGAAACCGTACACATTGATATATCTGGGTAGTACGGATCTCGTGACTAATTAGATTATTTTCTCCTCGATCTATTCACGTAAACAATCTCTCTTTTCTGTTTATTATGCGGTTGTTTTCAAATAAATAAAAAGAAATCTTAATTAAAAAACGTCTTGAATCTATCATTATGCGTACATGTCACTCAGATATCGATTAAATGCTAGTTTCTTGCTTTATTTTCCCTTATTACACCACACGCGTCGTCACCATGGTAAACAAAAGACTGGAAGTAAATGAACATTGCAAAGTACAACGGCACTAGTCTTGTCACTGGTTTATAAAAAAAAAAATTGACATTAAATTAAGGGATAGATTTAGGTCAAAATATTTAGCGAAATCAACCCAAATAGAAATAACTCGATATGCCTAGCCACTGACATACGTGTTCATTTGTTTGCTCCTGATTATTTCCGTTCATTTGTTATAATTTATCGTTACAGAGTTTTATAAAACGTTAATGTCCTCTTAGAAATACCCGTTCAAAATATCCTGGTAATGAACATTTAAAAGTAAATTTTACTTATGCGAGTTCCAGATGTGAAAGTTTAACTGCACTGTACTCTTACAACCGGCGAATAGTGAACTAATGTAAATTTCAAGTGTCAACTTTTAGGGTCAAGTCAGTAAAACTTTGTCAGATTATGTATGTTTTCTTTCTTGTATTGAATCTAGACTGGAAATAAATTCGTTACACGGCATTTCGGCAGGGTGTACGGGCTTGTATCACGGTTTTGAATTCCGTATTTCCTTCGCGCTCCCAATTCAACAGCACACCAAGAAAACTCATGAGCTCCATCTACCAGCACCCAAACATACCCAAACATACCGTTTATCAACGTACAATAATACCGTATATTTACATTCGTCCTATCTCTTTCCATTGTAAAATTCACAATTGACGATTGCTTGCACCGTTGCATGAATTAAAAACCCGATTGAGGATAAGAAAACGTACTTGGATGTACTGAAAGTATTTTTCCCTATTAAAATCCTGAAGTGAGTTTTAGAACTATATTTTTTTATTATCCGCGCAGAATAGATCTAGCTATGTTATTTGGTTACAGGGGGTGGAGTTAACTTCGTTAAAGCTGTTCATTCAAGTTTATTCCTTCGACGCACTTTTCCCCATTTCAACACCATTTCTCCTTTAATAACTGAAAGTCTGAATTTTTTTCATAACAAATATAAAGATAAAATAATGTAAATATAAGAAATGAATTGATTTTTTTCGGTGTTCAAGCCAAATGAACTACAGAAAATTATCGGCAAATTTACCATGAATCGCTAACGCGATAATTTTCTGTCGTTGTTGAAATTTTGGAAATAAAATATGTTTAAACTGAACACCGAAAAAAATCAATTCATTTTTTAAATACACTCCAAACAAAAACATACCTAATACACACCATCTATGAGAATACCTACATACCCAAACAATCCATCCTTCAACGGCTGAAACTAAAGCAAAACTCACCGTCTGTTTTACTTAACCTGCTTTATGAGGTAACCTGCTTTAAATAATAGAATCAGGCTTAGAGTTAATAGGTTAAACGCAAACGAAACACAAACGAAATGCACTAAAATGTTGAAAAATGCTAT
Source organism: Gari tellinella (assembly GCA_922989275.2). Classification (NCBI taxonomy): domain Eukaryota; kingdom Metazoa; phylum Mollusca; class Bivalvia; order Cardiida; family Psammobiidae; genus Gari; species Gari tellinella. The sequence goes on along the minus strand of OV277856.1, from coordinate 95,626,641 downwards.
TTTTATATAATTTTCAAAACAATTTTAATCTGAGTGGCAAACAATATGGCGACTGGTCAGAAGTCGGGTTACCCCGTGTCTGGTCCGGCTCCAGACTATTTGCAATAAAAATAACAGTTTGGGCGTAAATAGAGGATGTTGAATGAGTGTGTTTTCAGTCGTGAATTTATTGAACGAGTTGGATAAAATCATATGTTGCGAGCCTTGGCGAGCAACATATCATTTTATCCAACGAGTTCAATAAATTCACGACTGAAAACACACGAATTTGATATCCTATTTATCACATAAACACCAAATGACACGAAAATCCGAACGGTCTTACTTTCACTTTTGCCCTCGGCTCTTAGGAAACGATTAGTCATAGGCGTTATTCGGTTTTATTCATCCGTAGATAAAAACACCTATCAAACTAAAATAAAGAAAATCAACATCAATGTGTTGTGAAAAGACTTCTCTGATACCATATTCAAATTTTAAATTAATATTTAATTTTAAAAAAATTCTAATTGACTAAAAATGATCAGTTGACATTTAGAAGCTAGTTTCGTTTTCAAAATAACGTCGTTAGAGCAACATGACCTCATTATCACGTTAACGTCTCAACTTGAAAAACAGTCTGAGTCACTGTTAATACTAAAGCTCTATGCAGCCTGATTTGCAGCCTGAGTTTGCGGGACTGCTCGGGATAATGTTTTCAGGACACTTGGAAATGTTTCAATACCTAGTGGTGATCTAAGTTTGTCTAGATTATCTTAACTGATTTAAAGTCGGCGTAGTAGTACAGTGTTTTGGTGATTCGAAAAATAGTATAAAATATATGCCCAGTGGGCCTTACGATTTTTACGGACCTCTATATTTTGCACGTGTATGTGATAAACATGTTTATTCAAATTATTTGGAAAACAATATAACGTATTCACTGTTTATGTTTATGTCGCTATACATGCGTAAAAACCATCGAACACTGATAAATAGAACTCTCTTTTTTCGAATTTGCTTGCATTTTAAAGTTAATACGTGACTTATTTTGAAATACAGCCTTGCGTTCATTAACGAAAGCGGCGAAGCGCTTCGTGACGCTTAGTCAAGGCCCGCTTATCTCAGGGCACTCACGAGTTCACGTGCCTTCAACATTGCATGCTTTTTTCGTTCTCCTTTGTGTGCCTTGGGGTAAGCGGGCCGTGGCAAAGCGTCACGAAGCGCTTTCGTTAATGAACGCAGGGCAGGTTTGTTTGACTTACTCGTGCAGAGATAATCGAATTTCAAACGAATAATTACGATTGAATTTTGATTTAAGTAAGTACGAGTTGTTGAATTTCTACTGCGATTTTTTCTTTGTATTTTATTTCAGTGCACGATAAGAGAAGCATGGTGCGACCTCCCGGGGAATGTATCTCTGTTCCACGAAAACAGAAACTGTTTTTAGAGAGGGTGGCTTGTCATACTTAACTCAAATCTCCATAAATACGCATTTTACCCCTTTAATATATTCATCTTTTTAAGGAAACAGTTCCACTTTGAACAGTTATGAATATGCACCATAAAAAGGGTTCTATATCCTAGCAGATGACAGCTAAAGGAGGCTGAAAGTAAAGCAGAATGCGCCAAAAGGCGCATTCTGCTTTACTTTCAACCCACTGTGAGTGCTCATCCGTCTTCAAAACTAGAAACAGGCTATGGGGTAAATGGTTAGTTAAATACATTTTAACACTAATAATATCTTCCGATAGATCATTATTATTTCCACTCTGACGAAGAACTACAGACAACATTCAAGTCTTGGAACTTATTAAACAGTACAATGGAAGGAAACAGAGGTCTGCTAAAGGGGCCTCCGTTTGACCTTAATTCTTCTTTAAGAATCGCAAACAGTTTTATTGGAAGTGTTTGCAATTATTTTTTAACTCTCTCTGTTACTGTCACTGTCATTACGGAATCTGCTCTAACCCTTTCACTGCCAATTTATTTCACCGTTGCATTATCGTCTGCTTCAATTTGAAGAAATTTCAAAACGAGTGTCAAACAGTTTGTATCTTGATCAGACACCGCGTTACGCCGTGTCTGATCAGGATCCAAACTGTTTGCAAACGCACTTTTAAGTGTCATTGAGAGCGAAAGGATTAAACAGTTGTTGTCTACTAGTACAGAATGTATTTTTATTTCTCAATGTTTTAAGTCTATGTAAGTTAACTGACGTAATATCGTAATGAGTGTCAAACAAAAATATTACGCGGAGTCTGAGCTGCTTGTAAATATCCGTTGTATTCGGGGTAAACTAGAAAAGCGGTTAATTCTTTCGCCGAATGCGACTAATGTCGACTTTGCGAACAGTATGGACCCTGGTCAGACGCCGCGTAACGCATCGTCTGATCAGGATTCAAACTGTGTTAGACTCGGATCGAAATTTCGCCAGGCATACTGCCATATATCTAACTTTGACATGCTATTGCAGACACTAGTATTTAAACAGGAGACAATATTGCAGTAAAGGGGTTATTTTTTAAACGACTATAAAATAAGCGATAACAGCGTTAGGATAGGTCAATGCAACAGACAAATTGTGTGTTGGCCTACATATCTAAGACGATATTGCCATGTAAAGACACTGCAAATAAAGAATGAATCCATCCGCTTGTTACTTTTCTTTATCCTTTCAACTGTACACTTATTCACTCGAGAACGTTTTAATGGGCAATTCCACTTTCTAATTGAGCCTGTTATAATTTTGATCGTTAAGGGTTACCGGAAAATTTTCTAATAAGGTTGGACATTCTGTGTAACTACTGTAAATATTTTAAACTTTAAACCCATTGCTTTTATCAAACAGTAGTTCGTCCAAAAGGTGCAAACTGAATGACAAACCGTGTAGACTCTGATCAGACTGCTCCTGAAGGAACAATCTAATCAGGGTCTACACTGTTTGCTCAGGTATGTATGTCCCAATACTTAGAGACATTGTGATATGTGTTAAAGTATACTGAACAGTTTTGAAACTGTGCATAACCTGTCAAAGGGCTCCTACAGGATCCTTCTGATCTCTTTCTACACTGTTTGCCTAGAGCGCTCCCTCTCTACAACGACACCCAACGAGAGACACCAATTGTGTGCGTTGTTTGGAGGGAGTCGCTATAGGGATGGACATTTGCAAACAGCTTGAATCCAAATCAGAGTTCTGGATTCAAGCTGTTTTGTCACTCGTCTTTAAGTTTTTTTCCTGTCAAAATACAAATTATGTAACTTCAAGAAAAAAACAGACGACAATTTTAAGCAGACGATATTGCAGTCTTGAATAGGTTGGAAATAATTGTCCTGTTTAGGAACTGCGACAAGGGTCGTTGTGAGAAGGGAGTCGTTGTTGGGAGGGCCGTTTTAGGGAGGGAAAACTGTATTTGTAAAGATCGAGTGCACTCGCTGCTAGGGTAAAAAGAGCTAATTAATATATGTTCAAAATGTTTCTGCTTTTAATCTGCAAGAGACACTGTCTTCACTATAAATGTACTTCAAATGCTCCCTCTCTACAACGACACCCACTGGAGACAGAGAGTGTGTCTGTTGTTCAGAGGGAGTCATTATAGAGAGGTAATAGGGAGGGGAAACTAAAACTTGGCTTACAATTGCAAACAGCTTGAATCCAGATCAAACGCCGCGTATGTAACGTGGTGCCTGATCTGGGTTCAAGCTGTTTGTCACTCGTCATTTTGTTTTTTCTGTCAAGATGTCCAGTATGTAACTTTGAGATAAATAGGAGACGACAAGTTTAAGCATACGATATTGAAGCGTTAGACATATTTGTCTTGTTTAGGTAACTGCGACAAGGGTCGTTGTAAGCAGGAGTCGTTGTTGGGAGAGCAATTGTAGAGAGGGAGCACTGTGTCTGGATCGAGGTTTTCTTATAAAGAAGGAAATGCTCTTAGTCAGTAGTTTTGCTCTTCAGAGCTACGTTCGGCAACACTAACATTTGCAAACAGTTTGGATCTGTATCAGGATCAAACACTCATAAATGTGGCTATTAGTTAATTAACTCTTTCACCGCCAATGGCAACTATAAAATACTTGGCTAACAGTTCTGATCTAGACAAGACGCATTGTCTGGATCAAAACTGTTTAACACTCGTATCAATGTACAGTAGAGCCCCTCTATTACGACCACTAAATAGAAGGCTAATTGTCCGTATAAATGATAGGTGACGGCTTAAAGCAATGTGAAAGTGAAACAGAAAGCTCCTGTAGGAGCTTTCTGTTTCACTTTCACATTGCTTTAAGCAGTCACCTGTCTTAAACGATTAATATTTGACACAATTTAGTGGTCGTAATAGAGAGGTTCTACTGTATATGTTACAGGGATAACATGTACTCATGGATAATGCGTAATCCCTAAACTGTTTAGGGATTACGCGTAATCGCTGGGTGTTTTAGGGAATTGATGAAATGTACTTTTTTTCATCAAATAAATAGATTTGTATTAACATGACATTTGTTTTGGTTTAAAACATCATGTTTTCTTGAAATACGATGGTCTAATGAACGTTCATACAAAGTGTATCGCACAAGTGAATAAAAATAAGTGAACAGTGTGCATATTGGCCAGGACAATTTAAACACCTAGACGTCTGTTTTTTTTAAGAAGGTTAACAAAATATTTCATAGCGTGGTACTTGCCTTTGAACTTAATGAACTAAACAAGGTAAGATTCATTACTTTAACCAAAAGTAACTGCCAAATATTTATAAAAAACCACTACGAAAAGCTTCAAAATTACGCCTTTTCCCTGGGAGATTTAGGGTTTTCAGTGAGTTCACCTATTCCCTGATAACACGTTATCCCTGTAACATAATATATATTCAGTCAGAACTTGAACAATTAATTTTTTTACATAAAATTGCAGACGCAAAATTTTAGCGAATGAAATTTTATCTCCAAAAGAGTTAAAGTAAGCAGCGAAACTTGACAATGAAACGGTTGGAAGAAAAAACGGCCCGTAAGTAAAATCATTCGACTTCAATTTTATTTTAACCCCTTCACTGCCATGACGTCATCCATTTTAATCAAGTGTCGTCTGCTTTTATTTCTCAAATTAAGATTTTAGGTATTTTGAATTTAAGAAATATTGAATGAGAGTCAAACAGTTTGGATCCTGCTAAGACGCCGCGTTATGCGGCGTCTGATCAGGATCTAAACTGTTTGCAAATAAATATTGTACTCGGGGTAAGGCAGGGAAGGGGTTAAGATATCTGAAAACTAAAAAAACCCAGTGTGAATCCTTATTAGATATTGAGACACTCGGCATCTGATCTGATGTCGAACTGTTGACCAATGTCAGTGACATTTCTATTGGTTGGAAATGGGTTGAAATAAAGTTCATGTTTATTGCAAAATTATATATTTTTGTTAAACCTCTCTATTACGACCACTGAAATGAATGCAAATCGATTGTATAAAAGACAGGTGACAGCTTAAAGCAAGGTGACAGTGAAACAGAAAGCTCCTAAAGGAGCTTTTCGTTTCACTGTCACCTTTGTTTTAAGCAGTCACCTGCCTTAAACACCCAATAATTAACTAAATTTAGTGGTCGTTATTGAGAGGTTTTACTGTACTTAAGGTTATGAAAAGTTTACGGTTGTCAACGCAGTGTTGCACAACAGAAAAGCTTACAAAATAAATTATTCACCAATAAATTATGATAAACAGTAAAACCCCTTTATCACGACTATTTAATTATGTTAGCTATTACGTGGCTACTTAAGCAAGGTGAAAATAAAACAGTAAGCTCCTTCATACCGATTTTAAGCTGACACCTGTATATCATAAATCAACTAGCATTCTTTATAGTGGTCGTAATAGAGGGTTTTTACTGTACATGTTATTGAAACTGAGCGTTTCACATGGATATCATTCCTAGTTGTCCGTATGACTGTCTGGCAGTGCTATTGTAGAACTCTATGTATGTATGTCTGTCTGTTTGCCTATCTCTCTCTCACTCTCTCCCTCATGTTCCATTTATAATTTTTATGCCCCCAAAGCTAGGCTTTGGGCGCATATAGTAATCGCACCGTGCGTGTGTGGGTGGGTGTGTGGGTGGGTGGGTGGGTGGGTGTGTGTACAAATTAGTACATCTTGGGATGGCGGAGTGTCGCGTACCACTTTCAGGTCACTGTGACCTTGACCTTGACCTTTGACCTCGATTTAACAAAATGCTTGTCCGAAGCATATCTCCTATACCTTACCAGCTAGTGACTCCAAATTTGGCGTGCATCTTGGGATGGTGGAGTGTCGCGTACCACTTTCAGGTCACTGTGACCTTGACCTTGACCTTTAACCTCGATTTAACATAAATCTTGTCCGGAGCATATTTCTATACCTTACCAGCTAGGGACTCCAAATGTGTTGTGTGAGTACATCTTGGGATGGCGGAGTGTCGCGTACCACTTTCAGGTCACTGTGACCTTGATTTTTGACCTCGATTAAGCAAAAAGCTTGTCCGAAGCATATCTCCTATACCCTACCAGCTAGGGGTTCCAAATTTAGTGTGTAAGTACATATTGGGATGGCGGAGTGTCGCGTACCACTTTCAGGTCACTTTGACCTTGACATTGACCTTGATTTTACAAAAAGCTTGTCTGGAGCATTTCTCCTATACCTTACCAGCTAGGGATTCCAAATTTGGTGTGTGAGTACATCTTTGGATGACGGAGTGTCATGTACCATTTTCAGGTCACTGTGACCTTGAACTTGACCTTTGACCTGGATTTAACAAAAAGCTTGTCTGGAGCATATCTCCTATACCGTAACAGCTAGGGATTCCAAATTTGGTTTGTGAGTACATCTTGGAATGGCGTAGTGTGGTGTACCACTTTCAGGTCACTGTGACCTTGATTTTTGACCTCGATTAAGCAAAAAGCTTGTCCGAAGCATATCTCCTATACCCTACCAGCTAGGGGTTCCAAATTTAGTGTGTAAGTACATATTGGGATGGCGGAGTGTCGCGTACCACTTTCAGGTCACTTTGACCTTGACATTGACCTTGATTTTACAAAAAGCTTGTCTGGAGCATTTCTCCTATACCTTACCAGCTAGGGATTCCAAATTTGGTGTGTGAGTACATCTTTGGATGACGGAGTGTCATGTACCATTTTCAGGTCACTGTGACCTTGAACTTGACCTTTGACCTGGATTTAACAAAAAGCTTGTCTGGAGCATATCTCCTATACCGTAACAGCTAGGGATTCCAAATTTGGTTTGTGAGTACATCTTGGAATGGCGTAGTGTGGTGTACCACTTTCAGGTCACTGTGACCTTGACTTTGACCACAATTTTACAAAAAGCTTGTCAGGAGCATATCTCCTATACCTTACCAGCTAGGGATTCCAAATTTGGTGTGTGAGTACATCTTGGGATGGCGGAGTGTCGCATACCACTTTAAGGTCACTGTGACCTAGACATTTGACCTTGATTTAACCAATAGCTTGTCCAGAACATATCTCCTTAACCTTACCAGCTATGGATACGAAACTTGGTTTGTGAGTTCATCTTGGGATGGCGGAGTGTCACATAGCATTTTTAGGTCACTCAGACCTTGACCTTTGACCTCAATTTTACAAAAAGCTTGTCCGGAGCATATCTCTATTGAGGAGTGTCGCAAACCGTTCTGTTTTTAATGTTAAGAATTGACTCCTGGGTCATTTTTAACAGTATCAAAACTTTATGTTACACCTCCATTACATTGTCTGTATTTTTTTTCCGCCAAAATGCATTTGGGTGTCAAACACTTTGGGGGCATATGTCACGCGTGACGACTGTACTTGTTTTCTTTATTTCTTTTTTTCCACTCCTCTTTCTTCGTAAGCCATAGACATACCTTTACTATGCTGGAGTCCAGTACGAAGTACTTCGTGCGTCCAGTAAATGTATATTTTGCAAACAGTTTTGTCCCTGATTATAGGGTCCCTTGAAGAGCACTCTGATCAAGTGCTGCACCCATTTGTTTTGCATTTCATTGTTCTGAAATATTTTCTGAAACCAGCTTTAAATTTCAACATAAACTGGTCATGGCTACAAATTAGAATAGCCCATGTGAAAATTATGCATAAAACTGAAGACGTTTGCTTGCTTCTTGTATCTCTGATGACGTTTATGGCTTAACTCATTACCCCATAAATATGCGTTTTATGCCTCTTACATATATGTATTCCTCCGCTGAAGAGAACCATTAACTTCACATTATACAGGTATTAATATGTACCATAAAGACTATATCCTTCATACCCTATAGTAGACAGTAGAATGCGCACTAAGACGTATTCTTCTTTACTTTCAACATTCTTTAAGTGGTTACATATTTTCAAATTTAGAAATATGCTATGGGGTAATGGGTTAATTTCATTGAAATAGTTGTTTGTTACCTAAGTCGACCAATCTCGACTAATCAGACTCACTATTTCCGTATCTAAGTTCAGAACCGCTCTACAGTGTTCCCTCCTTACAGTGGAGAAAACGTTATTCTTTCCCGTTTAAACGCAAACGAAACGCAAACGCATTGCAATAAAATGGAAAAAATAACAACTTTTTGACAATTCTTAATATTTATTTTAACCTGGACGGCAAACAGTTTGGAGCCTGATCAGACGCCGGGTAACCCGGCGTCTGATCTGGCTCCAAACTGTTTGCATTGGAAATAATAGGTTTAGCGTAAACGCGTTTAATGGGAAAGAATAACGTTTTCTCCACTGTACACCAATGTTTGTTGCTGTTCCCACAAGACGTTACATGTCAAACGCGTTCACTGCTGCATTGCCGTCTGCTTAGAATTGTCGTCCACTGTTGTTCTTTTCTCAAAGTTACATATTGGACATTTTGACAGAAGGGCGAGTGACAAACAGCTTGAACCAAGATCAGATCTGGGTTCAAAATGTCTGTAAATGTAACCCAAGTCATATTCAGCACTCTAAGGGTATTAACCCTTTTCCCCATAGAAGCGCCTTTTAGCGGATATGATTCATTCCTCCGCTGAAGAAAATAGTTCCAATTTAATCAGTCATGAATATATAGTATAGGGAATATTTTCTAAATTTTAGTACAAGTAAGCTTAAAGCATGCTGAAAGTAAAGCAGAATGCGCCTAATGGCGCATTCTGCTTTACTTTTAACCTGCTTTAAGTGGTCAACTATCTTCAATACTAGAAAAAGGCTATCAGGTAAAGTGTTAATCCGCCCCATTAACAACTACCTCCGAACAACAGACAATAATAATGATAATATACACAATATGTGTCTCCCATTGGGTGTTGTTGTAGAGAGGGAGCACTGTAATTGTTTTAACTTTATGCATTTTTTTTGACCTCACACATTGAAAATTCACTATCCAATTAAAAAATGTTCGCCTCTGAGGCATAACATAATAGCACCGAGAGTTCGCCACCTACAATTTATCAATAATTCAGAGTACGTTTAACCTTTACCAATTGCCTAACGTCCCAGGGACATAGGCAAACAGTGTAGAATCTGATTAGACACCAAATAACGAGGCGCCTGATCAGAGTCTCCATATTAATTTGCTGATAGGAATTTCAATTAAAACAAATGAAACCCCTTACACCTAAAATGCACTAATCCAATATCTAAGCATGGAAGAATCCAATTGGCTTAACTCTTTCCTCCCTGAAACTTTAAATGGACAATTCTAGTTTCCATTTTAGTCTAGTCCATTTCTGACTTTTAAGGATTGTTTTTGTCAATGTTTGGCGTTGTGACAAACAGTGAAGACCCTGATCTGAGGGCTCCTTTCGGAGCCCTCAGATCTGGGTCTTCACTGTTTGCATGGGACATATGTACTTGTCACATGTACAGTGATTGAACAGAACGCCTATATGCGGGATTAGGGTTCAAAGAGTTAAACGGCTTAAATATGCAACTTAACAGTTACTTGACATACATCAAGCTGACATCGCATCACGTTACCTCTTCACTGCCATGACGTCATCTATTAAAAACAAAAGTCGTCTGCTTTTATTTCTTAAATTCTCATTTACGTAAGAAATATTGAAATGAGTGTCAAACAATTTGATCATGGTCAAACGCCCCGTAATGCGGCGTCTGATCATCAGAATCCAAACGGTTTGCAAATAACCATTACAATTGGTGTAAGGCAGTGGAGTGGTTAATTTCAGCGAAAGGGTTATTAAGGGCGTATCAATGTCATGAATTTAAGAAATTTTCAAAGTATATGAAAACACTTTATGATGGTTTTGTATTGAAGAGCTATTTAAGATGAATAACAAAATAGAAAAAGTGTACATTTTGGTGAACAACAGTTGGCTCTATGGCCATGTAAAATTTACCCCACCCACTTTCTCTTATTTTGTCCTTTTAAAACAGCCCGCTTCAATAAAATCCATTTTAAATGAAAACAAATATGACAATTTGGTTTTGTGTTATTTATTTCCTATCTATGGTAGTATTTCTTCATAGAAAACCTAATTTAAGAGAAAACATGCACCAAATGTGAAATTTATAAAGCTCTAAATATCATCTATATGGTACTTTTTTGTAAATTTTGTCAGGAGAGATAACTCTTTTTACTTTAATAACTCAAAATTTTCAACACTGACCTTTCAATTTCTTTTCATATTTTGAACTGCCTTAGTATTGGCTTTCATTTGGTAGAATATAAGAAAAAGTTTAATACTAGAACTATTTCATTTTCAAACTTTTTTACTTTTTTTTCATAAAATAAAAAAATCTAATAAAATCATGCCCTATAAAAAGCATATTTTTGATATTCGAGGATTGTTCAAACCTAGTGTCTGCTTTGTTTAAATTTGGTTTCTATATGTGAAAATACCACCAGAGACATGCTATAAATAATGAAAACCCAAATAACCATGTTTATTTTGTTTTGAAATAGATTTTACTGAAGCTTGTACTCTGAATGGGTAAAATTTGAGAGAACAAGTTCTATCATTGTTTTTTTGGAAGAGCTATTTATGATGAATGAAAAAATGGAAAAAAATATATATATGGTGGTGTCCTTTTTTTTTTAGCTACAGCGATTTGAAAAAAACTTTGATACTTTGAGAAAATCGCTTATGGGTTGGATACACCCTTAAAGCATATCAAAATACATTCAGTCGAATCTCCTCAATAGTTAATTAAGTGCAGCATGGTATTTATCATTCAATTGATAAGGTCATCGACAAGAAGTTTAAGATGAGATTAAAATTTCAATTTACAACATAAACATCTATTGTACACCTCCGGCAATATTGCAATTTATTAACATACATACCTTTTTCCTGCTTTAACATCGGATGGTGTAAACTTCTAGTTGCAAAAGACGAGTTTACGTGTTTAATTTGAAGAACTATTTATACTAAATTTGAACAGTTTTGGTCATGTTCAAATGCCCAGAAATTCAGTTTCTTGTCCCGAATAAATCTGTTTGTAAATGCCAATTCGCGATCGGCATTATACAGTGGACAAAAAGTTATTTTTTCCCAATAAACGCGTTTACACTCAAACTATTATTTGCTGTGCAAACAGTTTGGAGCCAGATCAGACGCCGGGTAACCCGGCGTCTGATCAGGCTCCAAACTGTTTGCCACTCAGATTAAGTTAATTGGTCAGACTTGTCAATCAGTTGTCATTTTCTACGTTTTGTTTCGATGCGTTTGCGTACGTTTGCGTTTAAACGGGAAAGACTAACGTTTTCTCCACTGTACAATCACTTGTATGGTGGTCGTAGTAGAGAGAGTTTTACTGTACATGCTTAGTCCGGGTATATTTATTGAAGGTCATTAAAAGTTCAAGATTCAATTAATGTATCGTTGCATTACAGTATTGCTTTCAAGGTATTATTACATTGTTGACATGTATAAAGACATCGGTATATAGCACGTACAACAGTGAATCATTTGATAGCAGAATAGTAAGGTCATGATGAGATTTTATTGTGCGTGTGCATTAGTTCTGCTAGTAGCAGTGACTGGAATATTGAGCCAGGCCTGTTCCAGCACGTAAGATGATCATCTTATTATAAATACGTATATTTTGTATAACAGTTTCGAAATACAGTGGATAATCCGTTATTCTTTCCCGTTTAAACGCAAACGAAACACAAACGCAAAGAACTAAAAAGCATATCTTTTTGACGTGTATCTTTAAAACGTGTATCTTTTGGACGATTCTGATAATGCATGTTGATCTGAGTGGCAAACAGCTTGGAGCCTGATCAGACGCCGGGTTACCCGGCGTCTGATCTGGCTCCAAACTGTTTGCAATGGAAATAACAGTTTAAGCGTAAACGCGTTTATTGGGAAAGAATAACGTTTTCTCTACTGTATATACATGCAACCGGGTTTTAGTAAACATAAACAGCCGGGCAAGTTCTTCAAGTATATCCGAAGGAGAGGGTCGTACCAAATACTTGTGGCCCAACCGTTGTGCTGTTATATTTGTAATTTGTTCAACCTGAGTTTGCACTTGTGCTATATGGTTGTACAAATATTTAGCAATACCATATCTATGTTTAAGCTAAGCATTATGAAGGCGGAAAAAGCATGTACAATAAATGTACTTGATTTAATACTAAGTTCTAATTACAAACAATGATTCATTTTGAAACACAAAATTTCATTGCCTCGAAATGATGAAACAAAATACATGTAGACTAATTATCAATTATAAATGCATTTTAAATACGAGTTCACACAGTACTTACAATGTACCAGACTATTAGGCTATGGTTGAAGCTGATTATTTTGTTGTTAAGAAACAATTAAGTTAAAACTAAATTTAGAGTATAAATCTTGGATGTCAGCAGATCTATGGTCTGGGTCACACTGATTGTAGACGACTGGAATACATACCTGTAGGAAGACGAAAGAGAAAGTCCGTGCAATTCAGATGCATGAGTTATCCAGTACATATAAACCATTTCTCTATCTCAACCATGCTCTCATACACAGATGTACGCGTGATAAATGAAGATATACAAGCATATCAACTAATTAAAGAAACTTAAACAGACTGCAGAGCTCCAACTCTTCAACAACACTCATTCGAATAACTTTATTTTAAAATATCTCAAGGAAGCTTTTTTCAAAAGTCGTCGAATCGACAACCCTCGGTGTCGCCATATTTCAAAGCAGATGCCCCTTTCCTGGTCCGGAAACTATTCATAGACAAAAGAAAGCAAAAGTACTTTCTATAAATTTTATGAATATCATGTTTCTTCAGAATGTAGTATTTATTTAATACATTTCTCAAAATTTTTTTTTTTTTTTGTACTGACAGCTACAGTGGAAAACCCGTAATTCTTTCCCAATAAACGCGTTTACGCTAAAACTGTTATTTCCATTGCAAACAGTTTGGAGCCAGATCAGACGCCGGGTAACCCGGCGTCTGATCAGGCTTCAAGCTGTTTGCCACTCAGATCAACATTATCAGAATTGTCCAAAATGTACACCTTTATCCGTTTTAGTTCTTTGCATTTGCGTTTCGTTTGCGTTTTGTCAGTGTTTGATAAAGTATTTCTATTTTTGTCACAATAAAGTTCTGGTACTGAAGATTTTATTTTGAGTTGGAGCTGACATAATTCCAAAATTTCTAAGGGTGCTCCTTCACATTCAAGTTCGGCAATATGTTTTTCATGACATTTTATTGCTACTATTGATAGTCTCCTAACCTAGTGTCTTACTCTATTATATTCCTCTTGAATTTTAGGGTCTCCCGTTCTCCTACATTTCCCCCATATTCTCTCCTTTCTTTTGATTTTAGATTTTAATTGTTTGCCATATGTGGTAACTTATTTATATTGAGTGTTGTTTTCTTGATCGGATGAGGGTTGAGTCAAAGTTTTGAAGTCTACTCTGACTACAGAGCTTTCAGAGGTTTGAAACCGTCAAAAATTAGACCAACACCTGTATAAAATGGCAGGATTCACGACGAAATTCTAGGGTCACGATAATCTGATGCGCGTACATTTTTCGTAAATGTTTCACTATCTAGTGTCTACAGTTAAAACAAATGGCAGGTCTACATGAAATTATATAGTCTAATTACCGGTCCCATTTAATTGCATTATAGTGAACAGGGAACCAGGCTATGGCATATTCTATTGACCACAGATTGAGACAGGGTTTAGAAGAGTCGAGTTCAAAAAATAAAATAATCTGCCTCGCATCGAAATTCTAACTGTTCGTCGTGTCGTGAACCCAGCCAAAGTAGATCTGTGTGTGTTTCAGGGATGACTGTAAATGTGGAAAACTGTGTGTTGGCCGATCTAGAATGATACCATGTCCGATAGACGAGACGTGCAGATGCAGGAGTGGTAAGCAATAGCAATAATAATAGTTACTTAGGAAATGAACTGATGTTTTCGGCGTTCAAGCAAAATAAACGACAGAAAATTATCGGCAAATACCATGAATCGCGCTTGCGATTCATGGTAAATTTGCCGATAATTTTCTGTCTTTCATTTCGCTTGAACGCCGTAAAAATTCAGTTCATTTCTTATATTTACAATTTATATTTATATTTGCTGTAATTTCTAACATTAAATAAACATTTTGTTATTACGCATGTTAGTACGCATGTATGTTTAATCCATTTTAGAGGTAGATAACACGAATAATATGTACCCTATAAGGAACACATGTTACACGGCGTCTGATCATGATCCAAACAGTTTGACTAACATTTCTATTTTTTTTTTAAAATTTAAATATCTTATAAATTTAAATTTCAGAAATAAAACAATACGGAAAGTATTGTTTTAAACATTCGTTTTACGATTTGTGAACCACTCGCCGACTCTACACTGAAACAAACAAAACAAACAAACAAACAAATCCCTATTTTTAATCATGTCATTGATCTTTTAATTATTTGACACATTTTAAAGTTGATTTTATAAACTAACTAGTTAACAGTTTTATAATCTTGGTAATAATATTGAAAGAATGTCCATGTTTCCATGTAACTCCATAATGTATCATGTTTATTGTGAATGTAGTTATTTGTCTTTTCTCGCTTTGTAGGTACATTTATATAATTTCATGTGAAGCGCTTTTGAACGCACACCTCCTGTGTGAAAAGGGCGCTATATAAATCGGGTATAATAATAATAAAAGCACACTGCAATTGTTTTAACCCTTTCCCTGCCGATCGCGACTTGATTGGTATTTGTAAACAGTTTGGATCTATATAAGACGCCGTGTGACACGGTGTCTGATTTAAATCCAAACTGTTTGGTACTCGTCTTTAATTTCTTTTATAAAAATTAAACTTAAATATTTGTTAGCAGACGACAATTCCAAAGCACACACTACAACGGCATAGTAAGGGTTAACCATTTCATCCCTACAGTCCTCTGTAGATATTACTGATATCATATGCAAACAGTGTAGACCCTGATCAGAGAAGCCTATAGTAGCCCTCTGATCAAGGTCTGCACTGTTTGATATTTTCATTCGTTTTTTGTTGTCATATCAAAAATGTAACAGTATAAGAATCCAAAAGAATAATAAATACCCACAAGAGATATTTAGGGTTGAAAGGGTTAAGCAGATAAAGGCTTGGTATTGATAGGGTTTTGTTTCATATTTCGGTGTTGCTTTTTGGGTGCTGACAAAGCATGCTTTGGTGGTAGGTCGTAATCGAACTCTCTCCGTCCGTCAGTCTGTCAACCTGTCCTCCAAGCTCATAAAACGACACTTATGTGGCAAAAAGAACTAGCCCCATACTTTAAAAACATTAACCTGGCCATCTCTTGTGACATAAACCTGGCCATTTCTTGTGCCATTAATGTCGCCATTAGTTAGAATATGATTAGGGTTAGCTTCCAGATTATTGTATTCCAAAGTTAGAGCCATGAGAAAGTTAGGTTATGCGGCTAGCCACGTAAAACAGGTCAAAGGAAATAGCCACATAAGACAAACGGGCTGAGTAAGTACATCCGTCTGTCCGTGTCTATCGTATCCGGTGTCATTGATCTCCTCCCGATGGAAATGAATAGCACAAGAACTTTAATAGGAAAACTTGTCCGGAGCATATATCCTCTAGTTTGTCAGCTAGGGATAACAATGTTTATGAGTACATCTTGAGATGACAGAGTGCCATATACCATCTTCAAATGTTCTTTATGAGTACATTTGTATACTTACAGGTTTGCAGACAATAGCGAAATGTATTTTAGAGTTGATAAACCCTTTGGGGTCATTATCCCTTTCTGTGACACGCTTCTATACTGTTCTAGGTTGCGGCGTAGGCAACTTGTTTATCAAACGTGGCAGACATTCGAAGGCGTACTGTAACCAGTGTAGGTGCAGTCGACGAGACAAGTCTTCGACTACACCAATGGTAAGTCATCTGACATAGCCCAGCATATATTCACATTTTATTCATTCGCATGAATTAATTCTTCCCCCAGAACTATAAGGTAGTAACAGCCTCCCAGGTCAAAATAAGTTAAGCCCCAGTCTAGATGCCTTTAGGTTGGGACTGGGAGCAGTCACGTTCTAAGCACTGAGAGCTTGACTTTATCTTTTCAACCTAACCTTGCACCCTACCTCTGTACATTATGTATACTTTTGTTTTATCTTTCTCTTATCTATGATCTTTTAACATAAATTATGTAACACTCTACTAATACCGTCTATCCCAGACAACGCGCCTCCCAATTATAATCAGTCTTGACTGTTCTGGGGTATTCTGTTGATGATGCTGATGTTGATGTTTTCTCCTGCATCCACATCATTCTTTCTGAACTAGTATATTGAAACTAAGAAAAAAAGTATACTCTTAGAAAAGACACAACCACACATGAGTACACCAAACAATCTCTCTATCTCTCTCTCTCCTATACCTCTCTCTCTCTCTCTCTCTCTCTCCTATACGGACATACAACACGCATGTGTAAACACGCACATGAATACATATACATACACACACGTACACACCCATGCACGCTAACGCATATACATATACAGATGCATGCGCGCACACGGACACGCACACATACACAAACATATGCAAAGAAGCACTCACGATCGCGCTCATGAATACCCGTGCCACACACGCACGCATGCACATACAATACACACATATATACGGATGTGTAAGCATACTTAGTGGGTACAGTCTGACCTATGCTATTTTACATCATATGTATATTTCGACTTAACCCAAAAACCCATAGTGACAAGTATATGCGTCATAAACAAATAGTGTTTCTGTAAGAAGTACATTTTGTCATATGGAAACAGTGAAGACGCTGATAAGAGGACTCCTTTAGGAACCCTTTGATCAGGGTATTCACTTTTTGTCAATCTGGAAAATGCCAGTTTTGCAGAAACAATTTAAATTGTCAAACATGAAAAAGCTTTAATCGGAAATTTGAATTGTCCATTAAAGGTAACAGGGATGAATGAGTTTCAACGGTGTATATATCGGGATATAGGCTGTTCTTGGCCATTTTACCCGGGTTTTATTTGTACAGGGCGTTAAATGGGCATGCTAGTTCGTTATGCTTTTTGTTAACATTTTTGTTTCTTTGTATATATATAGTGCACGAGACGAGAATGGTGCGGCCTGCCCGACAACAGTACAGTGTACCCGACCAACTCTAACTGCATGTAACTTTGAAGAGCGGGTACATTTTTATAAAATAAACCGAGAAATAAATAATCCTAAATATGTTCGTTTTCTTGTTATTCCAAGTTCTCTAATTGTGTTTGAAGGAAACGTTTCCCTTTGTCGCAAGATCTGTTTGGTTACTGGTATATTGTATCGTTTTTACGAAGCCCCTCTCTCTTTCCAGTGCTTTGGTTCAAACAATTATACATTGACAGGGTTAAATGGGCAATCTAACCCATTACTACATATCGAGGGTTGCCCGCTAAACTGTCGTAACTACATTTTTTATCAAAAATGACTTTTTTACATTTTTCAAGTTATCTTCATACATTACTTATTCTGTATAAATTTTGTCCTTTAATTCCCATTTTTTACAAAGTTATGCCGTTAGTGCCATAATGTCGTACCTCAAAACTACCTTAAAGTTGCCCGCTAAACTGTCGTAAGTCAAGTTGCGACGGTTTGGCGGGAAACTTTAAGATAGAAAAGATGTGAGACATGGTACTAATATTATATGGCTATACTGTTGTAACTTAATACAAATATCTCAAAGAAAGAAAAAAATGATTTTCTTTAATCTAAATTAGTTAAATCTTATATTCATACTTTCTAATGCCTCTGACTTCTAAAATTTAAGATTGGAGGTGGGTGGGGCATATTGGTTTTTTTCTGTGTGTTTGTTGGTTTATCTGTCCACCTACAACATTAACTTTGGCCATAACTTTGTTAAAGAGTCTTCAGATGTTACACATGTACTACATCCAAGACCATTTTGAGCCCAGTACAACTTAAGTCATGTCAGACAAAGGTCAAGGTCATTCATTTAAAGGTCAAACAGACTGATTTCAACAAAGTTTAATCTTAGCCATATTTTTTAAACTAAATGTGATATAGACTTCATACTTGACATGTGTACTCCACTCAAGAAGCCCTTGTGTTCAGTACAGCTTTGCTGTTGTTGGATAAAGGTCAAGGTCATTTAGAGGTCAAATACACTGAATTTAATCTAAATTTAACATTTGCCATAAATTTGCAACCACATGCAATAGAGACTTCATACTTGACATGTGTACTCCACCCAATAAACCCTTGAGCTCAGTATAGGTTGGGTCATGTCTGAGAGAGGTCTAGGTCATTTCAAGGTCAAAAAGACTAAAATTTAACCTTTACCATTATTTTGAGGAATTGAGGAACTACATACCGGTATGATAGAGATTTCAGACTTGGTATGTGTACCTCTACCTAAGAAGTCAATGAGCTCAGATCAGCTCTGGTCATTTCAGACAAAGGACATGGTCATTTTGAGGTCATGGCCACATCAAGATGCATATATTTACATGTGCTTCACAAACACATCTTGTTGCATGCATTCTTTTGCCAAAACATTGATAATCAGGTTAATAGTTTAAGTTTATTCTTTCTGTCAAAGTTGAGTTTATTTGCCAATTTAACCATTGCTGCAACTCTTTATTCAGTATATGAAATAGTCTTCATTAATTAAATACATGTTTTACAAGAAGCTCTAACTTATGTATAGTGCAGAATGTTAGATTAAAGTGATGTTCATACCAAGAAGTCGAGATTTAAGAGAATTGTGGTCTGGCCAAATTTTCTTCATTGTGTAATACACACCCATATTTTGGCATACATGTGTATAATTTTCTTCTCATATAAAATACATGAGGATAGTCAAAACAGAATGTATTTCCAAACAAATTTCCATTCATAACATGTCATAGCCTTATTGAAGTCATGCTCAGCAGACACAACATCTGTAGCAGACACATTCTTTCATTGGGACAATTTTGTTGCATTTGGGTTTTTTCTCCAATTTTGTCTTACATAAAATAAGAGAGTTTGTGTTATTTAATCACTAAGATACAAAATGTCTTAAAATATGAAATTCAAAGTACTATTCATGCAGTGCTTCTGCGTAAGAGCAAAACATTTGTTTAATAGGAATACTATTTTTAACAGTTTAAATTTTAGTTGTACTGGTGATGATTTTGATGATGATATTGATGATTGCTTAATATAGAAAAACATTCTTGCAAGATATTGATGGTCTAATTAACCTTTCATTTCCTACAGTGAAACAAAATATAGATGTTTGCAAAGGCCACATGTATTAGCTTTAGTTGTTAAATGTATGAATTTAACCTCAAATATTACAAACCAAATTAAACAGTCTCAAAATGATGTCATGGCGTGGTTTAACCGTTTACATTTTATTTCATTCTTATGAATTCATAACTTGAATCATGCCTTGCACACTTATCAGCAAAACACTGAGCTAAAATCAAAATGACCAGTGACACACACAATGTAGTTGAACGTTCACAATTGATTTATTGTAAATGAAAAGACAAACATGAAATTCTAAGAAAGTTTGATATGTAAGACTATACATTTTGTCACTCTTTCAATGAATGATATTGATAGTTTCTGATATCAAAATGTGCATAGGCTCTCTGAATATGATATACTAGGACATGACTGATAAATAGGTAAACAGGAATAAATGTTTTATTCTTTAATCAGGCATCCATTATAATGAAAATACTATATAGCTTTTTCAGTATATCCAGTAGCCTACAGTTGTTCACAATATGTAGGACTATTTTAAAATAAGAAAATATGTCAACACTTATCTGATTAGAAAACAAGCTGATACTTAAGCTTGTCTGTGACATTTTCATGTCTGGCGAAAAATAAAATGCTAATGCTCAATTTCTCTATACCTCAGTATAATTATTTAAGATGTATGATCTTAAATGAGAATATGAGCTACAGACATTTGACAGATATTTTTTCTGTGGTTCAACATATCTTTATACAAACAAATCATATCAAGATGTCCCAGACTGTGGGGTTTGGATATAGAAGAACCCTCATCGTATGTCCAAAATAAGAGTCCAAATTTGGTCAAGGTCAAGGTAAAATTGATGTTGGGTAATATGGGTGAATTTGTAATGGCCCAAGGCAAAAACTGAATAAGTATTAAAGCTTTGTAGTTAATAGTGTTGATGATAGATGAAATGGTAAAATCTAGTTAACCAAGAAATAACCAATTTAAAATATTCTAAGTCAAAACTCGGTCAAGGTCAAAATCAAGGTTAGGTAACATGGGTGGATTGGTAGTGGTCCAAGGCAACAACCTGTATAAGTATCAAAGCATTGTAGTCAGTTGTGTTGACCCTAGAAGAAACGGTAAAATCTACTTCAAACATATTGATCATAATTAATTATGTCCATCTACAAAAACCAGCTATCTTGACCTCTAAATTATTTCCCTTGACCATTACAGGTATGGCAAGATGTTGCATAATATACAATTTAGGCTTCATTAGTGGAGAATGAATTGCAAATATGGGGGTTCTTTTCACTTGTCATAGGAGTTATATAGATAAAAAGTGTTAGTCTGGATAATTCTCTAAAACAGCCTATTTGGCATCTCAATATGACCTTTGACCTGACCTAGTTGAAAGTTGTAGTCTGCATAATGTCTTATTTCTATGATAAGCAATTCAAATATGAAGGTTAGATTTAACAAGCCATATAATGTATAATGGAAGATAAAATGTCACAGTATGGATGATTCTCAAAAATCAGTCCATTTGACTTCTTGATAAAAAATATGGCCTATGTGACCTCTGAGTATTACCCTTGACCTTCAACTGGCATGACTAGATGTTGCATGATGCACCAAATACTTCATTAGTTAGAATGCATTACAAATATGAAGGTTCTTTCACAAGTCATTTACCAGTAAATAAAGCGTCAAAGTCTTGATAATTCTCTAAAACAGCCTATTGGACCTCTAAATATGACCTTTGACCTTGACCTGACATTAATATAAGTTGAAGTCTGCAGAGGGTATTATTTATAGAGTAAGCATGTCAAATATAAAGTCTCTATCACATATCATTTTTAAAATTATGTGTGTTGTAAGTTTAATATTTCCCTGCTAAACTGTCGTAACTCAAGTTACGACAGTTTAGCAGGGAAAAATTCCCAAGACTTCAGCCAAATATAGCGCTAAACTGTCGTAAGTCAACAGTTATCAAGTATCTCATTAAATATAAAGTTTACAACTTATTTAATCACTCTGAACTATTTTAAATGATATTTTAAGCAGTAGCTGTGAAAGGTTTGTGTTAAATTTCATTTAAATGAAAATAATGTTGTTTTTTGTTGTTCCTGTAAAAAATGCTGAAATGTAGTTACGACAGTTTAGCGGGCAACCCTCGATATATACATGTATTTTTTAACGTCTAAAGGTTCCTCCACTGAAGAGAATAGTTCCACGTTATACAATCATAAATATGCACAATAAAAATATTATCAACCCTAGTAAATGGAAGCTAAGATTATGCTGAATAAATCAGAATGCAACATAAGTCGCAGTATGCTTTATATTTAATCTGCTTTAAGTGGTCACCTAGAAACTGACTATAGGAAAAGGGTTAAACATTGAAGTTTAGCAGTTTTAACTACACATGCCTGCCATAATGTTTCCAATTGGTAGTTACTCGTATATGATATACAATAATGTTTAAAAGGGACATAAAAGTATATCTGCTATAATAAGTGACACATGTCCTAAAATGCTTTGTTGCCACTGAAATGTATTTTGATGTAAGCAAACTTTTATATAGACGGTATTATTTCCCGTTAAAACGCAAACGAAACGCAAACGCAGTGCAATAAAATGCAGAAAATGACAACTTTTCGACACTTTTTGATGAAGATTTTAACATGGACGGCAAACAGTTTGGAGCCTGATCAGACGCCGGATTAGCATTGGATATAATAGATTTAGCGTACACGCGTTTATTTAGAAAGAATAACGTTTTCTCCACTGTACCCATACACAACAATTCAAATGTTACGCGACACTATTTCATCCCAAGGTGTACTCATACACCAATAGTAGTACTTTATTGATTGGGTGGGGTTGATATATTTACACAGAAATGAGTTAGTGTTTTCATCTTGAAGTCCCAAGAATTCAAACGATACAAAGTATGTTTTTGGGCGTAAAATATTTAAAGCAATAAATGAAATCTATATTTTTGATACACCATGTTGGCCTTGGTTTTGAACATATAAGCTCGAAATTTGCAGATTAGATACATATTTTGTTACACTGCATGTTAGTAAACATTAGATAGATGAAAAATACAACAACTTGATTTTAGGGGTAAAATTGTTAAAATAAATAAATAACACCTTTTTAAATTTTCGTTACTGTGCCCTTTGTTTTGAACATCAAATCCCCAAACTTGCAGATAATACACAAACGTATTTCGTTACACGACAGGGGAGTAAAATATAATAAACAGAAAAAAAAAACAAAAAAACCCAACAATTATTGGAATTTCGTTACTGTGGCCTAAAGTTTGAAAATAAATACCCAGGTTTGATACATTTGATACACACACCTTTTAAATATAAAAAGTTCTAGTTAGGATAATTATTTGCTTTAAAAGAATATATGATTTATGGTAAAAATAATATCCAGCTTGCAACGGCTGCCGTGCGACGTTGAAAATTCGCACGGCTGTCGTACGGCAGCCGTACGAAACCTTGCGATTGACCTCTAAAACCGGTCACACGGATGCCGTTTGGATGATGTGAGAGGGGCTTAAAGGGCTGCATAACTGCACTGTTCGTTGTTTGATTTAAAAGGCAAAGAAAAACACCTTCCCAGTCTCTAGACTAAAACCTTTCATCGTTCGACTTTCTCAGTGGCCTCGTTTAACTTTGAATCCTTTTCTCCAGAAACAAAACTTGGCTGAAATCACCTTTATCCATCCATGTAACCCTTTTACCCCCAGCATGTTTCTAGTTTTTGAAGACAGGTTACCACTTTTAAAAGCCGGTTGTAAGTAAAGCATAATGCGCCTGCTGGGGTAAAGAAAATATTCCTTATGCTTTATATTAGTGACTGTACAAAGGGGAACAGTTTTCTTCCGTGGAGGATTAAATTGACGGCGTTTGGATGGAGTATTTGATTAAGTGACTGCCGCAGTTTACTTTTATCTTGCTTTTAGCTTTACCTGTATTCAGAAAAATCGGTGAAAAGGTTTGTGTGGTTTTTTATAGGGAGGAAGTGGTAAATGCTATCTATTGCGTTTATGCGGAAGAAAGGGTTTCCTTTTCCGTAGCTAGAATTTGATCCAAGAGTATTTTATGTTCTCATAAAATTTCAACAAACTCATAATGAATACAAACTTGAAATAAGACCCAGGTCCTATCTGTAGACTTTATAACAAAGCGTATGAGATATGATTATAATTTCCACAAAACAATAAATCATTCAAGATTGTAGCCACATAACATATCTTATACAAACACTGCAATCTTTATTCTCATAATTTCATGTATCTTTTAATTCGGTTGACTCTTTCACCATCGTGTGCGACCAGTGTCAACTTTGCAGACAGTTTGGATTCATATTAAATGTCGCGTAACACGATGTCTGATCGGGACCCTGACTGTTTGATACTCTGATCGAAATTTTATCAGCCATTCTGCCTAAAATCGAACTTTTAAACGATATTGCAGACAAGCGTATTGAAGCAGACGACAATGTGGCGGTCACTCGGTAAAACACACACGCTATTTTGCATGAAAGAATTAACCTTTTACTTCATAGATACAGTGGAGAATCTGTTATTCTTTCCCAATAAACGCGTTTACGCTAAAACTATTATTTGCAGTGCAAACAGTTTGGAGCCAGAGCAGACGCCGGGATACCCGGCGTCTGATCAGGCTCCTAACTGTTTGCCACTCAGATCAACATGAAAAGTCAAAATTGTCGAAAAGTTTTCCTTTTCTATGTTTTAGTGCAATGCGTTTGCGTACGTTTGCGTTTAAACGGGAAAGAATAACAGATTCTCCACTGTACCCATATTTACTAATTTAATTTATTCATATATATAGTTCCAATTTATACAGCCATGAACATAATTTATATCATAAATATTTTCTTCATTCTAGCATAGGGTAGCTTAAAGCAGACTGAAAGTAAAGCTGAATGCTCGTATAAACAAGCTTGAATCCTGATCAGACACAGCGTAACGCAGCCTCTGATCAGGATCCAAACTGTTTGCAAATAACCACTGCACTCGGTGTAAGGCAATGAATGGTTAACCTTTTCACTCTCAATGACGTCATAAAGCGCATTTGCAAACAGCTTCGATCCTGATCAGACGCCGCGTCACGCTGCGTCTGATCAGGATCAAAACTGTTTGCCACTTGTTTTGAAATTACGTCAGCTATACTGTCTTAAATATAACTTTGGAACGATGTTGCAGACAACAATATTGAAGCAGACGACGCAGCAGACGATATGGTGTTAACGTGGTAAAACCCTCACGATAAATTTGATCATGAAAGGGTTTATAGCTTGAAATTAAGATTCATTAATGTCATGATTGGACACGTATCACTGTCGTCATCATGCAATCCAATATACAGAAGATTGATGGGTGGGTTAGTTGTGCTTTAGGGCACTGTGGCACAGAACACCGTGTTCCCTCCCTACAACGACATCAACTGGGAGACACATCTGGTGTGTTGTTCGGAGGGAGTCGTTATGGGAAGGGCTACTTAAGCATTGGCTTACATTTGCTTACAGTTTGAATCCAGATTAGACGCTTTTGGTCTGGATTCAAGCTGATTGTCACTCGCCATATATATATTCTGTCAAAATGTCCTTTTATATATAACTGACCATTTTAAGCAGACGATATTGCAGCAGTCAAAGCGTTAATAACTAGATATAATCGTCCTGTGTTGGGAACTGCGGGAAAGGTCGCTGTAATTAGGGAGTCGTTGTTAGGAGGGACGTTGTAGAGAGCGGACACTGTATGTCATATAGCGCCGAAGAATAACGAGAGATGATGAGATGAGATGATGATGTTTTCAGGAAGACGATTTAGGCTAATCTCGTTCGTTGCATAGCAACGCATGGGATCGAAACCACCGACCTGCCTTTCTTTTAGTTCTTGGCAGAAGGGCGGAGAAAAAAAAACAGAATTAAGCTCTCGAATATCGACAAGGCAAGAAGATCTCTGGTTCATTAGAAGAAGAAAAGAACAATGTTTACTAATGCAGCTGAAATCTAGTAAAAGGGAATAATTTATAATTGTGGAAAACTGAATACAGCAATTCTGATATTGTCGTTATATAACGGCATTAATTGGTTAAAAAGATCTTTAACCCATTTGTGTCTTGTGGATTGTTCCATATTTATATTGCATTAGTCCCATTTTTCATTAAAAGGGGTTTCTGTTCTAATCATATATTGTCATCTTATTTATGGAAGACATTCCAGTTAGCAAACAGTACGTGTAGGTTCAGATCAGACGCCGCATCATTCGGCGTTTGATCTGAGTATACACTATTTGACCGTGTCACATCTAAGGAGACACTAGGCATAAATGGGTGAAACTTAGCTTCTTACATTTGAAATGTCTTCAACATTTGCGAAATGAAATTTGAATTAAAAACAACAACAACATATTCTCCATATCTGCACAGCATGGCCACGCCCGGATGATTAATGTAGAAAGAAATCTAGTTAAAATAAGGTATTTAGGTTGGACATAAAATTAAGTGACTTAAAGGGACACGCAACCGGATGGTGTACTTGTCAAAATAAAATAAAATACTCAAATTAAAGCAAATTTGTGGCATTATTTGGCTTCTGACATTAAAAAAATATGATCAGTCCAAAAAAAAGTCTCAAGAATCGTCACCGAATCTTAGATTTTTAGATATTTTCCATCGTTTTTCTATACCGACTAGTAGACGGTATAGTTGTTGTTGTTGCTTCTCTACACGGGCTCAGACATAAACCCGAGCCGAATTGTGAAGTTGTATGCACTTTCGATCGCTACACATTGAAATACGTTAAATCGATCCGAGATAAACGGATAGTTCCGTGGTCCATTGGTCTAAGCGGTTTCCCCTATTTTGCCTTCTGTCCGCCAATGCCGGGCCCCGGGTTCGAATCCCACCAGAGACCAATATTTTTTTTTATTGAAATACATTTTTTTAAACAGAATTTCTTATCTTAAACTAATTCTTTACCATTCATATAAGCGTTTGACACATATTTACAAATCACTATTTTTAATGCACCATCTGGTTGCGAGTCGCTTTAAACCAAATGAGTATTATGAAGAAACACAGGTTTCACATCCGCTTTAAATTCTGCAAGATGTCTTAACCATGATGTTTGTATGAAACGCTTCCCATGTTTACTGTATAACGTGCAGGTACACTATAACATTTTAACATGCATGAACAGTGCTATATTAGGTACAACATTAGTTCGGGCTGCGAATTCAAGTGCGAAAAGCAAGCGAATGCCAAGTCGGGCAGTTTTAACAAAATATCAAGACTTTTAGTTGGGGTTTAAAATGCAGCTTTACGCTCTCTTGTTTGTGTTCATGATTGTAACACTGCCTGGAAGTTTAGGTCGAAGATGCAGTTTCATGTAAGTGAACTATTATAACGCTTTAACCCTTTCACTCTCAATGACGCCTGAAAGCGGGGTTGCAAACCGTTTGGGTCATGATCAGACGCCGCGTTACGCGGCGTCTGATCAGGATCCAAACTGTTTGACACATGTTTTGAAATTTCTTTAGTCATACCTCAAATTTAACTTTAAAACGATATTGCAGACAACAATATTAAAGCAGACGACAATTAAGCGGCGAAGGGGAAAAAAATCTCCCGATTAGGGTTAAGTAATTATCGTCTGTAAAACTTTTCATCTGCAACATTTTTCAGTGTTGATTTGTGAGCATTTTCTGTAAGAATATAATACCGTTAGAGTGTCATGCAGTTTAAATCCAGACGAGATTTGGAGTTACTCGGAGTCTCATCTGGATCCAAAATGTTTGTAACAGTTATCCAAAGTTAGTCCGTAGCGGGCAGAAAGGTAAATGCTCTGCTCGTACATGTATATGTATGTCTGTCTGTCTGTCTGATTGTGTTTATCCTTCAACATATAGTTAAAATACACCTGTGCTATTATCCCATTCAAAAACGCTCCATTATTTTTCAGGAATGGAGCGTTCGGAACAATAGGTCTCCATTACTTTTCCCTACACAAGTGTGTAATAGTTACACAATTGTGCTGGAAAAAGTAATGGAGACTTATTGTTCCAAACGCTCCATTCCTGAATACAGTGGAGAGTGCGTTATTCTTTCCCAATAAACGCGTTAACGCGAAAACTAGTATTTCCATTTCAATTAGTGTGGAGCCAGATCAGACGCCGGATAACCCGGCGTCTGATCAGGCTCCAATCTGTTTGCCACTCAGATTAAAACGGATACTCAGAATTGTCAAAAAGTTGTAATTTTCACAATTTTACTGCAACGCGTTTGCGATTGGTATCCGTTTAAACGGGAAAGAATAACGTATTCTCCACTGTAAAACGAGACTGCTAAGCGACCACTGACCGAAGATGCAAGGTGATCCTTTAAGAGAGGTTGCCGCTAAACGCAGGACAAAAATAATACAGCCGGTGTAACGAAGTATTTTGACCCCCATCGAAAAATGACCCCCCGGTCAAAATTCGACGACGTAGAATGACCCCCGGTCATTTTTCGATGTCGTTCAATGACCCCCCGGTCATAATTCGACGTCGAAATTTGACCCCCCCCCCCCCCCCCCCGGTCATAGTACTATGACTCCCCTCATGAAGTGTTTTGACCCCTCCTGAAATATATCGACCCCCATCGAAAAATGACCCCACCCCTCTTTAGCAATTAACAGACACAGTTTAACCCATTGGACCCTTGCGACGAGTATATTAGTCATTTACAAACAGTCTACCTAGCAATAGTACATTTGTCCTTTGTAAACCGTGTAGACCCAGATCAGACTAATCCCAAAGGAGCTCTCTGATATGTTTGCAATATATGTCAGTTTTGAAATATATTGTATAAAACAACTCTAGCTAGTCAAAAGTTGACTTGACATAACTAGAAAAAAAATGCATTGTCCACTTGAAGTTTCAGGTGTGAATAAGTTAAAAGATATATAAAATTTAGATGATAAACAAGTCAAAATTCAGACTTATGATAAGCGCGCCATGGAAACGTACAGTATACTAAATGCCGTTCCCGATGGGTTACGTTAACCTTGTGCCTATCTGTTGGATACTGATGGTAGGGAAACAAGGTGGCTGCGGGTCTGTGGTATAATTCGTGGACAGCTTATTTATAAATAAGTTAAGGTAGTAATTCAGTCATGGAGTATGCAGGCCGGTGGGGCGGGAACAGGCATGGTGTGAATTACTTGAGAAAGTTATACATTACATTACAAGTGTCACCAATTACATTGCTAAAGAGTGTATTATATTACAATTATTATTACGTTTACATTTGTAATGTATTAAATTACAAGTACGTTGGCAAAGTAATGCATTACATCACACATTACATTTTGATAACAGTCAAAAACATTACTGAAAAATAACTAATAAGCATATCATATATAACTGATAGGTTATCATTTACAAGTTCTTTGTCAACTAAATAATCAAAGATTCTAAACTTAAGAATACATGGATGCAAGTTTACAAAAGTCACAGCCTTTTTATAGTGCCCACTGGGTAAGGAAGTATACTTTTGTAAGCAAGTGAGCCCTTAACCCTTTCCTCCACAGTAGCGCCTCAGGCCGCCTGCACCTACATCTGCAAATAAGATTAAGATAATAAAATCCAATAATAGTTTTAATTACAGGCGTCAGCTAACAACAAAATGAGTGTAAAGCAGAAAGCATACATGAGCTTTCTGCATAAAATTCATATTGCTGTATGCATTGTCCTGCCTTAATCACAGTTAAACGTAGCTAATTTGCAAGCTTGCCTATGGAGCAAAGGGTAAATACAGACCAAAAGTTGTGTACAAAGCTCTTTGAAGTGCTTTCTACATATTAAACCTGTTATATGAAATGGCATGTCTTTTTTGCCTGTATACTTCTTAATTGAATTACTGCTAATTACCAAGACAAAATGTATAAATGTTACTGTTGGACATAACATCATTAAAGTTTCAAATACATTGTCTGTTAGATGCATTATGTCAGACCTGATTATTTAACCCTTTACTCCTTAGCCTGTTTCTATTCTTGAAGATATGTGACAATTTATTGAGCTTAGTTTACAGTCTATCAGTGGTACTCCATACCAATAAACGTTACGTGAACGAGTGCAAATATGTATCCCCCTTTTAAAGAACATGTATTTGTAATATTTACATCGGTTCCAATGACATTCATCATCTAACAATGTGTCGCAACAGAAACATTGCGGCATGTGACTATGAAAATTGATTAGATTACTGACAGTATATTGTACAACATAGAAGCATCCAATGATTTAGGTAATTAGCAATCTGATATGAATTTACCCTCAGGGAGCTGATCGCAACCATGGCGGGGTTATTCTACGACATTGAAAAATGACAATGGGTCTTGTTTTGACATCAAATACGGTAATTGCCATATCGGGGCAGGGGTGGCATTCTATGAAATAGAATGATATCAGGGGGTCATTCTACGACATCGAATAATGACCGGCGAGTCAAACTATGATATCGAATAATGGCCGAGGTGTCAAAATACGTGCTAGAATAATGACCGGAGTCTTTCTACGACACTGAATGGTGTAATGTGCAATGAGGCAACATAACACAGCTTCCGATTTTGATCGCTTTTTGTTTGCTTGTTTGTTTGTTTGCTTGCTTGTTTGTTTAGTAAATGCAATTAACTGTACACTCAACATGGTAAACTATAAATGCACAACATAGCAAGTGTTGACAAAAGACACAACAGCCCACTCAAAACAACCGACCTGCATTCTTCTTATTTCTTGACAAAAGGGATAAGTTCCGACAAATCAAAACATCCTCTATGAAAATATGTTAAGGCATTACCTAATAAATACGAATTTTACGCCTTTGATATTTTTATTCCTCTACTGGAGATAAAAGATCAAATTTATACAGTCATGGATATATACCATAAGAAAATAGTTTCTATATCCTAGCAAAGTGTACATTAAAGCAGTCTGAAGTAAAGCAGAATGCGCAATCTGCTTTACTTTTAACCTGCTCTAAGTGGTCATCTGTCTTTAAAGCTAGAAAAAGGATGTGGGGTAGTTGGTTAAACCAAAGAAACCGCGGCAAGATAGGAAGATTTCTTGGAATGAATGTCAATACGAGCGTATTGTAAATTCTGATCATACGCTTTCTCGGAGACGTGGTGCATGTGTGATTGGGGTTTACTCAGCGGGAGCTAGTCATTTCGTAACCGAGTCATTTCGTAACCGGTAAAATAAGTCATTTCGTAACCGAATTTTTGGTCATTTCGTAGCCGCGCAAAACCTAAAAGTCATTTCGTAACCGAATTTTTGGTCATTTCGTAGCCGAGAAAAAAGTTGAATTAGTCATTTCGTAACCACCAAAAATTAAAAAATGAATGGCCCCAAAGAAGGCATAAGTCATTTCGTAGCCTCGGACATTTGTTAAAGTCATTTCGTAGCCGAACATTTTTTTCTTTGTTTTTTTATAATTTTTTTGTGCAGTTTTCTGACATTATTTCAACAAAAATGTGCAAATATGCAAAGTTAAAAAATATATGTTAAGAGAGTTTGGGGTCCGAAATAATTATAACCTTGATGAATAGAATTGTAATCAAGTTGTTGAATGTTTTTTAAAACAGGATTATTATTACTTGTCTTTAATTCAATTAAATGGTCCATTTGTTAACAATGAACATGTATAATTGGTCGTTAGTCGCTCAATGTAGGTGAAGCGTGTCAAACATTAACTTGTATGTTGTTTTAACAGTTTACACATCGGATAAACACTCATACCAAAGCAATTATCGCCTCCCGCACGTGCCGGAAATGTGGAATTTTTACACTCATACCAAAGCAATTATCGCCTCCCGCACGTGCCGGAAATGTGGATTTTTTTCACTTTTAATTTCACAAATGACAAGAAAAATGACTTTGCAATCAATAATCACTGTTTATTTGTTATTACATTCAATAAGCACATATAAGTTCAACTGTTGACAGCATAAATACAAAATGAAAATATATTATTAGAATCTGAAAGTAAAACATAGTGCTATCATCTGCTAGTAGAATACATGTAATTTGGAAGTATAAAATAAAACACATTTCTTTATGTACACACATAACAGTACACACATAAGCACAAAGATTGCACACATATACAGTGAAACCCCTCTAAACCGGACATGTGTGGGGACAAGAAAAATGTCCGGTTTACAGGGGTTGTCGGTTTACAGGGGTTTTGACTTGTTCTAGTATGAAAGATAGCTGTCCAGTTAAAGCAGGTTGAAAGTAAAGCAGAATGCGCCTTAAGACGCATTCTGCTTTACTTTCAACCTGCTTTAAGCTATCATCTGCTAGAATGTACAAACTTTTTCTTCAGTGTAAGAATAAACCAAAGACGTAAAAATGCGTATTTATGGTGTAATGGATTAAAATAAAGAAGGGATCGAAACGGGACCAAAGTTTTTGTCCGGTTTAGAGAGAAATCCGCTATTTAGAGGTTCCGGTTTAGAGGGGTTTCACTGTATTTACAGCGGGAGCCTTTAAAGGCAGGCTGAAAGTAAAGCACAATGCAATCTTCAGAGCATTTTACTTTATTTTCAGATTGCCGTAAGCAAATAGCATAGCAGTAAACACAATAGCACAAAGATTAAATACACATATTTACAGCGTGAATCTATTAAAGCAGGCTGAAAGTAAAGCAGAATGTTACCCTCAAAGCAGTTAGCTTTATTTCCAGGTTGCTTTAAGCTATCATCTACTAGTGCACATGAAATATAAAACGGGACACTTTATGAACAAACACACATTAGCACCAAGAGTTCCTAACCCAATAATTCTCAATAAATACCATACACACAAGATAACTTCTTCAAAAGCTTGTCCACAGACATCCCTCCGTCTTCATAGCGTCCCCACGTCTCCCAAACGTTCTTCTCTGATAGGCGGTTTGATCTTTTCTGTAATTTCTTCAGCTTCTTTCCATTCACCAGCTTCATTTGTGTTACAAGTACAAATGTCGTTTTACATAAATGTCGTCTATTGTTACCATGGCCACCATATTATCAACGGCCTTTTTGCTCTAACTCTTAAAACCAAACATAACTACAATGAATGCTGTCTAGAGTATTATCTTTAATAAACACTCCGAAAGACTGATAAAATAAGCAACTTTTTAGCAAGGTGGCGAATAATTATGTCAAATGACTGTACGTTGCTATTAGAACTTTATAACGCCGAGACTTACATCTGCAACTTCTACCTCCATGTCATCATCTTGCTTCAGCCTACAGTTGTTACACTGGAACTGTGGCGATCTGTTGGCACGTAACGCATTCCTATACACCTGAAAGGTCCAAGTATTGTATTAACCCTTTCCACCATAAAACCTCGAATGAACAATTCTAGTTTTCAATTCAGTCTAATCCATTTTTGACATTATAGGGTTGACTTTCACAGTATATGTAAAAAGAACAAACAATGTAGACCCTGATCAGGTGGATCTTTAAGGAGCCCTCTGATCAGGGTCTACACTGTGTGCATAGGACAAGTGTACTTATCATAGATACACTGTTTTCAAATTACGCATATATGCGTGACTAGGGTTCAAAGAGTTAATATTTGATTGAAATAATGACAGGTGGACGTATTTGAGAGGTTTTACTGTAGCTGGTAGAAAAGAAACTATGTATTGATAAATATCTTGGGATAAACATTTTCAAGAACGGGAATTGGTTCCGAACACAGCAAAAAATAGCAGAACGTTCACTATTTGCTATGCTATTTTATGCCGAATAAAGATCTGTATCTGATAAGAGTGAACGGTTTTCTATTTTAGGCATTACACACCAAATTACAGCTATTTAATATTAATACATAAAAGCATTTCATTACAGATGGCCTGCATCAAATATATCTTAGAAACGAATGTCTACATCAAAAAATGAAGAATTTCTGAATCTAAGTAAACTTATTCATATTTCAAAGAAACTACAAAGTTCACTTATTTTATAAAAATTTCAAAAACAATCGTATTAATTCGTTTAAATCTATATCATAAACCACACCCAATATCTATTTTTATTGTTCGAAGTCTACCTGTAGGTTATTTTTCTCAAAACATTCAACCAATCAAATAAATCTTCTTCATACGCCACACCCACTACCAATTTATAAATGTTTGAAGTCTACAAGTTGATATCTCACACCTTTCAACCAATCAAATAAATCTCCTTCATAAGCCACACCCAATACCTACCCCTACAGTGATTGGATTTGTCACGGTCCATTTCACTTATCTCGTTAAATTAGGTTATAAATAATATAACGAAGAAATCTTTTCCCTAAGTTTTTCCTTTTTGGGTTCCTTTTTACTATAAGTATACAACCTAGCCTGATAACCATGTTGATCCCTTATATTGTGTATGTGTGAACTGTATCAACCTCTTGTTTCGTACTTTGTATGACTGAGTGAATAAAGTTCTGTTCGGTTCTGTTCTTTTCTATTAAGCAATCACATTGCTTTAAGCTGCCATCTGTCTTAAATACCAATAAAAAGATGTTTGACCTGTTTTTCAACTAAAGTGCATATGAAGGCAACGTTATGTACAAGCGGCTGCTCGAGAATGAATTTAATGCACAACTAGTTCAATCTTTTATTCCTACGTATTCTAAATAGCCAGTTCAATTAGGCAGATCACTGCTTAAAGCAAAATAAAGGTAAATCAGCAATCATTTATTTACTTTAAACTCAACTCGTATTCATATATACTTTTGGACCTGTATTTCAACTAAGGTGCGTACAGTGGATAAAACGTTATTCTTTCCCAATAAACGTGTTTACGCTTAAACTATTTTTTCCATTCCAAACAGTTTGGAGCCAGATAAGACGCTGTGTAATCAGGCGTCTGACCAGGCTCTAAACTGTTTGCCTCTCTGAAACAAATGAAAAGTCAGAACTTTCAAAAAGCTGTCCATTCTACATTTTAGTGATTTGTGTTTGGGTTTCGTTTGCATTTTAATGGGAAAGAATAACGTTTTCTCCACTGTATCAGTGTAACGTTATGTACAATTGGCTGCTCAAGATGGAATTTTCTGCATAACTATTTCAATCTTTTAAGTGAAAAGAAATATGATGAAAATATAACTAAGTTAAAATATAGCATTCCCATTCCCAGGCAACAGACATCTATCATGTTATGCCGAATAAAATGACATGACTTCACTTTATTCTTACAATTTCTAATTAGCCAGTTCAGTTAGGCAAATGGCTGCTCAAAGCAAAATGAAAGTAAATCAGCAATCACCTTGCTTTAAGCTGCCATCTGTCTTAAATATCAATAATAATCCTGTCTATATTTACATCTAAAGCAATTTTAAACATCATCTGGAATAACTAATTCTTATAGAATTTAGCCGATATTAATTGCAAGTAAACTGTGTAATCTGACATGAAAACATGGCATTTAACGTCATTTATTGTCGTTAAGTGTTCGTTTCTTATGCCGGAGATACGTTTATTGTTTCATAAATTTACTGCTATTGCTACGTTATTGTCTTTGTATTGTCTAGAAATATATAAAAGGGTCAACTAATAACAATCATTAGGACACATGGGCTTTACAATCAAAACAAAAGAGAAATAACTTACCTGTTCCGCATGTGCGATGCTGCAAGCCTCCACAGCTTACACACTTAACTCCATGTTGTTTTGGCCTCACTTCCTCCGAACACGTAATACACGGTTTCACACTCATGTCCAACAATTCCTAATCACAATCACTTATTCACCACTAACACACTTAATATTTAAAGCACTTAGCACGTTTAGTATTTTACATTATTTACAATTAGCACAATTTACACAAATTACAGTTTTAACTTTGTCACTTTTTTAATAAAGAAATAACTAAAAGTCCAAAATCTCGAATTATACAAGAACTACTTTCGATAATGCACGTTTGATTTACCATCGTAAAATGTTTTGCTTATAAATTATATCTAATCCAATAAAATCACTTCATTAATAACACATTTCCTCATTGGTTCTCACTTTCAACTAATCAACACTTCAATTCTATTTTTAATGACCACTTAAAAAGACGTTTGTTTAAATCTTCAGCAATAATAATTAGCTTCTTAGCCAAATTAAAGCATTCATTTGATCTACCGACCTTTACAAATCCTCACACTTTTTGGGGCATTTACTGTTGCAATTAGGCTTGGTCCCTTACGAGAAATAAAGCAATCCCAAAAGGTGAGACAAAACATCTATTGAGACATTAAAGGTGTGGACAATATACTTCTTCGTAAGTGTAAGCACGTGATATAATTAAGAAATAATCTATGTTCTACCGTTGTGAAACGGTATTTTACAACGGTTGGGAGTTGTGGTGCGCAGGAATTGACCACGAAGGCCGAAGGCCTGAGTGGTCAATTCCTGCGCACCACAACGACCGACCGTTGTAAAATACTGTTTCACAACGGTAGAACATAGATTATTTCGATTCTAACATGACCAGATGTAAGGAAATTCATTAGAAAGGAAATCAAATGTTCCATACTTATTTCCTCAGCGGATGAAGTTTTTCGACCGAATAACTTTTTCCGCGGCATTACAAGAATCTAACACCCATAAGCAAATTTACAATTACCGATCCATAATCTGGCATAGAACAAACATTACATCAAACAAGACAGAAGAATGAGAAAATTACTGTAACGTTACTGG
This sequence comes from Gari tellinella, assembly GCA_922989275.2. Lineage (NCBI taxonomy): Eukaryota > Metazoa > Mollusca > Bivalvia > Cardiida > Psammobiidae > Gari > Gari tellinella. The sequence continues at coordinate 95,590,168 of OV277856.1, read as the reverse complement.
TTAAAAGTATATGGTCTTTACGGGCTATATGAATAACGAAAGAAATTTAAAAAACATAACGTATGAACGCACGTGGTCACGTCATGCACAAATTTATTGAATTACTCAACACTGATAATAAGCCAGCGCTTATTAACTTATGTAAATTTATAAGTTTTGCGATTTCTAGGCGCAATGATATCTTATTGACAGTATAAGAAATCACATTGTTCTTAAAAGTCCGCAGCAATGCATATAAATGTTATTACTTACAGGTTAAATAGTAATGTACGGATCTTTGATCACTTTCTTATCTAGTGTTCATTCTCCTCATACTTTCCCTCATAGTTCATTCGAGGAAAGTTGGTACTTTCGATAAAATGGTTAACTTATGAACCCAGGAGACTAAAATAGTTAACATCAACAGTTGATTTTTAACTATGTACAATGTATATTAAAAAGTCATAAAGTGCAGATCCTGATCTGGATACACCTATAAGGAGTATTCCGATCAGGGTCTACACTGATTGCATAAAGCAAGAGTATTTTTCACAATACAAAATTGTAAATGACGCATATATATGCGTCACGAGGGGTGAGTGGGTTAAGCATTCATATTGATCTGATTTGGTATATAAATATATATTTGCATGTCACGTGATAGACCTGTTAAATATGATGTATAAATGATGGATTATGTAACGAGATACTTTCTGTATAAGTTACGAATAAACTATGTCTATGTCTATGTCATGTCATGTCATATAACCGTGGGAGGAGCGGGGTAGGGAAGAGCGTGGTATACCGTCTCAGGTATACCACGATAGACCTGTTCTTTGTTTATAGAGACGAATTCACGTGTCATGTTAGAATTATGAAATAATCTATGTTCTACCGTTGTGAAACGGTATTTTACAACGGTTGGGAGTTGTGGTGCGCAGGAATTGACCACGAAGGCCGAAGGCCTGAGTGGTCAATTCCTGCGCACCACAACGACCGACCGTTGTAAAATACAGTTTCACAACGGTAGAACATAGATTATTTCGATTCTAACATGACCAGATGTAAGGAAATTCATTAGAAAGGAAATCAAATGTTCCATACTTATTTCCTCAGCGGATGAAGTTTTTCGACCGAATAACTTTTTCCGCGGCATTACAAGAATCTAACACCCATAAGCAAATTTACAATTACCGATCCATAATCTGGCATAGAACAAACATTACATCAAACAAGACAGAAGAATGAGAAAATTATTGTAACGTTACTGGTTAAAAGTATATGGTCTTTACGGGCTATATGAATAACGAAAGAAATTTAAAAAACATAACGTATGAACGCACGTGGTCACGTCATGTCATATAACCGTGGGAGGAGCGGGGTAGGGAAGAGCGTGGTATACCGTCTCAGGTATACCACGATAGACCTGTTCTTTGTTTATAGAGACGAATTCACGTGTCATGTTAGAATGATCGATTAACGATAAATTAAACACCCAACTGTAAAGCAATCCCAAAAGGTGAGAAAAAACTTCTATTGAGAAATTAAAAGTGTGGACAATATACCTCTTCGTGATATAATGATCGATTAACGATAAATTAAACATCTAACTGTAAACCAATTTGTGTCGGTGTTGGGTTTCATCTTAAAACACGCGTAACATATAATGACATATAATGAGGGATCAATGATCAATTGTACACCTTTTATATATCTATTTATGTCGGATGTCGGTTCCAATTTTAAAGGATAGAACACTCATTTGAATTTAATTGCATAGAGACACGTTAAAAAACAATATTCAACAACTTGATTATAATTCTATTAATCAAGGTTTATAATCAATTCGGCCCCCATTACACTCTTTACATAATTTATCAACTTTGCATGTTTGCACATTTTTGTTGAAATAAGTTCACGAAACTGCACAAAAAAATTATAAAAAACTAAGAAAAAAATATTCGGCTACGAAATGACTTTAACAAATTTCCGAGGCTACGAAATGACTTATGCCTTCTTTGGGGCCATTCAATTTTTAATTTTTGGTGGTTACGAAATGACTAATTCAACTTTTTTCTCGGCTACGAAATGACCAAAAATTCGGTTACGAAATGACTTTTAGGTTTTGCGCGGCTACGAAATGACCAAAAATTCGGTTACGAAATGACTTATTTTACCGGTTACGAAATGACTCGGTTACGAAATGACTATAACTCTACTCAGCCTGCTACGTCGAAATTAAATCAATAATCGAACAAGAGTAATTAGTAGATCGTAAATGTATACTTGTAAAAGGGTAAACGGTTCTGGGTTCGATACCCATAAGGTTGTCCATTGATAGGCAGACACACTTACAATTCAATCAATATAATTTATTCACTCAAAACTTAGGTTTAAAACAACTTTAACATATGCAAAACTGACTTTAAACAAAATATCAAGGATTTTTGAAGGGGGTCATATTTCGACAGGGGGGTCATAATTCGACGATGGGGTGTCATAATTCGACGATGGGAGGTCATTCTACGACGTCGACTTTTGACCGGGGGGTCACTTTTCGATGGGGGTCAAAATACTTCGTTACACCGGCTCCTATATTAACATTCTGTATTAGTTTTGTCCTGCATAAAGTCGCAACCTGCAGTGAAAACTACAAATACATGTATGTCGATTTTAAGTGGTAGCTGGAGACAGGTTTGACTGTGCATACAGTAAAACCTCCCTATTACTACAACTATTTGGTGTCTAAGACCGGCGACTAGATCCATTCAAGAAAAGTAAAAGTAACACAGAAAAATCATTTTGAAGCTTTCTGTTTTACTTACATCTTCCTTTAGCTGTCACTTGTATATTATTCGCCTTCAGCAAGCTACACCTAAAGCGAATACTCTTAAAAAAGCTTGGAATGTAATAAGACGCAGACAAATTCGGCATCTTAACAGAATCCAATCCATTTGACATCAGATTATAATAAATTTGCAAACAGCTTGGATCCAGCCCTGACACCAAATACCTCGAAGTCTCATGTGGATCCATACTGGTTTACACTTGATTAATAGATATATACAGTAAAACCCAGTTATAGTGAACTCTGATACAGTGAATTTCTTGTTATAGTGAATCGAAATCGATTCCCCGGCGAAAAGCCTCTATAGCCTATACAAAATTTGATGTTTATAGTGAATTTGGTTATAGTGCAGTTTCGTTTATAGTGAATCAAATCTCAGGTCCCGAAATGATTAAAATTGCATAAAATGCCTGCGTTATAGTGGAGTCGAACCTGGAGGCATAATTAGTTCAGCATGTATGTTTTTTGCATACTTTGATACATTACCTAATCAGAAGATATTTTAGTAAAGTAATAAAAGTAGCTCATTAATTTTATAGATACAAAAGTTACAGTAAGATGTTTAAAGTACATTTTTATTTAATTAGAATTGTATAATCTAATAATTGATTAGGGTTAAATTATACATGTATTTACAATTTACATACATTAATGCTTTAACAAGACCATAGAGATCTATTATATAAATCCATTTCAATTTATTTCCTACAATGACACTTAAACACTCAAATGTGTTAATGTCACACCTCAAATAACTAATTGTTGAACCATGAATGTTTGACCATGTGCTAAAAAGTGTTAAAACACTATCTTAAAGTCATTAAATACAGGGTGATAATTGCTGAAGGGAGTCACATTTCATGGTCACTTGTCACATAAGACAGGTAGTCTCCGATTCAGGTTCAAATTTTTTTTTTCAAATTGCTTTATTTTGTATCTCAGTTTACATATATATAAATACATGAGACAGTTATACTAAAGGTGGTGGTCTGGCATTGACGTGCAAACACATCTAGTCGAACTTATGCTGAGCGGACATTCCCTTCAAAATAGACTATTAGATTCTCTGGGATAGGTTACATACAGGGCCGATCAGGAGCAAGACAACGGCTCTATTTTGAGTTCTCTGCAAATTTCTAGATAATTATCCGCCCTGTTGCAACCCGTCCTCAGAGACCCAAATTAGATTATTTCCCTTCTTTGTCCGCTCAGCACATGTTCGACTGTAGGACTGTACATGTACAAAAGATTCTCAGCTGCGAGGTCAATTTTAGTGAAATGGACAAAACGAAAATCTGGTTATTGAATGAATTGAGAAAGGTGTTGTGGGGGGAGGAATTTTGGACGAAGCGTGCAAATTTCACGTACAGTGGTTCGGATGGATAGCTAAGCCAGAAGAAATGTATTGATATGCAAATTAGATTCGTAATGTTTGCCAGCTTTAACCAATCAAATAAGAGGCTGGGACTGTCATTCAAGAGCGATTTGTCAAGCGAAAGTCAAGCTTGCTAATCTCAGTCACGGATTTCTCGCAGGTAAGAATCTTTTACTATTTGTTTATAGATATAAATCGTTTGTAAATCTCCATCAATGAAATACTTTCGTGGGGAGCTTGAAGTGTTATCAGTAAATCAAGTGTACCTTTTACGCGTTACTACAAGCAGATAAGCATTTCAGTTATTCCTTGCGGGAATTCTAGAAATATTTACATGCTTGCCAGTGGGGGGCTCTACAATATATGGTAAAAAGCAAATATATTTCTAAACAAAAATTCAAAGTTGTGGCTGAATGCGGCTGACCGCAAAATATGTACATAATATTTTCAGATAACATACATAAAAGTTACCGTAGCGGACCCTTTTTCACTCTGTAAGGTTTTGGAAGGTTTGGAGCCAGACCGGGTTCCATAGAAATGTTTCCCAGTCTGGATCCAGATCATCTCGTTCAGCTAACGTTTTAGGGTATAAAGAGGATCGAGCTTATGCCGGAATATTCAACATGTGGCGTTTTTAAGAGGTGACGAACATTTAGGTGAGAGAGAGAGTTATTCTTTGCGCAGTAAGCACTAGCCTCGCGCATAATATGTGAAATATTTAGATCAAGATCAGGTCCCAGCAGATAAGGGTCCCGGTCTGGATCTAGATCAAGTCATTCAGATATTATTGTATTTTAGTTTAATATTTTAAATGAGTCTATGGCCATGATCATGCTTGTGTAATGAGTAAGCTGATGTCATTTACGCCAGTAGATAAGTTGAGAAGGATTCTTTACATGTCAAAACGAATTGCTATAGCGTATTTGCTTGGGAAAACAAAGTCTAAAGTTGTATACAAAATGTCCCGTAGTAACCGGTCATATAAATGTTACATATTGCAAAATAGAGCAGAAAGTAAACTATTTCAGCTTTGAATGTTTTGGGAACAGTTTGGGTTCCCTTCAGGCCCCTCATAATGTGGGGTCTGAACAGAATCCAACCCCAGCCCAAAAAGAGCATAGATCTAATACCTTTAAGTATTACATAATATAATAATTGTTGAACCCTTTCTGCACTGAGATTCCACAGTGTTGGAGACACTCGGGATCCAGACCAGGACCCATATGAAATGGGTCCCGGTCGGGGTCCAGATTGTCTTATCGCTCAGATTTTGTTATTAGAATATTACGAAAATTGACCTTATAAGAGGAAATTTAAGCAGACAGCCGTAAAAGCTGACAGTCACTCAGTGAAGAAAGGGCAGCTCCTTGTCGAAACGAAACACAAGGAGCCTTTGCTTGGAAATACATGCATGTATATATATTAAGTTGTTACGGCCTCCAAATGAACCTAAGATTTCGGCGTTCTATGCATACAGTCGCTCGTAACTGAGAGATCTCACTGTATACAGATAATTTGGTTAACTATGAATAAGGCATTTCTATCTCATTCTTTGGAATTTATCCGTGGATGCAATAATAGTTGGTGGTTACCACCATTGGATATTTTGTAAACAGTTTGGGTTCATAGCAGGCCCCACAAAATGTAGGACATGAGCAGGATCCATGCTGCCCTCTATTCGCGTAAATATAAGTATGTTTTTATTTCCGAAAAAAGGCAATAAGCTGCCTATCTAGTACTTTGCTTTTCCAAGGGAGGTAACCAAATAATCTAAAGTACAGTCTGTTCTTGGAGTTACCTCCTTTTAACTGTACCATTTTCAATATATAGTAAAACTGTTGGGAGCCTCAAGTAAGGTCACATAAGACAGATAGTCTCTTAAAACAGACGGTCACTAAGGCATGTTCGACTGTACACTGAATTAGCCTAAACATATAAAGTTACTTTACATGAATGAATAGTTATTATTTACTGTTGTATAACATGTATTTCACTTAAATACAGATTCAGCTACACATACATGTACATGTAGATCTATGCACTGTACATATACAAGTATATAAATCCATATTTGAGTTGAAAAATTATAGCGAATTATTTCACTATATCAATATAGTGAAGTATGCTTATAGTGAAGTAAATCTGGTGGTCCCCTGAAATTCACTATATCAGAGTTTTACTGTATATCCTCACGTATACATGTAACTGATATTGGTTAGCTTTCAAAGTGAAGCAGATGATAACTTTAGCAGACACTACTGGCTTTCGTATACAATAACACCTCTCTATTACCACCACTAAACTAGGCTAATTAATTGTTTTGTGTTTAAGGCAGGTGGCTGCAGAAAGTAAGGTTGATGTAAAATAGAAAGCACCGTTTGGAGCTTTCTGTTTTACTTTCATCCTTCTTTAAGCCCCACTTGGCTTTTATACAATCAATTAGCCTTTTGTTTAGTAGTCGTGATAGAAGGGGTATACTGTATAAATTGCTCAAATGATGTCTGGTATTAGTTGCAACCCGTACTTACAATTGTGACCATAATAACATAAACAAACGCCTTAGATCCAGATCAGATGCCGGGTAAGTCGACGACGGATCCGGATCTAAAATGTTTGACTAAGGTTACTTAGAAGATATTTTCAAGCTGCTAAATATACACTCATTCACAATTATAAGTCCCATTCGAAAGAAAGAAAATCCAGATTATGAAATAAATCCAACGTTTTCACATATTTTCCCGGTGTCGTATTAACACAGACTGAGAATAGCCAGAGAGGTTCTGGCCAGCCATTGTCTACGATGATCCAGTTAAAACACTGTACACAGTCATTGTACACGCCATTCTTTAAGGAATGGAGAGTTATTTCTAATTGCTAGAATTTCTTGACAAAAAGCATGCTCATCAGCATGAGTATCACTAACAGTGTAATTACACAATATTTAGCTGAGGGAACCAGCGGGAATTCATTTGTTATTTAACAATACTAAATTCATGTTAGGGGTATTTTAAGTGGGAGAATGAACTCGTATCTCTCCATTCCTGACAAATAATGCAGACTCGGCCCCTTCGGGACCTCGTCTCCATTATTTTTCAGGAATGGAGAGATACTCGTCCATTCTCCCTAACTTAAAGTCCCTTGACTTTTTCTCCCCTTTAATACAAAATCGCCGAAGTCCTACCTATCGGTTGTCCCAAACTCAATTTAGCTGCCAGATTTATCGTCTGTGTTTACTCTTTCACTGCCAATGGCGCCAAAAATGCGATTTTGTAAATAGTTTTGATCCTGATCGTATCGATATTTCTTACGCTATACTACATTGAATCATTTTTAACCCTTTACCCAATAACATGTAAATGAACATTAAATACAGATGATCACTTAAAGCAGGTTGATAGTAAAGCACATTCTGCTTTACTTTCAGCCTACTTTAAACAACCATCTGCTAGGCTATATAAAATATTTGTTATGGTAATTGTTCATGAGGGTATAAACTGGAACTATTTTCTTCAGCGGAGGAATAAATGAGATACGTTAAAAGTCGCTTCTATGGGGTAAAGGGTTAAACGATCTTGCAGACAACACTTATTGAAGCAGGTGACAATAAAGCAGTGAATGGGTAAACACCTCACTACTAATTTGGCGGCGAAGAGTTAATGATATTTTGTCACCATAGTAGTTTGTGCTTTGATACTGTTCTCCGCCTGTTGGTTTCTGGTGAAGGTAATCTGGGTTTATGATATCGATACGAAGATCAAAACGTTTGGGTCCAGGTCTGGGGCCGTTTCATAACGCTTCGTACGACAAATGTTGTCGTAAACCAGATTATAAAAGTCTCAGTTATTTTTTTATTTCTCAATATAATCCTGTCTTGTGTCATCTCAATGGAATCGTCTTGAAAAGACGATTCCAAATAGATGTCACAAGACAGGATATGACAGAGAAATCAGATATTGAATGTATTTCAAAATTTTGACTGACGACCGTTTTTGTCGTACGAAGTTTTAAGAGATTGGCCCCAGATTATTGAATCACTCGACGTCTAACTTAGATCCAAAATAGTTTCGATGCAACTGTAGTAGCTAATAGCCGTGAAGAGGTTACTATACATGTAGATGGCGCTTGGCACGGTATAAACAGTGGAGTTTCTGTTTCCAGGCGTGATTGCCGATGTGGAGAAATTTGCGTAGGAAGATTTAACAGAAGTTATTGTTTCTATGGCGAGCGCTGTTTGTGTAGAAGAGGTAAAGCCATATACAGTAAAACCTATGAGTCATGACTGATCATTAAACTCATTATCCCCTGAAACTTCAAATAGACAATTCCAGTTTGCGAGAAAGGCTGGTCCATTGTAGACTATTTAGGGTTGCTTTTTAAATAAATGGGAAAATGACAAACAGAGAAGTCCCTGATCAGAGGGCTCCTGCAGGAGCCCTCTGATCAGGGACTTCAATGTTTGCATAGGACAAGTGTACTATGCACAGGTACACATTTCGTAAATGACGCATATATGCGTCACTAGGGCTCAATGAGTTAAAACATTTGGTGTAGAACCATCCCCGAATCAGAGAGTTTACCATGGAGAAGACCTTATTCTTTCCTGTGTAATCGACGCCAAACGGCGCGTTTTCAAACAGTTTGGATCCTGATCAGGCGCTTTGTTTGACACTCGTTTTGAAATGCCGTCAGCCACACTGCAATAAATGTTACATTCAACGATATTGCAGACAACACTATTGAAACAGACGACAGTATGGCGATGAAGGGATACAGACATTATGACAAATTTGATCATGAAGTAGTTAAACGAATTTAACACTTAAAGAGACTGGCAACCAGATTTAGTATAAAAATACAAATTTAGTAATTTGTATTTAAGCATTTCAAACGCTAATTTAAACACGTAACTATAAGTTTATGGTAAGAAGTTCTGTTTAAAAACGCATCTCAAGAAGAACCGTTTTAGCTCGGGTGGGATTCGAACCAGGGGCCCCGCATGTGAGACGGAAAATAAAAACTTGATTCGGACGTCTTAAACACTCGATAAGTCGGGTCATTAATTTATTGGCGGTAAATTGAATCTACTTTAGTGTACATCGAGGGAGCATGCGTCCGTGTTTATGCCTGAGTGTGCGCAAACAATGCGAAATGGGTTTAGTCAGTCTAGTAGATGGAATTGAAAAAGTGATGGAAAATATCTAAAAGAAAGTTTGATTTGACGAATTTTATTGAGGACTGTTTAGACTGGTCATGTTTTTAATGCAAGCTGAACGATAAAACATAACATTTGCTTTTATTTGAGTATTTATTTTTTAATTTTTGCAAATACACCATTTGGTTTTCAGTCTCTTTAACGTATACAGTTCTAGTTTACAATTTATTCTACTTATATCATGGAATTAAACAATTAATTGCAAAATGACAGACACGGTGTCGACCCTAATCTATAATTATATTCTTAATCTACCAATTGGCGGTCGCCGTCATCTTGCTGACTATTCTGTCATATTGGGTATGCGCATTAAAGGTGAAAATTAAAAAAAACAGACTAAAATGCCCAAAATAAAAACTAAACGAAAAAAGGAAACTTCTATCACTAGTGCTATACAGATTTACAGTGTACATTAAACCTTCACTCCATGCAGAGGCACTCATTTGTATGCAATTAATTTACTCCTTCAACTAAGAAAAAGTCAATCCAATTAACAATCATTAATACTAGTATGTATCCAAAGAATGCAGATGATATCTTAAAGCAGATCGAGGGCAAAGCAGAATTCACGTGTCTTTAATATTAGAGACAGGCTATGGAGTAAAGGATGTACCACGGGATTGTTGTCCTTGGGTAGAAAGACTCTTTCCGGGTGACTGTTCTGTGGTGTGGTATTTGGAACGCTATGTCGTTGGATGTTCGCGATTTTCTCTGAAGTGGTAGGAGTTTTTAGTAGTGTCTATTTTAACATTACCATGGACCATTTTGTACATCATACATCATATTTAGTCTGGCATTCTTTGTCAGAAATAATCTTTGTGTAGTTATGAAGCCTCTTGATCATATGTGTATATTGCCAGTTGATTTATATAGAGACAGTGCGAAGATAACGCACATCGTACGTTTTTGTTCTTTGCCTAATGTAATTGTCTACGCTTTATGCTGACTGTAAACCAAAAACTGAATTTCGTGTATTTTCTCTCAAATAAGCTTTAAAGTCATTATTTTTCTGTACTGGTCATTTTAAACATAACCAAAGTTTATAACTTGCTGGTGTAAAAGTAAAAGTTGGCATTTTCTTAATTATTAGGAATAATCATCTAGTTAGACTAATTTATGCATATTGAAAGAACTGTTCAATGTTAGACGGTCGGTGAATATAACCTGTAGAGATATCGAACACAGGGAGATTGCTAATTCGTTCACACGACAACTCTCTCCACAAGCTATTAACGGGATAGCTTACTTTTGATGATAGCTCGTTAGTACGTTGCTTTCAGATCATTGAGATTTGTCTGGGACCGAAAACAGTTATTATTAAAGAGTGAAGGTTTGCTACAAATCGACGATATATCATAGAGGTTCCATGACAAGCTGGAACATTGATATTATAGAACTGTAGTGGAACCAAGGTTTGGTAGTTCAGCAGGGACAACGCTGAGCAATTTGTTCGAGAAAAGATCTCATAGGTTCAACAACGCCGAGCAGTCTACTTGAGACTAGTGCTGGTGCCACAGTGTATCATCAGCTACACCAACGCTGAGCAATAGCGCTCAGCATCAGTTCATCATAGTGTAGCTCAGCAGAAGTAACGCTGAGCATACATCAGGTTAACGGTCCAGCCTGCACCGTGCTCAAACAGTCTGAGAGTACGGGGATATTGTTTATTAGTTTTTGGTTTTGTAGGCAAAGTAGCTCATCCACTTTTAGTTAGTTTCATCCATTTTATATAGTTTTTATGTAGTTTCATGCTCAATCATTAGGCAAGATAGTCCAAGGAAAATTCTTATATATTTCATATAGTCTGTATATTGTGTTCATGCCTTAACTAGTGTCCGGCTAAAGACACTGTCGCCTCATAGAACGCCCGATTAAACACACATCAAGCTTTGGGCTCTAGCATTAGGGTTAGGGTAACCGAACGTCTTGACAATTTGGGGGCTCGTCCGGGAATAGTTCTTAGGAGGTTTATACGGTTGGAACTGTTAGGGGTTGAACATTAGTTTCATGATGGATCATGATAAGTGGATAGCGGCTGGTGAACGTATGGGCTTGAGCGGCTCGGAGCTCATGACATACATTGACAAGAAAGAAAGGGACTTTCTTGATAGAGAAGAACGTATGCTGAGACGAGAAGATGAGCGTCGAAGGCAGGAGTTAGAGAGCGCTGAACAGAAGCGTAGAGATGAGGACGAACGCCGAAGGCTGGAGGTTGAGCGAGAGGAAAGAAAGCGCAAAGACGAAGATGAGCGACTAAAGCTTGAGATACAGCTCAGAGACAAAGAGGCTGCATACAAACGAGAAGAGCAAGAGCGGGAGTTAGAGTTGGTGAAATTGCGAGCTGAGGCCGGAACTTTGAAGCATGAGACTACGAGCAAGTCGCTGAGACCAAAGTTGCCAAAGTTCGAAGAGAACAAGGATGATATGGACGCATACATCGAACGTTTTGAGCGTTTTGCCAAGAGCCAGGGATGGCATGAGAAGACATGGGCAGTTAGTCTGAGCTCATTATTGACAGGCAAAGGTCTGTTAGTATACACCAGTATGCCGCCTGAGCAAGCTGATGATTACAAAGCGCTGAAGAAGGCAGTGCTCAAACGGTATCAGTTGACAGAAGAAGGGTTCCGAACTAAGTTTCGAGATAGTAAGCCTGAGCAAGGTGAAACTGTTTTTCAGTTTATGGCTCGTATAGTTCGTTATTCCTGTAGATGGGCAGAAATGGCCGAGATAGACGAAACGTTTGAAGGGATGATGGACTTGATAGTCCGGGAGCAGTTTATCAAAACATGTTCGCCTGAGCTAGCATTGTTTTTGAAAGAAAGGATGCCGAGCTCTAGGGAAGAAGTTGTTCATCTAGCTGAGCAATACATTGAGGCTCATGGAGGGTCCATAGTGTCGAATAGAACAGCCAGAACAAGCGGCCCAGCACCTAACAGGCAACAGCCGAGACCTAATATAGCATCGAACTATAGGTCGAACACAGTGCCCAGGCCTGATGCTCAGAAGAAGGTTTGTTTCTTATGCAGGAAAGAAGGTCATTTTGCACGAGACTGCAGACAGAATACAAACCCGAAAAAGATTAGCGGGGCAGCAGTCTGCTACCCAGACCATGAAAGTAAAGAGCATACAGATGGTCGACATTCTCAGAGAGGTTGGAAGTTCGAAGACAGATCTAAGAACAAAGGTTCGGATGGAAACAAGATTTCAGCTCTATGCATGTCTGTTTCCATGAACAAAAGCCATATACAGGAGTGTATACAAGACGGCGAACTTCAGCTTGCCAACGGAGAGTCGGTGTCCATCATTGCTGGTGGATGCACCGTAGATACGCTGGAGGGCGAGAGAAATTTGAAGTTACAGAAAGGCTATGTAGGGACCAAAGAGGTGAAAGTTTTAAGAGATACCGGCTGTGAGTTAGCCGCAGTTCGGAAAGACTTGGTCGATGACAGCCAAATGTTGGACAAGAGATATGTGATGATCACTATCGATGGTCAGGCCAAAATAGTTCCAGCAGCTTTGATAAAGGTTGATACACCATATTACAAAGGAAGCATAGAAGCAATGGTGTTGAGCTCACTCATCTGCGATTTAGTCTTGGGCAATGTAGATGGAGTTTTAGATGCTCCAGACCCAAGGTGGCTTCAACAGGGTTGTAAGTCCGAAGGACAGGGTCAAATTAGTGTGGCTGCAGCGGTTGTCACACGGGCTCAAGCTGCTAAAGAGATGAAACCTATAAGGGCGCTGAACGTGCCAATTCAACCGTTAGATGAGGTTGACGTTGATGTGCTTCAGAAGGCACAGAAAGACGATGAGTCTTTGAAGAAACTATGGTCATATGCTGAGAGTTCGAGCAAGCTCGAGACCAAAGGTGGTAATAAGTACCACTACACAGTGAAGAAATACGTTTTGTACAGAGTGTTCGAGCAAGTCAAAGGACAGGGCTCAACAGAGACGAAACAAATAGTTGTTCCAACACAATTTAGAAAGCGTGTGATGAGTTTGGCTCATGAATCTATTGTGGGTGGACATTTGTCAGCAAAGAAGACCATCGATAGAATCACTACAAGTTTCCACTGGCCGGGAATAACCAGTGATGTTACGAGATTCTGCAGATCATGTGATATTTGTCAGAAGACCATACCAAAAGGACGGGTCACAAAGGTGCCCCTTGGTGAAATGCCGATCATAGATACACCATTTCATCGAGTAGCGGTCGATCTGATAGGTCCCATCACACCAGTATCTGATAAGGGAAACAGATACATTTTGACAGTGGTAGACTATGCCACAAGATATCCTGAGGCTGTAGCATTGCCTAGGATAGAGACAGAACGGGTAGCTGAGGCATTGCTCGACGTGTTTTCACGTGTTGGATTTCCTACCGAAATTTTGAGCGACAAAGGCAGTCAGTTCACGTCTGAGCTCATGGGAGAAGTCTGTCGACTCATATCGCTGAAGCAATTATTCACTACCCCATACAACCCAAAATGCAATGGGCTGTGTGAGAGGATGAACGGGGTTCTGAAAAGTATGCTGAAGAAGATGTGTCAGGAACGGCCGAAGGACTGGGACAGATACCTGTCCGCTGTTCTCTTCGCATACAGAGAGGTTCCACAAGCATCAACAGGGTTTGCGCCGTTCGAGCTATTGTATGGACGCACAGTTCGAGGCCCCATGCAAATACTCAAAGAGATCTGGACAGAGAAAGAAACACCAGAAGTCATGAACACATACAATTATGTTCTTGATCTTCAGAACAGGCTAGAAGATACATGCCAGATAGCTAGAGACAGCATGGCTGAGGCACAGGTTTCATATAAACATCATTATGATAAAGCAGCCAGAAATAGAAACCTTGAAAAGGGAGACAGAGTTCTGTTGTTGCTACCAACTTCTCACAACAAGCTCATGTTGCAGTGGAAAGGGCCATTCGAAGTTGTAGAAAAAGTGAACAGGATGGACTTTCGAGTGAAAGTTGGTGATAAAATAGGTAAATATCACATCAACCTGTTGAAGAAGTATGAGGAACGACAAGACAACGTTGTAGCTGGGATGGCAATAGTAGAGGCTGAACTCAGTGAAGACTATGGCGTTGTCGACGATGAAAACTTGCTAGACTTAGCTTGTTTGAAAAGCGATGAAACATACAAAGATGTCAAGGTCTCAGACAGTTTGTCGAATGAACAACGTCGAGACGTGATGGCATTACTTGACGAGTTTCAGGATATATTCACTGAGATGCCAGGTTCAACGACGCTGGCCGAGCATAAGATAGAATTAACGTCGAAAACCCCAGTACGGGTTCGTCAATACCCCATACCATACGCTAAACGGGGTGAAGTTGAAGAAGAAATTCAGAAGATGCTCGACGCAGAGGTGATTGAACCAGCCTTATCGGACTACAATTCACCTTTTGTGATGATCAGAAAGAAAGATGGGTCTAACAGATTCTGTATCGACTTCAGGAGATTGAATATGATCACAAAGTTCGATACAGAACCAATGGGGAATGTTGAGGACATCATGTCCAAGTTGAAGGAAGACAAGTTCTTCACCAAGATCGATTTGAGTAAAGGATACTGGCAAATCCCGGTTGAAGACAAGTCGAAGCATTTAACTGCTTTCTCGACATCAGATGGGAGCTACCAATTTAAGAAAATGCCCTTTGGCATGGTCAACTCAGGTAGCACATTCAACCGAATGATGAGAAAGTTGTTGCGCAACTGCAAAGATGCGGACAACTACGTTGATGACATCCGCAGTTATGGGACCAACATATGACCATGCTGCGGGATGTTTTCAGCAGAACTAGACAGGCTGGTCTGACTCTCAAACCATCAAAGTGTTTGATTGGGTTTGAGAACATATCATTCACAGGACATGTAGTCGGAAACGGGATTATGCAGATGGAAGAGGAGAAGCTTGAAAAGATCAAGTTGGCCGAGCAACCCAAGACTAAGAAGCAAGTTCGTGCCTTTTTAGGGTTAGCTGGGTACTACAGAAAGTTCATACCAGCTTTTGCTGATGTAGCGGCTCCACTGACGGACCTTACAAAGAAAGGTCGTCCAAACATCGTGATCTGGGTAGCTGAGCACGAGCAAGCTTTCAAAACGTTGAAAGACATGCTCACAAGGTCACCAATTTTGAGGCTTCCAGATTTCACAAAGCCGTTCATTCTCCAAACTGATGCTTCAGATAGCGGAGTTGGAGCAACATTGCTGCAACAGTTTGAAGATGGCATATTCCCATTGGCATATGCCAGCAAGAAGCTTCTCCAGCGAGAGAAGAACTACTCTGTCATTGAGAGAGAGTGCTTGGCCATAGTGTTTGGAATAAAGAAATTCCAAAAATACTTGTATGGGACAGGGTTTGTTTTGCAGACAGACCATACACCATTGTCTTACATACAGAAATGTAAGATAGAGAGTGGAAGGATAATGCGATGGGCATTATTTCTTCAAAACTACCAGTTCAGAGTTGAAGCAATCAAAGGCTCTGAGAACATGTGTGCTGATTATCTGAGTAGACAATAAGCTCAGCACACTTTTGTACAGATTATTTTGTAGTTAGAAAAACTTAAAGTGTTTTCTTGAGAAAGGGGCTATTGTCAGAAATAATCTTTGTGTAGTTATGAAGCCTCTTGATCATATGTGTATATTGCCAGTTGATTTATATAGAGACAGTGCGAAGATAACGCACATCGTACGTTTTTGTTCTTTGCCTAATGTAATTGTCTACGCTTTATGCTGACTGTAAACCAAAAACTGAATTTCGTGTATTTTCTCTCAAATAAGCTTTAAAGTCATTATTTTTCTGTACTGGTCATTTTAAACATAACCAAAGTTTATAACTTGCTGGTGTAAAAGTAAAAGTTGGCATTTTCTTAATTATTAGGAATAATCATCTAGTTAGACTAATTTATGCATATTGAAAGAACTGTTCAATGTTAGACGGTCGGTGAATATAACCTGTAGAGATATCGAACACAGGGAGATTGCTAATTCGTTCACACGACAACTCTCTCCACAAGCTATTAACGGGATAGCTTACTTTTGATGATAGCTCGTTAGTACGTTGCTTTCAGATCATTGAGATTTGTCTGGGACCGAAAACAGTTATTATTAAAGAGTGAAGGTTTGCTACAAATCGACGATATATCATAGAGGTTCCATGACAAGCTGGAACATTGATATTATAGAACTGTAGTGGAACCAAGGTTTGGTAGTTCAGCAGGGACAACGCTGAGCAATTTGTTCGAGAAAAGATCTCATAGGTTCAACAACGCCGAGCAGTCTACTTGAGACTAGTGCTGGTGCCACAGTGTATCATCAGCTACACCAACGCTGAGCAATAGCGCTCAGCATCAGTTCATCATAGTGTAGCTCAGCAGAAGTAACGCTGAGCATACATCAGGTTAACGGTCCAGCCTGCACCGTGCTCAAACAGTCTGAGAGTACGGGGATATTGTTTATTAGTTTTTGGTTTTGTAGGCAAAGTAGCTCATCCACTTTTAGTTAGTTTCATCCATTTTATATAGTTTTTATGTAGTTTCATGCTCAATCATTAGGCAAGATAGCCCAAGGAAAATTCTTATATATTTCATATAGTCTGTATATTGTGTTCATGCCTTAACTAGTGTCCGGCTAAAGACACTGTCGCCTCATAGAACGCCCGATTAAACACACATCAAGCTTTGGGCTCTAGCATTAGGGTTAGGGTAACCGAACGTCTTGACATTCTTTCTTCTCTCGTCCAGCGGTTGCCACTCCAGGTGTTTAAGCATATCCGTTACAGATGTGGTGTTTTGGTATATTTTTGAAACATATATGGCTGTCCGTCTTTGAATTTTGTCAAGATTATCAATATCTGTTTTTAGATACGGGTCCCAAGCTGCACAGGCATATTCAAGAGAAGGTCTCTCACGTGACTTGTAGCCATTCTCTTTAATGGTACTACTGCTTATATCCGTCACAGGTGAGGTGTTATGGTAACTATTTGAAATATATCAAGAAATATATCTTGAATTTTGTCAAGTTCTTCAATATCTTTTTTTAAATACGGGTCCCAAGCAGCACAGGCAGATTCAAGAGAAGGTCTCACAAGTGACTTGTAGGCATTCTTTTTAATGGTCCTGCTGCTTATGTTAAGATTCCTTTTGAGAAAGCTGATGGTGCGCTCTGGTCAGGGTCTACACTGTTTGCATAGGACAAGTGTACTCTTTTTAGGTACACCGATTGTTATTAACGAGAGTACTCACCACAATGTGTGAATGTGTTAAAGCTCTAGTACAAGCAGAAATGCAGTATGGCTTAAAAATAAATGAAAAGGCAAAACCCCTTCAAAGGAACTTCCTCCATTTCTTCCGACCTGCTTTAGCTACTTATTTTCTTTTATATTGTTGTAGTTTTTGTGGGTTTAAAGGGACAGTTTTAATGTAAGTATTTACCATCGTACGTGTATTACCATCGCAAATAAATGGTTATTTAATTGAGCGATTATTAATTGAAGAAAATGCTTAAAGAAGGAAAAGATATTAAGCTTTCTGCCTTATGGTACTAATCAATCAACTGCCTAACAAGATATCAAGGTGTATATTCAATAAATAATCGCTAACATAGTTTGCATGGCTGGCAGCTAATTTATGTGGATGTCAGTGCTAACATTTGTCATGTCCCAGTTTAGGTTTACCACATTATGTGTCACTGATTTATTCGCTTAAACCATTATACCTACTGCACATATGAAGATTACAATTGTTATTTGCAAACAGTGCAGACTCAGACCAGGGGGCAGAATCCCTCAGATCAGAGTCTGCACTGTTTGTTGTTTTACAAAACAAAATAAATGCAAAAAACTTAAAAAGTACTGAATAGTGAAATACGAACTAGACTTAAAACCAATTTATGCATTGATATTGCAATGAACTCTCCCTACGTGGCTGCTATAGGATGTCATTGTAGATATAATAAGGTGATCTTAAGACACTACAATGTTTATCCATACATCAGAACATTTCATATGAAATAACAAATAGTGCAGACACACTATACGGCGTCCCACCAGGACCGTAACTCTTTGCTAGTGTCAACTTTAGTGGTCACTGGGTTAACATGATTAAACGGAAGTTAAATTGTGTGTTGAAGAAATTTCCGAGAACTATATATGAGCGTTTTGCACGGGCCATGTTAACGGTTGTCACGTAGTACGTTCTTGAATGATATGAGAAAGGATTGTTGTTCTGATGTTTGCGAATGTTCAGTTGCATATCATTATACCATATCGATTGGATACTAAACCAAACTTTTATGTAGATCATAAAACTTTTAAAACACGATTAAATTCTCATTTCAAACGGTCAAAGAAATCCAGAGCTTACCTCAATTGCCTGTTTCTATTTTTGAAAACAGGAGATTACATAAAGCAGGTTGAAATTAAAGCAGATTTTTTTAAACTGAAGAATAATTTATTATTAAACATCGGGCAAGCCTTATTCCCTTTAAGGGAAATGTTTAGTGTTTTACCTTAGAATTAGGCAACCGCATTTCTTGAAGTACTGCTATTTCGATGTAATTTTGGTCGCCGCTGAATAAAAGTTCAACCGTACCACATTATATTAAAGATAATTCATCGTTCATCAAAACAAATGTGCAAGTATATTTTATGACAGGTGACAGCTATACATAGAAGGAAATAAATGCATAGTTATTTTTCAGGAGCTCTCTGTCATGCAATAAATGACAGCCTGTCTATAAAAGAGGGCCTCGAAAGTCCTAATATCGCTCACCTGCTGTAATGGAACATGATCTTTTCTGAGTGTGTCTAAATGGCTCCGTCTTCAAAACTAGAGACAGGCTATGAGGTAAAGGGTTTAAACAGGTAAAACAAGATATGGGCTTCTGTAAGATATTTCTGTATTACTTTTCTCTCTGCGAATGACGTTCACCGGAGTGTGCATTTCTTAACCCTTTCCCCCATAGAAGCGACTTTTAGCGTATTTTATTAATTCCTCCGCTGAAGAAAATAGTTCCAGTTTATACCCTCATGAACAATTACCATTACAAATATTTTATATAGCCTAGCAGATTTTAGCTTAAAGCAGACTGAAAGTAAAGCAGAATGTGCCTTAAGGCACATTCTGCTTTACTTTCAACCTGCTTTAAGTGGTCACCTGTCTTCAAAACTAGAAACAGGCTATGAGGTAAAGGGTTAAGGTGTCTTCATGAAATCATTCATTAACAGGTTACATACTGGGTACTATTTTTGTATGCCTCAACTGTCGTCTGCTACTGCTCTTTTAAAACAATATATTTTCAAAATCGGGTCAGGGTGTCAGGATCAAACTGTTTTCGAAGGTTATTGTATAATCCCCGCTAGCTGTTATAACTGATTGGTTACTGGCCATAGGATTGTTTGTATACAGGTTGTGCAGTTGCAGATGAATTTCTCCCTGCCTGGACATCAAGGCGAAACATTTATTGTAACAGATGCAGCTGTCCGGGATTCCCTGCATCCTCCAAGAGCATTCCTGCTGTTAGTACCAAGTCTTACGTAATTAGTATTGCCAGGAAAATGGCATTTACCTTTCTAGCCAATTTAGCCGCGAAAAGTAATAGAATTGTGTATGTGTTCGTCTATCCGTGTACCCATTTTTCGGAGCATATTTCATATACCACCTCAGCTAGGAATACCAAATGTGTTATATCAACTTACATCTTGGGCATGCGAATCGTCCCGTAACATTTACAGGTTACTGATACCTTGAGCTTTATGAAGATATCTAGATATTCGCGACAAAACTTTATGGAGCAATATGATGGTCTATGGGGTGCAACACTTGAACATTGCTATTATATAAAGATCTGCAGTTGCGCCCCTATAGGACATGCTGCTCACAACATTTATCCGCGTTTGCTCCATTTTACAGTCGAGTCTGTAAATTAGCCGAGAATTAAGATTTATTTTCTGCATTGAATTTGTGCTGAATTATACGGCTTTCTAATTCGGGATTTGATTAATATGGGTATGACCAATAGGTATACAGGTATGTACATATTATAATGTCAGCTATTAAATTTAAAACAGAATTCGGTGTGCGAGTACATTGTTGGGAGGGGGAGTTTATACTTTAAGAGTATTCATTTTTTGAAATGATATACATGTATAATCATGATTTTGTAGATATCCTCGTATTTATTTTGAAGTATGGGTCTTTTTGACTGTTCAAGGTCGTTCTTAGGAATTTATAGACATGCGGTTTCAGTCTTATAACCTTTCTCCTATACTGCCTTAAACAGACTGAATTCAGATAATGTTAGTGTCTTGGCTTCTAACATTTGTCGTAATAAATTTTATTTTTTACTCATTAGATGTTACAACAAAAAAGTATATGGGATGAACGGGAAAATTAGTCTTCCGCTTTTACATAATAATGTAGTGTTAAAGAAGAGCTGTTTTAGAAAAATCATATTGTCCGTTTTAAACGTGAAACTTTGGTGAGTCTTACTTTACAAAGGATATGAAAAAAAGAAAATGTGTCCCACTTTGTCAATTACTATTCATACGTGATCATACAGTGGATAATTTGTTATTCTTTCCCGTTTAAACGCAAACGTACGCAAACGCAAAGCACTAAAACATAGAAAAGAACAACTTTTGGACAATTCTGATAATTCTTGTTTATCTTGGTGGCAAACAGTTTGGAGCCTGATCAGACGCCGGGTTACCCGGCGTCTGATCTGGCTTCAAACTGTTTGCACTGCAAATAATAGTTTTAGCGTAAACGCGTTTATTGGGAAAGAATAACAGATTCTCCACTGTATATGTTCACAGAGTATTCTAAAACACAATTTTTCTTTTTTTTAAAAAGGGGTCATGATTATGCCCTAACTTTGAAGTACATAAAAACCTCTCTATTGCGACCACCAAATATTGCTTATTATACGGTGTTAATGACAGGTCACTGCTTAAGTAAGGTAAGAGAAAATCAGAAAGCTTATTTAGGGAATTTCTGTTTTACTGTCACTTATCTATAAGCTTTCACCTGTCTTGTTT
The DNA here is from genome assembly GCA_922989275.2 of Gari tellinella. Taxonomy (NCBI): domain Eukaryota; kingdom Metazoa; phylum Mollusca; class Bivalvia; order Cardiida; family Psammobiidae; genus Gari; species Gari tellinella. Next base: position 95,568,703 of record OV277856.1, on the reverse strand, counting down.
ACGATCAATAACCCTCGTTATAGTGGTCGTAATAAAAATGTTCTACTATACAGAAAACACTCTCTGCCTACGACCTCTAAAATCTCGTAGAAAGGTGAATTTCGTAAGGGAACTTTCTATTTTACTTTCACCCTGTTTTAAGTAGTCACCTGCCTTAACCCTTTACCTCATAGCCTGTTTCTAGTTTTGAAGACAGGTGAACACTTAAAGCAGGTTGAAAGTAAAGCAGAATGTGCCTTAAGGCACATTCTGCTTTACTTTCAGCCTGCTTTAAGCTAAAATCTGCTAGGCTATATAAAATATTTGTAATGGTAATTGTTCATGAGGGTATAAACTGGAACTATTTTCTTCAGCGGAGGAATAAATTAAAAACGCTAAAAGTCGCTTCTATGGGGGAAAGGGTTAAACATCTAAAAATAAACACAAATTAATGGTCATAGTAGAGATTTACTAAATAGTTCATCATTAGAGAGCTTGAATTATCTTGTTTGGGTAGTACATGTATTTTCTCTTTCTATTATTTGCACAGTGCACCAGGAGGGCATGGTGTCATCTACCCAGATTTACCCAGTTGTACCCTGGCACAGTCAACTGCGACGAACAGCCAGAATAGCAATAAATAACTTATTAGTTTAAACATATTTATTCAGCAAATATACATATCACATAGAAATATACAACAGAAAAATGGGATTGAAACGAAAGACAATAAAGTATTATAGGAGTTCTGTCCCTGAACGTGCAATGTACAAGTAATTGCGAAATATATGGTCATTGATGTCATTATACAAGATGTTTTTAAAATAGTTTAAGGAGATAAATCAATGACATAATGTAATAAACAGTAAACAACTTATTAATCTTTCACACCTGAACCTACAACTTTAAACTTGTTTTTGTTGCGATCTGCTAGGATATATGAAGTTGCATTTTGGTTACAATATAAAATCATAAAATGAACTACACGTGTTGTCTTCAGTAGAGGAATGAATAAAAGGCGTAAACATGCGTATCTATGAATTAAAATTAATTAACTTTACCCGAGTGATATAGATAAAACAGTTTTAGAAAATACAACTCAGATATTGCCTCTGACGTCCAAAGAGCCAGACCGTGGTTGGTGATTGCGGTCGAACGTCAAGACGGAGATCCGTTTCATATAATACAGTGGAGAAGACGTTATTTTTTCTTAACTCATTGAGCCCTAGTGACGCATATATGCGTCTTTTACCAAAAGTGTACCCATGCAGAGTACACTTGTCCTATGCAAACAGTGAAGTCCCTGATCAGAGGGCTCCTGTAGGAGCCCTCTGATCAGGGTCTTCACTGTTTGTCATTTTGTAAACATTATAAAAAAACAACCCTAAATAGTCTAAAATGTACCAGCCTTTATTGCAAACTGGAATTGTCCATTAGAAGTTTCAGGGGATAATGAGTTAATAAACTCGTTTACATTAAGCAATTATTTCCATTGCAAACAACTTGAATTTTTAGCCAAATCAGATGTCCGTTCGATGAGACTTCAGAATGTTTGCCATTCAACTTAAAAAATCTATTGTTACGAGATAATAAATAAAACTGAAACTGAAACATATTAAAAAATCTATTCAATTGTGCTTCCTTTAACCGGTTGGATTATTCTGTGCTTATATATTGGACTAGTTCATTTTTGAAGAAAGGGGTGACTGGTTTTTTTGTTTTGCTTTATATTGAAATTGCTACTAGCAAACAGGGTACATAATCTGATCAGAAGCCGCATTACGTCTACACTGTTGGCCTTTGTCCCAAATATGGGGCCATAGACACACATTTGATTACTTTAACTCATGCAAAGAGTTAAATACAGATGGGGAGTCTAAAAAGTATTTTGACAGTACAGCTGAAAACTTCGACAGAATTTTAATTTTTCTTTTATGCTGGACATGTAAGCAATCGTTTTAAGGAAACATGTTTTTGTTTGTTTTTTTGTTATTGAGATATCCTTAAAGTGAGTGATACCGCACTTGTTGTCGCCATGGTGTGTCTTTATGAAACAGTCCCCGTGTTTGCGGTTTATAATGCATGTAACAACATTTTAACATCCTTGAACACTACTATGTAATGTTAAACATTAATTTGAGCTGAGAATTCAAGTGTGCTTCAAGCGAAAGCAAAGTCGGGAAGTTTTAAAGAATTTTCAAGCCTATAGTAGGAGTTTACAATGCAGCTTTACGCTCTCTTGTTTGTGTTTATGATTGTAACACTGCCTGGAAGTTTAGGTCGACGATGCAGATCCACGTAAGTTTACCCTATCACCGCCATGACGCTATCTGCTTTAAACAAGTGTCGTCTGCTTTTATTTCTTAAATCAAAACTTTAGATTTGACCTTATAGATATTGAAATGAGTGTGATAAAGTTTGGCTCCTGGTCATACGCCGCGTTACTCGGCATATGAGGATCCAAACTGTTTGCAAATACACCAGTTTACTTAGTGTAAAGGAGCGAATGTGTTCATTGGTAGCATTCCAAGTAATATGTGGTCTGTACAATATGTCAGCTACAACGTTTTCCAGAGTTAATTTGTCTACATTTTATTGCAGAAAATATCACCAGAGTGCCAAACAGTTGATATCCAGACGAGACGTCACAACTACTCGGTGTCTCATCCGGGTCTAAACTTTTTGTAACAGTTTTCCCAAATTAGCCCGCCACGTGTCTAACGGTGAATAAACTGTTTGTCTTTCTGCCTGTTTATCGTCCGGCATTTAATTAAAGTACCGTGACATTTTTTCTTTTAATACAAAATCCCAATTTGGTTGTTACGGTGCTGCTTCGCTATGTACTAAGGAGAGACAACGATTGGGTGTGTTGTTCGGATGCAGTTGTTATAGGGAGGGAAAATGAAGACTTTGCATACCTTTGTAAACAACTTGAATCCAGATCAGACGCCGTGTCACGCGGCGTCTGATCTCGATTAAAGCTGTTTGTCACTATTGATACTAATTATATTTATTCTGTCAAAATGTCCACTAATAGCTCTAAGTAACTTTGAGAAAAAAACAGCAAACGATCATTTTAAGCCGACAATATTGCAGCAGTGAAAGTGTAAGACAGAATAGTATTATTTAACTCATTGAGCCCTAGTGACGCATATATGCGTCGTTTATCTAATGTTTTCCTGTGAAGAGTACACTTGTCCTATGCAAACAGTGAAGTCCCTGATCAGAGGGCTCCTGCAGGAGCCCTCTGTTCAGGGACTTCACTGTTTGTCATTTTTCAATTTATTACAAAAAACAACCCTAAATAGTCTAAAATGGACCATCCTTTATTGCAAACTGGAATTTTCCATTGGAAGTTTCAGGGGATAATGAGTTAAGGAACAGTAACAAGCGTTGTTTTAGGGAGGAAATCGTTTTTGGGATGGCCGTTGTAGGGAGGGGGCACTGTTCAACCAAAAAGTATGAGTGAATGGTGATGAATTATCCATTTAAAATTGCTTAAAATCTGAGTTTTGAATCGTTTGAAAAAAAATCTTTATAAATCTGCTTTAAAAGAAAATTACCGCGATTCTATCGTCTATTAAATAGACTGTTCTCCGTATATATGTTTGTTTCAGATAAATATCAGACAAACAGTTTGAATCCTGCTGGCATCTAACCTGGATCCCAAATATTTGCGATGCAATTTGTAGTAACCAATGAACATGCACGTGGTGCTCGGCACGGTACAGAGAGGAAGACTGTGTCTTTTCCTTTGAAACGCCACCGAAACGCTAACGCAATGCAATAAAAAGCAGAAAAATGCTCTGTTTTAAATTTCCAACCATTTATTTTAATCTTAGTGGCAAACAATTTGGAGCCTGATCAGACGACGGACTAGTTTTAATGGACATGCTAGTGTGAGCGTTCAAGCATTGTACTGGAATAGAACGATGTCTTCTCATTGATACGGTTTTTGTTCAGTGGAGAAAACGTTATTCTGTCCCGTGTAAACGCAAACAAAACGCAAACGCATTGGAATAAATTGCAGAACATGATAACTTTTCACAATGTTAATTTTAACCTGGATGGCAAACAGATTGGAGCCTGATCAGACCCGGCGTCTGATCTTGCTCCAAACTGTTTGCAATGGAAAGAATAGTTTTATAGAGTAAACCCGTTTATTGGGAAAGAATAACGTTTTCTCCACTGTACGGTTTCTTTTTCCAGGAGGGAGTGTCGATGTGGAGAAATTTGCGTAGGAAGATTTAACAGTTATTGTTCCTATGGAGACCGTTGTTCCTGTAGAAGAGGTAAAGCCATGTACAGTAAAACCTCTCTAGTACATACACGGTTTTTTTAATTATTAGGTTACTGCTTAAAGCAAGTTGATTGTAGCTTGGGAGCTTTCTGTTTTACCATTACCTTGATGTAAGCTGTCACATTTAATACGCATATTTATTTATTTCTCTTCAGTTTACAATACATCGGTTATTACATAACACACCAATAATCACTTAGTACACTACCACTCTAGTTAGAGCTATAAGAGACTATAAACAAGCAACTTTAAAGCAACATATCAACTATCATACACATAAGATAAGATAGAGTTGACATTAAATAGCAATCTGGATGAACTATACTGAAAAGACACAAGAAGAATATGACCCGAGACTAAAACAGATCATATGTGTCTCCTCAATAACATTCATGACACATTAACTAAACTGAATCCAAATATCACATATATATATTATTGTACCACTCATTTTGGAAAAGCATAAGCAACCGGTCCATGTGAACATCAATTAGTCCCATGCTCAGGCCAAATGAGTTATTTCCCTTGGATCAAGCAATTCTCCATCATTTAAACAACATATCAATTATCATACACATAAAATAGAGTTGAAAAATGAATTGCAATCTGAAAGAACTTTACTGAAAAGACACATGTAGAATATGACCCGAGACTAAAACAGGTCACAGGTCTTTTGTACATCAATTAGCCTTCGTTTTAGAGCGGTCTTACTGTCCGATGAATTCTCTGAAAACCAAACTTATCCGGACCTAGCAAAAACAGTCGATGTAGGGTGAAGGTTTCGGGACTAGATATTGCACGAGGGGTGTTCAAATAGTTTTGATACTAGATCAATAACTTCAGTATTATAAGTGCGAAATGCATGTGTGATATATCATTTTAAAGAGTAATTCTTCGCCTACACGATGATATAAAACACGATAAGATCACATAACTCGATAAGTCACAACATGCACCTAAATGACCCCTACTCGAGGACACTGGAACATAGCACTTTTCAGACATTATTTTTTGACGTAATAACTTGTTAAAGAGTACAATTTCCAGATTTTGTTTTGAAATCTATCAGTTTATGTCTAAATTTTAATGAAAATAAAATTGTATTTCTATTAAAAGGGTTAACTGTCTAAAATCTCATTGTTTCAAAAACGAGATTCATTATTTTGGTAATGACGAAAGTGGACATTCTTTTTCGAACGCTATGAAAATTTTCTAGATCAATATATCTACATTTAGATTTTAAAACATGAAACCCTGCTTCAATGGCTTCAATTATAGCCTGGTTTAATATAAAACATGAGTTTGTGATTTCACTCACAATTTATGTACATAACAATAGATTAACTTTTTTATTAAATTTTCAGTACGTGTTTAGTATTAGCTATACATATGTATAATAAAAACATTTAAAATTGTGTAGTGTTTGCATAATTGTCTGAATTTATTTGACAGAAAATTTCACAAACTTATTCAAAATAGAAAAACCAATTGTTCTTTAAAATGATATATCACACATGCATTTTGCATTTATTATAATGAATGTATTGATCCAGTATCAAAACTATTTGAACTACCCTCGTACCAGCCATTTAAAAGAGGTTGCTCTTGCGTCCGTTTAACCTTTTAACCCATAATTTGTCTCTAGTTTTGGAAACATATGACCACTTAAATCAGGTTGAAAGTAAAATATAACGTGCCTGCTTTAAGCTGTCATCTGCTAGGATGTAGAAAATGTTCCTTATGATACATATTCATGAATATATAAGGAGGAACTATTTTCTTCAGCAGAGGAACAAATACAAGTAGTAAAATGGCAAATTAATGGAATTTTAAAAGTAGGCTATACAGTGTAGCAGTAATGCAGAAATTACATTCATGGCTTTCTATTTTGCTTTAAACGGCCACCTGTATTGTTAACTATACGTGACTCTCCGATTTTTGTGCAATTGTTTGGTAGGGAGACATTTATTCGTTTTCTTACACATCCGCTTCTGACAATTCCAGTTTTCAGAGCCAACGATTAGATAACTATGGCCTGTATGAATTTATGGTGTAACCTATTACCCCATAAATACACCTTTTTACGCTTTTAATCTATTCCTCCACTGAAGAAAATAGTTTCAAATTATACCTTCATAAAAATATACCATAAGAAATATTTTCTATATCCTAGCAGATGCTAGCTTAAAGCAGGTTGAAAGTAAAGCAGAATGTGCCTTAAGGCACATTCTGCTTTACTTTCAACCTGATTTAAGTGGTCACCTATCTATAAAACTAGAAATAAGCTATGGGGTAATGGGTTAACCCTTTACCAAATTGTTTTTCCTAAATTGAAGACAGTAACCACGCAGGTTGAAAGTAAAGCAGAATACGCTTCAGGCGCATTCTGCTTTTTGCTTTCAGTCTGCTTTAAGCTACTATCTGTTAGGATAAATAAAATGTTTCTTATGGTACATTTTCATAACTGTATAAATTGGAACTATTTTCTCCAGTGGAGGAATGAATTAAATCCGCTAAAAGGTGTTTCTATGAAGAGCGGGGGGAGTAAGACTTGTACGTGTTAATAGTATCGCTAAGCTTATTTGAATCATGCCCTTATTTGCATTTGGCGATCGTTTAAAGGGTGAAAATACTGCAGAAAGTGTTATGGGCGTTCTGCATTCTGACATTAATCAACCAATAGCATAAATATATATCCAGGTCCAGTGTTAATTAGCGCTGACATTGTTTGCATAATTGACATTTGGTGTTTGTGCATGTCAGTCCTACATCCGTCTGGTCCCGAGCTCGGTTAACCACATTCATGTGTTGTGCATGCATTCTTGACTTCCGTTAAAAGCATTATGAGGACAGTGGCTCCTGACAAATTCGCCCTTCAAAGCGTACGTTTTTCATTTGCAAACAGTGCAGACTCAGATCAGAGGGCTCCTACATGAGCCCCCTGATCAGAGTCTGTTCTGTTTTGTCATTTTGTAACTAGTAATAAACACACTCAATAGACAACATTTGACTTGACCTAATGAGCAACAGATATTATCTATTTTGATTTTTCAAGAAGCAATGCGTTTACCAGGACAACGTGATTGGACGTGATTTCAATTTCCGGCTGAAGTATAGGAGTGCTTTGCACGTGACACGTTAACAGTGGTTCGTTTTCGATGTGAGAAATGATTGATTTTTGCATCTGTATATCATTATGTATCATACCCTGTCGGTTGGATACTTAATAACACTCGTATGCAGATGTTAAAACTCAATGATTAAATTTCCCAATTCAAGCTGTTAAAGAAATCCACAGTATAAAAGTATACATGTATTTCTAAATTGAACCAAGTATGCTAGCCGCGGTGGCATTATAAACAAACGATATTTGAAGGTGTTCATGTTGGTTTTAAGACCATTCAACTTGGACTGAGGAGTATTTCCCTGCAGGACATTTCAAGTTGATCATTTAGATATTTTGGAAGACATAATCTGACAATGTCCAAGGACATGAAGGACCAACATCTTTTTTAGGTAAAAATAATTTCATAGAGGGGTATGTTTAGGAGGAGTGTGTTCATTTTAATTAATACATTTTAGAAACAAAATAGATCTAGATCTAATTGTTTAAACAATCAACATATTACTTAGGATTTGTAACCAAACTCAGTGCCCTTATATTATTTAATGAACCAAGGGACAAACAGAGGATTCGACTTTGCCCGAAGCCTCCTTGGGACATCTACGTATGACCGTGATTGTATAAGAATGTTGAATCACAATTCATTACAAAATTAAAGGTTTCCTTATTCATGCTGCACCACTATTCTAAGAGAGTATTATTGAGTAAATGAGTGATGCCGTATGGAAAATAGGGCATATACGATGTAGCTTTAGAGGCATACTAAATAATCGAATACATATCTGGGGCCCGTTTCATGAAACTTCGTACGACAAAAACGATCGTATGTCAAAACTAAACTGCATTTACTTTTAAATTTCTCTATTTAATCCTGTCTTGTGACATCTCTTTGGAATCGTCTTTTTAAGACGACTCCAAAGTGATATCACATGGCATGATTAGATGGAGAAATAAATACTTAATTAGACTTTTATAATCTGATATACGACAACATTTGTCGTTCGAAGTTTTATGAAACGGGCACCAGGTTCTTTACTATTTAACAGTCTTGCTGTAATCAAAATGTATTTTTAACATTCTGAGAAAAGTGTAGACATAATGAGACCAGGATACGCCACGACCCTCACTCCATATGTGGTGTATGTAAAGTGCATTAAAGTTTATCAAAGTGCACTTTTAACAATACCATTCTGCACCTACAGTAGCATACAACCCTCTATTAGGACCACTGATATTAAAATTTTGTATTAAGGCAGGTGACTTCATAAAGCAAACTGAAAGTAAAGCAGAAAGCTCATTTTGGAGCTTTCTGTTAAATGTTATATTGCTGTAGTTGTCACATGCCCTTAATACTATCAATAATTTGTCTTCTTTTAAATTACCATAATAGATCTAGTAGGTTGTTACTGTAATTGAAAATCACTTGCCCGGCTACTTTCCCTGCAGCTAAGTGTGCACACAAGGCGAATTATTACAACAGAGCAATTAACGTTTGTTATAAAACAATAGACGGTACAAGAGTAAACACTATGTTTTATTCTTCTACAGCCAGTGACTTCATACCTAGTGATTCTACATTGCAGAAGGAATGTAGAAGCAGACTATACTCTTGAAGGACTTTTTGATTTACATTTGCTCTGATTAAGGCTACCACCTGTCTTGCAATGCTGCTAATTCGATGTGGTTTAGGTCTCATCTAAATAAATCTTCGACTGTACCACATCATATAAGACGTTCATCGTTCACCAAAACAACTATGCAAGTATACAGTGGTAAATACGCTATTCCTACCCATTTATGCGTTAATATCTGCGTAAGAAACGCATAGTTAACGGTAACGGACGGTTAACGCTTAACGAATTTAACGAGTTTAAACGCGTTAATAAACGATTATACCAGAGATGTTGCGATTGGTGCTTCAGTTTTCCGTTTCACGCGGAGGTTTCGGATCTTATTCACTTCGGATATACTCTATGAATCCAACATTTTTTTCAGCTTGATCTGGATTAAAACTGTTTATTTATTTTTGTGATCTGAATCAAAACTATTATGTGGGTACCGTACTTAAAACGCATGTTCTAGTAAGCTTTATATTCCCTGTGAAGCGCAGTATCCAAATATGCATTTCATCAGTAACTATTATCGGCTTGCTGATGAAGTAATGCATGCTGTGACTGTATATTCCTTATCGCCATACTATTATAAGTGCGGCTCCTCTGTTCAGATAAGATTACGTAATGTCACATTCCTTTGGGACGTGTATTATGGTAGATCTGTACTAAACAACAGGCTTTACCTTTTGCAATATTCCTGGCTCTTTTAAACGCATTAAGAAACGGATAGAAAACGCGTTTAACGAAACGGATAATAAACGCATAAGAAACGCTTAAGAAATGCTTAAGAAACGGGTAAAGTGGGTAGGAATAGCGTATTTACCACTGTATTGCATGACAGGGGACAGCTAAACATAGAAGGAAATCAATGCAGTTACTTTTCAGAAGCTCACTGTCCGACAAAAACCTCACGAGTATCGGTATGTTTTTAGTCATACTACATTAAATCATCCTTTGAAACGATCTTGCTAACAACAAAATTGAAGCAGACGACAATGAAACGGTGAAGGGGTAAAAAACCTACGGACAACTTGTTAGTAAAAGAGTTATCAATGTATTTGGAAGTATTATATTAATGTGTCAGCATAATACAAAACAACAACTTTATCTCCAACAACATCCCCATTAATCCTTTACATATTCCTCAAATGAAATGGCTTTTATATATGATTCTTCTGTCTTCTTGAGACTAGAAACTTGTTTCTGCACCCTGAAAGGCGAATACTTCAAGCAGGCTGTAAGTAAAGCTGTCATGTCTGCTTTACTTACAGCCTGCACTTATCTTAAACACGGAAAACAAAATATGGGATAACAATGGCGTCTGCTACGTTCCTAAAAATAGAATTTTCATTTCATATCAAAACTGATTCAGTGTCAAACAGTTTGGATCCTGATCAGACACATCATTACGCGGCATCTTATCAGGATCCAAACTATTTGCAAAGGTTATCATAGTTTCAACGCAGCATGGTAAGAGTTAAGTTTTTATTTATTGATCTATAATTGGTTGGTCAGTGGTCAACAACATTTATTGATTATCTGTATACAGGTTGTGCAGTTGCACGTGAGTTTATCCGTGCTGGGACATCAAGGCGAGACATTTATTGTAACATGTGCAGTTGTCCGAGATTCCCAGCATCCTCCAGGAGCGTTCCGGCTGTAAGTAGCAACTTTATGCAATCAGCAACTAGCTAGCTTTGGTCGCATATAGTGTTTGTCCGTCCATGTACCCATTGTCTAGATCACATTCCCTATAACACATCAGCTAGGGATACCAAATATTGTGCGACAATATCTTGCGAATCCGCATTGTCGCGTTACATTTTTCATGTCACTGACCTTGACCTTTATGCAGAGACATCCGGATATTATAGTAAAATTATCTGCAATTGTCCCCCTTAGACATGCTGATTTCCACATAATTATATTTACGTTTTGTTTTACAACAGAGTCTGTAATTCAAGCAATAATTAAAACAAGAGTGCCTGAAGGCCCTGATATCGCTCACCATTTGTAATGATGCCTAAAGCTTTACCTTTGAATTTCACCCGCTTTATTCTAACTCCATTCAAATTCGTAGTATAGCATGTAAACAAAATTGGAATATGACCTACTCTAGTATAGTAGAGTACATCAAGGGCAGATAACTGAGTAGAGCCTAAATAATACTGAAATTAAGCCTTTTCTAACATTTTGAAGTATATCAAGTGCCGATAACTCTTGCCACAATGATCAGAATAATAATTGCACTCCTTCAAGAACGTATAGCTATATATATTGTATGCAAGTATAATTAAAATCCATTGAAACTAGTTGCAAGAGTGTAAACACTGTTAGATATGACATTTTCAGCAATTCAAAGGCAGATAACTCTTGACCTATTTGTCCGATTTCAACCATAATCAAAATCGTCCAAACTCTTATGGTAATATACAATCTGAGAAAGTATAAGAAAGATTTGATAAAAAAAATGTGGCCTCTAGAGTGTAAACATTGTTAAAAATTGCATTTTCAGCATTTCAATGGAAGATAATTATTGGCCTATATGTTTGATTACAACCATAATCAAACTCATCTGAAATCTTATAGTCATATACACTCTGAGCAAGTTTGAGTATGAATGGATAAAAAGTGTGGCCCCTAGAGTGTAAACACTGTTAAATATGGAATTTTCAGCAATTCAAAGGTAAATAACTCTTGACCTATTGGTCCTATTTCAACCATAATCGAACTCATCCAAACTCTTATGGTAATATATATTCTAAGCAAAAAAGATTGGATTAAAATTGTGGCCTCTAGAGTGTAAAACACTAAAATTGTTGACGACGAACAACAATGACAAACGACGGACATTCAAGGATTGCAAAAGCTCACGATGCCCTAGCTCAGGTGAGCTAAAAAGAACTAGTTTGAATTTGAAACAGAAATCATTGATTGAGTATATCTTGTAATGAAGATTTAAGAGTGTTCAGTATTCATTCTTTGAAATGATATACAAAGTATTGTAATTATCCCATATTTTTATTTTGATGTATGGGTCTTCTCGACTTGTCAAAAGTGGGTCGCAGTAATTTATAGATAAGCCGTTTAAGTCCCATGACTTTTCTTGCTGTTAAGACTTATATAGGTTCACTATGCCCAAAATCAAAGAATCTAAGTATCTGGGCTTCTAACATTTGTATAGGAGCTTTCTGTTTTACTGTCACCTTGCTATAAGCAGTCACCTGTCTTAACCCCTTCACAAATAGAAGCACATTTCACCTCTTCCACTGAAGAAAACAGTTCTTATTTATACAGTTAAAAAAATGTACCATAAACATATTTTCTATATATCCTAGTAGAAAGTAGCTTAAAGCAGGTTGAAAGTAAAGCAGAATCCACCTAAAGTCACATTCTGCTTTACTTTCAACCTCTTTAAGTGGTCACCTTTCTGCAAAACTAGAAACAAAATATGGAGTAAAAAGTTAACCTATTAATTAACATAATTAAGTGGTCATAATATTGAGATTTTACTGTATAGATATATTCAACATAAGTGAGCATGAGTTATCTAGACTGGAGAGTATGTGTATTTTGGAAAGTACAACCTGGCTTCTACGGCAACTAAAAGGAAGACCAATTGATTGGATAAAACACAGGTGACAGCTTAAAGCAAGGTGACAGTGAAACAGAAAGATCCTAAAGGAGCTTTCTGTTTGACTGTCACCTTTCTTTAAGCAGTCACCTGTCATAAACACCTTATACTTAACACAGTTTATCGGTCGTAATAGAGGGGTTCTACTGTATTTTCCTTGTCTATTATTTGCAGTGCACAAAGAGAGCATGGTGTCGTCTACCAAGATTCCCTCAGTTGTATCCTGGAACAGTCAACTGCTAGTAACCAGAACAGCAATGGACAGTAATTGGACAATGATTTACTCATTCATCTTGACAATATTTTGCAAAATAACAAACAGTGCAGACTCTGGTCAGAGTGCTCCTGCAGGAGCCCTCTGGTCAGGATCTTGACTGTTTTTATAGGACATGTATACTCTTCATAGGTACACTGTTTGTTCATAACAAGTACATGTATACTTATTGCTATGGTTGAATGTGTTAAATATGCTACAAGTCGAGAAAACCTTCTAACATTTCCAGCTGTGTATACCAGAATCAGCCATCACTGTGGATATGTAGTGAATAATCAACAACAGTAAAACCTCTCAATAACGACCACTAAAACAAAGGCTTATTGATTGTATAAAATAAAAGTGGCAGCTTACAGCAAGGTGATAGTAAAACCTAAAGGAGCTTTCTGTTTTACTATCACCTTTCCCTGATAGAAGCGACTTTTAGCACATGTGTTTTATTCATCCGCTGAAGAAAAGTGTTCCAATATAAACCGTACTGAATATGTGTCATATTTAATACTTTCCTTATTCTAGCTGGTAATAGCTTAAAGCAGGCTGAAAGTAAAGCAGAATGCGCCTTAGGGTGCATTCTGCTTTACTTTCAGCCTGCTTTAAGTAGTCACCTATCTTCAATATTGTAACTAGGCTATCAGGTAAAGGGTTAAGCAGTCACAATTTAGTGGTCATTATTTCAATTTAGTGGTTGTAATAGAGGGTTTTTACTGTAGTTAGCTTACTGTTGTTGGGGGTGACTATGTAACAACTATGATCAACAAAACAATTCATCCTTTATCATTTAATTCAGCATGTTATTAAAACGTATCACAGATCAAACGTTTCGACTGTCAACATCCCATACCCGGGTAAAACATTGTTAACCCTTTCATTGTCAATGATGCCAAAAGGCGCCTTTGCAAACAGTTTGGATTCTGATCAGGTGCCTCATAAAGATATTGCAGACAACAGTTTTGAAGCTGACAACAAAATGGTGATGAAGGGGTAAAATCTTCACAATAGGTTTGGCGGTAAAAGGGTTAAAAAAGAACAATAAAACCTTTATTTCATTGCAATAAAAAAATTAAAATACAGTATAACCTCTCTATTACGACCACTAAATTGTGTCAAATATTAGTCATTTAAGACAGGTGAGTGCTTAAAACAATGTGAAAGTGAAACAGAAAGCTTCTACACAAGCTTTCTATTTCACTTTCACATTGCTTTAAGCTTTCACCTGTTTTTGATACAGACAATTAGCCTTCTTTTTAGTGGTCGTAATAGAGAGGTTCTACTGTAACATAAAACAAGAACTTCTCTTCCAGTTTACATTTACTTGTAACCACAATTTTCCATACAACTGAAAATACAGTTCACCCTTGCAATGGTGAATTTACAAATCAACAGGGATCAAGATAAGGGGAGTATTTCAAAAACTGCATGAATGAATGAAACCTATGGTGTGACTACTCTGACAGTAGAATCATCTCAAAACCCATAGGATTTAGAGCAGACATGACGGAGAAAATGTTAGTAAACTTGAGTTAACTCCCTGCATCAACTTTTTTTTTTGAAAACCGGTTTTTGGTGGTGAAGTTGTTTCCATAATTCTAAAAGATATAAGGAGGAACACTACAGACACTGATCAGTAAATGCCATCAGGAGCCCTCTGACATGGGTCTGCAATGTTTGCAAAGGATGTATGTTGGTTTTCCCAGCATATGATTGGATAAATCCGTAGAGAAGTTCCTTGTTTGTTCAATACTGCTATTGTGACTAGTATGCTAGTTTGGTACAATGCTCCCGACTGTGCTGCAGGTTTTTCTGGCATTATTTCCCTTAGAAGAAGTTTTTTACAACCTGTGTGATCAGTCGAAGCCACAATGGCACATATCTTCCTGGTTGCAAGAACGTCTCCTCATTGACTGTCTTTGAACTCGAGTATAGCCTCTCTTGTTCCTGTAAAAATATTATATTATAGACTACATATCAATCCATCAAGTTGAAGTCTTATCAACCTGTAAAATATAGGCTACAATTCAAACCACCAAGCTGAATTGTTATTAGTAAAGTACATGTATCTGCAGATCGTAAACTTGTCTGTTTGCACAGGACAAGTGACCATCACCAATACACTGTTTCTAATTGATGCATATATGCATCATTAAGGGATAGTAGGTTACTAACTTACAAGACTACAAGCAAAACTTCTGGAGCTGAAAAACAGACACCAGTTAAATGCCTAAACATCACTGAATTTTGTGTTTGTGTCAGGTAAGCATATTCCCCTTACCTCCTGCAGCTGCTGTTGTAGTGATGGATTGGTTGTCATGACAACTAACTGACATTCCAGATCTCTGCATACAGATCTGTAACCTAGAAATAGAACAATAATATAAGTATGAAATAAATCTGAGTGATCTTAGCTCAGTGGTCAAATTACTCATGTATCTGATGTCCTAGATTCTTAGAATATTGGATCCTAGTGACAAGTTTACAGTTGAGACAGTGACTCGATACTTAGAACTCACTTAAATCGATCTTCCCAGTATTTTATAAGATGAATTTTGATAACTCGATCTCACTCTAGTTGAGCACCGCCTCGATAGCTCAGTGGTAGAGCGTCCGCTTTCGAGGCGGGAGGTTGTGGGTTCAATCCCTGGCCGGGTCATACCAAAGACCATTATAAAAACGGTACAAGTAGCTCCCTTGCCTGACGCTTGGCATTATAAGGGTAGTGTTAGGAAGGTGACTGTAATGCCCAGGTAAGTATGCATGTTAATGGATACCTTGTTTGTTGCAATAAAAGCTCTTCAGAGCTTATGTTGATTGCTTACCATATGTGACGTTAAATAAAGCTTACCTTTACCTTCAGCATACCCCTGTTTCAAAGGTTCATGTTTGCAAAGAATAACTATATCTGGTTTCAGCATTAAAAAGATGTAGGTGTGCAAGGGAATAGACCATTCTCAAACTTTAAAGCCAAAAATGATAACCTTATAAAACGATATCCTCCTTAAAATAATTATTTCTTCAAAATAATAGAAATATAAGAAATAAAGATAAATAAACATTTTTGGTAAAACAAAAATATACAGTCAAAGCTTGAAATCAATATGGATATGTTCTACTTAAGTGAGTTTAAAATAACAAAATTCAGCTGCAGAAATACTAGTTTTTATGAAATACGTGAGTTTGAGATATAGAATATAAAAAAACACAATGATTACAAAATACTATTCAAGGCTCCAGATAAGGGGAGTATATGTTCTTCAAAACTAGAGGGATGGCTTTGAAAGACAAATATGATGCCCCCGCCAGCAAACATTTGACTAAGTAAAACTGACTGTAATTTGTGAAAAAATTAAAGCAGATCAAAATCCTGTTGACATGCATATCTATGGTCTATATGCAAACACTCTGCCAAGTTATAAGGCTGTAGCTTGAAAACTGTAGGAGGATATAGCCAAACAATGTATGTACTGTATAAGGGACGGACAGACGAATGGACGGAAGGACGTACCAACAATCTTCATTTAAGTGGCTATTTCCTTCTTTATTTTATCTCTTTTATGTGGTTAAATTGTGTGTGGTTAGCCACATAAATGAAATCTAACTTTGTTATAAAGTGATCTGGAGGCTAACCCTACCCCTAACCCTATGTCCCACAACTGGTCAGGTTAATGTCACAAGAAATGGCAAGGTAAATATTTTTCAACTATGTGTCTGGTTATTTTAGTCAATTTTAGCCACATAACTATCATTTTGTGAGCACAGACAGGGGTAAAACAGTATGCCCCTGGGCGCCGACTGATCTCTGCGTGGGCATAAAAGTCAAATCTTTATTTAGGAACAAAAACTTATGGTGAAACTAATTATAGGATTTGGTGCTAACATAAGGGATAAAGAATTTGATTTAATCAGTTTACTCCCTCTTATCTGGTTCCTGCTATTGATGACAGGTCTGCATTACACCTACCAAAGTTTGGAGATCCAATCAAGGTAAGGACTGGCAGGTTGAAGTCTGGCACATAGTACCACAGGCCTTTACAATGGAAGGTCCACTGACTTCTGTAATACTCATGCAGGGAGATTCTGTGCTTCTGACATAGCTGGCACACCTGATCATGGAACCGCTTGGCTATGTGTGTGTACACGTCCGGCACATAGCCTGACAAACCACTGGAACCGAGGAAGCCGTTTGCCTGGTAATGGGAAAATACTTAATACAGTAAAACTTGTTAAAAACATCTCTAGAGACACTAAATCATTGTTAAAACAGTATTTTGCTGTTAAGTACTCAAGACAAGTAATGGTTTAACTAAAGAGGACTGCAGCAATGGTTTCCTATGGCTTTTATCAAAACAGGTTGAAAGCATCAGCATTTTAACCCATTCCCCCATAAATACGCCTTTTTACTCCTTTAATTTATTTCTCTACTGATGAAATAATTCCAATTTATACTGTTATAAATAAGAATCATAAGAAATATTTTCTATATTCTAGCAGATAATAGCTTAAAGCAGGCTGAAAGTAAAGCAGAATGCGCCTTAAGGCGCATTCTGCTTTACTTTCAACCTGCTTTAAGTAATCACCTGTCTTCAAAATACAGGAAACAGGCTATGGGGTAATGGGTTAAATCATAAATTGGCCCCAAAGTAAAGATAATTTGACCATCATAATATTCCATACACAAGGTGTCATTCTGTATTCACCAACAATGGTTAAAGAGATGCATAGCAGATCTTTATGGCTTGTCAAAAATTAGTGCAATGTGAGTTCTTTGGTTTGTTAAATGCAATAGGCAGCAGCTTTATTAACTCATCTAACCCTGAAACTTCAAATGGAAACTCCATAATTTCTGTTTTTGTTGTGTGTGTTTTGTTCTCTTGAACTAACCAATATTAGACCTGTAAAATACAGTGCAGAGTCTGATGATCAAAAGCTCCTAGTTCTGGAGAACAAAACAAAAACAACCTAAATAATTTGTATTCCTGGATTGCAGCCATATATGTAAACCCTTTCTTTTACAGTCCTTCTTTTTTACAGCATTTTTACTCTTGTTTATATTATACTTGTGTTTGTCGGAAAATAGCTGTTACAGATATTGTTTATTGTTTATTGTTATATTGTATCTGACGTTAAATAAATCTTATTGTATCTTGTATCCAGTTTCCAATAAAGTCTGGTCAATCTTTGACTATTTAGGGTCTGTTGATTTTACATAATAGGGTTGAATGTGCTTATAAATAGAGAACTTCATGTTATTTCAATGAATAGTGATATGACTGGCAACAGGTTTGACCACAAATTCAAGATCATTGCCTTATCCTAAGTACAATTGGTTATTTGAAAACAGTTTTGACCCAGATCAAACACCTCACAATGTGGCTTCTACTCAGGATCAAAACTGTTGGACTCTCAATAGTCAAAATACCTTAAAATTAGATTTGACAAATAAAAGGTGCATTCTGCTATACTTTCAGCCAGCTTTAAGCTACCATTTGTTAGAATCTAGAAAAAATTTCTTATCATACATATTAATGAGTGTAAGAATTGGAACTACTTTCTTCGGTGGAGGAGTTGATTAAATGCGTAAAGTAGGTATCTATGGAGTAAAAATTAAAGGCTGAGGATCCCTAATGAGATTGGACCATAATTGGTACTCTACATACAGTAAAACCTCTCTATTACGACCACTAAGTTGTGTTATATATTTGGCGTTTACAAGGTGACTACTGAAAGCAAGATTACAGTAAAACAGAAAGCTCATTTGGGAGCTTTCTGTTTTACTGTCATCTTGATTTAAGCTGTCACATGTCTGTTATACAACCAGTTAGCCTTCGTTTAAATGGCTGTAATAGAGAGGTTTTATTGCACAGCGATTGTTCATTCTCATCAACGGCAAACCTGAACAGGCTAACAGTTGACAGAAGGGCTGATCGCTCTCCACAGAATTCTTATATTGAGATTGCAGGGCTCCAGATAAGGGGGAGTAAAGTGAACAAATCCAACATTTTCTCACTCATTTCAGCACCAAATCCTATGGTGTTACTACTCATTAGAATCGTCTCTTCGAGACGATTCTAATGAGTAGTGACACCATAGGGTTTTATGCAGAATTAAAGATTTTAGATTTTGAAATACTCCTCTTATCTGGAGCTCTGGATTGACAGATGTTGGTCTGATCTCATTAGGGGTCCTCAACCTTATGGTATACTAACCTCAGGAGACGCTGTCAATATGTTAAACTTGGCGCGGGATTCATTCAGTATTGCACTTATGTAATCATCAGTCAAATTAAAATACCCAGATGCTAAATGTATCTTATCACACCCCTTTGATTGCTTAAATAACATCTGTGTCACTTTCTCATCATTAGTTATTCTGTAAGGTCCCATTTGAATTAGGGGAAATAACCATGTGTCTGTTTCACTTTCACTTGATAATTCCTCAAGAGTTCTTTCCCTTGAAAAATATGATTTTGACAAAGACATTTCTGATGTCATCATATTTTCCATGACATCCCTGGCAAAGTCCTTGAAAACTTCTGGTGATGATGAACCTTCAAAAATTATATTAGAAATAAGATTAGAGACAGTTAATTCAGCTCTACATTGTCACTGTGTCTAACCCTTTACCCCATATCCTGTTGCTAGTTTTGAAAACAGATGAGCACTTAAAGCAGATTGAAAGTAAAGCAGAATGCGCCTTAAGGCGCATACTGCTTTACTTTCAACATGCTTTAACTTTTATCTGCCAGAATATAGAAACTATTTCTTATGATGCATATTCAGTTTTGTATAAATGTGAACTACATGTATTTTCCTCAATGGAGGAATAAATTAAAGGCATAAAAAGGCGTATTTATGGGGTAATGGGTTAACCCTTTACTCCATAGATACACATTTTGATGCATTTAATATATTCCTCTACTGTGGAAAATAGTTCTACTTTATACAATTATGAATATACAGTTAAACTTCGATGTATCGAACTTCAAGGGACTGTGAAAAAAACTTCGAAACATCGGGGCTTCGAATCATAAATGGATTGTGATTTGAGTATTGAATTTCAATGCATATAAGATCTATAAGAACGATCGTTCCCGGCGTGTAATGTTTTCACGTCTATGTGTACTTTTTGACATATTGAAATAAAACATAAATCCGACGTGTTCTTTATCATTTATAAAAACAACGGCATAAATAACAAAATACAATACATGTGTACAAAGGTAGGAGAATTCATAGTTATACGCATTAAAACATAGAAAAAAAACTACATGTATCTTACTTTCAACCTCGATGCTGTCAATTACACCAAGATGCGAAACTACGGCGGAAAAGCCGAAAATCGTACTATGTACAGTGTAACTGTCAATCAATTTAGCTTCTAGATTGAAATAAACATTTGATTAAATAATAATGATTTTAAAGATTAATTTTCGACTTCGAGGTTGTCAAGATTGCAGGTGCATAAATACGAACATACAGTAATATCGTTATCGATATCTTAACAGAGTTGTCGTTCGTTGTGAGATGGGTCTGCCCAGCTATCCCCACGGATTGGTTACCAGGTATTTGACAATGATCGGAGCGCATCTGCCATGTTGTGGCTCTGATAATAGAATGCTGACCACTGGTTTATCAGCATTATTAAACTTCTCACAAAGTTTGGCTTGTTTCGTTAATTGTCGGTCCAAAACAGTCCTTGCGGTTTATTTACTCATTTGGATAAATTGGTGTCATCAAGCCTTTAAATATGGCGGCGTTGTCAATATCATTAACGAAAACTGTGAAACAATTAAATGACAAACTTACCCAATTATTACTGATAACACAGATTGTGTATGCAGAATTAAAAGAGCACCCCAGCGTGTTTTCACGCGAAGGTGTGAAAAATTAGCGTCAGTCTAGCGAGTCATGCAATCCGTTGATCGATGTTAGTTGACAGGTAATCGATGTTCGATACATTTGTGGTATTTTATGTTGGATTTATATGAAAAGGACTGGAAAAAAACTTCGATACAACGGGGAATTCGATACACATAACTTCGATTCATGGATGTGTTTTTACAAGGAATATATAGTGGAAAAGATCGGGACTTCAAAAAAACTTCGACACAACGGGGTATTCGATTTATCGAAGTTCGATACATAGAGGTTTAACTGTATATCATAAGAAATATTTCTTAATTCTAGCAGATGGTAGCTTAAAGATGGCTGAACCTAATGCAAAATGTACATTAAGACCCATTCTGCTTTACTTTCAACCTGCTTTGAGTGGTCACCTGTCTTCAAAAAGGTATGCTTCACTTCCTGCACAATATGGTTTGTTTTAACAACATATACTAAAATGACAGACAATGCAGACCTTCTTATCAGTGTGCTCCTGCATAGAAAAGTGTATTTGTCACAGGTACACTGTTAGTAAATAATGTATACATCTCTCACTAGGAGGAGTTTATTAGTTAGGATTTCTGACTGTGTTGAAACAGCTTTTAAATGAATGTAACCCTTTACTCAATAGATACGTAATTGTATGCCTTTAATTTACTCCTCCACCGAAGAAAATAGTTCCAATCTATACAGCCATGAATATGTATCATACAAACTAGTTTTATATATTCTAGCAAATGGTAGCTTGAAGCAGGTTGAAAGTAAAAGAGAATGCGCATTCAGGCACATTCTGCATGACTTTCAACCTCCTTGAAGTGAACGCCTATTTTCAAAACTAGAAACAGGCAATGGAGTAAAGGGTTAAAAAGTTATCGTTTGTTGTACTAGTGGAAACGTTTTCTGGGATTTGTTTAACCCAACATTGCCCATTCATTTTCAAATGTTTCTGATAGTAAACAGTCTTATAGTGTCAGGGGGCATCCTATCAAAGACAGAGTTTTCAACAAAGGTGAACACTTACTTTTCAAAATCCCATGTATAGTGCATTTAAGCTTTTACCCCATAGTCTGTTTCTAATATTGAAAATATGTGACCACTTAAAAGCAGATTGAAAGTAAAGCAGAATGTGCTTAAGATTCATTCTGCTTTAATTTCAGCTTGCTTTAAGCTACCTACCATGTGCTAGAATATACAAGATATTTCTGATACATATGCATAACTGTATACTAAATAATATTAAGCTTTTATTCAGAGAAGGAACAAATTAAAGGCATAAACAAGAGGGCCTGAAGGCCCTGATATCGCTCACCATTTGTAATGAAGCCTGATAGCTTTACCTTTGAATTTCACCCGTTTTATTCTAAATCCATTCAAGTTTGTCGACCTACTGTAGTATAGTAGAGTACATCAAAGGCAGATAACTAGAGCCTAAACAATACTGAAATTAAGCCTTTTTCTAGCATTTCAAAGTATATCAAGGGCAGGTAACTATTGCCACAATGATTACATTTCAACAATAATTGCACTCCTTTGAGAACGTATAGCTACATCCTTTGTGTACAAGTATAATCAAAATCCATTGAAAACTGTAGTTGCAAGAGTGTAAACGCTGTAAAATATGGCATTTTCAGCAATTCAAAGGTAGATATCTCTTGATCTATTTGTCTGATTCCAACCATAATCACCCTTTTTCCAACTCTTATGGTCATATACAATATGGGCAAGTTTGAGAGAGCTTGGATAAATATTGTGGCCTCTAGAGCGTAAACACTGTTAAATACATCATTTTCAGCAATTCAAAGGTAGATAACTCTTGACCTATTGATCCGATTACAACCAAAATTGAACGCATCCGAAGTCTTATGGTAATATACAATCTGAGTAAGTTTGAGAAAGATTGGATAAAATGTGTGGCCTCTAGAGTGTAAACATCGTTAAATATGGCATTTTCAGCAATTCAAAGGTATATAACTCTTGACCTATAAGTCTGCTTTCAACCATAATCAAACTCATCTGAACTCTTATAGTAATATACAATCTGAGCAAGTTTAAGAAAGATTTGATAAAAATTGTGAACTCTAGAGTGTAAACACCGTTAAATATGGCATTTTCAGCAATTCAAAGGTAGATTACTCTTGATCTATTTGTCCGATTTCGACCAAAATCAAACTCATCCGAACTCGTATGGTCATATACAATCTGGGCAGGTTTTAGAAAGATTGGATAAATACTGTGGCTTCTAGAGTGTAAACACCGTTAAATATGGCATTTTCAGCAATTCAAAGGTAGATAACTCTTGATCTATTTGTCCGATTTCAACCAAAATCGAACTCTTCCAAACTCTTATGGTCATATACAATCTGGGCAGGTTTTAGAAAGATTGGATAAATACTGTGGCCTCTAGAGTGTAAACACTGTTAAATATGGCATTTTCAGCAGTTCAAAGGTAGATAACTCATGACCTATGTGTCCGATTTCAACCATAATCGAACTCATCCGAACTCTTATGGCAATATACCATCTGAGCAAGTTTGAGAAAGATTGGATAAAAAGTGTGGTCTCTAGAGTGTAAACACTAAAATTGTTGACGCCGCACACCGCACGACGGACGACGCACGACGGACGACGGACAATCAAGGATTGCAATAGCTCACCCTGAGCTAGCTCAGGTGAGCTAAAAATCATATGTATGGAGAAATGGGTTAAACATATTTTGATATTTTCTGCATCAATGTTTCAATACATTCTAGCTTACATTTATACCTAGACCATATAGCACAGAGATAATGCATTAAAACCCTTGTTCCCCCAGACTTTCAGATGATACATGTGTTTCACATTTTGAAATTTCAGTTTGATAATCATATCTAACTTCTCCTGCATCTTGATAAGTGGTAGCTTTAACCCTTTGAACCCTAATCCTGCATATTGGCGTCCTTTGCAAACAGTGAACATGTAAATAGTACACTTGTCCTATGCAAACGGTGAAGACCCAGATCAGAGGGCTCCTAAGGAGCCCTCTGATCTGGGTCCTCACTGTTTGTCATAATGCCAAACATTGTCAAAAACAACCTTTAAAAGTCAGAAATGGACTAGACTTAAATGGAAACTGGAATTCTCCATTTAAAGTTTCAGGGAGGAAAGAGTAAAGCAGCCTGAAAATAAGGCAGAAATCTCTTGGAAGATTTCTCCTATCTGAAACACTGAAAAGATAAGAAGGACATGGTTTAATGGAATTATAAAACAAAAACAATCCACCTTACCCTCAAATGGATGTGGGGTATTCTCAGGATATTTTGTAGAGTTGTCATGCTGGAGATGGAAGGAGAACTTTGAGACAGCTTGAACCAGTCTGAGGAAGTAATCAGCCATCTGAGGACAAGACCTGAACTGAATATACCTGTCCTGTCTGTTTGTGAAATAGGAGTCACTCAAATTGGCACTGAAAAATGAGATTAAGAACTGCTAGCAGCTATACCTTTGCACATATGAACTGTAAACCAGGATCCAAGGTTATAAAGTGTTTGAGTTGGGTCTGATTTCGTTCTCAAGCATTTGATTGGTCAGATTTGAGCCTAGGCTCAAATCTGATCAATCAGGTGCTTGAGCACGAGCTCAGACTAAACTCAAAAGCTTTATAACCTTAGGCCCTGGACACCACATTCATTAATCTTACGACCTTACTGCATGGGCAACCAACATATGAACCATTTGCAAACAGTGCAGAGTATAATCCCATAACTCCCGGAGAAGCTCTGTGATCAGAGTCTGCACCTTTTGTTTACCTTTAAATATGTATGGAACAGCCTATAAAATTACTATAATTATACATGTCAGATTTCAGGATTGCATTAGTAGAAGACTTACCCACTTATAATAACATCATCATCAGCCATGTAAATCTTCATGTGGTTCAGCCCAACAACCTCATTAAACCTCTCTGACAGGTAGTACTTCAGTAGACCCCTCAAGTCAGGGGTGTGGTATAGATACACCTGGACATAGTCCTGGTACCGCTGCAGTAGGGGCAGCAACATTGTCCTGGAACTCTTGGCCCCTCTAGAGCCTCTGTTATAGTCCAGCAGTATGTGCACCTCCAACTTCCCTCCATCACTATCCAGAGACCTCTGACAGGCTTCTTCAATGGCTTCCACCTGTAGACGGAAGTAAAGTCAGTGGACAATTCATTCTTTCTACAATCAACAGAAAGTCCAATGCTTCTCACTGCTTATGTTTGCAATAATTACCAGTACAGTCTGTTAATTTAGCAGGTCTCCAGGGCCCTGTTTCATAAAACTTAGTACAACAAATGTTGTAAGTCAGATTATAAAAGTCTTAATTATTATTTAACTTTTCAAGATGATTCCAAAGAGATGTCACAAGACAGGATTAGATGGAGAAATAAGAAATTAAATGTATTTTAAAGTTTTGACGAACAAACGTTTTTGTCGTACGAAGTTTTATGAAACAGGCCCAGTTGTCCATGACAGCTTAATTGTAAATTGGACAACCATTTTTGTTGCCAGTCAAAAAGAATAAACTCTTTAAAGCTTATACCCTATCCTGGTGATGAACCACTATGACTTAACATTCAATTAAATTCAATATCATCATTGCTTGGTACAGTAAACAATAATCCGTACAAAACATATACATGAAGAAGACAAAAAGGAGTAGAACCAATGACCAAGGCAGGATGTGGTAAACTGGCTTTTATTCAACCGACGTTTCGTCTAATCAATAGACTTCTTCAGGGTTACATAATAAAATTATCACAAATATCAATCACTGAAGTACACTGTTTTGGGTGTATTTGGTTGTAGTAAGTCACATGACTGAAATGGGTGTTTTTACTAAAAATAGAATCTCTATTGTTCAAACTGTGACAATGACATCATGATGAGATCAAGATGAGGTCATTATGACGTCATAGTGAAGTATGATGACGTTTGGTATTGCTATGGTAATGAGGCTTATTTAGAAGTAATTGAATTCAATACTTGCAAGTCAGTTTGTATCAATTTTCATAAAATAAACACCAAATAATTAGAATAAGTTTGTGTCCATAATGTTTGTAGAGTTTGGAGACATATCATCAAGAACAGTTTATGGCTAATTTGGAGGAATCTTTCCCCTCATATTGGTAGCCTTTCTTTGTGAAGATCTTGTCTGGCTGGCTTTAATCATTTTTGGTGTTGCTGTCTGTCCTTTTGGGGTGGATGGTTTGTCTTGGCTGAATAGTTCTAGGTGTTAGTTTGATGCTGGAGTATCTTCTTGAGGTCTTGATTCTTTGCTGTTTGACTGTCTGGCTGTTGCTAATTCTGAGGATGATTTTCCAATTTTGTGGGCATTTATTTGTTGATCTGTATCACTTCTGTTGTTAATTTCGGGTTGACATATCTGGAGCCTGAATCTTCTTTGTGATCTGTGATGTAGACTGTTCAGGCAATGTTGTCATAGAGCTGACCAGTGACCAAGTAGAAAAATTAGTTTGGTGTCTGTATACTGAAATTTTGATGACTGTGGTGTGGCAGTGATCCTTTCCCAAGGAGTCTGTGGTGCCTGCTCAGATGGATCCTTACTGGATGCTTGGAGGGTAGAAGTTAATCTTTGATTCCCTCCCACACCTGGTTTGTTGACTTGGTGGTGTTCCTGCCGAGGCCAGATCCTGGTGGATGCTATGTTCTACTCGAGCAAAATGAAGAAGACAAAAAGGAGTAGAACCAATGACCAAGGCAGGATGTGGTAAACTGGCTTTTATTCAACCGACGTTTCGTCTAATCAATAGACTTCTTCAGGGTTACATAATAAAATTATCACAAATATCAATCACTGAAGTACACTGTTTTGGGTGTATTTGGTTGTAGTAAGTCACATGACTGAAATGGGTGTTTTTACCAAAAATAGAATCTCTATTGTTCAAACTGTGACAATGACATCATGATGAGATCAAGATGAGGTCATTATGACGTCATAGTGAAGTATGATGACGTTTGGTATTGCTATGGTAATGAGGCTTATTTAGAAGTAATTGAATTCAATACTTGCAAGTCAGTTTGTATCAATTTTCATAAAATAAACACCAAATAATTAGAATAAGTTTGTGTCCATAATGTTTGTAGAGTTTGGAGACATATCATCAAGAACAGTTTATGGCTAATTTGGAGGAATCTTTCCCCTCATATTGGTAGCCTTTCTTTGTGAAGATCTTGTCTGGCTGGCTTTAATCATTTTTGGTGTTGCTGTCTGTCCTTTTGGGGTGGATGGTTTGTCTTGGCTGAATAGTTCTAGGTGTTAGTTTGATGCTGGAGTATCTTCTTGAGGTCTTGATTCTTTGCTGTTTGACTGTCTGGCTGTTGCTAATTCTGAGGATGATTTTCCAATTTTTTGGGCATTTATTTGTTGATCTGTATCACTTCTGTTGTTAATTTCGGGTTGACATATCTGGAGCCTGAATCTTCTTTGTGATCTGTGATGTAGACTGTTCAGGCAATGTTGTCATAGAGCTGACCAGTGACCAAGTAGAAAAATTAGTTTGGTGTCTGTATACTGAAATTTTGATGACTGTGGTGTGGCAGTGATCCTTTCCCAAGGAGTCTGTGGTGCCTGCTCAGATGGATCCTTACTGGATGCTTGGAGGGTAGAAGTTAATCTTTGATTCCCTCCCACACCTGGTTTGTTGACTTGGTGGTGTTCCTGCCGAGGCCAGATCCTGGTGGATGCTATGTTCTACTCGAGCAAAAAAACATATACATGTATACAATAATTATATATAACTATTGCGCTCCCTCCCTACAATGGCCCTCCCAACAATGACTCCCTCCTTACAATGACCCTTGTCGCAGTTCCCTAAACAGGACAATTATGACTAACCCTTTTATTGCTGCAATATCTTCTGATTAAAATTGTTGTATGCTGTTTTTCTCAAAATGATATAATGTACATTTTGACAGAAAATAAATTAAACGTTTGAACCCTAGTCCCGCCTATAGGCGTCTTTTTCAAACAGTGAACATGTAAATAGTACACTTGTCCTGTGCAAACAGTGAAGACCCAGATCAGAGGGCTCCAAAAGGAGCCCTCTGATCAGGGTCTTTACTGTTTGTCATAATGCCAAACATTGACAAAAACAACCCTTAAAAGTCAGAAATTGACCAGACTAAATTGGAAACTAGACTTGTCCATTTGAGGTTTCAGGGAGGAAAGAGTTAATGGAGAGTGACAAACAGCTTGAATCCAGATCTGACGCCACGTTACGCAGCGTCTGATCTGGATTCAAGCTGTTTGCAAATGTTAGCTTATTTCCCTCCCTAGAATGACTGTTTTATGCAATCAGCTTTCGTTAACACTAACATTATTGCCTAAGAAGGATAGGATTAAGCTACAGGAAAAGTAAACCTACCAGTTCTTTTTCTAGTTCACCTGTACCTAGATACAGTGAGGCTATTACAATACGCTTTCTTGCATCTTGAACCATAGTCTGGAGTAAAAACAAAGACAATAAGCATTTATCATATGCTGTTACAATTCTATGTGCACCTGTGTCCACTTTAAGAAGACGTATGGCAATCACAAATGAGAAGTGACTGCTCAATATGTGATAAAACTAACACAGAAAGCTCTTAACCCTTTCCCTTATAGAAGCGACTTTTAGCGCATTCATTTTATTCATCCGCCAAAGAAAATAATTCCATTTCATACTGTCATGAATATGTATCATAAGTATTCTTTTCAATATCCTAGCAGATATTAACCATAGGGCGCATTCTGCTTTACTTTTAGCCTGCTTTAATAGGTCACATATCTTAATTACTAGAAGCAGGCTATGGGTTAAAGGGTTAAGTGGGAAAGGGTTAAAGCTATCTGCTCTACCTCCATCCTGCTATACAACTTAAAGGTGTTGGACTGGTTGTGAAAAGGGTGGAATACCACTGCTTATGTAAATATCACTTTGTACTGAACCTTTTTAACCCTAAACCCCATAAATACACCTTTTTACACCTCTAATTTATTCCTTCACCAAAGAAATTAGTTCCTATTTATACTGTCATGTGTATGCAACCTGAGAAACATTTTCTATTTTCTAGCAGATGGTAGCTTAAAGCAGGCCGAAAGTAAAGCAGAATGCGCCTAAGGCGCATTCTGCTTTACTTTTAATCTGCTATAAGTAGTCACCAATCTTCAAAACTAGAAACAAGCTATGGGGTAATGCATTATGGGTTAAACGTCATTTTACACTTCTCTTGCTGAATATTCTGATATTCAGATATGAAAGTACAATGTGACGATAAAACTGTCAATTATGAATATCTAACCTATTACATTGACTAATAAAATAGGGCTAAACTGTGTCAGGAAAGTGTGCAGGCTCATGTTAAAACAGATTCTATATGAAGACAGAACTGATGAGATACTGATTAGACAGTGCATTCAGAACCCGTTTGATCTGGGTCTAAACTATTATTGCTGTAGTTGTTGTTGTTTTAAAAAAAAGAAAATGCATCAATATAAACTAAAAGCAGGAAAATGCTTAACTCTTTGAACCCTAGTCCCACATATAGGCGTCCTTTTCAAGCAGTGTACATGTGAATAGTACACTTGTCCTGTGCAAACAGTGAAGGCCCAGATCAGAGGGCTCCGAAAGGAGCCCTCTGATCAGGGACTTCACTGTTTGTCAGTAATGCCAAAATTGACAAAAACAACTCTTAAAAGCCAGAAATGGACTAGACAAAAATCAAAACTGGAATTGTCCATTTAAAGTTTCAGGGAGGAAAGAGTTAACTGATTAAACATAATCCAAATGACTTTGACATAATTGATTTTTATAGCATTACCTTGAATGTTTTATAAAAATCCATTGGTTCACTTATCACTGAAATATTTTGTCCATTCACACCAAAGCAAGGAACATGTTGATGGAGCCAACTGAAATGTTTGTGCACTGATGTGATGGCTTTAGTATCTGTCACTGTTGTAGGTGTCACTGTCCTCGCTGGTCTCTGTCTTGGTTTGTTCACTGTGGCACCAGCAGGGTCCATCATGACAGTTGGGGCTAGTGCAGCAACCGAGCTACCACAGGCAGTTCCAAACCTGAAAAACATCATACAGTGGAGAATACGTTATTCTTTCCCGTTTACAATCTGAAACGCAAACCACAAAACGTAGAAAAATGCAAATTTTGGACAATTCTGATAATTCATGTTTATCTTGGTGACAAACAGTTTGGAGCCTGATCAGACACCGGGTTACCCGGCATCTGATCTGGCTCCAAACTGTTTGCAATAGAAATAATAGTTTTAGCGTAAACGCGTTTATTGGAAAAGAATAACGATTTCTCCACTGTAACAACTTTCATGACAGTCAAACCTGTTAAAACAACATTTTTTAACCCATCTCCCCCATAAATATGCCTTTTAATGCCTCTAATTTCTGCCCCCACTGCAGAAAATAGTTCCAATGTTTATTGTCAAGAATATGTATCGGATAAAATATTTTCTATACTCTAGCAGGTGCTAGCTTTAAGCAGGTTGAAAGTAAAGCAGAATGCGTCCTAAGGTGCATTCTGTTTTACTTTCAACCTGCTTTAAGTAGTCACCTGTCTTCACAATTAGAAACCGGTTATGGGGTAATGGGTTAATCCACATTTAACCTAGTGTATACTGAAGTAGACATTAGTAAACAATGTAGACCCTGATAGGATGTGTGCAATGCAGCATCTCATCAGGGTCTGCAGTTTGCCATTGTATGCCTTTGTAAACCTGTAATTATTTCGACATTAAAGAAAATTATTGCATTTGATACAGTCATGAATATGCACCATAACAAATAGTCCCTATGCCTTAGCAAAATGTTAGCTAAAAGCAGAGTAAAATAGCTTTACTTTCAACCTGCTTTAAGCAACCATCTGTCTTCAATACTGAAAACGAACTATATATATAGGGTAAATTTATGCTTCATGCATAATACAAAAACATCATAAAACTACTTATAAATGTAATCCAAAATGGTTCTTCTGTAAGCGTTCCGCCGTGTTCCGCATTATTCTTGTTCTGCAGTAATTTGCTATCAGTCTCATGTAGGTACAGTGGAGAATCTGTTATTCTTTCCCGTTTAAACGCAAACGTACACAAACGCAAAACACTAAAACGTAGAAAAGAACAACTTTTGGACAATTCTGATATTTCATGTTTATCTTGGTGGCAAACAGTTTGGAGCCTGATCAGACGCCGGGTTACCCGGCGTCTGATCTGGCTCCAAACTGTTTGCACTGCAAATAATAGTGTTAGCGTAAACGCGTTTATTGGGAAAGAATAACACATTCTCCACTGTATATCTGTAAAGACAGGTGATGCCACTGGATGCACTACATTATCTTTAGTCTAACCTTGATGAGATACAAAGGTTGTAGTTTATGCAGGTTTCTACTGGCACCTGTAACCTCTTAGTCTTAACCCATTACCCAATAAATACGCCTTTTTACGCCTCTAATTTATTCCTTCACTCAAGAAAATACTCCAAATTAATGCAGTCATGAATATATATTATAAGAAATATTTTCTATATTCTAGCAGATGGTACCTCAAAGCAAATTGAAAGTAAAGCAGAATCTGCTTTAAGTGATCACCTGTTTTCAAAAATAGAACCAGACTATGGGGTAGTTCAACCTTTGTTTACAGATCTTTGTCAGTCATCATCATCATTATGAGTGGCATTTAGATTTAACATGCAGGTGCCGTAGCGTCATCCACATCAGTGGGCCCCCTTCCAGATACTAGTGTTAAAAGGCTGGGTTTTTCACGGGTTTTTAACGAGCGGAAGGCAACCCAAAAACTGGGTTTTAACTAAGGTTGTTTACCTTGCCAATGTTACGTAAAGAGATGTGGTGTTTTACATAACATTAGTGAGATAAACAGTTGTCAGGATGGACACCACTGACCAAATGGTCAGAAAACTAAATAATTAAAACAAAAGAATAAATTAAGTGTTAATCACTTGTATTTTATATCAAACAGTTCTAATCTAAAGAATAAAAGCATTATTTACACAAATGACTAAAGCCAGTTAAAAGCCTAAGATGTGCTGCTTTAAAAGTAAACAATAATTTAGCAAAAAGATCTAAATAGCAAACAGCCAAAATGCTCAAAGTAAGAAGTAAAGACCAAAAATGGTGCTAAGTTAAATGGCTTTAAAAGTGACACACTCAATTTAGAAATGTAGTTAAATAAAGCAGAAAATGTTCCTTAAGTGTATTTCAAGTAATAAATAAGTTTCACCTAGAAGAACAAATCCTAACCTGCCAGTGTAAGGCAAGGTAGAATGCATCATTCTAGTTGGTGGTCTGAGTAAGTGTGTGTGATTGAGCTTCTCCACCTGTATTTATAGGTTAGAGGGAGAGCCTTAATCACATGACCCTAATCGAGCCTTCTGATTGGCTGAGGGCAAATAATAGCCCTTCCTGTTTTTAGGGCTAAATACAAAATAATTACTTATTATAAAGATACATTCTAAATTACTAAAAAGTAGCTCAAATAACAGCTATTAAATCAAAACTATCAAATCTATATCCAGAGTGGCCAAATACAATATATAAGTGATGTTTCAAAATATGAGCAGTGAAGGGTCTAGAATTTCTAGACCCAGATATCAGCCGAAAATCATCAAATACACAAAAGTACTAATTTATCAAGTTCCCTAAATATATCTATCATAAACTTCAAACCTTTAGACACATTATGAGTATAAATCTAGAATTTATAGTAATTTATTGACAGAGATAAAGCCCCAATTGTAAGAGCAAATCATTGCTTTTTCAGCTGGCGGCCATTTTGAATGCCTCTCTTTACTAAGGATCTAGCTCCTCAACACAATTAATCTAAATTACAGGATTATCTGGCAATATTCAGACAAATGAACATGTGAAAAACCTTAAGACAACTAAAGTCTACATAGTAGGCATTTAAATGTGTGAAAAATATCACTGTACAAGAAAATATTGCACTTATTAGTGTCTGAATGGGAGACCTGGGTCACCTGTCAAATGTAAACAGATCTACATTTGAGCAGGTAACTCAGGATCCAAACAATGTCATCCACCAAAAACTATTAGAAAAGGTAGAAATAAAGTATAAATGCCTAATCAGGCTGAGTTTCTACTGAAGTTATGTTTATTTAATAAGATTTCACACCTGAGCCAATTTCCTCTATATGGTTATATAGTAGAAAATGGCCAAGATAGAAAATCTCTATTAAAACACTAAAAATGCAACATCAACCTAAAATATATACACCGGTAGTTGCAGAAACATATCTCGCAGCTACCGTGACCAAAATCACAACTATATTTGGTCTACAAGTCTTAAGAATCAAAATAAGCAATTTGCTAACTGAGCAGAAATCTGCTCTAGCATGTCAGGTCAACTCCAGTTTTACAACACTACACCCCCTACGGAAAATTAAAAATATCGCAAGATATTTTTAACATTTCGTCCCCGAAATAAAGTAGATTAACTGTTGAGCTGACATGCTTTACAAAGAAACACATGTAAATATAAAGTAAAAATTAAATGCAAAGAATAATAAACTTTTCTAATACTCTGTAATCTAGCATATACATGAGCATCTCTGAACAAATACTCCAGCATAAACTTTAGAACAGAGTAACAACTATTTACACTAACATACTAGGAAATCAAATGGCAAGACTATAAAATGAAAATACCAATTGCAGAAACAATGTTATTCATCATTCAGATAGATTTGAAAACTACAAATCTAAATGAAACTGAAGAAAATTGCTTATATATGTCAAAAATGAGTTCTGAGAGACTGTTCACAAAAATCTATCATTTTTATAAACAGTTGAAAAACTATTATGCAAGTATAGTACATTACCCAAACAAAAACATAAAAAATGACAAATAATTTCACTGGTAATGACTAAATTGCTCAATAGACTAAATCTTAACATATCTTTCTCTTAACTAAAGCAAAAGACACATCAACAAAAATTGCGTCTTTTGACTAAGTGATACAAATGTAAAAAGTACATTATACTAAAATGTACAAAACTACAACTTATCAAAATCTATCAAAACTATTGCACAAAGTGCAATTATCCATAAAAGTCAAATACTAATTAATACGCACACACAAAAATTGGTGCTCAAATCTCAAAACATGAAACATGGCGATATAACAGGAATAAACTAAGTTGCTTTCATCTAAAAACGTTTCACCACTGAAAAATATGGTGAACAGTTTACAGAGAAAAGCTTTAAAGTGCTTTAATGCAAAAACTTATCGGAAACCTACCAAATAACAGACTTATCAGAAATGTTAACAGACCATACTTCATCACCACTGCTATCCTGATTTAAAAACTAAATAAAAATTAATTAAGAAAAATACAGTTAAAAATAATTTAAATAAAAACTAACTCATACATAGTCTCAGAATCTAGGTATCTTATAATAATCAATAAATGATATATAAAAGACTATTTAGTTCTGAATCACCCTGTGCTTACTTGTCAATGTGTTATCCCTAAAAAATTGAGAGAAAACATTTAGAATCTAATGTTTAATCTCAAACCCCTAATTTGGGACTGCGCAATAAAGCAGATACCTCAGCACAAGTGGCAAAAAACATTAAAAATGCGTAGATATTAGAACCTAGCATAATTAAATTTACCTAACAGAAAAATATTGATGCTTATAATGTGTAGATTGTCTCTAAACATTAAAAGCAACAATAAAAAATAGAGAAAACACATTACACACTTAAACATCTAAGTAATTACAGTACATAGAAAAATCAGCTAGAATAGTTCTAAAACATATAAATGAGAACCACAGGCCTACAATATAGAATTATTCCATGCCAAACATAAAGCAATATTTCCCCCTTAAAAAAGTTAGGCGAGACGTTTATGTGTCGTAGAGATTGACTCTAGCACTTAGACTAAACATGCCCCTAATTAACGAAAATAGGTCAGAGGTCTCAGATGACGTAGAGATTAGAATCTAGCACCTAAGCAACATCATTCCCTATTAAAACAAATACACTCTCAGGCGGTCAGCGGTCAGCCATGCAGATGACGTAGAGATTAGAATCTAGGTCCTCCTACATACAACATGCCCCTGAGACATGTAAACCCTAACAAAAAAAAAATATAAAAAGGGATATATGCGATATGTAAAACACAAAAATAAATCTACAACGAAAAACTATGGCTCGCTCTACATGCGAGTCCAAAACATAAGATACCCTATAAAGAAAATTCAAAGATTACTGCAGCTCTTCTTCTCTGGCTGGAGGAAAGTTCATATTAATGCATCTGCCAGGAGCGCGAATGTAAAATAAAATAATCTAGAGTTTTTGTATGTGTCACGTAGATAGATGCGCGAAAGTTCTTGAAGCATAGAAAGTTTCTTGTTGCGCAAGAATATGTATTTAAAGTTTATAGTAGCGCGATATTTAAAAAGGAAAATTAACACTTGTTTCACTTTTGTGGTGTTTTTCCTACTTAATATAAAACGCGTAACAGGAGAAAAAAAATGGTTAGATAGCTTAACCCGTTGAATGCTTAATATACACAATCACCTACATTATGAATTTTCAATTACTGCTTTGGAAATTACTGGTATCAAGAAGCGCCTTCAAAATGGCTAAAAGTTCAAGTCAAACTGTGTAGACTCAGATCAGAGACTTGACATCAAGGCTCAAAATCTGGGTATATGCAGTAAATAAGAAAAATGCATTAAAGGGTTAAATCTAGCTAACAAACACCACCACTCGCGATTACGTTCTCTGCCGCAGTATGATGTCTGTTGTAGCATGGCATGGCTTGGTCATCCTCCTTCTGGTTGTAAGTCTGGTAGGCGTCTTCATGATTTGCGTCTGGCAAGTAATGTCGCCCAAAATCGTCTTCATTCATGAGGTACACTTGTAACATATACCTCGTGGGTTATCGTCTCCAGGCATTCTTGTGACTTGATGCCTCTTGGGTTATAGTCTCTTTAGGTATTCTTGTGATACCTCGTGGGTTATCGTCTCCAGGCATTCTTGTGACTTGATGCCTCTTGGGTTATAGTCTCTTTAGGTAATCTTGTGTTACCTCGTGGGTTATAGTCTCTTTAGGTATTCTTGTGATACCTTGTGGGTTATCGTCTCCAGGCATTCTTGTGACTTGATGCCTCTTGGGTTATAGTCTCTTTAGGTATTCTTGTGATACCTCGTGGGTTATCGTCTCCAGGCATTCTTGTGACTTGATGCCTCTTGGGTTATAGTCTCTTTAGGTAATCTTGTGTTACCTCATGGGTTATCGTCTCCAGGCATTCTTGTGACTTGATGCCTCTTTGGTTATAGTCTCTTTAGGTATTCTTGTGATACCTCGTGGGTTATCGTCTCCAGGCATTCTTGTGACTTGATGCCTCTTTGGTGGTTGTCTCTAGGCATTCTTGACTTGATGCCTCATGGGGATCGTCTCTTTAGGTATTCTCGTGACTTGATACCTCTTTGGTGGTTGTCTCTAGGCATTCTTGACTTGATGCCTTATGGGTTATCGTCTCTTTAGGTATTCTCGTGACTGAGAATGATACCTCTTTGGTGGTTGTCTCTAGGCATTATTGACTTGATGCCTCATGGGTTATCGTCTCTTTAGGTATTCTCGTGACTTGATACCTCTTTGGTGGTTGTCTCTAGGCATTCTTGACTTGATGCCTTATGGGTTATCGTCTCTTTAGGTATTCTCGTGACTTGATACCTCTTTGGTGGTTGTCTCTAGGCATTATTGACTTGATGCCTCATGGGTTATCGTCTCTTTAGGTATTCTTCTGACTTGATACCTCTGGTTATCGTCTCTAGGCATTCTTATGACTTTATGCCTCTTCGGTTATCGTCATTAGGTGTAAGATATGCTTGTTACTTGACACCTCTTTGGTTATCGTCTCTTCGGTATTCTTGGAGTAGCTTCTTTGTCTCTGGCGAGGTTCGTCTTTGACTAGGGCACTCGACAAGGCTTCAGCTTGGTAGGACTGGATTCAGTGTAACTCTGAGATATCTTTCAATTGTACCCGAAGGTACTAGTGCGGACTACGGATTGCAGTGTAACTCTTTTGACAAACACGAGCTTGTTTGTCAAGTGATATTATCTTTCGATAAAATTCTAAGTCCACAGAGGTAACTTAGAGTTATGCGGATGCAGGCAGTCAATTTTGAAAACTGTAAGTAAAGGTTCAAATTTGCACTTAAAGCAAATATTCATTTTAAATTTATATTCCTCAAATGTTTAGTCGTAGTTCATATACGAGTTTATAGGGGGTCCACTTGTTGTGGCTAATAACACTCGGTTCAAAGAAGTGACTACAACTAATTATTTGAGACGCATTCACTAAGTATTTAAGATCTAAATGTAAAGTAGCACAGCTGAAAAAGTGCTAAGTTTTCGAATGTGAATGCTTAAAAGGGCCGTAGGACAAGGGAGATAGGGAATCACCGACTCACTCCGAAGTGGACTGGTAGCCTGTTTTGGTGGGCAGGCGTACAGCATTCGACTTGTCAGTTTGAGAAACCCTAACAGACAAAGAGTCTGAGACTGGATAAGTGAGAGAGATAGAGTAAAGGAATCAAAAGGAATCACCGACTCACTCCGAAGTGGACTGGTAGCCTGTTTTGGTGGGCAGGCGTACAGCATTCGACTTGTAAGTTTGAGAAACCCTTGGTTCTAAAGTTTGTAAGCTTGTAGGCTGTAGCTAATGTAGAAAAAATATCTATCGCACCGCAAAAATAATTAAGAAAAAACTTCTTAAACTAAATATCCCGATTCTGACGCCAGTGTTAAAAGGCTGGGTTTTTCACGGGTTTTTAACGAGCGGAAGGCAACCCAAAAACTGGGTTTTAACTAAGGTTGTTTACCTTGCCAATGTTACGTAAAGAGATGTGGTGTTTTACATAACATTAGTGAGATAAACAGTTGTCAGGATGGACACCACTGACCAAATGGTCAGAAAACTAAATAATTAAAACAAAAGAATAAATTAAGTGTTAATCACTTGTATTTTATATCAAACAGTTCTAATCTAAAGAATAAAAGCATTATTTACACAAATGACTAAAGCCAGTTAAAAGCCTAAGATGTGCTGCTTTAAAAGTAAACAATAATTTAGCAAAAAGATCTAAATAGCAAACAGCCAAAATGCTCAAAGTAAGAAGTAAAGACCAAAAATGGTGCTAAGTTAAATGGCTTTAAAAGTGACACACTCAATTTAGAAATGTAGTTAAATAAAGCAGAAAATGTTCCTTAAGTGTATTTCAAGTAATAAATAAGTTTCACCTAGAAGAACAAATCCTAACCTGCCAGTGTAAGGCAAGGTAGAATGCATCATTCTAGTTGGTGGTCTGAGTAAGTGTGTGTGATTGAGCTTCTCCACCTGTATTTATAGGTTAGAGGGAGAGCCTTAATCACATGACCCTAATCGAGCCTTCTGATTGGCTGAGGGCAAATAATAGCCCTTCCTGTTTTTAGGGCTAAATACAAAATAATTACTTATTATAAAGATACATTCTAAATTACTAAAAAGTAGCTCAAATAACAGCTATTAAATCAAAACTATCAAATCTATATCCAGAGTGGCCAAATACAATATATAAGTGATGTTTCAAAATATGAGCAGTGAAGGGTCTAGAATTTCTAGACCCAGATATCAGCCGAAAATCATCAAATACACAAAAGTACTAATTTATCAAGTTCCCTAAATATATCTATCATAAACTTCAAACCTTTAGACACATTATGAGTATAAATCTAGAATTTATAGTAATTTATTGACAGAGATAAAGCCCCAATTGTAAGAGCAAATCATTGCTTTTTCAGCTGGCGGCCATTTTGAATGCCTCTCTTTACTAAGGATCTAGCTCCTCAACACAATTAATCTAAATTACAGGATTATCTGGCAATATTCAGACAAATGAACATGTGAAAAACCTTAAGACAACTAAAGTCTACATAGTAGGCATTTAAATGTGTGAAAAATATCACTGTACAAGAAAATATTGCACTTATTAGTGTCTGAATGGGAGACCTGGGTCACCTGTCAAATGTAAACAGATCTACATTTGAGCAGGTAACTCAGGATCCAAACAATGTCATCCACCAAAAACTATTAGAAAAGGTAGAAATAAAGTATAAATGCCTAATCAGGCTGAGTTTCTACTGAAGTTATGTTTATTTAATAAGATTTCACACCTGAGCCAATTTCCTCTATATGGTTATATAGTAGAAAATGGCCAAGATAGAAAATCTCTATTAAAACACTAAAAATGCAACATCAACCTAAAATATATACACCGGTAGTTGCAGAAACATATCTCGCAGCTACCGTGACCAAAATCACAACTATATTTGGTCTACAAGTCTTAAGAATCAAAATAAGCAATTTGCTAACTGAGCAGAAATCTGCTCTAGCATGTCAGGTCAACTCCAGTTTTACAACACTAGGCTGGCTAGCTGCACACGTAGCAGATCTCACCAGTTAACTGTTAAACCCATTACCCCATAAAGATGCCTATTTTTATATGCCTCTAATTTATTCCTCCATTGCAGAAAACAAGTTCAATTTATTCAATCATGAAAATGCACCATAAAAAATACATTCTATATCCTATATAGCTAGCTTAGAGCATGCTGTAAGTAAAGCAGAATACACCTTAACTCTTTCCTCCCTGAAACTTTCAATGGACAATTCCAGTTTCGATTTGAGTCTAGTCCATTTCTGACTTTGTAAGGGTTGTTTTAGTCAATTTTGGGCATTATGACAAACAGTGAAGACCCTGATCAGAGTGCTCCTTTCGGAGCCCTCTGATCTGGGTCTTCACTGTTTGCACAGGCCAGGTGTACTATTCAAGTGTACACTGTTTAAAAAGGACGCCTATGTGCGGGACTAGGGTTCAAAGGGTTAAAGTACATTCTGCTTTACTTTCAACCTGCTTTAACTTTTTGTCTGTCTCAAAAACAAGAAACAGGCTACGGAGTAATGGTTTAAAAACTGATACCAAATTCTGTTTTTAAACAGTTCATCTATAAGGATATATACACTGTAATACTAAGTCCAACTTATTTACACATTCATAGTTTATCAGCAAGCTCTTCCAGCTGAACTGAGTTTCATGAAGTCAGGCACTGGTATTGAAAATGATAGTACAGTCGAACTTCGATATCTCGAATACTCAGACTTAAGTGAGTTTGAGATGAGAGGTTTGTCTGTATGTTGAGTAACCCTTCACTGCCATGACGTTACCTGCTTGAACCCTTTACCTCATAGCGGATTTCTGGTATTGAAGATAGGTGATCACTTAAAGCAGGTTGAAAGTAAAGTAGAATGCGCCTTAAGGCGCATTCTGCTTTACTTTCAGCCTGCTTAAAGCTAGTATCTGCTAGAATATTGAAAATATTTCTTATAATACCTATTCATGACTGTATAAATTTGAACTATTAATTTTCTTCAGTGGATTAATAAATTAAATGTGCTAAAAGACGCTTCTATGGGGAAAATTAAGGGTTAAACAATTACTGTCAGCTTTTAGTGATCAAATCTAATTTTTAGGTATTTTGACTGAGAAATATATTGAAATGAGTATGACAGTTTCTATCCTGATCAGAGGCCATGTAAGGTAGCATCTGTTCTGGATCTAATGACCATTGTACTCAGAGTACGGGGGTGAAGGTGCTGATATGGATTATTGTCAGGTGCTTTACAAATTATATGATAAATTAATTACATGTAGTCCATTGTAACTGGAAATAAACTGATGTAACTAATTATTAAACTACAGAAGATGTTTTGATTTAAATTGTGTATTTCATACAGACATGATATATTAGTATTATTACACTCTAGCCTCCAGCTGCTTTAGTGATCCCAGCAACTAGGACACCAACCATTCAGTTGAAAACTAAACTAAGTTACAGTCAACCCTGTATAAAGTGACCTCTAAAAACAAGATATAATTGGGAGTCTAAGGACTGCCTAGTGCAGCACAAAGGTCATGCAGAAATTGTTTCTATCAGAGCTTTCTATGTTAGGGATACATATGTGTGACTGTATAATTCAAATTGGAACTATTTTCTTCAGTGGAGGAATAAGTTAACTATGGAA
Source organism: Gari tellinella (assembly GCA_922989275.2). Taxonomy (NCBI): domain Eukaryota; kingdom Metazoa; phylum Mollusca; class Bivalvia; order Cardiida; family Psammobiidae; genus Gari; species Gari tellinella. Next base: position 95,527,749 of record OV277856.1, on the reverse strand, counting down.
AATATGTATCTATGGAGTAGTGGGTTAAAGAAAGTCAACCTAAAACAGGACTATAAGAGCTTTCTGCATTACAATTAATCAATTGCCTTTAACTTAAAGTGGTAAACTTGTCTTTAACCCATCACTAATAGTATTAGTAATAAGCATATTTCTAGTTTTGAAGACAGGTCACCATATAAAGCAGACTGAAGGCGCATTCTCATTTCTGTTTTACTGTCAGCCTGGTATAAGCTATCATCTGCTTGAAAACAGAAAATATTTCTGATATACATATTTGTGACTGCATAATTTGGAACTGTTTTCTCCAGGTTAAATGTGTAAATGATGCATATATATGGGGAAATGTGTGAACGAATATTGTCACAGCCTAACACAGGAATATTAGCGCACACTGTGTTCAAGTAACTACATAATCTAATGCAAAAACGTTATATAACTTAAGTAATAAGTGGTCAATGTGAAAAGTCAAGGTCAACAAACTGCAATTCAACATGTATGCTTTACTTGCCAATGTGAATCAGCATATTAAGTTACATGTGAAACTAGCTGCAGTACTTACCCAATAGATGACCTAAATGCAAACTTTTAGTGAAGTCTCTAGGTAACAAGAGGTCAAGGTCAACACACTGCAATGTAACATGCTGTACTCACTCTGACACATTTATCAGCATGTGAACTTGTGAAACTGTAGCTGAAGTGCTTAGTCCACAAATGCAAAACAATAATTTTGATCACACTTAAGGGTGTATCAATGTCATGAATTTAAGAAATTTTCAAAGTATATGAAAACACTTTATGATGGTTTTGTATTAAAGAGCTATTTAAGATGAATGAACAAGAGCGTGTCCCAGTTACACGAATGCCCCCGATGATACAGGGAGGGGAATTCAGACTATCAAACGTAAAAGTTAGAGAGCTGAAACTGTAGCCATTTTGAGGACTTCAAGGGTCATTACTCCAAAGGGCCTAGAAAAAATTGGTGCCGCTGGTTATCCAAATTGGTCTCCATTTTATGTCAACAAACATTTTCAGAAAGTTTGGTGATGATCTGATGAAAAGCAATGTGTTTGTGAAACGCAAATGCCCCCAGCCAGCATCATGTTCTGTAATGTAATGCTTATTTGCAAAAGTAGGTCAAAAGTCATGGTCGTAGGGTAAATGAAACATTGGCATGGTTGGAGAAGTCTTAACACAAGAAACATATAAAGTATGGAAGCTCTAGGCCTACTGGTTCAAATGTTATATGCGTATAAAGATTTATACAAATAAAGGTCAAAGGTCAAGGTCACAAGGGCAAAAACATAGGTATGGTTGGAAAGGTCTTGACACAAGAAATATATAAACAAAATATGAAAGCCGTAGGCCTACTGGTGCAAATGTTATAGCCATTTAAAGATTTCAACAAAAGTAGGTCAAATGTCAAGGTCACAAGGTCAAAAAGTTTTGTATGGTTAGAAAGGGAAAACACATGTCAAGTATAAAAGGCCAAGGTGCAAAAATGCAAAAGTTATATCCAAGGTTAAGGTTTTTGGTTAAAGTTTGATTAAATAGGTCAAAGATCGAGGTCAAGGTCACATGGTCAAAGATGTTGGTATGGTTGTAAAGGTCTTGACACAAGAAATATACATACAAAATATTAAAGCCCTGGGCCAACTGGTGCAAATGTTATAGCCATTTAAAGATTTTTACAAAAGTAGGTCAAATGTCAAGGTCACAAGGTCAAAAAGTTTTGTATGGTTGGAAAGGTATTGCCATGAAGAATAAACATGCCAAGTATAAAAGGCCCAGGTTCAAAAATGCAAAAGTTATAGCCAATGTTAAGGTTTTTAGTTAAAGTTTGATTAAATAGGTCAAAGGTGAAGGTGAAGGTCACATGGTCAAAGATATTGGTATGGTAGGAAAGGTCTTGACACAAAACATATACATACAAAATATTAAAGCCCTATGCTAACTGGTGCAAATGTTATAGCAATTTAAAGATTTTTACAAAAGAAGGTCAAATGTCAAGGTCAAGGTCAAAAAGTTTTGTATGGTTGGAAAGGTCTTGCCATGAGGAATACACATGCCAAGTATAAAATGCCCAGGTGCAAAAATGCAAAAGTTATATCCAAGTTTAAGGTTTTTGGTTAAAGTTTGATTAAATAGGTCAAAGGTAAAGGTGAAGGTCGCAAGGTCAAAGATGTTGGTATGGTTGGAAAGGTATTGACACAAGAAATATACATACATAACATGAAAGCCCTGGGCCAACTGGTGCAAATGTTAAAGCCATTTAAAGATTTTTACAAAAATAGGTCAAATGTCAAGGTCAATGTCACAAGGTCAAAAAGTTTTATATGGTTGGCAAGGTCTTGCCATGAGGAATACACATGACAAGTATAAAAGGCTGAGGTTCAAAAATGCAAAAGTTATAGCCAAGGTTAAGGTTTTTGGTTAAAGTTTGATTAAATAGGTCAACGGTGAAGGTCAAGGTCACAGGTCAAAGATGTTGGTATGGTTGGAAAGGTCTTGACACAAGAAATATACATACAAAATATGAAAGTCCTGGGCCAACTGGTGCAAATGTTAAAGCCATTTAAAGAATTTTACAAAAGTAGGTCAAATGTCAAGGTCAAGGTCACAAGGTCAAAAAGTTTTATATGGTTGGCAAGGTCTTGCCATGAGGAATACACAGGACAAGTATAAAAGGCTGAGGTTCAAAAATGCAAATGTTATAGCCAAGGTTAAGGTTTTTGGTTAAAGTTTGATTAAATAGGTCAAAGATCGAGGTCAAGGTCACATGGTCAAAGATGTTGGTATAGTTAGAAAGGTCTTGACACAAGAAATATACATACAAAATATTAAAGCCCTGGGCCAACTGGTGCAAATGTTATAGCCATTTTATGATTTTTACAAAAGTAGGTCAAATGTCAAGGTCAAGGTCACAAGGTCAAAAAGTTTTGTATGGTTGGAAAGGTCTTGATACAGGGAAGACACATGCCAAGTATAAAAGGCCTAGGTACAAAAATGCAAGAGTTATAGCCAAGGTTAAGGTTTTTGGCACAGACAGACGGACGGACAGACAAACCAACAGACATGACAAAAACTATATGCCCCCGAATCGTAGATTCTGGGGGCATAAAAAGTGTACATTTTGGTGAACAACAGTTGGCTCCATGGCCATGTAAAATTTACCCCACCCACTTTCTCTTATTTTGTCCTTTTCAAACAGCCCGCTTCAGTAAAATTTATTTTAAATGAAAACAAATATGATAATTTGGTTTTGTGTTATTTATTTCCTATCTATGGTAGTATTTCTTCATACAAAAACTAATTTAAGAGAAAACAGGCACCAACTGTGAAATTTATAAAGCTCTAAATATCATCGATATGGTACTTTTTTGTAAATTTTGTAAGGGGAGATAACTCTTTTTACTTTAATAACTAAAAATTTTCAACACTGACCTTTCAATTTCTTTTCATATTTTGAACTGCCTTAGCATTGGCTTTCATTTGGTAGAATATAAGAAAAAGTTTGATACTAGAACTATTTCATTTTCAAACGTTTTTTACTTTTTTTTCATAAAATAAAAAATCTAATAAAATCATGCCCTATAAAAAGCATATTTTTGATTTTCGAGGATACATATTGTTCAAACCTAGTGCCTGCTTTGTCTAAATTTGGTTTCTATATGTGAAAATACCACCATAGACATGAAATAAATAATGAAAACCCAAAAGACCATGTTTGTTTTGTTTTTAAAATAGATTTTACTGAAGCTTGTACTCTGAATGGGTAAAATTTGAGAGAAAAAGTCCAAATTTGACATACCTTTTTCAAATCGCTGTAGCTAAAAAAAAAAAAAAAAGGACACCACCATATATTTTTTTTCCATTTTTTCATTCATCATAAATAGCTCTTCCAAAAAAACAATAATAGAAAAAAAGTTTGATACTTTGAAAAAAAATCGCTTATGGGTTGGATACACCCTTAAGGTCAAGGTCAGCAAACTGCAATGCAACATGCTACATACTCACCAAAGCACATGTTAAGTTATGTCACTGCAGTACTTAGTCCATAAATGACCTAAACACAAAAAATTAGTACAGATCACAGAGGTCAAGGTCACCAAACTGCAATGCAACATACTGTACATAATCTCTGAGATGAATAAAAAGTGAAGTTGCATGATATTACCTGCAGTACAAATTCCATATTTGACCCAAACACAAAAACTTAATCTAGTTCACAGAGGTGTACAAGTCAGATGAACAGATGGACAGACTGACAAAGAGGGGTAAGATAAAAAATCCAAATTAGACTCTTCAGTCTCCATGGTGTACCCTATTCTTGCCAAATACCAGCAACTAAATATCCTGATTACATGCATGGCTAGCCTAAAAACTTAACATTGAAGTTAAACACAGATGTATAACACTGTCCTTAATTCTATTACATTATCTCCTTAATTCTAATTGGACAAAACAGAATAAGTTATATGACATAAGTTATATAACATGTGCTAAATAGAAGCATTTTATTTTTGAACTTGGTTAACAGAAGTTTGGTTTATATTTTGTCAATATTACTAATAACGTTTTATGTACCATATTTTCTCGATTGCAAATAGATTTTTCCTCCTTAAATTCTTGACCTCATCTAGGGGACTTGTCTTAAAATCAAGGTCTAGAACATCAAAACTTTTTTGGATTGATTTTAGTCTAATGATTTGGGGCACACATTTTTCAAAACAGGATGTATTTGTGTAAACATATTCCCCCTGATGGTACAATGACGTCTAAATGATGCTGACTTTTTTCTAACATTATCTAAGTTACTCTGTGAGTCTGTGTTTGAGAGCTTCTTGATTTGAGTACACATGCCAAATATGAAGTAGCTATTACATTATATAGTTCCAAATTTATGGCCAAGGTTGAATTCAGCCTATCTGACCTCTAAATAACCTTGACTTTTTTCTGGACATGAGTCAAGTTATACTGGGCCAAAGGGCTTCTTGCGTTGAGTGCATGTACATGCCAAATATGAAATGTCTCTCACATATGAAGTTTCAAACATATGACCAATGCTAAATTTAGCCTATTTGACTACTAAATGACCTTTACCATTTGAACATGACCCAAGTTGTACAGGGCTCAAGAGCTTTGTCAGTCAGACATCCTTACAAAAATTTGACATCTTAGCACAAATAGGAAGCTTTTTTATGGCCAGTTCAAAAACGTAATTGAGCCTACTTGATTACTTAATAACCTTGACCTTTGACCGACATGACCCAAGTTGTACTGGGCTCATTTTAGGGCTTTGTCAATCTGGTATGAATACCAAATATGAAATCTCTATATAACAAAGATTTAAAACCTGTCTAAAAACTATAACCTGATGATTGGGGCAAAAAGACCAAGTCCATTTAGCATGTCAAAAAATGAAAATTATTTTTAAAAAATTCAACTTTTTAAGTTTTCAACTTTTAACTACACAGCACCCATGATTTACCCCAAAAAGACCCCCATACAAAAATCTGACATCCTAGCACAAATATTAAACTTTAAAACAACACATCCAAAAAACTTTAACCGCCAGGTGATTAATTGTAGCAAAAAAAACAACCTAGGTCTAGATCTTAATCATGTCAAAAATTGACAAAAATTAAAATTATTTTTAAATTTCAACTTCATACTCATTGCATCAATGTTTAACCAGTTCATACCCTAGCACAATTATTAAGCATTACAAAAACTGTCCAAAAACCTTGATTGACTCTCATGCTGAGAATCACGCGAGTTAAAGCAAAAGTTCTGTTGTTCTACGAATAGGTAGGGGAGCTAAAAATGACAAGATGAATACTACAACTTCAATGTGTTGTCCTATTAGCAGCAGGAGTGATAGTTGATGTTGTTTAAGTAGTATAATAGTAAAAGTAGAGTTGTAGAAGTAGTAGTAGTTACAAGTAGCAACAGCAGAAGTGGCATTTGTAGTAGCAGAAGTTGTTGTTGTCTGTGTTGTAGTAGTAGTAGAGGCTGTTGTAGTAGTAGCTAGTGGTTCATGTAGTAATGGTATTATGGTAGCATTAGATTTTCTTGTATTAGTAGTAGTGGTGGTGATGTATATACTAGTTTGAGCATAAGCTGAAAATGAATTGGATCCAATACACAGGCAAACATTTTGGAGGTGGTCCAGTGGTAGCCGCTCGACTACGATGCCAGGGGTTGTGAGTTCCATACCCCGCCGGACCAAGTCCTTCAACCAAGGTCCGATTCATTAGTGTTTTACACTTGGCATCTAAATGACCAGAGAACTCTTTTTCTTATTGTTACTTCTCTCCATCAATATTGATGATTATGAGAAGTGGCACTTATGAGGTGCACCAAGGACTGTATCTGACCGGTCACTTTATACTGACACCAACAAACCAGTCGTAATGCTAACCCCAAATCCTGAGCGCCAAGGAGGGAAGCCATTACTTCCAATTTGTAAGCCTTTGGTTTGACTCGACCTGGGATCAAACCCTCGACCTCCCGCACTGCAAGCGGCACTCTACCACAGAGCTATGCAGGCTCTACCTCAGAGTTATTTCTATTTATTACTTCTACGCAATAAATGCAGACTCTTTCGATAATAAGAGTAGGACATCGCGCCAAGTTTTTCTGTATTGGGTCCCTTCTCTCTGGGGCCTCCAATTAACCATAAATCGCAGAAGCGGACAACAAACAAATTCAAAACTCAGGCCTTTTTCTGGTGTATCCACGGGTCCGGTAAACGGACCCATTCATGGTAAAAGTTATTCCCAATTTCAAAAGAAAATTCTCAATTTAAGGTATTTCGCATACAGAAGTCACTCTTCTTCTTCTTCTTCATGTATACAACACTCTCTCAACTTTGAGAATTATGTGTTGGCGCCAGATTTAATAGAAACAACATTTAAAAGAACATCATGAATGCCAAAAGGTTAAAACAAATTAAAATTATTTACAAGTTTATGGATTTAGCTGCTGAAAATTGGTGTTAGGACAGTCACAGGAACAAGAGTTCTGAATGTGTCTACTGTGACTGCTGATTGTATAGAGACAGGCAAACAGTTCCACTGGGCTACTGTTCTTGGATAGAATGAATATTTGTAGGTGTCTTTTGACGTTGCGATATGTTTGAAAGATAATGTGTTGCCGTGTCTAGTTCTGGGATCTGATGTCTGGAGAAGTTGGTAAGGTGGGCAGATAGCTACTACATTATGGATAATTTTATAAAACATTATTAATCTACATCTAGTTCTTCTTAATTCTAAAGTGGGCCAGTTGAGACTGTGTAACATATCAGATACTGAGCTAGTGTTGTGGTAACGGTTGCAAACAAACCTGGCTGCACGCCTTTGCACTTTTTCAATTTGATTTTTGTTAGAGTTTGTGTGCGGGTCCCAGACAGATGCAGAGTATTCCAATTTTGGTCTTATGAGAGCTTTATAAGCATGATCTTTTGCTTTCACCGAATTTATTTTCAAGTTTCGTTTCAGAAATCCAAGTGTTTGGTTAGCTTTATTTGTAATGCTGTTTATGTGTTTGTCCCATTTGAGATTGTTTTGAACGGTGAGGCCTAAATATTTAGCATGATCGACTTTTTCAAGATCTTGTGAATGGAGAGTATAAGTAAATTTGTGTGGTTTGCGTTTGTGCGTAACAGAAAGTACAGTGCATTTGTCTGGGTGAAAGTGCATGAGCCAGTCTTGCTCCCACCGTGCTGCAGCATCAAGGTCTGTCTGTAGTTGTTGACAATCGTTAAGTGTTCTAATTTCTTTATATATGATGCTGTCGTCTGCAAAAAGTCTAAGTGTACTGTGTTTTAGATAGTTGGGAAGGTCATTTATATAAATAAGAAAGAGTATCGGACCCAAGACTGTGCCTTGGGGTACACCCGATGTTACGGGTACTTTATCAGACTGTTCTCCTTCCAAGACAACAGTCTGGGTTCGATCAGTCAGAAAGTCAGTAATCCAGTTGACAATATTTCCATGTACCGGTATTCCATAGTGCTGTAGTTTGTAGATGAGGTGTTTATGTGATACTTTGTCGAAAGCTTTGGCAAAATCCATGACGGGCAAGCGGAAATGCGTCTTGACGACATAGACTTTTTCCGCACATGCTTATACCAGAAAGTTTACATAAAGGCCATACTGATACGATTTAGTGTAGTTCTTCATAGCGCAGTCAGTAAGGTGATTGACTTGCAAATGAAAGGTCATAGGTTCGATTCCCATTCGATCCAATATTTTTTTAAATGGAGGGTCCGATTTATTTATTGACTTGTCCATCCATAACGCAGTGATCAAGGGACATGTTATGTTAATTCTTGTTGATTGGAATTAGTGATGTTATATACGGTCAAATTATATGTCCACTTACATGTACGTTTTATTTTAATGACTTACAAGTCAATAAAATCGGTATACATGTTTAAGATTTGATCGAACTATAAAGCCACACATTGAAGCTTTTCAAGATCGATATTGCCCATTATTATGTTTAAACAATATAATGAACCTTGTATGCAAGTCCATGAATAAAAAATAATGCATTTTAATGACAGAATTTCAACTTTAAGCTTTAAGGCAACTGTATGTCAACTTCTTTTTTTTGGGGGGATGGGGGGGGGGGGGGGGGTGTTACAGGTTGTTACTGATAACTCAAATTCAAATAAAACCGTTTATCCGCGCATGCCCACTTAGGCACTTACACCTTGAATGAATGTAACATTTCTTATTCCAAAACTCAAACACAACAAAAAGTATTTAAAATAGTCAACAGAGAATCCAACAAATGCGTACATACCGTAAACAAACATGCCCCCTGATCAATTTATATCACTGAGACTTTCTGGTACCTTCGGACGATCTAAATTTGACGTCATTGGAAGGCTTGTGACGTCATGTTTGAAACTTCAGTTCATTTTTAGGATACTACGAGATGTTTATTGTTTACACACGAAGGTCAGAGAAAAAAACATTTGTGGAAGTAATTTTCTTAAGACAAACGTGACTGTAGGTATGTTACGGTAGTTTTGTATTGCAATATGAATACCATAATTTGGATAACGGATGATCAATCAGTCAAATTCTATGAAACAGTCAATAATGTAGTGAAATATAGGCAGTGTTAGGCCCTCGAGCCTAACGTCCGGACTTTTGGCTCAATGGTTATAACGCTCGCCTTGCAAGCAGGAGGTCCCAGGTTCGATTCCCGGGCCCGGTCACTATAATAATCTTAGTTTTTTCTTCATCAAACGTCAAATGCCTTTCTTTCCAAAGTTTTGGCAGAATTCTGGCATGCTGAAGCGAGTGGATGTGTTCCGCTTTGTGTAATTTGTAAAATGTCCGAACCTACCGGGCTGTCCGAAGCTACCAGAATTGACGATACTACATGTCATTTTTCTGGCCATTTAGCATCAATATATGTGAAATCAATTCTAAAAATTCTTCCCAAATCATGATTTTTCGCGCCGAAAATTTCCCAAATCAGACATTGCAGATTTTACCAATAGGGCCAGGAAAAGGCCTAAAACTTAACTAATAAAGACAAATGGGCCGTTTTGGACTGGGACGTTATGGCTTTGGGGCGGTTTTGAAATTGGCACCGCATTGAGTCTTGACGGCGCATTCATGGTGGTTTTCAGGACTCTTGGCACCTATAGGGAAAGGTATATTTCAAGAAGTGGTGCATTACTAATTGACCACTGTAAAGATATCAGTACCGCCATTGACCCGTTTACCGTGGACATCCTATTACCGGTGACTTCCGAGTATTATGTGTAAAATCGTAACTTCCGTTTATCTTTCGGCTGCTGCTCAAGACTAATGTGTATAAAGCAAAAAAAAACTTTCCTAAAGGGAAAGTGTGCATTTTTTTATTAATTACGCAAGATAAATCATTTTCTCCCCATATAAAACCATTTAACCTATTTGTATAATGTGACATATTCCATTGCCCCCACTGTGAAAAAATGTGACGGAAAATATTACAACTTTTCAGTTAAAAATTATGTTAACAGATAGCCTTTCTTAATAATGTTTGATAGAAGTTCAAGCCGATACCTGAAAATTATTCCGGATGTCATTTTACCTGATCACCGATAATAGGACGAGTAACCAAAACAAACATGGCGGCGCACTCGCTACAGTTGACTATGATTATTTATGTCAAATTATGGGTGTATTTATACATTAAAGCTGAAAATCATAAAGAAATGTTTACTTTATATGTTTAATATATTTTTTAGTTAAAAACCTTATTAATTGATGAGAAATAGTCAGACGAATCCTTAGATCACCGGAAATTGGGTGAACCAGGATACTTAGAGTCTTAGACATATAGTCAGGATTTCGTCACTCGAGCTGAAATCGCGAACTGGAGTTGGTTTTGCAGTATTTTGTGAGAAAAACTTTCTGAAATCAAAAACCAGTAAATTAATGTTTTAAGATGAAAAATTTGACCTTTTCGTCGCCAGATATAGCCCCAAGACTTTAACTATTTGTGTCCTCGACCGTGTTGCCATATTGTTTTTCTTTTTGCACAGGGGTCACCAACTAAACCGGAAGCGGTGTAAGGTAGGTAACCTTTTCAGAAATGTCCAGTGATCTCACAGCAGTTATTTCCCTTACGTAGTGTTCCGTACTAGCTTTGTTGCGTCTACAAATTATACCGCTCACCTCGGATAATAAAATAATTTAAGTGTATTTACTCCGTGTTAAATGATACAATTTATGATATTTAACAAAGAATACGAAAAGGGTCCCTGTTAAGGAGCATAACAAATGGGGAAGTCTTCCCCATGTGTTATGCTTAACAGGGACCCTTTTCGTATTCTTTTCAAGTTGGATGAATAATTGTGACAACAGGTTAACTAATGTCATCCCAGCTTCCAATTAACACAAGTAACGTTTTATTTTTATCAAATTTTATAAAGTTTATTACAAAATTACAAACAGTGCTGATCCGGATCAGAGGGCTCACTTAGGAGACTTCTCGGATGTGGGTCTGCATCGTTTGACCAGGATTTGAGTTCTGGTCACCACTACACTGTAAGCACATTCAGCAATTACCCATTCTCCATGAAAACATCAAGTACAGTCTCCACTATAAAATATTTTTATGACAGTACATGATAAAATTACGAAATGGCAGCCCTGCTGAGGAGTCCTCGAATCAGGGTCTGCACAGTTTGTAATTTTATCGTATAAAGTTCATTTAGTAGCCAAATAGGCTAATTTTAGCTTTACTTACAGCCTGCTTGAAGTAGTTTCATGTCAACAAAACTAGAAATAGGCCGTGGGGTAAAGGTACGATTCGTATAATCGCACTTGAAAAATGCAAATTTGGAAATCTTAGGATTTTTCATGTCAACTTATGGCAGCCTTGCCTCAGAGCTACAAATAATCATTTTTACGTTATTGGGTATTTACCCATTGATGTTTTATAACATTAGATATTCACTAAAAAGTATTTGTATTTTGGTATCAGTAAAAATAATTGGATAATCATATTATTCATCATCTAACTAGGCATTCAGAACTTTCTCTTACCATTTATGCTGTATACAGTGGAGAAAACGTTATTCTTTCCCAACAAACGTGTTTACGCTTAATCTACTATTGCCATTACAAACAGTTTGGAGCCAGATAAGGCGCCAGGAAACACATGCTCCAAACTGTTTATCAGAACAGAACAGAACAGAACAGAACAGATGTTTTATTTTGACTTAAGCATACAAGCTCATCATCATAACATATATACATAATAACATAAAACTGATGGTAGATCTACTAAAATTATGAGATACAAGGCATGTTTAACAGAAATATCAACATGGACCATGTATCCCGAGAGTGCTCATCATTAGCACAGGGCTTCTAATAGTTGACTAGAAAATCTTAAGATTTTCAATTTTATCATTTTTTTTTTATTTTTTTTAAACGCGATAACTTAAAGCAGGCTGAAAGTAAAGCAGAATACGCCTTAAGGCGCATTCAGCTTCACCCTCAACCCGGTTTAAGCTACACTCTGCTAGTATAAAAATCCGAAGAATTTTGGAAAAATCTTGAAAATGGCAGCCCTGTTAGCAACATAAGAAAAGAAATTTTCATTCTCACATTTAACCCGAAGTCAGCGCAGCACCACCGCATCTGCGAGTAGCGTTACTCGAGGATACGGCATTATTGCACTGAATAGATTTAAAACTATACTAGAACGCATTTAACACAATTAAGGAACTATTTGATATAGTAATGCACATCAACAAACAAATCATAAATATTTCACTAAGTTATTAAAATTTGACCTTGCTTATAAATTAAGACCTAGATAGATCTAGATCTATATAAATCTTTAAACCCACAAACATAAACAACTTGACTTTTTCCCCCCACTACACATCACGTCATCGTATACGTAGCAATGATGACGTACATAGATGACGCCATAAGCCACGTGGGGAAAAGTGTGTACTATTTTTATACACTTGTAACTTCTTCGTAAAATACTTGTGACGTAATTACATTACGTCATAGCTACCTCATCAGAACACGTGATGGTAACTAACAACATTACACCATAGCGACACATATACTTATCAATAACAACAATATCTTTGCGGAGAGTACACTTGTTTTATGCAAACAGAAAAGATTCCGATCAGAGGGCTCCTTAATGAACCATCTGATCAGGCCCTGTACTGCTTGTCATTATAATCGTTAAAATGGAATTGGCTTTTAAAATTGGAGATTGGAGTTTTTCTTTTGAATTTTCAGGGGATGTCCACTAACTGCAGGCCGAAAGTAACGCAGAAAACTCCTTCAGGAGTTTTCTGAATCACCCCCTCCCCCACCTAAGTGTCTTAGGAGATTACACATTTTTACATCTATTAGACAAGGCTCAATCTATAATAATTCCTGTGGAGAATAAACAACATAACTAACCGTACCAAACATACATCACACTGGTCCAAGTCTACAGAGCCCTTAAGCCGAGCAAGAGACCGCTCCCAAGCATCCGACCGACCAGACCCGAGCAAAAGCTCAAATCTGACCAATCAAACACCCGAGAACGATTCCAGACCCAACACAAACGCCCCATAACCCCGGACCCTGAAAAACTTATCTACAATGCATTTAGTTTATCGCTTCTAAGCTTAAAACTTTTGATGCAATAGAGTGCCAGTTTGTTTAAAACTGTTTTATTTTCTGAATTTAACAAATTTATAAATTTATACATGCTCGGGCGAGTTGAATAAAACATTGGAATATATATATTTCTAATATGGTTATATAAAGGGCATTTCAGTATAAAATGGTACTCGTCTTCTAAATCATTCAAATGACATAAAGTACATAACCTTTCATTCCTTAAAATATTTCTGTGACGGCCAGTTTCAATATTTAAATCATGAGAATTCAACCGTATTCTTGCTAGAACACATCTATATTTTGGATTTTCAATAATATGTAGATAACACGCTCGACTTATATTAGTATGAAGTTGTCTGTAAAGTGACATAGATGTGCATGCTTCCACGCCCATGTGCCATTCTGTTTGGTATATATCTCTGAGGCGTTTACTTAATAAAGGAATAAAAGCTTTCATGTTAATTGATTCTGGAAACAGCCACACCTCTGCAAAACCACATGTTTGTAAAAGATTTCTCACTTTTGATGACCAGTTTGTAACTGTGTTATCATTTAGAATTTCTAGTCTTTGTTCATCTACTATGGTCCGTATTATGCAATTTTTTTGCTTACATCCATACAGTTTTAACCAGTATTTAACAATTCTCGTGTATCGATTGATATAAAGTGGGAATCTACCTAGTTCTGCATACAGAGACAGAGTATTCGTGGACATTTTAACATGCAATATCCATTTGCAGAATTTTCTGTGAATACGTTCAATGTTTTCTGCTTTCAAAAATCCCCATATTTCACACGAATAATTTAGTACAGATAGCACATATGAATCAAACAAATTAAACATTATATTAACAGGAACTTCCATGTTTCTAGTAATACTAAATAAAGCATTCATAGCCCGTAGGCCTTTTCCTGCTAACGTTCTTGTTGCATGAGCAAAAGAGCCCCCGCTTGAAAACACAACCCCTAGATAATTAAATGTGCTAACTATTTCTATTTCGTTGCCTGCATAATACCATCTACAGTGTTCACCCAATCTGCCACCCTTTTTAAAAACAACAATTTTAGTTTTATTCACATTAACAGTTAGATTCCATCTTTTACAATAGGTTTCCAAATTGTTCAGTGAACACTGCAGATCTGCTTTAGTATACGAGAACAAAACTGCATCGTCTGCAAATAAGAGCAAATATATAGATAACTGATCAATAGTAATACCTGAATCTAGATTCTGCTGTAAGTGCAGTTCAATATCATTCAGAAACAGGGAGAAAAGCATCGGTGAGGTTATTTCCCCTTGCAATAAACCAAGGTTACAATTGAAAAAGTCTGATAATGAATTCATGTGGCGTACGCATAGTTTAATATTTGCATACATTGACCGAATTACAGACAACAATTTGCCATCTATACCAGATCTAATCATTTTGAACCATAAACAGTTCCTATCTATTAAGTCATATGCTTTCTTAAAATCTATGAAACAACACATTAAGGACGATTTATCGTTCAACTGTCTTTCAATCAGAGAGTTCAATACAAATATAGCGTCAACAGTACTGTAATTAGAACGAAATCCGAACTGAGCATCGGTCATTTTATCATTTTCCTCTACCCAATGTTTAAGCCTGTTATTTAAAACTACTGTAAATAACTTAGCAAAACAGCTTATCAGAGTTATACCTCGATAATTGTTTGGATCGCTTGAATCACCTTTTTTAAATAACGGTATAACAACTCCATTTGACCAACTGGGTGGAAACTTTCCTTGGTCTAAAATGTAATTGAATAATAGTCTGATCGATTCGCAAATTACGTCAATACTAGATTTAAAGTATTCGTATATAATGTTATCCAATGATGGTGCTTTGTTAACTGATAGTGACTTTGTTGCCTTAAGAATTTCCTCCGACGTAATAGGCGAGTCAAGTTCACTAAACGTACTTAAATTTTCGAAACTATCGAACTGATTAATGAACTCTGTACATTCTTCGTTTTCTATTAATTCGTCAGCTTGAGCTAAATTTTTGAAGTGATTAAAGAAATCCTTCATGTCTATACAATCTGCGGACTCATTTCCTGATCTTTTCTTAAACATTTTCCAAAATTGTTTTGGACTACTATGTTTCATTTCATTCATTTTCTGACATAATTGTCTGTTATATTCATTTTTATATTTCCTACAGCAATACTTGTAATCTTTCTTCTTGTCTAATAATACTTGCCTTGTATTGTTATTTTTACATATATTATATTCAAATACGGCTTTATCACTCAGATTAAAATGAATAGGTGGAATTTTTTTTTTTTTTTTTTTTTTAAATCTATTTTCTACATTTTAGTGCACTGCGTTTGCGCTTCGTTTGCGTTTAAACGGGAAAGAATAACGTTTTCTCCACTGTAACAATTGGGTATTTCATAAATTTAATTGAGTTAACACACCAGCTGTAGCGCTGGGTCCTGTATGAGCCCTCTAATCTGGGTCTAAAGTACTCTATACTGTTTGAACAGAACAATTTTCCAGTCACTAGTACACTATTAGCAAATTCAAACTTTCACCCATTCTACCATGAAACATCAAATTGAAATTTCAAATTTCTAATTAAATAGAAATCGAATCCATAGTTTACTTTTTCATTAAAGGCTCCTTTTTTTCAATATATCACAAAATGACACAGTGTCGACCTTGGTATAAACTCCCCCCTGAACCATCAATTTGACAATTCCGGTTTCTAATTACAGCAAGTTTATTTTTGGCTTTCTGAAAGGTTGTTTACAGACCTGTAGGAAGCAAAAATACAAATGTGGGGTAGGGGTTGGGGACACACGTCAGGGGCCCGTTTCATAAAACTTCGTACGACAAATGTTGTCGTAAGTTAGATAATAAACTTCTCAATTATTATTTATTTCTCCATCTAATCCCGTCTCGTGACATCTCTTTAGAATCGCCTTGAAAATACGATTACAAAGAGATGTCACAAGACATGATTAGATAGAGAAATCAGAAATTTAATCTATTTTAAAGTTTTTACTTACGACCGTTTTTGTCGTACAGAGTTTTATGAAACGGTCCCCAGAGACGTATCTAGACCAGCTGGGGTACGCACTCGTACTAGTGGGGTCCGGGGCATGCTCCCTCGGGAACATTTTATTCCTAGGTGGTCTCTGATGCTGTCTTGGGGCGTTTCGCGTACCCATAACGGGTAAATTACCAACATAAATCTGTGTAAAAAAAAGTCGATTAAAAATAATGTAAATTGTTTAATATAGGACAATATTGTTTGACACTCACGGGTTACATTGTATCTTCCGGCCATTAACTTCTACCCATACCCCCTCCGACAAGTGTACTCACTCTTACAGTGGAGAATCTGTTATTCTTTCCCAATAAACGCGTTTACGCTAAAACTATTATTTGCAGTGCAAACAGTTTGGAGCCAGATCAGACGCCGGGTAACCCGGCGTCTGATCAGGCTCCAAACTGTTTGCCACCAAGATAAACATGAATTATCAGAATTGTCCAAAAGTTGTTCTTTTCTACGTTTTAGCGCTTTGCGTTTGCGTACGTTTGCGTTTAAACGGGAAAGAATAACAGATTCTCCACTGTACTAGTGGGGTCCGGGGGCATCGACACCCGTGGAAATCGACCTTACCAGTATTTCAGAAGTTGAACTTCCATAAGTCGATATCGCTTAAGTCGAACATATCCGTATTTCAAAGTTAAAACGTGGCTAAATCACGTTTTAACTTTGAAATATGGGAATGTTCGAACTAACGCGAGTTCGAAGCATCGAGTTTCTAAGCAATTGAAGATGTTGAATGCCATTTCTTACTAGTTTGTCTAAAATACCGAAATCCGTTTAAACAGTATTCTTGTCACTGACCAACATTGAATAAATTTGTGTCACTTACGCTCTGGAATTTCTAATGAACTTTTTAGTCTCAGTGGCGTACAGTTGTTTTTAGCTTGATCAGACGCCGGGTTACCGGGGTATGTTTCCAAACTGTTTGCAATGGATATTTAATAGTTTTTGCATAAACGTGTTTGTCGGGACAGAATAACATCTTTCCACTGTACAAACTATTATATCAACGTAAAGTTCTGTTACCTTTTAATAACAAATCCACACGGCTGTAAGTCAAACATGCTAGTGTTCTGAATAGTATTATCACTAGGTACTATCTGTAAGGAGATAATGAAGATGGATGGTATTCATGGCTATACAATGGAGAAGACATTTTTCTTTCCAATTAATAAACACGTTTGTATATTAAGTCCGTTATTTCTATTTCAAAAAGTTTGGGACCAGATCAGACGCCAGGTAACCCGGCGTCTGATCAGGCTCCAAACTGTTTTTCACTCAGATAAAAATGAATCGTTTATATAACAGGTATTTGACACATACATCTAGATCTATTACCAAAACAATATTATTTTTTTACTAGACTTCTATTATAGATACTAATAGAAGTCTAGTAAAAAAAAATTAAAAAAATTTGGTAATAGATCTAGATGTATTTGTCAATTACCTGTGATTTATATAGTAAGTGTCAACACGTTGTCATTTTCTACATTTTATGAATGCATTACGTTTGCGTTACTTGGGCGTTTTGAAAAACGGGAAATGGTAACGTCTTCCCCCATGGTATTTCACGGCAGTTTGGTTAAAATACGTCGTGAATTCATTGGAATTCATAAGTTTGCTTATTGCATGTACTGTGAAACCTCACTAACCCAGACCCTTATCTCCTTCACTGTTATGATGTCATCAATTAAGAAAAGAAAAAAAGTAGTCTGCTTTCATTTTTTCAAATTTAAATTTTAGTTTTCTTTATTTAAGAAATATCGAAATGAAATTAAAACAGTTTGGATCAGGACCAGACGCCGCGTTACGCGTCAGATAAACATCTTTAGAAACTGTTTGCAAATAACTATTGTACTCGAGGTAAGGCAGTGTAGGGGTAAAGAAACGGCATAAATTGTCGGTCTCTAAATCAACTGGTACACGTGCAGGTGGTTGTCACGTGTAGTTTGTCTTCTTTTCCAAATAGTGCCAGGTTTCGATAAGGTTAACTGTACATATACAATTACATGTACTTGAATAGTTTACCTGTTAATTGCTTTGATTATACTAGCCTACTAGGAGATGACTCATCTAGGCATTGTCTGATATCAATTCCTTTTTATTTGAATAAGATATTGTTTCAACTAAACACCCCACCGAATGTGGGCTAAACAAATTAATTTCTGAGACCCCTTTGGGTTCTAACCTCACATGATACTGCACGAGAAAGGTTTGGTGTCATAAGTGTTTTAAGCCATTCACTGATTTACCCCGAGTACGCTAGTTATTTGCAAACAGATTGGCTCTTGATCAGACGCCGCGTAAAGCGACGTCTGATCAGGATCCAAACTGTTTTACACTAAATTCTATATTTCTCAGGACAAACTACCTAAAATTTAAATGTGAGAAATAAAAGCAGATGACAATTGTTTAAAGCTGATGACGCCACGGCAAAGAAGGTTGGACAAAACAAGAATGTTTTCGGGTAAGAAATATCATTGTAAGAAATCCCTTTGTTTGTAATAATTCTAACAGTAAGCATTGTCTCAACTTATTCACGGCCAAGATATCGACTGTTTAAAACATTAAACCTGCTTTTATTTCTCAAATTTAGATATATAAGAAAGTTGACTATTTAAAGACACCAGTCAGTTAGGATCTTTTGTCATATTGGTATTATTTTTTTACTCAATGGTCGTTTTAAAAGTCAGACATGATACCACTACCGTCCAAACGGGTTGTTTGTATTTTTACATGAAACTCAACGTAGAGGGCCAAGTTACCGGCGTCTGATTTGAACAAAAACTGTTTGCAAATGTGAATGTAGAAGTACGTTGAGGTTGTTGTTGTTGTTTCTAAGAACGGTTTACGGCCACCCAATTCCATGCAATGACGCATCACCCCTTTCCTTGCAGCTCTTGTCAACATCGACTCATTCTTGTGGGAACGTCGACGCATGTTGAAAGTAAAGCAAAATGCGCCTTAACCCTTTACCTCATAGCCTGTTTCTAGTTTTGAAGACAAGTGACCACTTAAAGCAGGTTGAAAGTAAAGCAGAATGTGCCTTAAGGCACATTCTGCGTTACTTTCAGCCTGCTTTAAGCTAAAATCTGCTAGGCTATATAAAATATTTGTAATGGTAATTGTTCATGAGGGTATAAACTGGAACTATTTTCTTCAGCGGAGGAATAAATTAAATACGCTAAAAGTCGCTTCTATGGGGGAAAGGGTTAAGGCGCATTCTGTTTTACTTTCAGCTTGCTTTAAACTACAATATGCTAGGATTGTTCTTATGGTGAATTTTCATGACTTAATAAAGTGGACTAGATATATATCTACATGTATTGTTCTCGATGCAGCAATACATTAGCGTCAAAAGGCGTATCTATGGAGTAGTGGGTAACTATACTCATCAGTTGATCGAACCTGTAATAGGGTGTTTACAGTGGAAACTCTGTTATTCTTTCCCGATAAACGCGTTTACGCTAAAACTATTATTTGCAGTGCAAACAGTTTGTGGCCAGATCAGACGCCGGGTAACCCGGCGTCTGATCAGGCTCCAAACTGTTTGCCACCAAGATAAACATGAAATATCAGAATTGTCCAAAAGTTGTTCTTTTCTACGTTTTAGTGTTTTGTGTTTGCGTACGTTTGCGTTTAAACGGGAAAGAATAACAGATTCTCCACTGTACATATGATGTTCCGGATTTTACCTTCGATACAGCATTTATTCAGTACAAAATACACCGAACATTTATTAACCCTTTCACTGCCTTACCCCGAGTACAATGGTTATTTGCAAACCGTTTGGACCCTGATCAGACGCCGCGTAATGCGACGTCTGATCAGGATCCAAACTGTTTGACACTCACTCCGATATTTCTTAAATCAAAATACCTTAAACTTTAATTTGTGAAATATAAGCAGAAAACAATGAAGTGGTTAAGTGACTACTACCCAAGAAGTGTGGATATATCTAAAACATGTGACTGCTTAATGAATTATCAAAATAAAGAAGATAGCTCCAATAGGAGTGTTCTGCTGTCTGTATTGTTCATTGTAAATTAATCAACCAAATGTATAATTAAGAAAACAAACGGATCGCCTATTGAGTGATCGATTCATACAAGATTGGCTGTATTCTCTTTAAATATTTATCTGCGTATCTTATGTACAATGAAGAGAGAGTATATCCATAACATGTTTTAGCAGAAATTCAAATGGCGAGACAATGGATATCTCTATTGACAGGTGGTTACTATTTTCGTGAAAAATGTCACCAAAGGGACATTGTAAATGCCCGGACAAGATCAAGGGGACATTTTTGACTAAAATTTGACCCTTAAATGATGTCCCTGTACCGTGTGTCCTCTTGCATCAATTCAGATGTTTGCCCGGGTTATTTAACTAGACGGTGGTGTGGTGAAGTTTATTTTAGTCCTTTCTGTTTTGAGTAATGTCCTGTTTCAATTATAAACAGTCCTTTTGTTGTGGGATCAAATTATTGATTTTTAACTTATAATGTCATTTAAGATCACATGAAGTGTACAGTATAATACAATATACAGTAACCCCTCCCCCAGTGTTAACTCATTGAGCCCTAGTGACGCATATATGCGTCCTTAACCAATAGTGTATATTTGAAGAGTACACGTGTCCTATGCAAACAGCGAAGTCCTTGATCAGAGGGCTCCTGTAGGAGCCCTCTGATCAGGGTTTTCACTATTTGTCATTTTATAATATATTATAAAACAAAACACCTCTAAATAGTCGAAAATGGACCAGCTTTTATTGCAAACTAGAATTGTCTATTTGAAGTTTCAGGGGATAATGACTTACAGCTGCTGAAAGAAGATAAATTGAGAGTATTTATGACACAACACAGCTTAACGCAAGATGAAAGTAAAGCAAAAAGGCTCCTACATGAGCTTTCTGCTTTACTTTCATATTGCTTTAAGCAACCCCTTCATTAAATATGGAAAACTACACCTCATTTAGTGATCGAAATAGAGAGGGGTTATATACCGGTTAACCTTAACATGACACTTGTAGATCTAATGAATGTCTTCAAAATGTTTTTGTTTGCGGGTTTCCTCTTGTTTTTCTCTATTATTCTTCTGAACTTGTCGTGCTTGTGGCTATTGGAACGAAGAACACCACTGTCAGAAATATCTGCAGAGCTAGGAAGGCAAGGAAGAAGAAAAAGTCCAGCACTCTACCAACGTCCGCCCACTCTACATCTGGGTCTAGCCCGTCATCTTCATCATCGTCGATCTCAAACATGGGTCTCCTGATGTATGCAACACTGTGACGTCTTGGCAGTTCATGCGGAGTTCCTATATAAGGCACACTGTACCTTCGCCCCCTCTCGCTGTTGATCGTATTCACCTTTTTGTCGACATTGGAGAGAGATTGTATTGTTTCCGGCGAAAACTGTAATTTCTTCTTGATACTGCTTTTCTGTGGCAACGCGTCACTGTTTGTTTCTACAGAGGGTGATTCTCGTTTAGTGACTGAAACAGTTACAGACTGAATGTCATCGTCATGTTCACTTTTCGAATTATTCAAATTCCCAGTCTTTCCTCGCTTAGCATCTTCTTTCGACATGATAACTGGTGCTACTTTTGATTTCTTCGGAACTTTCAGTGTATTAGTCATTTTTCGGTCTTTATCATCATCGGCTGCTTTTCCTACACCTGTTTTATTGGTGTCGCTGCTCGTAAACAGTTGGTCACCTTTAGATGCCTGTGAATCGGTTATCTTTTCACAAGAGGATGAAATACCCTTAGCAATGTTCTGACGAGGTTCTGTCTGATATTTTGTTTTATGTATGTCTTTGTTAGGTTGCCGTTTGTTTTTCATCGATTCTGCTTTACTCGATCTAGAAAATATCGACACCGTTTCACCATCTGATTCTTCAGAAGTCGAATCTTGATATTGTCCGAAAATATCCAAAGAAACCGTGTCACCATTCGTTTTTATTAGCGGTATATCCTTCAACTCCGACTTAGTTCCTTTATCAGTAGCAGGTGGTTTTGTTTGAGCAGCGGTGTCGTTTAATCCTTTCATTAATACGACCGACTGGTTGTTCCTTACGTCTTGCATTTCTTTTGTAGCAAATCTTTCATCGTGTTCTTTATTCCCGCCATCATTTGTCATCCCTTGTCCCTTACTGCCTGTTTTTAAACGGGCTTCTACCAATGGCTTTGAGAATCTTTTAGCTGATGTGTCTGGGAGATCAGATGTTATACGTGTGTCTCTACCTTTCAACCTCTTTCCTGACAATGGCCTCTCGGAAAACATTGAAATAGTATCACCGTCAGACTCTTCGGATGACGAATCCCGATATTGTTTGAAAATATCCAATGAATCAATCTCTGCTGTGTCTTTTTCTGATATCAGAGTAGATCCTATTCCACTGTCTCCAAATTCGGATTCAAGCAGAAACTCAAGAAACGATGTATCTGGTTTAACTTCATGGGATTTACCTTCCATTGATTTCATTTCAGGCTTACCTACTGAGTCAGTTTTCAGTGCTGAAGTTGATTGTGTGTAGAATTTTTCTTCAGTTTTATCTTCTTTCTTCGTGATTTGAGTAGCATATCCTTCAGCTGCATGTTTATCAGTGGCAATATTCTCATCAGTCAAATGCTCGAGGGATTGACTTTTATTCACACCCGGGCTAGATACATCCGCATCTAATTGAGTGTGTAATTTAATTGGAGCATCGTTCGTGGCTTGTTCATTAGAATTTCTAAAGACTGGCTTCAAATTAGTTTTATTTTCATTTGCTTTCAAGTCCAACACATCTGATCTGAACTTTCGTTTGCGGTTGTTTCTACAATTTACATCCTTAACGTCTGCAGGTCTTTCCTGTGTTTCATTTTGAGCAGTATTGTCGTCCTCTAGATTCCGTCGCCTACTAATGCGTTTTAATATCCCTGTCACACTACATGCACTTTGTGTAGTGCTTTCCACTGTCTGGTGTTCAACTGGTCTAATATTCTGTTCACTGTTTGTATTAAACAATTTATTTATGCCGTTTCTCTGTTTATCACATTCAATGGTATCTTCTTTCGAAAGTGTCGATTCTTGTTTAGTTTTGTGCGTTACTTTATCTTCTCTCATCGACTTTCCCACGCTATTGCTTTTAGTTTGATATGATGGTTTATTGGCATCCAATTGTTTATCCCCTCCATCCGGTTCATATTCTTCTTTGCCAGACTGAGGTCTGAAACATGGGAGCAGTTTCAGTGCACCCAAACGACCTCCATCGTTGACACTTACCAATTTACTGTCCGTTTGAAGAGGTTGAATGTGTGTATTTTTTCGGTTTGGCTTTCGTTGTCGTTGACAAATTCTTTTGCAACAGGTTTTGCTATCCTCTCCATCATTGTCAGTATCGCTGTTTGGGTTGCATGAACATACATTCTCTTTCAAGCATCGGCACATCAGGACACAACACCTGAGTTTTGCGCAGCTACAGTTAATAAAATTCACGCACCATGATAGTTTCTTTGGTACTTTGCTTTTCTCGGGTTTGTGATAGACTCGCAACATAAGGACCGTTACCAGCGTCATTCCAGCACTATTACACATCATTAAAACCAAATAAAAGCAAAGGTAGGAAACTGGTGAAGAACTTCGGGGCATAAAATCCATTACCGTGTTTAGGAAAACCATGAATGACAGGAACAGTGTTATAGAGAAACCAACACGCTCACCCGATTCGGCTGGAAGCAAAAACACGACACTGTTTAGACCACAGAGTATCATAACAGGTAAAAGGATGTTGAAAGAAGCATAGAGAGGTTTTCTAAGCAAATCTATCTTGTAAATTACGCAAGACTGGTCATTTCTAATGGCAGTCTCCGAGGATGTATCTAAAACGTCCCATTCGCCACTTTCAGAATATTCAGACATGTCCCAGGTATCGCTGGTGCTTACTAATATGATCTCATCAGAACGGAAGCCCCATGGGGCAAACGTGAACTCACAACTTTGTTTGTCAAAGGGGTAAAACGTTACATCCGGTGTACACGATGCAGTCATTATAACGCGTGGTCTCCATTTAACTTCATTAGTTGTCATATTGAAGATTGCCATGAATTGATCACTTCCAACTTTCCCTGACGTACCAACTGCATTTGTAAGGACCAAGTTTGGCGTCCATATCATGTTCGGTGGAACAAGAAAGAAGTCTTCCGACGGGTCTAGAATGGAGAATACTATTGAGTTTATCTTTGGTGTTTCGTCTGTCCACCTCATATCAAGAGCTCCTACAATTTCAATGCTACCGGAAACCTCGTCAAAATCGTTTATTGCGAAAAAGCTCATTCCTATCCTGACGTACATAATCTGTGACGCGTCCTCTAGCGGTATTAGATCCACTGTGCTGTATGAGTCTTCGTAGTCATAGGATGATATAAGATTAACGTAGTTTGAGATTTGGTAATGGTACGGCACATTGCAGTGTGTACACCGTGGCTGCATGAACACAATGCAGAGTAATATCACTGGTAGTTTGAAGTCTGTAAAAAGGACGGCGTTACTAGAATACCACATTTTTAACTGTGTGTGTTCCACCGTTTTCAACTGTAGAATATTTGTATTTTATGTGACCGCTCCATCGTTAACTATTTCAATATTCCTTTAAATTTTTTTAAAGAAACAACAGCTTTAAATGTAACTGTGCTATATATGGAATGTTAATGTTGATATCGAACTTTTGTTTATGTAACTTTAGCATTTTGAAGTTGAAATTCTCTCTGTTAGATATCTTAGCCACACTGGTAATGTATTCCTTGCGTGTCAGTGCGTAAATAATCGCGCCACTAGAGAACAAAACACGCAAAACAAAGACCTCGAAATCGAATATGACAGTGACGTCTACCTATTACAGTGCTCCCTCTGTACAACAACATCCAATGGGAGACAAAGATGTGTGTTGTTCGGCGGGACTTGATATAGGGAGGGGAATTGGCTTACATTTGCATACAGCTTGAATCCAGACCCGACACCGTGTCACGCGGCGTCTGAATTGGAACCAAACTGTTTGCCACTCGTCGTTATATGTTTGTCTGTAAAAAAAAATCCAATATGTGATTTTGAGCTAAACAGCAGACGACAATTCAAGCAGACAATATTGCAGTGGTAAAAAGGTTAGACAGCGGCAAGAGTTGTTGTAAGTTGGGTATCGTTGTTCAGATGGTCGGTGTATGGATAGGGTACTGTGTGACAGTGCGGTCCAGCTATTACGACTACCTAGGGCAATGCTAACAAGAAGTGTTCGTTGTGTAATACTGAAGCTGTTAAAAGTCAGTAGGGGCTTCCATCGTACTTTAAACACCCACAGGTGTCTAAAACAGTGCCAATGTTTACTCTGTTTCAATGTGGTTGAAAGAACGGTACTTTAAGCACCGCTTCATTGAGAGAGTGTGTCTTACGTTTCACTGATAAGCTTTTTCATACGTCAGATTTGCGTTCATTGCATGTTTTGTGAACTGTGAATGCACATTTAAGATTTGAATCGCATGGCATGAGTCCCATTTTGGTTATTAGGCCTATGCATGAAAGCACCCATCGCATGTTATAAAACATCAAAAACTTCCTACTTGCCGTATTGCCCAACAAATGAAACCTGTGTTAACCCATTACCTGATAGCATTGTTTCTAGTATTGAAGGTATGTGACTACTTAAAGCAGGTTGAAAGTAAAGCAGAATGCGCCCTAAGGCGCATTCTGCTTTACTTTCAGCCTACTTTAAGCTATTAACTGCTAGAATAAGGTAGGTATTAAATATGACACATATTCACTACGGTATAATTTGGAACTATTTTCTTCAGCGGATGAATAAAATGAATGTGCTAAAAGTCGCTTCTATAAGGGAAAGGGTTAACCCACTACTCCATAGATACGCATTCTATGCCTTTAATTTATTTCTCAACTGCATACTACAGTTCCAATTTTAACAAATATATTCTATATTCTAGCGGAAGCTAGCTCAAAGCAGGTTGAAAATAAAGCAGAATGCGCCTTGAGGTGCATTCTGCTTTATTTTTAACCTGCTGTAAGTGGTCACCTATCTTCAATACTAGAAACAGACTATGGAGTACTGTAAAAGGTTAATTGACTATTTACTGAAGATACTGTGGATATCTCAAAGGACACGTGGCTGATCAATTCAGGATAAAACAACACAAAAACACTTTCTGCATTTTCATCTTGCATTTAGCAACAACTGTAATGATATATTAGATACATATCATTTGAACCATGTATATTTTATTGTGTGTTGTACGGTATATTTAATGTATTGTATGTATACATGACTTCAGGTCGGTATAAACAGATATATCACTGTCAAAGGATCCACGCACCTCCGTTCAGGTTGAGGTCAAAGCTGTCAATCTGACAGGTCGTGCGTGTTCCTACGATTAAACCAGGATTATAAATAAGATGGAAAAATTAAGATCTAGAGGAGTCTCTCAGGCGGAAGGAATCCGACCAGAAGTCATGTATACATACAATACATTAAATATACCGTACAACACACAATAAAATATACGATCTAGAGGAGTCTCTCAGGCGGAAGGAATCCGACCAGAAGTCATGTATACATACAATACATTAAATATACCGTACAACACACAATAAAATATACATGGTTCAAATGATATGTATCTAATATATCATTACACAACCTGTAGTACCAAAGGTTGCATATGGATATTCTATGTAATGGTATCGTTACATACAGTCAATCTTGTATTAAGTGATTTCTCAAAAGGCAACCCTATGGGAATCGTAAAAATAAGAAATAACAGTAGGGCATCGCGCCCGGGTTTTCTGTATCCGCTCCCCTCTCTCTTGGGCATCCCATAGATGGCAGAAAAGGACGTTTACAAACAAACCAAAAAACAAGCGGTTGCTTAAATGCAGTATGAAAAATAATGCTGAACGCTCCTATAGATAATTTCTGCATTATTGCAACCCTGCAGGAAGCAATCGCTTGTCTTCATAGATCTCTTTGCTACTTTAATTGGTGGCTGTCAGTCGCCTAATTCAAGATTGACTGTAGATTTTGCACTCAGTGCATATCTTGTTCTTTCCCAAGCAGAGCATGGTGACCGAAGTCGGATACAGATGTTATAACAATAGTTTTAAAACCATTAACATACGTCTTCATTTCTTTAAACAAGTTTGTGTCAAGGACTAATTTCTCGGTGTCTGGTCAGGATCTATACTCAGTGCCACTCTCCTTTAGGTTTCCTCAATTTAAAAAGTTTCTAGTGTCCCTTAAAAGGGTCATAGGTAAACAGTGCAGTCTCAGATCAGATTCCGCATAATGCGGAATCTGATCTGAGACTGCACTGTTTGCTAACAGGAACTTCTGAAAATTAAAAATTAGACCAGACACCTAAACTCATCTAATATATAAACATGAAAAGAATCCACTCGACATAAATGGGTCAATAGTAATGCAGATACCTATATTATAGCAGATGAAAGACCAGGGACCATATGAATATGTTTGAGCCAAAGATTAAAAAACTTTCACTGGACAAACAGACTTTGCATGACAACTACTAATATTTGAATTCGGGTAGTTTTGTTATCGGTTGTTCATGAATTTTCCTAGAAACCTGATTCGATGCGTATGCGAAGCAACAGTATATAAGTTTGTTCTAAAATACCGGTACCTATCGCTGAGGTCCATATTTGTGGAGATATACGATAAGTTACAAACAAAAACAATTCCAGTCGGTAAACTTCTTAATCGGACACTTTATTTTACTGAAAGAATGCAGACCACAAAAGACAGATGCATACTTAATGCAAGATAAAGGTGGACAGAATGTTCCGAAAGAGACGTGTCTGCCTTACTTTTATCATGCATTAGGATGCCATCTATGATATAAGTGCCCAGTTTTAGATAGAGTTCGTGGTATTCATGATTCAAACGTTAAATGGGAATTTTACTTGAATCCTAAACATATTGTGTTACCAAAACATGTGCTGTCTTCGTTTATATAATAGTATGGTATTTTGCAAGACCACTTAGACCAGTGCCGCAAAGACATGAACTTCAACATCAAGCAGCAGAATCTGTAACAGTTTAACCCTTAGCCCGCCAAATAAATTGTCGTCTGCTATATTTCTCGTCTGCTTCAAGTTTCAAAGTGCTTCAAAGTTGCTCAAAATTGCTGAAAATGCTGTCCGAGTGTCAAACAGCTTGGATCCGGATGAGACGCCGAGTTACTCGGCGTCTCATCCGGATCCAAGCTGTTTGCATATGGAGCTATAGTCGTGACTGGCAGGCTAAGGGTTAATCCTAATAATGCTGAATTATCGTCTACTTCAATTATCTCGTCTGCGAAAAGTAAATCAAAATTAACTGTTAAGCTTTTCAAACTGAAGAAAGTTTGAAGATGAGTGACACATATTTTGGATCTAGAGCAGACGTCGTGTAACGCGGCGTCTGGTCTGGATCCAAACTGTTCGCTAATGAAAGTCGCGCTTAGCACGTATTAGGTTTAACTCAGTGGACAGAAAATGTCTAAAGAAAGTGTGGTGGAAATGTAGTGTCATAAACACTTCTACAGTCTGACTGAGGAAGCCGGTGTTACATGAATTAATGTTGACCTGCGTTAAGAATCGACCCAGGGTCTGTTTCAACGTTAAGAATCTACCCACGGTTTTTTAATGTTAAAATTCGACCCAAGGTCTATTTGTAACGTACGTTAAGAATCGACACATGGTATTTTCTTAACGTTAAGTTTTTATCCCACTCGGGCAATTTTTAATAACGTTAAGAATCGACCAACTTTCTCTTTCTTTCTAACGTTGAGAGTCGACCCCTGGGTCAATTTTCAACTGGGTCATACTTTCATATAACACCTACTTTTATACTCAAAGTGTTAAGTGCTTGCATACGTTGCGAAATTAAGCAACGTCATGCGCGGTTAGTAACTGGATGGGTAACCGCCAGGGATTAATGTAGCCGGATTGGGTGTGGTCGGGTACAGATATACTTAGTGGAAAAATCAATAAGTCCCGGATCGGGTGGCTCTGTAGCTCAGTGGTTAGAGGGCTGGAACGGTACGCCAGAGACCCTGGGTTCGATTCCCGGTCGATCCACGATTATTTCACCAGTCCTGTTACATTAACATATACATGTATATTGGAACGGTCCACGTTACAAAGGTTTGGGAGTAGAAAGAAAGCATGTTATAATTGCCAAAACACATGAAAGCCAGAATGTCGCCCAAATTTATGTTTAAATCGCGTAATTTCTTATATAAGAACAATTTCCATGCATTAAAACTAAGCGAAATCCGTTGTCAGGTGCCTGAAACATGCCCACCTTTCTTTAAGAACCATACATCTTATCGAGATGGTTGGAAAAATAAGCTTTTTGTTTACATAACAAATCTTCGTGTCGGCTTCCGAGAGTTTCCGCAAGGTCGAATTATAAGAGTCACGAGATCGATCCGATTTTCCTAACTTGTCTGGGTTATTTTTAGAACAGAATAGTTCATAACCATTAAGGTAACGGTGAAGAAAACGTTATTCTTTCCCGGTTAAACACAAACGAAACGCAAACGCATCGCAACAATACGCATAAATGGACAACCTTTAGACAATTCTGACCATTCATGTTAGTCTGAGCGGCAAACAGGTTGGTGCGTGATCAGACGCCGGGTTACCCGGCGTCTGATCTGCTCCAAACTGTTTGCAATTGAAATCATGGTTTTAGCGTAAACGCGTTTATTGGGAAAGAATAACATTTTCTCCACTGTAAGCAAGGTAACATCGACTACATCATCGTACACTTTCCTACTTGAGATAAGTATGGTTCCCGTGCAGCACGAGACCGCTGCGCTAACTTTACTGATATTTTATTCTCTCCCAATAAACGCATTTGTATACAAAACTATTATTTCCATTGCAAGCAGATTGGAGCCAGGTCAGACGCCGGGTTACCCGGCGTTTGATCAGGCTCCAACCTATTTGCTACTCAGATTAAAAAATAATAGTTAAAACTTCTAAAAGTAAATTTCCACAGTTACGTGCATTGCGTTTGCGTTTAAACGGGAAAGAAAAATGTATTCTCTACTGTATACTGCGCACAATAAATACAGTTATCAATGTTTCTTGCTGGATGTAGGGAATACTCATCCCTTTTAAAGTTTTAGAATGTTCCAATCTAAAAATAACTCTGTCAAGTCAGAAGAAAACACTAATAATGAGCTATGAAAACATCTTTACCGGGCGCAAGCCGAACGAACTCGGAAAATCTCCGTTGTTGATCGGATGTCAACAAACCGACCAAATTCATGTGTTTGTCAGATTTATTGCCTCCATAATCATCGCGGATTACTTCTTTTTATATGTTTAGATTACGTATCTGCCTGGATATTCAGGTTTAAAAAATGCGCTATTTTGGCTTACATACTGCCTTTAAAGTGTGTTTGTGTATATACATTGTAGATATATCTTCCAAATTTTGGCAAGCTGGAACAGTTTATGATCTTTTCCAATACATGTAGTACGAACAATCAATTCATTGCCAGTGAAGCTTAAGGAGAACCAGCAACCGACAGGTTATGTTGTTGTTGTTGTTGTAAGTAACTAAGTTGCCCTTCGCAATGTGGCCTGTTAGTTATAGGTATGTTGCTTTATATAAAAATGACTATACAAAATAACATTTAATTATTTCATAATACATTTATTTATACATAAACAATACAGCAATAAATTCTATCTATAATACTAGAAAGTAGAAACAGGCTATAAAACAGCTTGGAAATCAAGGAGATAGTCCCAACGGGGACTTTCTGCTTTCTGCTTTAACTTTCATCCTAATCGAAGCAGTGTATAGTCTTCAGTGGCTCTTTAACAGGACATGGTAGAATAAAGAGGTCTTATTATGACGATAGGGTAATATGATATCAAAATGAATCTGTATTTGAAAAGAGTTAACCAACCCTAATACTTACAAGAAATACTTAAACCTTAACATCTGAAAATCTTCAAGTCGATAATTCCAGTTTTCAAATAAGTCTTATCCAAATTTGAATTAGGTTTACAATATCTTGCAAAATTATAAACGTCATAGACCTTCATCACAAGGCTTCAGTAAGATACATCTGATCTGGCACTACATTGTTTGAATAGAACAAATGTGCTTACATGTACAGATGCACTGTTTGTACAGTCGAGAATCTGTTATTCTTTCCCGTTTAAACGCAAACGTACGCAAACGCAAAGCACTAAAACGTAATAAAAGAACAACTTTTGGACAATTCTGATAAATCTTGTTTATCTTGGTGGTAAACAGTTTGGAGCCTGATCAGACGCCGGGTTACCCGGCGTCTGATCTGGCTCCAAACTGTTTGCACTGCATATAATAGTTTTAGCGTAAACGCGTTTATTGGGAAAGAATAATAGAGTCTCCACTGTAAATGGCGCCTAAATGCCTCGCTACGATTAAGTGGGTAAAGATGAGTTTCGTTTTGATATACTTAATGCCATACCTCATTCACAGGTGCTCGTCCCATGCTATGTCTCTCCAGCCCTTCCCTCCACTACACGTATACACATTATATAGAACTATATGATGTATTGTGTATGTAAAACGGTGGTATCTGGTGAGAAACATTACATGCGGAGGGCACCGGTGACCTCAGTGAGCTGGTACTTTTACACACTACCATTTATTAGTAAGTATAAACGCATGTCGTGATGAAGACGACTTGACTGAATAACAAAAGGGTTGGAACCAAAAGCTGCTGTCTGGTCTTGGTCCAATTAATCCTTCGACTAAGACGCCTTCAGTTATAATTTGGGCAGCAACAAACATAAAAGTCTAGACATACAATGTAGCGCTCCAGATATTGTATTTCAAAACATGACACTTGTATGTCACCACAAACCCTATGGCGCCTCAAAAACACAACAGAGCAAATATAGAATATATTCAGTTTATCCACCCTTACCTGGAGTCCATGCCAGCATCACAGAGAACAATTGTGTTGTCTTCAAATGAAAATAGATCCATTTTTATACAGCTGGTAATAAATGAACAAGATCAGCTATATTTCGTATATTCTAGCAAATTGTGGATAAAAGCAGGCTGAAGTAAAACAAAATGAACATGAGAGCAAATTCTGCATTACCTTTAACCAGGTTTCAGTGGCCACTTGTCTTTAAAACTAGAAACGGGCTATGGGGTAATGGGTTACTACACTGAGGCCTGGGCCCAAGGTTATAAAACTTAAAATGAACTTTGTGCTCAAAACTCAGTTTTGACAACATGCTCTAGTTTTTACAAAACATGCATAAACTGATTTAAGTAACCTGATATAGATATATTTTCACAGTATTATTAAGTTATGCAACTACTAGTTATATACAAAATGTTTACTGGAGACTTATGAGCTGAGAAAAATTCTGAGTTTTTAGCACAGAGTTCATTTAAAGTTTTATAACCTCGGGGCCGGATCTAAGTGCGCGTTGTTTTCCTCTTTTGTTCTTGCTAGTTCTAAAATGGAGTTACTGATGATATTTATGTTCGGTTCAAGTCGACCGCCATTGTCATCACTAATCCATGACGCATGCGTGTATCGTTTAAAAAGCCGCCCAAGTACTTTAGGCATTTCCTTGATCTCAACGAATTCTTTCATGAACATTAATATTGGTTTACGCTGGTCGTATGCTTCACCGACTTCCATTTGGCACCAGCTTTTTCTGCAAAATTGTTTAGACACAACAAATACGACCACGCTCGATTCTTCCATGCATCGCATTATTTCAGCATGCACCGTCAAACCAAGACGGAACTCTCTGTCCCCTATACAAACTAAGTTTTTGCTGTCGTTTGTAAGTTTTGAAAGAGCATGTTGCAGCTGAGGATATAAATGCTCCATAACAAAGTCTTCGTCCTCGGAACAAAACGAAAGAAACACAAGAAATTGTTTTCCAAGCTTACCCATTCTAACATCACTGAGGAAATTTCGATGGCGCTGTTTAATCCTTTGACGACGTCGAATAAATACCAATGCTAAGATAACCAATATAATAACCGTGGTTATAATTGGTATTGCAATCTTAAGGATGTTCATCAATCTTTCTCGATCACATTTAGCTTCCACAATTGCAGTTGCCGATGAAAGTATATCCAAACTTCTACCTTGAAATTCGCATATGTATGTTGCATGTTTGCGGTCAACTGCTATGGAACTTTGCAACCATTCCAATGTAAGATCTGACTCCTCTTTGCAACTGCACTCATATGGATTATAGCCTAAGTTCACTTGAAATAGTACAGAATCAATGATACGTGTTGTTTTCATGTGCCCTCGGGTGGATATCTGTTGACGTGATATACTGTCAGTGTCCAGTGACTGTTGCCTAAAGACGCCAATCTCACTGATTAAATCATTGAACTGCAAGATAGAGTGTCTTTCAATGAGTTTAATCAAGTTGTGCGATAAATCAAGATATTTGAGATTTACAAGACCACGAATATCAAATTCAAGATGCCCTAGTTTATTGTTGGACATATCTATATACTCTATTTTGTTATTGTTGTCGAAGAAATTTCTTGGAATACTCAAAAGTTTATTTTCTGCTATGTAGAATTCTTTAAGTTCCTTGGATTGTTTCAAAAGACTTGCAAAGTCTGCCCAATGCTTCATTTGCATTACATACAAATTGTTCTTTGACATTCGCAGTATCTGCAAGTTTTCAGATGGGTAAATGAACCTTGGATCAACATATTCTAGACTATTTTCAGAACAGTCAAGCTCAGAAATACTGCTTCGCAAATTCTTTGGCAATGTTACTGTCAAGTTAAGCCGTTTAAAATGGTTTCTTCTCATTATAATGTTCTTCATGTGAAATCCACAGTCTGTCATGTTTAAATGATAAGACTCTATGGTAATTTCATTTGCAGAAAGTCCATTGCCAATTAAAGTTTCAATGCTATTGTAAACATTCATGCTGTTGCAAGTGAATTGAACAGACTCAAACGTCAATATCGTCTGTAGGGAAACTGGCAAAACTGTGTCTGTAATATCCAACGTGCGAAGGCTTGCGCAATTAGGGGCATCATGGAAACCCTTGGGATGTGCTAGAACTATTCCTTTCATGGTTAGTTTCACAATTGAATTGCACAGTAAGTAAACCTGATTAAAGTCAAATGTTGCTATATTGGTATAAGATATATCGAGATACCTTAAAGTGCGATTATATGAAAGGCTTTTCATAAATTCATATTCCATGTTCAAAGGATCAGTTTGTCGAGAATTGAGATTAGACAATGTGAGGTTTTCCAGAGATGGAAGGACATGCTGCCATCTTCTGTCCCACGTTCGCTGAAGTAGACTTAGTTTTAGACGATAATTATTCGACATATCTAATGTTTGTACTTTGTCAAGGCCATGGAAAACAGATGGAGGTATATTCCACAAATCATCGCAATGTAAGCCCAAATGTTTCAGATGTTTTAGGTTTAGGAACATATTTTCTTGAAGGTTTCCGAGTTTCGCGTGTACGTGTAGATCCAAAAACGTCACATTTTCCCACTTTGTTGTGGGGAAAGATTCGCGTTTTAAACTGTCAAAACGGGAAACAGTTAAGTACACAGCAGTAATGTTCAATGGGATATCCATTGGAATGTCTGGTCGTATGCATGAAAGAATATTTTCATCACAAACACATTTGTCCGGACACGCGACCGCTGCACAAACAGGAATTAGTAAGAGCACCGATATTATTTCTGCTGGATTGCTAATCATGTTAAAATACATTATACTTTATTTTGAAACAAATTACATGTAGATAGAATGCATTGAGCTTTATTTTGAGGTACACTGCATAACTCAAATACATGCACAACTAACGTGTTTATTCTCTAAGCGGTGTATGGCCAGCCAATCAGGTCTACTTCCTTCTTTGAACAATTTGTTTATTAACTCATTCACCCCTTAAACTTTAATTGGAAATTCCAGTTTCTCATAAGGTCTAGCCCATGCTGGCTTATTTATGATGTTGATATTACAATGATAGGGTAGATCCTGATAAGAAGGGGACTTTAAGGACCCTCTGATCTGGGTCTACACAATTTACATAGGGCATGTCTATTCTTCAAAGGTTCGTCGTTTGTAAAGGACGAGTATACTCGTAGCTATGGTTCAATGTTTAACCCTTATTGTACTAAGCGCGACTTGAAAAATATTTGAAAACAGCTTGGATCTATATCAGACGCCGCGTAACGCGGCGTCTGATCTGGATCCAAGCTGTTTTCCACTTCATATTAAGTTTGCTTTGAATTTAAGAGATATCAAAAGTTATAATGATATTTTTTGCAGACGATATATTCTAAGCAGACGATAATTCAGCGTGATAAGGGTTAACATTTAGTATCGTCTGCTTAACTCTTTCACCGCCATAGACGGCTACAGTCGACTTTGCAAAAAGCATAGATCTTGATCAATTGTGCAGTGTCTGATTAGGATCCAACACGTTTGACAGTCGTTTCGATATTTCGATATTTCTTCAGTCAGTTTGCCATAAATTTAGCTTTTATTTGAAATACATGTAATAGCTCAGACTATTGTTTTAAAGCAGTCGATGTTTTGTCTGAGAGGAAGCACAGGGACGCGACAGGATTGATTTTTGAGAGAAAAAAAATTTCGAAATGTATATATATACATTCTGACAAATTTTTTTCTTAAAGGTCAATCGTGTCGCGTCCCTGTGAGAGGAAGGGGGGTTAAATCAATCGGTTAAATTTGGCGGTTTAAGGGTTATTGTTCGTTTTACCCCTTAAGTTTATAGAACATTTCAAATATAATAGCATCAACTGGAGTGCAAACACAGATATATATCAATATTGACCAGAGAGAGTTATTCTTGGTCTTAACCCATTAATCCATTAATACATGTACACCTTTTTACGCCATTAATTTATTCCTTCTCTAAAACAACTGGTTCCGTTTCATACAATCATGAATATGCACATGATTTTTTTTCTATTTAGGACCTAGCAGATGGTATCTTAAGCAGACTGAAAGTAAAGCAGATTGCACCTTAGAGCGCATTCTGTTTTACTTTCAACCTGATTTAATTGGTCATCTTTCTTCAAAACGAGAAACAGGATATGGGGTAAAGCAGGGTTAATATCATATTTAAAATACAAGCTGCATAACACTAGGCTATCGTCTGCAGATAGTCACAATGTCCCAATAGCTGTAACGGAGTTTCATGACTTCGCATTTATATGTTGATCATTCAATTGTGTCATCTGACATTAACTTAATCTATTATACAAAAGTCTGTATTCCAAAGTTGATACTAATTGCTAAACAGTTTAAAGATTCTCAAACTCGTAACATACTAAATTGAACGATCGTATAGTTAGTGTTTAACCCATTTATGCCCAACGTCCCATAAAAGGGACATAGGCAAACAGTGCATTATGCGGCGTCTGATTAGAGTCTACACTGTTTGCTGATAGGAATTTCAATATAAAACAAAATGAAAATGAAAATGAAAATTTTGACCAGGCATCCCTTTGATTAAAATGGACTAATCCAATATATAAACATGGAAGAATCCACTGGGTATAAATGGGTTAACTATTAGCATGTTAGCTAGTGGTGACACCATGGGCTAGGTAACTTTTAAAATCAGTCATTGGATCAAGCTGAGACGTCGCGTAAAGCAGTGTCGCATTAGGATCCAGACTGGTTGACATTCTGGTCCTGTTTTAAAAGGATTCTTTAATAAAAAATTATATTTTTAGAACAGAGGCATACGGCCATTGTTGAGACGAAAAATACCTTTCATGCAAAGATTTATCGATGCATGTCTGACTTTGACCTCCAACCCTCAGTCAGCGATGGTCTTATATATTTATATTTATACTCTTTATGATAAACACCTATTTTAATATGTGAAATCAGCATTGGAACTCGTCAATTGATTGATTTATTGGGGTCATAATGCAAAGTTTTATATGGCATGTAATGCCATTCATATCATCTCTTATAATTCCATTACAGAATGGCGTTGCGCTAGTTTAATGCTATTAATGTATATGTATGTATGTATATTGGATATGCAATGATGAGGTGTAAATAAAGATTCTATATAGTTCATTCATTCATATCTTTATTTCCTCCATTAAGGAGAGCATTTATGTCAAACATATATACAAAAGTGCATGTTACAATAACGTGACATAGTATAATACATGTGTAATAATAACAACAATAATACCCAATTATCCATACCCCATCAGCCCACTTACATGTACCCCCTGAATACGCCTTTTTGCACCTTTAATCTTTCTTTTATCCATTTAAAAACTAGTCCCATTTTTTACAGTTATGAATAGTTATGATAAGAATTAGTACCTTTATTCTATCAGATGGTACCTTAAAGCAGACTGAAAGAAAAGTAGATGCACCTTGTGGTGCATTCTGCTTCACTTTCAACCCGCTATAAGTGATCATCTATAGGCTATGGGGTTATAGGCTAAGTACATATTGCGTCACAAAACAAGAAATGCATGTTGCAATTTATTTCAGTAGTATCAATTACATTTATAACAACCCCTTTTCCTGACTGCATAGCGACTGCTTAATTAATGGTTAAGTATAATAGAATGCATGGTAAATACAACAGTTTCAATTCAGATCAGACGCCGGTTCGCTCGGTGACTGATCCGGGTAGAATCTATTTGTATTTGTAAGTGCGGGCTTCCCAAGAGAATACTTCTTACGAAACGAACGAAAGAAGTATAAATGGGCACAGTTACAACAGGGTCGACTATATTTAAGGAACAGTTAACATAAATACCAAGAACAGAAAAAAGGTAAGATCCACTTTCAAGTACTTCTTACGAAACGAAACAAGAAATACGTGTTGGAACTACTTACAATAGCAATTCAATATTGTAGACGTTACATTATCGAAATGCATCCATATGTTAACAAACAATTTCTATTCTCATCAGAAGCCAAATTGCTCGGGGACTGATCAGGGTAGAAAATATTTGTAATTGTAAGTACAGTGGTCTTAACAAAATAAGGGGTAATAATACATCAAATAGTTTGTTCAGCTTAGATCGAATTAGAATGCAGATATTTTACCCACATGTAGTGCAGGTATACCAATGATAATTTATTGAGCTGTGAATTTCTTTGCTGTAAGATGTTTTCAGCATTTATGTTATGAACACCTAGCAAGATATTTACATAACTGAATTTGTCCAAGTTTAGCATAAAGTTAAAAAACCTTATACCAAACAGACCGATTAGTTTTTCATGAAGCTGCAATCTAACATGAGAAGTAACTGGACAATCACAAATCACGTGGTCAGTCAAACTGCCTTCTTCAATTTCTCTGCCGCACTTACGGCAAGATTCGTCTGTTCTTACTGTGTACGAAATCAGCTGTGCAATTGACTTACAGCATTTTAGAGCACGTGGACATAACGAAGCATTTTCCCATATATATGACATTCTATAATCAGAATGAATTGATCTGAACCTGCAGAAATTAGGGGACGATGTGCGAGTGTCCCATGCACTTATATATTGAGCTTTGACTTTAGAATGTACTGTTCTCTTCCATACATTTTTCTTTGGAAATCTGCCACTATCAATGTATGTATCTAATGCATTCTTTAAATCATATTTTTCTAAAATGTTAACTATATCTGAAACATATCCTGACATACATTTATTCAGAGTGAGAGAGCTAAGTCTCTTCAAAAATAAATGTTTGACAGTACAGTCACGTTCGAGTCGACACAGCTGACCGAGAAATTTCAATTTCCTTATATCGATTTCTGCCTCAATCGGTAAAATATCTAAAAGACTCAGTGCGACATCAGTACTTGTTCTCATATTAAGACCTTGTAGATACTTAACACACAAGCGATGAGCACGCTCTAAAGAAATGATATCACTGCGTGACAGGTGATGCATACACTCAATACCATATAAAGCTTTTGGTAAAATGACTGTAAAATATAAATGCCTA
Organism: Gari tellinella; assembly: GCA_922989275.2. Taxonomy (NCBI): domain Eukaryota; kingdom Metazoa; phylum Mollusca; class Bivalvia; order Cardiida; family Psammobiidae; genus Gari; species Gari tellinella. The sequence continues at coordinate 95,488,469 of OV277856.1, read as the reverse complement.
TTTGTTTTAGGACATAAGCCATTTTCATGTATTACACTAAAGAACGTGCTTCTGAGTTTATTGCAAATGCCTTTAACATTAAAAGACAATTTCCAATACTTGTTGCAGATAACCCCAAGATGAGAGTACTGTTCCACTTCATGTATAATATCATTACCGAGATGCCATTCTCTAACACGTTCATATAAGAACTTTTTGCGGGCAGATTCATGTAACGTCATAACTGCAGATTTTTGCGCGTTGTATTGAAAACGCCATCGACACGCATATGCATAACATACATCAATCATACGTTGCAAACCATTATGGGACAGGCTGACCAGTGCCATATCGTCTGCAAATGTTGGGCAGCTGATGTTTACTTCATTGATACAAAGGCCTAATTTGGTGTTAACTAGTTCATTTATCAAACCATCTACGTAGCAAAGATACAGAAATGGAGAGCACACGCCCCCTTGTCTGGTACCCTGCAATATAGGGAACCAGTCTGAAGTTAGACCCTTATAAAGTACGCAGCTTTTCATTCCTGTATGTAATTCAATGACATTTAGCCACAACTTATGAGAGATGCCCATGTTGTATAACTTATAGAAAAGGCCCGAGTGTCACACTCTATCAAACGCTTGACGGGCGTCAAGAAAGCAGACGTGCAGTTTACTGCCGTTATCCTTACAGAAATTTATACCCTCACGTAATATAAGGGACGACATCGCACTGCCCATATTTTCCTGGAAACCCCCTTGTAGAGCGTTAAATGGCGATTTAAGTTCAGCTTTCATTCGCATCAATATTATACGTTCATATAGCTTTAAGATAGAAGATGATAGGGTTATAGCTCTATAACTGTTTGGACTGTCTTTGCGCTTTCCACCACCTTTATACAATGTAATTATAACTCCCTCCTTTAACTTAGCTGGCACATAATTTGATGAGTACATGTTGTCAAAAAGAGATGTTAAGAGTTTAATTAGTGTACTACCCCCATGTTTTATGTGCTCATTGTATACATTGTCCATGCCACACATCTTACCAGATTTTAACAACGAAATGGCAGATAGAACTTCATCTTCACTTATATTTGTAGTGCAGTTTGTTGCCAATACATTTCTACACGTATTCAAATTGTTGGTAATTTCAGTATAAAACGAATGATCATAGGAAGCATGATCTGTGTCCGAATATAATTCGGAGAAATAGTTACCCCATGCCTCAGTTAGTTCTGCCCTCTGTTCAACTGAATCGAGCGGAAACCTAGCGGAAACCTAGCGGTCGCTGTGTTTGTTGAACGATAGCGAGCAACCTAGCGCTCGCCCGGTGTACGTTAACACCGGTAATGTGTCAACTCGGCCAATTACCAACTCGGCCTGGTTCAACTCGGCCAATTTAATATACTAATATTAATGAATACTCTATATTGACATTACTAAAAGCCGTTGTAGGATTCTACGACGTATTGATACAGATACAGATACTAATACACTTAGAACACTATGAATAAAGAGCATATAATTCACATTGATCTATATTTATTTATACTAACCTTAATTACTATACTGTTTCCTTATGTTGAATACAGATATATACACAATGCATATAATATATTACATAATACTAGATCTATACATAATTCTATCAGTGTAAGAATCCCATATATACTTTTTATTCGAAGTTTTGCATCGAAGATGGGAACGTGGAGCCTGCTTTTGTGAGCACATATAAGATAAGAAAGCTACGATGTCGTCCATATTTCACTAATATACCCGCACGGCTATTCAACTTTGCAATTTCTGTAACCCTTTCCGTGCAATTCCGTCACCTGATTTAAATATTTATCGTCAACTTTTATTTTTTATAATAGAGCATCTAATAATGAAAATGAACAATAATATAATGTTCAAGTACATGGAATTTAAGTCAAGGATTGACTACTAGTCTTGACCCTAATCACACGCCGAGTTACTCGGCATCTGACCAGGGTCCCACTTTTTTCCCAATGCCATTGTATTTTGGATAAATCAGTGATGGGGTTAGTACTCATGCATGTACTAAGAGTGCCGAACTGTTTTGATCCTGATCAGACTTCTAGTTAAAATTACACGTTGGTCTCGAGCACTCTCATATCAAAATAAGACCTGTGTGTAGGATCCACGGACGTATTATAATTTATATGCTATGCGCTAAAATTGCACGATACATTTGGTAACAAATATTAACCCCTTCCTGCCTTAACTTGGCGTTTGATAAGACTCCAAAATGTTTGACAATCTTAGATACATAGGGTGTCAGAAGTTTCGGTAAATGACAGTTTTAATTAGTTTACCTAACTTTGAAACTTGACATTAGCAGGCTGAAGCATCAACACTGCTTGCTATCATGGTTGACAACTTAACCTATTGCCCCATAGCCAGTTTCTAGTTTTGAAAGACTGATGACCTCTTAAAGCGGATTGAACGTAAAGTAGAACGCGCATTACTTTGTCTGCTATAAACTGCAATTTGTTAAGATATAGACACTACTTCATACCTGTTTAAATTCGAACTACATTGTTCTGCGGAGGAATAAATTTAGGGCATAAAAAGGCAACTTAATGGGGTAATGGGTTTACGCATTCAACCCTAGCGACGAGAATACTCGTCATAAGCAGACATTTTACTATTGAAGAGGACACTTGTCCTATATAGATGCAAACAATGTAGACGCTGATCACTACAGGAGCCCTCTGATCAAGGTCTACACTGTTTGTCATTAGGCAATATATTGTGAAAATCAACCCATATTAGTCAAAATGGACTAGACTTAATTGGAAACTTGAATTGTCCATTAAAAGCTTCAGGGGTGAATGTGTTAATCAGTTGTTTCCTTGTGCCAAAACCAAACTTATATATTTCAAATTGGTTATTTCTCGAATACCCCGTTCCCATATAGCCTGCTTGCAGTATTGAAGGTAGGTACAGTAAAATGGTGTATGCGACAGAAAGATTTATGCCATAAATACATCTACAGTGATCCCTCTCTACAAAATCCCTTCCAACAACGACTACCTCCTTAAATTACAACGACCCGTGTCGCAGTTCCCTTATCAAGACAATACTTTCATTGCTGTAATAATCGTATGCTTAAAATTGTCGTCTGCTGTTTTCTCAAAGTTACATATAAGTGGACATTTTGATATAATAAATATAATGACGAGTGAATAACAGCTTGAATCCAGATCAGACGCCGCGTAACGCGGTGGCTGACCTGGATTCAAACAGTTTGCAATTTTAAGCCAAGTCTTAATCTCCCTCCTATAACGACTCCCACCGAACAACACACAATACATGTCTCCCATGGGGTGTCGTTGCAGAGAAAGAATACTGTATCTATTTTTCAACTAAAACTTCACTCATAAATATGCACAATAATATTTTCTATATCTTAGCAGATGGTTATAAGCTTAAATCAGATTGAAAATAAAGCATAATACTCCTTGAGGTGAATTCTGTTTAAGTTTCAGCCTGTTTTAAGCGGTCACCTGTCTTCAAAACTAGGAACAGACCATGGGATTATAGGTTAATTGTCCAACTCTGTACAGGACAAGCAAAGCCTTCTTAATATGCAAGGTGTGCGACTCCAGTGTGAATATTCATGGTTTACTTATCCCTTTACCCAACAGCCTGTTTCTATTTTTAATAGGCGACTACCTAAATCAGTTTGAAAGTAAAGCAGAATGTTCCTTAAGGTGCATCTGCTTTTCTTTCAGTCTCCTGTAAGCAACCACTTGTTAGTATTGAGAAAATATTGCGTATGATACTATGTGCCAAATATCTACGCTCTGGTCCTTACTGTTTTTGACAAGAAGTTTTATTTGATGATTTCCTTATTTTTTCACTTTTGTTGCCATAGCAACCAGAGTTCTGCATTGTTTCAAATTCTTTGAACTACTTTGGAAGACCTTGACCCATGGAACATTCCGGTGAAGTTTGGTCGCAATCAGGCAAGTGGTTAAGCAGAGGAAGATGTTTAAAGAAATTGTTGACACACGACGTACGACGCCGGACAAAGACCGACCACAAAAGCTCACCCTTGGGCTTTTTGTGCTCAGGTGAGCTAAATAAAAACAACAAGATTTGGGTCCCTTAGTGGGTAAGTGGCATATATTTGAACCTTGGTATCTTAAACTCATTTAAGTCAAAATTTCTTGTGTTTACCCCAATGAAACATTAATTTAAACTTGATTTAGAATCATAAAATATCAGCATGTCAAAGTTCAAACTTAGCACATTTGAACTTTGAAATATAGATATGTTCGACTTAAACGTTTGAGTTAGAGCTAGTATGAAAATTTGAGTAGTATTCCTTTTAGTGTTTAACCCTTTACCCCTTAGCCTGTTGCTACTGTTGAGAAGACGTTATTCTTTCCCAATTAATGCGTTTATGCAAAAACTATCATTTTCATTGCAAACAGTTTGGGGCCAGATCGGACTCCGGGTAACCAGGCGTCTGATCAGGCCCAAAACTGTTTTGCCACTCAGATTAACATAGGCAGTATTATCTAAAAGTTGTCATTCTATTTGAAAAATGCATTTCAATAAAAATATATTGAGCTCTGGTGGGATTCGAAGCCGCCATGTGGGGAAAATGAGTCAACCCCTTAGCACATTGGACCCAGGGCTATTTATATATTTGGGATCGATTTAACGTACTTCAGTATGTAGCGATGGAGAGTACATAAATCGCTCGGGTTTATGTCTGAGCCTGTGATCAATTTCTGGAGCAACGGATAAAGCGATGGAAAATATCTAATGCTAGATGCACCATACGGCTACATATTTATTTTTATTGATTTTTTTATTTTATTTTTGCAAATACACCGTCTGGTTGCAAGTCGCTTTAGAAGACACAAGACCGACTTAGACCCGGTTGAAATTAAAGCAGAATGCACCATCATACACATTCTGCTTTACTTGCAGCATGCTTTAAGCTATCATCTGCTTAGATGTAGAAAATATTTATTATGATACATATTCATGTTGATAGTACAGGTTGAAAATATTTTCTTCAGTGGATGAATAAATAAGAGGCTTATTATATGGGGTAATGGGTTAACCATTTTATCCATAGCCTGTTTCTAATATTAAAGATAGTTGACTCTCGTGACTTAAATGCATGTTTATAGTAATGCAGAATGTACCTTCAGGTGCACTCTGATTTACTTCCGAAGATTAAAAATAATGCATGATGAACCTTGGTATCTCAAACTCATTTAAGTAAAACATACTTGTGTTTACCCCCAATGAAACATTAATTTGAACCACTTAGCCTGTTGCTACTGTGGAGAAGACGTTATACTTTCCCAATTCATAATGTGTTTATGCAAAAACTATTATTTTCATTGCAAACTGTTTGGAGCCAGATCGGACTCTGGGTAACCCGGCGTCTGATCAGGCGCCAAACTGTTTGCCACTCAAATGAACATATATAAAAGTTGTCATTTTCATAGTTTAATTGCGATGCATTTGTGTTTTGTTTGCAGGAAAGAATAACGTTTTCTCCACTGCAGTATTAAGAGACAAGACCACTTAAAGCAGGATGAAAGTAAAGCAGAATGCCCCATAATGCACGCTCTGCTTTACTTGCAGCATGCTTTAAGCTACCATCAGGTGCACTCTGATTTACTTCCGGCCTGCTTTAAGCTACCATCTGCTAGAATATAGAAATATTTATACTGGAAAAAACTCCATAACTGTATAAAATGAACCTCTTTTTTTCACTGGAGGTTTAAATAGCAGGCACAACGTGTCCTAGTATTTATGGAGTAATGGGTTGAAAAGTGACATACAGCAAAGCATACACATTATTTTAAAGACACTTTATTCATTCTCATTCCATTTATTGAAGAGCCATCTCTGTCCCTCTTCATTAGAAAGGTCAATGTTACAACCAGTGTCAATAATTATTGGCAATTGCTGTGGACACTGGGGAATGTACTGAATACACTTCTATCTATCTATCGATAATGCCGGACTCCACTTTCGTGTATTATCGGCATGGGGAGTTGTGCGTCGTGCAGATTAAAAGCATCTAGATCTAGATCTAGATCTGCTTTAATTGCTCTAGCAGAATGTTTTTCTGTGACCACTCAACTGTCAATACGTCTATTTGGCAGAATCTTCACCCTGAAAAATACAAATAACAGGCATTATAAACATAATGAAAACTTTGACAAGTGTTTACATGGTCATTCAAGAACATACTTTAGGATTTTCCAAGTGTACGAGTAACGGATAGCTAAAAATAAATAATAAATATTGATAAAACATTTACAAGTAGTTCAGGAAATATTTAAAATATAACAAATTGCAAACTTATCTTGGTCATAGCATAAAGCTGATCTTGATTTGGATCAAAAGTATGAAATTTAGTTTTCTGATTGACAGTTTGCAATTATTTCAAGCACACGCCTCTTTGATCATCTAACAACAGATGCAGTCCGCGGCATAGTTGTGAAACAACAAAGTTTACCTATCATCGAATTATACACATGTGTCACTATGTGTATAACTCCGTGGTAAACTACAGTATAACCCCTCTATTACCACAACTAAAAAGAATGCTATTTGATTGTATAAAAGACAAGTGACAGCTTTAAGCAAGGTAAGAGTAAATCAGAAAGCTCCTAAAAGAGCTTTCTGTTTTACTGTCACTTTGCTTTAAGCAATCATCTGCATTAAACACTTAATAATGAACACAATTTAGTGGTCGTAATAGAGAGGTTTTACTGTAGTTTACTACAGTACAGGTAAATAAAGATGATGAAAGGACTGTTCTACTCCTCCCCGTTAAAACTTATTCTCACCAGAGACAGATTAATATACGTTCCTGTTCACACCGATGTGCCGATCACAGTAGTTTGACGAAATGACCAGTTCCCGGGGGGAGGGGAGGGGGGGAGGGTCCAATCACGCCTTTAATCTGTTTCAAATGCAGTGTAATCTTCTTTTTCACTTGTTTCTATATGATTTTTCTGGATCCGCACATGTATATAGGCTCTATCACATTTATATAAAGACCATCGCAATGTTAGGAAACGTGCGCTGTGTAGTTTTCGACTGGGTGCCTTATACATGTATACACTTCCATCACATTTATATTAGAATCTAGTCTGGGTCCATTGTAAGGGAAAATATGTAACAATAGTTCACTTTACCTTCACGGCAATGTCTAAGGACATCACCCGGTGCAGTTTCGTGCTGTAGTTTGGTCTGACAAAGTCGTTTTCAACATTTTTGCAACTTTCAAAGATCAATATTGTGCTTTGTCCGCCATCTTTGTTGTCACGGCGAGCACACCGAAGCAGCCTTTTTCTAGTGACACCTTCCGCTTGCCTAGCGCTCGGCGAGCAATGTCGTTCAAGAGGCAAGCGACCGTCCGCTCGCCAATCGGAAAGCCAGTTGAACAAGCCACTGATGCGCCACGCAATACACGATCGTTAAATTTCATTTCGCTACCAATATGTCTTTCGGACCTTTTAGACCTTGCTTTAATAAGACGCCAGAACAGATTGCTATCAACATCGGCTGCTCTATCTATTTCTTCGTGTTCGCTGCGAATAAACTCTTCGGATGCCTTGCGGTGAAGCCTACGGAAAACGGCCTTAGCTCTTTTATACTCTACATACGAATCATAATCGCAGCCTCTCGGTCTGCCTTCTAAAATCCATTGGCGACGACAACTACGCATTGCTGCATGACTATCCTTTAATGCCTGGTTCCAAAATGGTTTTAAATAGTGGCGATATTTAGACCTGGGTAAACATGCATTAGAAGCAGTATTGATACTGAAAGCTATAGATTGATATAATTCATCAATGTAATCATGTGTGATGTCTTGTGTACACTCCGATGATGTAACACTACAGTCAAGAGATATTGTTAAATTAGTCTGGTACATATTAAACTGATCTGAAGTAATGTTCCTCCATTTTATAGAATGAAATGTTGTCGGCTTCCTACAAATTTCTAAGCACAAAGAGATCTCAGCAAGAATGGGTCTGTGAGCAGAAACGTTTAAACAACTGTCATCTATTATGCAACAGCGTTTAACCAGATCTTCACACTCAGTCTGTATTATAATATGGTCTATGAGTGACTCATAATTTCCATTGTATGAAACATAGGAAGCATCTGCCCCGGTGCATATTGGCAATGTATTTATAGCTAATAATAGTGTTTTAGCCAGACTCTCAAAAAGGGCAGGGGGCACCAAAAAGGGGCAGGGGGGCACCAAAAAAGGGCAGGGTGCAAACAAAGTGCGGACACGCAACTTCGGCGAGGGGATTGTTAACATTTCTAGGTGTCTTTTCATCATATTCGAAGTCTTATAGGTCCATAAGCACTTTTAATGTATTCAGCATATAAGTCTGTAAAGATAAAGGTTATACATGTACATGTCTCATTAAAGAACAATGGGGAGGGGCGTCCCCTCCTGCGCTGCGGCGGAAATTTTTTGGACTTTAAATGATGAAATAGTGCAATTTTGCTATACAGAGATATATAATAAACATGTATGCACATGTAGTGGATTTTAGCTATACATGTACATTATACAGATGCATACAAGTATTATGGAAAATGGATGAAATCAGCCAATGTCTGAATATTAACAGATCAAGATTTTTTTTCTTTAAATCACACATTATTAATATTTAAAGTTACACAACTAAATTTTACTCCAGCACCTGATGATTTCCCATTACAGCTGTTGATTGAGGTTGGCATTTAAACTAGTATTCCATTCTTTTGCAACAATGTATTTTGTAAAACAGGGGTGTAAAAGCCCCAAAACGATCAATACTAGAAAATATCAATTCTCTTACTTAATTCTTTAAAAAAAAAAAAGAGCAAGAAACTAGGTTATGGAGTGTCTTTACCTTTATGCAAATAGTAATGTATAGACCCAGATCAGAGTGCCCTGGGTAAGTCCTTTGTATAGGGTGTATTACCTGTTTGTCTGATTTAAAATTATTTTGAGATTTTTCTAATATCGCACACAGTTAAACATGCACACAAACAAATAGATCTACTATAAAGTACAATAATTATTGGCATTGGATTGTTGCTGTATCAAGGCAAGTGGGTGTCTTAAGGATTTTCCTATTAATAAAATTCAGCCTTCCCTAAGCAACCACCTGTCATAAAACAGAATACAATTAATTAGACTGCATCACGGGAAAAATTAAACAGGATCTACATGTTTACGTAAAGCTGTCAGACTTGACAATTTTATTACGGTGCACAAGAAAATAAATATAAGAATACAGAGAAAAAGAAAGGAAAGATAGAAGAAAAAGCACGGGCAGGGCACGCAATAGAGAAAAGGAAGAAATACAGAAAAAGTTGGTTAGTTGCTACATCCCAAGAGACAGTACGTGTGACCACTCCGGCTTGCGAGGCGCTACCAGGGACGAATCCCCGCCGGTACAGCTCAGAGTCTCATACAGGATGTAGCAACTGGATCGGTCCCCATTAGAAGGGCAGAGTAGACAGCTCCCTCTTGAAGGATGCCAAAGAGGGAGCCTCAGCTCAGATCTACCTAGATATGTGTTGTCACGCTGATGTTCTGTTTCAAATAGATCATTCAATATGAACTTACCAAAACAAAAACAACAGCACAGAACCGATACTTTTAGAAATAGAAATATCCCATTCTTCGATTTTCGCGCGTATGTAGTATTTGATGGCAGAAACGGACGTTATCAAACCAACCAAACCTCTCTCGGTCGTAACTTATTTCCCGAAACTCCAGCAAAATATACACCTGTAAGATGTAATTTGTTAATTTCACGTCAATCATCAATACTGTCTTTCTAAATGGGTGTATATAACGTCTACATTCATTGGATGTTTAAAAAAAAGATGCGGGGAATTACCTTTCTTATAGCCAATAAAACGAGTAAAGACAACTTGTGTAAAAGTTCGAAGCACGGTGCGCGTTTGAATTTTCCATTTCCGAAATTTGGAAGACTGTTCGTTTCTGGTACGTGAATATTAATAAAGATTTGTATGGAAAGTATTTCCTTCTAAGAAAATTAATTTCGGTTTTAGATCTATATTCACCTAAAATGTTCGTTCGTCGAGCATTCTTTATTGGCCCTGTATCAAGCATATTTTTCCAAGATCCGACTCGCGTTTGCGTTTTAATCTGTGATTTTTTTTTCAGTCTTCATAATGGATAATAATCATATGAATGTTTAAATTTAGGGAAAGGGGTGTCGTATATTCTGTTTTTCAATGAGGCCAACATGCGTTTCGATTAATCCGGCTTCAGTCGTACACTCTCGCTATGCGGGGTACCACACCAGGTACATATGTGTATCGGTCGATTACACACTAATTGTTGACTGTCTATGACACGCGCGTGTCGCATTGCACTGATTGGCAATAATTGGATTAGCGACAGTAAGTGGTATCGCTCCGGGCAGCGGGGCGGTCTATATCAAATGGATAGGGGCACAGAATAGGGGCACTAGGGCGGATCCTTACACCGGAATAAGGGCAGAAGGGCGGATCAAAAGGGCAGAAGGGCGGGCCGCCCCGCCATTCCGCATTAGCTAAAACACTATAATAAGTTATTTTGGTCTAAGAAACCGAGAAATTCGCGCCCTCTATGGTCAGTAGGTTTTAGAAAATGTGCACCGTTAATATGACAGTTAAAATCGCCAAGTAACAATATGCGGCCTTTAGCAGAGTATATGCTTACTATATCATTCAAGCTAGCTAAATGGGCTCTGAAGCTATCAATAGAATGATTTTTGCAAGGAGAATATACTTGGAATACATACATGAACTCGTTTTCTGTTAATTGAATCTGGATACCAATAATTCTGTCGTTATCAAAATCGAGCTTAGTTACTTTGTCATTATACTTTTTATGCCACAATATGGCAACGCCACCTTTGCCAACTCTGCGTTTGCTTTGTAGCATTAAATCAGAATCTGAGTTGCCGACACCGTTATAAGATGGGTGTATACTATCAAGAAAGTGTAAGTCTTTGGAATATAACCAGTGTTCTGATATTCCAACGATGTCAATACACTGTTCTGATAGAAGTTGACTTAAATACAACGAGCTAGACATTATGCCCGTTGCGTTCCATGTACAGCAAGATAAACTTTCTAACATAAGATGGAAAATAATACGTATTATTGATAGTTTATCAAATATCTTTGGGCACATAAAGTCAATAATCGGCGAAGTGCCGCTTATTCCTGTCATATAAATGTGGTCGTTTTTGTCTCTGCTGAAAGTTTGTATTGTCATATCGTGGCCCACTTGACTCACCATAGTATTTTTCGCCCATGCCATTTTTGTTGTTCACATAGTCATTGAGTTCATTAGACTGGTTTCGTTCATCATTGTACTTATTGTTGTTATGAATACCAGCCTGTTTGTTTCTAGGTTTGGTCACCCATGGCCGACATATTACACCGTCAGGCCAAAAGTTTGTTTCAGTCAAAATTTCACTGTTTGGTACTTCCACGTTTAACCTGATTACAGCATATCTACCATGACGTGGACGGTAACCATGAATCTTCGTTACCTTAATATTTCTTTTAGAAACATAGCTGAACACTTTATCCTCGGTAATTGTTTGTTTGAAACCACCAACGAAAAAGTGTTTAGTTCTTTTAACAATGTACTCTGAGAAGTCATCATCCTCAGCAGCATTCACGACTGTGTTGCCACTGTTTGACGATGAGTTATGTGAGTAAACACTGTTTGAAGATACAGTTGAGGTAGTGTTTCTGGTAGATATGCGTGTAGGTATGGAAGAGAGTTTTGATGGCATATTTACACGTTTGTTAGGATTGGATTGACTGTCAGTATCCATATTTCCTGTACGAGTATTAGTCTTGCCAGGAGGCTCTTTTAGGACGTCGCTATAGAGAGAACTTCCTTGATGTCTGTTTGTAGGTATCTGCGTCTCTTGATGGTGAATAGTTTGGTTTTTCACACCTTCACCACCACTCGGTTTTGAGTCATTATTGATAGCCTTTCTAGACTGAACGTCTGTGTTTGGGGTCATGTTTGCGCCATTCAAGCAAATAACTTCATTTTGGTTCTTTTTAAGGGTGCTGTTGTTCAGTGACCCGTGAAACTGCTTATCGCTTTTTGGACTAGCTGATTCAGTGGAAACTGCATCCGAAATGTGGTTAGGGCGGCTTAGCTTATCAAATTTACATTCCAGTTTTCCAATTTTCTTGTCAAACCCTTTCATTTGTATAGTCAACTTTTCATTAAAAGATTGTAATTGAGGGTTACTTGTGATGTGAGCATTAACACGATAAAGACGATTATCCAGCAGTTTGCATTAAACTGTTTATTTAATGTTTGCATAACATTCGAAGGCATAAATTACCGCATTCTTTTGTCGAAAGTAGATTGTATTTGCTGTGCGTGCCATCGCGAATAAAGCAACCAGACAACTGTTCAACGTTAAACTATGTTAAAGTACAAATCTACTCATTGCAGTCCACATGTTTAAACCTAAATGATTCACAAAAGAATATTCGTGCCTTATTTTCAGTGATTCGCAATGCACGATCCATCTGTTTGTAAATGGACAAACACCTACAGCGTTGCGTTAACATAGATTTTATAACTTCAAATTCAGCGTAATGCTTTTTTGCATTTCCAAATACACAGTTTGGTTCAGGTGTCATTTAAAAAAATATATAAAGCAAAGCCGTGTAAGAACACATTTTATTTGACGAAACAAAACATAAAGTCAAACCTCTATAAATAAATATGAAAGACTCAAGCAGGAAACGCAACACAAACAATACACCCACCTCTCAAGCAGAACACACACACACAGTCATACCATAACAAACACACACACACACACGCGCGCGCGCGCGCGCACACAATCCCATTCCTTCATCTTCACACTAAATAGAAAACAACACGCAAGACAAACATAAAGTAAAGTGAATATAGGAGCCCGCCTTGGTACGGTCAGCAGCAATCAATAATTAATTATAAATTAACCATTAACCACCACTGGGGGTGGGGTAAACCTGGGTTTAGGGGCGCCCAACCTCACTCTTATTTGACCCCTGTGACCTTGACCTTAGGGTCTGCGTTTAGGTTTCGAAATCTGCGTTTAGGTTTTGAAAAATGGCTATAACTCCTATGTTCATTGAGATATTCCTTTTATATTTTGCATGCATATGTATATGGACACTACCTGTTGATGCATACAAACAATTTCAGCAAAGTTACCTTGACGTTGAACTTAGGGCCCGCGTTTAGCTTATTACTCCTTTGTCCATTGAGATATTGCTTTCATATCCGGTATACATGTGTATATGGACAATACCTTATCATGCAAACACATAGTTTTACCCCAGTGTCCTTGACCTTGAAGTAATGACACACGTTTAGGTTTCAAAATCTGCGTTTAGGTTTCTCAAAACGCCTTTAACTTATTTGTCTCTTGTGGTATTGCTTTCATATCTGGTATGTATATGTATATGGACAAGACCTTTCCATGCACACAAAAAGTTTGCCACCTGTGACCTTGACCTTAGGGCCCACGTTTAGGTTTCAAAATGTATGTTTATGTTTTGAAAAATGCCCATAAATCCTATGTTCATTGAGATATCCCTTTCATATTTGGCGTGCATGTGTATATGGACAATACCTGTTCATGCATACAAAAGATTTTAGCCCAGTGACCTTAACCTTGAACTTAGGGCCTGTGTTTAGGTTTCGAAATGTGTGTTTAGGTTTCGAAAAATGCTTATAACTGCCATGTCCTGCGAGATATTGCTTTCATAATATGTATATGAACAAGACCTTACCATGCACACAAATATGTTTACCCCCTTTGACCTTGAAGTTAGGGTCCGCATTTAGATTTCGAAATCTGCGTTTAGGTTTCTCAAAATGCATATAACTCCTATGTTCATTGAGATATTCCTTTCGTATTCGGTATGCATATGTATATGGGCAAGACCTTCCCGTGCATTTAAAAAGTTTGACCCCAGTGACCTTGACCTTCAACTTAGGACCCACATTTAGGTTTCGAAAAATACTTATAATTCCTATGTCCCTTAAGGTATTACTCTTATTGACGAGTTATGCTCCCTGACAAGGACACCTGCCCCTGCATGTTCATGGCGCACACGTAGCAGGCATTTTATTTTTTTTAGTTTAAACATATTTTATTGCCCAATATTTGTACAAAGGTTAATATACCAATTCAAATTTACAAATAATGTTATCTTACATACAAATATATGTGCAAAAGGGTCGGGCTACAAGTTCTTACAACGTTAGTAACAGCCCTCCCCTTCTAATAAGTTTACATCATTATTATGACGTGTGCGTGTCTACAATTGCTTTACATTATATATTTTGTTGAAAGACAATAAATATGAAAACAAAAATAGCATTGAAAAAGAAAAGAACAATGAAAAAATGTTATGAGAGGTTCCAGAAATAGACAACTGAATAATCATTTTGGTTATATCCTAAATTTAAGAAGAAGAAAGGCTCCTATGGGAGAAGTTCTTTGGGTCAAAACTATTCGGATACCGTTACAAAACATATCTTTATAATATGCGCCTTGTGCATTACTATTTAAATAGTTATCCTTTTCTTCGAAATAAAATTAGTAAATATGAATCCAATCTATAGACGTTTTTGAGACAAATAGGCCGTCTACGATCCCGGATTCCGGGCGGAGGTAAAATTGGGATCGAAGTCTCGTGTTTTATGCCTAACCCCAATCGTTGATAAATTTTATTATATATTATAAACCTCTCTTTTTAAAAATAACATTACTTTTCACGTTACTTTCCATAATTATTACAATTTCATCCTACTTAGATAAATAATAAAATGTTTCTTCTAAATTGTTTCATGAACTATTTTGAAACGTACATTCTCATTGGTCAAATTTTGAACATCGTTTTGAAAAAACAGCTTTGACATTTTCTTAAAAATTATTGAAATTTTACCTTTCCCGTCGTCTAGAATTATTGATTTTAATGAAACAATGTCTATGGTGAGTATTTGTATTTGGTGAAATCATTCCCTCATGAAATATGTAGATAAATGATCGTTGTTTCAGAAATGTGAACGTCGAGCTTCTCGTCCACAACAAAGCATCTACTAGCATCTGTCAAATCTGTTTTGACTTGCCTGTGGTACGGTATAAATACTTTAGACCAGATACTACTAGTAAAAACATTTGTTAATTCCATTTTCTTCATGTTGATTAATGTTCTTAGACATTGAAAATGACGAGTTGTCTTACCTCTAATCTCAAAGTGTTTTGTTCTTTTATTATGACGATACCCCACCCACTTGTGTCTGAAATAGTGAAAGCGATATTTCACAATCCGCATACAAAATTTTTAGCATGGTGATATTTCTTTTCACATATTTACGCATACTGACTATCTGTAGAACATCAAAAACATTGTTTAAACTTAATAAAAGTCTTGAAAGTGTTAATTGTAAAAAATGAAAAGAACACTAAAAAAATACAGAAAGCGTACAGAACACTTGTCAGACCCCAGCTCGAGTATAGCGCAGTTGTTTGGGCACCACACACTGGCGCACTGGTTGACCAGGTAGAGTCAGTACAGCGAAGGGCTGCTCCCTGGGCGAAGAGAGACTATGGACGAACTTCCAGTGTGTCAGAGAATTAGGGACGATGTGTACCACCGCCGATGTGAACCAATTCACCGGACGATGTGAACCACCCCATAAGACGATGTGAACCTTTTTTTTTTTTTTTTTTTATAAGTGAAATATCAGATTCATTTGTAACAATTGGAAACTTTGTATACTTTTTCATGTTCATTGACCTGTTATTACCCTATTTTAGCGACTTTAAGTGGACCAAGAAATGGTAAATTTTCATTGGATACAAGAAGAAATATTAGGATATTAAGCATAAATGGATTTGCAGAAAGGTATTCAAAAATTTGTACCAAAACGTAAATTCTCAGCAAAATTTAGTCTCCCATGGATCACACAAGAAATTAAAAGAAACATTCGCAAGAGAGACAGTTTATTCCAACGTTACAAAAAATCAAAGGACCCAAAAGTTAGACATCATTTCCTTAGCCTTAAGCATATGATCTGCAGAAAAATTAAACAATCTTACGGTAGCTACTTAGAAGATATCCTTGGTGTCACACCTACGGACAATGATACCAATCGTACCCAAGAATCCAAATTCTCACCTAAAAAGCTTTATTCTTTAATCAAAAGTGCCAGGCAAGACTCCAGGGATATTGCACCATTACGTGATAGGACTAGTGACAGACTACTGACAACGACTGCTGAAAAAGCAGAAGCTCTGAACCGACAGTTTCAGTCTGTTTTTTACAGCACAGTCCCCTGAGTCAAATGACCTATGTAGCCCCAAATTCCCTAGTATGCCTGAAATAACCTTTGGTCTTAACGGAATCAGCAAACTATTATCTGATCTAAAGCCGGATAAAGCAGCTGGCCCAGATTCTATCAAGCCTGCAGTCTTGAAGAATCTGCACAGCGTCATTGCTCCCATTGTTCAGACCATATTCCAGCGAAGTTACGACAGTGGATGTGTTCCAGATGACTGGAATAGGGCCATGGTCTGCCCATTGTACAAGAAGGGGGATAGGAGTAATCCGGCTAACTACCGGCCTATCTCTCTCACTTGTATTATGTGCAAGACCATGGAACACATCGTAGCCTCACAACTTGCAAAACATCTGAATTCACATAACATCCTTTACGACCTGCAGCATGGGTTTTGTGAGCGCCGTTCCTGCGAGACGCAGCTCATCCAACTGATCGAGGACTTGGCCAGTAAGTTATCCCAGGGGTTGCAGACAGATCTAGTCTTGCTGGATTTCAGCAAGGCTTTTGACGTCGTCAACCATCACAAGCTTCTGTACAAACTCATGCTGCACGGAGTAACGGGTAAAACACACTCATGGATCTCAGCATTTCTAAGTAACCGTACACAGACCGTAGTTTTAGAAGGGTCCACGTCAACAGCAGTACCAGTGACGTCCGGAGTGCCGCAGGGTTCTGTACTCGACCCCATCCTCTTCCTGCTGTACATTAATGACCTGCCCGATAGCTTAACATCACAGGTCAGGCTTTTCGCCGATGACACAGCAGTGTATTTGACCATTTTAAGTGAGGAGGATGGAGCCGCGCTACAGACCGACCTTGATCACCTACAGGAGTGGGAGCACCGGTGGGACATGAGGTTCAACCCTAGTAAGTGCCAAGTTGTACACATTACGAGGTCTTCATGTCCCATTGGGACCTCCTACAGTCTTCATGGACAGGTCCTGGAGGTGGTCAGGGACGCCAAGTATTTGGGAGTGACTGTTAGCTCGGATCTTAGCTGGAACAGTCACATAAAAAATGCAACCCTCTCAGCCAACCGAACGCTTGGATTCCTGCGGCGCAACATAAAAACCACCCATAAAGGTATACGAGAGATGGCATACAAAACCTTAGTCCGTCCTCAGGTGGAATACGCAGCCACTGTGTGGAGCCCTTACACCAAACAGCACATCCAACAGGTCGAGATGGTGCAGCGCAGGGCTGTACGCTGGACATGCAGTAACTACTCGACCTACGATAGTGTCTCCCACATGCAGAAGCAGCTAGGCTGGAGGTCTCTCCAAGACAGAAGAACAGATGCCCGCCTGGTAATGTTCTTCAAAGTGGTCCACGGCCTAGTGGCTATCCCGCCTCCCCTTTATCTGCAACACCCTATGAGAGCTACGCGTCATGCACACCCCCTTTCTTACAGACAAATCCACACCTCTGTGAACTACTATAAATATTCTTTCTTCCCAGCTACAATCATCCTATGGAACAGCCTACCATCACACATCGTCTTACTTCCTGATCTTGAGCACTTCAAGCAGGCAGCAGTGTTCATTCTGGCATGGGTTTTGTGGGGGATCCCCCACTTGAATGGCAAAATCCCCCATCAAAAGTTCTGACAGTGGGCCAATATCCCCCCTTAGAATTGTAAATCCCCCATCAAAAATTCTGACAATGGGCCAATCTTGTGTATTTTTTGTCCCAAACATGGCTGCAACAGCAAATTCTAGTTGCCCTGTCTGTCCACAAGACCATGCAGGAAAGAAAATACTTGACTCTTAAGAAAAAAACCTTAAATTGATGTATGTTTCAAGCTATTAAAAAATAGTTGGCCCTCCAAAATGTCAAATGGCCCACCACTTTTGTGGTCGATGGGCCAATGGCCCGCCAGCAACTCAATCCAGAATGATCACTGAGGCAGTAAGCGATGTTATCCATACTTACTAAATAGAAACAGTGTTTTTATCAACTCTTAATTGTAAACTACTTTCTTTTAACATGTAACATAGTAACTTTTACACATTTCCAGATTGTCTGGAGCTATTATACCTTTACTCTTACTTTTAACAAATTTGCACTGACGCGCAGCTGCACATAATCCCCGAGAGGGGGTGTTGCAGGATTTAAAGAAAGAAAGAAAGAAATCTTGACCAACATATCTACATAATTATGACACTATTGTACTAACATTTAACAGTGAAAAGCAACTACATAGTTTAAAACGTAATTATACGTCGGGTTACCCGGCGTCTGATCTGACACCAAAGTATTTAAAGGTGGGTGCCAACTAGTTTAAAACGTAATCATATGTCGAGTTACCCGGCGTCTGATCTGGCACCAAACTGTTTGCAATTAAAGTATTTAAAAGTGAGTGGCAACTAGTTTAAAACCTAATCATACGTTGGATTACCCGGCGTCTGATCAGGCACCAAACTGTTTGCAATCATGCAATGGAATTAAGGGTTATAGCGAAAACGTGTTTATTTGAAAATACACCCTAATTGGGTGGTTGATTAACTTTGCCTTTGCACGTGTCACTTTTCCCGCGCTAATTTTTCATAGATGAAGCATTTCAAGAATTTCCGAAAACGTGCATATTTTTCTATTATATTTAACTATTCAAAAGAATGAAAATTTAACATGCACATATTTCAAATATAAATATGACAGAAAGTTATATGTTAAAAAACATTGGTTCACATCGTCCTGAAAATCGGTTCATATCGTCCAAAAACCCGGTTCACATCGGCAGTGGTTCACATCGTCCATATACCGTGTCAGACATGTTGACCACCCTAAATTGGAGAAGACTAGACTTGCGCCGTATTGACCAAAGACGTATCATGTTTTATAATATTATTAATAATCTAGTAGCAGTTCCTCTTCCGGAATATATCACTCCACCCTTTAGACTAGTCCAAATAATGAGGACCCCTGATGAATCTAGGGTCCAAATTCATTTGCTCAATCAGTCAGGCGAACTAAAGTTCTATTATAAGGTCAAAAAACATTTTTAAATAGCATTCTGCACAAAAGAAAATAATTCTCTAACCTTTTTCTGCTTTATTTCACAACTTTCCTCAATTGAGCGAG
This sequence comes from Gari tellinella, assembly GCA_922989275.2. Taxonomy (NCBI): domain Eukaryota; kingdom Metazoa; phylum Mollusca; class Bivalvia; order Cardiida; family Psammobiidae; genus Gari; species Gari tellinella. Next base: position 95,468,981 of record OV277856.1, on the reverse strand, counting down.
AGAAATCCGAGAGAATAACAGTTGAATCTTCAAAAAATTCAACTTCCGGTAAATGTAATGAGAGTAAAAAAACAAACGAAAACAAAAATTAAAATGGACTGGGAGCCAGCGAGCCGATTTTCGTTCAAACCAGAAACGGAAATTGGTATTCTTGTGTTTTATACATGATCTTACATGACCTTTGTTCAACAAAGGTAGTCTGGTTCCCTGTCTCCTATACGAAAAATAATCAAACATCAGGGGACCTGACTACCACAATGGCTGAGCTTCGAAAAAAACGTGTAGTGTTCGGATTTAAAGGAAGGAATAATACGCTAAGGTAGTTGTCATTATATTTTTTGTCAAAAATATTGAATATAAAGGCATAAATTGTAGACTACAGCACAAACTGTGTGCAGACAATTTCAAATTAAGAGAAAATTGTGTTTGAAGTCACGGTTCGATTTTGCGCGTAACTTACTATCGGAAAATGACAAATTAGTGAAAGACCCTGGTTGAGCTGAAACTAAAAAATGTAAAAAAACAACATGATAAACGTGAAATGATAAAAATTCGAAACACAGGGTCTTTCTAGAAGGACTACCTTTAGACCATCAAGAAAGTCCCACTCTAAAGCATTCCAACAAGTTCAAACTAAAACAGACTACCATAAGTACTCCTTCTTCCCCAGATCCATTGTTCACTGGAATGCTCTACCCTCTGACATTGTAACCCTGCCCCTACCCAAGTTCAGTCTGGCTGTTAGCCAGATTGAACATATCTCCCCATAATCAAACCTGACCTGTTTTAAACCTGCTTTTAACATTCTTCTCTGTATCTTTTACTTTTATTCACTTAACATTCTCGACAGTTGACACACGTCAAGTCTAGGTCCCCAACAGGGGTTTGACTCACTGCAAGATAGAGATACCTATCATGAATCCATTAATTATAAATCAAATTGATACATAATCTAATCTTAACTTTCTACTTGCTGCTCCTGAACATTAATTTCTATCACTCTGTATACCTGTACACCATAGTGATACATTGGTACTACAGTGGAGAAAACATTATTCTTTCCCAATAAATGCGTTTACGCTAAAACTATTTTTTCCATTGCAAACAGTTTGGAGCCAGATCAGACGCCGGGTAACCCGGCGTCTGATCAGGCTCCAAACTGTTTGCCACTCAGATCAACATGAGTTGTCCTTTTCTATGTTTTAGTGCAATGCGTTTGCGTTTAAACGGGAAAGAATAACAGATTCTCCACTGTAGTTAGCAAATCAAGAGTAAGAAATGTAGAGGTGGGTACTATTCATGCTTCCCAACTTTTTTTGACTCTCAAGAGGGGTTTTCATGATTTCTAAGAGGGAGATTTGGGGTCTCAAGAGTCAAGAGGGAGATTTTCACGCGGTCACGCCGCGGCATATTTCAGTAATTTTGTTATACTCCATGGTACTGCAAGTATCTAGTGCTGTAATTGAAGGAAACAGCAAAGCTTTTTTTAAACTCATCGACTCCTGAAACTTTAAATGTACAATTCCTGATTCCAATTAAGTCCATTTTTGACCATTATTGGTTGTTTTTAGCTCACCTGAGCCAAAGGCTCAAGGTGAGCTATTGGGATGGCCCGGCGGTGTCCGGCGTGCGTCGTCGTTAACAATTGCTTCAAATGACATCTCCTCCTATACCGCTGAACAGATTTCAACCAAACTTTACAGAAATGTTCCTTGGGTCAAGCTCTTTCAAATTTGTTCAAAGAATTAAAAACAATGCAGAACTCTGGTTACCATGGCAACCAAAGTGAAAAAATAATGAAATCTTAAAAAAATCTTCTTGTCAAAAACTGCAAAGGCCAGAGCTTAGATATTTAGCACATAGCATCACCTACAAGTCCTCTATCAAGTTTGTTCAAATTATGCCCCTGGGGTCAAAATTGGCCCCGCCCCGGGGGTCACCGTTTTACATAGAGTTATATAGTGAAAATTTCAAATGTCTTCTTCTCTGACACTGATATGACCAGAGCTTTGATATTTGGCATGGTGACACTTCTAAATGTCCTTTACCTATTTTGTACAAATGGTTCTGGTCGGTTGAATATCTAGGTCATAATTCACATTCAATATATGTATAGCAGACAGCAATTCAGCATTATAAGAGTTAGACCCTAGCCACATTTCCTACTGGCAGAGTTACATAACTGAACTCAGGTCAGCTGAGGTTCACTGTAACAGCAGCATATGGTGTTGTCTGCTACATTTTTTATGCCCCTGCAATTGGGGGCATATTGTTTTTGTCTGTCTGCTTTTTTTGTCTGTTTGTCAATTTGTTTGTCTGTCAGTCCACAACTTTAATCTTAGCCATAACTTTGTTAAAGTTAGAAACTTTATAACTTAGGTCATGTTCTGCAAAGGTCAATGTCATTTTTGAGTTATTTCCCAGTGTCATATTTTCTTGTCTTTGAGATAACTCCAGTTCTACTGATGTTAACCCATTACCCCATACATATGCCTTTTTACGCATTTAATTTATTCCTCCTCTAAAGAGAATAATTCCACTTCATACAGTCATAAAAATGTAAGATATAAGAAATGGTATCTATATCTTAGTAGATGATAACTTAAAGCAGGTTGAAAGTAAAGCAGAATGGGCAATAAATAATCATATGGAAATACATGTAGCTTGATAAGAAGAAGTGTCATGGATAAGGGCCATAACTCTGCCAACAATATTTTTTTAAGTTATTCCAATTTGTCATGGGTTTTTTGTCTGGAAGATAATTCCATTTACAGCTATATTAAAATGTTGTCTTGTCTATTACGCTAAGGCACAATGACCTCAGGTGAGCGAATTAAGGGCCATGGCCCTCTTGTTTGTCAAATAATCCGGGTAGTCGGGTTTTGTCTTCAGAATCGGGAGACTCCCGAAGAGATCGGAGAGTTGGGAAGCATGACTATTGATATACCGCACCAATAGAGCTCAGTCGGTAGAGCACAGGACTAGTGATGAGGGGGTCGTGGGTTCGAGTCTAACCTGGGACTTATTTCCCCTGTTTCATTTTCATGGTGTCAGAAGTGCTTGACTGCCCATGCAACAGGAATCATTCCAGGGCCTTTTTAAGTTTTTGTGACACAGATCGGCTGTAGGCAAAGGTGACACTTTGGGATCGCTTTTCCGGTGTCTGCTTGTCCGTCCGTCCGTCTGTCTGTCCTTCACGCTTCATAACTCCTGTTCTACTGAAGCTTTCAAAATGAAACTAACTTCATTTATGGAAAGAGCTTGACAAGTGGAAGTGTATTGCACAAGGGTTATATTCTTATAACTCTTGCATCAATATTGTGAGAGTTATTCCCATTTTCAACTTTCAACGTTTTCTTTTCATGCAGATCTATTTCTTGTTTTACTGAAGATTATAAAATGAAATTTCTTTTATGGAAAGAGAATGTTCGACTGATGCTTGCTTGCAGGTGACACATGTGTACCAAGGAACTCATCTATTTTTTTTCTCCAAAAATTTGGAAGGGGCCTTAGCCTTTCGTTTCGGTTATTTCAAGGTATACCGACGATGTGAACTAGGTTTTCGACGGTTGTATTATGGTATACCCAGCGCTGTCCGTCCGTCCGTTAACTTTTCTTGTTAGTGCTCTCTCACCTTCATTTATTTACCGATTTTGATTAAACTTCCTACAAATATTCCATACCACATGACAATAGTTCGGACGAGTTTGCGTTTCAGACGTTGGCGGCTATTTTTAGCAGAGTTATGCCCCTTTATTGTCAAAAATGGGCATTTTTTAAAAAAAAAAACAGAACTTTTTTTTTTATTCAATTGATTTCAAATTTGATATGGTGATACAATGAATGAAGTTACTTAACATATATTACGGGTTTTTGGTTTGACTCTGTATTTTCAGAGTTATGCCAATTCACACAATTTTTTTTAACAATATATCCCGGCTGTACTTTTTCCTAGGTTTTATGAAAAAAAACCATGGAAAAAACCACGGAGTATTCGGACGGTCATATTACAAAAACCTTGGAAAAAAGACGAGAAAACCTTAGAAAATACAAGACCTTGGTTTTTACATGGTTTGACAAAATACCTCGGAAAAGTTTACGAGGAATCCTTGTAAAATATTTAATTTCCAAGGTTTTCTCCAAAAAACCACGGAAAAGTTTACGAGGAATCCTTGTAAAATATTTAGGAAAAAACCATGGAAATATTAGAACCATTTAATGTGGTTTCGACAAAATACCATGGAAAAGTATATATATACGAGGAATAGTTAACTACTAGTGGGTGGGGTACCACATGCTTTTGTTTGTATCATGTAAATATCCAAAATATATTATGATCATGATAAAATTGTATTTATGTAAGTTATGTAACTTACCATGAATCTTTTGTCAGGAGTCTGAACTGGTTTGGAGTCTTTAATTTTTGCCACATTCACATTTTAAAGTATAGATAAACAGACAATTTACTTAAATCTCTGACCTCTGATTGTTGTGAGCTGGTGTCCTGGGTGTGTATAATATTCACTGTTTTGTGAAACTTGCAATTGTAGCAAATATTACTTATATTTATAATTCACTAAGTTGTACTTCCAAGGTTTTTCCGTGCTGGAAAATGTCTAAGTACAATTTTTACGAGGTGCAAATTGTTTAAGTTATTATTTTACAAGGATTTTCCGTGCTAAAAAATGGTTAAGTTCTTATTTCCGAGATTGTTCCGTGTTTATTTTTGCCAAAGTCCAATTTTTCCGAGCTTTTGCCAAGGTTTTAAGAGTTTCCAAGGTTTTTTCTTGATATTTACGTGGTTTTTTTGTTCATAAGCATGCATAAACCATGGAAATTTTGGTGACTAAACAAAAACCTTGGAAATTGTTACGAATAACCATGGAACTTTTAGAATTCCATGTAAATTCCACGTAAATTATTCATATTCCATGGAAATTTTACACTGAACCTTGGAATAAGTACAGCCGGGATTGTTTCCTGATAATAATTTTAATTACATTTTGTCTATTGTAACCAAATTTCATATTTAGCTTTCTCATCATGCAGGGAAGGCACCTGTGAATTTTGGTTCCTGTTAAATTATTTTTCTATGAGTTATGCCTCTTTACATACTTAAAATTTAAAATAAGCCACACTTCGTCTGTTAACTTTTCTTCTTAGCGCTCTCTCACCTTCATTTATTGACCGATTTAGATTAAACTTCCTACAAATATTCCATACCACAATAGTTCGGACGAGTTCACGTTTCAGACGTTGGCGACTATTTTTAGCAGAGTTATGCCCCTTTATTGTCAAAAATGGGCATTTAAAAAAAAAAAAAAAAACTTTTTTATTTTTTATTCAATTGATTTCAAATTTGATATGGTGACAATGAATAAAGTGACTTAATATATATTACGGGTTTTTGGTTTGACTCTGTATTTTCAGAGTTATGCCCCTTCACACAATTTTTTTAACAATATATTGTTTCCTGATAATAATTTTACTTACATTTTGTCTATTGTAACCAAATTTCATATTTAGCTTTCTCATCATACAGGGAAGGCACCTGTCAATTTTGGTTCCTGTTAAATTTCAGACGTTGGCGACTATTTTTTAGCAGAGTTATGCCCCCTTTATTGTCAAAAATGGGCATTTTTTAAAAAACCCAGAACTTTTTTCTTTATCGCAATACTATCTGGATAGAACTTGAGCTATCGCAATACTACAGCATAGTCTTTTTGAGATGGATACTCGGGCCTACACTCCGGGCGACTTTTTCCAGTCTGCCTCAGTCCGGACGACTTTGACACCCGCCGGCCATGACGGGCGTATTTTGCCGCACTGCGGTGCTCTTGTTGGATGATGTGAACCACTTTATCAGATGATGTGAACCACCCTATAAGAACCTATTATTATTACTGAAATTTGTTGTTACAGTGCTTGATAATTTTACATTTAGTTTCATTCTATTTAATGCCAACACAAATTATTAGATAGATATAGATGCAATTACGAATGGACATATATTATAGCTCAGTCGGTATAGCCATGGATGAATGATGAATTGATCATGGGCTCAAGTGTCAGTCCCACCTCGGGCTGACATTCTACCCGTTTCACTTTAACCCTTTAGTAAATTACCGATTTACCCCATGGCCAGTTTCTAATTTTGGTGATGTGACCACTTAAAGCAGATAAAAAGAAAAGCAGATTGCGTCTTTAGGGGCATTCTCCTTTACTTTCAGCCTGCTTTAATCTACCATCTGCTAGAATACAGATAGCAGAAACTATTTCTTATTATACATATTCATGACTATAAAATGGAACTATTTTTTTCGGCGGAGAAATAAATTAAAGGCGTAAAAAGGGGTTAATGGTGTCAGAAGTATTTGATGGCCCATGCAAACAGGAATCAATTCGTGAGAGCTTTACAGGCTCCAAAGAGTGAAGTGTGTGTAGGGGGGGGTAAGAAACAACACTCCAGCCCACGAGTCTCGGTCTCCTGTAGTCCAGCACCCGTTTGCACATGCTCACATTTGACCATGTCTACATCTGATCTGGATTTCAATTAGGGGGCATTGTCAATGATATTACAGTGACAGTTCTTTGTTTGCTTCCAGCAATTGGGAATGTTTTGCTGAAAATTGGGGGGAAAATATACTTTTTTGCCATTGGAAACATAGCCTAAAAATGGCCATAAAATCAGTGACAAAAAAGTGAAAAACCAACAACAACTTGCAGTTACATAAGTTAAAAAATCATCAAATACTCTTAATTCATTTCATTCTAGATATTAATTTGAAAGAGACTCAGAGGAGTGAAGTACTTACCCTATTTACATATTTTATTTTAGGAATTATATGTCAATTCTGCTTGTTTTTTACAGGGCTCAAATTTAGAAAACCTTTCACCACAAATAATACGACATATTGCAAAGGAGGTTGCTGATCTAACTAAGGATCCTCCTGAAGGAATAAAAGTTATTCCAAATGAAGAAGATATTACAGACATACAAGCAGCTATAGAAGGGCCAGGTACAGTATCAGACTGAAACTTTTTCTAAAGTTTCTGATTACTTTCAATATATAATAAAATTGTTAAATGGCACTGCAGGAGTAGGTTATAATTAATAATGAGCATGCTTTTCCAGTGATTTAACTGATATAAATAAAAAATCTGTTGGGGCCCAATGATAGGATTGTCATTGTGAAGTTTGAAATGGTGCTGGGCATATGGTGTTAAACGGATACTGTTTTCCCTAAAGATATTCATGTTGAGGGCTTGAGGCACATGTATAAAAATTTACCTAGAACTCTGCCAGGGAAGAAATGCTTTCATGCTTCTTCCCTGTTCTTATACAGAAACATTTCTTAAATTTTGACAGGTTGATGCAATTGCATAAATTCACCTTTAGCAGTCTTAAAGATAATTCCACTTAATGATTTGCTTGCTGAATAAACAAGCCTCTGAATTCACTGAAAACAAGCTATGGTGGAAAGCTTTAGCTAGGGTTTTCCTCATTATATAAAAAGTATGGATATAGGTCACACTTATAGCTCAAGCATCATCAAACTTGCCCAGAATATATTCATAATTAATGAAAGTGAAAAAGGAAGATCATTTTAATTAAAAAATGTCATGTATGTTACGTTTTGGCAAAAAATAGGTCACTAGCCTATAGATGTTGAAGCTTAAGAATAGCTTTGAACACTCTAGAGGCTATCATTGATGTTCAATCGTCATCAAACTTAGTCAGTATGATCAACTTGACAATGACAAAATATAAAAAAATGTAAACACTTACAAATGGGTCATATGGGTTCAAAACTAGGTCACTAGGTCAAGAGAGAGAAAGAAGATTGAAGTGTTGGCCTAATCAAGCCGATTTACTCAGGTGAGCGATCCAGAGCCATCATGACCCGCTTGTTAATTTTTATTGAAATTTGCTTTGTCAATTTCACATTACCTGTATAATGATATCAAGATAGTTTTATACCTTGCCACAAAGTGGGGCGGTGCAGATAGTGTTACCCTTACTTCAGTATGTATGTCTGTCTATACAGCCCAAGGTTAAGTTTTTGTGTAAGTGTCAATTGTGGACTAACTTGACTTAAGTTTTAAGTACTAGGGCGACTTCACATGCTTGTGTGCCACAATGCGTTCGACGTGTTGCATCTGTTTGATGCCTTTGACTTTAACCTTAGTAACTTTAGTTAGTTTTGCATACTTATGCACTTCCATGAGTTCAGCAGGACATTGGATTGCAGTTTGATGACCCTTGACCTCTGACTTCAAAGGATAAGTTTTTGCATTTAGTTTTTCTGCATTTGTCAATGCCATCTTTGGCCATTTATAACTCGAATTACAAAATATATACATGTATGCTTATTTGGCATGTCTACTCCACTAATAAAAGACGAGTAGAATGTGATCAATAATCATTGTACATGACTAGATAAAAGTTAATTGATGTCAAGGTCTTGGCACCCAATATTGCTTGAAGTACACATTTTGTCGACTTAACCACATTCTGAAGATGAGCTTTAAAGTATAGACTTTAATGATGATATCAGTCTTATAACATTAACACAGATGATTGCTTTAAGCAGGCTGAATGTAAAACAAAATGCTCTGAGGAACATTGAGTCTGCTTTACTTTCAGTCTGCTTTAAGCAACAGTAATTGTGTTTTGAATCATAACAAAATTGAAATCCACATCAATACATATCTGAAAACAAGCTATTATGAGAAAGGGTTATTATTAAATTCAGTTAGAAAGTAAAAGAATCTTTGTTAAAGAATAAAGTAAAAAAAAAATCTTTCTTTTACAGCTGGAACTCCATATGCAGGCGGAATGTTCAAAATGAAACTTGTGCTAAGTAAAAACTTTCCTTCAGAACCACCAAAAGGATTCTTTCTCACAAAAATATTTCATCCAAATGTGGCCAGTAATGGCGAAATATGTGTTAATACTTTGAAAAGAGACTGGACAGCGGACATGGGAATCAAACAAGTGTTATTGGTAAGCAATTAATCCTTGAACCCTAGCAGGCCTTTTTTTCTGGCCATTTTGGGAAAACTGCAATGTCTGATTTGGGAAATTTTTGGAGCAAAAAATGAAATGATTTTGGAAGAAATTTTTAAATTGATTTCATTAATGACCAGAAAAAGGACCTGTTAGCTAGTTTTTTCACATTTGTTTTATTATTTAATAATATTTTATGTGAACTGATTTTGACTTATTAGAAACAGCCTGTATTCAAACAAACAAAGTTATTTTTTGGCTTTTTTGTCAAAAGTTGGATTTTTTTTTACAATATTTCATTGGGAATGGTTCCTTTTTCCAGACCCATGGATGCACCACCAGAAAAGGTCTGCCTAGTAGTGATGCATGTACACATCCCTTGCAAACAATGTACCTAGATGAAGAGTACATTTGACAGTTTGTCCTATATGCAAACAAATTCCATGGGAAACCCTTGAAGAAATGGAAGGCACTGGGGTAGGGGTGTTAGCCCTTTCCATGTGTAGACATTTTTTGAAGTTTTAATGAATAAATGGTGTTCCCTGGAAGTGACTTTAAAGCATTATTTCAGTGGTGTACTAAAGAGAAATAGCCTCTTAAAACATTAATTTTTATTATATTAAAATTTCTTTATCAGAAGAGGATTTTTCTTTTTAAGGCATTGGGGTCTTGGAATTTATATTATGCGTATACATGTGCAAGCAAGAATTAAAAGTGCTGTCCTGAAACTAGGGCACTTAAATGGTCGGGAGAAAACCATGGCCCTGAGGTCATAAAACTTAAAAATGAACTCTGCTCAAAACTAAGAACTTTCTTAGCTCATAACACTTCAGGAAACATTTTATAACTCAAGAGTATTTGCATACGATATTTCAACTGTAAAAATATCTCCAAACCAGGTTACTTAAATAAGTAGAAAGGAGCTTTTGAAAAATCTAGATCCTGTTATTGAAATTGAGTTCTGAGCACTGAGTTTGTTAGTTTTATAACCTCGGGCCCTGGACTCTGCAGACCCAGATCAGGGGGCTCCTAATAGAGCCATCTGATCACTAATCATCAGGGTCTTCTCTGTTTCAACAATAAATAGTAAAAACCCACCAACCTAGATAGTCTTAAATCGACTAGTTGTTGTCATGGACTGGAATTTTCTATTTGAACCTTCAGGGGAAGATAGGTGACCACTTGAAGCAGGTTGATACTATTTCTGGTGTAAAGACAAGGGTTCGCCCTGTGCCAATATAAGATTGGATATTACTCTGTATGCTTGTTTAGGTGACAATATTGAGCATAACAGTCATTGATTTTGCACTTGCTTGAATAATTTATAGTATTATTGTCTTACAAGGTGGGTGGTAGGATATTATATCATGTCTGTTTTTAAAGTCAACTTGTCTTCTAAGTGTTGAGTGGATTTAAGAGCTTTGTGTTTATATTTGTTCATTTTTCCTGTTCCTTTCAGACAATAAAGTGTTTATTGATAGTACCAAATCCTGAGTCAGCATTAAATGAGGAAGCCGGCAAGCTGTTACTGGAGCAATATGACGACTATTCTATGCGGGCAAAAATCTTCACAGATATTCACGCAAAACCCCCAAAGTAAGTTGTCTCAATCAAATTTAGAAGTCATAATACAGAAACTACAAGTTACCAAATCAACTTTGAACTCTCCTTTCTAAAAAAAAAGAGTGGGCCATAAAATTCTGAGTACATTTGATAAGTTGGTCCATCTCTAGTTCTTCTCTGTAAAATGCTGAAACTTTGAAATGGAGATATCTATAAACGACAGTAGCATCTTATTTTTGGTTGTCCTAACTCTTTTGGACATTGGTCATTCTGTTTTGTTATTAGCTCACCTGAGCACAAGGTGAGCTATTGTGATAGGTCGCCGTCTGATGGTGTCAGTGTCGTCTGTTCACAATTTGTTTCAAATAATTTCTTCTCTAAAACGAATGGTCCAATTTTGACCAAATTTGATCAGATCTGCATACAGTAGTTGTGAGCTTCAAAGGTTGTTAAAAAAAAGTGGGTGGGGCTATCAGTCTTTATGCCATGGCAACCATGCACACTATCTTAAAAGATCTTCTCAAGAACGACTGGTCTGATTTCAATTTAGTTTTCACTAAAATGTTTCTCAACTCATATACTTTCAAAAGTTGTTCAAAGATTTCTGATCCGTCTAAAAACATTGACGCCAGAGGGCGTGATCATTTTCGGCATTTACATTATATATTGACAACCAAAGTCAAAACTTTTAAAATCTTCTTGTCAATAACCTTAAGTGCTAGGACAATCAAATTTGATATGAAGCATATCATGGCATGAACCTTTACTAAGATTGTTCCAATTATGACCCCTGGTGAAAAATGGCCCCGCCCCTATGCTAATATCAGTTTAACATAGGACAAGCTTTTAAACTCTACTTCTCTGAAATCGTAAGACCTAGATCTTTTATATTTAACATGTAGCTTTGCCAAAATTGTTCAAATCATGACCCTGGGCTAAAAAATGGCTCCACCCTAAGCTTATCAGTTTTAAATAGACTTATATAGGAAAACTTTTGATATCTTACATGTGACTTTGCCTTATGGTCCCCTTCCTAGATTGTTCAAATCATGACACCCAGGGGCTTATCAGTTTTACTTAGACATGTATAGGAAAACCTTAAAAAAATCTTCTCTGAAACAGTAAGGACATGTCAGACCTTTTACATTTGTCATGTAGCTTTGCGCTATTGTCCTCTATATATATTAATTAGGTGACTCTTTATTAGGATATTTATATCATTTTGGTATTTTACTGTTTTGCTCAAATAGTGGTATAACACAATAGTTCCCCAGGTGAGCGTTTTAGGGCCGCAAGTGGCTCTTGTTTGATTTTGTCATGTATAAATTCATTGTTTTCTTCATACATTATATCATTTTCAGCAGTTACATAAAGCAGAAGTTTCATCTTAACTTTAAAGAAATTACTTGACCTAGCTTGGGTGGTAGCACCTAGCCCCGTAGAAAGTTTGAGTCAAAGCATGGAGAGCATGCACTTACTGTGCCAGCGTCTAGGCAAAGAATAATTCAGGCGTCTCATGTGAGGCCTGCACCTTATATTTGGTTAGTAAAACCCATTGGAAACGGCTTGAGATCTAGTATGTTAGGGCCTCTATACAAAACTTCAGATGGCTGAGCCGTTGCTTGCACATTTTTCTCATGCTTTACAGTTACTTTCATGCCTAGTGAGAACAAAGAGGGGAGGGGGGGTTAATGAATGGAGTGGGGTAATGTTTTTAAGTGTAAACATTCACTGATTAAGTCAAATAGCAAGTTCTCAATAGTTAATTACTTACTTATTTAATCCTGATTTCAAGTGTCTTCTGCTGTGGGTATCCCAGCATCTGGGGTAGGCAGCAGGCGCCTAGCATGGGTGAGACTTGATCTCAAAGCAGCTCTGTCAACAGGGTTTACATCAACAAGGTTGCATACATTAGATGAAAGATTTATCCGTTGTGCTTTTTCCTGACAAATTTTTCTAATTAACATTCCAAGTGTTGAGAAATCTCCTGATTCTTTAGAGAATTTAATTTGAGATTTCTATATTTGAAAAGATAACTGTTATACATTCATGATTTGACGTACATTATACAGCATTGTATACTACAGTTACTAGCTGTCAAATTAAATTGATAATGTCATGTTTTCTAAAGAATGGATAAAATTACAAAAATGTAGCATTGTACCTGAAGTCTAACTTATATTTAACCCTTTACCCCATACCCTGTTTCTAGTTTTTGTGTCACGTAGGCAGGGTTCATTCAGCCTTGAAAAGTCCTTGAATTTTGAGCTGTTACATGAAAAGTAATTAAAAATGAAAAATTTGTCCTTGAAAGTCCTTAAATTCCAAGAGGAAAATGAAAAGTTCTTAAAAGTTGCTTGAATTTGCCTGGAAAGTCCTTAATCTCTGTAATCTCGAGCGCAAAATTTTGAAATAATCGCAAGTTTTGTAAAATATGACGTAGAAACGAAGTTCGATTAATATTGTGTATTTCACGACGGTGTAATTATAATACTCACATCTTCTTTGTTGATATAAATGCAAATAAGTTGATTAAAATTAAAACTATATATGGACTAATTCATTCATTTGACAATACCCAAGTCCTTGAAAATCAAAGCTAATTCCTTGAAAAGTCCTTATTTTTTTGTCATCTTGGCTGGATGAACCTTGGTGTAGGCAGAGGTGACACTTAGGGATCACTTTTCCGGCGTCTGTCTGTCTGTCACACTTTTATCTCCACACTTGATAACTCCCGTTCTACTGAAGCTTTTAAGATGAAATATCATTTATGGAAAGTGCTTGACAAGTAAAAGTGTATTGAACAAGGGTCATAACTCTTGCATCAATATTGTGAGAGTAACTTCCCTTTTCCACATTTTCTTTTCTGGCAGATTTCTTCTAATTTACTGGAAATTTTGAAATGAAATTAGATTTATGAAAAGAGATTGATGAGTGTGTTTTGCACAAGGTTAATAATTCTTGCAGCAAAACAATGAGAGTTATTCACCTTTCCCATATTTTCAGCATATAACTCCTGTTCTACTGATGCATTTAAGATTTAATTTCATTTGGTTAAAGAGTTTGATGAGTAGAAGTGTGTTGTACATGGTTCATAACTCTTGCATCAATACTATAAAAGCTATTCCTCTTTTCTAAACTTTCTTTTGCGACAGATAACTTATATGCTATATCTAGGATCTTAAACATCGACAAGTGACATTCTTTTTCTCACATAAGTAATGATTTTAAGTTAGTTTTTAAAGCAACAGATTTTTTTTTTGTATCCCAGTGACGTAATAACTCCTACATGAAAAGTGACGTTAGAGTGACATCATCAAACTGATCTCACAAATGTTGGAGACAAGGATATAATTTATTCGAGATAGCTGTATGCTATTGAAAACAGGGGTAGTTGTGTGAGAAAATGAAGTTTGTCATTTTAGCTATAACTCTTGCTGTTGGCAGGGGACACATGTGTTCTGAGGAACACCATTGTTTGATAACAGGTGATGGCTTGCCATGTTGAAGGTAAAGCAGAATGTCCCACAAGGCACATTTCTGCTTTACTTTCAACCAGCTTTAAGCTACCATCTGCCAGGATATAGAAAATATTTCGATGGATATTTGTGACCTTCTTAACTAAAAGTGGAACTATTAGCTTCAGTGCTGAAATAAATTAAATGAGTATTTATGGGGTAATGTGTTGAATTTCAAAATGTTCTCTCTTTGTTTACAGATTGTCAGATGAAGAATTGTCAAAAGATAAATTGTTAGAAGGTCCCTTGGCGAAAAAACATGCTGGTGATAAAAAGCTGCTGGATAAAAAGAAAAAGGACAAAAAGAAAGTTTTAAAGAGATTGTGATCTGTCCCATATCCCAGTGTGTAAAGAGTCTTGTGTATAAGAGTTACTAGAATCTATTTAATATAACCAGAGCCCCAGATATGGAGAGTATTTCAGAACTAATTATTTCTCCACCAATCTCTTTGATGTGATTACTCATTAGAATCGTTACTTAAACCCTTCACCTGATAGCCCGTTTTGAACACTGGTGACTACTTAAATCAGGTTGCAAGTAAAGCAGAATGCATCTTAAGGCACATTCTATTTTACTTTCTGCCTGCTTTAAATGTACCATTTGCTAGGATATATATGGAAACTATTTATAATGTTGCATATAATTCATGACTGTATAAAGTGAAATTAATTTCTTCAGCAGAGGAATGAATTTACAATTAAAGGTGTATTTATGGGTTAAGACGATTCCAATGAGTAGTCACAACATAGGGTTTGTAGGTGTCATAACAGACATGTTTGATTTACTCAATCTATCTAGAGCTCTGAATTATAAGTACCAGATGTATAGATGTGTTTTGGAAAGTAACACACCACATTTTGCAAAACCTCATAGCCATTACCTTGACACTCAGGTTCAGCCTTCAAATACCACACAATGTTTTGTTTATCAGTGTTGCATTTCCTTTGTTCCAGAAACTTGTTTGTGTGTTTTTCTATCTTCATACTTCCTTTACTGAAGAAGTAGCCATAGTCATTACAATCATAATTCATTCATTCAACACAGCTGATTATCTCATTGTTTGTATGCCCAATAGTTTGTCTTAGTCAGTACCATCTATCATTTCGCAATTCAAATATAGTAAAACCCCTCTATTGTGTACATTAACTAAAAAGAAATCTATTTGGTGGTTTACAAGAAAGGTGGCTGCTTAAAGAAATATGAAAGTAAAGCAGAAAGCTCCCTTAGGAGCTTTTCTGCTTTACTTTCATTTTGCTTCAAGTAAGCCGCTGCCATGAACACTAAAAACTTAATTTCATGCAGTTGTCATAATACAGGAGTTTTACTGTAAGGAGCTGTGACAAGATGAAAAGTACTGGCATTGTACATTAATGTAGACACAAGTCAGCCACTCAAAGTATTATCAGGGTCTACATTGTTTGTCAGTGTCAAGTATCAATTTTACCATTATACATTTCAAATATGACCAATTTAATAAAACTAGTACAATAATAAAACACTTGTCGTATGAAACTATTTCAAAAGTTATCCGTTTATGATTAAAATCAAATTTATTTAAATGCTTATAATTCTAGGCTACGGTATATTTTGTTCCAGATTTTTGTGCAAAAAAACTTTTATGTTCACCTTTTATATATATTATAATGAAACTTCAAATGAATGTTGATATATTTGGATCACAATAAGAGACGCCTAGTTATTCTTTTTATGCCCCCGGCATCGACAGATGCGGGAGCATATAGTAATCGTCCTGTCCGTCCATCCGTAACAGGTTAAGTAGATTTTACCGTTTCGTCTAGCATCAACACCACTTACTCAAATGCTTTGATACTTATACAGTTGTTGCCTTGGACCATTCCCTATCCACTAATATCACCCAACCTTGACCTTGACCTAATTTGGACTTAAAATATTTTGAATGGGCTATTTCTTGGTTAACTAGATTTTACCGTTTCGTCTAGCATCAACACTACTTACTACAATGCTTCTATACTTATACAGTTATTGCCTTGGACCATTACCAACCCACCAGTAATACCCAAGCTCAATTTGACCTTGACCTTGACCTAATTTGGACTTAGAAAAGATTCAGAATATATTGTCAAGGATGCCACCGGGGGGCATAAGCGTTTATTGAATGCAGTCTTGTTCTTATCTTGAACCACAGTATCTTCAAATGTCAGTCAAGCATGTTTAAAATACAATAATATGGTTTGTCACAATATGACAAGTATGCAATTTGTATTTGTTTAGTGAAGTGAATATGTATAATTTACAAACAAGGTCTTGAAATTCCTACTGAATGGCTGAGATCTTATTGTGTTTTATATGTCTTATGAATTGTGGCTAGCTTTCTAGAAGTAAAGCGCTGTATATGTTTTAGAGCAGGTAGAAGAGTCTTATTTATGCATGATTTAATATTTATTATTGTTTTGTTTTACCAGTAAATCATCAAAAGTAACATGGTTATAAATGTATAGAACTTTATGTTTCTTGTATTTACTATGTTTTCATGTCAAACTAATGTGAATCTGCCATTCTTTGAGAACACATGCTCGAATATTTAAAGTTTATTTCAGTACAAAAGTAAAGCAGAAATTTCCTAAAGGAGCTTTCTGCTTTACTTTTGAACTGAAATAAGCTTCAACTTTTATCATAAATTGAATGGCAGATTTAACAGAAGCTTGACTCTTGTGTGTGTGTGTGTGTACACTGTCCATGTTGTAAATGTCATTTTATGTTTGTTTGTCAGAAGAGTATCTGAAACACACTGTCACAGTTCAACGTCATGCCAGACTTACATTTTCAGAATGAATGGAGTATGTCTCGAGTGTCATTTCACAAAGTCAGTTAGCTAAGTTATTATTTTGTCAATAGATTCTGCTGAGTTTCTACAGATATTTATTCTCAGATATGTCTTAACCCTTTCACAGCCAAACCCTCTCAGTCTGGTTTATTCCTTTCCCCGACAAATGTCATCTGCTTTAATTCTGACATCTATTTACACATTTCAGATTACCTTTAAGGCAGTATGACTGAAGAAATATTGATAAAAGTGCCAAATAGTTTGGATCCTGATCAGACTGTCTGATCTGGGTCAAAACTGTTTGTTGCCTCTGGCAGTGAAAGGGTTGTATGTATTATAACATAACTTTTGAGAATTATGCAGTTAAACCGGTTTATAGTTGTATTCCATTGAAGAACCAGGCGTATTTATGAAAAAACATCTAGCAGACTAGTGTTGAACATTCTTTTTGAGTAAAGATTACTCTTGATCTGCATTATAATGTACTTATCTATAAGTCTAACTTATCCTACAGACTTTCGCTGAATCAATTGAAAAGTCTTCAAGTTTAAACCTTTCAACACTTAAAATCTGTATTGAAGACCTTTGCAAACTATTTGTAAGCAGATCAGACCCCACTAAATGTTCAGCCTGATCGGGATCCAAACTGTTTATCTCTGTTCGTATTTCTGTGTATATACAGTAAAAACTTGATTCTAGGAAATCACATTAGTTTGTACATACCCATATTTCAAAGTTAAAACATTGATTAGACACGTTTTTAACATATAAATATGGGTATGTTTGACTTAAGCGAGATCTACTTACGAAATACTGGTAAGATTGATAAATGCGAGTTCAAAGTATCAAGTTTGGACTGTATAAAGAAATCAATCAATCTCAGCAGTTTGGGTTAATAATGAAGTGGGAGTTAAATATAGGTTTCACTTAATAATTGAATATGGACAGCCAAAAATATTTAACAATATATTACTTGCCAAGCACACATTATGAGTTTAGATCCAGATAAGACACAGAGTAACTCTGCATCTAGTCAGGATCTGTACTTGTTGTCGCTTCGTAGGTTAAAATTATGTTTATGTTATTAAATACAAGTTTTGTCAAATAAAAAAAATATGCAAGCAACACTTATGAATTAAAGCAGGCAAAGTATTTAACAATTCTTGGCTTTTCGCAGTCAATAAGTTCTTAGATGGCTCTTCATCTTTCTATTACTGTGCATAATATTGCATTGCAGACTTTGATTGGTTTTACCGGTATCAGGAATTGTTTAACCAATATCTAGAAGAGTGTCCTGTCATCTTCATGTGAAAATATTGGTTTGTTCAAAATGTCTGTTATTAGATATCTTCCATAATTGTACAGCAATATCCAATGTATATTTTAATTGGCAGTCAGATGACACTGGTGCCACTAAAACCAGTCAACCCATTCATGTTTCATACAATAGATGCTATGTGATGGTAAACTTGTGCAATTTCAAGGTAGATTTCATTGTCATTTTAATCAATCATGTGGAACAAATATATGAAGAAAGTAAAAATTTAAACAAATAATAGTTGTTTTGTGATCTATACTATAAAACTAGATATTGTCCCATACTTTTACATAGGAACCCACTTAAATTCTGTAATGGCTCAAAAGAAGACTTGTTTCCAGTTTGGTAGGTCACTGCTTGAGCTCAATTGTGGAGCTTCGTTTTAAACTCAACTGGCACGTAGTGCCAATGTGAGCTATTACGATTGTCCTGTGCCTGTCTTTCGTCAGTCTGTTTCAACAATTTCTTAAAAGGACATCTCTTCCTAAACAACTCATTAATTTTAGCTCACCTGGCACGAAGTGCCAATGAGAGCTTTTAGGATCACTGGATGTCCGTGGTCTGTCTGTCCGTTCACAATTGTTACCTGAACACTAGCGGCTACATGTTTCATCCGATCTTCATGAAACTTGATGACAATATTTGTCTTGAAGAAATCTAGGTCATGTCGGGTCAAAAACTAGGTCATTAGGTCAGATCATATAAAAACTTTGTCAACACTAAATTTCATTGATCAAAATGTTTGCCTTAATAATATCTAGGTCAATTTTGAATGTGGGTCATGTCCGGTCAAATCGTAGAAAAACCTTAACACTTCTATAGGCTACAAATCTCATGGACTTTTATGCAACTTAGAATGATTGCCTAATTGGTACCTAGTTCAACTTCGATTATGAGTCATGTCCGGTTAAAAACTAGGTCAACTCATAGGAAAACCTAGTTAACACTCTAGAGGCTACAAATCTCATCCGATCTTCATGAAACTTGGTGAAAATTTTTGCCGCATTGATATCTAGGTAAAGTATGAATGTGGGTCATGTCTGATCAAATTATAGAAAAACATTGTTAACACTCCAGAGGCTTCACATCTCATTGGATCTTAATGCAACTTTGTCAGAATGTTTGCCTAATTGGTATCTAGGTCAACTTCGAATATGTGTCATGTCGGGTCAAAAACTAGGTCAAATCAAAGAAAAAACGTGTTAACATTCTTGAGGCTACACATCTCATTAGATCTGAATGGGATATTGTCAGAATGTTTGCCTATATCAAAACTAGGCCAAAATCAAATGTGGATTGTGGCTGGTCAAAAATCTAGGTCACTAGGTCAAATCATAGAAAAATCTTGTTAACACTCTAAAGGTTGATTGTGGGTCATGTCCAGTCGTAATCTAGGGCAAGTTTTACATGGTGTACCAGTTAAGCGATGTCTTGGTGGCCCTTGTTTTACCAAACTTGGCCAGAACGATACTCTTTCAAACTTGTTTAGATAGTTACAGCCCATTGTATACATAGGTCACAGTGTTTCAATGAAAAATTAAAAAAAAACTTTTCTGAAACCACTACATTAATCTTAGATATTTGACACAAGGTCCTCTATCAATTTATGCCCTTAGGTCAAAAATGGCAACACCCTAGGGGTCAGTTTTACATAGAGTTCTACAGTGATGTCTCCACACACTCCTCTTCTCTGAAATTAATATGGCCAAATCTTTAATATTTGGCATGCCAAAACTCCTAGCGGTCCTTTACCAATATTAGTGAAATGGTTACATATCTAGGTCACAGAAACTATCTAGAAATAGATATTTCAATGAAAACTTCAAAAGTATTCTTATTTAAAACTACAAAAGGCAATCTACAACTCCTTTCAATTTTGAACATGTAAACAAGAGAACCGCATGGAGTTGACATTGTTCGTCTGTTTTGTTATAGTAGTTTGAGAAGGAACAGTGAGATCTTATGGCTTTCGTCTGTCTTGGCTATTTATCCGCCTGTCTACTAAATGACATGACCCAACTTGTTTTGAGCTCAATAGCTTTTTGCGTTGAGTACACATGCCAAATATAAAGTTTCTATCACATGCAGTTCCAAAGTAATGACCAATATTAAATCTACCCTATTTTACATTGAAATGACGTTGATCTTTGTCGGACATGACCCAAGTTATACTGAGCTCAAGAGCTTCTTGAGGTAAGAAAACATACCAAATATAAAGTCTGTATGACATGTAGTTCAAAAGTTATGGCCAACGTTAAGATTTCGAACGACGAAAACGCAGACACCGGAGTGATGGCAATAGCTCGTTGTTTTCTTCGAAACAGACGAGCTAAAATGACCCAGCATAGCACAGGGTATTTTCCAAACGAGCGATTTAGGACCGCGTGACCTCTTGCTTAATTAGGAACCAACCTGCTTGTCCGTACTTTCATATGTAGCTCATAAACCGTTCATAGGATTTAGAAAAAAAACAAAAACTAAACAGGTTGATCGATGGAGTAGGCCTGCTATCTCTTGATAATTATGCATGAAGAAATATTTTTTTACCATTCGGCACTTTCAAAGGGGAGATAATTCAGCTTTAATGTTCCATGGTGTAACTTCTAAGTTACCCCCATTCCTGTCGGCACACTTTATACATACTTTTCAAACATAATAGTAGATGTTTTTTGTTCTATACAATCCAGTCAAACTTGTGTAAATAAACATGTAAAAATTGAAGAAACAAACCAATCCCTAGAAGTAGGTGACGTGTAATGCCAGTCTTCAAAAGCTTTCTTCGTGAAATTGCAATCAGCATTATAGCGTACTGTTTGAACTGTTATTGAAAAACACCTTAACACCCTTTACTCTATAGCCTGTTCCTAGTTTTTCGCTCACCTGATCACAGCTCAGGATGAGCTTTTGTGACACTTGAATGTCCGTCGTCAATAATTTTAGTGTTAAAGCGACTCGCAACCAGATGGTGCATTAAAAATAGTAATTTGTAAATATGTGTCAAACGCTTATATAAATGGTAAAGAATTAGTTTAGGATAAGAAATTCTGTTTAAAAAAATGTATTTCAATAAAAAAAAATATTGGTTTCTGGTGGGATTCGAACCCGGGGCCCGGCATTGGCGGGCAGAAGGCAAAATAGGGGAAACCGCTTAGACCAATGGACCACGGAACTACCTGTTTATCTCGGATCGATTTAACGTATTTCAATGTGTAGCGATCGAAAGTGCATACAACTTCGTAATTCGGCTCGTGTTTATGTCTGAGCCAGTGTAGAGAAGCAACAACAACAACTATACCGTCTACTAGTCGGTATAGAATAACGATGGAAAATATCTAAAAATCTAAGATTCGGTGACGATTATTGAGACTTTTTTTGGACTGGTCATATTTTTTTAATGTCAGAAGCCAAATAATGCCACAAATTTGCTTTTATTGAGTATTTTATTTTATTTTGACAAGTACACCATCCGGTTGCGAGTCCCTTTAACACTGTAGAGCAACATTTTTTTTCAATCTTGATCAGATTGTATATGACCATAAATTTTCGGATGAGTTCGATTATGGTTGAAATCGAACCATTGGATCATGAGTTATCTGCCCTTGACGTGTTGAAAATGCCATATCTAACATATATACACTCAACTCAAGAGTCCACACTGTTTATCCAATCTTTCTCAAACATGCCCAGATTATATATGACCACCATTTCTCGGATGAGTTTGAATATGATTGAAATCGGACCTTTAGGTCAAGAGTCATCTGCTCTTGACGTGATGAGAATTTCCATATCTAACAGTATTTACGTTCAAAGGGCCACACTTTTTATCCAATCGTTCTCAAAATTACTCAGATTGTATATAACCATAAGGTTTCGGATGAGTTCGAATATGGTGAAAATCGGTCAAGAGTTATCTGCGCTTGTTGTTTTGAAACTACCACATGTAACAGTCTTTTAACTTTTACACTCTAGCAGCATCAGTTTTGAATGCATTTTCATTATACATGTACATGGTACTTGCAGACATTGTATATAAGAATGAGTTATTGAAGAAGTGTAATTATTGTTAAAATTATGTCATTGTGTCAAGAGTTATCTGCCCTTGATGTACTCAGCTATTTCTAGTATATACTAGAAAATGTCGTATTCCAATATTGTTTACACTTGAGAGTGGATTACACTTTTGAATGGATTTAGATCAAACCTGTTTTGAGGTGAAACTATCAGACTATAATACAGCAGGTGAACGATTATCAGGGTATTCGAGGACATTTTATTAAGACATGTGATAACTTAAAGCAGGTCACTTTGTGCTTTACTTTAATCCATCACCTGCTAGAATGATGAAAATATTTCCTATGATATATATTCATGTATGTATAAACTGGAACTATTTTCTTCAGTAGAGGAATGAATAAAAGGCTTGAAATTGTGTATCTATTGAGTTAATGGTTAACGTTGTAGAAATGAATGTGTGAAATTGGTGAAGAAACCCTGGGATTTGATTCAAAATTAGCCTACTTCACTTCGCTGAAGCTTCGAATTGACAATCCCAGTTTCCAATTAAGTCTAGTTCATGTTTTACTAAAGTTGATTTCTACAATATATTGCAAAACTACAAACAGTGCAGGCACTAATCAGAGAGCTTCTTTAAAACCCTCTGATCTGGATCTACAAGGTTTCCACAAGAAAAGTTCACCGTTTAAAAATAACACTTGCTCGGCGCTAGGGTTGAATGAAGTAAACAAATTTTAAAACTCAACATCGTTTATTACAAAAATGAAAGACAACATTAACAAATGACAACATAATTATATAAGATTATTAAAATTACTTGTAATACCATGAATTTGTCTCGATTCATTAAATAGAAATAGCAATGGCTAAAGTTGTCAGTCTGCTGCAAATATAAGATACTACATGTATATAAATATTAGATGGCAGTTTGCGTGACTAAAATTGTCAACCCGAGAAACAGAATGTCGCCCGAGGCGAATCCGAGATTACATTCTTGTTTTCGAGGGTTGGCAATTTGAATATCACGCAGACTGCCATCTAATATTTATTTAATTACAACGAGCTTAGCAACACGGGGTTTGGAATAGATTGTCTAATCCATGTTTTATATAATAAGAACTTAAGAAGCAAAGCGCCCTTAATAATCCAGAAAGGAAATCAAGATAGATTAGAGTTACTTGCCCCTGCGAGACATTCCAAAGAAGGTCACATAACATAGGAATGTCGTATAATTCAGACAGTAATGTCATATGGTGACATTGATCAAAATACTTAAGAGATACTTGCCGCTATGGGAAATTCCAAAGAATGTCGCATAGCAAAAGCATGCCGCATAACTCAGACATCAATGGCATAGTGGCAGTGACGTTTTTAGATAGATGTAAAAAAAATATGCAAAATGTTATATATGTTGGTCTATGGAACATTAACATTGTAACTCAAACAGAGGTGTTATAAAGCCAAATATCGTGTGTGCCTAGTGGTGAACTGGGAGTTTCAGTAGAAATATTAGATCCCCCCCCCCCCCCCCCCACTTCCAAAGTTATTACTAAGGTTAAATTCAGCCTATTTGACCTGAATGACCTTGACATTTGTTGGACATGACCCGAGTTGTACTGAGCTCAAACGCGTATTGAATTGAGTACACATGCCAAATATGAATATCACATTTAGGTCCAAAACTAAGTGGTTTATAGACAAACATACATGTTTACGGAGCAAAACGAATATATGCCCAACTAAGTCATACAGACGCATAAAACAACATAAAGTTTTTGAGTAATTGTTAGTACATGTTGCCAGTCAGTATGTTGTATATGACAGTGTTTTAGACGTGGCATTTGGTCATCTTATCAATGAATATTACAGTAATATTTATGAACAATAACTTAACTCTGTGAAAGACTAATGTCAAACTTTGGACGGAATATCTGCATCTACATGTATACATTTGCTTTGAATAAATCACATTGATCAAATAAATAACATAATTGTTTGAATGAATGCGGATAATATAATGTTGAAGATATGTTGGACACGTTCCATACACAGAACATCCCGTATCACAAGCACTCAATCGATAGCTTAGACCATTCCTCCACGGAAGTGCCTTATCTAACACCACTACATATCCCAACATATAAAAGCAACACAAATGACTATTCACCAACAATTTCGCCCTTTCACTAACATTACGACGGAAATACCCGTCATATTATCGCCAGGTTATATTTGTCGTCTACTTTTAAAAACTACTTTCGAAATTCGAAATTATATGCGTCTTTGACTTATGAAACATTGGCTTGAGTGTCAAAACAGTTTTGATCCTGATCAGACGCCGCGTTACGCGGCGTCTGATCAGAATACAAACTGTTTGCAAATTTCAGCGTTGCTGGCATTCGGCAGAGAAACGATAGATAGTTAATACAATTGATAGTTTAAAACAATATGAATGTAAAGCACAAATCTCTTTTGAGGACTTTCTGCTTTTCTTTCACATTGCTTTAAGCAGTCTCTTGCATTATTTTAAAAAAACATTTGGATATTGGTGATTTGCACATACAGTGGAGAATCTGTTATTCTTTCCCAATAAACGCGTTTACGCTAAAACTATTATTTACAATACAAACAGTTTGGAGCCAGATCAGACGCCGGGTAACCCGTCGTCTGATCAGGCTCCAAACTGTTTGCCACCAAGATAAACATGAATTATCAGAATTGTCTAAAAGTTGTTCTTTTCTACGTTTTAGTGCTTTGCGTTTGCGTACGTTTGCGTTTAAACGGGAAAGAATAACAGATTCTCCACTGTACTGCAATGGAGGAAAGGGTAAAGGAGGGTGGACGTTAGGAAGAAAAGTCTTATTTTCTAACAGTCACCTGCCTCCAAAACCAAACTCAAACATGGGGTGTTAATAGTTTGACATTTTGCAGCAAAATGTAGCACCTAACTCATTCATCCCTGAAACTTTGAATGGACAACTTCAGTTTCCAATAGAGTTTGGTCCATTCTTTACTATTTAGAGTCGAGTTTTACGATATATTTCAAAATCACAAACAGTGCAGACTCTGATCTGAGGGCTCCTTTGGGAGTCCTCTAATCAGGGTCTACACTGTTTGCATATGACATATGTACTCTTAACAGGTACACTGTTAGTAAATGACGAGTACAGTCGTCACTAGGGTTGACTGGATTAACATGGATTTTATATACATATATAGTGCAGCACTTATTAATGTTTAACGAATCTCAAACCTATGCACACGATACACATGCACCGACACATTCAATAAACTGTTAAATGATATCTAGAGAAAACATGTAGATATCCCATTCAATGTCCTTCGTGTTTCCTGGACTTCCCCTTCAATCGGTATTTATGCCTGTTGTTTGTCCAAATGTGCTATTCACTGTCAACCTAAAAAGTAATAAACCAGTTTTCAATTAATTTAGATAAGCTATAAGTACAAATATAACCATATAATAAACCATTCTGCAAAAAAATTGAAATTGTTTTCTTTATGTGTTTTATATATATATATTTAGAAATATATAACTACATAAAACTCAAGAATACCCGAAAATAAGATAAAAAGGGGAAATATAAAAAATGAAAACAACTATATTTGTCGAAGAGGTTGACCATTTTCCTTCAAATGGCTTTGACCTGTATCTTAAATGACCAAAACTTGCTAAGTTGAGTACACATGCCAAATATGAAGTATGTATATGCGTAGTTCCAAAGTTATGGCCAAAGTTGAATTTAGTCTATTTGACTTCTAAATTACTTTGACTGATATGACCCAATTTGTACGGAGCCTAACGGACTTTTTGAGTGCGGCCAAATGTGAACTCGTTGGTCCGGTGTCTGTTTATATTACTGGGCGTGGCATCATGCCATGTGTCTACGTGCGGCATGCTTCCACAGTGTGGCAGCACTATATCTGTCTCGAGCAGACATTGTTTCCATTGAAATGAAATACTACTGGTGGGAGATAAACCCAACACAATCTCCCAATCTAGGAGGCATAAGAATATTATCTTCTTTTTTTTTTTTTAGATCGAAACAAGTTTAGACCTACCATGACATCGATCTTAATCTGGACCCAATTGTTTTGAATAACACCTAATTAGTAACAATTTGCATGCATGAGTCAATGTTCGTTTCACTATTTTAAGCATCAAAACGCTTGTTCTAACAGATCGCTTTGCTATTTGTTAAAAACAAACAGTAATTTGCAAAGTTCAAAGCTATTGACACAGATAACTCAATGTTCTATCATGATCCAGTTTGATGTGTTTAATACAGTCACCCAGACATAGTCTGTAAATTAAGGCAATAACTGCCAAGACAGAACAAATTGGCTGAACACAATTAGAAAGATATTCAAGTTGAATTGTTTATTTTTAATATAATATAAGAGTTTGATAAGCACACAGAAACGGTTTACTGGGTAAAAGTTTAAATTTATAATGCAACTCCAAATCATGTACATGTATTTGAGACTACTTTTTCATACCATATAATTACTATAGAGATCGAATTGCTGTTACACCCAGGATTGCATCTATCAAATATATTTGGCCAGTATATGATATATTCATATACATAAAAACCAATCTCTTGTCAAGATTTACTTTGTAAAGGACAAGGACTTATTTGTTGCGATTTACGAGATTACATAAGGAACTTCGTGCGTGCTCGAAACCTACCCAGCTAACCTCATGCGTTTACAATCCCGTAAACCGCTAAAACACGCCAATAATACTTTAAATTTAAAGAAGTAGATCTACATGTATTTGTTGATGTGAAACACAGAAAATGGACATTTACCAGATACACTATTTCATCACCAGTATGATTCCTCTTCATTCACATCCTAGGGTAAAAAGACAAGTGATGGATGTCAAACTCGGAAAACGTGTGCATAATTATTGTGACAGGTGTCAGTTAATACAAGAACAAAAAGTTATTGAAAAAGATGTTCTTCTTTTCCATTTCAACCCTTTCATCGTCCAATTCATCGTGAGGGTTTTACCCCTTAACCGACATACTATCGTCTGTTTCAATATCGTTGAGGCAGTATGACTAACGAAATTTCGAAACGAGTGTCAAACAGTCTGACCTTGATCCAAACTGTTTGCAAACGCACCTTTTGACGTCATTGACAGTGGAAGGGTCAAAAAGAGCAAATGATTAAATGAAGATAGTCACAAAAGTTTGGAAAATTATGACGATTTATTTTGTTCTATTTGAGTGGCAAACGATTTCGAGTCTGATCAGACAATGGATTTCCCGGCATCTGATCTGGCTCCAAACTGCTTGCAACGGACACATAGATTTTTAATTCTCTCTTTAAAATGAAAAATGTAAACGTTAATGCGCACTTATTAAACATGGCAAACAATTTAAACACTCTTAACAAGGTTAAAACTCGTATTGGTGATACGAAGTAATTTTACAAGAATCAATAACAAAAATGACGCAATTCAAAGTTATAAAAATAATTTCAATATTTAAATTACAAGTATTGTGTTCCAAATAGCTTGTTTGAATATTTGTTATAAGGAAACACCCAATTATTATTTTGTTATATTATTTTGTTAAACCAGAGTGATAGAGGTGCAAAAGAGAAGAGAAAGATATAGGAGAAATAACCATATTTCATTATCTAAGTAACCCATTACCCATAGCATGTTTCTAGTTTGTATGACAAGTGCCCACATACTATAGATTGAAAGTTAAGCAGAAGACACCTTAAGGCGCACACAGCTTTACTTTCAGTCTGCTTTGAAATACCATCTGCTAGGACATAGAAAATATTTCTTATGGTACATATTAATGACTATATGAAACAAAACTTTTTTTTCAGTTGAGAAATAAATCAAAGGCGATTTCAAGAAGTAAATGGGTTAAAATTCATTTGGTCAAGTAATAATATATCAAACTATTTTATCATAAATTCATGTTAACCATTGCGCTGCTAAGCTCTAAATCTATAACACTAATATGATTTTTCATGTTTTTGAAGATTCACACTAATCTAAATATTTGTTATTACTTCTAATGATTTTGATTTTCCATATATTATAATAATTGCAATTAATCTGATTATCAGTCACCATTCGAACGTTTGCAATTATATTTCAAGTGTAATATGAAATATAACTTGCCTATCCTAACAAATATCAGAAATGGTATTTTGTCCAAGTTTGCAAAATGGCGAGGGGTACTTTGTTAAGGTTGGTACACTTGAGCGAATGGGGTTTTTGTCCGTATACCGAATATAAAGAATGACAATGGCATAAACCTTGACCTGATTACATACCTATTTACGAATCTTAAACCCATCCCTATCTCCGCCCCAAACTTACATTACATTGTGACATGTGACTTTTTAAAAGTAGGCTGATAGTAAAGTAGACGTATCCCAAAGGGAAATTTCTCCTTTATTTTCAGTCTGCATTATGCAACCACCTGCCTAGAATAGAGCAAACAATCTATGAGGGCAAAGATTAATCCGGTGCATGATTACTTTATACCTGAACAACTAGTCCATGTGGAGACCCCTCCTTTTCTGTTACTTCCGGTAAACACTGTTTGTCATTTAACGGCAGTTTTGGAACGTCATTTGTTCTGTTAGATGACTCTGGCTTATAGGCTGGTTTTTCATCTCTCTGGTCGTATTCGTTTGTGTATTTACTTAGTTGTACTATCAAATACTGTTTGTCTTTTTCATCCTGTGAATACCAAGTAAAACAAAGTAAACATTGAGCTTATTATATACAGTTAAATACCAGTTTTAACCTTACTTAACGCAAGGACATTACACTTTTTTGAAAATGGTTACCTTTTATCTTATCTAAGTGTCTAAAAGTTATGATTAGACGCAAAACAATTCGGTGTCTGATTTGGCTCAAAACTGCAACAGACATTTGTTCTTGGGAAACAACCGCTTAAACCCTTTACCCCATAGCTTGTTTCTAGTTTTGAAGACAGGGGACCCCTTAAAGCAGGTTAAAAGTAAAGCAGAAAACGCCTTTATAAATACGTCTTCTGCTTTACCTCCAGCTTTCTAAAAGCTATCGTCTGTTAGTATATAGAAACTACTTCATATGGTACATGCATATGTCTGTATAAATTGAACTTTTTTCTTAAGTGGAAGAATAAATTAAATTTCTTTGGGGGAAGGGATAACTAGTACGACAGCTTGGTGTGTTATGTTTTTCTGGCATTGAGAAATAGCATGTCTTTATCTAGAAATCTCAACGCTACTTCAAAGACTGGTTGCCTAACACTTGAAAGTTTTAATGGATTTAAAATATTAAAATAGTTACCTGTAATAACTGTTCTCGTAGTACTATAATAGTCTTCTTATTAGCAGACTTCAGGGCTGAGCAGTAGTATAACGCCATTCTGATAAGATATGGAAATTCATATTAAGTTTCAGTTTCAGTTTCAGTTTATTTCTTGTTAACTGTATGTATGGGACTGTTCTTCTGTTTTTTGTATGTAAATGCAAAATGAGAGAGAAATATACTGAAAACTGAAACCGAGATATGGAAACTCATATTAAGTGACCTCAGTAATTCCAGTTTCCAATTAAGTCTAGTCCTTTCAGAGTTAAACAACAATAAAGATGCCGATCAGACTAATCCTAAAGGGATCATCTAGTCTGGTATTACCCCGTTCGCACAGTGTAAATACCATAAATGGCGCGTCACAAAGGTTCAATGGATTAATGCAATTGAACAATTTATTGTCAAAAATTCGTGTTAGAAAATGTCGTTTACAATATTTTCTTTTAATTCAGAGTTTGGGAAATTTTACTGAAGAAGTGTCGACACAAATGTCGAACTGGATAAAAACCCTATTCATTCGAGGATCGATAAAATTTTACTGAACCCTTTCACTCTCAATGACGTCATAAAGCATATTTGCAAACATTTTTTATCCTGATCAGACGTCACAGGATCAAAACTGTTTTCACTTGTTTTGAAATTACGTCAGTTATGCTGCTTTAAATCTAACTTTTAAACGATATTGCATACAACAATATTGAAGCAGACGACAATATGATGATGAAGGGTTAAAAACCTCACGATAATAGGCAATTATATACTCCTAGAATATAAATAGCATTAGACGCTCACTGTACTCACGAAAGGCAGATAATGATGACAGTAATGAAGGCAGATGACGTCATGATAGTCCAGACAGTTTTAAACCAGGCTGCCCCAATGCTTATCTGTATGGATATTATCTCCGATGGATGATCGTAAATACGGAAAGGACCACACATGCGCGATGGCGTCAGTCTGAAATGAACACACAGGTATTTAAATAATCTAAGACACTAATGCATAACGTCACCAAGGGTTGATTTTGGCATACAGTGTTGACCAATTCGTCTTATCATGGTTTACGCTGTTCGTTCTTTTATTTTTAGTTGTCTGATGTAAAGGTGGATGCTGCATCGTTAATATACTTGCAAAATGATGATGATATCTTCCAACAAGCACCAGGTAAACTTTATTGAAACATGTAGTCATCCATTGATTAATGTCTATCTTTTTCTAAACATATTTAAGTAAAATTTAATGTTGTCGACCCAGAGCAGACATTTCAAAACGCAAACCAACAGGGCGTGCACTTATTGCTATAGTATCACTTTCCTCCATAGAAGTGCCTTATATATAACGTCTTTGCCTTTTCAACCGTGTCACCTTTAGCCAGTGATGGGGTTGAAGACGGAAACTAGGCGGTGGTAGGTTGGGATTTAGGTTTGCTTTTTTTCTAAGATGTAGGAAACATTTTCTTTGCCTCTTTGTCGTGACAAAAAGGAGCATGAAAGGAAATTTCAATGTACTAATAGAAAGACATCTTGAAAAGGATGCTATTAGAAAAAGGAAAGTAAGGCAAACTACCTACATTAGTTTTGTTCATTACTTTCACCCTCCTTAAAACAATCACAAATCTGAATCGTTGAAAAAAAGTCTATAACAGAAAGCGATAACCCAAGCAGTTCTGTTGACTGACGAAGTTTACTTACTCTGCAAGCACAAATCCGAGCGGAATGCAGCTTAGAAAGAACGCCACCATCAGAGTCAACATGAAGAAAGCATTCGACTTGGCCGCCTGATATGGCTTCTCTGGAGGTACCGTGTTGTACAAGGCCGATAACTGTTATAATAGGAATAATATCGTACATGGTATGGCACTAACCCTTTCACTGGCAAATATTTCGTGAGATTTTTTTTACCCCTTCACCGTTTCATTGTCGTCTGCTTCAGTTTTGTTGTTTTCAAGATCGTTTCAAAGTAAGAATCAATAGAGTATGACTTTAAACATATCGATACGAGTGTCAAACAGTTTGGATCCTGATCAGACGCCGCGTTACGCGGCGTCTGATCAGGATCCAAACTGTTTGCAAACGCACTTTTAAGCGTCATTGAGAGTAAAAGGGTTAATGCCCAGGATAGAGGCCGCCAAGGAGAATGTTTAATCCTCTGCAGACTGCGAGCTAATCTGTGATAACTATTGCAAACAATTCGTTTCTAGATGAGACGCCGAATAACTCGGCAGCTCTCCTGGATCCAACCTGTTTGAAACTCTGATGACAATTTATGAAAAGAATGAACTCAAATAAATGTTGCAGACGTTTTTTAGGTAGAGCAAGATATATCAGGTATAGAACAAACGTTTATATCTTAAGATGTCAATTTAACTGCCGTCAACGTATTTAACTACTGTCGTTTTCCCCCTCCAATCTAAATTTTAGTTAAATAGTATAAAGTAATATCGCAATGAATGTCAATCAAATATGTAACACGGCGTCCTATCAGGATCCAAACTGCTTGCAAATAACCAATGTGTTTTGGGTAAGTCAGTGAAAGGGTTATCGAGAATTTCAAGAGGTAGCATACATATATCTTGCAACCGTTACATTGTATTAATCATTAGTTGACGACAGGTGACTGCTTAAAGCAAGGTGGCCTCTTGCTTTAAGCGGTCATCTGTCTTTTATACAATTAATTATCATTCGTTTTAGTGGTAGAAATAGAGAGAGAAGTTTTACTGTATAAAATGTATGTTACCAATATTCTTATTAGGTTTTCCTTCAGTAGCAGTGTTTGCAGTATTCCTTTCAATATTAGATACTGTTTGGAAATGGATCTTAAATCAACAGAAACTATTTATGTTTTTAGTTTCAAACGTGAATTGGTTAGTCCAATTTTAAAGCTCACCATTATCAGGATTAAAACAATTACCTTTCGTAGGAAGAACAGCGCGATAAGTCTCAGCAGGCAAGCCACTGGAAGCAACGGTGCGAAGTAAAACCCTAACCTGAAAATATGTTACATTAACATATTTAACACATTTTTGCAATATACATATATTGTAAAAACACTCGCAAATAATCAAAATAGACTGGACTTTATTGAGAATTAGCAGTGTCCGTAATAAGTTATATGGGTTAATGACTTAATAAACCACTATGTTCTACCAATTTTGCTATGCAACATTAAGGTTTTGCCTATTACACTGCTATTTAAACGCATCTCCAAAAGATGGTTATTTCGTTGGAGAGTCTCTGAGACCCGTTCACAAACGTCCTTACATGTACAATATATATAACGATAAAGTTAAACCACACTGATGATGAGACATTAATTGTGTTAAACACAGATACAGCAGTACTAAAGTAAAGCCGAACATTAACATATCAGTAAATTAGACTTAACACATTCAACCCTAGCGTAGAGTATACTCGTCATTTACAAACAGTTTACCTGTACGGATTACTCTATGCAAACAGGATAGACTCTGATCAGAGGGCTCCTTAAGGAGCCCTCTGATCAGGGTCCCACACTGTTTGCCATTTTGAAATATATAGTTAAAATAAATAGACTAATTTTGAAATGGAAAATTTCCATTAAAAGTTTCAGGGGTGAATGTATTAAGCGAGTGCCCTGTGTACTAACCAGCACAGAGACTGTGCGTAAACCAAGTCCAGCACGTTGATTGGGATGTCGAATTCAGCAGGACCAATCTTCTTAAGGAATTTATGGTCTATCTTGGTGGTGAGTAGCCTGTAATATGAATTGACAAAGCATTAACTCACTCGGCCTTAGCAAGGAGTATATACATCATTTATAAATAGTGTGCATATGAAGAGTACACGTGTCATATGCAAGCAGTGTAGACCCTGATTACATATTATAGTTGTGTATTATATGTTTGTGTACCAAAAACTGATGTTCATCGCAAACAGTTTGGAGCCCGATCAGACACCGAGTAACTCAGTGTGGGCTCAGCCCCAACACTGTTCTACACCCATACTAATTTAGCGCTCCCTCCTTACAGCAGCCCTCCGAACAGCAATTCCCTCATTACAACACTACTTGCCACTGTTCTCCACTGTTTGCTGTTTTTCCTCAAAGTTACGCATTTGACAATTAAAGGCGAGTGACAAACTGTTTGAACCCAGATCAGACGCCACGTTACGCGGCGTCTGATCTGGGTTCAAACTGTTGCAATTGAAAGCTAAGTCATGCTCAATACTCAATGGTATTAAGATAACGCGAGGAACAATACGCGAAACTACAATATGGCTACAATATTTCTGAAAATTTCGCGTTTAGTCCATATCCAACATATACATGTAGCCATTATATTTGTATTTGAAATGGCAATATTTCAATTATCAAAACTGACTAGTAGCACGGTATCTAAACAGATTCTAAACGTTTTATCAATTGTTCTTTAGTATTTCTCTTCATTAAACATACATGTTTATCATTTGACTTTAATTTATGCTCTTGCTATTTTAACCCTTTCGCTCTCAATGACGCTTAAAAGCGCGTATGCAAACAGTTTGGATCCCGATCAGACGCCACATAATGTGGCGTCTGATCAGGATCAAAACTGTTTAACACTCGTTTAGAAATTTCGGCCTTATTTTTTAAATTTGAAACGACATTGCAGACAACAAAATTGAAGCAGACGACAATGAAACGGTGAGGGGGTAAATATCTCACGAAAAAGTTAGTAGTGAAAGGGTTACAGCAGGCGATAACATGGCAGAAGAAGACGAATCAAATATGCAGTACTGCGTACAGGGTCGTCTTCGAAAAGTTGACTCTTAAACGGGAAAACTCTGAATATCGAACGAAATTTCGAAACATTGTTCCATTTGGTAAATTGTCATTTAAATAGGACGCATAAACAGTTATGAGAGCAGCATATTGCTTACTCTGGATAATAGTAAATCAGAAAAGCGTTTAATGCATTACTTAAACGACTGCCAATTCAAAGTCTAATGAATGGTTGCATAATACTCCAGTATCCAACGAGAGCACCGCAAGCGGTACAATATACGCCCACTGGCAAAGAAATATATAGTTTTATCAAAATTTATTCTAACTTGTAGACACTTCGAGCTCTAAGAGCATAAACAATATTGAAATAAAGCCTTTTCTAGCATATCTGAGTACACCAAGGGCAGATAACTCGACACAATGATCCGATTTCAATAATAATCAACCCTTTCATGAACCTATACTTTTATAATTATACGGTGGGCAAACATAATTAAAATCCATTCAAAACTGTAGTTGTTTAGTGTGTTAACCTTGTCAAATAAGCATTTTATAGCATATTTGAGTACACCAAGGGCAGATAACTCTGTAACAAAATATCAAATTAATCTCAAACTTGACTCAGCTTCAGATCTTGATGCATATAACCTTTCTGTCAAGTTTCATTAATATCCTTCAAATAGTTTTCCAAGAAAACTCTGGACAAGCTTTTTATAGCGTATTTGAGTACATCAAGGGCAGATAACTCTGTAACGAAACTTTATATGAACCTCAAACTCAACTCAGCTTTAGATCTTGATGCATATAACATCTGTGTGAAGTTTCATTAATATTCCTCTAATAGTTTTCCAAAAAAACTCCGGACAAGCTTTTTATAGCATATTTGAGTACATCAAGGGCAGATAACTCTGTAATGAAAATTCAAGTGAACCTCAAACCTAACTCAGCTTTAGATCTTGATGCATTTAACATCTGTGTGAAATTTCATTAATATCCCTTCACCAGATTTCCCAGAAAACTCCGGACAAGCTTTATATAGCATATTTGAGTCCATCAAGGGCAGGTAACTCTGTAACGAAAATTCGAATGAACCTCAATCTCGACTCAGCTTTAGATCATTAATATCCCTGTAACAGTTTTCAAGAAAAACTCCGGACAAACAAAATGTTGACGGACGAACGGACGGACGTTCTCACAGTTGGACATTTGTTGGGTATTTTTTTTGTTTAAAAATACCCAACAGTACACTAAAATACCCAACAATAACAATAGGGCAATCACGGAATGAATGGAATCTATTGTTCTCCCTACCCAACAAAGGACCTTTCGTGCGCTCGGACGGACGGACGAACGAACGAACGGACGTTCTCACAGTTGGACATTTGTTGGGTATTTTTTTTGTTTAAAAGTACCCAACAGTACACTAAAATACCCAATAATAACAATAGGGTAATCACGGAATGAATGGAATCTATTGTTCTCCCTACCCAACAAAGGACCTGTCGTGCGCTCGGACGGACGGACAGGGCCACGCCAATATACGACCACCTCTAGAGGTGGGCGTATAAAAACCTCTCTAAAAAGAAAATTTTGTCCGGTCGGAAAGATTCGGTT